>OV884056.1:74827284-77327284 GCA_930367215.1 Pollenia angustigena
ATTCCAGCCAATGGACCATACGCATTCCGAAAAAGTACAAAAAGTACCAATTTGATCCATTTTTTACCCCTTAAAAAGTGCCGTATATTTTGTACTTTTTATACCAAATGCAACGAAGTACTAAAGTACGAGCTTTGACTCATTTTATTCCCCCAGAAAGTACTCTGTACGTTAATTTAGGTTATGTTTTATATGAATACCAAATTTTTCGAAGAGATAAAAAGTAACAGTTTTATCCAATTTATCCATTAAAAAATACCGTATATTTTGATCTCGACCATATGCAATCTGTATACCAAATTTATCCAAAAGAGAAAAAGTATCAAAAGTAAAACATTTTTCGTTTTAACCTCTTAAAATATACCCCACTTAAATCTGGACAATATCTCTAGCCAAATTTTTTGAAAATAAGAAAGTACCAAAACTAAAAGAGAAAAAGTGTTAAAAGTTGCCAAAAAAAGAAGCAACATTTCTTAAAAATATATATACAAGGTAGATCAAAAAAGACCTACCCCCACCCATGTTTTATTTGTAACTAGCTTTTACCCGTGACGTCGTTCACTTAAGATTTAAAGAAATGGGGTTATCCAGTAAAATATTTACAGAAAATTTATTTTGTTTTCTACGTCATTACTTATTTTATGTTAAAATATGTCTATAAAACAACATTTTAAAGATTTGTTATATTCCGCTAATATAATGGGTGATTTTTTAGCTATTATCTTTTTGGCAGCACTGGTTTAAACAGCTGACGCACGTTTCGTGTTTTGTTTCACTGTCAAACATCTTCAGTTTGGTCTATAATTTAACCATGAATCGTCTTACAAACGAACAACGCTTGCAAATTATTGAATTTTATTATCAAATTGCGTGCTCTGTTAAGAAAAATTCATCGCGCGCTTCTTGTGTTCAGCGACGAAGCTCATTTTTGGCTCAATGGGTAAGTTAATAAGCCGAATTGTCGATTTTGGAGTGAAGATCAGCCAGAAGCATTGCAAGAGCTATTTATGCATCGAGAAAAAGTCACAGTTTGGTGCGGTTTATGGGCTGGTGGCATCATTGGACCGTTCAAGATGATGCGAATCGTAACGTAACTGTGAATGGTGAGCGCTACCGTGAGATGATATCCAACTTTTTTTTGCCCAAAATGCAAGAGCTTGTTGACTTGCACGACATGTGGTTTCAACAAGACGGTGCCACATGCCACACAGCACGCTAACAATGGACTTATTGAGAGGCGAGTTCGGTGAACATTTTATTTCACGTTCGGGACCGGTCAATTGGCCGCCTAGATCGTGCGATTTAACGTCCTTAGACTATTTTTTGTGCGGCTACGTTAAAGCTCATGTCTATACACACATGCCCGCTTCAATTGACGCATTGGAAGAAAACATTGAAGCATTTATTCGTGAGATACCGGCCGAAATGTTGGAAACAGGAATGCCAACATTGGACTAGCGGATGGACCATTTGAGGCGCAATCACGGTCAACATCTTGCATGAAATAATCTTCAAACATTTAATTATATGGACCGTACTATCGATTCAAATAAAGATTTCATGCATTTTTCTGAATTTTATGAGTTTTTTTTACAACTTTCCTATAGCTCCCCTACAAGAAATGGATGACCGAAACTAATACACACGCACTATTTTTGTTTGTTTTTATTGTTACAAGTGGCGTTGCCACTCGTGTGCGTTTGTATACCAAATTAGGAATATTTTGCAAAGCCCAAATTTTATTAATCTTTTCTTCTTATTTTATATATACTTAATAATATGTTGAATATATCTGTTAATACGTTTCATAAATTTAATAATTATAAGAATTTAGCTAAATTTGTATTAATTATTTAAAAAAAAGTGGTGGAATTTTGGGAATTGCTGTTGTTAAAAACATTTTAGGAAGAAATGTTTGCTAGTGGCAAACGCTAATTACTCCAGGAATGAAATGCGTATGTAAGAGTGAAACAACGAATGTATGTTAGACAGTTTCATTTTGAATGGAATGTGTAAAATATGTAAAAAATTCAAGATTAATTTTAAAAGCGAAAGGAATTTTATGAAATTGTGACGTGCGCCCATTATATTATTTAAAATAAATATAAAAAAAAGTGAAATAAAAATTGACAGTGACAATAAAGAGTGATAAAAAATAATATTTGCCTTGACAGAAAGCAAGAATTGAGTGACAATAAAAATAACACAAATACCTATTAAAATATAAAAAAAGTGACAATAAGATAGAAAATACCTATTAAGAAATTAAATTAAATAATAAAAGTATACTTTTTGTGATAAAAGATAACTATGAAAAAAAGACGTTTGCAAAATTGTCTATCATTGGAAAAAAAGACATTTGAGTCCAAAATTAAAATGTATAGAAGGTTAATAGAAAACGAAGATAGTGCACGAAGTGAAAGATCTAATATACAACCTGTTCCATCAATAAGCTAAAATTCTAATGGAGTGTAAAGTAGGCATAAAAAAAGCCCAAGAGTACCTCAGCCGCATGACAGGAGAGACTTCTGATCAAGGGCTTGATGAGACCGCCAGCATGCTCCCCTTGCGGACCACAACAGCAGTGCAAGAAATAGAGGAGAAGCTAGACTCCGATTACGCTCAGGCCATGGTAACAATCACAATATTTTATATATTTTACTTGCTCAAACAGTAATTCAACTTCTTTACAGAAGTCCTATATTCATAAAATTAAAGGTGTTTCTTTAGATGTTGGCAGTGTTATTAGTGCATCGTTTGCAGATGATTTGCTATATAAATATAATTGGGATGGAAGGTGGGGAAAACTTCCGTTGTCAAATCTCACGCTGCTAAATAAAATTGTAAGAGGTATGTACAGACATTAAATAATTTTAGTCTTTGAATATTTAACATTTCTGTCTTTTTTTTTACTTCATATTTTAGATGTTTTCAGAACAAAGGAGCCGGGGAGTATGAAAAAAGTATAAGAAAAGCGGTTGAACGTGCCCACCATAGGGTAAAGCAACAAAAATACATAAAAGAAAAAGGGGTTAATAAATAAAATGACGACAATTTTTTTAATTTAAACTAAAATAATCAATCTAAAAGAGAAAAAAAATCAAAAATAAGCGTGACCAATAAATTGGTAAAAGTTTTGCTTTATTTTTAACACTTTTTATTGACTGAACTTTATTTGTAAGAAGGTGCTTGTTTAATGTAATTAAGAAACTGTTGAATGATGTTTGATCCAGCAAACGTTTTCGAATGCAAACAAAACATAATTAATTTAAAAAATTTAGTTAAAAAAAAAAATATTTATTTATTTAAGTTATTTTGGAAACCAAAAAAATATTGAATTTTATTTTAAATAAAGACAAAAATTTGTATGAGAATTGAATGAGATGTTTTATTTTAATAGTGTTTTATTAAAACTAAAAAATACGTCAACAGTGACGAATATATGAATCAGTACTGACTAGTCAGCTGTGGCCGGTATATGCGTCAGTACTGACCAGTCAGTACTGACTGGTCAGCTGTGTCCGTTATATGCATCAGTACTGACTAGTCAGCTGTGTCCGGTTTTTGAGCACTCAATAATCTTGAGCAACCTACATATAGTTGTCGATATGAAAAGCAATGAATGGGCGCCTAAATATATTCCAGCCAATGGACCATACGCATTCCGAAAAAGTACAAAAAGTACCAATTTGATCCATTTTTTACCCCTTAAAAAGTGCCGTATATTTTGTACTTTTTATACCAAATGCAACGAAGTACTAAAAGTACGAGCTTTGACTCATTTTATTCCCCCAGAAAGTACTCTGTACGTTAATTTAGGTTATGTTTTATATGAATACTAAATTTTTCGAAGAGATAAAAAGTAACAGTTTTATCCCAATTTTATCCATTAAAAAATACCGTATATTTTGATCTCGACCATATGCAATCTGTATACCAAATTTATCCAAAAGAGAAAAAGTATCAAAAGTAAAACATTTTTCGTTTTAACCTCTTAAAATATACCCCACTTAAATCTGGACAATATCTCTAGCCAAATTTTTTGAAAATAAGAAAGTACCAAAACTAAAAGAGAAAAAGTGTTAAAAGTTGCCAAAAAAAAGAAGCAACATTTCTTAAAAATATATATACAAGGTAGATCAAAAAAGACCTACCCCCACCCATGTTTTATTTTGTAACTAGCTTTTACCCGTGACGTCGTTCACTTTAAGATTTAAAGAAATGGGGTTATCCAGTAAAATATTTACGTCATTACTTATTTTATGTTAAAATATGTCTGTAAACAACATTTTAAGATTTGTTATATTCCGCTAATATAATGGGTGATTTTTTAGCTATTATCTTTTTGGCAGCACTGGTTTAAACAGCTGACGCACGTTTCGTGTTTTGTTTCACTGTCAAACATCTTCAGTTTGGTCTATAATTTAACCATGAATCGTCTTACAAACGAACAACGCTTGCAAATTATTGAATTTTATTATCAAATTGCGTGCTCTGTTAAGAAAATTCATCGCGCGCTTCTTGTGTTCAGCGACGAAGCTCATTTTTGGCTCAATGGGTAAGTTAATAAGCCGAATTGTCGATTTTGGAGTGAAGATCAGCCAGAAGCATTGCAAGAGCTATTTATGCATCGAGAAAAAGTCACAGTTTGGTGCGGTTTATGGGCTGGTGGCATCATTGGACCGTTCCAAGATGATGCGAATCGTAACGTAACTGTGAATGGTGAGCGCTACCGTGAGATGATATCCAACTTTTTTTTGCCCAAAATGCAAGAGCTTGTTGACTTGCACGACATGTGGTTTCAACAAGACGGTGCCACATGCCACACAGCACGCTTAACAATGGACTTATTGAGAGGCGAGTTCGGTGAACATTTTATTTCACGTTCGGGACCGGTCAATTGGCCGCCTAGATCGTGCGATTTAACGTCTTTAGACTATTTTTTGTGCGGCTACGTTAAAGCTCATGTCTATACACACATGCCCGCTTCAATTGACGCATTGGAAGAAAACATTGAAGCATTTATTCGTGAGATACCGGCCGAAATGTTGGAAACAGAATGCCAACATTGGACTAAGCGGATGGACCATTTGAGGCGCAATCACGGTCAACATTTGCATGAAATAATCTTCAAACATTTAATTATATGGACCGTACTATCGATTCAAATAAAGATTTCATGCATTTTTCTGAATTTTATGAGTTTTTTTTACAACTTTCCTATAGCTCCCCTACAAGAAATGGATGACCGAAACTAATACACACGCACTATTTTTGTTTGTTTTTATTGTTACAAGTGGCGTTGCCACTCGTGTGCGTTTGTATACCAAATTAGGAATATTTTGCAAAGCCCAAATTTTATTAATCTTTTCTTCTTATTTTTATATATACTTAATAATATGTTGAATATATCTGTTAATACGTTTCATAAATTTTAATAATTATAAGAATTTTGCTAAATTTGTATTAATTATTTAAAAAAAAAGTGGTGGAATTTTGGGAATTGCTGTTGTTAAAAACATTTTAGGAAGAAATGTTTGCTAGTGGCAACGCTAATTACTCCAGGAATGAAATGCGTATGTAAGAGTGAAACAACGAATGTATGTTAGACAGTTTCATTTTTGAATGGAATGTGTAATATGTAAAAAATTCAAGATTAATTTTAAAAGCGAAAGGAATTTTATGAAATTGTGACGTGCGCCCATTATATTATTTAAAATAAATATAAAAAAGAGTGAAATAAAAATTGACAGTGACAATAAAGAGTGATAAAAAATAATATTTGCCTTGACAGAAAGCAAGAATTGAGTGACAATAAAAATAACACAAATACCTATTAAAATATAAAAAAGTGACAATAAGATAGAAAATACCTATTAAGAAATTAAATTAAATAATAAAAGTATACTTTTTGTGATAAAAGATAACTATGAAAAAAAGACGTTTGCAAAATTGTCTATCATTGGAAAAAAAGACATTTGAGTCCAAAATTAAAATGTATAGAAGGTTAATAGAAAACGAAGATAGTGCACGAAGTGAAAGATCTAATATACAACCTGTTCCATCAATAAGCTAAAATTCTAATAGAGTGTAAAGTAGGCATAAAAAAAGCCCAAGAGTACCTCAGCCGCATGACAGGAGAGACTTCTGATCAAGGGCTTGATGAGACCGCCAGCATGCTCCCCTTGCGGACCACAACAGCAGTGCAAGAAATAGAGGAGAAGCTAGACTCCCATTACGCTCAGGCCATGGTAACAATCACAATATTTTATATATTTTACTTGCTCAAACAGTAATTCAACTTCTTTACAGAAGTCCTATATTCATAAAATTAAAGGTGTTTCTTTAGATGTTGGCAGTGTTATTAGTGCATCGTTTGCAGATGATTTGCTATATAAATATAATTGGGATGGAAGGTGGGGAAAACTTCCGTTGTCAAATCTCACGCTGCTAAATAAAATTGTAAGAGGTATGTACAGACATTAAATAATTTTAGTCTTTGAATATTTAACATTTCTGTCTTTTTTTTTACTTCATATTTTAGATGTTTTTCAGAACCTAGGAGCCGGGGAGTATGAAAAAAGTATAAGAAAAGCGGTTGAACGTGCCCACCATAGGGTAAAGCAACAAAAATACATAAAAGAAAAAGGGGTTAATAAATAAAATGACGACAATTTTTTTAATTTAAACTAAAATAATCAATCTAAAAGAGAAAAAAAATCAAAAAATAAGCGTGACCAATAAATTGGTAAAAGTTTAGCTTGATTTTTAACACTTTTTATTGACTGAACTTTATTTGTAAGAAGGTGCTTGTTTAATGTAATTAAGAAACTGTTGAATGATGTTTGATCCAGCAAACGTTTTCGAATGCAAACAAAACATAATTAATTTAAAAATTTAGTTAAAAAAAAAAAATATTTATTTATTTAAGTTATTTTGGAAACCAAAAAAATATTGAATTTTATTTTAAATAAAGACAAAAATTTGTATGAGAATTGAATGAGATGTTTTATTTTAATAGTGTTTTATTAAAACTAAAAAATACGTCAACAGTGACGAATATATGAATCAGTACTGACTAGTCAGCTGTGGCCGGTATATGCGTCAGTACTGACCAGTCAGTACTGACTGGTCAGCTGTGTCCGTTATATGCATCAGTACTGACTAGTCAGCTGTGTCCGGTTTTTGAGCACTCAATAATCTTGAGCAACCTACATATAGTTGTCGATATGAAAAGCAATGAATGGGCGCCTAAATATATTCCAGCCAATGGACCATACGCATTCCGAAAAAGTACAAAAAGTACCAATTTGATCCATTTTTTACCCCTTAAAAAGTGCCGTATATTTTGTACTTTTTATACCAAATGCAACGAAGTACTAAAAGTACGAGCTTTGACTCATTTTATTCCCCCAGAAAGTACTCTGTACGTTAATTTAGGTTATGTTTTATATGAATACCAAATTTTTCGAAGAGATAAAAAGTAACAGTTTTATCCCAATTTTATCCATTAAAAAATACCGTATATTTTGATCTCGACCATATGCAATCTGTATACCAAATTTATCCAAAAGAGAAAAAGTATCAAAAGTAAAACATTTTTCGTTTTAACCTCTTAAAATATACCCCACTTAAATCTGGACAATATCTCTAGCCAAATTTTTTGAAAATAAGAAAGTACCAAAACTAAAAGAGAAAAAGTGTTAAAAGTTGCCAAAAAAAGAAGCAACATTTCTTAAAAATATATATACAAGGTAGATCAAAAAAGACCTACCCCCACCCATGTTTTATTTTGTAACTAGCTTTTACCCGTGACGTCGTTCACTTTAAGATTTAAAGAAATGGGGTTATCCAGTAAAATATTTACGTCATTACTTATTTTATGTTAAAATATGTCTGTAAACAACATTTTAAGATTTGTTATATTCCGCTAATATAATGGGTGATTTTTTAGCTATTATCTTTTTGGCAGCACTGGTTTAAACAGCTGACGCACGTTTCGTGTTTTGTTTCACTGTCAAACATCTTCAGTTTGGTCTATAATTTAACCATGAATCGTCTTACAAACGAACAACGCTTGCAAATTATTGAATTTTATTATCAAATTGCGTGCTCTGTTAAGAAAATTCATCGCGCGCTTCTTGTGTTCAGCGACGAAGCTCATTTTTGGCTCAATGGGTAAGTTAATAAGCCGAATTGTCGATTTTGGAGTGAAGATCAGCCAGAAGCATTGCAAGAGCTATTTATGCATCGAGAAAAAGTCACAGTTTGGTGCGGTTTATGGGCTGGTGGCATCATTGGACCGTTCCAAGATGATGCGAATCGTAACGTAACTGTGAATGGTGAGCGCTACCGTGAGATGATATCCAACTTTTTTTTGCCCAAAATGCAAGAGCTTGTTGACTTGCACGACATGTGGTTTCAACAAGACGGTGCCACATGCCACACAGCACGCTTAACAATGGACTTATTGAGAGGCGAGTTCGGTGAACATTTTATTTCACGTTCGGGACCGGTCAATTGGCCGCCTAGATCGTGCGATTTAACGTCTTTAGACTATTTTTTGTGCGGCTACGTTAAAGCTCATGTCTATACACACATGCCCGCTTCAATTGACGCATTGGAAGAAAACATTGAAGCATTTATTCGTGAGATACCGGCCGAAATGTTGGAAACAGAATGCCAACATTGGACTAAGCGGATGGACCATTTGAGGCGCAATCACGGTCAACATTTGCATGAAATAATCTTCAAACATTTAATTATATGGACCGTACTATCGATTCAAATAAAGATTTCATGCATTTTTCTGAATTTTATGAGTTTTTTTTACAACTTTCCTATAGCTCCCCTACAAGAAATGGATGACCGAAACTAATACACACGCACTATTTTTGTTTGTTTTTATTGTTACAAGTGGCGTTGCCACTCGTGTGCGTTTGTATACCAAATTAGGAATATTTTGCAAAGCCCAAATTTTATTAATCTTTTCTTCTTATTTTTATATATACTTAATAATATGTTGAATATATCTGTTAATACGTTTCATAAATTTTAATAATTATAAGAATTTAGCTAAATTTGTATTAATTATTTAAAAAAAAAGTGGTGGAATTTTGGGAATTGCTGTTGTTAAAAACATTTTAGGAAGAAATGTTTGCTAGTGGCAACGCTAATTACTCCAGGAATGAAATGCGTATGTAAGAGTGAAACAACGAATGTATGTTAGACAGTTTCATTTTTGAATGGAATGTGTAAAATATGTAAAAAATTCAAGATTAATTTTAAAAGCGAAAGGAATTTTATGAAATTGTGACGTGCGCCCATTATATTATTTAAAATAAATATAAAAAAGAGTGAAATAAAAATTGACAGTGACAATAAAGAGTGATAAAAAATAATATTTGCCTTGACAGAAAGCAAGAATTGAGTGACAATAAAAATAACACAAATACCTATTAAAATATAAAAAAGTGACAATAAGATAGAAAATACCTATTAAGAAATTAAATTAAATAATAAAAGTATACTTTTTGTGATAAAAGATAACTATGAAAAAAAGACGTTTGCAAAATTGTCTATCATTGGAAAAAAAGACATTTGAGTCCAAAATTAAAATGTATAGAAGGTTAATAGAAAACGAAGATAGTGCACGAAGTGAAAGATCTAATATACAACCTGTTCCATCAATAAGCTAAAATTCTAATAGAGTGTAAAGTAGGCATAAAAAAAGCCCAAGAGTACCTCAGCCGCATGACAGGAGAGACTTCTGATCAAGGGCTTGATGAGACCGCCAGCATGCTCCCCTTGCGGACCACAACAGCAGTGCAAGAAATAGAGGAGAAGCTAGACTCCGATTACGCTCAGGCCATGGTAACAATCACAATATTTTATATATTTTACTTGCTCAAACAGTAATTCAACTTCTTTACAGAAGTCCTATATTCATAAAATTAAAGGTGTTTCTTTAGATGTTGGCAGTGTTATTAGTGCATCGTTTGCAGATGATTTGCTATATAAATATAATTGGGATGGAAGGTGGGGAAAACTTCCGTTGTCAAATCTCACGCTGCTAAATAAAATTGTAAGAGGTATGTACAGACATTAAATAATTTTAGTCTTTGAATATTTAACATTTCTGTCTTTTTTTTTACTTCATATTTTAGATGTTTTTCAGAACCTAGGAGCCGGGGAGTATGAAAAAAGTATAAGAAAAGCGGTTGAACGTGCCCACCATAGGGTAAAGCAACAAAAATACATAAAAGAAAAAGGGGTTAATAAATAAAATGACGACAATTTTTTTAATTTAAACTAAAATAATCAATCTAAAAGAGAAAAAAAATCAAAAAATAAGCGTGACCAATAAATTGGTAAAAGTTTAGCTTGATTTTTAACACTTTTTATTGACTGAACTTTATTTGTAAGAAGGTGCTTGTTTAATGTAATTAAGAAACTGTTGAATGATGTTTGATCCAGCAAACGTTTTCGAATGCAAACAAAACATAATTAATTTAAAAATTTAGTTAAAAAAAAAAAATATTTATTTATTTAAGTTATTTTGGAAACCAAAAAAATATTGAATTTTATTTTAAATAAAGACAAAAATTTGTATGAGAATTGAATGAGATGTTTTATTTTAATAGTGTTTTATTAAAACTAAAAAATACGTCAACAGTGACGAATATATGAATCAGTACTGACTAGTCAGCTGTGGCCGGTATATGCGTCAGTACTGACCAGTCAGTACTGACTGGTCAGCTGTGTCCGTTATATGCATCAGTACTGACTAGTCAGCTGTGTCCGGTTTTTGAGCACTCAATAATCTTGAGCAACCTACATATAGTTGTCGATATGAAAAGCAATGAATGGGCGCCTAAATATATTCCAGCCAATGGACCATACGCATTCCGAAAAAGTACAAAAAGTACCAATTTGATCCATATTTTACCCCTTAAAAAGTGCCGTATATTTTGTACTTTTTATACCAAATGCAACGAAGTACTAAAAGTACGAGCTTTGACTCATTTTATTCCCCCAGAAAGTACTCTGTACGTTAATTTAGGTTATGTTTTATATGAATACCAAATTTTTCGAAGAGATAAAAAGTAACAGTTTTATCCCAATTTTATCCATTAAAAAATACCGTATATTTTGATCTCGACCATATGCAATCTGTATACCAAATTTATCCAAAAGAGAAAAAGTATCAAAAGTAAAACATTTTTCGTTTTAACCTCTTAAAATATACCCCACTTAAATCTGGACAATATCTCTAGCCAAATTTTTTGAAAATAAGAAAGTACCAAAACTAAAAGAGAAAAAGTGTTAAAAGTTGCCAAAAAAAGAAGCAACATTTCTTAAAAATATATATACAAGGTAGATCAAAAAAGACCTACCCCCACCCATGTTTTATTTTGTAACTAGCTTTTACCCGTGACGTCGTTCACTTTAAGATTTAAAGAAATGGGGTTATCCAGTAAAATATTTACAGAAAATTTATTTTGTTTTCTACGTCATTACTTATTTTATGTTAAAATATGTCTATAAACAACATTTTAAGATTTGTTATATTCCGCTAATATAATGGGTGATTTTTTAGCTATTATCTTTTTGGCAGCACTGGTTTAAACAGCTGACGCACGTTTCGTGTTTTGTTTCACTGTCAAACATCTTCAGTTTGGTCTATAATTTAACCATGAATCGTCTTACAAACGAACAACGCTTGCAAATTATTGAATTTTATTATCAAAATGCGTGCTCTGTTAAGAAAATTCATCGCGCGCTTCTTGTGTTCAGCGACGAAGGTCATTTTTGGCTCAATGGGTAAGTTAATAAGCCGAATTGTCGATTTTGGAGTGAAGATCAGCCAGAAGCATTGCAAGAGCTATTTATGCATCGAGAAAAAGTCACAGTTTGGTGCGGTTTATGGGCTGGTGGCATCATTGGACCGTTCCAAGATGATGCGAATCGTAACGTAACTGTGAATGGTGAGCGCTACCGTGAGATGATATCCAACTTTTTTTTGCCCAAAATGCAAGAGCTTGTTGACTTGCACGACATGTGGTTTCAACAAGACGGTGCCACATGCCACACAGCACGCTTAACAATGGACTTATTGAGAGGCGAGTTCGGTGAACATTTTATTTCACGTTCGGGACCGGTCAATTGGCCGCCTAGATCGTGCGATTTAACGTCTTTAGACTATTTTTTGTGCGGCTACGTTAAAGCTCATGTCTATACACACATGCCCGCTTCAATTGACACATTGGAAGAAAACATTGAAGCATTTATTCGTGAGATACCGGCCGAAATGTTGGAAACAGAATGCCAACATTGGACTAAGCGGATGGACCATTTGAGGCGCAATCACGGTCAACATTTGCATGAAATAATCTTTAAACATTTAATTATATGGACCGTACTATCGATTCAAATAAAGATTTCATGCATTTTTCTGAATTTTATGAGTTTTTTTTACAACTTTCCTATAGCTCCCCTACAAGAAATGGATGACCGAAACTAATACACACGCACTATTTTTGTTTGTTTTTATTGTTACAAGTGGCGTTGCCACTCGTGTGCGTTTGTATACCAAATTAGGAATATTTTGCAAAGCCCAAATTTTATTAATCTTTTCTTCTTATTTTTATATATACTTAATAATATGTTGAATATATCTGTTAATACGTTTCATAAATTTTAATAATTATAAGAATTTAGCTAAATTTGTATTAATTATTTAAAAAAAAAGTGGTGGAATTTTGGGAATTGCTGTTGTTAAAAACATTTTAGGAAGAAATGTTTGCTAGTGGCAACGCTAATTACTCCAGGAATGAAATGCGTATGTAAGAGTGAAACAACGAATGTATGTTAGACAGTTTCATTTTTGAATGGAATGTGTAAAATATGTAAAAAATTCAAGATTGATTTTAAAAGCGAAAGGAATTTTATGAAATTGTGACGTGCGCCCATTATATTATTTAAAATAAATATAAAAAAGAGTGAAATAAAAATTGACAGTGACAATAAAGAGTGATAAAAAATAATATTTGCCTTGACAGAAAGCAAGAATTTAGTGACAATAAAAATAACACAAATACCTATTAAAATATAAAAAAGTGACAATAAGATAGAAAATACCTATTAAGAAATTAAATTAAATAATAAAAGTATACTTTTTGTGATAAAAGATAACTATGAAAAAAAGACGTTTGCAAAATTGTCTATCATTGGAAAAAAAGACATTTGAGTCCAAAATTAAAATGTATAGAAGGTTAATAGAAAACGAAGATAGTGCACGAAGTGAAAGATCTAATATACAACCTGTTCCATCAATAAGCTAAAATTCTAATGGAGTGTAAAGTAGGCATAAAAAAAGCCCAAGAGTACCTCAGCCGCATGACAGGAGAGACTTCTGATCAAGGGCTTGATGAGACCGCCAGCATGCTCCCCTTGCGGACCACAACAGCAGTGCAAGAAATAGAGGAGAAGCTAGACTCCGATTACGCTCAGGCCATGGTAACAATCACAATATTTTATATATTTTACTTGCTCAAACAGTAATTCAACTTCTTTACAGAAGTCCTATATTCATAAAATTAAAGGTGTTTCTTTAGATGTTGGCAGTGTTATTAGTGCATCGTTTGCAGATGATTTGCTATATAAATATAATTGGGATGGAAGGTGGGGAAAACTTCCGTTGTCAAATCTCACGCTGCTAAATAAAATTGTAAGAGGTATGTACAGACATTAAATAATTTTAGTCTTTGAATATTTAACTTTTCTGTCTTTTTTTTACTTCATATTTTAGATGTTTTTCAGAACCTAGGAGCCGGGGAGTATGAAAAAAGTATAAGAAAAGCGGTTGAACGTGCCCACCATAGGGTAAAGCAACAAAAATACATAAAAGAAAAAGGGGTTAATAAATAAAATGACGACAATTTTTTTAATTTAAACTAAAATAATCAATCTAAAAGAGAAAAAAAATCAAAAAATAAGCGTGACCAATAAATTGGTAAAAGTTTAGCTTTATTTTTAACACTTTTTATTGACTGAACTTTATTTGTAAGAAGGTGCTTGTTTAATGTAATTAAGAAACTGTTGAATGATGTTTGATCCAGCAAACGTTTTCGAATGCAAACAAAACATAATTAATTTAAAAAATTTAGTTAAAAAAAAAAAATATTTATTTATTTAAGTTATTTTGGAAACCAAAAAAATATTGAATTTTATTTTAAATAAAGACAAAAATTTGTATGAGAATTGAATGAGATGTTTTATTTTAATAGTGTTTTATTAAAACTAAAAAATACGTCAACAGTGACGAATATATGAATCAGTACTGACTAGTCAGCTGTGGCCGGTATATGCGTCAGTACTGACCAGTCAGTACTGACTGGTCAGCTGTGTCCGTTATATGCATCAGTACTGACTAGTCAGCTGTGTCCGGTTTTTGAGCACTCAATAATCTTGAGCAACCTACATATAGTTGTCGACATGAAAAGCAATGAATGGGCGCCTAAATATATTCCAGCCAATGGACCATACGCATTCCGAAAAAGTACAAAAAGTACCAATTTGATCCATTTTTTACCCCTTAAAAAGTGCCGTATATTTTGTACTTTTTATACCAAATGCAACGAAGTACTAAAAGTACGAGCTTTGACTCATTTTATTCCCCCAGAAAGTACTCTGTACGTTAATTTAGGTTATGTTTTATATGAATACCAAATTTTTCGAAGAGATAAAAAGTAACAGTTTTATCCCAATTTTATCCATTAAAAAATACCGTATATTTTGATCTCGACCATATGCAATCTGTATACCAAATTTATCCAAAAGAGAAAAAGTATCAAAAGTAAAACATTTTTCGTTTTAACCTCTTAAAATATACCCCACTTAAATCTGGACAATATCTCTAGCCAAATTTTTTGAAAATAAGAAAGTACCAAAACTAAAAGAGAAAAAGTGTTAAAAGTTGCCAAAAAAAGAAGCAACATTTCTTAAAAATATATATACAAGGTAGATCAAAAAAGACCTACCCCCACCCATGTTTTATTTTGTAACTAGCTTTTACCCGTGACGTCGTTCACTTTAAGATTTAAAGAAATGGGGTTATCCAGTAAAATATTTACAGAAAATTTATTTTGTTTTCTACGTCATTACTTATTTTATGTTAAAATATGTCTATAAACAACATTTTAAGATTTGTTATATTCCGCTAATATAATGGGTGATTTTTTAGCTATTATCTTTTTGGCAGCACTGGTTTAAACAGCTGACGCACGTTTCGTGTTTTGTTTCACTGTCAAACATCTTCAGTTTGGTCTATAATTTAACCATGAATCGTCTTACAAACGAACAACGCTTGCAAATTATTGAATTTTATTATCAAAATGCGTGCTCTGTTAAGAAAATTCATCGCGCGCTTCTTGTGTTCAGCGACGAAGCTCATTTTTGGCTCAATGGGTAAGTTAATAAGCCGAATTGTCGATTTTGGAGTGAAGATCAGCCAGAAGCATTGCAAGAGCTATTTATGCATCGAGAAAAAGTCACAGTTTGGTGCGGTTTATGGGCTGGTGGCATCATTGGACCGTTCCAAGATGATGCGAATCGTAACGTAACTGTGAATGGTGAGCGCTACCGTGAGATGATATCCAACTTTTTTTTGCCCAAAATGCAAGAGCTTGTTGACTTGCACGACATGTGGTTTCAACAAGACGGTGCCACATGCCACACAGCACGCTTAACAATGGACTTATTGAGAGGCGAGTTCGGTGAACATTTTATTTCACGTTCGGGACCGGTCAATTGGCCGCCTAGATCGTGCGATTTAACGTCTTTAGACTATTTTTTGTGCGGCTACGTTAAAGCTCATGTCTATACACACATGCCCGCTTCAATTGACGCATTGGAAGAAAACATTGAAGCATTTATTCGTGAGATACCGGCCGAAATGTTGGAAACAGAATGCCAACATTGGACTAAGCGGATGGACCATTTGAGGCGCAATCACGGTCAACATTTGCATGAAATAATCTTCAAACATTTAATTATATGGACCGTACTATCGATTCAAATAAAGATTTCATGCATTTTTCTGAATTTTATGAGTTTTTTTTACAACTTTCCTATAGCTCCCCTACAAGAAATGGATGACCGAAACTAATACACACGCACTATTTTTGTTTGTTTTTATTGTTACAAGTGGCGTTGCCACTCGTGTGCGTTTGTATACCAAATTAGGAATATTTTGCAAAGCCCAAATTTTATTAATCTTTTCTTCTTATTTTTATATATACTTAATAATATGTTGAATATATCTGTTAATACGTTTCATAAATTTTAATAATTATAAGAATTTTGCTAAATTTGTATTAATTATTTAAAAAAAAAGTGGTGGAATTTTGGGAATTGCTGTTGTTAAAAACATTTTAGGAAGAAATGTTTGCTAGTGGCAACGCTAATTACTCCAGGAATGAAATGCGTATGTAAGAGTGAAACAACGAATGTATGTTAGACAGTTTCATTTTTGAATGGAATGTGTAAAATATGTAAAAAATTCAAGATTAATTTTAAAAGCGAAAGGAATTTTATGAAATTGTGACGTGCGCCCATTATATTATTTAAAATAAATATAAAAAAAGTGAAATAAAAATTGACAGTGACAATAAAGAGTGATAAAAAATAATATTTGCCTTGACAGAAAGCAAGAATTGAGTGACAATAAAAATAACACAAATACCTATTAAAATATAAAAAAGTGACAATAAGATAGAAAATACCTATTAAGAAATTAAATTAAATAATAAAAGTATACTTTTTGTGATAAAAGATAACTATGAAAAAAAGACGTTTGCAAAATTGTCTATCATTGGAAAAAAAGACATTTGAGTCCAAAATTAAAATGTATAGAAGGTTAATAGAAAACGAAGATAGTGCACGAAGTGAAAGATCTAATATACAACCTGTTCCATCAATAAGCTAAAATTCTAATGGAGTGTAAAGTAGGCATAAAAAAAGCCCAAGAGTACCTCAGCCGCATGACAGGAGAGACTTCTGATCAAGGGCTTGATGAGACCGCCAGCATGCTCCCCTTGCGGACCACAACAGCAGTGCAAGAAATAGAGGAGAAGCTAGACTCCGATTACGCTCAGGCCATGGTAACAATCACAATATTTTATATATTTTACTTGCTCAAACAGTAATTCAACTTCTTTACAGAAGTCCTATATTCATAAAATTAAAGGTGTTTCTTTAGATGTTGGCAGTGTTATTAGTGCATCGTTTGCAGATGATTTGCTATATAAATATAATTGGGATGGAAGGTGGGGAAAACTTCCGTTGTCAAATCTCACGCTGCTAAATAAAATTGTAAGAGGTATGTACAGACATTAAATAATTTTAGTCTTTGAATATTTAACATTTCTGTCTTTTTTTTTACTTCATATTTTAGATGTTTTTCAGAACCTAGGAGCCGGGGAGTATGAAAAAAGTATAAGAAAAGCGGTTGAACGTGCCCACCATAGGGTAAAGCAACAAAAATACATAAAAGAAAAAGGGGTTAATAAATAAAATGACGACAATTTTTTTAATTTAAACTAAAATAATCAATCTAAAAGAGAAAAAAAATCAAAAAATAAGCGTGACCAATAAATTGGTAAAAGTTTAGCTTTATTTTTAACACTTTTTATTGACTGAACTTTATTTGTAAGAAGGTGCTTGTTTAATGTAATTAAGAAACTGTTGAATGATGTTTGATCCAGCAAACGTTTTCGAATGCAAACAAAACATAATTAATTTAAAAATTTAGTTAAAAAAAAAAAATATTTATTTATTTAAGTTATTTTGGAAACCAAAAAAATATTGAATTTTATTTTAAATAAAGACAAAAATTTGTATGAGAATTGAATGAGATGTTTTATTTTAATAGTGTTTTATTAAAACTAAAAAATACGTCAACAGTGACGAATATATGAATTAGTACTGACTAGTCAGCTGTGGCCGGTATATGCGTCAGTACTGACCAGTCAGTACTGACTGGTCAGCTGTGTCCGTTATATGCATCAGTACTGACTAGTCAGCTGTGTCCGGTTTTTGAGCACTCAATAATCTTGAGCAACCTACATATAGTTGTCGATATGAAAAGCAATGAATGGGCGCCTAAATATATTCCAGCCAATGGACCATACGCATTCCGAAAAAGTACAAAAAGTACCAATTTGATCCATTTTTTACCCCTTAAAAAGTGCCGTATATTTTGTACTTTTTATACCAAATGCAACGAAGTACTAAAAGTACGAGCTTTGACTCATTTTATTCCCCCAGAAAGTACTCTGTACGTTAATTTAGGTTATGTTTTATATGAATACCAAATTTTTCGAAGAGATAAAAAGTAACAGTTTTATCCCAATTTTATCCATTAAAAAATACCGTATATTTTGATCTCGACCATATGCAATCTGTATACCAAATTATCCAAAAGAGAAAAAGTATCAAAAGTAAAACATTTTTCGTTTTAACCTCTTAAAATATACCCCACTTAAATCTGGACAATATCTCTAGCCAAATTTTTTGAAAATAAGAAAGTACCAAAACTAAAAGAGAAAAAGTGTTAAAAGTTGCCAAAAAAAGAAGCAACATTTCTTAAAAATATATATACAAGGTAGATCAAAAAAGACCTACCCCCACCCATGTTTTATTTTGTAACTAGCTTTTACCCGTGAAGTCGTTCACTTTAAGATTTAAAGAAATGGGGTTATCCAGTAACATATTTACAGAAAATTTATTTTGTTTTCTACGTCATTACTTATTTTATGTTAAAATATGTCTATAAACAACATTTTAAGATTTGTTATATTCCGCTAATATAATGGGTGATTTTTTAGCTATTATCTTTTTGGCAGCACTGGTTTAAACAGCTGACGCACGTTTCGTGTTTTGTTTCACTGTCAAACATCTTCAGTTTGGTCTATAATTTAACCATGAATCGTCTTACAAACGAACAACGCTTGCAAATTATTGAATTTTATTATCAAAATGCGTGCTCTGTTAAGAAATTTCATCGCGCGCTTCTTGTGTTCAGCGACGAAGCTCATTTTTGGCTCAATGGGTAAGTTAATAAGCCGAATTGTCGATTTTGGAGTGAAGATCAGCCAGAAGCATTGCAAGAGCTATTTATGCATCGAGAAAAAGTCACAGTTTGGTGCGGTTTATGGGCTGGTGGCATCATTGGACCGTTCCAAGATGATGCGAATCGTAACGTAACTGTGAATGGTGAGCGCTACCGTGAGATGATATCCAACTTTTTTTTGCCCAAAATGCAAGAGCTTGTTGACTTGCACGACATGTGGTTTCAACAAGACGGTGCCACATGCCACACAGCACGCTTAACAATGGACTTATTGAGAGGCGAGTTCGGTGAACATTTTATTTCACGTTCGGGACCGGTCAATTGGCCGCCTAGATCGTGCGATTTAACGTCTTTAGACTATTTTTTGTGCGGCTACGTTAAAGCTCATGTCTATACACACATGCCCGCTTCAATTGACGCATTGGAAGAAAACATTGAAGCATTTATTCGTGAGATACCGGCCGAAATGTTGGAAACAGAATGCCAACATTGGACTAAGCGGATGGACCATTTGAGGCGCAATCACGGTCAACATTTGCATGAAATAATCTTCAAACATTTAATTATATGGACCGTACTATCGATTCAAATAAAGATTTCATGCATTTTTCTGAATTTTATGAGTTTTTTTTACAACTTTCCTATAGCTCCCCTACAAGAAATGGATGACCGAAACTAATACACACGCACTATTTTTGTTTGTTTTTATTGTTACAAGTGGCGTTGCCACTCGTGTGCGTTTGTATATCAAATTAGGAATATTTTGCAAAGCCCAAATTTTATTAATCTTTTCTTCTTATTTTTATATATACTTAATAATATGTTGAATATATCTGTTAATACGTTTCATAAATTTTAATAATTATAAGAATTTAGCTAAATTTGTATTAGTTATTAAAAAAAAAAAGGGGTGGAATTTTGGGAATTGCTGTTGTTAAAAACATTTTAGGAAGAAATGTTTGCTAGTGGCAACGCTAATTACTCCAGGAATGAAATGCGTATGTAAGAGTGAAACAACGAATGTATGTTAGACAGTTTCATTTTTGAATGGAATGTGTAAAATATGTAAAAAATTCAAGATTAATTTTAAAAGCGAAAGGAATTTTATGAAATTGTGACGTGCGCCCATTATATTATTTAAAATAAATATAAAAAAGAGTGAAATAAAAATTGACAGTGACAATAAAGAGTGATAAAAAATAATATTTGCCTTGACAGAAAGCAAGAATTGAGTGACAATAAAAATAACACAAATACCTATTAAAATATAAAAAAGTGACAATAAGATAGAAAATACCTATTAAGAAATTAAATTAAATAATAAAAGTATACTTTTTGTGATAAAAGATAACTATGAAAAAAAGACGTTTGCAAAATTGTCTATCATTGGAAAAAAAGACATTTGAGTCCAAAATTAAAATGTATAGAAGGTTAATAGAAAACGAAGATAGTGCACGAAGTGAAAGATCTAATATACAACCTGTTCCATCAATAAGCTAAAATTCTAATGGAGTGTAAAGTAGGCATAAAAAAAGCCCAAGAGTACCTCAGCCGCATGACAGGAGAGACTTCTGATCAAGGGCTTGATGAGACCGCCAGCATGCTCCCCTTGCGGACCACAACAGCAGTGCAAGAAATAGAGGAGAAGCTAGACTCCGATTACGCTCAGGCCATGGTAACAATCACAATATTTTATATATTTTACTTGCTCAAACAGTAATTCAACTTCTTTACAGAAGTCCTATATTCATAAAATTAAAGGTGTTTCTTTAGATGTTGGCAGTGTTATTAGTGCATCGTTTGCAGATGATTTGCTATATAAATATAATTGGGATGGAAGGTGGGGAAAACTTCCGTTGTCAAATCTCACGCTGCTAAATAAAATTGTAAGAGGTATGTACAGACATTAAATAATTTTAGTCTTTGAATATTTAACATTTCTGTCTTTTTTTTTACTTCATATTTTAGATGTTTTTCAGAACCTAGGAGCCGGGGAGTATGAAAAAAGTATAAGAAAAGCGGTTGAACATGCCCACCATAGGGTAAAGCAACAAAAATACATAAAAGAAAAAGGGGTTAATAAATAAAATGACGAAAATTTTTTTAATTTAAACTAAAATAATCAATCTAAAAGAGAAAAAAAATCAAAAAATAAGCGTGACCAATAAATTGGTAAAAGTTTAGCTTTATTTTTAACACTTTTTATTGACTGAACTTTATTTGTAAGAAGGTGCTTGTTTAATGTAATTAAGAAACTGTTGAATGATGTTTGATCCAGCAAACGTTTTCGAATGCAAACAAAACATAATTAATTTAAAAAATTTAGTTAAAAAAAAAAAAATATTTATTTATTTAAGTTATTTTGGAAACCAAAAAAATATTGAATTTTATTTTAAATAAAGACAAAAATTTGTATGAGAATTGAATGAGATGTTTTATTTTAATAGTGTTTTATTAAAACTAAAAAATACGTCAACAGTGACGAATATATGAATCAGTACTGACTAGTCAGCTGTGGCAGGTATATGCGTCAGTACTGACCAGTCAGTACTGACTGGTCAGCTGTGTCCGGTATATGCATCAGTACTGACAAGTCAGCTGTGTCCGGTTTTTGAGCACTCAATAATCTTGAGCAACCTACATATAGTTGTCGATATGAAAAGCAATGAATGGGCGCCTAAATATATTCCAGCCAATGGACCATACGCATTCCGAAAAAGTACAAAAAGTACCAATTTGATCCATTTTTTACCCCTTAAAAAGTGCCGTATATTTTGTACTTTTTATACCAAATGCAACGAAGTACTAAAAGTACGAGCTTTGACTCATTTTATTCCCCCAGAAAGTACTCTGTACGTTAATTTAGGTTATGTTTTATATGAATACCAAATTTTTCGAAGAGATAAAAAGTAACAGTTTTATCCCAATTTTATCCATTAAAAAATACCGTATATTTTGATCTCGACCATATGCAATCTGTATACCAAATTTATCCAAAAGAGAAAAAGTATCAAAAGTAAAACATTTTTCGTTTTAACCTCTTAAAATATACCCCACTTAAATCTGGACAATATCTCTAGCCAAATTTTTTGAAAATAAGAAAGTACCAAAACTAAAAGAGAAAAAGTGTTAAAAGTTGCCAAAAAAAGAAGCAACATTTCTTAAAAATATATATACAAGGTAGATCAAAAAAGACCTACCCCCACCCATGTTTTATTTTGTAACTAGCTTTTACCCGTGACGTCGTTCACTTTAAGATTTAAAGAAATGGGGTTATCCAGTAAAATATTTACAGAAAATTTAATTTGTTTTCTACGTCATTACTTATTTTATGTTAAAATATGTCTATAAACAACATTTTAAGATTTGTTATATTCCGCTAATATAATGGGTGATTTTTTAGCTATTATCTTTTTGGCAGCACTGGTTTAAACAGCTGACGCACGTTTCGTGTTTTGTTTCACTGTCAAACATCTTCAGTTGGGTCTATAATTTAACCATGAATCGTCTTACAAACGAACAACGCTTGCAAATTATTGAATTTTATTATCAAAATGCGTGCTCTGTTAAGAAAATTCATCGCGCGCTTCTTGTGTTCAGCGACGAAGCTCATTTTTGGCTCAATGGGTAAGTTAATAAGCCGAATTGTCGATTTTGGAGTGAAGATCAGCCAGAAGCATTGCAAGAGCTATTTATGCATCGAGAAAAAGTCACAGTTTGGTGCGGTTTATGGGCTGGTGGCATCATTGGACCGTTCCAAGATGATGCGAATCGTAACGTAACTGTGAATGGTGAGCGCTACCGTGAGATGATATCCAACTTTTTTTTGCCCAAAATGCAAGAGTTTGTTGACCTGCACGACATGTGGTTTCAACAAGACGGTGCCACATGCCACACAGAACGCTTAACAATGGACTTATTGAGAGGCGAGTTCGGTGAACATTTTATTTCACGTTCGGGACCGGTCAATTGGCCGCCTAGATCGTGCGATTTAACGTCTTTAGACTATTTTTTGTGCGGCTACGTTAAAGCTCATGTCTATACACACATGCCCGCTTCAATTGACGCATTGGAAGAAAACATTGAAGCATTTATTCGTGAGATACCGGCCGAAATGTTGGAAACAGAATGCCAACATTGGACTAAGCGGATGGACCATTTCAGGCGCAATCACGGTCAACATTTGCATGAAATAATCTTCAAACATTTAATTATATGGACCGTACTATCGATTCAAATAAAGATTTCATGCATTTTTCTGAATTTTATGAGTTTTTTTTACAACTTTCCTATAGCTCCCCTACAAGAAATGGATGACCGAAACTAATACACACGCACTATTTTTGTTTGTTTTTATTGTTACAAGTGGCGTTGCCACTCGTGTGCGTTTGTATACCAAATTAGGAATATTTTGCAAAGCCCAAATTTTATTAATCTTTTCTTCTTATTTTTATATATACTTAATAATATGTTGAATATATCTGTTAATAAGTTTCATAAATTTTAATAATTATAAGAATTTAGCTAAATTTGTATTAATTATTTAAAAAAAAAGTGGTGGAATTTTGGGAATTGCTGTTGTTAAAAACATTTTAGGAAGAAATGTTTGCTAGTGGCAACGCTAATTACTCCAGGAATGAAATGCGTATGTAAGAGTGAAACAAAGAATGTATGTCAGACAGTTTCATTTTTGAATGGAATGTGTAAAATATGTAAAAAATTCAAGATTAATTTTAAAAGCGAAAGGAATTTTATGAAATTGTGACGTGCGCCCATTATATTATTTAAAATAAATATAAAAAAAGTGAAATAAAAATTGACAGTGACAATAAAGAGTGATAAAAAATAATATTTGCCTTGACAGAAAGCAAGAATTGAGTGACAATAAAAATAACACAAATACCTATTAAAATATAAAAAAGTGACAATAAGATAAAAAATACCTATTAAGAAATTAAATTAAATAATAAAAGTATACTTTTTGTGATAAAAGATAACTATGAAAAAAAGACGTTTGCAAAATTGTCTATCATTGGAAAAAAAGACATTTGAGTCCAAAATTAAAATGTATAGAAGGTTAATAGAAAACGAAGATAGTGCACGAAGTGAAAGATCTAATATACAACCTGTTCCATCAATAAGCTAAAATTCTAATGGAGTGTAAAGTAGGCATAAAAAAATCCCAAGAGTACCTCAGCCGCATGACAGGAGAGACTTCTGATCAAGGGCTTGATGAGACCGCCAGCATTCTCCCCTTGCGGACCACAACAGCAGTGCAAGAAATAGAGGAGAAGCTAGACTCCGATTACGCTCAGGCCATGGTAACAATCACAATATTTTATATATTTTACTTGCTCAAACAGTAATTCAACTTCTTTACAGAAGTCCTATATTCATAAAATTAAAGGTGTTTCTTTAGATGT
This sequence comes from Pollenia angustigena, assembly GCA_930367215.1. Lineage (NCBI taxonomy): Eukaryota > Metazoa > Arthropoda > Insecta > Diptera > Polleniidae > Pollenia > Pollenia angustigena. Next base: position 74,851,840 of record OV884056.1, read on the forward strand.
TGGCAGTGTTATTAGTGCATCGTTTGCAGATGATTTGCTATATAAATATAATTGGGATGGAAGGTGGGGAAAACTTCCGTTGTCAAATCTCACGCTGCTAAATAAAATTGTAAGAGGTATGTACAGACATAATAATTTTAGTCTTTGAATATTTAACATTTCTGTCTTTTTTTTACTTCATATTTTAGATGTTTTTCAGAACCTAGGAGCCGGGGAGTATGAAAAAAGTATAAGAAAAGCGGTTGAACGTGCCCACCATAGGGTAAAGCAACAAAAATACATAAAAGAAAAAGGGGTTAATAAATAAAATGACGACAATTTTTTTAATTTAAACTAAAATAATCAATCTAAAAGAGAAAAAAAATCAAAAAATAAGCGTGACCAATAAATTGGTAAAAGTTTAGCTTTATTTTTAACACTTTTTATTGACTGAACTTTATTTGTAAGAAGGTGCTTGTTTAATGTAATTAAGAAACTGTTGAATGATGTTTGATCCAGCAAACGTTTTCGAATGCAAACAAAACATAATTAATTTAAAAAATTTAGTTAAAAAAAAAAATATTTATTTATTTAAGTTATTTTGGAAACCAAAAAAATATTGAATTTTATTTTAAATAAAGACAAAAATTTGTATGAGAATTGAATGAGATGTTTTATTTTAATAGTGTTTTATTAAAACTAAAAAATACGTCAACAGTGACGAATATATGAATCAGTACTGACTAGTCAGCTGTGGCCGGTATATGCGTCAGTACTGACCAGTCAGTACTGACTGGTCAGCTGTGTCCGTTATATGCATCAGTACTGACTAGTCAGCTGTGTCCGGTTTTTGAGCACTCAATAATCTTGAGCAACCTACATATAGTTGTCGATATGAAAAGCAATGAATGGGCGCCTAAATATATTCCAGCCAATGGACCATACGCATTCCGAAAAAGTACAAAAAGTACCAATTTGATCCATTTTTTACCCCTTAAAAAGTGCCGTATATTTTGTACTTTTTATACCAAATGCAACGAAGTACTAAAAGTACGAGCTTTGACTCATTTTATTCCCCCAGAAAGTACTCTGTACGTTAATTTAGGTTATGTTTTATATGAATACCAAATTTTTCGAAGAGATAAAAAGTAACAGTTTTATCCCAATTTTATCCATTAAAAAATACCGTATATTTTGATCTCGACCATATGCAATCTGTATACCAAATTTATCCAAAAGAGAAAAAGTATCAAAAGTAAAACATTTTTCGTTTTAACCTCTTAAAATATACCCCACTTAAATCTGGACAATATCTCTAGCCAAATTTTTTGAAAATAAGAAAGTACCAAAACTAAAAGAGAAAAAGTGTTAAAAGTTGCCAAAAAAAGAAGCAACATTTCTTAAAAATATATATACAAGGTAGATCAAAAAAGACCTACCCCCACCCATGTTTTATTTTGTAACTAGCTTTTACCCGTGACGTCGTTCACTTTAAGATTTAAAGAAATGGGGTTATCCAGTAAAATATTTACAGAAAATTTATTTTGTTTTCTACGTCCTTACTTATTTTATGTTAAAATATGTCTATAAACAACATTTTAAGATTTGTTATATTCCGCTAATATAATGGGTGATTTTTTAGCTATTATCTTTTTGGCAGCACTGGTTTAAACAGCTGACGCACGTTTCGTGTTTTGTTTCACTGTCAAACATCTTCAGTTGGGTCTATAATTTAACCATGAATCGTCTTACAAACGAACAACGCTTGCAAATTATTGAATTTTATTATCAAAATGCGTGCTCTGTTAAGAAAATTCATCGCGCGCTTCTTGTGTTCAGCGACGAAGCTCATTTTTGGCTCAATGGGTAAGTTAATAAGCCGAATTGTCGATTTTGGAGTGAAGATCAGCCAGAAGCATTGCAAGAGCTATTTATGCATCGAGAAAAAGTCACAGTTTGGTGCGGTTTATGGGCTGGTGGCATCATTGGACCGTTCCAAGATGATGCGAATCGTAACGTAACTGTGAATGGTGAGCGCTACCGTGAGATGATATCCAACTTTTTTTTGCCCAAAATGCAAGAGTTTGTTGACCTGCACGACATGTGGTTTCAACAAGACGGTGCCACATGCCACACAGAACGCTTAACAATGGACTTATTGAGAGGCGAGTTCGGTGAACATTTTATTTCACGTTCGGGACCGGTCAATTGGCCGCCTAGATCGTGCGATTTAACGTCTTTAGACTATTTTTTGTGCGGCTACGTTAAAGCTCATGTCTATACACACATGCCCGCTTCAATTGACGCATTGGAAGAAAACATTGAAGCATTTATTCGTGAGATACCGGCCGAAATGTTGGAAACAGAATGCCAACATTGGACTAAGCGGATGGACCATTTGAGGCGCAATCACGGTCAACATTTGCATGAAATAATCTTCAAACATTTAATTATATGGACCGTACTATCGATTCAAATAAAGATTTCATGCATTTTTCTGAATTTTATGAGTTTTTTTTACAACTTTCCTATAGCTCCCCTACAAGAAATGGATGACCGAAACTAATACACACGCACTATTTTTGTTTGTTTTTATTGTTACAAGTGGCGTTGCCACTCGTGTGCGTTTGTATACCAAATTAGGAATATTTTGCAAAGCCCAAATTTTATTAATCTTTTCTTCTTATTTTTATATATACTTAATAATATGTTGAATATATCTGTTAATAAGTTTCATAAATTTTAATAATTATAAGAATTTAGCTAAATTTGTATTAATTATTTAAAAAAAAAGTGGTGGAATTTTGGGAATTGCTGTTGTTAAAAACATTTTAGGAAGAAATGTTTGCTAGTGGCAACGCTAATTACTCCAGGAATGAAATGCGTATGTAAGAGTGAAACAAAGAATGTATGTCAGACAGTTTCATTTTTGAATGGAATGTGTAAAATATGTAAAAAATTCAAGATTAATTTTAAAAGCGAAAGGAATTTTATGAAATTGTGACGTGCGCCCATTATATTATTTAAAATAAATATAAAAAAAGTGAAATAAAAATTGACAGTGACAATAAAGAGTGATAAAAAATAATATTTGCCTTGACAGAAAGCAAGAATTGAGTGACAATAAAAATAACACAAATACCTATTAAAATATAAAAAAGTGACAATAAGATAAAAAATACCTATTAAGAAATTAAATTAAATAATAAAAGTATACTTTTTGTGATAAAAGATAACTATGAAAAAAAGACGTTTGCAAAATTGTCTATCATTGGAAAAAAAGACATTTGAGTCCAAAATTAAAATGTATAGAAGGTTAATAGAAAACGAAGATAGTGCACGAAGTGAAAGATCTAATATACAACCTGTTCCATCAATAAGCTAAAATTCTAATGGAGTGTAAAGTAGGCATAAAAAAATCCCAAGAGTACCTCAGCCGCATGACAGGAGAGACTTCTGATCAAGGGCTTGATGAGACCGCCAGCATGCTCCCCTTGCGGACCACAACAGCAGTGCAAGAAATAGAGGAGAAGCTAGACTCCGATTACGCTCAGGCCATGGTAACAATCACAATATTTTATATATTTTACTTGCTCAAACAGTAATTCAACTTCTTTACAGAAGTCCTATATTCATAAAATTAAAGGTGTTTCTTTAGATGTTGGCAGTGTTATTAGTGCATCGTTTGCAGATGATTTGCTATATAAATATAATTGGGATGGAAGGTGGGGAAAACTTCCGTTGTCAAATCTCACGCTGCTAAATAAAATTGTAAGAGGTATGTACAGACATAATAATTTTAGTCTTTGAATATTTAACATTTCTGTCTTTTTTTTACTTCATATTTTAGATGTTTTTCAGAACCTAGGAGCCGGGGAGTATGAAAAAAGTATAAGAAAAGCGGTTGAACGTGCCCACCATAGGGTAAAGCAACAAAAATACATAAAAGAAAAAGGGGTTAATAAATAAAATGACGACAATTTTTTTAATTTAAACTAAAATAATCAATCTAAAAGAGAAAAAAAATCAAAAAATAAGCGTGACCAATAAATTGGTAAAAGTTTAGCTTTATTTTTAACACTTTTTATTGACTGAACTTTATTTGTAAGAAGGTGCTTGTTTAATGTAATTAAGAAACTGTTGAATGATGTTTGATCCAGCAAACGTTTTCGAATGCAAACAAAACATAATTAATTTAAAAAATTTAGTTAAAAAAAAAAAATATTTATTTATTTAAGTTATTTTGGAAACCAAAAAAATATTGAATTTTATTTTAAATAAAGACAAAAATTTGTATGAGAATTGAATGAGATGTTTTATTTTAATAGTGTTTTATTAAAACTAAAAAATACGTCAACAGTGACGAATATATGAATCAGTACTGACTAGTCAGCTGTGGCCGGTATATGCGTCAGTACTGACTGGTCAGCTGTGTCCGTTATATGCATCAGTACTGACTAGTCAGCTGTGTCCGGTTTTTGAGCACTCAATAATCTTGAGCAACCTACATATAGTTGTCGATATGAAAAGCAATGAATGGGCGCCTAAATATATTCCAGCCAATGGACCATACGCATTCCGAAAAAGTACAAAAAGTACCAATTTGATCCATTTTTTACCCCTTAAAAAGTGCCGTATATTTTGTACTTTTTATACCAAATGCAACGAAGTACTAAAAGTACGAGCTTTGACTCATTTTATTCCCCCAGAAAGTACTCTGTACGTTAATTTAGGTTATGTTTTATATGAATACCAAATTTTTCGAAGAGATAAAAAGTAACAGTTTTATCCCAATTTTATCCATTAAAAAATACCGTATATTTTGATCTCGACCATATGCAATCTGTATACCAAATTTATCCAAAAGAGAAAAAGTATCAAAAGTAAAACATTTTTCGTTTTAACCTCTTAAAATATACCCCACTTAAATCTGGACAATATCTCTAGCCAAATTTTTTGAAAATAAGAAAGTACCAAAACTAAAAGAGAAAAAGTGTTAAAAGTTGCCAAAAAAAGAAGCAACATTTCTTAAAAATATATATACAAGGTAGATCAAAAAAGACCTACCCCCACCCATGTTTTATTTTGTAACTAGCTTTTACCCGTGACGTCGTTCACTTTAAGATTTAAAGAAATGGGGTTATCCAGTAAAATATTTACAGAAAATTTATTTTGTTTTCTACGTCCTTACTTATTTTATGTTAAAATATGTCTATAAACAACATTTTAAGATTTGTTATATTCCGCTAATATAATGGGTGATTTTTTAGCTATTATCTTTTTGGCAGCACTGGTTTAAACAGCTGACGCACGTTTCGTGTTTTGTTTCACTGTCAAACATCTTCAGTTTGGTCTATAATTTAACCATGAATCGTCTTACAAACGAACAACGCTTGCAAATTATTGAATTTTATTATCAAAATGCGTGCTCTGTTAAGAAAATTCATCGCGCGCTTCTTGTGTTCAGCGACGAAGCTCATTTTTGGCTCAATGGGTAAGTTAATAAGCCGAATTGTCGATTTTGGAGTGAAGATCAGCCAGAAGCATTGCAAGAGCTATTTATGCATCGAGAAAAAGTCACAGTTTGGTGCGGTTTATGGGCTGGTGGCATCATTGGACCGTTCCAAGATGATGCGAATCGTAACGTAACTGTGAATGGTGAGCGCTACCGTGAGATGATATCCAACTTTTTTTTGCCCAAAATGCAGAGCTTGTTGACTTGCACGACATGTGGTTTCAACAAGACGGTGCCACATGCCACACAGCACGCTTAACAATGGACTTATTGAGAGGCGAGTTCGGTGAACATTTTATTTCACGTTCGGGACCGGTCAATTGGCCGCCTAGATCGTGCGATTTAACGTCTTTAGACTATTTTTTGTGCGGCTACGTTAAAGCTCATGTCTATACACACATGCCCGCTTCAATTGACGCATTGGAAGAAAACATTGAAGCATTTATTCGTGAGATACCGGCCGAAATGTTGGAAACAGAATGCCAACATTGGACTAAGCGGATGGACCATTTGAGGCGCAATCACGGTCAACATTTGCATGAAATAATCTTCAAACATTTAATTATATGGACCGTACTATCGATTCAAATAAAGATTTCATGCATTTTTCTGAATTTTATGAGTTTTTTTTACAACTTTCCTATAGCTCCCCTACAAGAAATGGATGACCGAAACTAATACACACGCACTATTTTTGTTTGTTTTTATTGTTACAAGTGGCGTTGCCACTCGTGTGCGTTTGTATACCAAATTAGGAATATTTTGCAAAGCCCAAATTTTATTAATCTTTTCTTCTTATTTTTATATATACTTAATAATATGTTGAATATATCTGTTAATACGTTTCATAAATTTTAATAATTATAAGAATTTAGCTAAATTTGTATTAATTATTTAAAAACAAGTGGTGGAATTTTGGGAATTGCTGTTGTTAAAAACATTTTAGGAAGAAATGTTTGCTAGTGGCAACGCTAATTACTCCAGGAATGAAATGCGTATGTAAGAGTGAAACAACGAATGTATGTTAGACAGTTTCATTTTTGAATGGAATGTGTAAAATATGTAAAAAATTCAAGATTAATTTTAAAAGCGAAAGGAATTTTATGAAATTGTGACGTGCGCCCATTATATTATTTAAAATAAATATAAAAAAAGTGAAATAAAAATTGACAGTGAGAATAAAGAGTGATAAAAAATAATATTTGCCTTGACAGAAAGCAAGAATTGAGTGACAATAAAAATAACACAAATACCTATTAAAATATAAAAAAGTGACAATAAGATAGAAAATACCTATTAAGAAATTAAATTAAATAATAAAAGTATACTTTTTGTGATAAAAGATAACTATGAAAAAAAGACGTTTGCAAAATTGTCTATCATTGGAAAAAAAGACATTTGAGTCCAAAATTAAAATGTATAGAAGGTTAATAGAAAACGAAGATAGTGCACGAAGTGAAAGATCTAATATACAACCTGTTCCATCAATAAGCTAAAATTCTAATGGAGTGTAAAGTAGGCATAAAAAAAGCCCAAGAGTACCTCAGCCGCATGACAGGAGAGACTTCTGATCAAGGGCTTGATGAGACCGCCAGCATGCTCCCCTTGCGGACCACAACAGCAGTGCAAGAAATAGTGGGGAAGCTAGACTCCGATTACGCTCAGGCCATGGTAACAATCACAATATTTTATATATTTTACTTGCTCAAACAGTAATTCAACTTCTTTACAGAAGTCCTATATTCATAAAATTAAAGGTGTTTCTTTAGATGTTGGCAGTGTTATTAGTGCATCGTTTGCAGATGATTTGCTATATAAATATAATTGGGATGGAAGGTGGGGAAAACTTCCGTTGTCAAATCTCACGCTGCTAAATAAAATTGTAAGAGGTATGTACAGACATTAAATAATTTTAGTCTTTGAATATTTAACATTTCTGTCTTTTTTTTTACTTCATATTTTAGATGTTTTTCAGAACCTAGGAGCCGGGGAGTATGAAAAAAGTATAAGAAAAGCGGTTGAACGTGCCCACCATAGGGTAAAGCAACAAAAATACATAAAAGAAAAAGGGGTTAATAAATAAAATGACGACAATTTTTTTAATTTAAACTAAAATAATCAATCTAAAAGAGAAAAAAAATCAAAAAATAAGCGTGACCAATAAATTGGTAAAAGTTTAGCTTTATTTTTAACACTTTTTATTGACTGAACTTTATTTGTAAGAAGGTGCTTGTTTAATGTAATTAAGAAACTGTTGAATGATGTTTGATCCAGCAAACGTTTTCGAATGCAAACAAAACATAATTAATTTAAAAAATTTAGTTAAAAAAAAAAAATATTTATTTATTTAAGTTATTTTGGAAACCAAAAAAATATTGAATTTTATTTTAAATAAAGACAAAAATTTATATGAGAATTGAATGAGATGTTTTATTTTAATAGTGTTTTATTAAAACTAAAAAATACGTCAACAGTGACGAATATATGAATCAGTACTGACTAGTCAGCTGTGGCCGGTATATGCGTCAGTACTGACCAGTCAGTACTGACTGGTCAGCTGTGTCCGTTATATGCATCAGTACTGACTAGTCAGCTGTGTCCGGTTTTTCAGCACTCAATAATCTTGAGCAACCTACATATAGTTGTCGATATGAAAAGCAATGAATGGGCGCCTAAATATATTCCAGCCAATGGACCATACGCATTCCGAAAAAGTACAAAAAGTACCAATTTGATCCATTTTTTACCCCTTAAAAAGTGCCGTATATTTTGTACTTTTTATACCAAATGCAACGAAGTACTAAAAGTACGAGCTTTGACTCATTTTATTCCCCCAGAAAGTACTCTGTACGTTAATTTAGGTTATGTTTTATATGAATACCAAATTTTTCGAAGAGATAAAAAGTAACAGTTTTATCCCAATTTTATCCATTAAAAAATACCGTATATTTTGATCTCGACCATATGCAATCTGTATACCAAATTTATCCAAAAGAGAAAAAGTATCAAAAGTAAACATTTTTCGTTTTAACCTCTTAAAATATACCCCACTTAAATCTGGACAATATCTCTAGTCAAATTTTTTGAAAATAAGAAAGTACCAAAACTAAAAGAGAAAAAGTGTTAAAAGTTGCCAAAAAAAGAAGCAACATTTCTTAAAAATATATATACAAGGTAGATCAAAAAAGACCTACCCCCACCCATGTTTTATTTTGTAACTAGCTTTTACCCGTGACGTCGTTCACTTTAAGATTTAAAGAAATGGGGTTATCCAGTAAAATATTTACAGAAAATTTATTTTGTTTTCTACGTCATTACTTATTTTATGTTAAAATATGTCTATAAACAACATTTTAAGATTTGTTATATTCCGCTAATATAATGGGTGATTTTTTAGCTATTATCTTTTTGGCAGCACTGGTTTAAACAGCTGACGCACGTTTCGTGTTTTGTTTCACTGTCAAACATCTTCAGTTTGGTCTATAATTTAACCATGAATCGTCTTACAAACGAACAACGCTTGCAAATTATTGAATTTTATTATCAAAATGCGTGCTCTGTTAAGAAAATTCATCGCGCGCTTCTTGTGTTCAGCGACGAAGCTCATTTTTGGCTCAATGGGTAAGTTAATAAGCCGAATTGTCGATTTTGGAGTGAAGATCAGCCAGAAGCATTGCAAGAGCTATTTATGCATCGAGAAAAAGTCACAGTTTGGTGCGGTTTATGGGCTGGTGGCATCATTGGACCGTTCCAAGATGATGCGAATCGTAACGTAACTGTGAATGGTGAGCGCTACCGTGAGATGATATCCAACTTTTTTTGCCCAAAATGCAAGAGCTTGTTGACTTGCACGACATGTGGTTTCAACAAGACGGTGCCACATGCCACACAGCACGCTTAACAATGGACTTATTGAGAGGCGAGTTCGGTGAACATTTTATTTCACGTTCGGGACCGGTCAATTGGCCGCCTAGATCGTGCGATTTAACGTCTTTAGACTATTTTTTGTGCGGCTACGTTAAAGCTCATGTCTATACACACATGCCCGCTTCAATTGACGCATTGGAAGAAAACATTGAAGCATTTATTCGTGAGATACCGGCCGAAATGTTGGAAACAGAATGCCAACATTGGACTAAGCGGATGGACCATTTGAGGCGCAATCACGGTCAACATTTGCATGAAATAATCTTCAAACATTTAATTATATGGACCGTACTATCGATTCAAATAAAGATTTCATGCATTTTTCTGAATTTTATGAGTTTTTTTTACAACTTTCCTATAGCTCCCCTACAAGAAATGGATGACCGAAACTAATGGCGATTTCTTTTCTGAGAAAAATGTTGCATTAATGTTGCATGTTCTACATTTTTGTGTTCGTTTGTACAAAAAATACAACTGTGGAAAAAATTTTCAAGTTCTTTTGTGAATATGTTGATGAAAATCATGCAAAACATGTTGCATATTTTACCCTTACTTTTACTTCAGGTGTTCATACTGCCCTGTTCTACAACTCTGGTACTTACTACTTTCTTTGTACAACAAATGCTTTATTTTGTTTATCATAATTCATACCGCTCATAATTTTGTAAATAATTTGTTTTAAAACAAAATATAAAAATATTTACACATTAAAATCAAAAAAAAGTCTATTTATATTATAATCGTTTTAATTTTTCTAAAGCATTAGTGATGTCAATATTTGTTTCCAAGCAATAATAACGTGCAGAAACCGCTCAAATAGCTTTAAAAATCGCTCATAAAGTACATTAATGATGAAAGTGTAATAGTTGTAAATAAAAGCAGCTAAATGTGTTCTATTGAAATTGCACAACATGTAACACTTCCAGTGATTATAGGTAACATTAGAAAATGTAACATGTATATACTGTAACATATTTTTCTCAGAAAAGAAATCGCCATAATACACACGCACTATTTTTGTTTGTTTTTATTGTTACAAGTGGCGTTGCCACTCGTGTGCGTTTGTATACCAAATTAGGAATATTTTGCAAAGCCCAAATTTTATTAATCTTTTCTTCTTATTTTTATATATACTTAATAATATGTTGAATATATCTGTTAATACGTTTCATAAATTTTAATAATTATAAGAATTTAGCTAAATTTGTATTAATTATTTAAAAAAAAAGTGGTGGAATTTTGGGAATTGCTGTTGTTAAAAACATTTTGGGAAGAAATGTTTGCTAGTGGCAACGCTAATTACTCCAGGAATGAAATGCGTATGTAAGAGTGAAACAACGAATGTATGTTAGACAGTTTAATTTTTGAATGGAATGTGTAAAATATGTAAAAAATTCAAGATTAATTTTAAAAGCGAAAGGAATTTTATGAAATTGTGACGTGCGCCCATTATATTATTTAAAATAAATATAAAAAAAGTGAAATAAAAATTGACAGTGACAATAAATAGTGATAAAAAATAATATTTGCCTTGACAGAAAGCAAGAATTGAGTGACAATAAAAATAACACAAATACCTATTAAAATATAAAAAAGTGACAATAAGATAGAAAATACCTATTAAGAAATTAAATTAAATAATAAAAGTATACTTTTTGTGATAAAAGATAACTATGAAAAAAAGACGTTTGCAAAATTGTCTATCATTGGAAAAAAAGACATTTGAGTCCAAAATTAAAATGTATAGAAGGTTAATAGAAAACGAAGATAGTGCACGAAGTGAAAGATCTAATATACAACCTGTTCCATCAATAAGCTAAAATTCTAATGGAGTGTAAAGTAGGCATAAAAAAAGCCCAAGAGTACCTCAGCCGCATGACAGGAGAGACTTCTGATCAAGGGCTTGATGAGACCGCCAGCATGTTCCCCTTGCGGACCACAACAGCAGTGCAAGAAATAGAGGAGAAGCTAGACTCCGATTACGCTCAGGCCATGGTAACAATCACAATATTTTATATATTTTACTTGCTCAAACAGTAATTCAACTTCTTAACAGAAGTCCTATATTCATAAAATTAAAGGTGTTTCTTTAGATGTTGGCAGTGTTATTAGTGCATCGTTTGCAGATGATTTGCTATATAAATATAATTGGGATGGAAGGTGGGGAAAACTTCCGTTGTCAAATCTCACGCTGCTAAATAAAATTGTAAGAGGTATGTACAGACATTAAATAATTTTAGTCTTTGAATATTTAACATTTCTGTCTTTTTTTTTACTTCATATTTTAGATGTTTTTCAGAACCTAGGAGCCGGGGAGTATGAAAAAAGTATAAGAAAAGCGGTTGAACGTGCCCACCAAAGGGTAAAGCAACAAAAATACATAAAAGAAAAAGGGGTTAATAAATAAAATGACGACAATTTTTTTAATTTAAACTAAAATAATCAATCTAAAAGAGAAAAAAAATCAAAAAATAAGCGTGACCAATAAATTGGTAAAAGTTTAGCTTTATTTTTAACACTTTTTATTGACTGAACTTTATTTGTAAGAAGGTGCTTGTTTAATGTAATTAAGAAACTGTTGAATGATTTTTGATCCAGCAAACGTTTTCGAATGCAAACAAAACATAATTAATTTAAAAAATTTAGTTAAAAAAAAAAAATATTTATTTATTTAAGTTATTTTGGAAACCAAAAAAATATTGAATTTTATTTTAAATAAAGACAAAAATTTGTATGAGAATTGAATGAGATGTTTTATTTTAATAGTGTTTTATTAAAACTAAAAAATACGTCAACAGTGACGAATATATGAATCAGTACTAACTAGTCAGCTGTGGCCGGTATATGCGTCAGTACTGACCAGTCAGTACTGACTGGTCAGCTGTGTCCGTTATATGCATCAGTACTGACTAGTCAGCTGTGTCCGGTTTTTGAGCACTCAATAATCTTGAGCAACCTACATATAGTTGTCGATATGAAAAGCAATGAATGGGCGCCTTAATATATTCCAGCCAATGGACCATACGCATTCCGAAAAAGTACAAAAAGTACCAATTTGATCCATTTTTTACCCCTTAAAAAGTGCCGTATATTTTGTACTTTTTATACCAAATGCAACGAAGTACTAAAAGTACGAGCTTTGACTCATTTTATTCCCCCAGAAAGTACTCTGTACGTTAATTTAGGTTATGTTTTATATGAATACCAAATTTTTCGAAGAGATAAAAAGTAACAGTTTTATCCCAATTTTATCCATTAAAAAATACCGTATATTTTGATCTCGACCATATGCAATCTGTATACCAAATTTATCCAAAAGAGAAAAAGTATCAAAAGTAAAACATTTTTCGTTTTAACCTCTTAAAAAATACCCCACTTAAATCTGGACAATATCTCTAGCCAAATTTTTTGAAAATAAGAAAGTACCAAAACTAAAAGAGAAAAAGTGTTAAAAGTTGCCAAAAAAAGAAGCAACATTTCTTAAAAATATATATACAAGGTAGATCAAAAAAGACCTACCCCCACCCATGTTTTATTTTGTAACTAGCTTTTACCCGTGACGTCGTTCACTTTAAGATTTAAAGAAATGGGGTTATCCAGTAAAATATTTACAGAAAATTTATTTTGTTTTCTACGTCATTACTTATTTTATGTTAAAATATGTCTATAAACAACATTTTAAGATTTGTTATATTCCGCTAATATAATGGGTGATTTTTTAGCTATTATCTTTTTGGCAGCACTGGTTTAAACAGCTGACGCACGTTTCGTGTTTTGTTTCACTGTCAAACATCTTCAGTTTGGTATATAATTTAACCATGAATCGTCTTACAAACGAACAACGCTTGCAAATTATTGAATTTTATTATCAAAATGCGTGCTCTGTTAAGAAAATTCATCGCGCGCTTCTTGTGTTCAGCGACGAAGCTCATTTTTGGCTCAATGGGTATGTTAATAAGCCGAATTGTCGATTTTGGAGTGAAGATCAGCCAGAAGCATTGCAAGAGCTATTTATGCATCGAGAAAAAGTCACAGTTTGGTGCGGTTTATGGGCTGGTGGCATCATTGGACCGTTCCAAGATGATGCGAATCGTAACGTAACTGTGAATGGTGAGCGCTACCGTGAGATGATATCCAACTTTTTTTTGCCCAAAATGCAAGAGCTTGTTGACTTGCACGACATGTGGTTTCAACAAGACGGTGCCACATGCCACACAGCACGCTTAACAATGGACTTATTGAGAGGCGAGTTCGGTGAACATTTTATTTCACGTTCGGGACCGGTCAATTGGCCGCCTAGATCGTGCGATTTAACGTCTTTAGACTATTTTTTGTGCGGCTACGTTAAAGCTCATGTCTATACACACATGCCCGCTTCAATTGACGCATTGGAAGAAAACATTGAAGCATTTATTCGTGAGATACCGGCCGAAATGTTGGAAACAGAATGCCAACATTGGACTAAGCGGATGGACCATTTGAGGCGCAATCACGGTCAACATTTGCATGAAATAATCTTCAAACATTTAATTATATGGACCGTACTATCGATTCAAATAAAGATTTCATGCATTTTTCTGAATTTTATGAGTTTTTTTTACAACTTTCCTATAGCTCCCCTACAAGAAATGGATGACCGAAACTAATGGCGATTTCTTTTCTGAGAAAAATGTTGCATTAATGTTGCATGTTCTACATTTTTGTGTTCGTTTGTACAAAAAATACAACTGTGGAAAAAATTTTCAAGTTCTTTTGTGAATATGTTGATGAAAAACATGCAAAACATGTTGCATATTTTACCCTTACTTTTACTTCAGGTGTTCATACTGCCCTGTTCTACAACTCTGGTACTTACTACTTTCTTTGTACAACAAATGCTTTATTTTGTTTATCATAATTCATACCGCTCATAATTTTGTAAATAATTTGTTTTAAAACAAAATATAAAAATATTTACACATTAAAATCAAAAAAAAGTCTATTTATATTATAATCGTTTTAATTTTTCTAAAGCATTAGTGATGTCAATATTTGTTTCCAAGCAATAATAACGTGCAGAAACCGCTCAAATAGCTTTAAAAATCGCTCATAAAGTACATTAATGATGAAAGTGTAATAGTTGTAAATAAAAGCAGCTAAATGTGTTCTATTGAAATTGCACAACATGTAACACTTCCAGTGATTATAGGTAACATTAGAAAATGTAACATGTATATACTGTAACATATTTTTCTCAGAAAAGAAATCGCCATAATACACACGCACTATTTTTGTTTGTTTTTATTGTTACAAGTGGCGTTGCCACTCGTGTGCGTTTGTATACCAAATTAGGAATATTTTGCAAAGCCCAAATTTTATTAATCTTTTCTTCTTATTTTTATATATACTTAATAATATGTTGAATATATCTGTTAATACGTTTCATAAATTTTAATAATTATAAGAATTTAGCTAAATTTGTATTAATTATTTAAAAAAAAAGTGGTGGAATTTTGGGAATTGCTGTTGTTAAAAACATTTTGGGAAGAAATGTTTGCTAGTGGCAACGCTAATTACTCCAGGAATGAAATGCGTATGTAAGAGTGAAACAACGAATGTATGTTAGACAGTTTCATTTTTGAATGGAATGTGTAAAATATGTAAAAAATTCAAGATTAATTTTAAAAGCGAAAGGAATTTTATGAAATTGTGACGTGCGCCCATTATATTATTTAAAATAAATATAAAAAAAGTGAAATAAAAATTGACAGTGACAATAAATAGTGATAAAAAATAATATTTGCCTTGACAGAAAGCAAGAATTGAGTGACAATAAAAATAACACAAATACCTATTAAAATATAAAAAAGTGACAATAAGATAGAAAATACCTATTAAGAAATTAAATTAAATAATAAAAGTATACTTTTTGTGATAAAAGATAACTATGAAAAAAAGACGTTTGCAAAATTGTCTATCATTGGAAAAAAAGACATTTGAGTCCAAAATTAAAATGTATAGAAGGTTAATAGAAAACGAAGATAGTGCACGAAGTGAAAGATCTAATATACAACCTGTTCCATCAATAAGCTAAAATTCTAATGGAGTGTAAAGTAGGCATAAAAAAAGCCCAAGAGTACCTCAGCCGCATGACAGGAGAGACTTCTGATCAAGGGCTTGATGAGACCGCCAGCATGTTCCCCTTGCGGACCACAACAGCAGTGCAAGAAATAGAGGAGAAGCTAGACTCCGATTACGCTCAGGCCATGGTAACAATCACAATATTTTATATATTTTACTTGCTCAAACAGTAATTCAACTTCTTTACAGAAGTCCTATATTCATAAAATTAAAGGTGTTTCTTTAGATGTTGGCAGTGTTATTAGTGCATCGTTTGCAGATGATTTGCTATATAAATATAATTGGGATGGAAGGTGGGGAAAACTTCCGTTGTCAAATCTCACGCTGCTAAATAAAATTGTAAGAGGTATGTACAGACATTAAATAATTTTAGTCTTTGAATATTTAACATTTCTGTCTTTTTTTTTACTTCATATTTTAGAGGTTTTTCAGAACCTAGGAGCCGGGGAGTATGAAAAAAGTATAAGAAAAGCGGTTGAACGTGCCCACCAAAGGGTAAAGCAACAAAAATACATAAAAGAAAAAGGGGTTAATAAATAAAATGACGACAATTTTTTTAATTTAAACTAAAATAATCAATCTAAAAGAGAAAAAAAATCAAAAAATAAGCGTGACCAATAAATTGGTAAAAGTTTAGCTTTATTTTTAACACTTTTTATTGACTGAACTTTATTTGTAAGAAGGTGCTTGTTTAATGTAATTAAGAAACTGTTGAATGATGTTTGATCCAGCAAACGTTTTCGAATGCAAACAAAACATAATTAATTTAAAAAATTTAGTTAAAAAAAAAAAATATTTATTTATTTAAGTTATTTTGGAAACCAAAAAATATTGAATTTTATTTTAAATAAAGACAAAAATTTGTATGAGAATTGAATGAGATGTTTTATTTTAATAGTGTTTTATTAAAACTAAAAAATACGTCAACAGTGACGAATATATGAATCAGTACTAACTAGTCAGCTGTGGCCGGTATATGCGTCAGTACTGACCAGTCAGTACTGACTGGTCAGCTGTGTCCGTTATATGCATCAGTACTGACTAGTCAGCTGTGTCCGGTTTTTGAGCACTCAATAATCTTGAGCAACCTACATATAGTTGTCGATATGAAAAGCAATGAATGGGCGCCTAAATATATTCCAGCCAATGGACCATACGCATTCCGAAAAAGTACAAAAAGTACCAATTTGATCCATTTTTTACCCCTTAAAAAGTGCCGTATATTTTGTACTTTTTATACCAAATGCAACGAAGTACTAAAAGTACGAGCTTTGACTCATTTTATTCCCCCAGAAAGTACTCTGTACGTTAATTTAGGTTATGTTTTATATGAATACCAAATTTTTCGAAGATATAAAAAGTAACAGTTTTATCCCAATTTTATCCATTAAAAAATACCGTATATTTTGATCTCGACCATATGCAATCTGTATACCAAATTTATCCAAAAGAGAAAAAGTATCAAAAGTAAAACATTTTTCGTTTTAACCTCTTAAAAAATACCCCACTTAAATCTGGACAATATCTCTAGCCAAATTTTTTGAAAATAAGAAAGTACCAAAACTAAAAGAGAAAAAGTGTTAAAAGTTGCCAAAAAAAGAAGCAACATTTCTTAAAAATATATATACAAGGTAGATCAAAAAAGACCTACCCCCACCCATGTTTTATTTTGTAACTAGCTTTTACCCGTGACGTCGTTCACTTTAAGATTTAAAGAAATGGGGTTATCCAGTAAAATATTTACAGAAAATTTATTTTGTTTTCTACGTCATTACTTATTTTATGTTAAAATATGTCTATAAACAACATTTTAAGATTTGTTATATTCCGCTAATATAATGGGTGATTTTTTAGCTATTATCTTTTTGGCAGCACTGGTTTAAACAGCTGACGCACGTTTCGTGTTTTGTTTCACTGTCAAACATCTTCAGTTTGGTATATAATTTAACCATGAATCGTCTTACAAACGAACAACGCTTGCAAATTATTGAATTTTATTATCAAAATGCGTGCTCTGTTAAGAAAATTCATCGCGCGCTTCTTGTGTTCAGCGACGAAGCTCATTTTTGGCTCAATGGGTAAGTTAATAAGCCGAATTGTCGATTTTGGAGTGAAGATCAGCCAGAAGCATTGCAAGAGCTATTTATGCATCGAGAAAAAGTCACAGTTTGGTGCGGTTTATGGGCTGGTGGCATCATTGGACCGTTCCAAGATGATGCGAATCGTAACGTAACTGTGAATGGTGAGCGCTACCGTGAGATGATATCCAACTTTTTTTTGCCCAAAATGCAAGAGCTTGTTGACTTGCACGACATGTGGTTTCAACAAGACGGTGCCACATGCCACACAGCACGCTTAACAATGGACTTATTGAGAGGCGAGTTCGGTGAACATTTTATTTCACGTTCGGGACCGGTCAATTGGCCGCCTAGATCGTGCGATTTAACGTCTTTAGACTATTTTTTGTGCGGCTACGTTAAAGCTCATGTCTATACACACATGCCCGCTTCAATTGACGCATTGGAAGAAAACATTGAAGCATTTATTCGTGAGATACCGGCCGAAATGTTGGAAACAGAATGCCAACATTGGACTAAGCGGATGGACCATTTGAGGCGCAATCACGGTCAACATTTGCATGAAATAATCTTCAAACATTTAATTATATGGACCGTACTATCGATTCAAATAAAGATTTCATGCATTTTTCTGAATTTTATGAGTTTTTTTTACAACTTTCCTATAGCTCCCCTACAAGAAATGGATGACCGAAACTAATACACACGCACTATTTTTGTTTGTTTTTATTGTTACAAGTGGCGTTGCCACTCGTGTGCGTTTGTATACCAAATTAGGAATATTTTGCAAAGCCCAAATTTTATTAATCTTTTCTTCTTATTTTTATATATACTTAATAATATGTTGAATATATCTGTTAATACGTTTCATAAATTTTAATAATTATAGGAATTTAGCTAAATTTGTATTAATTATTTAAAAAAAAAGTGGTGGAATTTTGGGAATTGCTGTTGTTAAAAACATTTTAGGAAGAAATGTTTGCTAGTGGCAACGCTAATTACTCCAGGAATGAAATGCGTATGTAAGAGTGAAACAACGAATGTATGTTAGACAGTTTCATTTTTGAATGGAATGTGTAAAATATGTAAAAAATTCAAGATTAATTTTAAAAGCGAAAGGAATTTTATGAAATTGTGACGTGGGCCCATTATATTATTTAAAATAAATATAAAAAAAGTGAAATAAAAATTGACAGTGACAATAAAGAGTGACAAAAAATAATATTTGCCTTGACAGAAAGCAAGAATTGAGTGACAATAAAAATAACACAAATACCTATTAAAATATAAAAAAGTGACAATAAGATAGAAAATACCTATTAAGAAATTAAATTAAATAATAAAAGTATACTTTTTGTGATAAAAGATAACTATGAAAAAAAGACGTTTGCAAAATTGTCTATCATTGGAAAAAAAGACATTTGAGTCCAAAATTAAAATGTATAGAAGGTTAATAGAAAACGAAGATAGTGCACGAAGTGAAAGATCTAATATACAACCTGTTCCATCAATAAGCTTAAATTCTAATGGAGTGTAAAGTAGGCATAAAAAAAGCCCAAGAGTACCTCAGCCGCATGACAGGAGAGACTTCTGATCAAGGGCTTGATGAGACCGCCAGCATGCTCCCCTTGCGGACCACAACAGCAGTGCAAGAAATAGAGGAGAAGCTAGACTCCGATTACGCTCAGGCCATGGTAACAATCACAATATTTTATATATTTTACTTGCTCAAACAGTAATTCAACTTCTTTACAGAAGTCCTATATTCATAAAATTAAAGGTGTTTCTTTAGATGTTGGCAGTGTTATTAGTGCATCGTTTGCAGATGATTTGCTATATAAATATAATTGGGATGGAAGGTGGGGAAAACTTCCGTTGTCAAATCTCACGCTGCTAAATAAAATTGTAAGAGGTATGTACAGACATTAAATAATTTTAGTCTTTGAATATTTAACATTTCTGTCTTTTTTTTTACTTCATATTTTAGATGTTTTTCAGAACCAAGGAGCCGGGGAATATGAAAAAAGTATAAGAAAAGCGGTTGAACGTGCCCACCATAGGGTAAAGCAACAAAAATACATAAAAGAAAAAGGGGTTAATAAATAAAATGACGACAATTTTTTTAATTTAAACTAAAATAATCAATCTAAAAGAGAAAAAAAATCAAAAAATAAGCGTGACCAATAAATTGGTAAAAGTTTAGCTTTATTTTTAACACTTTTTATTGACTGAACTTTATTTGTAAGAAGGTGCTTGTTTAATGTAATTAAGAAACTGTTGAATGATGTTTGATCCAGCAAACGTTTTCGAATGCAAACAAAACATAATTAATTAAAAAAATTTAGTTAAAAAAAAAAAATATTTATTTATTTAAGTTATTTTGGAAACCAAAAAAATATTGAATTTTATTTTAAATAAAGACAAAAATTTGTATGAGAATTGAATGAGATGTTTTATTTTAATAGTGTTTTATTAAAACTAAAAAATACGTCAACAGTGACGAATATATGAATCAGTACTGACTAGTCAGCTGTGGCCGGTATATGCGTCAGTACTGACCGTCAGTACTGACTGGTCAGCTGTGTCCGTTATATGCATCAGTACTGACTAGTCAGCTGTGTCCGGTTTTTGAGCACTCAATAATCTTGAGCAACCTACATATAGTTGTCGATATGAAAAGCAATGAATGGGCGCCTAAATATATTCCAGCCAATGGACCATACGCATTCCGAAAAAGTACAAAAAGTACCAATTTGATCCATTTTTTTTCCCCTTAAAAAGTGCCGTATATTTTGTACTTTTTATACCAAATGCAACGAAGTACTAAAAGTACGAGCTTTGACTCATTTTATTCCCCCAGAAAGTACTCTGTACGTTAATTTAGGTTATGTTTTATATGAATACCAAATTTTTCGAAGAGATAAAAAGTAACAGTTTTATCCCAATTTTATCCATTAAAAAATACCGTATATTTTGATCTCGACCATATGCAATCTGTATACCAAATTTATCCAAAAGAGAAAAAGTATCAAAAGTAAAACATTTTTCGTTTTAACCTCTTAAAATATACCCCACTTAAATCTGGACAATATCTCTAGCCAAATTTTTTGAAAATAAGAAAGTACCAAAACTAAAAGAGAAAAAGTGTTAAAAGTTGCCAAAAAAAGAAGCAACATTTCTTAAAAATATATATACAAGGTAGATCAAAAAAGACCTACCCCCACCCATGTTTTATTTTGTAACTAGCTTTTACCCGTGACGTCGTTCACTTTAAGATTTAAAGAAATGGGGTTATCCAGTAAAATATTTACAGAAAATTTATTTTGTTTTCTACGTCATTACTTATTTTATGTTAAAATATGTCTATAAACAACATTTTAAGATTTGTTATATTCCGCTAATATAATGGGTGATTTTTTAGCTATTATCTTTTTGGCAGCACTGGTTTAAACAGCTGACGCACGTTTCGTGTTTTGTTTCACTGTCAAACATCTTCAGTTTGGTCTATAATTTAACCATGAATCGTCTTACAAACGAACAACGCTTGCAAATTATTGAATTTTATTATCAAAATGCGTGCTCTGTTAAGAAAATTCATCGCGCGCTTCTTGTGTTCAGCGACGAAGCTCATTTTTGGCTCAATGGGTAAGTTAATAAGCCGAATTGTCGATTTTGGAGTGAAGGTCAGCCAGAAGCATTGCAAGAGCTATTTATGCATCGAGAAAAAGTCACAGTTTGGTGCGGTTTATGGGCTGGAGGCATCATTGGACCGTTCCAAGATGATGCGAATCGTAACGTAACTGTGAATGGTGAGCGCTACCGTGAGATGATATCCAACTTTTTTTTGCCCAAAATGCAAGAGCTTGTTGACTTGCACGACATGTGGTTTCAACAAGACGGTGCCACATGCCACACAGCACGCTTAACAATGGACTTATTGAGAGGCGAGTTCGGTGAACATTTTATTTCACGTTCGGGACCGGTCAATTGGCCGCCTAGATCGTGCGATTTAACGTCTTTAGACTATTTTTTGTGCGGCTACGTTAAAGCTCATGTCTATACACACATGCCCGCTTCAATTGACGCATTGGAAGAAAACATTGAAGCATTTATTCGTGAGATACCGGCCGAAATGTTGGAAACAGAATGCCAACATTGGACTAAGCGGATGGACCATTTGAGGCGCAATCACGGTCAACATTTGCATGAAATAATCTTCAAACATTTAATTATATGGACCGTACTATCGATTCAAATAAAGATTTCATGCATTTTTCTGAATTTTATGAGTTTTTTTTACAACTTTCCTATAGCTCCCCTACAAGAAATGGATGACCGAAACTAATACACACGCACTATTTTTGTTTGTTTTTATTGTTACAAGTGGCGTTGCCACTCGTGTGCGTTTGTATACCAAATTAGGAATATTTTGCAAAGCCCAAATTTTATTAATCTTTTCTTCTTATTTTTATATATACTTAATAATATGTTGAATATATCTGTTAATACGTTTCATAAATTTTAATAATTATAAGAATTTAGCTAAATTTGTATTAATTATTTAAAAAAAAAGTGGTGGAATTTTGGGAATTGCTGTTGTTAAAAACATTTTAGGAAGAAATGTTTGCTAGTGGCAACGCTAATTACTCCAGGAATGAAATGCGTATGTAAGAGTGAAACAACGAATGTATGTTAGACAGTTTCATTTTTGAATGGAATGTGTAAAATATGTAAAAAATTCAAGATTAATTTTAAAAGCGAAAGGAATTTTATGAAATTGTGACGTGCGCCCATTATATTATTTAAAATAAATATAAAAAAAGTGAAATAAAAATTGACAGTGACAATAAAGAGTGATAAAAAATAATATTTGCCTTGACAGAAAGCAAGAATTGAGTGACAATAAAAA
The DNA here is from genome assembly GCA_930367215.1 of Pollenia angustigena. Lineage (NCBI taxonomy): Eukaryota > Metazoa > Arthropoda > Insecta > Diptera > Polleniidae > Pollenia > Pollenia angustigena. The sequence goes on from OV884056.1 coordinate 74,874,368, forward strand.
TAACACAAATACCTATTAAAATATAAAAAAGTGACAATAAGATAGAAAATACCTATTAAGAAATTAAATTAAATAATAAAAGTATACTTTTTGTGATAAAAGATAACTATGAAAAAAAGACGTTTGCAAAATTGTCTATCATTGGAAAAAAAGACATTTGAGTCCAAAATTAAAATGTATAGAAGGTTAATAGAAAACGAAGATAGTGCACGAAGTGAAAGATCTAATATACAACCTGTTCCATCAATAAGCTAAAATTCTAATGGAGTGTAAAGTAGGCATAAAAAAAGCATAAGAGTACCTCAGCCGCATGACAGGAGAGACTTCTGATCAAGGGCTTGATGAGACCGCCAGCATGCTCCCCTTGCGGACCACAACAGCAGTGCAAGAAATAGAGGAGAAGCTAGACTCCGATTACGCTCAGGCCATGGTAACAATCACAATATTTTATATATTTTACTTGCTCAAACAGTAATTCAACTTCTTTACAGAAGTCCTATATTCATAAAATTAAAGGTGTTTCTTTAGATGTTGGCAGTGTTATTAGTGCATCGTTTGCAGATGATTTGCTATATAAATATAATTGGGATGGAAGGTGGGGAAAACTTCCGTTGTCAAATCTCACGCTGCTAAATAAAATTGTAAGAGGTATGTACAGACATTAAATAATTTTAGTCTTTGAATATTTAACATTTCTGTCTTTTTTTTTACTTCATATTTTAGATGTTTTTCAGAACCTAGGAGCCGGGGAGTATGAAAAAAGTATAAGAAAAGCGGTTGAACGTGCCCACCATAGGGTAAAGCAACAAAAATACATAAAAGAAAAAGGGGTTAATAAATAAAATGACGACAATTTTTTTAATTTAAACTAAAATAATCAATCTAAAAGAGAAAAAAAATCAAAAAATAAGCGTGACCAATAAATTGGTAAAAGTTTAGCTTTATTTTTAACACTTTTTATTGACTGAACTTTATTTGTAAGAAGGTGCTTGTTTAATGTAATTAAGAAACTGTTGAATGATGTTTGATCCAGCAAACGTTTTCGAATGCAAACAAAACATAATTAATTTAAAAAATTTAGTTAAAAAAAAAAAATATTTATTTATTTAAGTTATTTTGGAAACCAAAAAAATATTGAATTTTATTTTAAATAAAGACAAAAATTTGTATGAGAATTGAATGAGATGTTTTATTTTAATAGTGTTTTATTAAAACTAAAAAATACGTCAACAGTGACGAATATATGAATCAGTACTGACTAGTCAGCTGTGGCCGGTATATGCGTCAGTACTGACCAGTCAGTACTGACTGGTCAGCTGTGTCCGTTATATGCATCAGTACTGACTAGTCAGCTGTGTCCGGTTTTTGAGCACTCAATAATCTTGAGCAACCTACATATAGTTGTCGATATGAAAAGCAATGAATGGGCGCCTAAATATATTCCAGCCAATGGACCATACGCATTCCGAAAAAGTACAAAAAGTACCAATTTGATCCATTTTTTTTCCCCTTAAAAAGTGCCGTATATTTTGTACTTTTTATACCAAATGCAACGAAGTACTAAAAGTACGAGCTTTGACTCATTTTATTCCCCCAGAAAGTACTCTGTACGTTAATTTAGGTTATGTTTTATATGAATACCAAATTTTTCGAAGAGATAAAAAGTAACAGTTTTATCCCAATTTTATCCATTAAAAAATACCGTATATTTTGATCTCGACCATATGCAATCTGTATACCAAATTTATCCAAAAGAGAAAAAGTATCAAAAGTAAAACATTTTTCGTTTTAACCTCTTAAAATATACCCCACTTAAATCTGGACAATATCTCTAGCCAAATTTTTTGAAAATAAGAAAGTACCAAAACTAAAAGAGAAAAAGTGTTAAAAGTTGCCAAAAAAAGAAGCAACATTTCTTAAAAATATATATACAAGGTAGATCAAAAAAGACCTACCCCCACCCATGTTTTATTTTGTAACTAGCTTTTACCCGTGACGTCGTTCACTTTAAGATTTAAAGAAATGGGGTTATCCAGTAAAATATTTACAGAAAATTTATTTTGTTTTCTACGTCATTACTTATTTTATGTTAAAATATGTCTATAAACAACATTTTAAGATTTGTTATATTCCGCTAATATAATGGGTGATTTTTTAGCTATTATCTTTTTGGCAGCACTGGTTTAAACAGCTGACGCACGTTTCGTGTTTTGTTTCACTGTCAAACATCTTCAGTTTGGTCTATAATTTAACCATGAATCGTCTTACAAACGAACAACGCTTGCAAATTATTGAATTTTATTATCAAAATGCGTGCTCTGTTAAGAAAATTCATCGCGCGCTTCTTGTGTTCAGCGACGAAGCTCATTTTTGGCTCAATGGGTAAGTTAATAAGCCGAATTGTCGATTTTGGAGTGAAGGTCAGCCAGAAGCATTGCAAGAGCTATTTATGCATCGAGAAAAAGTCACAGTTTGGTGCGGTTTATGGGCTGGAGGCATCATTGGACCGTTCCAAGATGATGCGAATCGTAACGTAACTGTGAATGGTGAGCGCTACCGTGAGATGATATCCAACTTTTTTTTGCCCAAAATGCAAGAGCTTGTTGACTTGCACGACATGTGGTTTCAACAAGACGGTGCCACATGCCACACAGCACGCTTAACAATGGACTTATTGAGAGGCGAGTTCGGTGAACATTTTATTTCACGTTCGGGACCGGTCAATTGGCCGCCTAGATCGTGCGATTTAACGTCTTTAGACTATTTTTTGTGCGGCTACGTTAAAGCTCATGTCTATACACACATGCCCGCTTCAATTGACGCATTGGAAGAAAACATTGAAGCATTTATTCGTGAGATACCGGCCGAAATGTTGGAAACAGAATGCCAACATTGGACTAAGCGGATGGACCATTTGAGGCGCAATCACGGTCAACATTTGCATGAAATAATCTTCAAACATTTAATTATATGGACCGTACTATCGATTCAAATAAAGATTTCATGCATTTTTCTGAATTTTATGAGTTTTTTTTACAACTTTCCTATAGCTCCCCTACAAGAAATGGATGACTGAAACTAATACACACGCACTATTTTTGTTTGTTTTTATTGTTACAAGTGGCGTTGCCACTCGTGTGCGTTTGTATACCAAATTAGGAATATTTTGCAAAGCCCAAATTTTATTAATCTTTTCTTCTTATTTTTATATATACTTAATAATATGTTGAATATATCTGTTAATACGTTTCATAAATTTTAATAATTATAAGAATTTAGCTAAATTTGTATTAATTATTTAAAAAAAAAGTGGTGGAATTTTGGGAATTGCTGTTGTTAAAAACATTTTAGGAAGAAATGTTTGCTAGTGGCAACGCTAATTACTCCAGGAATGAAATGCGTATGTAAGAGTGAAACAACGAATGTATGTTAGACAGTTTCATTTTTGAATGGAATGTGTAAAATATGTAAAAAATTCAAGATTAATTTTAAAAGCGAAAGGAATTTTATGAAATTGTGACGTGCGCCCATTATATTATTTTAAATAAATATAAAAAAAGTGAAATAAAAATTGACAGTGACAATAAAGAGTGATAAAAAATAATATTTGCCTTGACAGAAAGCAAGAATTGAGTGACAATAAAAATAACACAAATACCTATTACAATATAAAAAAGTGACAATAAGATAGAAAATACCTATTAAGAAATTAAATTAAATAATAAAAGTATACTTTTTGTGATAAAAGATAACTATGAAAAAAAGACGTTTGCAAAATTGTCTATCATTGGAAAAAAAGACATTTGAGTCCAAAATTAAAATGTATAGAAGGTTAATAGAAAACGAAGATAGTGCACGAAGTGAAAGATCTAATATACAACCTGTTCCATCAATAAGCTAAAATTCTAATGGAGTGTAAAGTAGGCATAAAAAAAGCCCAAGAGTACCTCAGCCGCATGACAGGAGAGACTTCTGATCAAGGGCTTGACGAGACCGCCAGCATGCTCCCCTTGCGGACCACAACAGCAGTGCAAGAAATAGAGGAGAAGCTAGACTCCGATTACGCTCAGGCCATGGTAACAATCACAATATTTTATATATTTTACTTGCTCAAACAGTAATTCAACTTCTTTACAGAAGTCCTATATTCATAAAATTAAAGGTGTTTCTTTAGATGTTGGCAGTGTTATTAGTGCATCGTTTGCAGATGATTTGCTATATAAATATAATTGGGATGGAAGGTGGGGAAAACTTCCGTTGTCAAATCGCACGCTGCTAAATAAAATTGTAAGAGGTATGTACAGACATTAAATAATTTTAGTCTTTGAATATTTAACATTTCTGTCTTTTTTTTTTACTTCATATTTTAGATGTTTTTCAGAACCTAGGAGCCGGGGAGTATGAAAAAAGTATAAGAAAAGCGGTTGAACGTGCCCACCATAGGGTAAAGCAACAAAAATACATAAAAGAAAAAGGGGTTAATAAATAAAATGACGACAATTTTTTTAATTTAAACTAAAATAATCAATCTAAAAGAGAAAAAAAATCAAAAAATAAGCGTGACCAATAAATTGGTAAAAGTTTAGCTTTATTTTTAACACTTTTTATTGACTGAACTTTATTTGTAAGAAGGTGCTTGTTTAATGTAATTAAGAAACTGTTGAATGATGTTTGATCCAGCAAACGTTTTCGAATGCAAACAAAACATAATTAATTTAAAAAATTTAGTTAAAAAAAAAAAATATTTATTTATTTAAGTTATTTTGGAAACCAAAAAAATATTGAATTTTATTTTAAATAAAGACAAAAATTTGTATGAGAATTGAATGAGATGTTTTATTTTAATAGTGTTTTATTAAAACTAAAAAATACGTCAACAGTGACGAATATATGAATCAGTACTGACTAGTCAGCTGTGGCCGGTATATGCGTCAGTACTGATCAGTCAGTACTGACTGGTCAGCTGTGTCCGTTATATGCATCAGTACTGACTAGTCAGCTGTGTCCGGTTTTTGAGCACTCAATAATCTTGAGCAACCTACATATAGTTGTCGATATGAAAAGCAATGAATGGGCGCCTAAATATATTCCAGCCAATGGACCATACGCATTCCGAAAAAGTACAAAAAGTATCAATTTGATCCATTTTTTACCCCTTAAAAAGTGCCGTATATTTTGTACTTTTTATACCAAATGCAACGAAGTACTAAAAGTACGAGCTTTGACTCATTTTATTCCCCCAGAAAGTACTCTGTACGTTAATTTAGGTTATGTTTTATATGAATACCAAATTTTTCGAAGAGATAAAAAGTAACAGTTTTATCCCAATTTTATCCATTAAATAATACCGTATATTTTGATCTCGACCATATGCAATCTGTATACCAAATTTATCCAAAAGAGAAAAAGTATCAAAAGTAAAACATTTTTCGTTTTAACCTCTTAAAATATACCCCACTTAAATCTGGACAATATCTCTAGCCAAATTTTTTGAAAATAAGAAAGTACCAAAACTAAAAGAGAAAAAGTGTTAAAAGTTGCCAAAAAAAGAAGCAACATTTCTTAAAAATATATATACAAGGTAGATCAAAAAAGACCTACCCCCACCCATGTTTTATTTTGTAACTAGCTTTTACCCGTGACGTCGTTCACTTTAAGATTTAAAGAAATGGGGTTATCCAGTAAAATATTTACAGAAAATTTATTTTGTTTTCTACGTCATTACTTATTTTATGTTAAAATATGTCTATAAACAACATTTTAAGATTTGTTATATTCCGCTAATATAATGGGTGATTTTTTAGCTATTATCTTTTTGGCAGCACTGGTTTAAACAGCTGACGCACGTTTCGTGTTTTGTTTCACTGTCAAACATCTTCAGTTTGGTCTATAATTTAACCATGAATCGTCTTACAAACGAACAACGCTTGCAAATTATTGAATTTTATTATCAAAATGCGTGCTCTGTTAAGAAAATTCATCGCGCGCTTCTTGTGTTCAGCGACGAAGCTCATTTTTGGCTCAATGGGTAAGTTAATAAGCCGAATTGTCGATTTTGGAGTGAAGATCAGCCAGAAGCATTGCAAGAGCTATTTATGCATCGAGAAAAAGTCACAGTTTGGTGCGGTTTATGGGCTGGTGGCATCATTGGACCGTTCCAAGATGATGCGAATCGTAACGTAACTGTGAATGGTGAGCGCTACCGTGAGATGATATCCAACTTTTTTTTGCCCAAAATGCAAGAGCTTGTTGACTTGCACGACATGTGGTTTCAACAAGACGGTGCCACATGCCACACAGCACGCTTAACAATGGACTTATTGAGAGGCGAGTTCGGTGAACATTTTATTTCACGGGACCGGTCAATTGGCCGCCTAGATCGTGCGATTTAACGTCTTTAGACTATTTTTTGTGCGGCTACGTTAAAGCTCATGTCTATACACACATGCCCGCTTCAATTGACGCATTGGAAGAAAACATTGAAGCATTTATTCGTGAGATACCGGCCGAAATGTTGGAAACAGAATGCCAACATTGGACTAAGCGGATGGACCATTTGAGGCGCAATCACGGTCAACATTTGCATGAAATAATCTTCAAACATTTAATTATATGGACCGTACTATCGATTCAAATAAAGATTTCATGCATTTTTCTGAATTTTATGAGTTTTTTTTACAACTTTCCTATAGCTCCCCTACAAGAAATGGATGACCGAAACTAATACACACGCACTATTTTTGTTTGTTTTTATTGTTACAAGTGGCGTTGCCACTCGTGTGCGTTTGTATACCAAATTAGGAATATTTTGCAAAGCCCAAATTTTATTAATCTTTTCTTCTTATTTTTATATATACTTAATAATATGTTGAATATATCTGTTAATACGTTTCATAAATTTTAATAATTATAAGAATTTAGCTAAATTTGTATTAATTATTTTAAAAAAAAGTGGTGGAATTTTGGGAATTGCTGTTGTTAAAAACATTTTAGGAAGAAATGTTTGCTAGTGGGAAATGCGTATGTAATAGCCTTTTTACACTGATCAACATCTAACATCTACCATCAATTTCCCACCATTTGCGAAGATGTTAACATCTTTTCATAAGAAATACATAGGGCTAAAAAACAACATCTTTCAACATCTTTAAAAGATGTTCCTATCTCATTTTATTCCACTCTACATCTTTCGATTATTTTAGTGTCATCACTATAAAAGTGTCAATAAGTTCTATTATTATTGTGGCATCACTGACAAAATGGAAGTTGCTTTGAAAGCAGCGTTACCATTTGTCAAGTTTTATATCTTAATGCAATGTTTTTTTGTTAAGTATTTTTTATATTTTTAAACAAATTGAACTTCAAATACATTTTTGAGTTTTCTTTTTAAATGTTGGCACTTTTGTGAGAAAAAAACATTTTTAATTTAATAATTTTTTTTTTCAAATATGGTGACATTTTTGTTTGATGGCAGATGTTAGATGTGAGCAATGTAAACGAGTGTTTCACATTTTCTACATCTTTGATGGCAGATGTTAGATGTTGATCAGTGTAAAAACCCTATAAGAGTGAAACAACGAATGTATGTTAGACAGTTTCATTTTTGAATGGAATGTGTAAAATATGTAAAAAATTCAAGATTAATTTTAAAAGCGAAAGGAATTTTATGAAATTGTGACGTGCGCCCATTATATTATTTAAAATAAATATAAAAAAAGTGAAATAAAAATTGACAGTGACAATAAAGAGTGATAAAAAATAATATTTGCCTTGACAGAAAGCAAGAATTGAGTGACAATAAAAATAACACAAATACCTATTAAAATATAAAAAAGTGACAATAAGATAGAAAATACCTATTAAGAAATTAAATTAAATAATAAAAGTATACTTTTTGTGATAAAAGATAACTATGAAAAAAAGACGTTTGCAAAATTGTCTATCATTGGAAAAAAAGACATTTGAGTCCAAAATTAAAATGTATAGAAGGTTAATAGAAAACGAAGATAGTGCACGAAGTGAAAGATCTAGTATACAACCTGTTCCATCAATAAGCTAAAATTCTAATGGAGTGTAAAGTAGGCATAAAAAAAGCCCAAGAGTACCTCAGCCGCATGACAGGAGAGACTTCTGATCAAGGGCTTGATGAGACCGCCAGCATGCTCCCCTTGCGGACCACAACAGCAGTGCAAGAAATAGAGGAGAAGCTAGACTCCGATTACGCTCAGGCCATGGTAACAATCACAATATTTTATATATTTTACTTGCTCAAACAGTAATTCAACTTCTTTACAGAAGTCCTATATTCATAAAATTAAAGGTGTTTCTTTAGATGTTGGCAGTGTTTTTAGTGCATCGTTTGCAGATGATTTGCTATATAAATATAATTGGGATGGAAGGTGGGGAAAACTTCCGTTGTCAAATCTCACGCTGCTAAATAAAATTGTAAGAGGTATGTACAGACATTAAATAATTTTAGTCTTTGAATATTTAACATTTCTGTCTTTTTTTTTACTTCATATTTTAGATGTTTTTCAGAACCTAGGAGCCGGGGAGTATGAAAAAAGTATAAGAAAAGCGGTTGAACGTGCCCACCATAGGGTAAAGCAACAAAAATACATAAAAGAAAAAGGGGTTAATAAATAAAATGACGACAATTTTTTTAATTTAAACTAAAATAATCAATCTAAAAGAGAAAAAAAATCAAAAAATAAGCGTGACCAATAAATTGGTAAAAGTTTAGCTTTATTTTTAACACTTTTTATTGACTGAACTTTATTTGTAAGAAGGTGCTTGTTTAATGTAATTAAGAAACTGTTGAATGATGTTTGATCCAGCAAACGTTTTCGAATGCAAACAAAACATAATTAATTTAAAAAATTTAGTTAAAAAAAAAAAAATATTTATTTATTTAAGTTATTTTGGAAACCAAAAAAATATTGAATTTTATTTTAAATAAAGACAAAAATTTGTATGAGAATTGAATGAGATGTTTTATTTTAATAGTGTTTTATTAAAACTAAAAAATACGTCAACAGTGACGAATATATGAATCAGTACTGACTAGTCAGCTGTGGCCGGTATATGCGTCAGTACTGACCAGTCAGTACTGACTGGTCAGCTGTGTCCGTTATATGCATCAGTACTGACTAGTCAGCTGTGTCCGGTTTTTGAGCACTCAATAATCTTGAGCAACCTACATATAGTTGTCGATATGAAAAGCAATGAATGGGTGCCTAAATATATTCCAGCCAATGGACCATACGCATTCCGAAAAAGTACAAAAAGTACCAATTTGATCCATTTTTTACCCCTTAAAAAGTGCCGTATATTTTGTACTTTTTATACCAAATGCAACGAAGTACTAAAAGTACGAGCTTTGACTCATTTTATTCCCCCAGAAAGTACTCTGTACGTTAGTTTAGGTTATGTTTTATATGAATACCAAATTTTTCGAAGAGATAAAAAGTAACAGTTTTATCCCAATTTTATCCATTAAAAAATACCGTATATTTTGATCTCGACCATATGCAATCTGTATACCAAATTTATCCAAAAGAGAAAAAGTATCAAAAGTAAAACAGTTTTCGTTTTAACCTCTTAAAATATACCCCACTTAAATCTGGACAATATCTCTAGCCAAATTTTTTGAAAATAAGAAAGTACCAAAACTAAAAGAGAAAAAGTGTTAAAAGTTGCCAAAAAAAGAAGCAACATTTCTTAAAAATATATATACAAGGTAGATCAAAAAAGACCTACCCCCACCCATGTTTTATTTTGTAACTAGCTTTTACCCGCGACGTCGTTCACTTTAAGATTTAAAGAAATGGGGTTATCCAGTAAAATATTTACAGAAAATTTATTTTGTTTTCTACGTCATTACTTATTTTATGTTTAAATATGTCTATAAACAACATTTTAAGATTTGTTATATTCCGCTAATATAATGGGTGATTTTTTAGCTATTATCTTTTTGGCAGCACTGGTTTAAACAGCTGACGCACGTTTCGTGTTTTGTTTCACTGTCAAACATCTTCAGTTTGGTCTATAATTTAACCATGAATCGTCTTACAAACGAACAACGCTTGCAAATTATTGAATTTTATTATCAAAATGCGTGCTCTGTTAAGAAAATTCATCGCGCGCTTCTTGTGTTCAGCGACGAAGCTCATTTTTGGCTCAATGGGTAAGTTAATAAGCCGAATTGTCGATTTTGGAGTGAAGATCAGCCAGAAGCATTGCAAGAGCTATTTATGCATCGAGAAAAAGTCACAGTTTGGTGCGGTTTATGGGCTGGTGGCATCATTGGACCGTTCCAAGATGATGCGAATCGTAACGTAACTGTGAATGGTGAGCGCTACCGTGAGATGATATCCAACTTTTTTTTGCCCAAAATGCAAGAGCTTGTTGACTTGCACGACATGTGGTTTCAACAAGACGGTGCCACATGCCACACAGCACGCTTAACAATGGACTTATTGAGAGGCGAGTTCGGTGAACATTTTATTTCACGTTCGGGACCGGTCAATTGGCCGCCTAGATCGTGCGATTTAACGTCACACACATGCCCGCTTCAATTGACGCATTGGAAGAAAACATTGAAGCATTTATTCGTGAGATACCGGCCGAAATGTTGGAAACAGAATGCCAACATTGGACTAAGCGGATGGACCATTTGAGGCGCAATCACGGTCAACATTTGCATGAAATAATCTTCAAACATTTAATTATATGGACCGTACTATCGATTCAAATAAAGATTTCATGCATTTTTCTGAATTTTATGAGTTTTTTTTACAACTTTCCTATAGCTCCCCTACAAGAAATGGATGACCGAAACTAATACACACGCACTATTTTTGTTTGTTTTTATTGTTACAAGTGGCGTTGCCACTCGTGTGCGTTTGTATACCAAATTAGGAATATTTTGCAAAGCCCAAATTTTATTAATATTTTCTTCTTATTTTTATATATACTTAATAATATGTTGAATATATCTGTTAATACGTTTCATAAATTTTAATAATTATAAGAATTTAGCTAAATTTGTATTAATTATTTAAAAAAAAAGTGGTGGAATTTTGGGAATTGCTGTTGTTAAAAACATTTTAGGAAGAAATGTTTGCTAGTGGCAACGCTAATTACTCCAGGAATTAAATGCGTATGTAAGAGTGAAACAACGAATGTATGTTAGACAGTTTCATTTTTGAATGGAATGTGTAAAATATGTAAAAAATTCAAGATTAATTTTAAAAGCGAAAGGAATTTTATGAAATTGTGACGTGCGCCCATTATATTATTTAAAATAAATATAAAAAAAGTGAAATAAAAATTGACAGTGACAATAAAGAGTGATAAAAAATAATATTTGCCTTGACAGAAAGCAAGAATTGAGTGACAATAAAAATAACACAAATACCTATTAAAATATAAAAAAGTGACAATAAGATAGAAAATACCTATTAAGAAATTAAATTAAATAATAAAAGTATACTTTTTGTGATAAAAGATAACTATGAAAAAAAGACGTTTGCAAAATTGTCTATCATTGGAAAAAAAGACATTTGAGTCCAAAATTAAAATGTATAGAAGGTTAATAGAAAACGAAGATAGTGCACGAAGTGAAAGATCTAGTATACAACCTGTTCCATCAATAAGCTAAAATTCTAATGGAGTGTAAAGTAGGCATAAAAAAAGCCCAAGAGTACCTCAGCCGCATGACAGGAGAGACTTCTGATCAAGGGCTTGATGAGACCGCCAGCATGCTCCCCTTGCGGACCACAACAGCAGTGCAAGAAATAGAGGAGAAGCTAGACTCCGATTACGCTCAGGCCATGGTAACAATCACAATATTTTATATATTTTACTTGCTCAAACAGTAATTCAACTTCTTTACAGAAGTCCTATATTCATAAAGTTAAAGGTGTTTCTTTAGATGTTGGCAGTGTTTTTAGTGCATCGTTTGCAGATGATTTGCTATATAAATATAATTGGGATGGAAGGTGGGGAAAACTTCCGTTGTCAAATCTCACGCTGCTAAATAAAATTGTAAGAGGTATGTACAGACATTAAATAATTTTAGTCTTTGAATATTTAACATTTCTGTCTTTTTTTTTACTTCATATTTTAGATGTTTTTCAGAACCTAGGAGCCGGGGAGTATGAAAAAAGTATAAGAAAAGCGGTTGAACGTGCCCACCATAGGGTAAAGCAACAAAAATACATAAAAGAAAAAGGGGTTAATAAATAAAATGACGACAATTTTTTTAATTTAAACTAAAATAATCAATCTAAAAGAGAAAAAAAATCAAAAAATAAGCGTGACCAATAAATTGGTAAAAGTTTAGCTTTATTTTTAACACTTTTTATTGACTGAACTTTATTTGTAAGAAGGTGCTTGTTTAATGTAATTAAGAAACTGTTGAATGATGTTTGATCCAGCAAACGTTTTCGAATGCAAACAAAACATAATTAATTTAAAAAATTTAGTTAAAAAAAAAAAAATATTTATTTATTTAAGTTATTTTGGAAACCAAAAAAATATTGAATTTTATTTTAAATAAAGACAAAAATTTGTATGAGAATTGAATGAGATGTTTTATTTTAATAGTGTTTTATTAAAACTAAAAAATACGTCAACAGTGACGAATATATGAATCAGTACTGACTAGTCAGCTGTGGCCGGTATATGCGTCAGTACTGACCAGTCAGTACTGACTGGTCAGCTGTGTCCGTTATATGCATCAGTACTGACTAGTCAGCTGTGTCCTGTTTTTGAGCACTCAATAATCTTGAGCAACCTACATATAGTTGTCGATATGAAAAGCAATGAATGGGTGCCTAAATATATTCCAGCCAATGGACCATACGCATTCCGAAAAAGTACAAAAAGTACCAATTTGATCCATTTTTTACCCCTTAAAAAGTGCCGTATATTTTGTACTTTTTATACCAAATGCAACGAAGTACTAAAAGTACGAGCTTTGACTCATTTTATTCCCCCAGAAAGTACTCTGTACGTTAATTTAGGTTATGTTTTATATGAATACCAAATTTTTCGAAGAGATAAAAAGTAACAGTTTTATCCCAATTTTATCCATTAAAAAATACCGTATATTTTGATCTCGACCATATGCAATCTGTATACCAAATTTATCCAAAAGAGAAAAAGTATCAAAAGTAAAACATTTTTCGTTTTAACCTCTTAAAATATACCCCACTTAAATCTGGACAATATCTCTAGCCAAATTTTTTGAAAATAAGAAAGTACCAAAACTAAAAGAGAAAAAGTGCTAAAAGTTGCCAAAAAAAGAAGCAACATTTCTTAAAAATATATATACAAGGTAGATTAAAAAAGACCTACCCCCACCCATGTTTTATTTTGTAACTAGCTTTTACCCGCGACGTCGTTCACTTTAAGATTTAAAGAAATGGGGTTATCCAGTAAAATATTTACAGAAAATTTATTTTGTTTTCTACGTCATTACTTATTTTATGTTAAAATATGTCTATAAACAACATTTTAAGATTTGTTATATTCCGCTAATATAATGGGTGATTTTTTAGCTATTATCTTTTTGGCAGCACTGGTTTAAACAGCTGACGCACGTTTCGTGTTTTGTTTCACTGTCAAACATCTTCAGTTTGGTCTATAATTTAACCATGAATCGTCTTACAAACGAACAACGCTTGCAAATTATTGAATTTTATTATCAAAATGCGTGCTCTGTTAAGAAAATTCATCGCGCGCTTCTTGTGTTCAGCGACGAAGCTCATTTTTGGCTCAATGGGTAAGTTAATAAGCCGAATTGTCGATTTTGGAGTGAAGATCAGCCAGAAGCATTGCAAGAGCTATTTATGCATCGAGAAAAAGTCACAGTTTGGTGCGGTTTATGGGCTGGTGGCATCATTGGACCGTTCCAAGATGATGCGAATCGTAACGTAACTGTGAATGGTGAGCGCTACCGTGAGATGATATCCAACTTTTTTTTGCCCAAAATGCAAGAGCTTGTTGACTTGCACGACATGTGGTTTCAACAAGACGGTGCCACATGCCACACAGCACGCTTAACAATGGACTTATTGAGAGGCGAGTTCGGTGAACATTTTATTTCACGTTCGGGACCGGTCAATTGGCCGCCTAGATCGTGCGATTTAACGTCACACACATGCCCGCTTCAATTGACGCATTGGAAGAAAACATTGAAGCATTTATTCGTGAGATACCGGCCGAAATGTTGGAAACAGAATGCCAACATTGGACTAAGCGGATGGACCATTTGAGGCGCAATCACGGTCAACATTTGCATGAAATAATCTTCAAACATTTAATTATATGGACCGTACTATCGATTCAAATAAAGATTTCATGCATTTTTCTGAATTTTATGAGTTTTTTTTACAACTTTCCTATAGCTCCCCTACAAGAAATGGATGACCGAAACTAATACACACGCACTATTTTTGTTTGTTTTTATTGTTACAAGTGGCGTTGCCACTCGTGTGCGTTTGTATACCAAATTAGGAATATTTTGCAAAGCCCAAATTTTATTACTTTTCTTCTTATTTTTATATATACTTAATAATATGTTGAATATATCTGTTAATACGTTTCATAAATTTTAATAATTATAAGAATTTAGCTAAATTTGTATTAATTATTTAAAAAAAAAGTGGTGGAATTTTGGGAATTGCTGTTGTTAAAAACATTTTAGGAAGAAATGTTTGCTAGTGGCAACGCTAATTACTCCAGGAATGAAATGCGTATGTAAGAGTGAAACAACGAATGTATGTTAGACAGTTTCATTTTTGAATGGAATGTGTAAAATATGTAAAAAATTCAAGATTAATTTTAAAAGCGAAAGGAATTTTATGAAATTGTGACGTGCGCCCATTATATTATTTAAAATAAATATAATAAAAGTGAAATAAAAATTGACAGTGACAATAAAGAGTGATAAAAAATAATATTTGCCTTGACAGAAAGCAAGAATTGAGTGACAATAAAAATAACACAAATACCTATTAAAATATAAAAAAGTGACAATAAGATAGAAAATACCTATTAAGAAATTAAATTAAATAATAAAAGTATACTTTTTGTGATAAAAGATAACTATGAAAAAAAGACGTTTGCAAAATTGTCTATCATTGGAAAAAAAGACATTTGAGTCCAAAATTAAAATGTATAGAAGGTTAATAGAAAACGAAGATAGTGCACGAAGTGAAAGATCTAATATACAACCTGTTCCATCAATAAGCTAAAATTCTAATGGAGTGTAAAGTAGGCATAAAAAAAGCCCAAGAGTACCTCAGCCGCATGACAGGAGAGACTTCTGATCAAGGGCTTGATGAGACCGCCAGCATGCTCCCCTTGCGGACCACAACAGCAGTGCAAGAAATAGAGGAGAAGCTAGACTCCGATTACGCTCAGGCCATGGTAACAATCACAATATTTTATATATTTTACTTGCTCAAACAGTAATTCAACTTCTTTACAGAAGTCCTATATTCATAAAATTAAAGGTGTTTCTTTAGATGTTGGCAGTGTTATTAGTGCATCGTTTGCAGATGATTTGCTATATAAATATAATTGGGATGGAAGGTGGGGAAAACTTCCGTTGTCAAATCTCACGCTGCTAAATAAAATTGTAAGAGGTATGTACAGACATTAAATAATTTTAGTCTTTGAATATTTAACATTTCTGTCTTTTTTTTTAATTCATATTTTAGATGTTTTTCAGAACCTAGGAGCCGGGGAGTATGAAAAAAGTATAAGAAAAGCGGTTGAACGTGCCCACCATAGGGTAAAGCAACAAAAATACATAAAAGAAAAAGGGGTTAATAAATAAAATAACGACAATTTTTTTAATTTAAACTAAAATAATCAATCTAAAAGAGAAAAAAAATCAAAAAATAAGCGTGACCAATAAATTGGTAAAAGTTTAGCTTTATTTTTAACACTTTTTATTGACTGAACTTTATTTGTAAGAAGGTGCTTGTTTAATGTAATTAAGAAACTGTTGAATGATGTTTGATCCAGCAAACGTTTTCGAATGCAAACAAAACATAATTAATTTAAAAAATTTAGTTAAAAAAAAAAAATATTTATTTATTTAAGTTATTTTGGAAACCAAAAAAATATTGAATTTTATTTTAAATAAAGACAAAAATTTGTATGAGAATTGAATGAGATGTTTTATTTTAATAGTGTTTTATTAAAACTAAAAAATACGTCAACAGTGACGAATATATGAATCAGTACTGACTAGTCAGCTGTGGCCGGTATATGCGTCAGTACTGACCAGTCAGTACTGACTGGTCAGCTGTGTCCGTTATATGCATCAGTACTGACTAGTCAGCTGTGTCCGGTTTTTGAGCACTCAATAATCTTGAGCAACCTACATATAGTTGTCGATATGAAAAGCAATGAATGGGTGCCTAAATATATTCCAGCCAATGGACCATACGCATTCCGAAAAAGTACAAAAAGTACCAATTTGATCCATTTTTTACCCCTTAAAAAGTGCCGTATATTTTGTACTTTTTATACCAAATGCAACGAAGTACTAAAAGTACGAGCTTTGACTCATTTTATTCCCCCAGACAGTACTCTGTACGTTAATTTAGGTTATGTTTTATATGAATACCAAATTTTTCGAAGAGATAAAAAGTAACAGTTTTATCCCAATTTTATCCATTAAAAAATACCGTATATTTTGATCTCGACCATATGCAATCTGTATACCAAATTTATCCAAAAGAGAAAAAGTATCAAAAGTAAAACATTTTTCGTTTTAACCTCTTAAAATATACCCCACTTAAATCTGGACAATATCTCTAGCCAAATTTTTTGAAAATAAGAAAGTACCAAAACTAAAAGAGAAAAAGTGTTAAAAGTTGCCAAAAAAAGAAGCAACATTTCTTAAAAATATATATACAAGGTAGATCAAAAAAGACCTACCCCCACCAATGTTTTATTTTGTAACTAGCTTTTACCCGTGACGTCGTTCACTTTAAGATTTAAAGAAATGGGGTTATCCAGTAAAATATTTACAGAAAATTTATTTTGTTTTCTACGTCATTACTTATTTTATGTTAAAATATGTCTATAAACAACATTTTAAGATTTGTTATATTCCGCTAATATAATGGGTGATTTTTTAGCTATTATCTTTTTGGCAGCACTGGTTTAAACAGCTGACGCACGTTTCGTGTTTTGTTTCACTGTCAAACATCTTCAGTTTGGTCTATAATTTAACCATGAATCGTCTTACAAACGAACAACGCTTGCAAATTATTGAATTTTATTATCAAAATGCGTGCTCTGTTAAGAAAATTCATCGCGCGCTTCTTGTGTTCAGCGACGAAGCTCATTTTTGGCTCAATGGGTAAGTTAATAAGCCGAATTGTCGATTTTGGAGTGAAGATCAGCCAGAAGCATTGCAAGAGCTATTTATGCATCGAGAAAAAGTCACAGTTTGGTGCGGTTTATGGGCTGGTGGCATCATTGGACCGTTCCAAGATGATGCGAATCGTAACGTAACTGTGAATGGTGAGCGCTACCGTGAGATGATATCCAACTTTTTTTTGCCCAAAATGCAAGAGCTTGTTGACTTGCACGACATGTGGTTTCAACAAGACGGTGCCACATGCCACACAGCACGCTTAACAATGGACTTATTGAGAGGCGAGTTCGGTGAACATTTTATTTCACGTTCGGGACCGGTCAATTGGCCGCCTAGATCGTGCGATTTAACGTCTTTAGACTATTTTTTGTGCGGCTACGTTAAAGCTCATGTCTATACACACATGCCCGCTTCAATTGACGCATTGGAAGAAAACATTGAAGCATTTATTCGTGAGATACCGGCCGAAATGTTGGAAACAGAATGCCAACATTGGACTAAGCGGATGGACCATTTGAGGCGCAATCACGGTCAACATTTGCATGAAATAATCTTCAAACATTTAATTATATGGACCGTACTATCGATTCAAATAAAGATTTCATGCATTTTTCTGAATTTTATGAGTTTTTTTTACAACTTTCCTATAGCTCCCCTACAAGAAATGGATGACCGAAACTAATACACACGCACTATTTTTGTTTGTTTTTATTGTTACAAGTGGCGTTGCCACTCGTGTGCGTTTGTATACCAAATTAGGAATATTTTGCAAAGCCCAAATTTTATTAATCTTTTCTTCTTATTTTTATATATACTTAATAATATGTTGAATATATCTGTTAATACGTTTCATAAATTTTAATAATTATAAGAATTTAGCTAAATTTGTATTAATTATTTAAAAAAAAAGTGGTGGAATTTTGGGAATTGCTGTTGTTAAAAACATTTTAGGAAGAAATGTTTGCTAGTGGCAACGCTAATTACTCCAGGAATGAAATGCGTATGTAAGAGTGAAACAACGAATGTATGTTAGACAGTTTCATTTTTGAATGGAATGTGTAAAATATGTAAAAAATTCAAGATTAATTTTAAAAGCGAAAGGAATTTTATGAAATTGTGACGTGCGCCCATTATATTATTTAAAATAAATATAAAAAAAGTGAAATAAAAATTGACAGTGACAATAAAGAGTGATAAAAAATAATATTTGCCTTGACAGAAAGCAAGAATTGAGTGACAATAAAAATAACACAAATACCTATTAAAATATAAAAAAGTGACAATAAGATAGAAAATACCTATTAAGAAATTAAATTAAATAATAAAAGTATACTTTTTGTGATAAAAGATAACTATGAAAAAAAGACGTTTGCAAAATTGTCTATCATTGGAAAAAAAGACATTTGAGTCCAAAATTAAAATGTATAGAAGGTTAATAGAAAACGAAGATAGTGCACGAAGTGAAAGATCTAATATACAACCTGTTCCATCAATAAGCTAAAATTCTAATGGAGTGTAAAGTAGGCATAAAAAAAGCCCAAGAGTACCTCAGCCGCATGACAGGAGAGACTTCTGATCAAGGGCTTGATGAGACCGCCAGCATGCTCCCCTTGCGGACCACAACAGCAGTGCAAGAAATAGAGGAGAAGCTAGACTCCGATTACGCTCAGGCCATGGTAACAATCACAATATTTTATATATTTTACTTGCTCAAACAGTAATTCAACTTCTTTACAGAAGTCCTATATTCATAAAATTAAAGGTGTTTCTTTAGATGTTGGCAGTGTTATTAGTGCATCGTTTGCAGATGATTTGCTATATAAATATAATTGGGATGGAAGGTGGGGAAAACTTCCGTTGTCAAATCTCACGCTGCTAAATAAAATTGTAAGAGGTATGTACAGACATTAAATAATTTTAGTCTTTGAATATTTAACATTTCTGTCTTTTTTTTTACTTCATATTTTAGATGTTTTTCAGAACCTAGGAGCCGGGGAGTATGAAAAAAGTATAAGAAAAGCGGTTGAACGTGCCCACCATAGGGTAAAGCAACAAAAATACATAAAAGAAAAAGGGGTTAATAAATAAAATGACGACAATTTTTTTAATTTAAACTAAAATAATCAATCTAAAAGAGAAAAAAAATCAAAAAATAAGCGTGACCAATAAATTGGTAAAAGTTTAGCTTTATTTTTAACACTTTTTATTGACTGAACTTTATTTATAAGAAGGTGCTTGTTTAATGTAATTAAGAAACTGTTGAATGATGTTTGATCCAGCAAACGTTTTCGAATGCAAACAAAACATAATTAATTTAAAAAATTTAGTTAAAAAAAAAAAATATTTATTTATTTAAGTTATTTTGGAAACCAAAAAAATATTGAATTTTATTTTAAATAAAGACAAAAATTTGTATGAGAATTGAATGAGATGTTTTATTTTAATAGTGTTTTATTAAAACTAAAAAATACGTCAACAGTGACGTATATATGAATCAGTACTGACTAGTCAGCTGTGGCCGGTATATGCGTCAGTACTGACCAGTCAGTACTGACTGGTCAGCTGTGTCCGTTATATGCATCAGTACTGACTAGTCAGCTGTGTCCGGTTTTTGAGCACTCAATAATCTTGAGCAACCTACATATAGTTGTCGATATGAAAAGCAATGAATGGGCGCCTAAATATATTCCAGCCAATGGACCATACGCATTCCGAAAAAGTACAAAAAGTACCAATTTGATCCATTTTTTACCCCTTAAAAAGTGCCGTATATTTTGTACTTTTTATACCAAATGCAACGAAGTACTAAAAGTACGAGCTTTGACTCATTTTATTCCCCCAGAAAGTACTCTGTACGTTAATTTAGGTTATGTTTTATATGAATACCAAATTTTTCGAAGAGATAAAAAGTAACAGTTTTATCCCAATTTTATCCATTAAAAAATACCGTATATTTTGATCTCGACCATATGCAATCTGTATACCAAATTTATCCAAAAGAGAAAAAGTATCAAAAGTAAAACATTTTTCGTTTTAACCTCTTAAAATATACCCCACTTAAATCTGGACAATATCTCCAGCCAAATTTTTTGAAAATAAGAAAGTACCAAAACTAAAAGAGAAAAAGTGTTAAAAGTTGCCAAAAAAAGAAGCAACATTTCTTAAAAATATATATACAAGGTAGATCAAAAAAGACCTACCCCCACCAATGTTTTATTTTGTAACTAGCTTTTACCCGTGACGTCGTTCACTTTAAGATTTAAAGAAATGGGGTTATCCAGTAAAATATTTACAGAAAATTTATTTTGTTTTCTACGTCATTACTTATTTTATGTTAAAATATGTCTATAAACAACATTTTAAGATTTGTTATATTCCGCTAATATAATGGGTGATTTTTTAGCTATTATCTTTTTGGCAGCACTGGTTTAAACAGCTGACGCACGTTTCGTGTTTTGTTTCACTGTCAAACATCTTCAGTTTGGTCTATAATTTAACCATGAATCGTCTTACAAACGAACAACGCTTGCAAATTATTGAATTTTATTATCAAAATGCGTGCTCTGTTAAGAAAATTCATCGCGCGCTTCTTGTGTTCAGCGACGAAGCTCATTTTTGGCTCAATGGGTAAGTTAATAAGCCGAATTGTCGATTTTGGAGTGAAGATCAGCCAGAAGCATTGCAAGAGCTATTTATGCATCGAGAAAAAGTCACAGTTTGGTGCGGTTTATGGGCTGGTGGCATCATTGGACCGTTCCAAGATGATGCGAATCGTAACGTAACTGTGAATGGTGAGCGCTACCGTGAGATGATATCCAACTTTTTTTTGCCCAAAATGCAAGAGCTTGTTGACTTGCACGACATGTGGTTTCAACAAGACGGTGCCACATGCCACACAGCACGCTTAACAATGGACTTATTGAGAGGCGAGTTCGGTGAACATTTTATTTCACGTTCGGGACCGGTCAATTGGCCGCCTAGATCGTGCGATTTAACGTCTTTAGACTATTTTTTGTGCGGCTACGTTAAAGCTCATGTCTATACACACATGCCCGCTTCAATTGACGCATTGGAAGAAAACATTGAAGCATTTATTCGTGAGATACCGGCCGAAATGTTGGAAACAGAATGCCAACATTGGACTAAGCGGATGGACCATTTGAGGCGCAATCACGGTCAACATTTGCATGAAATAATCTTCAAACATTTAATTATATGGACCGTACTATCGATTCAAATAAAGATTTCATGCATTTTTCTGAATTTTATGAGTTTTTTTTACAACTTTCCTATAGCTCCCCTACAAGAAATGGATGACCGAAACTAATACACACGCACTATTTTTGTTTGTTTTTATTGTTACAAGTGGCGTTGCCACTCGTGTGCGTTTGTATACCAAATTAGGAATATTTTGCAAAGCCCAAATTTTATTAATCTTTTCTTCTTATTTTTATATATACTTAATAATATGTTGAATATATCTGTTAATACGTTTCATAAATTTTAATAATTATAAGAATTTAGCTAAATTTGTATTAATTATTTAAAAAAAAAGTGGTGGAATTTTGGGAATTGCTGTTGTTAAAAACATTTTAGGAAGAAATGTTTGCTAGTGGCAACGCTAATTACTCCAGGAATGAAATGCGTATGTAAGAGTGAAACAACGAATGTATGTTAGACAGTTTCATTTTTGAATGGAATGTGTAAAATATGTAAAAAATTCAAGATTAATTTTAAAAGCGAAAGGAATTTTATGAAATTGTGACGTGCGCCCATTATATTATTTAAAATAAATATAAAAAAAGTGAAATAAAAATTGACAGTGACAATAAAGAGTGATAAAAAATAATATTTGCCTTGACAGAAAGCAAGAATTGAGTGACAATAAAAATAACACAAATACCTATTAAAATATAAAAAAGTGACAATAAGATAGAAAATACCTATTAAGAAATTAAATTAAATAATAAAAGTATACTTTTTGTGATAAAAGATAACTATGAAAAAAAGACGTTTGCAAAATTGTCTATCATTGGAAAAAAAGACATTTGAGTCCAAAATTAAAATGTATAGAAGGTTAATAGAAAACGAAGATAGTGCACGAAGTGAAAGATCTAATATACAACCTGTTCCATCAATAAGCTAAAATTCTAATGGAGTGTAAAGTAGGCATAAAAAAAGCCCAAGAGTACCTCAGCCGCATGACAGGAGAGACTTCTGATCAAGGGCTTGATGAGACCGCCAGCATGCTCCCCTTGCGGACCACAACAGCAGTGCAAGAAATAGAGGAGAAGCTAGACTCCGATTACGCTCAGGCCATGGTAACAATCACAATATTTTATATATTTTACTTGCTCAAACAGTAATTCAACTTCTTTACAGAAGTCCTATATTCATAAAATTAAAGGTGTTTCTTTAGATGTTGGCAGTGTTATTAGTGCATCGTTTGCAGATGATTTGCTATATAAATATAATTGGGATGGAAGGTGGGGAAAACTTCCGTTGTCAAATCTCACGCTGCTAAGTAAAATTGTAAGAGGTATGTACAGACATTAAATAATTTTAGTCTTTGAATATTTAACATTTCTGTCTTTTTTTTTACTTCATATTTTAGATGTTTTTCAGAACCTAGGAGCCGGGGAGTATGAAAAAAGTATAAGAAAAGCGGTTGAACGTGCCCACCATAGGGTAAAGCAACAAAAATACATAAAAGAAAAAGGGGTTAATAAATAAAATGACGACAATTTTTTTAATTTAAACTAAAATAATCAATCTAAAAGAGAAAAAAAATCAAAAAATAAGCGTGACCAATAAATTGGTAAAAGTTTAGCTTTATTTTTAACACTTTTTATTGACTGAACTTTATTTGTAAGAAGGTGCTTCTTTAATGTAATTAAGAAACTGTTGAATGATGTTTGATCCAGCAAACGTTTTCGAATGCAAACAAAACATAATTAATTTAAAAAATTTAGTTAAAAAAAAAAAATATTTATTTATTTAAGTTATTTTGGAAACCAAAAAAATATTGAATTTTATTTTAAATAAAGACAAAAATTTGTATGAGAATTGAATGAGATGTTTTATTTTAATAGTGTTTTATAAAAACTAAAAAATACGTCAACAGTGACGAATATATGAATCAGTACTGACTAGTCAGCTGTGGCCGGTATATGCGTCAGTACTGACCAGTCAGTACTGACTGGTCAGCTGTGTCCGTTATATGCATCAGTACTGACTAGTCAGCTGTGTCCGGTTTTTGAGCACTCAATAATCTTGAGCAACCTACATATAGTTGTTGATATGAAAAGCAATGAATGGGCGCCTAAATATATTCGAGCCAATGGACCATACGCATTCCGAAAAAGTACAAAAAGTACCAATTTGATCCATTTTTTACCCCTTAAAAAGTGCCGTATATTTTGTACTTTTTATACCAAATGCAACGAAGTACTAAAAGTACGAGCTTTGACTCATTTTATTCCCCCAGAAAGTACTCTGTACGTTAATTTAGGTTATGTTTTATATGAATACCAAATTTTTCGAAGAGATAAAAAGTAACAGTTTTATCCCAATTTTATCCATTAAAAAATACCGTATATTTTGATCTCGACCATATGCAATCTGTATACCAAATTTATCCAAAAGAGAAAAAGTATCAAAAGTAAAACATTTTTCGTTTTAACCTCTTAAAATATACCCCACTTAAATCTGGACAATATCTCTAGCCAAATTTTTTGAAAATAAGAAAGTACCAAAACTAAAAGAGAAAAAGTGTTAAAAGTTGCCAAAAAAAGAAGCAACATTTCTTAAAAATATATATACAAGGTAGATCAAAAAAGACCTACCCCCACCCATGTTTTATTTTGTAACTAGCTTTTACCCGTGACGTCGTTCACTTTAAGATTTAAAGAAATGGGGTTATCCAGTAAAATATTTACAGAAAATTTATTTTGTTTTCTACGTCATTACTTATTTTATGTTAAAATATGTCTATAAACAACATTTTAAGATTTGTTATATTCCGCTAATATAATGGGTGATTTTTTAGCTATTATCTTTTTGGCAGCACTGGTTTAAACAGCTGACGCACGTTTCGTGTTTTGTTTCACTGTCAAACATCTTCAGTTTGGTCTATAATTTAACCATGAATCGTCTTACAAACGAACAACGATTGCAAATTATTGAATTTTATTATCAAAATGCGTGCTCTGTTAAGAAAATTCATCGCGCGCTTCTTGTGTTCAGCGACGAAGCTCATTTTTGGCTCAATGGGTAAGTTAATAAGCCGAATTGTCGATTTTGGAGTGAAGATCAGCCAGAAGCATTGCAAGAGCTATTTATGCATCGAGAAAAAGTCACAGTTTGGTGCGGTTTATGGGCTGGTGGCATCATTGGACCGTTCCAAGATGATGCGAATCGTAACGTAACTGTGAATGGTGAGCGCTACCGTGAGATGATATCCAACTTTTTTTTGCCCAAAATGCAAGAGCTTGTTGACTTGCACGACATGTGGTTTCAACAAGACGGTGCCACATGCCACACAGCACGCTTAACAATGGACTTATTGAGAGGCGAGTTCGGTGAACATTTTATTTCACGTTCGGACCGGTCAATTGGCCGCCTAGATCGTGCGATTTAACGTCTTTAGACTATTTTTTGTGCGGCTACGTTAAAGCTCATGTCTATACACACATGCCCGCTTCAATTGACGCATTGGAAGAAAACATTGAAGCATTTATTCGTGAGATATCGGCCGAAATGTTGGAAACAGAATGCCAACATTGGACTAAGCGGATGGACCATTTGAGGCGCAATCACGGTCAACATTTGCATGAAATAATCTTCAAACATTTAATTATATGGACCGTACTATCGATTCAAATAAAGATTTCATGCATTTTTCTGAATTTTATGAGTTTTTTTTACAACTTTCCTATAGCTCCCCTACAAGAAATGGATGACCGAAACTAATACACACGCACTATTTTTGTTTGTTTTTATTGTTACAAGTGGCGTTGCCACTCGTGTGCGTTTGTATACCAAATTAGGAATATTTTGCAAAGCCCAAATTTTATTAATCTTTTCTTCTTATTTTTATATATACTTAATAATATGTTGAATATATCTGTTAATACGTTTCATAAATTTTAATAATTATAAGAATTTTGCTAAATTTGTATTAATTATTTAAAAAAAAAGTGGTGGAATTTTGGGAATTGCTGTTGTTAAAAACATTTTAGGAAGAAATGTTTGCTAGTGGCAACGCTAATTACTCCAGGAATGAAATGCGTATGTAAGAGTGAAACAACGAATGTATGTTAGACAGTTTCATTTTTGAATGGAATGTGTAAAATATGTAAAAAATTCAAGATTAATTTTAAAAGCGAAAGGAATTTTATGAAATTGTGACGTGCGCCCATTATATTATTTAAAATAAATATAAAAAAAGTGAAATAAAAATTGACAGTGACAATAAAGAGTGATAAAAAATAATATTTGCCTTGACAGAAAGCAAGAATTGAGTGACAATAAAAATAACACAAATACCTATTAAAATATAAAAAAGTGACAATAAGATAGAAAATACCTATTAAGAAATTAAATTAAATAATAAAAGTATACTTTTTGTGATAAAAGATAACTATGAAAAAAAGACGTTTGCAAAATTGTCTATCATTGGAAAAAAAGACATTTGAGTCCAAAATTAAAATGTATAGAAGGTTAATAGAAAACGAAGATAGTGCACGAAGTGAAAGATCTAATATACAACCTGTTCCATCAATAAGCTAAAATTCTAATGGAGTGTAAAGTAGGCATAAAAAAAGCCCAAGAGTACCTCAGCCGCATGACAGGAGAGACTTCTGATCAAGGGCTTGATGAGACCGCCAGCATGCTCCCCTTGCGGACCACAACAGCAGTGCAAGAAATAGAGGAGAAGCTAGACTCCGATTACGCTCAGGCCATGGTAACAATCACAATATTTTATATATTTTACTTGCTCAAACAGTAATTCAACTTCTTTACAGAAGTCCTATATTCATAAAATTAAAGGTGTTTCTTTAGATGTTGGCAGTGTTATTAGTGCATCGTTTGCAGATGATTTGCTATATAAATATAATTGGGATGGAAGGTGGGGAAAACTTCCGTTGTCAAATCTCACGCTGCTAAATAAAATTGTAAGAGGTATGTACAGACATTAAATAATTTTAGTCTTTGAATATTTAACATTTCTGTCTTTTTTTTTTACTTCATATTTTAGATGTTTTTCAGAACCTAGGAGCCGGGGAGTATGAAAAAAGTATAAGAAAAGCGGTTGAACGTGCCCACCATAGGGTAAAGCAACAAAAATACATAAAAGAAAAAGGGGTTAATAAATAAAATGACGAAAATTTTTTTAATTTAAACTAAAATAATCAATCTAAAAGAGAAAAAAAACCAAAAAATAAGCGTGACCAATAAATTGGTAAAAGTTTAGCTTTATTTTTAACACTTTTTATTGACTGAACTTTATTTGTAAGAAGGTGCTTGTTTAATGTAATTAAGAAACTGTTGAATGATGTTTGATCCAGCAAACGTTTTCGAATGCAAACAAAACATAATAAATTTAAAAAATTTAGTTAAAAAAAAAAAATATTTATTTATTTAAGTTATTTTGGAAACCAAAAAAATATTGAATTTTATTTTAAATAAAGACAAAAATTTGTATGAGAATTGAATGAGATGTTTTATTTTAATAGTGTTTTATTAAAACTAAAAAATACGTCAACAGTGACGAATATATGAATCAGTACTGACTAGTCAGCTGTGGCCGGTATATGCGTCAGTACTGACCAGTCAGTACTGACTGGTCAGCTGTGTCCGTTATATGCATCAGTACTGACTAGTCAGCTGTGTCCGGTTTTTCAGCACTCAATAATCTTGAGCAACCTACATATAGTTGTCGATATGAAAAGCAATGAATGGGCGCCTAAATATATTCCAGCCAATGGACCATACGCATTCCGAAAAAGTACAAAAAGTACCAATTTGATCCATTTTTTACCCCTTAAAAAGTGCCGTATATTTTGTAATTTTTATACCAAATGCAACGAAGTACTAAAAGTACGAGCTTTGACTCATTTTATTCCCCCAGAAAGTACTCTGTACGTTAATTTAGGTTATATTTTATATGAATACCAAATTTTTCGAAGAGATAAAAAGTAACAGTTTTATCCCAATTTTATCCATTAAAAAATACCGTATATTTTGAGCTCGACCATATGCAATCTGTATACCAAATTTATCCAAAAGAGAAAAAGTATCAAAAGTAAAACATTTTTCGTTTTAACCTCTTAAAATATACCCCACTTAAATCTGGACAATATCTCTAGCCAAATTTTTTGAAAATAAGAAAGTACCAAAACTAAAAGAGAAAAAGTGTTAAAAGTTGCCAAAAAAAGAAGCAACATTTCTTAAAAATATATATACAAGGTAGATCAAATAAGACCTACCCCCACCCATGTTTTATTTTGTAACTAGCTTTTACCCGTGACGTCGTTCACTTTAAGATTTAAAGAAATGGGGTTATCCAGTAAAATATTTACAGAAAATTTATTTTGTTTTCTACGTCATTACTTATTTTATGTTAAAATATGTCTATAAACAACATTTTAAGATTTGTTATATTCCGCTAATATAATGGGTGATTTTTTAGCTATTATCTTTTTGGCAGCACTGGTTTAAACAGCTGACGCACGTTTCGTGTTTTGTTTCACTGTCAAACATCTTCAGTTTGGTCTATAATTTAACCATGAATCGTCTTACAAACGAACAACGCTTGCAAATTATTGAATTTTATTATCAAAATGCGTGCTCTGTTAAGAAAATTCATCGCGCGCTTCTTGTGTTCAGCGACGAAGCTCATTTTTGGCTCAATGGGTAAGTTAATAAGCCGAATTGTCGATTTTGGAGTGAAGATCAGCCAGAAGCATTGCAAGAGCTATTTATGCATCGAGAAAAAGTCACAGTTTGGTGCGGTTTATGGGCTGGTGGCATCATTGGACCGTTCCAAGATGATGCGAATCGTAACGTAACTGTGAATGGTGAGCGCTACCGTGAGATGATATCCAACTTTTTTTTGCCCAAAATGCAAGAGCTTGTTGACTTGCACGACATGTGGTTTCAACAAGACGGTGCCACATGCCACACAGCACGCTCAACAATGGACTTATTGAGAGGCGAGTTCGGTGAACATTTTATTTCACGTTCGGGACCGGTCAATTGGCCGCCTAGATCGTGCGATTTAACGTCTTTAGACTATTTTTTGTGCGGCTACGTTAAAGCTCATGTCTATACACACATGCCCGCTTCAATTGACGCATTGGAAGAAAACATTGAAGCATTTATTCGTGAGATACCGGCCGAAATGTTGGAAACAGAATGCCAACATTGGACTAAGCGGATGGACCATTTGAGGCGCAATCACGGTCAACATTTGCATGAAATAATCTTCAAACATTTAATTATATGGACCGTACTATCGATTCAAATAAAGATTTCATGCATTTTTCTGAATTTTATGAGTTTTTTTTACAACTTTCCTATAGCTCCCCTACAAGAAATGGATGACCGAAACTAATACACACGCACTATTTTTGTTTGTTTCCCTGCAAATAATAGGACCAGTCCAAACACGCGTGTAAAGAGTAGTCCACAAGGGACCAGGACTAGTCCACAAGTAACCCAAACGTATGGAAAAAACCTGGTCTATTTAACATTACGATGTCCTAGGAGAGGACCATATAACCCACCTTTGGACCACTAAGGAGTAGTTTTAAAACTACTCCATGGTATATAACCCACCTTTGGACCAGTAAGGAGTAGTTTTAAAACTACTCCATGGTATACTCAAGAGGATTAGTTTTGAAGTCGTTTAAACACGAAAGCATGTCGTTAAAAAACGAAGACATGTCGTCTCACTACAAACACTTTTTAACAATGGCATGGTCCATGCTTGCATTACATCGGACTAGTCCATGGAGTAGTCCATTTTATCAAAATGGGTCAGGTGGTCCAATTTTATTTGCAGGGTTTTATTGTTACAAGTGGCGTTGCCACTCGTGTGCGTTTGTATACCAAATTAGGAATATTTTGCAAAGCCCAAATTTTATTAATCTTTTCTTCTTATTTTTATATATACTTAATAATATGTTGAATATATCAGTTAATACGTTTCATAAATTTTAATAATTATAAGAATTTAGCTAAATTTGTATTAATTATTTAAAAAAAAAGTGGTGGAATTTTGGGAATTGCTGTTGTTAAAAACATTTTAGGAAGAAATGTTTGCTAGTGGCAACGCTAATTACTCCAGGAATGAAATGCGTATGTAAGAGTGAAACAACGAATGTATGTTAGACAGTTTCATTTTTGAATGGAATGTGTAAAATATCACTCAGTTTAGATGAGGGCTTTTACGACGTCGCTTTGTCGACGTCACTTTTGGTTTGTTGGTGAGCGGTGTAGAAAAGAAAGAGGGGTTAACAAAATGTCTCGCTTTGTATTTTGCATGTCGTTTTTTACATTTCTCTTTTAACTTTTTCTGTTTACGTTTTATTCTTTTTCTTACTTTGAAGTGTGTGGTTGAAAATACAGTGAGACCTCGATTATCGATAATAGACGGGATCGGCAGAATTCTTGATTATTTATTTTTTTTGGTGTGTTTCTTATTTTATGTAAATATATAACGTTTTATTATGTTAACATGAGGAAAAAAGTAAATTTGGCAGAACATGCTTCCACACCGTTAAGATATTCTCTTTCTTCGTTTATTTAAATTTCTTTTGATTGTTCAAAATTTAACGAAAAAAAGATAATTTGTTTATAATTTCGGATAATAGAGGCAATTTAAATCAGTGCAAAAAAATTTTTGTTTTCCATTTTATTGAAGCTGCCGGTTAATCGAATGACGGGTAATCAAGGCCATACTGTAAATAAAAAAAAAACATGCAACCAAAAATCATCGTATGAACGCAAAGAGATTTTAGAAGTTGCTTTAAAAGGGAATCAAGATAAAACGACGTCGTAAAAGCCCTCATGTGAATTGAGTGTATGTAAAAAATTCAAGATTAATTTTAAAAGCGAAAGGAATTTTATGAAATTGTGACGTGCGCCCATTATATTATTTAAATAAATATAAAAAAAGTGAAATAAAAATTGACAGTGACAATAAAGAGTGATAAAAAATAATATTTGCCTTGACAGAAAGCAAGAATTGAGTGACAATAAAAATAACACAAATACCTATTAAAATATAAAAAAGTGACAATAAGATAGAAAATACCTATTAAGAAATTAAATTAAATAATAAAAGTATACTTTTTGTGATAAAAGATAACTATGAAAAAAAGACGTTTGCAAAATTGTCTATCATTGGAAAAAAAGACATTTGAGTCCAAAATTAAAATGTATAGAAGGTTAATAGAAAACGAAGATAGTGCACGAAGTGAAAGATCTAATATACAACCTGTTCCATCAATAAGCTAAAATTCTAATGGAGTGTAAAGTAGGCATAAAAAAAGCCCAAGA
This sequence comes from Pollenia angustigena, assembly GCA_930367215.1. Classification (NCBI taxonomy): domain Eukaryota; kingdom Metazoa; phylum Arthropoda; class Insecta; order Diptera; family Polleniidae; genus Pollenia; species Pollenia angustigena. Next base: position 74,905,341 of record OV884056.1, read on the forward strand.
GTACCTCAGCCGCATGACAGGAGAGACTTCTGATCAAGGGCTTGATGAGACCGCCAGCATGCTCCCCTTGCGGACCACAACAGCAGTGCAAGAAATAGAGGAGAAGCTAGACTCCGATTACGCTCAGGCCATGGTAACAATCACAATATTTTATATATTTTACTTGCTCAAACAGTAATTCAACTTCTTTACAGAAGTCCTATATTCATAAAATTAAAGGTGTTTCTTTAGATGTTGGCAGTGTTATTAGTGCATCGTTTGCAGATGATTTGCTATATAAATATAATTGGGATGGAAGGTGGGGAAAACTTCCGTTGTCAAATCTCACGCTGCTAAATAAAATTGTAAGAGGTATGTACAGACATTAAATAATTTTAGTCTTTGAATATTTAACATTTCTGTCTTTTTTTTTACTTCATATTTTAGATGTTTTTCAGAACCTAGGAGCCGGGGAGTATGAAAAAAGTATAAGAAAAGAGGTTGAACGTGCCCACCATAGGGTAAAGCAACAAAAATACATAAAAGAAAAAGGGGTTAATAAATAAAATGACGACAATTTTTTTAATTTAAACTAAAATAATCAATCTAAAAGAGAAAAAAAATCAAAAAATAAGCGTGACCAATAAATTGGTAAAAGTTTAGCTTTATTTTTAACACTTTTTATTGACTGAACTTTATTTGTAAGAAGGTGCTTGTTTAATGTAATTAAGAAACTGTTGAATGATGTTTGATCCAGCAAACGTTTTCGAATGCAAACAAAACATAATTAATTTAAAAAATTTAGTTAAAAAAAAAAATATTTATTTATTTAAGTTATTTTGGAAACCAAAAAAATATTGAATTTTATTTTAAATAAAGACAAAAATTTGTATGAGAATTGAATGAGATGTTTTATTTTAATAGTGTTTTATTAAAACTAAAAAATACGTCAACAGTGACGAATATATGAATCAGTACTGACTAGTCAGCTGTGGCCGGTATATGCATCAGTACTGACTAGTCAGCTGTGTCCGGTTTTTCAGCACTCAATAATCTTGAGCAACCTACATATAGTTGTCGATATGAAAAGCAATGAATGGGCGCCTAAATATATTCCAGCCAATGGACCATACGCATTCCGAAAAAGTACAAAAAGTACCAATTTGATCCATTTTTTACCCCTTAAAAAGTGCCGTATATTTTGTACTTTTTATACCAAATGCAACGAAGTACTAAAAGTACGAGCTTTGACTCATTTTATTCCCCCAGAAAGTACTCTGTACGTTAATTTAGGTTATATTTTATATGAATACCAAATTTTTCGAAGAGATAAAAAGTAACAGTTTTATCCCAATTTTATCCATTAAAAAATACCGTATATTTTGATCTCGACCATATGCAATCTGTATACCAAATTTATCCAAAAGAGAAAAAGTATCAAAAGTAAAACATTTTTCGTTTTAACCTCTTAAAATATACCCCACTTAAATCTGGACAATATCTCTAGCCAAATTTTTTGAAAATAAGAAAGTACCAAAACTAAAAGAGAAAAAGTGTTAAAAGTTGCCAAAAAAAGAAGCAAGATTTCTTAAAAAGGTAGATCAAAAAAGACCTACCCCCACCCATGTTTTATTTTGTAACTAGCTTTTACCCGTGACGTCGTTCACTTTAAGATTTAAAGAAATGGGGTTATCCAGTAAAATATTTACAGAAAATTTATTTTGTTTTCTACGTCATTACTTATTTTATGTTAAAATATGTCTATAAACAACATTTTAAGATTTGTTATATTCCGCTAATATAATGGGTGATTTTTTAGCTATTATCTTTTTGGCAGCACTGGTTTAAACAGCTGACGCACGTTTCGTGTTTTGTTTCACTGTCAAACATCTTCAGTTTGGTCTATAATTTAACCATGAATCGTCTTACAAACGAACAACGCTTGCAAATTATTGAATTTTATTATCAAAATGCGTGCTCTGTTAAGAAAATTCATCGCGCGCTTCTTGTGTTCAGCGACGAAGCTCATTTTTGGCTCAATGGGTAAGTTAATAAGCCGAATTGTCGATTTTGGAGTGAAGATCAGCCAGAAGCATTGCAAGAGCTATTTATGCATCGAGAAAAAGTCACAGTTTGGTGCGGTTTATGGGCTGGTGGCATCATTGGACCGTTCCAAGATGATGCGAATCGTAACGTAACTGTGAATGGTGAGCGCTACCGTGAGATGATATCCAACTTTTTTTTGCCCAAAATGCAAGAGCTTGTTGACTTGCACGACATGTGGTTTCAACAAGACGGTGCCACATGCCACACAGCACGCTAAACAATGGACTTATTGAGAGGCGAGTTCGGTGAACATTTTATTTCACGTTCGGGACCGGTCAATTGGCCGCCTAGATCGTGCGATTTAACGTCTTTAGACTATTTTTTGTGCGGCTACGTTAAAGCTCATGTCTATACACACATGCCCGCTTCAATTGACGCATTGGAAGAAAACATTGAAGCATTTATTCGTGAGATACCGGCCGAAATGTTGGAAACAGAATGCCAACATTGGACTAAGCGGATGGACCATTTGAGGCGCAATCACGGTCAACATTTGCATGAAATAATCTTCAAACATTTAATTATATGGACCGTACTATCGATTCAAATAAAGATTTCATGCATTTTTCTGAATTTTATGAGTTTTTTTTACAACTTTCCTATAGCTCCCCTACAAGAAATGGATGACCGAAACTAATACACTCGCACTATTTTTGCTTGTTTTTATTGTTACAAGTGGCGTTGCCACTCGTGTGCGTTTGTATACCAAATTAGGAATATTTTGCAAAGCCCAAATTTTATTAATCTTTTCTTCTTATTTTTATATATACTTAATAATATGTTGAATATATCTGTTAATACGTTTCATAAATTTTAATAATTATAAGAATTTAGCTAAATTTGTATTAATTATTTAAAAAAAAAAGTGGTGGAATTTTGGGAATTGCTGTTGTTAAAAACATTTTAGGAAGAAATGTTTGCTAGTGGCAACGCTAATTACTCCAGGAATGAAATGCGTATGTAAGAGTGAAACAACGAATGTATGTTAGACAGTTTCATTTTTGAATGGAATGTGTAAAATATGTAAAAAATTCAAGATTAATTTTAAAAGCGAAAGGAATTTTATGAAATTGTGACGTGCGCCCATTATATTATTTAAAATAAATATAAAAAAAGTGAAATAAAAATTGACAGTGACAATAAAGAGTGATAAAAAATAATATTTGCCTTGACAGAAAGCAAGAATTGAGTGACAATAAAAATAACACAAATACCTATTAAAATATAAAAAAGTGACAATAAGATAGAAAATACCTATTAAGAAATTAAATTAAATAATAAAAGTATACTTTTTGTGATAAAAGATAACTATGAAAAAAAGACGTTTGCAAAATTGTATCATTGGAAAAAAAGACATTTGAGTCCAAAATTAAAATGTATAGAAGGTTAATAGAAAACGAAGATAGTGCACGAAGTGAAAGATCTAATATACAACCTGTTCCATCAATAAGCTAAAATTCTAATGGAGTGTAAAGTAGGCATAAAAAAAGCCCAAGAGTACCTCAGCCGCATGACAGGAGAGACTTCTGATCAAGGGCTTGATGAGACCGCCAGCATGCTCCCCTTGCGGACCACAACAGCAGTGCAAGAAATAGAGGAGAAGCTAGACTCCGATTACGCTCAGGCCATGGTAACAATCACAATATTTTATATATTTTACTTGCTCAAACAGTAATTCAACTTCTTTACAGAAGTCCTATATTCATAAAATTAAAGGTGTTTCTTTAGATGTTGGCAGTGTTATTAGTGCATCGTTTGCAGATGATTTGCTATATAAATATAATTGGGATGGAAGGTGGGGAAAACTTCCGTTGTCAAATCTCACGCTGCTAAATAAAATTGTAAGAGGTATGTACAGACATTAAATAATTTTAGTCTTTGAATATTTAACATTTCTGTCTTTTTTTTTACTTCATATTTTAGATGTTTTCAGAACCTAGGAGCCGGGGAGTATGAAAAAAGTATAAGAAAAGCGGTTGAACGTGCCCACCATAGGGTAAAGCAACAAAAATACATAAAAGAAAAAGGGGTTAATAAATAAAATGACGACAATTTTTTTAATTTAAACTAAAATAATCAATCTAAAAGAGAAAAAAAATCAAAAAATAAGCGTGACCAATAAATTGGTAAAAGTTTAGCTTTATTTTTAACACTTTTTATTGACTGAACTTTATTTGTAAGAAGGTGCTTGTTTAATGTAATTAAGAAACTGTTGAATGATGTTTGATCCAGCAAACGTTTTCGAATGCAAACAAAACATAATTAATTTAAAAAATTTAGTTAAAAAAAAAAAATATTTATTTATTTAAGTTATTTTGGAAACCAAAAAAATATTGAATTTTATTTTAAATAAAGACAAAAATTTGTATGAGAATTGAATGAGATGTTTTATTTTAATAGTGTTTTATTAAAACTAAAAAATACGTCAACAGTGACGAATATATGAATCAGTACTGACTAGTCAGCTGTGGCCGGTATATGCGTCAGTACTGACCAGTCAGTACTGACTGGTCAGCTGTGTCCGTTATATGCATCAGTACTGACTAGTCAGCTGTGTCCGGTTTTTGAGCACTCAATAATCTTGAGCAACCTACATATAGTTGTCGATATGAAAAGCAATGAATGGGCGCCTAAATATATTCCAGCCAATGGACCATACGCATTCCGAAAAAGTACAAAAAGTACCAATTTGATCCATTTTTTACCCCTTAAAAAGTGCCGTATATTTTGAACTTTTTATACCATATGCAACGAAGTACTAAAAGTACGAGCTTTGACTCATTTTATTCCCCCAGAAAGTACTCTGTACGTTAATTTAGGTTATGTTTTATATGAATACCAAATTTTTCGAAGAGATAAAAAGTAACAGTTTTATCCCAATTTTATCCATTAAAAAATACCGTATATTTTGATCTCGACCATATGCAATCTGTATACCAAATTTATCCAAAAGAGAAAAAGTATCAAAAGTAAAACATTTTTCGTTTTAACCTCTTAAAATATACCCCACTTAAATCTGGACAATATCTCTAGCCAAATTTTTTGAAAATAAGAAAGTACCAAAACTAAAAGAGAAAAAGTGTTAAAAGTTGCCAAAAAAAGAAGCAACATTTCTTAAAAATATATATACAAGGTAGATCAAAAAAGACCTACCCCCACCCATGTTTTATTTTGTAACTAGCTTTTACCCGTGACGTCGTTCACTTTAAGATTTAAAGAAATGGGGTTATCCAGTAAAATATTTACAGAAAATTTATTTTGTTTTCTACGTCATTACTTATTTTATGTTAAAATATGTCTATAAACAACATTTTAAGATTTGTTATATTCCGCTAATATAATGGGTGATTTTTTAGCTATTATCGTTTTGGAAGCACTGGTTTAAACAGCTGACGCACGTTTCGTGTTTTGTTTCACTGTCAAACATCTTCAGTTTGGTCTATAATTTAACCATGAATCGTCTTACAAACGAACAACGCTTGCAAATTATTGAATTTTATTATCAAAATGCGTGCTCTGTTAAGAAAATTCATCGCGCGCTTCTTGTGTTCAGCGACGAAGCTCATTTTTGGCTCAATGGGTAAGTTAATAAGCCGAATTGTCGATTTTGGAGTGAAGATCAGCCAGAAGCATTGCAAGAGCTATTTATGCATCGAGAAAAAGTCACAGTTTGGTGCGGTTTATGGGCTGGTGGCATCATTGGACCGTTCCAAGATGATGCGAATCGTAACGTAACTGTGAATGGTGAGCGCTACCGTGAGATGATATCCAACTTTTTTTTGCCCAAAATGCAAGAGCTTGTTGACTTGCACGACATGTGGTTTCAACAAGACGGTGCCACATGCCACACAGCACGCTTAACAATGGACTTATTGAGAGGCGAGTTCGGTGAACATTTTATTTCACGTTCGGGACCGGTCAATTGGCCGCCTAGATCGTGCGATTTAACGTCTTTAGACTATTTTTTGTGCGGCTACGTTAAAGCTCATGTCTATACACACATGCCCGCTTCAATTGACGCATTGGAAGAAAACATTGAAGCATTTATTCGTGAGATACCGGCCGAAATGTTGGAAACAGAATGCCAACATTGGACTAAGCGGATGGACCATTTGAGGCGCAATCACGGTCAACATTTGCATGAAATAATCTTCAAACATTTAATTATATGGACCGTACTATCGATTCAAATAAAGATTTCATGCATTTTTCTGAATTTTATGAGTTTTTTTTACAACTTTCCTATAGCTCCCCTACAAGAAATGGATGACCGAAACTAATACACACGCACTATTTTTGTTTGTTTTTATTGTTACAAGTGGCGTTGCCACTCGTGTATACCAAATAAGGAATATTTTGCAAAGCCCAAATTTTATTAATCTTTTCTTCTTATTTTTATATATACTTAATAATATGTTGAATATATCTGTTAATACGTTTCATAAATTTTAATAATTATAAGAATTTAGCTAAATTTGTATTAATTATTTAAAAAAAAAGTGGCGGAATTTTGGGAATTGCTGTTGTTAAAAACATTTTAGGAAGAAATGTTTGCTAGTGGCAACGCTAATTACTCCAGGAATGAAATGCGTATGTAAGAGTGAAACAACGAATGTATGTTAGACAGTTTCATTTTTGAATGGAATGTGTAAAATATGTAAAAAATTCAAGATTCATTTTAAAAGCGAAAGGAATTTTATGAAATTGTGACGTGCGCCCATTATATTATTTAAAATAAATATAAAAAAAGTGAAATAAAAATTGACAGTGACAATAAAGAGTGATAAAAAATAATATTTACCTTGACAGAAAGCAAGAATTGAGTGACAATAAAAATAACACAAATACCTATTAAAATATAAAAAAGTGACAATAAGATAGAAAATACCTATTAAGAAATTAAATTAAATAATAAAAGTATACTTTTTGTGATAAAAGATAACTATGAAAAAAAGACGTTTGCAAAATTGTCTATCATTGGAAAAAAAGACATTTGAGTCCAAAATTAAAATGTATAGAAGGTTAATAGAAAACGAAGATAGTGCACGAAGTGAAAGATCTAATATACAACCTGTTCCATCAATAAGCTAAAATTCTAATGGAGTGTAAAGTAGGCATAAAAAAAGCCCAAGAGTACCTCAGCCGCATGACAGGAGAGACTTCTGATCAAGGGCTTGATGAGACCGCCAGCATGCTCCCCTTGCGGACCACAACAGCAGTGCAAGAAATAGAGGAGAAGCTAGACTCCGATTACGCTCAGGCCATGGTAACAATCACAATATTTTATATATTTTACTTGCTCAAACAGTAATTCAACTTCTTTACAGAAGTCCTATATTCATAAAATTAAAGGTGTTTCTTTAGATGTTGGCAGTGTTATTAGTGCATCGTTTGCAGATGATTTGCTATATAAATATAATTGGGATGGAAGGTGGGGAAAACTTCCGTTGTCAAATCTCACGCTGCTAAATAAAATTGTAAGAGGTATTGTTGCCGCCGCTCATAACAGGTTAATGCAATTATGTTAACGTACCATTAACATAAATTTATGGAATTCTCCTTAAATGTAAACTACAATGTCATGTATTAGTAAAAATATGTATGTACATTAGTACACGTATGTATTATTATTTATTTGCACATAAGTACATAATTTCTTTGCCACTCAAAACTAACGGTCAATCTTTTTCACATACATACATATGTGCTTTAAATACAATATCACGAAATAAATAAGAAATGGAAAAATCTCGAGCACACAGTTGAGACTTAGACATTGAACGAGAAGGCAAAAAACTAATAAATTTTAAAGCTCTTTTAAACACTTGGAATTCTTTATATTTGTAATTTATTGTTAATAAATGAAATTATAATAAAAAAAAAAAGAAAAAAGGAAAGTGCTCTTAAAATATTTATTTTGCCATCGTAACTCAACAATTCTTTAAAATTTATTATTTTATTTTGTGAAAAATATTACAATGTCCGACGAGAACGCTACACAACATAATTGTCAAAAATGCAATGAGTTAGACGACGATCAAATGGTTCTGTGCGACAAATGCGACAAGTGGTTCCACTATGGATGTGTAGGAGTAGATAGCAACGTTGCAAACTACAGCTGGAACTGCGAGTTCTGCGGCAGCCATTCACCTACCAATATAAACCCAGACCAAGCAAAGACTTTAGAAGGCCAACCAAGTTCGTCATCATCACCGGTAGTACCACCAACGATAACAGCACCGCCACTCATGATAGCCAATGCAGGCACATTACATCCACACCTGCCTCCACCTATAACAATGACACCGATGTATAGTGCAGCAGCAACAACTATTAGTGTTCCCTTGTCACACTGGTCTTCAGCACCGACAACTATGGTCACGCATCCGCGGTTATATACAGCGTCACAACAAACTATGGCAACATCGTCAATAAGAATGCCTGTGGCACATCCAACGACACATGCACAATTTTGTTTGACAACTCCTCCATATGCGTGTACAGTACCAACAACGTCAAGGCCTGTTAATTTTCAACAGCAGCAAACGCAAGTGAAGTTAAACCACCAAAGTACAAAGGGTGTTCAAAGTACTTTTGATTGTTTACAAAGGCAGAAAATGTTACAGCTGGAAAGATTAGAAGAGGAAAAGAAAATTCAGCAAGAGTTTTTAGAAAAAAAATATAAAATACTGTCGACAAATGATACCCCGTTATTATCGGAAACCGTAGATTGTGTCGACCCTAACTACTTTCAACCATTAAACACTACTTATACACAGATGCCCCACGCTAGTAGTATACTAAATGCGGAGTCAAGATCAGCTAGTCATCAGGCCGAACTCACCTCTTCACAACTGGCCGCTAGGCGGACTATATCACGAGAGTTACCACCATTTACCGGTGACCCTGACGACTGGCCTATTTTTATAAATAGTTTTCAAATTAGTACAGCACTTGCTGGCTTTTCTAATACAGAAAACTTAATACGTCTGCAAAGCTGTCTAAAAGGAAAGGCTAGAGAGCTAGTAAAGAGTAAATTACTCCTTCCTGCGCTCGTACCAGACATCATTAACACACTTCGGTTGTGCTTTGGCCGTCCGGAGCATATTTTGGAACGTGCTATAAATAAGGTTAAAAACATGTCGCCCCCACGCGACAAACTGGAATTACTCATTGAGTTTGCGCTCAATGTACAAAATATATGTGCGACCATGGAATCCTGTGACCTGGAGTCTCACCTTAACAACCCCATGTTAGTTAAGGAACTTTTAGATAAATTGCCTAATCAACACAAACTAAATTGGGCCATGCAGCCAAGAGACGAAAGAGTTCCAGTAGTTAAAGCGTTTAGTATGTGGCTTTATAATATAGCCGAGGCAGCCAGTAAAGTAGTGACGCCTAACTTTGGTAAAAGTAGCGCATCAGTAAATGCTCACACTGCAGCTACCACCGGTTCAAGCCAAAATTGTGTCGTGTGCAATAAAACTCCACACAAAATACACCAGTGTGAAGAATTCAAAGAACTACAACTGAATGAAAAATGGAATGTTGTAAAAAATAATAATTTGTGTCGTCAGTGCCTCAATCAGCACAGGCGTAAATGTCGTGTAAACAAAGAATGTGGTGTTACAGGTTGTAAGTACAAGCACCACCCACTCCTTCATAAGTTCACCAGTGCAGACAGCCAACCAACAAATCAAACTGTAAGTAGAAACGAAATCGAAAATACACAGCGGAGTGCACAAGTAAATACACATAACAATTATTCTAATGAAGAAAGGCCATTTTTTAGAATCTTGCCAATCCGCTTGCACTCAAGAAATAAATTTATTAATACGTTTGCCTTTTTAGACGAAGGGTCTTCCATCTCCCTAATAGAGCGGAGTGTTTTCGATAGTTTGAATTTGGAGGGTGTATCTGATCCTCTGTGTTTAAGGTGGACAGGTGGGACAACTCGTGACGAATGTGGATCTTTGAGAACTTCAATCGGGGTGTCTAGTGTCCTCAATGAAAAACAGTTTACGCTTACAGATGTCCATACGGTTGAACATTTAGACCTTCCGTCCCAAACGCTAAATATGGCTCAAATTATCAAAAAACACCCACACTTAAAAAACCTACCTATTCAATCATATAAAAATGCTAAGCCCATGATTTTAATTGGCGCTAACAATTGGAAGGTAGCTGTACCTACCAAAGTTCGCGAAGGAGGATGGCAACAGCCAATTGCAACGAAAACTCGTCTAGGATGGACCCTACAGGGTGGCAGCAGATGCTGCTCCACAGAACACAGATTAAACGTACATACATGCTCCTGTCAAAAGAAATATGATGAACTTCACCAGTACGTAAAAAATTATTTCAACGTAGAATCGCCAAATCCATCCGAGTTACTCTCAACAGCAGACAGCAATGCGATAGAAACGCTCAAAGCAACATGCAAAAAAGTAAACGGGCAGTACGAGGTTGGTCTACTGTGGAAAAATCAAGAAATACAACTGCCTATGAGTTATGGTAATGCTTATCGACGCACAGTAGCGCCCGTAGAGCAAACGAGGTTGCAAAAATCAAAATTTTCATGAGCACCGACGAAGTTTTGAATAAACTCATGTTATAGGAAACTTTTCAACGATTTCAAATCTGCCACTCTTAATAATATCACATTTTTAGTTTAGAAGATATAGCCGTTCAAAGTTGACCGACTTTCGGTTTTCAAAAAAACACACAATTTTTAGTAAATTTGTTGCGATTTCAGGTGTAATATCACGAAAAATAGGTAACGAATCGCCTTATTTTTTGTTTGTATTGATTGATGCATTTATTAAATGTGTAATGATAAAAAAAAAATGAACTGTTTGCTTTGTGTTTCTCCTGGTAAATCACTATTTAAAAACTATCCGTTTTTTCACTATTTTTCAACTTTGACGGAAAATAACAAAAATCTATATTTTTCTATATTTGCCATATTTGCAAAATCTGTTCTTTGATTATTTCTTTACATAATTCAAAAATTTTATCTGCCCGTACGTGCCCGTTTGGCTTCTAGAGGTAAAAAAGGTTAAAAAGACATGGTTGCAGAAATTGTATGACAGTAGTTTGATCTAAAATCTAAAAAAACTACTCATTGAAATTAGCAGGTACGTACCTCACTTAAACAATACTTTGGCGTACAAATGGTCAAGAACAATATTGACTACAGGTAGGCACAAATCTTATTTGGACACGTGCATAATATCAAAATTGCATTATTCAGCCTAATTCCATTTGTATGCAGGGAACAGGTAAATTTTTCGGCATGGTAGCATAAGCCTATATATTGCAAATGGTCAAGAACAATATTGACTACAGGTAGGCACAAATCTTATTTGGACACGTGCATAATATAAAAATGCATTATTCAGCCTAAATCCATATGTATGTAGGGAACAGGTACATTTTTCGGCATGGTAGCATAAGCCTATATATTGCAAAATAAGCATAATGCCTGGATTAGTCTACGACTGAAAGTTGGCGCAACAATTACTGAAACCATTAAACAATTTAAGTACTGAAAACATGGCGTTGAACAATTTTAAATTATTTGAACTGTTTAGAAAGTCAACCACACCAAATTTTTTCACGGAAGCTGCTTTAGAAGAACTTGATAGCTTATACGGAAATATTGAGAGAAGCGAAATTATAAAAAATAATTTTTATCTGATATATGCAAATATTAAGGCAAAATGGGTGAAATCTAATCGAACCATTCAGAACTTCAACTCCAAATACGAGGACTGGCTTAATGAAGATACCATCCTGGATATATTGGCAGTAGATAAACCCACCACATCAACCAGAGGAGCAAAAGGAAGGCCAAAAAAAAGTATTGAGGAGTGTTCAATTTTCACAAGAAAGAGGAAACTTGCCGATGCCACCAATGACTTGACCACGAAGCAATTATCGGAAGCGCTGTCTATTAAATTTACAAAGGATAGTGAAAGAGTTAGGTCGCACATAACCAAATCTGTTGCTGATGCAAGCCCACTGCGACTAAAAAGGATTAAGGAAAGCATTCCCACGCCCACAAACGCACACATTAAAAAGTATGGTTCCGAAGAAGCCTTGGCCTTGTTTATGGACTTAGAACTTTCCAAAGAGAAATATGAGAAACTACGGGCATCTTTAACGCGACACGGCGCTGACGTTTTACCCGGATACAAGCATATTACGCAAGCCAAAATAAATTCACGACCACTGCATACGGAATTTACGGAAGTCTCTGCGAAAGCCAATCTGCAGGATCTCATGGGCCATACAGCAAAACGGTTGTTGGAGAGTCTTCCTGAAAATGAGGTGAAAATTCTTCCTGAGAAGTTGACATTGATCAGCAAATGGGGCTGCGATGGATCATCCGGACAAAGCGTTTATAAGCAAAGGATATCTTCCGATGACGCTACAATATCGGACGGAAATATGTTTATGGCATCTGTTGTTCCTTTGCGGCTTAAATCGGATGTTTCCCTTCACTGGAAAAATCCACGTCCGTCATCAGTGCATTATTGCCGACCAATAATGTTTCAGTTTGCAAGGGAATCGGCAGAACTCATAAGGACCACGGTGAAGGACATTGAAGAACAAATAAGCAAGATTAAGCCTACAAAGCTGCAAATTGGAGAAGGAAAATATATTGAATGCAATTACGAGTTCCATCTGACCATGGTTGACGGAAAAGTCGTAAACGAACTGACAGGAACAACCTCAACAATGTCATGCCCGATTTGCAAAAAGAGTCAGAAGAACTTTGGTAATTTAAACGATTCTACAAATGAGGAGAATTACGAATATGGAATGTCACCATTGCACGCAAGGATAAGGTGTATGGAATTCTTGCTAAAACTGGCGTATACCCTACCACAAGAGGAGGAAAACTTCGATGAAAATACATCAATAAAGGATAAGGAAAAGATCAGAAAGAAGCAAATACAGGATGCTTTTTTTAAACAAGTTGGACTAAAAGTAGACTGTCCCAAGCACGGATACGGTAACTCAAACGATGGAAACACTTCTAGGAGATTTTTTGAAAATGATGAGGCAGTAACTAGAATCACTGGAATTGACAATCAAATCGTGAAAAGATTGGGAACGATCTTGGATGTTTTAAACTGCAAAGAAAATGTCAATTCTACAAAATATGGAGAATATGCGTCGAAAACTGCATCTCTTTTAGCAGAAATGTATCCACAGAAGAAGTTGACCCCGACCGTCCATAAAATATTGGCGCATGGCAAAGATATAATTGAGTACCAGTCTTTGCCAATTGGAGAGCTTTCTGAAGAAGCACAGGAGTCTCTTAACAAATTTTATAAAAAATATAGATTGCAGAACACATTCAAAGCATCAAGGGTAAGGCAAAATGAGGACCTCTTCAACATGTTGGCAGCATCTTCCGATCCACTTATATCTTCCCTGCGGCATGTGAAGTCACGAATAGAGTTAGAAAATAATTATAGTTTAGAAATGGTTAGTCTTTTAGATATACCTTCTCTTACGAACTGTGATGAATATTTTACAGAAAATTGAAAAAATAAATTTAAAAAAAAATAATTTTTTTTTTAATTTGTTGGGTAATAATTTAAAACATAAAAACCTAAAGAAAAAAAATAAAAACAATCTAAAAATGTAAAAATAATTTTTTTTAGTTACCATAAAATTGATTTTTCTACTAATTTTAACTTTGATAACCCATAATTAGGCCCCTACAGAGCGTAGCACCCTTTCCAAACGCTCATTTCATAGGCTGAACAGTTATCTATCATATGCTGTTTAAACTGTTCAATTATCTTATTCGGTTCAAAAGATATGATTTTTGCAACGAAAAAACTCAAATGGCGCCACTGTGCGACGGCTGATGTGTCTTCATAAGAAATTCGTTAAAGACGAGTCATTACGACAGAGCATGCAAGAACAAATTGATAACTTAATCAAAAAAGGATACGCAAAAAAACTAAGTTCCTCAGAGTTGGCACTTACTACCGGTAAAAAATGGTATCTACCCATATTTATTACTATAAACCCTAATAAACCCAACAAAGTGCGATTAGTGTGGGACGCTGCAGCAAAGTCAAACGGGTCTTCACTAAATGATTTTATGCTTACCGGTCCCGACTTTCTCAAGCCCTTAATTGGCATACTTTTAGCATTTCGGATTGGAAAATTTGCTATTTGTGGCGATATCGCGGAAATGTTCCATAGAATCAACGTAAGGGAAAGCGATATGCAAGCTCAAAGATTCTTGTGGTGGGATGCAAACGATGACGTATACCAGCCGAGCACATATGTAATGAGAGCATTAACCTTTGGGATGAGCTGTGCCCCATGTATCGCCCATTATGTGCGCGATAAAAATGCAGAGGAATTCAAGATCCAGTATCCGCGTGCTGTAGATTCCATTCAGAATCACCACTATGTCGACGACCTTATCGACAGCGAAGACACTGAAGAGGATGCAGTAAAACTGGCAAAACAAGTTGCAGAAATTCAAGCTGCCGCAGGCTTTCATATGAGAAACTGGGTATCTAATTCTACCAAAGTTTTAAGCGAATTGTCTGACCTTTCAAAGACTCGCCAAGATGCTAAACAATGGGGCACCACCGAAAAAATCTTAGGTATGTACTGGGATCCAGTTTCTGACGTTTTTAAGTATAGTTGCAGATTTTCACGTTTACGTCGAAATGTGGTTGATGAGGACCTTGTACCAACTAAAAGAGAATGTCTCCAGGTTTTGATGTCGATATTCGACCCTTTGGGATTCGTGTCATGCTACACCATTGGTCTCAAAATTTTACTTCAAGATATTTGGCGAGCCTGCATTGGCTGGGATGACCTATTAAATGAATCCCTTGACGCAAAATGGGTTCAATGGAAAAGGTCCATCAAACTCATTTCTGGTGTGGAAATCTCGCGGTGTTACTCGCAGTTATTATACAAAGCAGAAAACGTTCAGCTACACACCTTCGTCGATGCAGGAGAATTAGCCTACTCGGCCGTCAGTTATTTGGTAGTACACCTAGGCGATAGCATCACAGTCTCTCTTGTAGCTGCTAAATGTAAAGTAGCGCCACTTAAACCTCTGTCCATTCCTAGAATGGAACTACAAGCCGCCCTCATAGGAGTCAGACTGGCAAACACAGTACAAAAAATAAATCGTTTAAGAATATCAAAACAATATTGGTGGTCAGACTCTAAGACTGTCTTACATTGGTTACGTGTGGACCCCAGAAATTTTCATCAGTTTGTAATGCATAGAGTAGGGGAAATTTTAGAATATTCCCATTTCACCCAATGGAGATGGGTCCCCACTAAAATTAACCCTGCTGATCTCGCAACAAAGGTAGTATCACAATTAGATATGGATTTATGGTTCAACGGCCCTGCTTTCTTGCGTAAAGATCCAAGCCAATGGCCTACTTGTGAGGATTTGGGACCTATAGATACACATGAACTGAGACGCCACGTATTATTGATTGACTTTAAGCCCAAGAATTTGCAAATTATAAATTTTGAATATTTTTCTAATTGGAGGAAAATCTATCGAGCAGTAGCAACATTTCTATTATATATAGCAAAATTAAAAGACGCTCGTAATAAACAATTTCACCATTCTAAAATGACGTACGAAATGATCCAAAAGGCAAAACAATTCATCATAAAAGAAGCACAGCGCAGTGAATTTTTTAAAGAAATAACTCATTTAAAACGCAAAGAACACATTGAAAAATCCAGCAAGTTATACCGGCTCAACCCTTACCTAGATACCAACGAAGTGTTACGATGTTATAGTAGGGCAAAACTCATTAATAACCACAAGGACCAAATCGTATTGCCGGCTCAGCATCATATAACATTTCTTATAGTTCGTTCGTTTCATGAAGATTTTCATCACCACTTTCATGAAGCAGTAATTAACAAAATAAAAAGTAATTATTATGTGCCTCGATTGAGGGTAATTTACAAAAAGGTTCGCAAATCATGTCAAATATGCAAAAATTATATGGCTGCACCTCAGACTCCTCAAATGGCACAACTACCCGCTGCTCGGCTAGGAGCGTTTCAACGTCCATTTACTTTCGTCGGAATTGACTTCTTTGGCCCATTGGTAGTTACAGTAGGAAGAAGAAGAGAGAAACGGTGGGGTGTTATTTTCACTTGCCTTACGGTGCGTGCCGTCCATATCGAAGTCGCTCATAGCCTAGATACCAGTTCTTGTATCTTGTGTATAAAAAATTTTGTCGCTAGACGTGGTACACCTCGCGAGATATATACTGACAACGGCACAAACTTTAAAGCAGCAGAAAAAATCCTTAAGGATCAACTTAGCACAATCGATCTTTCAAATATTTCACTGCAGTTCGATAAAACTAAATGGTTTTTCAACCCACCAGGAGCACCCCATATGGGAGGTGCCTGGGAAAGACTTATCAGATCCATAAAAAATATTTTGTATAGTCTATTTCCTACTCTTAATTTTAACGATGAGATTTTAAAAAGCACGTTGTGCGAAATCGAATCGATTATCAATTCCCGACCACTTACATTTGTTTCTGTTGAACACGAAGACGATGACGCCATTACTCCAAACCATTTACTTCTGGGCTCCTGCGACGGATATAAACCGATCTTTGACGACAGTGGAAATATACGTCAACGATGGCAACAAACACAGGCATTCGCAGATCACTTTTGGCGCCGATGGTTAAAGGAGTACGTACCAGTGATATCCCGTAGAAGCAAATGGTTTGCAAAAGTGCCCCCCATTAAGATCGGAGCCATAGTCGTAATTGCAGATGAAACTCTCCCTAGAAGATGCTGGCCCAAAGGGAAAGTTATTGACACCATAATAGCTGCAGATGGTCAAGTTCGAAGGGTAACAGTCAAAACGCAGTTTGGTGTTATGCACAGACCAGTGACAAAGGTAGCTGTTCTGAACGTCGGAAATGATCATGAGTAAGCTTCAACCTGACTTGCTTACGGGTGGGAGAATGTTGCCGCCGCTCATAACAGGTTAATGCAATTATGTTAACGTACCATTAACATAAATTTATGGAATTCTCCTTAAATGTAAACTACAATGTCATGTATTAGTAAAAATATGTATGTACATTAGTACACGTATGTATTATTATTTATTTGCACATAAGTACATAATTTCTTTGCCACTCAAAACTAACGGTCAATCTTTTTCACATACATACATATGTGCTTTAAATACAATATCACGAAATAAATAAGAAATGGAAAAATCTCGAGCACACAGTTGAGACTTAGACATTGAACGAGAAGGCAAAAAACTAATAAATTTTAAAGCTCTTTTAAACACTTTGAATTCTTTATATTTGTAATTTATTGTTAATAAATGAAATTATAATCAAAAAAAAAAGAAAAAAGGAAAGTGCTCTTAAAATATTTATTTTGCCATCGTAACTCAACAGGTATGTACAGACATTAAATAATTTTAGTCTTTGAATATTTAACATTTCTGTCTTTTTTTTTACTTCATATTTTAGATGTTTTTCAGAACCTAGGAGCCGGGGAGTATGAAAAAAGTATAAGAAAAGCGGTTGAACGTGCCCACCATAGGGTAAAGCAACAAAAATACATAAAAGAAAAAGGGGTTAATAAATAAAATGACGACAATTTTTTTAATTTAAACTAAAATAATCAATCTAAAAGAGAAAAAAAATCAAAAAATAAGCTTGACCAATAAATTGGTAAAAGTTTAGCTTTATTTTTAACACTTTTTATTGACTGAACTTTATTTGTAAGAAGGTGCTTGTTTAATGTAATTAAGAAACTGTTGAATGATGTTTGATCCAGCAAACGTTTTCGAATGCAAACAAAACATAATTAATTTAAAAAATTTAGTTAAAAAAAAAAAATATTTATTTATTTAAGTTATTTTGGAAACCAAAAAAATATTGAATTTTATTTTAAATAAAGACAAAAATTTGTATGAGAATTGAATGAGATGTTTTATTTTAATAGTGTTTTATTAAAACTAAAAAATACGTCAACAGTGACGAATATATGAATCAGTACTGACTAGTCAGCTGTGGCCGGTATATGCGTCAGTACTGACCAGTCAGTACTGACTGGTCAGCTGTGTCCGCTATATGCATCAGTACTGACTAGTCAGCTGTGTCCGGTTTTTGAGCACTCAATAATCTTGAGCAACCTACATATAGTTGTCGATATGAAAAGCAATGAATGGGCGCCTAAATATATTCCAGCCAATGGACCATACGCATTCCGAAAAAGTACAAAAAGTACCAATTTGATCCATTTTTTACCCCTTAAAAAGTGCCGTATATTTTGTACTTTTTATACCAAATGCAACGAAGTACTAAAAGTACGAGCTTTGACTCATTTTATTCCCCCAGAAAGTACTCTGTACGTTAATTTAGGTTATGTTTTATATGAATACCAAATTTTTCGAAGAGATAAAAAGTAACAGTTTTATCCCAATTTTATCCATTAAAAAATACCGTATATTTTGATCTCGGCCATATGCAATCTGTATACCAAATTTATCCAAAAGAGAAAAAGTATCAAAAGTAAAACATTTTTCGTTTTAACCTCTTAAAATATACCCCACTTAAATCTGGACAATATCTCTAGCCAAATTTTTTGAAAATAAGAAAGTACCAAAACTAAAAGAGAAAAAGTGTTAAAAGTTGCCAAAAAAAGAAGCAACATTTCTTAAAAATATATATACAAGGTAGATCAAAAAAGACCTACCCCCACCCATGTTTTATTTTGTAACTAGCTTTTACCCGTGACGTCGTTCACTTTAAGATTTAAAGAAATGGGGTTATCCAGTAAAATATTTACAGAAAATTTATTTTGTTTTCTACGTCATTACTTATTTGGTGCGGTTTATGGGCTGGTGGCATCATTGGACCGTTCCAAGATGATGCGAATCGTAACGTAACTGTGAATGGTGAGCGCTACCGTGAGATGATATCCAACTTTTTTTTGCCCAAAATGCAAGAGCTTGTTGACTTGCACGACATGTGGTTTCAACAAGACGGTGCCACATGCCACACAGCACGCTTAACAATGGACTTATTGAGAGGCGAGTTCGGTGAACATTTTATTTCACGTTCGGGACCGGTCAATTGGCCGCCTATATCGTGCGATTTAACGTCTTTAGACTATTTTTTGTGCGGCTACGTTAAAGCTCATGTCTATACACACATGCCCGCTTCAATTGACGCATTGGAAGAAAACATTGAAGCATTTATTCGTGAGATACCGGCCGAAATGTTGGAAACAGAATGCCAACATTGGACTAAGCGGATGGACCATTTGAGGCGCAATCACGGTCAACATTTGCATGAAATAATCTTCAAACATTTAATTATATGGACCGTACTATCGATTCAAATAAAGATTTCATGCATTTTTCTGAATTTTATGAGTTTTTTTTACAACTTTCCTATAGCTCCCCTACAAGAAATGGATGACCGAAACTAATACACACGCACTATTTTTGTTTGTTTTTATTGTTACAAGTGGCGTTGCCACTCGTGTGCGTTTGTATACCAAATTAGGAATATTTTGCAAAGCCTAAATTTTATTAATCTTTTCTTCTTATTTTTATATATACTTAATAATATGTTGAATATATCTGTTAATACGTTTCATAAATTTTAATAATTATAAGAATTTAGCTAAATTTGTATTAATTATTTAAAAAAAAAGTGTTGGAATTTTGGGAATTGCTGTTGTTAAAAACATTTTAGGAAGAAATGTTTGCTAGTGGCAACGCTAATTACTCCAGGAATGAAATGCGTATGTAAGAGTGAAACAACGAATGTATGTTAGACAGTTTCATTTTTGAATGGAATGTGTAAAATATGTAAAAAATTCAAGATTAATTTTAAAAGCGAAAGGAATTTTATGAAATTGTGACGTGCGCCCATTATATTATTTAAAATAAATATAAAAAAAGTGAAATAAAAATTGACAGTGACAATAAAGAGTGATAAAAAATAATATTTGCCTTGACAGAAAGCAAGAATTGAGTGACAATAAAAATAACACAAATACCTATTAAAATATAAAAAAGTGACAATAAGATAGAAAATACCTATTAAGAAATTAAATTAAATAATAAAAGTATACTTTTTGTGATAAAAGATAACTATGAAAAAAAGACGTTTGCAAAATTGTCTATCATTGGAAAAAAAGACATTTGAGTCCAAAATTAAAATGTATAGAAGGTTAATAGAAAACGAAGATAGTGCACGAAGTGAAAGATCTAATATACAACCTGTTCCATCAATAAGCTAAAATTCTAATGGAGTGTAAAGTAGGCATAAAAAAAGCCCAAGAGGACCTCAGCCGCATGACAGGAGAGACTTCTGATCAAGGGCTTGATGAGACCGCCAGCATGCTCCCCTTGCGGACCACAACAGCAGTGCAAGAAATAGAGGAGAAGCTAGACTCCGATTACGCTCAGGCCATGGTAACAATCACAATATTTTATATATTTTACTTGCTCAAACAGTAATTCAACTTCTTTACAGAAGTCCTATATTCATAAAATTAAAGGTGTTTCTTTAGATGTTGGCAGTGTTATTAGTGCATCGTTTGCAGATGATTTGCTATATAAATATAATTGGGATGGAAGGTGGGGAAAACTTCCGTTGTCAAATCTCACGCTGCTAAATAAAATTGTAAGAGGTATGTACAGACATTAAATAATTTTAGTCTTTGAATATTTAACATTTCTGTCTTTTTTTTTACTTCATATTTTAGATGTTTTTCAGAACCTAGGAGCCGGGGAGTATGAAAAAAGTATAAGAAAAGCGGTTGAACGTGCCCACCATAGGGTAAAGCAACAAAAATACATAAAAGAAAAAGGGGTTAATAAATAAAATGACGACATTTTTTTTAATTTAAACTAAAATAATCAATCTAAAAGAGAAAAAAAATCAAAAAATAAGCGTGACCAATAAATTGGTAAAAGTTTAGCTTTATTTTTAACACTTTTTATAGACTGAACTTTATTTGTAAGAAGGTGCTTGTTTAATGTAATTAAGAAACTGTTGAATGATGTTTGATCCAGCAAACGTTTTCGAATGCAAACAAAACATAATTAATTTAAAAAATTTAGTTAAAAAAAAAAAATATTTATTTATTTGTTATTTTGGAAACCAAAAAAATATTGAATTTTATTTTAAATAAAGACAAAAATTTGTATGAGAATTGAATGAGATGTTTTATTTTAATAGTGTTTTATTAAAACTAAAAAATACGTCAACAGTGACGAATATATGAATCAGTACTGACTAGTCAGCTGTGGCCGGTATATGCGTCAGTACTGACCAGTCAGTACTGACTGGTCAGCTGTGTCCGTTATATGCATCAGTACTGACTAGTCAGCTGTGTCCGGTTTTTGAGCACTCAATAATCTTGAGCAACCTACATATAGTTGTCGATATGAAAAGCAATGAATGGGCGCCTAAATATATTCCAGCCAATGGACCATACGCATTCCGAAAAAGTACAAAAAGTACCAATTTGATCCATTTTTTACCCCTTAAAAAGTGTCGTATATTTTGTACTTTTTATACCAAATGCAACGAACTACTAAAAGTACGAGCTTTGACTCATTTTATTCCCCCAGAAAGTACTCTGTACGTTAATTTAGGTTATGTTTTATATGAATACCAAATTTTTCGAAGAGATAAAAAGTAACAGTTTTATCCCAATTTTATCCATTAAAAAATACCGTATATTTTGATCTCGGCCATATGCAATCTGTATACCAAATTTATCCAAAAGAGAAAAAGTATCAAAAGTAAAACATTTTTCGTTTAACCTCTTAAAATATACCCCACTTAAATCTGGACAATATCTCTAGCCAAATTTTTTGAAAATAAGAAAGTACCAAAACTAAAAGAGAAAAAGTGTTAAAAGTTGCCAAAAAAAGAAGCAACATTTCTTAAAAATATATATACAAGGTAGATCAAAAAAGACCTACCTACCCCCACCCATGTTTTATTTTGTAACTAGCTTTTACCCGTGACGTCGTTCACTTTAAGATTTAAAGAAATGGGGTTATCCAGTAAAATATTTACAGAAAATTTATTTTGTTTTCTACGTCATTACTTATTTTATGTTAAAATATGTCTATAAACAACATTTTAAGATTTGTTATATTCCGCTAATATAATGGGTGATTTTTTAGCTATTATCTTTTTGGCAGCACTGGTTTAAACAGCTGACGCACGTTTCGTGTTTTGTTTCACTGTCAAACATCTTCAGTTTGGTCTATAATTTAACCATGAATCGTCTTACAAACGAACAACGCTTGCAAATTATTGAATTTTATTATCAAAATTCGTGCTCTGTTAAGAAAATTCATCGCGCGCTTCTTGTGTTCAGCGACGAAGCTCATTTTTGGCTCAATGGGTAAGTTAATAAGCCGAATTGTCGATTTTGGAGTGAAGATCAGCCAGAAGCATTGCAAGAGCTATTTATGCATCGAGAAAAAGTCACAGTTTGGTGCGGTTTATGGGTTGGTGGCATCATTGGACCGTTCCAAGATGATGCGAATCGTAACGTAACTGTGAATGGTGAGCGCTACCGTGAGATGATATCCAACTTTTTTTTGCCCAAAATGCAAGAGCTTGTTGACTTGCACGACATGTGGTTTCAACAAGACGGTGCCACATGCCACACAGCACGCTTAACAATGGACTTATTGAGAGGCGAGTTCGGTGAACATTTTATTTCACGTTCGGGACCGGTCAATTGGCCGCCTAGATCGTGCGATTTAACGTCTTTAGACTATTTTTTGTGCGGCTACGTTAAAGCTCATGTCTATACACACATGCCCGCTTCAATTGACGCATTGGAAGAAAACATTGAAGCATTTATTCGTGAGATACCGGCCGAAATGTTGGAAACAGAATGCCAACATTGGACTAAGCGGATGGACCATTTGAGGCGCAATCACGGTCAACATTTGCATGAAATAATCTTCAAACATTTAATTATATGGACCGTACTATCGATTCAAATAAAGATTTCATGCATTTTTCTGAATTTTATGAGTTTTTTTTACAACTTTCCTATAGCTCCCCTACAAGAAATGGATGACCGAAACTAATACACACGCACTATTTTTGTTTGTTTTTATTGTTACAAGTGGCGTTGCCACTCGTGTGCGTTTGTATACCAAATTAGGAATATTTTGCAAAGCCTAAATTTTATTAATCTTTTCTTCTTATTTTTATATATACTTAATAATATGTTGAATATATCTGTTAATACGTTTCATTAATTTTAATAATTATAAGAATTTAGCTAAATTTGTATTAATTATTTAAAAAAAAAGTGGTGGAATTTTGGGAATTGCTGTTGTTAAAAACATTTTAGGAAGAAATGTTTGCTAGTGGCAACGCTAATTACTCCAGGAATGAAATGCGTATGTAAGAGTGAAACAACGAATGTATGTTAGACAGTTTCATTTTTGAATGGAATGTGTAAAATATGTAAAAAATTCAAGATTAATTTTAAAAGCGAAAGGAATTTTATGAAATTGTGACGTGCGCCCATTATATTATTTAAAATAAATATAAAAAAAGTGAAATAAAAATTGACAGTGACAATAAAGAGTGATAAAAAATAATATTTGCCTTGACAGAAAGCAAGAATTGAGTGACAATAAAAATAACACAAATACCTATTAAAATATAAAAAAGTGACAATAAGATAGAAAATACCTATTAAGAAATTAAATTAAATAATAAAAGTATACTTTTTGTGATAAAAGATAACTATGAAAAAAAGACGTTTGCAAAATTGTCTATCATTGGAAAAAAAGACATTTGAGTCCAAAATTAAAATGTATAGAAGGTTAATAGAAAACGAAGATAGTGCACGAAGTGAAAGATCTAATATACAACCTGTTCCATCAATAAGCTAAAATTCTAATGGAGTGTAAAGTAGGCATAAAAAAAGCCCAAGAGTACCTCAGCCGCATGACAGGAGAGACTTCTGATCAAGGGCTTGATGAGACCGCCAGCATGCTCCCCTTGCGGACCACAACAGCAGTGCAAGAAATAGAGGAGAAGCTAGACTCCGATTACGCTCAGGCCATGGTAACAATCACAATATTTTATATATTTTACTTGCTCAAACAGTAATTCAACTTCTTTACAGAAGTCCTATATTCATAAAATTAAAGGTGTTTCTTTAGATGTTGGCAGTGTTATTAGTGCATCGTTTGCAGATGATTTGCTATATAAATATAATTGGGATGGAAGGTGGGGAAAACTTCCGTTGTCAAATCTCACGCTGCTAAATAAAATTGTAAGAGGTATGTACAGACATTAAATAATTTTAGTCTTTGAATATTTAACATTTCTGTCTTTTTTTTACTTCATATTTTAGATGTTTTTCAGAACCTAGGAGCCGGGGAGTATGAAAAAAGTATAAGAAAAGCGGTTGAACGTGCCCACCATAGGGTAAAGCAACAAAAATACATAAAAGAAAAAGGGGTTAATAAATAAAATGACGACAATTTTTTTAATTTAAACTAAAATAATCAATCTAAAAGAGAAAAAAAATCAAAAAATAAGCGTGACCAATAAATTGGTAAAAGTTTAGCTTTATTTTTAACACTTTTTATTGACTGAACTTTATTTGTAAGAAGGTGCTTGTTTAATGTAATTAAGAAACTGTTGAATGATGTTTGATCCAGCAAACGTTTTCGAATGCAAACAAAACATAATTAATTTAAAAAATTTAGTTAAAAAAAAAAAATATTTATTTATTTAAGTTATTTTGGAAACCAAAAAATATTGAATTTTATTTTAAATAAAGACAAAAATTTGTATGAGAATTGAATGAGATGTTTTATTTTAATAGTGTTTTATTAAAACTAAAAAATACGTCAACAGTGACGAATATATGAATCAGTACTGACTAGTCAGCTGTGGCCGGTATATGCGTCAGTACTGACTGGTCAGCTGTGTCCGTTATATGCATCAGTACTGACTAGTCAGCTGTGTCCGGTTTTTGAGCACTCAATAATCTTGAGCAACCTACATATAGTTGTCGATATGAAAAGCAATGAATGGGCGCCTAAATATATTCCAGCCAATGGACCATACGCATTCCGAAAAAGTACCAATTTGATCCATTTTTTACCCCTTAAAAAGTGCCGTATATTTTGAACTTTTTATACCAAATGCAACGAAGTACTAAAAGTACGAGCTTTGACTCATTTTATTCCCCCAGAAAGTACTCTGTACGTTAATTTAGGTTATGTTTTATATGAATACCAAATTTTTCGAAGAGATAAAAAGTAACAGTTTTATCCCAATTTTATCCATTAAAAAATACCGTATATTTTGATCTCGACCATATGCAATCTGTATACCAAATTTATCCAAAAGAGAAAAAGTATCAAAAGTAAAACATTTTTCGTTTTAACCTCTTAAAATATACCCCACTTAAATCTGGACAATATCTCTAGCCAAATTTTTTGAAAATAAGAAAGTACCAAAACTAAAAGAGAAAAAGTGTTAAAAGTTGCCAAAAAAAGAAGCAACATTTCTTAAAAATATATATACAAGGTAGATCAAAAAAGACCTACCCCCACCCATGTTTTATTTTGTAACTAGCTTTTACCCGTGACGTCGTTCACTTTAAGATTTAAAGAAATGGGGTTATCCAGTAAAATATTTACAGAAAATTTATTTTGTTTTCTACGTCATTACTTATTTTATGTTAAAATATGTCTATAAACAACATTTTAAGATTTGTTATATTCCGCTAATATAATGGGTGATTGCACTGGTTTAAACAGCTGACGCACGTTTCGTGTTTTGTTTCACTGTCAAACATCTTCAGTTTGGTCTATAATTTAACCATGAATCGTCTTACAAACGAACAACGCTTGCAAATTATTGAATTTTATTATCAAAATGCGTGCTCTGTTAAGAAAATTCATCGCGCGCTTCTTGTGTTCAGCGACGAAGCTCATTTTTGGCTCAATGGGTAAGTTAATAAGCCGAATTGTCGATTTTGGAGTGAAGATCAGCCAGAAGCATTGCAAGAGCTATTTATGCATCGAGAAAAAGTCACAGTTTGGTGCGGTTTATGGGCTGGTGGCATCATTGGACCGTTCCAAGATGATGCGAATCGTAACGTAACTGTGAATGGTGAGCGCTACCGTGAGATGATATCCAACTTTTTTTTGCCCAAAATGCAAGAGCTTGTTGACTTGCACGACATGTGGTTTCAACAAGACGGTGCCACATGCCACACAGCACGCTTAACAATGGACTTATTGAGAGGCGAGTTCGGTGAACATTTTATTTCACGTTCGGGACCGGTCAATTGGCCGCCTAGATCGTGCGATTTAACGTCTTTAGACTATTTTTTGTGCGGCTACGTTAAAGCTCATGTCTATACACACATGCCCGCTTCAATTGACGCATTGGAAGAAAACATTGAAGCATTTATTCGTGAGATACCGGCCGAAATGTTGGAAACAGAATGCCAACATTGGACTAAGCGGATGGACCATTTGAGGCGCAATCACGGTCAACATTTGCATGAAATAATCTTCAAACATTTAATTATATGGACCGTACTATCGATTCAAATAAAGATTTCATGCATTTTTCTGAATTTTATGAGTTTTTTTTACAACTTTCCTATAGCTCCCCTACAAGAAATGGATGACCGAAACTAATACACACGCACTATTTTTGTTTGTTTTTATTGTTACAAGTGGCGTTGCCACTCGTGTTCGTTTGTATACCAAATTAGGAATATTTTGCAAAGCCCAAATTTTATTAATCTTTTCTTCTTATTTTTATATATACTTAATAATATGTTGAATATATCTGTTAATACGTTTCATAAATTTTAATAATTATAAGAATTTAGCTAAATTTGTATTAATTATTTAAA
This sequence comes from Pollenia angustigena, assembly GCA_930367215.1. Lineage (NCBI taxonomy): Eukaryota > Metazoa > Arthropoda > Insecta > Diptera > Polleniidae > Pollenia > Pollenia angustigena. The sequence goes on from OV884056.1 coordinate 74,932,401, forward strand.
AAAAAAGTGGTGGAATTTTGGGAATTGCTGTTGTTAAAAACATTTTAGGAAGAAATGTTTGCTAGTGGCAACGCTAATTACTCCAGGAATGAAATGCGTATGTAAGAGTGAAACAACGAATGTATGTTAGACAGTTTCATTTTTGAATGGAATGTGTAAAATATGTAAAAAATTCAAGATTAATTTTAAAAGCGAAAGGAATTTTATGAAATTGTGACGTGCGCCCATTATATTATTTAAAATAAATATAAAAAAAGTGAAATAAAAATTGACAGTGACAATAAAGAGTGATAAAAAATAATATTTGCCTTGACAGAAAGCAAGAATTGAGTGACAATAAAAATAACACAAATACCTATTAATATATAAAAAAGTGACAATAAGATAGAAAATACCTATTAAGAAATTAAATTAAATAATAAAAGTATACTTTTTGTGATAAAAGATAACTATGAAAAAAAGACGTTTGCAAAATTGTCTATCATTGGAAAAAAAGACATTTGAGTCCAAAATTAAAATGTATAGAAGGTTAATAGAAAACGAAGATAGTGCACGAAGTGAAAGATCTAATATACAACCAGTTCCATCAATAAGCTAAAATTCTAATGGAGTGTAAAGTAGGCATAAAAAAAGCCCAAGAGTACCTCAGCCGCATGACAGGAGAGACTTCTGATCAAGGGCTTGATGAGACCGCCAGCATGCTCCCCTTGCGGACCACAACATCAGTGCAAGAAATAGAGGAGAAGCTAGACTCCGATTACGCTCAGGCCATGGTAACAATCACAATATTTTATATATTTTACTTGCTCAAACAGTAATTCAACTTCTTTACAGAAGTCCTATATTCATAAAATTAAAGGTGTTTCTTTAGATGTTGGCAGTGTTATTAGTGCATCGTTTGCAGATGATTTGCTATATAAATATAATTGGGATGGAAGGTGGGGAAAACTTCCGTTGTCAAATCTCACGCTGCTAAATAAAATTGTAAGAGGTATGTACAGACATTAAATAATTTTAGTCTTTGAATATTTAACATTTCTGTCTTTTTTTTTACTTCATATTTTAGATGTTTTTCAGAACCTAGGAGCCGGGGAGTATGAAAAAAGTATAAGAAAAGCGGTTGAACGTGCCCACCATAGGGTAAAGCAACAAAAATACATAAAAGAAAAAGGGGTTAATAAATAAAATGACGACAATTTTTTTAATTTAAACTAAAATAATCAATCTAAAAGAGAAAAAAAATCAAAAAATAAGCGTGACCAATAAATTGGTAAAAGTTTAGCTTTATTTTTAACACTTTTTATTGACTGAACTTTATTTGTAAGAAGGTATTTTGTATTTCGGGACCGGTCAATTGGCCGCCTAGATCGTGCGATTTAACGTCTTTAGACTATTTTTTGTGCGGCTACGTTAAAGCTCATGTCTATACACACATGCCCGCTTCAATTGACGCATTGGAAGAAAACATTGAAGCATTTATTCGTGAGATACCGGCCGAAATGTTGGAAACAGAATGCCAACATTGGACTAAGCGGATGGACCATTTGAGGCGCAATCACGGTCAACATTTGCATGAAATAATCTTCAAACATTTAATTATATGGACCGTACTATCGATTCAAATAAAGATTTCATGCATTTTTCTGAATTTTATGAGTTTTTTTTACAACTTTCCTATAGCTCCCCTACAAGAAATGGATGACCGAAACTAATACACACGCACTATTTTTGTTTGTTTTTATTGTTACAAGTGGCGTTGCCACTCGTGTGCGTTTGTATACCAAATTAGGAATATTTTGCAAAGCCTAAATTTTATTAATCTTTTCTTCTTATTTTTATATATACTTAATAATATGTTGAATATATCTGTTAATACGTTTCATAAATTTTAATAATTATAAGAATTTAGCTAAATTTGTATTAATTATTTAAAAAAAAAGTGGTGGAATTTTGGGAATTGCTGTTGTTAAAAACATTTTAGGAAGAAATGTTTGCTAGTGGCAACGCTAATTACTCCAGGAATGAAATGCGTATGTAAGAGTGAAACAACGAATGTATGTTAGACAGTTTCATTTTTGAATGGAATGTGTAAAATATGTAAAAAATTCAAGATTAATTTTAAAAGCGAAAGGAATTTTATGAAATTGTGACGTGCGCCCATTATATTATTTAAAATAAATATAAAAAAAGTGAAATAAAAATTGACAGTGACAATAAAGAGTGATAAAAAATAATATTTGCCTTGACAGAAAGCAAGAATTGAGTGACAATAAAAATAACACAAATACCTATTAAAATATAAAAAAGTGACAATAAGATAGAAAATACCTATTAAGAAATTAAATTAAATAATAAAAGTATACTTTTTGTGATAAAAGATAAATATGAAAAAAAGACGTTTGCAAAATTGTCTATCATTGGAAAAAAAGACATTTGAGTCCAAAATTAAAATGTATAGAATGTTAATAGAAAACGAAGATAGTGCACGAAGTGAAAGATCTAATATACAACCTGTTCCATCAATAAGCTAAAATTCTAATGGAGTGTAAAGTAGGCATAAAAAAAGCCCAAGAGTACCTCAGCCGCATGACAGGAGAGACTTCTGATCAAGGGCTTGATGAGACCGCCAGCATGCTCCCCTTGCGGACCACAACAGCAGTGCAAGAAATAGAGGAGAAGCTAGACTCCGATTACGCTCAGGCCATGGTAACAATCACAATATTTTATATATTTTACTTGCTCAAACAGTAATTCAACTTCTTTACAGAAGTCCTATATTCATAAAATTAAAGGTGTTTCTTTAGATGTTGGCAGTGTTATTAGTGCATCGTTTGCAGATGATTTGCTATATAAATATAATTGGGATGGAAGGTGGGGAAAACTTCCGTTGTCAAATCTCACGCTGCTAAATAAAATTGTAAGAGGTATGTACAGACATTAAATAATTTTAGTCTTTGAATATTTAACATTTCTGTCTTTTTTTTACTTCATATTTTAGATGTTTTTCAGAACCTAGGAGCCGGGGAGTATGAAAAAAGTATAAGAAAAGCGGTTGAACGTGCCCACCATAGGGTAAAGCAACAAAAATACATAAAAGAAAAAGGGGTTAATAAATAAAATGACGACAATTTTTTTAATTTAAACTAAAATAATCAATCTAAAAGAGAAAAAAAAATCAAAAAATAAGCGTGACCAATAAATTGGTAAAAGTTTAGCTTTATTTTTAACACTTTTTATTGACTGAACTTTATTTGTAAGAAGGTGCTTGTTTAATGTAATTAAGAAACTGTTGAATGATGTTTGATCCAGCAAACGTTTTCGAATGCAAACAAAACATAATTAATTTAAAAAATTTAGTTAAAAAAAAAAAATATTTATTTATTTAAGTTATTTTGGAAACCAAAAAATATTGAATTTTATTTTAAATAAAGACAAAAATTTGTATGAGAATTGAATGAGATGTTTTATTTTAATAGTGTTTTATTAAAACTAAAAAATACGTCAACAGTGACGAATATATGAATCAGTACTGACTAGTCAGCTGTGGCCGGTATATGCGTCAGTACTGACTAGTCAGCTGTGTCCGGTTTTTGAGCACTCAATAATCTTGAGCAACCTACATATAGTTGTCGATATGAAAAGCAATGAATGGGCGCCTAAATATATTCCAGCCAATGGACCATACGCATTCCGAAAAAGTACAAAAAGTACCAATTTGATCCATTTTTTACCCCTTAAAAAGTGCCGTATATTTTGAACTTTTTATACCAAATGCAACGAAGTACTAAAAGTACGAGCTTTGACTCATTTTATTCCCCCAGAAAGTACTCTGTACGTTAATTTAGGTTATGTTTTATATGAATACCAAATTTTTCGAAGAGATAAAAAGTAACAGTTTTATCCCAATTTTATCCATTAAAAAATACCGTATATTTTGATCTCGACCATATGCAATCTGTATACCAAATTTATCCAAAAGAGAAAAAGTATCAAAAGTAAAACATTTTTCGTTTTAACCTCTTAAAATATACCCCACTTAAATCTGGACAATATCTCTAGCCAAATTTTTTGAAAATAAGAAAGTACCAAAACTAAAAGAGAAAAAGTGTTAAAAGTTGCCAAAAAAAGAAGCAACATTTCTTAAAAATATATATACAAGGTAGATCAAAAAAGACCTACCCCCACCCATGTTTTATTTTGTAACTAGCTTTTACCCGTGACGTCGTTCACTTTAAGATTTAAAGAAATGGGGTTATCCAGTAAAATATTTACAGAAAATTTATTTTGTTTTCTACGTCATTACTTATTTTATGTTAAAATATGTCTATAAACAACATTTTAAGATTTGTTATATTCCGCTAATATAATGGGTGATTTTTTAGCTATTATCTTTTTGGCAGCACTGGTTTAAACAGCTGACGCACGTTTCGTGTTTTGTTTCACTGTCAAACATCTTCAGTTTGGTCTATAATTTAACCATGAATCGTCTTACAAACGAACAACGCTTGCAAATTATTGAATTTTATTATCAAAATGCGTGCTCTGTTAAGAAAATTCATCGCGCGCTTCTTGTGTTCAGTGACGAAGCTCATTTTTGGCTCAATGGGTAAGTTAATAAGCCGAATTGTCGATTTTGGAGTGAAGATCAGCCACAAGCATTGCAAGAGCTATTTATGCATCGAGAAAAAGTCACAGTTTGGTGCGGTTTATGGGCTGGTGGCATCATTGGACCGTTCCAAGATGATGCGAATCGTAACGTAACTGTGAATGGTGAGCGCTACCGTGAGATGATATCCAACTTTTTTTTGCCCAAAATGCAAGAGCTTGTTGACTTGCACGACATGTGGTTTCAACAAGACGGTGCCACATGCCACACAGCACGCTTAACAATGGACTTATTGAGAGGCGAGTTCGGTGAACATTTTATTTCACGTTCGGGACCGGTCAATTGGCCGCCTAGATCGTGCGATTTAACGTCTTTAGACTATTTTTTGTGCGGCTACGTTAAAGCTCATGTCTATACACACATGCCCGCTTCAATTGACGCATTGGAAGAAAACATTGAAGCATTTATTCGTGAGATACCGGCCGAAATGTTGGAAACAGAATGCCAACATTGGACTAAGCGGATGGACCATTTGAGGCGCAATCACGGTCAACATTTGCATGAAATAATCTTCAAACATTTAATTATATGGACCGTACTATCGATTCAAATAAAGATTTCATGAATTTTTCTGAATTTTATGAGTTTTTTTTACAACTTTCCTATAGCTCCCCTACAAGAAATGGATGACCGAAACTAATACACACGCACTATTTTTGTTTGTTTTTATTGTTACAAGTGGCGTTGCCACTCGTGTGCGTTTGTATACCAAATTAGGAATATTTTGCAAAGCCCAAATTTTATTAATCTTTTCTTCTTATTTTTATATATACTTAATAATATGTTGAATATATCTGTTAATACGTTTCATAAATTTTAATAATTATAAGAATTTAGCTAAATTTGTATTAATTATTTAAAAAAAAAGTGGTGGAATTTTGGGAATTGCTGTTGTTAAAAACATTTTAGGAAGAAATGTTTGCTAGTGGCAACGCTAATTACTCCAGGAATGAAATGCGTATGTAAGAGTGAAACAACGAATGTATGTTAGACAGTTTCATTTTTGAATGGAATGTGTAAAATATGTAAAAAATTCAAGATTAATTTTAAAAGCGAAAGGAATTTTATGAAATTGTGACGTGCGCCCATTATATTATTTAAAATAAATATAAAAAAAGTGAAATAAAAATTGACAGTGACAATAAAGAGTGATAAAAAATAATATTTGCCTTGACAGAAAGCAAGAATTGAGTGACAATAAAAATAACACAAATACCTATTAAAATATAAAAAAGTGACAATAAGATAGAAAATACCTATTAAGAAATTAAATTAAATAATAAAAGTATACTTTTTGTGATAAAAGATAACTATGAAAAAAAGACGTTTGCAAAATTGTCTATCATTGGAAAAAAAGACATTTGAGTCCAAAATTAAAATGTATAGAAGGTTAATAGAAAACGAAGATAGTGCACGAAGTGAAAGATCTAATATACAACCTGTTCCATCAATAAGCTAAAATTCTAATGGAGTGTAAAGTAGGCATAAAAAAAGCCCAAGAGTACCTCAGCCGCATGACAGGAGAGACTTCTGATCAAGGGCTTGATGAGACCGCCAGCATGCTCCCCTTGCGGACCACAACAGCAGTGCAAGAAATAGAGGAGAAGCTAGACTCCGATTACGCTCAGGCCATGGTAACAATCACAATATTTTATATATTTTACTTGCTCAAACAGTAATTCAACTTCTTTACAGAAGTCCTATATTCATAAAATTAAAGGTGTTTCTTTAGATGTTGGCAGTGTTATTAGTGCATCGTTTGCAGATGATTTGCTATATAAATATAATTGGGATGGAAGGTTGGGAAAACTTCCGTTGTCAAATCTCACGCTGCTAAATAAAATTGTAAGAGGTATGTACAGACATTAAATATTTTTAGTCTTTGAATATTTAACATTTCTGTCTTTTTTTTACTTCATATTTTAGATGTTTTTCAGAACCTAGGAGCCGGGGAGTATGAAAAAAGTATAAGAAAAGCGGTTGAACGTGCCCACCATAGGGTAAAGCAACAAAAATACATAAAAGAAAAAGGGGTTAATAAATAAAATGACGACAATTTTTTTAATTTAAACTAAAATAATCAATCTAAAAGAGAAAAAAAATCAAAAAATAAGCGTGACCAATAAATTGGTAAAAGTTTAGCTTTATTTTTAACACTTTTTATTGACTGAACTTTATTTGTAAGAAGGTGCTTGTTTAATGTAATTAAGAAACTGTTGAATGATGTTTGATCCAGCAAACGTTTTCGAATCCAAACAAAACATAATTAATTTAAAAAATTTAGTTAAAAAAAAAAATATTTATTTATTTAAGTTATTTTGGAAACCAAAAAAATATTGAATTTTATTTTAAATAAAGACAAAAATTTGTATGAGAATTGAATGAGATGTTTTATTTTAATAGTGTTTTATTAAAACTAAAAAATACGTCAACAGTGACGAATATATGAATCAGTACTGACTAGTCAGCTGTGGCCGGTATATGCGTCAGTACTGACCAGTCAGTACTGACCAGTCAGTACTGACTGGTCAGCTGTGTCCGTTATATGCATCAGTACTGACTAGTCAGCTGTGTCCGGTTTTTGAGCACTCAATAATCTTGAGCAACCTACATATAGTTGTCGATATGAAAAGCAATGAATGGGCGCCTAAATATATTCCAGCCAATGGACCATACGCATTCCGAAAAAGTACAAAAAGTACCAATTTGATCCATTTTTTACCCCTTAAAAAGTGTCGTATATTTTGTACTTTTTATACCAAATGCAACGAACTACTAAAAGTACGAGCTTTGACTCATTTTATTCCCCCAGAAAGTACTCTGTACGTTAATTTAGGTTATGTTTTATATGAATACCAAATTTTTCGAAGAGATAAAAAGTAACAGTTTTATCCCAATTTTATCCATTAAAAAATACCGTATATTTTGATCTCGACCATATGCAATCTGTATACCAAATTTATCCAAAAGAGAAAAAGTATCAAAAGTAAAACATTTTTCGTTTTAACCTCTTAAAATATACCCCACTTAAATCTGGACAATATCTCTAGCCAAATTTTTTGAAAATAAGAAAGTACCAAAACTAAAAGAGAAAAAGTGTTAAAAGTTGCCAAAAAAAGAAGCAACATTTCTTAAAAATATATATACAAGGTAGATCAAAAAAGACCTACCCCCACCCATGTTTTATTTTGTAACTAGCTTTTACCCGTGACGTCGTTCACTTTAAGATTTAAAGAAATGGGGTTATCCAGTAAAATATTTACAGAAAATTTATTTTGTTTTCTACGTCATTACTTATTTTATGTTAAAATATGTCTATAAACAACATTTTAAGATTTGTTATATTCCGCTAATATATTGGGTGATTTTTTAGCTATTATCTTTTTGGCAGCACTGGTTTAAACAGCTGACGCACGTTTCGTGTTTTGTTTCACTGTCAAACATCTTCAGTTTGGTCTATAATTTAACCATGAATCGTCTTACAAACGAACAACGCTTGCAAATTATTGAATTTTATTATCAAAATGCGTGCTCTGTTAAGAAAATTCATCGCGCGCTTCTTGTGTTCAGCGACGAAGCTCATTTTTGGCTCAATGGGTAAGTTAATAAGCCGAATTGTCGATTTTGGAGTGAAGATCAGCCAGAAGCATTGCAAGAGCTATTTATGCATCGAGAAAAAGTCACAGTTTGGTGCGGTTTATGGGCTGGTGGCATCATTGGACCGTTCCAAGATGATGCGAATCGTAACGTAACTGTGAATGGTGAGCGCTACCGTGAGATGATATCCAACTTTTTTTTGCCCAAAATGCAAGAGCTTGTTGACTTGCACGACATGTGGTTTCAACAAGACGGTGCCACATGCCACACAGCACGCTTAACAATGGACTTATTGAGAGGCGAGTTCGGTGAACATTTTATTTCACGTTCGGGACCGGTCAATTGGCCGCCTAGATCGTGCGATTTAACGTCTTTAGACTATTTTTTGTGCGGCTACGTTAAAGCTCATGTCTATACACACATGCCCGCTTCAATTGACGCATTGGAAGAAAACATTGAAGCATTTATTCGTGAGATACCGGCCGAAATGTTGGAAACAGAATGCCAACATTGGACTAAGCGGATGGACCATTTGAGGCGCAATCACGGTCAACATTTGCATGAAATAATCTTCAAACATTTAATTATATGGACCGTACTATCGATTCAAATAAAGATTTCATGCATTTTTCTGAATTTTATGAGTTTTTTTTACAACTTTCCTATAGCTCCCCTACAAGAAATGGATGACCGAAACTAATACACACGCACTATTTTTGTTTGTTTTTATTGTTACAAGTGGCGTTGCCACTCGTGTGCGTTTGTATACCAAATTAGGAATATTTTGCAAAGCCCAAATTTTATTAATCTTTTCTTCTTATTTTTATATATACTTAATAATATGTTGAATATATCTGTTAATACGTTTCATAAATTTTAATAATTATAAGAATTTAGCTAAATTTGTATTAATTATTTTAAAAAAAAAGTGGTGGAATTTTGGGAATTGCTGTTGTTAAAAACATTTTAGGAAGAAATGTTTGCTAGTGGCAACGCTAATTACTCCAGGAATGAAATGCGTATGTAAGAGTGAAACAACGAATGTATGTTAGACAGTTTCATTTTTGAATGGAATGTGTAAAATATGTAAAAAATTCAAGATTAATTTTAAAAGCGAAAGGAATTTTATGAAATTGTGACGTGCGCCCATTATATTATTTAAAATAAATATAAAAAAAGTGAAATAAAAATTGACAGTGACAATAAAGAGTGATAAAAAATAATATTTGCCTTGACAGAAAGCAAGAATTGAGTGACAATAAAAATAACACAAATACCTATTAAAATATAAAAAAAGTGACAATAAGATAGAAAATACCTATTAAGAAATTAAATTAAATAATAAAAGTATACTTTTTGTGATAAAAGATAACTATGAAAAAAAGACGTTTGCAAAATTGTCTATCATTGGAAAAAAAGACATTTGAGTCCAAAATTAAAATGTATAGAAGGTTAATAGAAAACGAAGACAGTGCACGAAGTGAAAGATCTAATATACAACCTGTTCCATCAATAAGCTAAAATTCTAATGGAGTGTAAAGTAGGCATAAAAAAAAGCCCAAGAGTACCTCAGCCGCATGACAGGAGAGACTTCTGATCAAGGGCTTGATGAGACCGCCAGCATGCTCCCCTTGCGGACCACAACAGCAGTGCAAGAAATAGAGGAGAAGCTAGACTCCGATTACGCTCAGGCCATGGTAACAATCACAATATTTTATATATTTTACTTGCTCAAACAGTAATTCAACTTCTTTACAGAAGTCCTATATTCATAAAATTAAAGGTGTTTCTTTAGATGTTGGCAGTGTTATTAGTGCATCGTTTGCAGATGATTTGCTATATAAATATAATTGGGATGGAAGGTGGGGAAAACTTCCGTTGTCAAATCTCACGCTGCTAAATAAAATTGTAAGAGGTATGTACAGACATTAAATAATTTTAGTCTTTGAATATTTAACATTTCTGTCTTTTTTTTTACTTCATATTTTAGATGTTTTTCAGAACCTAGGAGCCGGGGAATATGAAAAAAGTATAAGAAAAGCGGTTGAACGTGCCCACCATAGGGTAAAGCAACAAAAATACATAAAAGAAAAAGGGGTTAATAAATAAAATGACGACAATTTTTTTAATTTAAACTAAAATAATCAATCTAAAAGAGAAAAAAAATAAAAAAATAAGCGTGACCAATAAATTGGTAAAAGTTTAGCTTTATTTTTAACACTTTTTATTGACTGAACTTTATTTGTAAGAAGGTGCTTGTTTAATGTAACTAAGAAACTGTTGAATGATGTTTGATCCAGCAAACGTTTTCGAATGCAAACAAAACATAATTAATTTAAAAAATTTAGTTAAAAAAAAAAAATATTTATTTATTTAAGTTATTTTGGAAACCAAAAAAATATTGAATTTTATTTTAAATAAAGACAAAAATTTGTATGAGAATTGAATGAGATGTTTTATTTTAATAGTGTTTTATTAAAACTAAAAAATACGTCAACAGTGACGAATATATGAATCAGTACTGACTAGTCAGCTGTGTCCGGTTTTTGAGCACTCAATAATCTTGAGCAACCTACAAATAGTTGTCGATATGAAAAGCAATGAATGGGCGCCTAAATATATTCCAGCCAATGGACCATACGCATTCCGAAAAAGTACAAAAAGTACCAATTTGATCCATTTTTTACCCCTTAAAAAGTGCCGTATATTTTGTACTTTTTATACCAAATGCAACGAAGTACTAAAAGTACGAGCTTTGACTCATTTTATTCCCCCAGAAAGTACTCTGTACGTTAATTTAGGTTATGTTTTATATGAATACCAAATTTTTCGAAGAGATAAAAAGTAACAGTTTTATCCCAATTTTATCCATTAAAAAATACCGTATATTTTGATCTCGACCATATGCAATCTGTATACCAAATTTATCCAAAAGAGAAAAAGTATCAAAAGTAAAACATTTTTCGTTTTAACCTCTTAAAATATACCCCACTTAAATCTGGACAATATCTCTAGCCAAATTTTTTGAAAATAAGAAAGTACCAAAACTAAAAGAGAAAAAGTGTTAAAAGTTGCCAAAAAAGAAGCAACATTTCTTAAAAATATATATACAAGGTAGATCAAAAAAGACCTACCCCCACCCATGTTTTATTTTGTAACTAGCTTTTACCCGTGACGTCGTTCACTTTAAGATTTAAAGAAATGGGGTTATCCAGTAAAATATTTACAGAAAATTTATTTTGTTTTCTACGTCATTACTTATTTGGTGCGGTTTATGGGCTGGTGGCATCATTGGACCGTTCCAAGATGATGCGAATCGTAACGTAACTGTGAATGGTGAGCGCTACCGTGAGATGATATCCAACTTTTTTTTGCCCAAAATGCAAGAGCTTGTTGACTTGCACGACATGTGGTTTCAACAAGACGGTGCCACATGCCACACAGCACGCTTAACAATGGACTTATTGAGAGGCGAGTTCGGTGAACATTTTATTTCACGTTCGGGACCGGTCAATTGGCCGCCTAGATCGTGCGATTTAACGTCTTTAGACTATTTTTTGTGCGGCTACGTTAAAGCTCATGTCTATACACACATGCCCGCTTCAATTGACGCATTGGAAGAAAACATTGAAGCATTTATTCGTGAGATACCGGCCGAAATGTTGGAAACAGAATGCCAACATTGGACTAAGCGGATGGACCATTTGAGGCGCAATCACGGTCAACATTTGCATGAAATAATCTTCAAACATTTAATTATATGGACCGTACTATCGATTCAAATAAAGATTTCATGCATTTTTCTGAATTTTATGAGTTTTTTTTACAACTTTCCTATAGCTCCCCTACAAGAAATGGATGACCGAAACTAATACACACGCACTATTTTTGTTTGTTTTTATTGTTACAAGTGGCGTTGCCACTCGTGTGCGTTTGTATACCAAATTAGGAATATTTTGCAAAGCCCAAATTTTATTAATCTTTTCTTCTTATTTTTATATATACTTAATAATATGTTGAATATATCTGTTAATACGTTTCATAAATTTTAATAATTATAAGAATTTAGCTAAATTTGTATTAATTATTTAAAAAAAAAAGTGGTGGAATTTTGGGAATTGCTGTTGTTAAAAACATTTTAGGAAGAAATGTTTGCTAGTGGCAACGCTAATTACTCCAGGAATGAAATGCGTATGTAAGAGTGAAACAACGAATGTATGTTAGACAGTTTCATTTTTGAATGGAATGTGTAAAATATGTAAAAAATTCAAGATTAATTTTAAAAGCGAAAGGAATTTTATGAAATTGTGACGTGCGCCCATTATATTATTTAAAATAAATATAAAAAAAGTGAAATAAAAATTGACAGTGACAATAAAGAGTGATAAAAAATAATATTTGCCTTGACAGAAAGCAAGAATTGAGTGACAATAAAAATAACACAAATACCTATTAAAATATAAAAAAGTGACAATAAGATAGAAAATACCTATTAAGAAATTAAATTAAATAATAAAAGTATACTTTTTGTGATAAAAGATAACTATGAAAAAAAGACGTTTGCAAAATTGTCTATCATTGGAAAAAAAGACATTTGAGTCCAAAATTAAAATGTATAGAAGGTTAATAGAAAACGAAGATAGTGCACGAAGTGAAAGATCTAATATACAACCTGTTCCATCAATAAGCTAAAATTCTAATGGAGTGTAAAGTAGGCATAAAAAAAGCCCAAGAGTACCTCAGCCGCATGACAGGAGAGACTTCTGATCAAGGGCTTGATGAGACCGCCAGCATGCTCCCCTTGCGGACCACAACAGCAGTGCAAGAAATAGAGGAGAAGCTAGACTCCGATTACGCTCAGGCCATGGTAACAATCACAATATTTTATATATTTTACTTGCTCAAACAGTAATTCAACTTCTTTACAGAAGTCCTATATTCATAAAATTAAAGGTGTTTCTTTAGATGTTGGCAGTGTTATTAGTGCATCGTTTGCAGATGATTTGCTATATAAATATAATTGGGATGGAAGGTGGGGAAAACTTCCGTGTCAAATCTCACGCTGCTAAATAAAATTGTAAGAGGTATGTACAGACATTAAATAATTTTAGTCTTTGAATATTTAACATTTCTGTCTTTTTTTTTACTTCATATTTTAGATGTTTTTCAGAACCTAGGAGCCGGGGAGTATGAAAAAAGTATAAGAAAAGCGGTTGAACGTGCCCACCATAGGGTAAAGCAACAAAAATAGATAAAAGAAAAAGGGGTTAATAAATAAAATGACGACATTTTTTTTAATTTAAACTAAAATAATCAATCTAAAAGAGAAAAAAAATCAAAAAATAAGCGTGACCAATAAATTGGTAAAAGTTTAGCTTTATTTTTAACACTTTTTATAGACTGAACTTTATTTGTAAGAAGGTGCTTGTTTAATGTAATTAAGAAACTGTTGAATGATGTTTGATCCAGCAAACGTTTTCGAATGCAAACAAAACATAATTAATTTAAAAAATTTAGTTAAAAAAAAAAAATATTTATTTATTTAAGTTATTTTGGAAACCAAAAAAATATTGAATTTTATTTTAAATAAAGACAAAAATTTGTATGAGAATTGAATGAGATGTTTTATTTTAATAGTGTTTTATTAAAACTAAAAAATACGTCAACAGTGACGAATATATGAATCAGTACTGACTAGTCAGCTGTGGCAGGTATATGCGTCAGTACTGACCAGTCAGTACTGACTGGTCAGCTGTGTCCGTTATATGCATCAGTACTGACTAGTCAGCTGTGTCCGGTTTTTGAGCACTCAATAATCTTGAGCAACCTACATATAGTTGTCGATATGAAAAGCAATGAATGGGCGCCTAAATATATTCCAGCCAATGGACCATACGCATTCCGAAAAAGTACAAAAAGTACCAATTTGATCCATTTTTTACCCCTTAAAAAGTGTCGTATATTTTGTACTTTTTATACCAAATGCAACGAACTACTAAAAGTACGAGCTTTGACTCATTTTATTCCCCCAGAAAGTACTCTGTACGTTAATTTAGGTTATGTTTTATATGAATACCAAATTTTTCGAAGAGATAAAAAGTAACAGTTTTATCCCAATTTTATCCATTAAAAAATACCGTATATTTTGATCTCGACCATATGCAATCTGTATACCAAATTTATCCAAAAGAGAAAAAGTATCAAAAGTAAAACATTTTTCGTTTTAACCTCTTAAAATATACCCCACTTAAATCTGGACAATATCTCTAGCCAAATTTTTGGAAAATAAGAAAGTACCAAAACTAAAAGAGAAAAGTGTTAAAAGTTGCCAAAAAAAGAAGCAACATTTCTTAAAAATATATATACAAGGTAGATCAAAAAAGACCTACCCCCACCCATGTTTTATTTTGTAACTAGCTTTTACCCGTGACGTCGTTCACTTTAAGATTTAAAGAAATGGGGTTATCCAGTAAAATATTTACAGAAAATTTATTTTGTTTTCTACGTCATTACTTATTTTATGTTAAAATATGTCTATAAACAACATTTTAAGATTTGTTATATTCCGCTAATATAATGGGTGATTTTTTAGCTATTATCTTTTTGGCAGCACTGGTTTAAACAGCTGACGCACGTTTCGTGTTTTGTTTCACTGTCAAACATCTTCAGTTTGGTCTATAATTTAACCATGAATCGTCTTACAAACGAACAACGCTTGCAAATTATTGAATTTTATTATCAAAATGCGTGCTCTGTTAAGAAAATTCATCGCGCGCTTCTTGTGTTCAGCGACGAAGCTCATTTTTGGCTCAATGGGTAAGTTAATAAGCCGAATTGTCGATTTTGGAGTGAAGATCAGCCAGAAGCATTGCAAGAGCTATTTATGCATCGAGAAAAAGTCACAGTTTGGTGCGGTTTATGGGCTGGTGGCATCATTGGACCGTTCCAAGATGATGCGAATCGTAACGTAACTGTGAATGGTGAGCGCTACCGTGAGATGATATCCAACTTTTTTTTGCCCAAAATGCAAGAGCTTGTTGACTTGCACGACATGTGGTTTCAACAATACGGTGCCACATGCCACACAGCACGCTTAACAATGGACTTATTGAGAGGCGAGTTCGGTGAACATTTTATTTCACGTTCGGGACCGGTCAATTGGCCGCCTAGATCGTGCGATTTAACGTCTTTAGACTATTTTTTGTGCGGCTACGTTAAAGCTCATGTCTATACACACATGCCCGCTTCAATTGACGCATTGGAAGAAAACATTGAAGCATTTATTCGTGAGATACCGGCCGAAATGTTGGAAACAGAATGCCAACATTGGACTAAGCGGATGGACCATTTGAGGCGCAATCACGGTCAACATTTGCATGAAATAATCTTCAAACATTTAATTATATGGACCGTACTATCGATTCAAATAAAGATTTCATGCATTTTTCTGAATTTTATGAGTTTTTTTTACAACTTTCCTATAGCTCCCCTACAAGAAATGGATGACCGAAACTAATACACACGCACTATTTTTGTTTGTTTTTATTGTTACAAGTGGCGTTGCCACTCGTGTGCGTTTGTATACCAAATTAGGAATATTTTGCAAAGCCCAAATTTTATTAATCTTTTCTTCTTATTTTTATATATACTTAATAATATGTTGAATATATCTGTTAATACGTTTCATAAATTTTAATAATTATAAGAATTTAGCTAAATTTGTATTAATTATTTAAAAAAAAAGTGGTGGAATTTTGGGAATTGCTGTTGTTAAAAACATTTTAGGAAGAAATGTTTGCTAGTGGCAACGCTAATTACTCCAGGAATGAAATGCGTATGTAAGAGTGAAACAACGAATGTATGTTAGACAGTTTCATTTTTGAATGGAATGTGTAAAATATGTAAAAAATTCAAGATTAATTTTAAAAGCGAAAGGAATTTTATGAAATTGTGACGTGCGCCCATTATATTATTTAAAATAAATATAAAAAAAGTGAAATAAAAATTGACAGTGACAATAAAGAGTGATAAAAAATAATATTTGCCTTGACAGAAAGCAAGAATTGAGTGACAATAAAAATAACACAAATACCTATTAAAATATAAAAAAGTGACAATAAGATAGAAAATACCTATTAAGAAATTAAATTAAATAATAAAAGTATACTTTTTGTGATAAAAGATAACTATGAAAAAAAGACGTTTGCAAAATTGTCTATCATTGGAAAAAAAGACATTTGAGTCCAAAATTAAAATGTATAGAAGGTTAATAGAAAACGAAGATAGTGCACGAAGTGAAAGATCTAATATACAACCTGTTCCATCAATAAGCTAAAATTCTAATGGAGTGTAAAGTAGGCATAAAAAAAGCCCAAGAGTACCTCTTTAGATGTTGGCAGTGTTATTAGTGCATCGTTTGCAGATGATTTGCTATATAAATATAATTGGGATGGAAGGTTGGGAAAACTTCCGTTGTCAAATCTCACGCTGCTAAATAAAATTGTAAGAGGTATGTACAGACATTAAATATTTTTAGTCTTTGAATATTTAACATTTCTGTCTTTTTTTTACTTCATATTTTAGATGTTTTTCAGAACCTAGGAGCCGGGGAGTATGAAAAAAGTATAAGAAAAGCGGTTGAACGTGCCCACCATAGGGTAAAGCAACAAAAATACATAAAAGAAAAAGGGGTTAATAAATAAAATGACGACAATTTTTTTAATTTAAACTAAAATAATCAATCTAAAAGAGAAAAAAAATCAAAAAATAAGCGTGACCAATAAATTGGTAAAAGTTTAGCTTTATTTTTAACACTTTTTATTGACTGAACTTTATTTGTAAGAAGGTGCTTGTTTAATGTAATTAAGAAACTGTTGAATGATGTTTGATCCAGCAAACGTTTTCGAATGCAAACAAAACATAATTAATTTAAAAAATTTAGTTAAAAAAAAAAAATATTTATTTATTTAAGTTATTTTGGAAACCAAAAAAATATTGAATTTTATTTTAAATAAAGACAAAAATTTGTATGAGAATTGAATGAGATGTTTTATTTTAATAGTGTTTTATTAAAACTAAAAAATACGTCAACAGTGACGAATATATGAATCAGTACTGACTAGTCAGCTGTGGCCGGTATATGCGTCAGTACTGACCAGTCAGTACTGACTGGTCAGCTGTGTCCGTTATATGCATCAGTACTGACTAGTCAGCTGTGTCCAGTTTTTGAGCACTCAATAATCTTGAGCAACCTACATATAGTTGTCGATATGAAAAGCAATGAATGGGCGCCTAAATATATTCCAGCCAATGGACCATACGCATTCCGAAAAAGTACAAAAAGTACCAATTTGATCCATTTTTTACCCCTTAAAAAGTGCCGTATATTTTGTACTTTTTATACCAAATGCAACGAAGTACTAAAAGTACGAGCTTTGACTCATTTTATTCCCCCAGAAAGTACTCTGTACGTTAATTTAGGTTATGTTTTATATGAATACCAAATTTTTCGAAGAGATAAAAAGTAACAGTTTTATCCCAATTTTATCCATTAAAAAATACCGTATATTTTGATCTCGACCATATGCAATCTGTATACCAAATTTATCCAAAAGAGAAAAAGTATCAAAAGTAAAACATTTTTCGTTTTAACCTCTTAAAATATACCCCACTTAAATCTGGACAATATCTCTAGCCAAATTTTTTGAAAATAAGAAAGTACCAAAACTAAAAGAGAAAAAGTGTTAAAAGTTGCCAAAAAAAGAAGCAACATTTCTTAAAAATATATATACAAGGTAGATCAAAAAAGACCTACCCCCACCCATGTTTTATTTTGTAACTAGCTTTTACCCGTGACGTCGTTCACTTTAAGATTTAAAGAAATGGGGTTATCCAGTAAAATATTTACAGAAAATTTATTTTGTTTTCTACGTCATTACTTATTTTATGTTAAAATATGTCTATAAACAACATTTTAAGATTTGTTATATTCCGCTAATATAATGGGTGATTTTTTAGCTATTATCTTTTTGGCAGCACTGGTTTAAACAGCTGACGCACGTTTCGTGTTTTGTTTCACTGTCAAACATCTTCAGTTTGGTCTATAATTTAACCATGAATCGTCTTACAAACGAACAACGCTTGCAAATTATTGAATTTTATTATCAAAATGCGTGCTCTGTTAAGAAAATTCATCGCGCGCTTCTTGTGTTCAGCGACGAAGCTCATTTTTGGCTCAATGGGTAAGTTAATAAGCCGAATTGTCGATTTTGGAGTGAAGATCAGCCAGAAGCATTGCAAGAGCTATTTATGCATCGAGAAAAAGTCACAGTTTGGTGCGGTTTATGGGCTGGTGGCATCATTGGACCGTTCCAAGATGATGCGAATCGTAACGTAACTGTGAATGGTGAGCGCTACCGTGAGATGATATCCAACTTTTTTTTGCCCAAAATGCAAGAGCTTGTTGACTTGCACGACATGTGGTTTCAACAAGACGGTGCCACATGCCACACAGCACGCTTAACAATGGACTTATTGAGAGGCGAGTTCGGTGAACATTTTATTTCACGTTCGGGACCGGTCAATTGGCCGCCTAGATCGTGCGATTTAACGTCTTTAGACTATTTTTTGTGCGGCTACGTTAAAGCTCATGTCTATACACACATGCCCGCTTCAATTGACGCATTGGAAGAAAACATTGAAGCATTTATTCGTGAGATACCGGCCGAAATGTTGGAAACAGAATGCCAACATTGGACTAAGCGGATGGACCATTTGAGGCGCAATCACGGTCAACATTTGCATGAAATAATCTTCAAACATTTAATTATATGGACCGTACTATCGATTCAAATAAAGATTTCATGCATTTTTCTGAATTTTATGAGTTTTTTTTACAACTTTCCTATAGCTCCCCTACAAGAAATGGATGACCGAAACTAATACACACGCACTATTTTTGTTTGTTTTTATTGTTACAAGTGGCGTTGCCACTCGTGTGCGTTTGTATACCAAATTAGGAATATTTTGCAAAGCCCAAATTTTATTAATCTTTTCTTCTTATTTTTATATATACTTAATAATATGTTGAATATATCTGTTAATACGTTTCATAAATTTTAATAATTATAAGAATTTAGCTAAATTTGTATTAATTATTTAAAAAAAAAGTGGTGGAATTTTGGGAATTGCTGTTGTTAAAAACATTTTAGGAAGAAATGTTTGCTAGTGGCAACGCTAATTACTCCAGGAATGAAATGCGTATGTAAGAGTGAAACAACGAATGTATGTTAGACAGTTTCATTTTTGAATGGAATGTGTAAAATATGTAAAAAATTCAAGATTAATTTTAAAAGCGAAAGGAATTTTATGAAATTGTGACGTGCGCCCATTATATTATTTAAAATAAATATAAAAAAAGTGAAATAAAAATTGACAGTGACAATAAAGAGTGATAAAAAATAATATTTGCCTTGACAGAAAGCAAGAATTGAGTGACAATAAAAATAACACAAATACCTATTAAAATATAAAAAAAGTGACAATAAGATAGAAAATACCTATTAAGAAATTAAATTAAATAATAAAAGTATACTTTTTGTGATAAAAGATAACTATGAAAAAAAGACGTTTGCAAAATTGTCTATCATTGGAAAAAAAGACATTTGAGTCCAAAATTAAAATGTATAGAAGGTTAATAGAAAACGAAGATAGTGCACGAAGTGAAAGATCTAATATACAACCTGTTCCATCAATAAGCTAAAATTCTAATGGAGTGTAAAGTAGGCATAAAAAAAGCCCAAGAGTACCTCAGCCGCATGACAGGAGAGACTTCTGATCAAGGGCTTGATGAGACCGCCAGCATGCTCCCCTTGCGGACCACAACAGCAGTGCAAGAAATAGAGGAGAAGCTAGACTCCGATTACGCTCAGGCCATGGTAACAATCACAATATTTTATATATTTTACTTGCTCAAACAGTAATTCAACTTCTTTACAGAAGTCCTATATTCATAAAATTAAAGGTGTTTCTTTAGATGTTGGCAGTGTTATTAGTGCATCGTTTGCAGATGATTTGCTATATAAATATAATTGGGATGGAAGGTGGGGAAAACTTCCGTTGTCAAATCTCACGCTGCTAAATAAAATTGTAAGAGGTATGTACAGACATTAAATAATTTTAGTCTTTGAATATTTAACATTTCTGTCTTTTTTTTTACTTCATATTTTAGATGTTTTTCAGAACCTAGGAGCCGGGGAGTATGAAAAAAGTATAAGAAAAGCGGTTGAACGTGCCCACCATAGGGTAAAGCAACAAAAATACATAAAAGAAAAAGGGGTTAATAAATAAAATGACGACATTTTTTTTAATTTAAACTAAAATAATCAATCTAAAAGAGAAAAAAAATCAAAAAATAAGCGTGACCAATAAATTGGTAAAAGTTTAGCTTTATTTTTAACACTTTTTATAGACTGAACTTTATTTGTAAGAAGGTGCTTGTTTAATGTAATTAAGAAACTGTTGAATGATGTTTGATCCAGCAAACGTTTTCGAATGCAAACAAAACATAATTAATTTAAAAAATTTAGTTAAAAAAAAAAAATATTTATTTATTTAAGTTATTTTGGAAACCAAAAAAATATTGAATTTTATTTTAAATAAAGACAAAAATTTGTATGAGAATTGAATGAGATGTTTTATTTTAATAGTGTTTTATTAAAACTAAAAAATACGTCAACAGTGACGAATATATGAATCAGTACTGACTAGTCAGCTGTGGCAGGTATATGCGTCAGTACTGACCAGTCAGTACTGACTGGTCAGCTGTGTCCGTTATATGCATCAGTACTGACTAGTCAGCTGTGTCCGGTTTTTGAGCACTCAATAATCTTGAGCAACCTACATATAGTTGTCGATATGAAAAGCAATGAATGGGCGCCTAAATATATTCCAGCCAATGGACCATACGCATTCCGAAAAAGTACAAAAAGTACCAATTTGATCCATTTTTTACCCCTTAAAAAGTGTCGTATATTTTGTACTTTTTATACCAAATGCAACGAACTACTAAAAGTACGAGCTTTGACTCATTTTATTCCCCCAGAAAGTACTCTGTACGTTAATTTAGGTTATGTTTTATATGAATACCAAATTTTTCGAAGAGATAAAAAGTAACAGTTTTATCCCAATTTTATCCATTAAAAAATACCGTATATTTTGATCTCGACCATATGCAATCTGTATACCAAATTTATCCAAAAGAGAAAAAGTATCAAAAGTAAAACATTTTTCGTTTTAACCTCTTAAAATATACCCCACTTAAATCTGGACAATATCTCTAGCCAAATTTTTTGAAAATAAGAAAGTACCAAAACTAAAAGAGAAAAAGTGTTAAAAGTTGCCAAAAAAAGAAGCAACATTTCTTAAAAATATATATACAAGGTAGATCAAAAAAGACCTACCCCCACCCATGTTTTATTTTGTAACTAGCTTTTACCCGTGACGTCGTTCACTTTAAGATTTAAAGAAATGGGGTTATCCAGTAAAATATTTACAGAAAATTTATTTTGTTTTCTACGTCATTACTTATTTGGTGCGGTTTATGGGCTGGTGGCATCATTGGACCGTTCCAAGATGATGCGAATCGTAACGTAACTGTGAATGGTGAGCGCTACCGTGAGATGATATCCAACTTTTTTTTGCCCAAAATGCAAGAGCTTGTTGACTTGCACGACATGTGGTTTCAACAAGACGGTGCCACATGCCACACAGCACGCTTAACAATGGACTTATTGAGAGGCGAGTTCGGTGAACATTTTATTTCACGTTCGGGACCGGTCAATTGGCCGCCTAGATCGTGCGATTTAACGTCTTTAGACTATTTTTTGTGCGGCTACGTTAAAGCTCATGTCTATACACACATGCCCGCTTCAATTGACGCATTGGAAGAAAACATTGAAGCATTTATTCGTGAGATACCGGCCGAAATGTTGGAAACAGAATGCCAACATTGGACTAAGCGGATGGACCATTTGAGGCGCAATCACGGTCAACATTTGCATGAAATAATCTTCAAACATTTAATTATATGGACCGTACTATCGATTCAAATAAAGATTTCATGCATTTTTCTGAATTTTATGAGTTTTTTTTACAACTTTCCTATAGCTCCCCTACAAGAAATGGATGACCGAAACTAATACACACGCACTATTTTTGTTTGTTTTTATTGTTACAAGTGGCGTTGCCACTCGTGTGCGTTTGTATACCAAATTAGGAATATTTTGCAAAGCCCAAATTTTATTAATCTTTTCTTCTTATTTTTATATATACTTAATAATATGTTGAATATATCTGTTAATACGTTTCATAAATTTTAATAATTATAAGAATTTAGCTAAATTTGTATTAATTATTTAAAAAAAAAGTGGTGGAATTTTGGGAATTGCTGTTGTTAAAAACATTTTAGGAAGAAATGTTTGCTAGTGGCAACGCTAATTACTCCAGGAATGAAATGCGTATGTAAGAGTGAAACAACGAATGTATGTTAGACAGTTTCATTTTTGAATGGAATGTGTAAAATATGTAAAAAATTCAAGATTAATTTTAAAAGCGAAAGGAATTTTATGAAATTGTGACGTGCGCCCATTATATTATTTAAAATAAATATAAAAAAAGTGAAATAAAAATTGACAGTGACAATAAAGAGTGATAAAAAATAATATTTGCCTTGACAGAAAGCAAGAATTGAGTGACAATAAAAATAACACAAATACCTATTAAAATATAAAAAAGTGACAATAAGATAGAAAATACCTATTAAGAAATTAAATTAAATAATAAAAGTATACTTTTTGTGATAAAAGATAACTATGAAAAAAAGACGTTTGCAAAATTGTCTATCATTGGAAAAAAAGACATTTGAGTCCAAAATTAAAATGTATAGAAGGTTAATAGAAAACGAAGATAGTGCACGAAGTGAAAGATCTAATATACAACCTGTTCCATCAATAAGCTAAAATTCTAATGGAGTGTAAAGTAGGCATAAAAAAAGCCCAAGAGTACCTCTTTAGATGTTGGCAGTGTTATTAGTGCATCGTTTGCAGATGATTTGCTATATAAATATAATTGGGATGGAAGGTTGGGAAAACTTCCGTTGTCAAATCTCACGCTGCTAAATAAAATTGTAAGAGGTATGTACAGACATTAAATATTTTTAGTCTTTGAATATTTAACATTTCTGTCTTTTTTTTACTTCATATTTTAGATGTTTTTCAGAACCTAGGAGCCGGGGAGTATGAAAAAAGTATAAGAAAAGCGGTTGAACGTGCCCACCATAGGGTAAAGCAACAAAAATACATAAAAGAAAAAGGGGTTAATAAATAAAATGACGACAATTTTTTTAATTTAAACTAAAATAATCAATCTAAAAGAGAAAAAAAATCAAAAAATAAGCGTGACCAATAAATTGGTAAAAGTTTAGCTTTATTTTTAACACTTTTTATTGACTGAACTTTATTTGTAAGAAGGTGCTTGTTTAATGTAATTAAGAAACTGTTGAATGATGTTTGATCCAGCAAACGTTTTCGAATGCAAACAAAACATAATTAATTTAAAAAATTTAGTTAAAAAAAAAAAATATTTATTTATTTAAGTTATTTTGGAAACCAAAAAAATATTGAATTTTATTTTAAATAAAGACAAAAATTTGTATGAGAATTGAATGAGATGTTTTATTTTAATAGTGTTTTATTAAAACTAAAAAATACGTCAACAGTGACGAATATATGAATCAGTACTGACTAGTCAGCTGTGGCCGGTATATGCGTCAGTACTGACCAGTCAGTACTGACTGGTCAGCTGTGTCCGTTATATGCATCAGTACTGACTAGTCAGCTGTGTCCAGTTTTTGAGCACTCAATAATCTTGAGCAACCTACATATAGTTGTCGATATGAAAAGCAATGAATGGGCGCCTAAATATATTCCAGCCAATGGACCATACGCATTCCGAAAAAGTACAAAAAGTACCAATTTGATCCATTTTTTACCCCTTAAAAAGTGCCGTATATTTTGTACTTTTTATACCAAATGCAACGAAGTACTAAAAGTACGAGCTTTGACTCATTTTATTCCCCCAGAAAGTACTCTGTACGTTAATTTAGGTTATGTTTTATATGAATACCAAATTTTTCGAAGAGATAAAAAGTAACAGTTTTATCCCAATTTTATCCATTAAAAAATACCGTATATTTTGATCTCGACCATATGCAATCTGTATACCAAATTTATCCAAAAGAGAAAAAGTATCAAAAGTAAAACATTTTTCGTTTTAACCTCTTAAAATATACCCCACTTAAATCTGGACAATATCTCTAGCCAAATTTTTTGAAAATAAGAAAGTACCAAAACTAAAAGAGAAAAAGTGTTAAAAGTTGCCAAAAAAAGAAGCAACATTTCTTAAAAATATATATACAAGGTAGATCAAAAAAGACCTACCCCCACCCATGTTTTATTTTGTAACTAGCTTTTACCCGTGACGTCGTTCACTTTAAGATTTAAAGAAATGGGGTTATCCAGTAAAATATTTACAGAAAATTTATTTTGTTTTCTACGTCATTACTTATTTTATGTTAAAATATGTCTATAAACAACATTTTAAGATTTGTTATATTCCGCTAATATAATGGGTGATTTTTTAGCTATTATCTTTTTGGCAGCACTGGTTTAAACAGCTGACGCACGTTTCGTGTTTTGTTTCACTGTCAAACATCTTCAGTTTGGTCTATAATTTAACCATGAATCGTCTTACAAACGAACAACGCTTGCAAATTATTGAATTTTATTATCAAAATGCGTGCTCTGTTAAGAAAATTCATCGCGCGCTTCTTGTGTTCAGCGACGAAGCTCATTTTTGGCTCAATGGGTAAGTTAATAAGCCGAATTGTCGATTTTGGAGTGAAGATCAGCCAGAAGCATTGCAAGAGCTATTTATGCATCGAGAAAAAGTCACAGTTTGGTGCGGTTTATGGGCTGGTGGCATCATTGGACCGTTCCAAGATGATGCGAATCGTAACGTAACTGTGAATGGTGAGCGCTACCGTGAGATGATATCCAACTTTTTTTTGCCCAAAATGCAAGAGCTTGTTGACTTGCACGACATGTGGTTTCAACAAGACGGTGCCACATGCCACACAGCACGCTTAACAATGGACTTATTGAGAGGCGAGTTCGGTGAACATTTTATTTCACGTTCGGGACCGGTCAATTGGCCGCCTAGATCGTGCGATTTAACGTCTTTAGACTATTTTTTGTGCGGCTACGTTAAAGCTCATGTCTATACACACATGCCCGCTTCAATTGACGCATTGGAAGAAAACATTGAAGCATTTATTCGTGAGATACCGGCCGAAATGTTGGAAACAGAATGCCAACATTGGACTAAGCGGATGGACCATTTGAGGCGCAATCACGGTCAACATTTGCATGAAATAATCTTCAAACATTTAATTATATGGACCGTACTATCGATTCAAATAAAGATTTCATGCATTTTTCTGAATTTTATGAGTTTTTTTTACAACTTTCCTATAGCTCCCCTACAAGAAATGGATGACCGAAACTAATACACACGCACTATTTTTGTTTGTTTTTATTGTTACAAGTGGCGTTGCCACTCGTGTGCGTTTGTATACCAAATTAGGAATATTTTGCAAAGCCCAAATTTTATTAATCTTTTCTTCTTATTTTTATATATACTTAATAATATGTTGAATATATCTGTTAATACGTTTCATAAATTTTAATAATTATAAGAATTTAGCTAAATTTGTATTAATTATTTAAAAAAAATGTGGTGGAATTTTGGGAATTGCTGTTGTTAAAAACATTTTAGGAAGAAATGTTTGCTAGTGGCAACGCTAATTACTCCAGGAATGAAATGCGTATGTAAGAGTGAAACAACGAATGTATGTTAGACAGTTTCATTTTTGAATGGAATGTGTAAAATATGTAAAAAATTCAAGATTAATTTTAAAAGCGAAAGGAATTTTATGAAATTGTGACGTGCGCCCATTATATTATTTAAAATAAATATAAAAAAAGTGAAATAAAAATTGACAGTGACAATAAAGAGTGATAAAAAATAATATTTGCCTTGACAGAAAGCAAGAATTGAGTGACAATAAAAATAACACAAATACCTATTAAAATATAAAAAAAGTGACAATAAGATAGAAAATACCTATTAAGAAATTAAATTAAATAATAAAAGTATACTTTTTGTGATAAAAGATAACTATGAAAAAAAGACGTTTGCAAAATTGTCTATCATTGGAAAAAAAGACATTTGAGTCCAAAATTAAAATGTATAGAAGGTTAATAGAAAACGAAGATAGTGCACGAAGTGAAAGATCTAATATACAACCTGTTCCATCAATAAGCTAAAATTCTAATGGAGTGTAAAGTAGGCATAAAAAAAAGCCCAAGAGTACCTCAGCCGCATGACAGGAGAGACTTCTGATCAAGGGCTTGATGAGACCCCCAGCATGCTCCCCTTGCGGACCACAACAGCAGTGCAAGAAATAGAGGAGAAGCTAGACTCCGATTACGCTCAGGCCATGGTAACAATCACAATATTTTATATATTTTACTTGCTCAAACAGTAATTCAACTTCTTTACAGAAGTCCTATATTCATAAAATTAAAGGTGTTTCTTTAGATGTTGGCAGTGTTATTAGTGCATCGTTTGCAGATGATTTGCTATATAAATATAATTGGGATGGAAGGTGGGGAAAACTTCCGTTGTCAAATCTCACGCTGCTAAATAAAATTGTAAGAGGTATGTACAGACATTAAATAATTTTAGTCTTTGAATATTTAACATTTCTGTCTTTTTTTTTACTTCATATTTTAGATGTTTTTCAGAACCTAGGAGCCGGGGAATATGAAAAAAGTATAAGAAAAGCGGTTGAACGTGCCCACCATAGGGTAAAGCAACAAAAATACATAAAAGAAAAAGGGGTTAATAAATAAAATGACGACAATTTTTTTAATTTAAACTAAAATAATCAATCTAAAAGAGAAAAAAAATCAAAAAATAAGCGTGACCAATAAATTGGTAAAAGTTTAGCTTTATTTTTAACACTTTTTATTGACTGAACTTTATTTGTAAGAAGGTGCTTGTTTAATGTAACTAAGAAACTGTTGAATGATGTTTGATCCAGCAAACGTTTTCGAATGCAAACAAAACATAATTAATTTAAAAAATTTAGTTAAAAAAAAAAATATTTATTTATTTAAGTTATTTTGGAAACCAAAAAAATATTGAATTTTATTTTAAATAAAGACAAAAATTTGTATGAGAATTGAATGAGATGTTTTATTTTAATAGTGTTTTATTAAAACTAAAAAATACGTCAACAGTGACGAATATATGAATCAGTACTGACTAGTCAGCTGTGGCCGGTATATGCGTCAGTACTGACCAGTCAGTACTGACTGGTCAGCTGTGTCCGTTATATGCATCAGTACTGACTAGTCAGCTGTGTCCGGTTTTTGAGCACTCAATAATCTTGAGCAACCTACATATAGTTGTCGATATGAAAAGCAATGAATGGGCGCCTAAATATATTCCAGCCAATGGACCATACGCATTCCGAAAAAGTACAAAAAGTACCAATTTGATCCATTTTTTACCCCTTAAAAAGTGCCGTATATTTTGTACTTTTTATACCAAATGCAACGAAGTACTAAAAGTACGAGCTTTGACTCATTTTATTCCCCCAGAAAGTACTCTGTACGTTAATTTAGGTTATGTTTTATATGAATACCAAATTTTTCGAAGAGATAAAAAGTAACAGTTTTATCCCAATTTTATCCATTAAAAAATACCGTATACTTTGATCTCGACCATATGCAATCTGTATACCAAATTTATCCAAAAGAGAAAAAGTATCAAAAGTAAAACATTTTTCGTTTTAACCTCTTAAAATATACCCCACTTAAATCTGGACAATATCTCTAGCCAAATTTTTTGAAAATAAGAAAGTACCAAAACTAAAAGAGAAAAAGTGTTAAAAGTTGCCAAAAAAAGAAGCAACATTTCTTAAAAATATATATACAAGGTAGATCAAAAAAGACCTACCCCCACCCATGTTTTATTTTGTAACTAGCTTTTACCCGTGACGTCGTTCACTTTAAGATTTAAAGAAATGGGGTTATCCAGTAAAATATTTACAGAAAATTTATTTTGTTTTCTACGTCATTACTTAATTGGTGCGGTTTATGGGCTGGTGGCATCATTGGACCGTTCCAAGATGATGCGAATCGTAACGTAACTGTGAATGGTGAGCGCTACCGTGAGATGATATCCAACTTTTTTTTGCCCAAAATGCAAGAGCTTGTTGACTTGCACGACATGTGGTTTCAACAAGACGGTGCCACATGCCACACAGCACGCTTAACAATGGACTTATTGAGAGGCGAGTTCGGTGAACATTTTATTTCACGTTCGGGACCGGTCAATTGGCCGCCTAGATCGTGCGATTTAACGTCTTTAGACTATTTTTTGTGCGGCTACGTTAAAGCTCATGTCTATACACACATGCCCGCTTCAATTGACGCATTGGAAGAAAACATTGAAGCATTTATTCGTGAGATACCGGCCGAAATGTTGGAAACAGAATGCCAACATTGGACTAAGCGGATGGACCATTTGAGGCGCAATCACGGTCAACATTTGCATGAAATAATCTTCAAACATTTAATTATATGGACCGTACTATCGATTCAAATAAAGATTTCATGCATTTTTCTGAATTTTATGAGTTTTTTTTACAACTTTCCTATAGCTCCCCTACAAGAAATGGATGACCGAAACTAATACACACGCACTATTTTTGTTTGTTTTTATTGTTACAAGTGGCGTTGCCACTCGTGTGCGTTTGTATACCAAATTAGGAATATTTTGCAAAGCCCAAATTTTATTAATCTTTTCTTCTTATTTTTATATATACTTAATAATATGTTGAATATATCTGTTAATACGTTTCATAAATTTTAATAATTATAAGAATTTAGCTAAATTTGTATTAATTATTTAAAAAAAAAGTGGTGGAATTTTGGGAATTGCTGTTGTTAAAAACATTTTAGGAAGAAATGTTTGCTAGTGGCAACGCTAATTACTCCAGGAATGAAATGCGTATGTAAGAGTGAAACAACGAATGTATGTTAGACAGTTTCATTTTTGAATGGAATGTGTAAAATATGTAAAAAATTCAAGATTAATTTTAAAAGCGAAAGGAATTTTATGAAATTGTGACGTGCGCCCATTATATTATTTAAAATAAATATAAAAAAAGTGAAATAAAAATTGACAGTGACAATAAAGAGTGATAAAAAATAATATTTGCCTTGACAGAAAGCAAGAATTGAGTGACAATAAAAATAACACAAATACCTATTAAAATATAAAAAAGTGACAATAAGATAGAAAATACCTATTAAGAAATTAAATTAAATAATAAAAGTATACTTTTTGTGATAAAAGATAACTATGAAAAAAAGACGTTTGCAAAATTGTCTATCATTGGAAAAAAAGACATTTGAGTCCAAAATTAAAATGTATAGAAGGTTAATAGAAAACGAAGATAGTGCACGAAGTGAAAGATCTAATATACAACCTGTTCCATCAATAAGCTAAAATTCTAATGGAGTGTAAAGTAGGCATAAAAAAAGCCCAAGAGTACCTCAGCCGCATGACAGGAGAGACTTCTGATCAAGGGCTTGATGAGACCGCCAGCATGCTCCCCTTGCGGACCACAACAGCAGTGCAAGAAATAGAGGAGAAGCTAGACTCCGATTACGCTCAGGCCATGGTAACAATCACAATATTTTATATATTTTACTTGCTCAAACAGTAATTCAACTTCTTTACAGAAGTCCTATATTCATAAAATTAAAGGTGTTTCTTTAGATGTTGGCAGTGTTATTAGTGCATCGTTTGCAGATGATTTGCTATATAAATATAATTGGGATGGAAGGTGGGGAAAACTTCCGATGTCAAATCTCACGCTGCTAAATAAAATTGTAAGAGGTATGTACAGACATTAAATAATTTTAGTCTTTGAATATTTAACATTTCTGTCTTTTTTTTTACTTCATATTTTAGATGTTTTTCAGAACCTAGGAGCCGGGGAGTATGAAAAAAGTATAAGAAAAGCGGTTGAACGTGCCCACCATAGGGTAAAGCAACAAAAATACATAAAAGAAAAAGGGGTTAGTAAATAAAATGACGACAATTTTTTTAATTTAAACTAAAATAATCAATCTAAAAGAGAAAAAAAATCAAAAAATAAGCGTGACCAATAAATTCGTAAAAGTTTAGCTTTATTTTTAACACTTTTTATTGACTGAACTTTATTTGTAAGAAGGTGCTTGTTTAATGTAATTAAGAAACTGTTGAATGATGTTTGATCCAGCAAACGTTTTCGAATGCAAACAAAACATAATTAATTTAAAAAATTTAGTTAAAAAAAAAAATATTTATTTATTTAAGTTATTTTGGAAACCAAAAAAATATTGAATTTTATTTTAAATAAAGACAAAAATTTGTATGAGAATTGAATGAGATGTTTTATTTTAATAGTGTTTTATTAAAACTAAAAAATACGTCAACAGTGACGAATATATGAATCAGTACTGACTAGTCAGCTGTGGCCGGTATATGCGTCAGTACTGACCAGTCAGTACTGACTGGTCAGCTGTGTCCGTTATATGCATCAGTACTGACTAGTCAGCTGTGTCCGGTTTTTGAGCACTCAATAATCTTGAGCAACCTACATATAGTTGTCGATATTAAAAGCAATGAATGGGTGCCTAAATATATTCCAGCCAATGGACCATACGCATTCCGAAAAAGTACAAAAAGTACCAATTTGATCCATTTTTTACCCCTTAAAAAGTGCCGTATATTTTGTACTTTTTATACCAAATGCAACGAAGTACTAAAAGTACGAGCTTTGACTCATTTTATTCCCCCAGAAAGTACTCTGTACGTTAATTTAGGTTATGTTTTATATGAATACCAAATTTTTCGAAGAGATAAAAAGTAACAGTTTTATCCCAATTTTATCCATTAAAAAATACCGTATATTTTGATCTCGACCATATGCAATCTGTATACCAAATTTATCCAAAAGAGAAAAAGTATCAAAAGTAAAACATTTTTCGTTTTAACCTCTTAAAATATACCCCACTTAAATCTGGACAATATCTCTAGCCAAATTTTTTGAAAATAAGAAAGTACCAAAACTAAAAGAGAAAAAGTGTTAAAAGTTGCCAAAAAAAGAAGCAACATTTCTTAAAAATATATATACAAGGTAGATCAAAAAAGACCTACCCCCACCCATGTTTTATTTTGTAACTAGCTTTTACCCGTGACGTCGTTCACTTTAAGATTTAAAGAAATGGGGTTATCCAGGAAAATATTTACAGAAAATTTATTTTGTTTTCTACGTCATTACTTATTTTATGTTAAAATATGTCTATAAACAACATTTTAAGATTTGTTATATTCCGCTAATATAATGGGTGATTTTTAGCTATTATCTTTTTGGCAGCACTGGTTTAAACAGCTGACGCACGTTTCGTGTTTTGTTTCACTGTCAAACATCTTCAGTTTGGTCTATAATTTAACCATGAATCGTCTTACAAACGAACAACGCTTGCAAATTATTGAATTTTATTATCAAAATGCGTGCTCTGTTAAGAAAATTCATCGCGCGCTTCTTGTGTTCAGCGACGAAGCTCATTTTTGGCTCAATGGGTAAGTTAATAAGCCGAATTGTCGATTTTGGAGTGAAGATCAGCCAGAAGCATTGCAAGAGCTATTTATGCATCGAGAAAAAGTCACAGTTTGGTGCGGTTTATGGGCTGGTGGCATCATTGGACCGTTCCAAGATGATGCGAATCGTAACGTAACTGTGAATGGTGAGCGCTACCGTGAGATGATATCCAACTTTTTTTTGCCCAAAATGCAAGAGCTTGTTGACTTGCACGACATGTGGTTTCAACAAGACGGTGCCACATGCCACACAGCACGCTTAACAATGGACTTATTGAGAGGCGAGTTCGGTGAACATTTTATTTCACGTTCGGGACCGGTCAATTGGCCGCCTAGATCGTGCGATTTAACGTCTTTAGACTATTTTTTGTGCGGCTACGTTAAAGCTCATGTCTATACACACATGCCCGCTTCAATTGACGCATTGGAAGAAAACATTGAAGCATTTATTCGTGAGATACCGGCCGAAATGTTGGAAACAGAATGCCAACATTGGACTAAGCGGATGGACCATTTGAGGCGCAATCACGGTCAACATTTGCATGAAATAATCTTCAAACATTTAATTATATGGACCGTACTATCGATTCAAATAAAGATTTCATGCATTTTTCTGAATTTTATGAGTTTTTTTTACAACTTTCCTATAGCTCCCCTACAAGAAATGGATGACCGAAACTAATACACACGCACTATTTTTGTTTGTTTTTATTGTTACAAGTGGCGTTGCCACTCGTGTGCGTTTGTATACCAAATTAGGAATATTTTGCAAAGCCCAAATTTTATTAATCTTTTCTTCTTATTTTTATATATACTTAATAATATGTTGAATATATCTGTTAATACGTTTCATAAATTTTAATAATTATAAGAATTTAGCTAAATTTGTATTAATTATTTAAAAAAAAAGTGGTGGAATTTTGGGAATTGCTGTTGTTAAAAACATTTTAGGAAGAAATGTTTGCTAGTGGCAACGCTAATTACTCCAGGAATGAAATGCGTATGTAAGAGTGAAACAACGAATGTATGTTAGACAGTTTCATTTTTGAATGGAATGTGTAAAATATGTAAAAAATTCAAGATTAATTTTAAAAGCGAAAGGAATTTTATGAAATTGTGACGTGCGCCCATTATATTATTTAAAATAAATATAAAAAAAGTGAAATAAAAATTGACAGTGACAATAAAGAGTGATAAAAAATAATATTTGCCTTGACAGAAAGCATGAATTGAGTGACAATAAAAATAACACAAATACCTATTAAAATATAAAAAAGTGACAATAAGATAGAAAATACCTA
Organism: Pollenia angustigena; assembly: GCA_930367215.1. Lineage (NCBI taxonomy): Eukaryota > Metazoa > Arthropoda > Insecta > Diptera > Polleniidae > Pollenia > Pollenia angustigena. The sequence continues at coordinate 74,965,806 of OV884056.1, forward strand.
TTAAGAAATTAAATTAAATAATAAAAGTATACTTTTTGTGATAAAAGATAACTATGAAAAAAAGACGTTTGCAAAATTGTCTATCATTGGAAAAAAAGACATTTGAGTCCAAAATTAAAATGTATAGAAGGTTAATAGAAAACGAAGATAGTGCACGAAGTGAAAGATCTAATATACAACCTGTTCCATCAATAAGCTAAAATTCTAATGGAGTGTAAAGTAGGCATAAAAAAAGCCCAAGAGTACCTCAGCCACATGACAGGAGAGACTTCTGATCAAGGGCTTGATGAGACCGCCAGCATGCTCCCCTTGCGGTCCACAACAGCAGTGCAAGAAATAGAGAAGCTAGACTCCGATTACGCTCAGGCCATGGTAACAATCACAATATTTTATATATTTTACTTGCTCAAACAGTAATTCAACTTCTTTACAGAAGTCCTATATTCATAAAATTAAAGGTGTTTCTTTAGATGTTGGCAGTGTTATTAGTGCATCGTTTGCAGATGATTTGCTATATAAATATAATTGGGATGGAAGGTGGGGAAAACTTCCGTTGTCAAATCTCACGCTGCTAAATAAAATTGTAAGAGGTATGTACAGACATTAAATAATTTTAGTCTTTGAATATTTAACATTTCTGTCTTTTTTTTTACTTCATATTTTAGATGTTTTTCAGAACTTAGGAGCCGGGGAGTATGAAAAAAGTATAAGAAAAGCGGTTGAACGTGCCCACCATAGGGTAAAGCAACAAAAATACATAAAAGAAAAAGGGGTTAATAAATAAAATGACGACAATTTTTTTAATTTAAACTAAAATAATCAATCTAAAAGAGAAAAAAAATCAAAAAATAAGCGTGACCAATAAATTGGTAAAAGTTTAGCTTTATTTTTAACACTTTTTATTGACTGAACTTTATTTGTAAGAAGGTGCTTGTTTAATGTAATTAAGAAACTGTTGAATGATGTTTGATCCAGCAAACGTTTTCGAATGCAAACAAAACATAATTAATTTAAAAAATTTAGTTAAAAAAAAAAAATATTTATTTATTTAAGTTATTTTGGAAACCAAAAAAATATTGAATTTTATTTTAAATAAAGACAAAAATTTGTATGAGAATTGAATGAGATGTTTTATTTTAATAGTGTTTTATTAAAACTAAAAAATACGTCAACAGTGACGAATATATGAATCAGTACTGACTAGTCAGCTGTGGCCGGTATATGCGTCTGTACTGACCAGTCAGTACTGACTGGTCAGCTGTGTCCGTTATATGCATCAGTACTGACTAGTCAGCTGTGTCCGGTTTTTGAGCACTCAATAATCTTGAGCAACCTACATATAGTTGTCGATATGAAAAGCAATGAATGGGCGCCTAAATATATTCCAGCCAATGGACCATACGCATTCCGAAAAAGTACAAAAAGTACCAATTTGATCCATTTTTTACCCCTTAAAAAGTGCCGTATATTTTGTACTTTTTATACCAAATGCAACGAAGTACTAAAAGTACGAGCTTTGACTCATTTTATTCCCCCAGAAAGTACTCTGTACGTTAATTTAGGTTATGTTTTATATGAATACCAAATTTTTCGAAGAGATAAAAAGTAACAGTTTTATCCCAATTTTATCCATTAAAAAATACCGTATATTTTGATCTCGACCATATGCAATCTGTATACCAAATTTGTCCAAAAGAGAAAAAGTATCAAAAGTAAAACATTTTTCGTTTTAACCTCTTAAAATATACCCCACTTAAATCTGGACAATATCTCTAGCCAAATTTTTTGAAAATAAGAAAGTACCAAAACTAAAAGAGAAAAAGTGTTAAAAGTTGCCAAAAAAAGAAGCAACATTTCTTAAAAATATATATACAAGCTAGATCAAAAAAGACCTACCCCCACCCATGTTTTATTTTGTAACTAGCTTTTACCCGTGACGTCGTTCACTTTAAGATTTAAAGAAATGGGGTTATCCAGTAAAATATTTACAGAAAATTTATTTTGTTTTCTACGTCATTACTTATTTTATGTTAAAATATGTCTATAAACAACATTTTAAGATTTGTTATATTCCGCTAATATAATGGGTGATTTTTAGCTATTATCTTTTTGGCAGCACTGGTTTAAACAGCTGACGCACGTTTCGTGTTTTGTTTCACTGTCAAACATCTTCAGTTTGGTCTATAATTTAACCATGAATCGTCTTACAAACGAACAACGCTTGCAAATTATTGAATTTTATTATCAAAATGCGTGCTCTGTTAAGAAAATTCATCGCGCGCTTCTTGTGTTCAGCGACGAAGCTCATTTTTGGCTCAATGGGTAAGTTAATAAGCCGAATTGTCGATTTTGGAGTGAAGATCAGCCAGAAGCATTGCAAGAGCTATTTATGCATCGAGAAAAAGTCACAGTTTGGTGCGGTTTATGGGCTGGTGGCATCATTGGACCGTTCCAAGATGATGCGAATCGTAACGTAACTGTGAATGGTGAGCGCTACCGTGAGATGATATCCAACTTTTTTTTGCCCAAAATGCAAGAGCTTGTTGACTTGCACGACATGTGGTTTCAACAAGACGGTGCCACATGCCACACAGCACGCTTAACAATGGACTTATTGAGAGGCGAGTTCGGTGAACATTTTATTTCACGTTCGGGACCGGTCAATTGGCCGCCTAGATCGTGCGATTTAACGTCTTTAGACTATTTTTTGTGCGGCTACGTTAAAGCTCATGTCTATACACACATGCCCGCTTCAATTGACGCATTGGAAGAAAACATTGAAGCATTTATTCGTGAGATACCGGCCGAAATGTTGGAAACAGAATGCCAACATTGGACTAAGCGGATGGACCATTTGAGGCGCAATCACGGTCAACATTTGCATGAAATAATCTTCAAACATTTAATTATATGGACCGTACTATCGATTCAAATAAAGATTTCATGCATTTTTCTGAATTTTATGAGTTTTTTTTACAACTTTCCTATAGCTCCCCTACAAGAAATGGATGACCGAAACTAATACACACGCACTATTTTTGTTTGTTTTTATTGTTACAAGTGGCGTTGCCACTCGTGTGCGTTTGTATACCAAATTAGGAATATTTTGCAAAGCCCAAATTTTATTAATCTTTTCTTCTTATTTTTATATATACTTAATAATATGTTGAATATATCTGTTAATACGTTTCATAAATTTTAATAATTATAAGAATTTAGCTAAATTTGTATTAATTATTTAAAAAAAAAGTGGTGGAATTTTGGGAATTGCTGTTGTTAAAAACATTTTAGGAAGAAATGTTTGCTAGTGGCAACGCTAATTACTCCAGGAATGAAATGCGTATGTAAGAGTGAAACAACGAATGTATGTTAGACAGTTTCATTTTTGAATGGAATGTGTAAAATATGTAAAAAATTCAAGATTAATTTTAAAAGCGAAAGGAATTTTATGAAATTGTGACGTGCGCCCATTATATTATTTAAAATAAATATAAAAAAAGTGAAATAAAAATTGACAGTGACAATAAAGAGTGATAAAAAATAATATTTGCCTTGACAGAAAGCATGAATTGAGTGACAATAAAAATAACACAAATACCTATTAAAATATAAAAAAGTGACAATAAGATAGAAAATACCTATTAAGAAATTAAATTAAATAATAAAAGTATACTTTTTGTGATAAAAGATAACTATGAAAAAAAGACGTTTGCAAAATTGTCTATCATTGGAAAAAAAGACATTTGAGTCCAAAATTAAAATATATAGAAGGTTAATAGAAAACGAAGATAGTGCACGAAGTGAAAGATCTAATATACAACCTGTTCCATCAATAAGCTAAAATTCTAATGGAGTGTAAAGTAGGCATAAAAAAAGCCCAAGAGTACCTCAGCCACATGACAGGAGAGACTTCTGATCAAGGGCTTGATGAGACCGCCAGCATGCTCCCCTTGCGGTCCACAACAGCAGTGCAAGAAATAGAGAAGCTAGACTCCGATTACGCTCAGGCCATGGTAACAATCACAATATTTTATATATTTTACTTGCTCAAACAGTAATTCAACTTCTTTACAGAAGTCCTATATTCATAAAATTAAAGGTGTTTCTTTAGATGTTGGCAGTGTTATTAGTGCATCGTTTGCAGATGATTTGCTATATAAATATAATTGGGATGGAAGGTGGGGAAAACTTCCGTTGTCAAATCTCACGCTGCTAAATAAAATTGTAAGAGGTATGTACAGACATTAAATAATTTTAGTCTTTGAATATTTAACATTTCTGTCTTTTTTTTTACTTCATATTTTAGATGTTTTTCAGAACTTAGGAGCCGGGGAGTATGAAAAAAGTATAAGAAAAGCGGTTGAACGTGCCCACCATAGGGTAAAGCAACAAAAATACATAAAAGAAAAAGGGGTTAATAAATAAAATGACGACAATTTTTTTAATTTAAACTAAAATAATCAATCTAAAAGAGAAAAAAAATCAAAAAATAAGCGTGACCAATAAATTGGTAAAAGTTTAGCTTTATTTTTAACACTTTTTATTGACTGAACTTTATTTGTAAGAAGGTGCTTGTTTAATGTAATTAAGAAACTGTTGAATGATGTTTGATCCAGCAAACGTTTTCGAATGCAAACAAAACATAATTAATTTAAAAAATTTAGTTAAAAAAAAAAAATATTTATTTATTTAAGTTATTTTGGAAACCAAAAAAATATTGAATTTTATTTTAAATAAAGACAAAAATTTGTATGAGAATTGAATGAGATGTTTTATTTTAATAGTGTTTTATTAAAACTAAAAAATACGTCAACAGTGACGAATATATGAATCAGTACTGACTAGTCAGCTGTGGCCGGTATATGCGTCTGTACTGACCAGTCAGTACTGACTGGTCAGCTGTGTCCGTTATATGCATCAGTACTGACTAGTCAGCTGTGTCCGGTTTTTGAGCACTCAATAATCTTGAGCAACCTACATATAGTTGTCGATATGAAAAGCAATGAATGGGCGCCTAAATATATTCCAGCCAATGGACCATACGCATTCCGAAAAAGTACAAAAAGTACCAATTTGATCCATTTTTTACCCCTTAAAAAGTGCCGTATATTTTGTACTTTTTATACCAAATGCAACGAAGTACTAAAAGTACGAGCTTTGACTCATTTTATTCCCCCAGAAAGTACTCTGTACGTTAATTTAGGTTATGTTTTATATGAATACCAAATTTTTCGAAGAGATAAAAAGTAACAGTTTTATCCCAATTTTATCCATTAAAAAATACCGTATATTTTGATCTCGACCATATGCAATCTGTATACCAAATTTGTCCAAAAGAGAAAAAGTATCAAAAGTAAAACATTTTTCGTTTTAACCTCTTAAAATATACCCCACTTAAATCTGGACAATATCTCTAGCCAAATTTTTTGAAAATAAGAAAGTACCAAAACTAAAAGAGAAAAAGTGTTAAAAGTTGCCAAAAAAAGAAGCAACATTTCTTAAAAATATAAATACAAGCTAGATCAAAAAAGACCTACCCCCACCCATGTTTTATTTTGTAACTAGCTTTTACCCGTGACGTCGTTCACTTTAAGATTTAAAGAAATGGGGTTATCCAGTAAAATATTTACAGAAAATTTATTTTGTTTTCTACGTCATTACTTATTTTATGTTAAAATATGTCTATAAACAACATTTTAAGATTTGTTATATTCCGCTAATATAATGGGTGATTTTTAGCTATTATCTTTTTGGCAGCACTGGTTTAAACAGCTGACGCACGTTTCGTGTTTTGTTTCACTGTCAAACATCTTCAGTTTGGTCTATAATTTAACCATGAATCGTCTTACAAACGAACAACGCTTGCAAATTATTGAATTTTATTATCAAAATGCGTGCTCTGTTAAGAAAATTCATCGCGCGCTTCTTGTGTTCAGCGACGAAGCTCATTTTTGGCTCAATGGGTAAGTTAATAAGCCGAATTGTCGATTTTGGAGTGAAGATCAGCCAGAAGCATTGCAAGAGCTATTTATGCATCGAGAAAAAGTCACAGTTTGGTGCGGTTTATGGGCTGGTGGCATCATTGGACCGTTCCAAGATGATGCGAATCGTAACGTAACTGTGAATGGTGAGCGCTACCGTGAGATGATATCCAACTTTTTTTTGCCCAAAATGCAAGAGCTTGTTGACTTGCACGACATGTGGTTTCAACAAGACGGTGCCACATGCCACACAGCACGCTTAACAATGGACTTATTGAGAGGCGAGTTCGGTGAACATTTTATTTCACGTTCGGGACCGGTCAATTGGCCGCCTAGATCGTGCGATTTAACGTCTTTTGACTATTTTTTGTGCGGCTACGTTAAAGCTCATGTCTATACACACATGCCCGCTTCAATTGACGCATTGGAAGAAAACATTGAAGCATTTATTCGTGAGATACCGGCCGAAATGTTGGAAACAGAATGCCAACATTGGACTAAGCGGATGGACCATTTGAGGCGCAATCACGGTCAACATTTGCATGAAATAATCTTCAAACATTTAATTATATGGACCGTACTATCGATTCAAATAAAGATTTCATGCATTTTTCTGAATTTTATGAGTTTTTTTTACAACTTTCCTATAGCTCCCCTACAAGAAATGGATGACCGAAACTAATACACACGCACTATTTTTGTTTGTTTTTATTGTTACAAGTGGCGTTGCCACTCGTGTGCGTTTGTATACCAAATTAGGAATATTTTGCAAAGCCCAAATTTTATTAATCTTTTCTTCTTATTTTTATATATACTTAATAATATGTTGAATATATCTGTTAATACGTTTCATAAATTTTAATAATTATAAGAATTTAGCTAAATTTGTATTAATTATTTAAAAAAAAAGTGGTGGAATTTTGGGAATTGCTGTTGTTAAAAACATTTTAGGAAGAAATGTTTGCTAGTGGCAACGCTAATTACTCCAGGAATGAAATGCGTATGTAAGAGTGAAACAACGAATGTATGTTAGACAGTTTCATTTTTGAATGGAATGTGTAAAATATGTAAAAAATTCAAGATTAATTTTAAAAGCGAAAGGAATTTTATGAAATTGTGACGTGCGCCCATTATATTATTTAAAATAAATATAAAAAAAGTGAAATAAAAATTGACAGTGACAATAAAGAGTGATAAAAAATAATATTTGCCTTGACAGAAAGCAAGAATTGAGTGACAATAAAAATAACACAAATACCTATTAAAATATAAAAAAGTGACAATAAGATAGAAAATACCTATTAAGAAATTAAATTAAATAATAAAAGTATACTTTTTGTGATAAAAGATAACTATGAAAAAAAGACGTTTGCAAAATTGTCTATCATTGGAAAAAAAGACATTTGAGTCCAAAATTAAAATGTATAGAAGGTTAATAGAAAACGAAGATAGTGCACGAAGTGAAAGATCTAATATACAACCTGTTCCATCAATAAGCTAAAATTCTAATGGAGTGTAAAGTAGGCATAAAAAAAGCCCAAGAGAACCTCAGCCGCATGACAGGAGAGACTTCTGATCAAGGGCTTGATGAGACCGCCAGCATGCTCCCCTTGCGGACCACAACAGCAGTGCAAGAAATAGAGGAGAAGCTAGACTCCGATTACGCTCAGGCCATGGTAACAATCACAATATTTTATATATTTTACTTGCTCAAACAGTAATTCAACTTCTTTACAGAAGTCCTATATTCATAAAATTAAAGGTGTTTCTTTAGATGTTGGCAGTGTTATTAGTGCATCGTTTGCAGATGATTTGCTATATAAATATAATTGGGATGGAAGGTGGGGAAAACTTCCGTTGTCAAATCTAACGCTGCTAAATAAAATTGTAAGAGGTATGTACAGACATTAAATAATTTTAGTCTTTGAATATTTAACATTTCTGTCTTTTTTTTTACTTCATATTTTAGATGTTTTTCAGAACCTAGGAGCCGGGGAGTATGAAAAAAGTATAAGAAAAGCGGTTGAACGTGCCCACCATAGGGTAAAGCAACAAAAATACATAAAAGAAAAAGGGGTTAATAAATAAAATGACGACAATTTTTTTAATTTAAACTAAAATAATCAATCTAAAAGAGAAAAAAAATCAAAAAATAAGCGTGACCAATAAATTGGTAAAAGTTTAGCTTTATTTTTAACACTTTTTATTGACCGAACTTTATTTGTAAGAAGGTGCTTGTTTAATGAAATTAAGAAACTGTTGAATGATGTTTGATCCAGCAAACGTTTTCGAATGCAAACAAAACATAATTAATTTAAAAAATTTAGTTAAAAAAAAAAACATATTTATTTATTTAAGTTATTTTGGAAACCAAAAAAATATTGAATTTTATTTTAAATAAAGACAAAAATTTGTATGAGAATTGAATGAGATGTTTTATTTTAATAGTGTTTTATTAAAACTAAAAAATACGTCAACAGTGACGAATATATGAATCAGTACTGACTAGTCAGCTGTGGCCGGTATATGCGTCAGTACTGACCAGTCAGTACTGACTGGTCAGCTGTGTCCGTTATATGCATCAGTACTGACTAGTCAGCTGTGTCCGGTTTTTGAGCACTCAATAATCTTGAGCAACCTACATATAGTTGTCGATATGAAAAGCAATGAATGGGCGCCTAAATATATTCCAGCCAATGGACCATACGCATTCCGAAAAAGTACAAAAAGTACCAATTTTATCCATTTTTTACCCCTTAAAAAGTGCCGTATATTTTGTACTTTTTATACCAAATGCAACGAAGTACTAAAAGTACGAGCTTTGACTCATTTTATTCCCCCAGAAAGTACTCTGTACGTTAATTTAGGTTATGTTTTATATGAATACCAAATTTTTCGAAGAGATAAAAAGTAACAGTTTTATCCCAATTTTATCCATTAAAAAATACCGTATATTTTGATCTCGACCATATGCAATCTGTATACCAAATTTATCCAAAAGAGAAAAAGTATCAAAAGTAAAACATTTTTCGTTTTAACCTCTTAAAATATACCCCACTTAAATCTGGACAATATCTCTAGCCAAATTTTTTGAAAATAAGAAAGTACCAAAACTAAAAGAGAAAAGGTGTTAAAAGTTGCCAAAAAAAGAAGCAACATTTCTTAAAAATATATATACAAGGTAGATCAAAAAAGACCTACCCCCACCCATGTTTTATTTTGTAACTAGCTTTTACCCGTGACGTCGTTCACTTTAAGAGTAAAATATTTACAGAAAATTTATTTTGTTTTCTACGTCATTACTTATTTTATGTTAAAATATGTCTATAAACAACATTTTAAGATTTGTTATATTCCGCTAATATAATGGGTGATTTTTTAGCTATTATCTTTTTGGCAGCACTGGTTTAAACAGCTGACGCACGTTTCGTGTTTTGTTTCACTGTCAAACATCTTCAGTTTGGTCTATAATTTAACCATGAATCGTCTTACAAACGAACAACGCTTGCAAATTATTGAATTTTATTATCAAAATGCGTGCTCTGTTAAGAAAATTCATCGCGCGCTTCTTGTGTTCAGCGACGAAGCTCATTTTTGGCTCAATGGGTAAGTTAATAAGCCGAATTGTCGATTTTGGAGTGAAGATCAGCCAGAAGCATTGCAAGAGCTATTTATGCATCGAGAAAAAGTCACAGTTTGGTGCGGTTTATGGGCTGGTGGCATCATTGGACCGTTCCAAGATGATGCGAATCGTAACGTAACTGTGAATGGTGAGCGCTACCGTGAGATGATATCCAACTTTTTTTTGCCCAAAATGCAAGAGCTTGTTCACTTGCACGACATGTGGTTTCAACAAGACGCTGCCACATGCCACACAGCACGCTTAACAATGGACTTATTGAGAGGCGAGTTCGGTGAACATTTTATTTCACGTTCGGGACCGGTCAATTGGCCGCCTAGATCGTGCGATTTAACGTCTTTAGACTATTTTTTGTGCGGCTACGTTAAAGCTCATGTCTATACACACATGCCCGCTTCAATTGACGCATTGGAAGAAAACATTGAAGCATTTATTCGTGAGATACCGGCCGAAATGTTGGAAACAGAATGCCAACATTGGACTAAGCGGATGGACCATTTGAGGCGCAATCACGGTCAACATTTGCATGAAATAATCTTCAAACATTTAATTATATGGACCGTACTATCGATTCAAATAAAGATTTCATGCATTTTTCTGAATTTTATGAGTTTTTTTTACAACTTTCCTATAGCTCCCCTACAAGAAATGGATGACCGAAACTAATACACACGCACTATTTTTGTTTGTTTTTATTGTTGCAAGTGGCGTTGCCACTCGTGTGCGTTTGTATACCAAATTAGGAATATTTTGCAAAGCCCAAATTTTATTAATCTTTTCTTCTTATTTTTATATATACTTAATAATATGTTGAATATATCTGTTAATACGTTTCATAAATTTTAATAATTATAAGAATTTAGCTAAATTTGTATTAATTATTTAAAAAAAAAGTGGTGGAATTTTGGGAATTGCTGTTGTTAAAAACATTTTAGGAAGAAATGTTTGCTAGTGGCAACGCTAATTACTCCAGGAATGAAATGCGTATGTAAGAGTGAAACAACGAATGTATGTTAGACAGTTTCATTTTTGAATGGAATGTGTAAAATATGTAAAAAATTCAAGATTAATTTTAAAAGCGAAAGGAATTTTATGAAATTGTGACGTGCGCCCATTATATTATTTAAAATAAATATAAAAAAAGTGAAATAAAAATTGACAGTGACAATAAAGAGTGATAAAAAATAATATTTGCCTTGACAGAAAGCAAGAATTGAGTGACAATAAAAATAACACAAATACCTATTAAAATATAAAAAAGTGACAATAAGATAGAAAATACCTATTAAGAAATTAAATTAAATAATAAAAGTATACTTTTTGTGATAAAAGATAACTATGAAAAAAAGACGTTTGCAAAATTGTCTATCATTGGAAAAAAAGACATTTGAGTCCAAAATTAAAATGTATAGAAGGTTAATAGAAAACGAAGATAGTGCACGAAGTGAAAGATCTAATATACAACCTGTTCCATCAATAAGCTAAAATTCTAATGGAGTGTAAAGTAGGCATAAAAAAAGCCCAAGAGTACCTCAGCCGCATGACAGGAGAGACTTCTGATCAAGGGCTTGATGAGACCGCCAGCATGCTCCCCTTGCGGACCACAACAGCAGTGCAAGAAATAGAGGAGAAGCTAGACTCCGATTACGCTCAGGCCATGGTAACAATCACAATATTTTATATATTTTACTTGCTCAAACAGTAATTCAACTTCTTTACAGAAGTCCTATATTCATAAAATTAAAGGTGTTTCTTTAGATGTTGGCAGTGTTATTAGTGCATCGTTTGCAGATGATTTGCTATATAAATATAATTGGGATGGAAGGTGCGGAAAACTTCCGTTGTCAAATCTCACGCTGCTAAATAAAATTGTAAGAGGTATGTACAGACATTAAATAATTTTAGTCTTTGAATATTTAACATTTCTGTCTTTTTTTTTACTTCATATTTTAGATGTTTTTCAGAACCTAGGAGCCGGGGAGTATGAAAAAAGTATAAGAAAAGCGGTTGAACGTGCCCACCATAGGGTAAAGCAACAAAAATACATAAAAGAAAAAGGGGTTAATAAATAAAATGACGACAATTTTTTTAATTTAAACTAAAATAATCAATCTAAAAGAGAAAAAAAAATCAAAAAATAAGCGTGACCAATAAATTGGTAAAAGTTTAGCTTTATTTTTAACACTTTTTATTGACTGAACTTTATTTGTAAGAAGGTGCTTGTTTAATGTAATTAAGAAACTGTTGAATGATGTTTGATCCAGCAAACATTTTCGAATGCAAACAAAACATAATTAATTTAAAAAATTTAGTTAAAAAAAAAAAATATTTATTTATTTAAGTTATTTTGGAAACCAAAAAAATATTGAATTTTATTTTAAATAAAGACAAAAATTTGTATGAGAATTGAATGAGATGTTTTATTTTAATAGTGTTTTATTAAAACTAAAAAATACGTCAACAGTGACGAATATATGAATCAGTACTGACTAGTCAGCTGTGGCCGGTATATGCGTCAGTACTGACCAGTCAGTACTGACTGGTCAGCTGTGTCCGTTATATGCATCAGTTCTGACTAGTCAGCTGTGTCCGGTTTTTGAGCACTCAATAATCTTGAGCAACCTACATATAGTTGTCGATATGAAAAGCAATGAATGGGCGCCTAAATATATTCCAGCCAATGGACCATACGCATTCCGAAAAAGTACAAAAAGTACCAATTTGATCCATTTTTTACCCCTTAAAAAGTGCCGTATATTTTGTACTTTTTATACCGAATGCAACGAAGTACTAAAAGTACGAGCTTTGACTCATTTTATTCCCCCAGAAAGTACTCTGTACGTTAATTTAGGTTATGTTTTATATGAATACCAAATTTTTCGAAGAGATAAAAAGTAACAGTTTTATCCCAATTTTATCCATTAAAAAATACCGTATATTTTGATCTCGACCATATGCAATCTGTATACCAAATTTATCCAAAAGAGAAAAAGTATCAAAAGTAAAACATTTTTCGTTTTAACCTCTTAAAATATACCCCACTTAAATCTGGACAATATCTCTAGCCAAATTTTTTGAAAATAAGAAAGTACCAAAACTTAAAGAGAAAAAGTGTTAAAAGTTGCCAAAAAAAGAAGCAACATTTCTTAAAAATATATATACAAGGTAGATCAAAAAAGACCTACCCCCACCCATGTTTTATTTTGTAACTAGCTTTTACCCGTGACGTCGTTCACTTTAAGATTTAAAGAAATGGGGTTATCCAGTAAAATATTTACAGAAAATTTATTTTGTTTTCTACGTCATTACTTATTTTATGTTAAAATATGTCTATAAACAACATTTTAAGATTTGTTATATTCCGCTAATATAATGGGTGATTTTTTAGCTATTATCTTTTTGGCAGCACTGGTTTAAACAGCTGACGCACGTTTCGTGTTTTGTTTCACTGTCAAACATCTTCAGTTTGGTCTATAATTTAACCATGAATCGTCTTACAAACGAACAACGCTTGCAAATTATTGAATTTTATTATCAAAATGCGTGCTCTGTTAAGAAAATTCATCGCGCGCTTCTTGTGTTCACCGACGAAGCTCATTTTTGGCTCAATGGGTAAGTTAATAAGCCGAATTGTCGATTTTGGAGTGAAGATCAGCCAGAAGCATTGCAAGAGCTATTTATGCATCGAGAAAAAGTCACAGTTTGGTGCGGTTTATGGGCTGGTGGCATCATTGGACCGTTCCAAGATGATGCGAATCGTAACGTAACTGTGAATGGTGAGCGCTACCGTGAGATGATATCCAACTTTTTTTTGCCCAAAATGCAAGAGCTTGTTGACTTGCACGACATGTGGTTTCAACAAGACGGTGCCACATGCCACACAGCACGCTTAACAATGGACTTATTGAGAGGCGAGTTCGGTGAACATTTTATTTCACGTTCGGGACCGGTCAATTGGCCGCCTAGATCGTGCGATTTAACGTCTTTAGACTATTTTTTGTGCGGCTACGTTAAAGCTCATGTCTATACACACATGCCCGCTTCAATTGACGCATTGGAAGAAAACATTGAAGCATTTATTCGTGAGATACCGGCCGAAATGTTGGAAACAGAATGCCAACATTGGACTAAGCGGATGGACCATTTGAGGCGCAATCACGGTCAACATTTGCATGAAATAATCTTCAAACATTTAATTATATGGACCGTACTATCGATTCAAATAAAGATTTCATGCATTTTTCTGAATTTTATGAGTTTTTTTTACAACTTTCCTATAGCTCCCCTACAAGAAATGGATGACCGAAACTAAACACACGCACTATTTTTGTTTGTTTTTATTGTTACAAGTGGCGTTGCCACTCGTGTGCGTTTGTATACCAAATTAGGAATATTTTGCAAAGCCCAAATTTTATTAATCTTTTCTTCTTATTTTTATATATACTTAATAATATGTTGTATATATCTGTTAATACGTTTCATAAATTTTAATAATTATAAGAATTTAGCTAAATTTGTATTAATTATTTAAAAAAAAGTGGTGGAATTTTGGGAATTGCTGTTGTTAAAAACATTTTAGGAAGAAATGTTTGCTAGTGGCAACGCTAATTACTCCAGGAATGAAATGCGTATGTAAGAGTGAAACAACGAATGTATGTTAGACAGTTTCATTTTTGAATGGAATGTGTAAAATATGTAAAAAATTCAAGATTAATTTTAAAAGCGAAAGGAATTTTATGAAATTGTGACGTGCGCCCATTATATTATTTAAAATAAATATAAAAAAAGTGAAATAAAAATTGACAGTGACAATAAAGAGTGATAAAAAATAATATTTGCCTTGACAGAAAGCAAGAATTGAGTGACAATAAAAATAACACAAATACCTATTAAAATACAAAAAAGTGACAATAAGATAGAAAATACCTATTAAGAAATTAAATTAAATAATAAAAGTATACTTTTTGTGATAAAAGATAACTATGAAAAAAAGACGTTTGCAAAATTGTCTATCATTGGAAAAAAGACATTTGAGTCCAAAATTAAAATGTATAGAAGGTTAATAGAAAACGAAGATAGTGCACGAAGTGAAAGATCTAATATACAACCTGTTCCATCAATAAGCTAAAATTCTAATGGAGTGTAAAGTAGGCATAAAAAAAGCCCAAGAGTACCTCAGCCGCATGACAGGAGAGACTTCTGATCAAGGGCTTGATGAGACCGCCAGCATGCTCCCCTTGCGGACCACAACAGCAGTGCAAGAAATAGAGGAGAAGCTAGACTCCGATTACGCTCAGGCCATGGTAACAATCACAATATTTTATATATTTTACTTGCTCAAACAGTAATTCAACTTCTTTACAGAAGTCCTATATTCATAAAATTAAAGGTGTTTCTTTAGATGTTGGCAGTGTTATTAGTGCATCGTTTGCAGATGATTTGCTATATAAATATAATTGGGATGGAAGGTGGGGAAAACTTCCGTTGTCAAATCTCACGCTGCTAAATAAAATTGTAAGAGGTATGTACAGACATTAAATAATTTTAGTCTTTGAATATTTAACATTTCTGTCTTTTTTTTTACTTCATATTTTAGATGTTTTTTAGAACCTAGGAGCCGGGGAGTATGAAAAAAGTATAAAAAAAGCGGTTGAACGTGCCCACCATAGGGTAAAGCAACAAAAATACATAAAAGAAAAAGGGGTTAATAAATAAAATGACGACAATTTTTTTAATTTAAACTAAAATAATCAATCTAAAAGAGAAAAAAAATCAAAAAATAAGCGTGACCAATAAATTGGTAAAAGTTTAGCTTTATTTTTAACACTTTTTATTGACTGAACTTTATTTGTAAGAAGGTGCTTGTTTAATGTAATTAAGAAACTGTTGAATGATGTTTGATCCAGCAAACGTTTTCGAATGCAAACAAAACATAATTAATTTAAAAAATTTAGTTAAAAAAAAAAATATTTATTTATTTAAGTTATTTTGGAAACCAAAAAAATATTGAATTTTATTTTAAATAAAGACAAAAATTTGTATGAGAATTGAATGAGATGTTTTATTTTAATAGTGTTTTATTAAAACTAAAAAATACGTCAACAGTGACGAATATATGAATCAGTACTGACTAGTCAGCTGTGGCCGGTATATGCGTCAGTACTGACTGGTCAGCTGTGTCCGTTATATGCATCAGTACTGACTAGTCAGCTGTGTCCAATGGACCATACGCATTCCGAAAAAGTACAAAAAGTACCAATTTGATCCATTTTTTACCCCTTAAAAAGTGCCGTATATTTTGTACTTTTTATACCAAATGCAACGAAGTACTAAAAGTACGAGCTTTGACTCATTTTATTCCCCCAGAAAGTTCTCTGTACGTTAATTTAGGTTATGTTTTATATGAATACCAAATTTTTCGAAGAGATAAAAAGTAACAGTTTTATCCCAATTTTATCCATTAAAAAATACCGTATATTTTGATCTCGACCATATGCAATCTGTATACCAAATTTATCCAAAAGAGAAAAAGTATCAAAAGTAAAACATTTTTCGTTTTAACCTCTTAAAATATACCCCACTTAAATCTGGACAATATCTCTAGCCAAATTTTTTGAAAATAAGAAAGTACCAAAACTAAAAGAGAAAAAGTGTTAAAAGTTGCCAAAAAAAGAAGCAACATTTCTTAAAAATATATATACAAGGTAGATCAAAAAAGACCTACCCCCACCCATGTTTTATTTTGTAACTAGCTTTTACCCGTGACGTCGTTCACTTTAAGATTTAAAGAAATGGGGTTATCCAGTAAAATATTTACAGAAAATTTATTTTGTTTTCTACGTCATTACTTATTTTATGTTAAAATATGTATATAAACAACATTTTAAGATTTGTTATATTCCGCTAATATAATGGGTGATTTTTTAGGTATTATCTTTTTGGCAGCACTGGTTTAAACAGCTGACGCACGTTTCGTGTTTTGTTTCACTGTCAAACATCTTCAGTTTGGTCTATAATTTAACCATGAATCGTCTTACAAACGAACAACGCTTGCAAATTATTGAATTTTATTATCAAAATGCGTGCTCTGTTAAGAAAATTCATCGCGCGCTTCTTGTGTTCAGCGACGAAGCTCATTTTTGGCTCAATGGGTAAGTTAATAAGCCGAATTGTCGATTTTGGAGTGAAGATCAGCCAGAAGCATTGCAAGAGCTATTTATGCATCGAGAAAAAGTCACAGTTTGGTGCGGTTTATGGGCTGGTGGCATCATTGGACCGTTCCAAGATGATGCGAATCGTAACGTAACTGTGAATGGTGAGCGCTACCGTGAGATGATATCCAACTTTTTTTTGCCCAAAATGCAAGAGCTTGTTGACTTGCACGACATGTGGTTTCAACAAGACGGTGCCACATGCCACACAGCACGCTTAACAATGGACTTATTGAGAGGCGAGTTCGGTGAACATTTTATTTCACGTTCGGGACCGGTCAATTGGCCGCCTAGATCGTGCGATTTAACGTCTTTAGACTATTTTTTGTGCGGCTACGTTAAAGCTCATGTCTATACACACATGCCCGCTTCAATTGACGCATTGGAAGAAAACATTGAAGCATTTATTCGTGAGATACCGGCCGAAATGTTGGAAACAGAATGCCAACATTGGACTAAGCGGATGGACCATTTGAGGCGCAATCACGGTCAACATTTGCATGAAATAATCTTCAAACATTTAATTATATGGACCGTACTATCGATTCAAATAAAGATTTCATGCATTTTTCTGAATTTTATGAGTTTTTTTTACAACTTTCCTATAGCTCCCCTACAAGAAATGGATGACCGAAACTAATACACACGCACTATTTTTGTTTGTTTTTATTGTTACAAGTGGCGTTGCCACTCGTGTGCGTTTGTATATCAAATTAGGAATATTTTGCAAAGCCCAAATTTTATTAATCTTTTCTTCTTATTTTTATATATACTTAATAATATGTTGAATATATCTGTTAATACGTTTCATAAATTTTAATAATTATAAGAATTTAGCTAAATTTGTATTAGTTATTAAAAAAAAAAAGGGGTGGAATTTTGGGAATTGCTGTTGTTAAAAACATTTTAGGAAGAAATGTTTGCTAGTGGCAACGCTAATTACTCCAGGAATGAAATGCGTATGTAAGAGTGAAACAACGAATGTATGTTAGACAGTTTCATTTTTGAATGGAATGTGTAAAATATGTAAAAAATTCAAGATTAATTTTAAAAGCGAAAGGAATTTTATGAAATTGTGACGTGCGCCCATTATATTATTTAAAATAAATATAAAAAAGAGTGAAATAAAAATTGACAGTGACAATAAAGAGTGATAAAAAATAATATTTGCCTTGACAGAAAGCAAGAATTGAGTGACAATAAAAATAACACAAATACCTATTAAAATATAAAAAAGTGACAATAAGATAGAAAATACCTATTAAGAAATTAAATTAAATAATAAAAGTATACTTTTTGTGATAAAAGATAACTATGAAAAAAAGACGTTTGCAAAATTGTCTATCATTGGAAAAAAAGACATTTGAGTCCAAAATTAAAATGTATAGAAGGTTAATAGAAAACGAAGATAGTGCACGAAGTGAAAGATCTAATATACAACCTGTTCCATCAATAAGCTAAAATTCTAATGGAGTGTAAAGTAGGCATAAAAAAAGCCCAAGAGTACCTCAGCCGCATGACAGGAGAGACTTCTGATCAAGGGCTTGATGAGACCGCCAGCATGCTCCCCTTGCGGACCACAACAGCAGTGCAAGAAATAGAGTAGAAGCTAGACTCCGATTACGCTCAGGCCATGGTAACAATCACAATATTTTATATATTTTACTTGCTCAAACAGTAATTCAACTTCTTTACAGAAGTCCTATATTCATAAAATTAAAGGTGTTTCTTTAGATGTTGGCAGTGTTATTAGTGCATCGTTTGCAGATGATTTGCTATATAAATATAATTGGGATGGAAGGTGGGGAAAACTTCCGTTGTCAAATCTCACGCTGCTAAATAAAATTGTAAGAGGTATGTACAGACATTAAATAATTTTAGTCTTTGAATATTTAACATTTCTGTCTTTTTTTTTACTTCATATTTTAGATGTTTTTCAGAACCTAGGAGCCGGGGAGTATGAAAAAAGTATAAGAAAAGCGGTTGAACGTGCCCACCATAGGGTAAAGCAACAAAAATACATAAAAGAAAAAGGGGTTAATAAATAAAATGACGACAATTTTTTTAATTTAAACTAAAATAATCAATCTAAAAGAGAAAAAAAATCAAAAAATAAGCGTGACCAATAAATTGGTAAAAGTTTAGCTTTATTTTTAACACTTTTTATTGACTGAACTTTATTTGTAAGAAGGTGCTTGTTTAATGTAATTAAGAAACTGTTGAATGATGTTTGATCCAGCAAACGTTTTCGAATGCAAACAAAACATAATTAATTTAAAAAATTTAGTTAAAAAAAAAAATATTTATTTATTTAAGTTATTTTGGAAACCAAAAAAATATTGAATTTTATTTTAAATAAAGACAAAAATTTGTATGAGAATTGAATGAGATGTTTTATTTTAATAGTGTTTTATTAAAACTAAAAAATACGTCAACAGTGACGAATATATGAATCAGTACTGACTAGTCAGCTGTGGCCGGTATATGCGTCAGTACTGACCAGTCAGTACTGACTGGTCAGCTGTGTCCGTTATATGCATCAGTACTGACTAGTCAGCTGTGTCCGGTTTTTGAGCACTCAATAATCTTGAGCAACCTACATATAGTTGTCGATATGAAAAGCAATGAATGGGCGCCTAAATATATTCCAGCCAATGGACCATACGCATTCCGAAAAAGTACAAAAAGTACCAATTTGATCCATTTTTTACCCCTTAAAAAGTGCCGTATATTTTGTACTTTTTATACCAAATGCAACGAAGTACTAAAAGTACGAGCTTTGACTCATTTTATTCCCCCAGAAAGTACTCTGTACGTTAATTTAGGTTATGTTTTATATGAATACCAAATTTTTCGAAGAGATAAAAAGTAACAGTTTTATCCCAATTTTATCCATTAAAAAATACCGTATATTTTGATCTCGACCATATGCAATCTGTATACCAAATTTATCCAAAAGAGAAAAAGTATCAAAAGTTAAACATTTTTCGTTTTAACCTCTTAAAATATACCCCACTTAAATCTGGACAATATCTCTAGCCAAATTTTTTGAAAATAAGAAAGTACCAAAACTAAAAGAGAAAAAGTGTTAAAAGTTGCCAAAAAAAGAAGCAACATTTCTTAAAAATATATATACAAGGTAGATCAAAAAAGACCTACCCCCACCCATGTTTTATTTTGTAACTAGCTTTTACCCGTAACGTCGTTCACTTTAAGATTTAAAGAAATGGGGTTATCCAGTAAAATATTTACAGAAAATTTATTTTGTTTTCTACGTCATTACTTATTTTATGTTAAAATATGTCTATAAACAACATTTTAAGATTTGTTATATTCCGCTAATATAATGGGTGATTTTTTAGCTATTATCTTTTTGGCAGCACTGGTTTAAACAGCTGACGCACGTTTCGTGTTTTGTTTCACTGTCAAACATCTTCAGTTTGGTCTATAATTTAACCATGAATCGTCTTACAAACGAACAACGCTTGCAAATTATTGAATTTTATTATCAAAATGCGTGCTCTGTTAAGAAAATTCATCGCGCGCTTCTTGTGTTCAGCGACGAAGCTCATTTTTGGCTCAATAGGTAAGTTAATAAGCCGAATTGTCGATTTTGGAGTGAAGATCAGCCAGAAGCATTGCAAGAGCTATTTATGCATCGAGAAAAAGTCACAGTTTGGTGCGGTTTATGGGCTGGTGGCATCATTGGACCGTTCCAAGATGATGCGAATCGTAACGTAACTGTGAATGGTGAGCGCTACCGTGAGATGATATCCAACTTTTTTTTGCCCAAAATGCAAGAGCTTGTTGACTTGCACGACATGTGGTTTCAACAAGACGGTGCCACATGCCACACAGCACGCTTAACAATGGACTTATTGAGAGGCGAGTTCGGTGAACATTTTATTTCACGTTCGGGACCGGTCAATTGGCCGCCTAGATCGTGCGATTTAACGTCTTTAGAGTATTTTTTGTGCGGCTACGTTAAAGCTCATGTCTATACACACATGCCCGCTTCAATTGACGCATTGGAAGAAAACATTGAAGCATTCTTGTGTTCAGCGACGAAGCTCATTTTTGGCTCAATGGGTAAGTTAATAAGCCGAATTGTCGATTTTGGAGTGAAGATCAGCCAGAAGCATTGCAAGAGCTATTTATGCATCGAGAAAAAGTCACAGTTTGGTGCGGTTTATGGGCTGGTGGCATCATTGGACCGTTCCAAGATGATGCGAATCGTAACGTAACTGTGAATGGTGAGCGCTACCGTGAGATGATATCCAACTTTTTTTTGCCCAAAATGCAAGAGCTTGTTGACTTGCACGACATGTGGTTTCAACAAGACGGTGCCACACAGCACAATGGACTTATTGAGAGGCGAGTTCGGTGAACATTTTATTTCACGTTCGGGACCGGTCAATTGGCCGCCTAGATCGTGCGATTTAACGTCTTTAGACTATTTTTTGTGCGGCTACGTTAAAGCTCATGTCTATACACACATGCCCGCTTCAATTGACGCATTGGAAGAAAACATTGAAGCATTTATTCGTGAGATACCGGCCGAAATGTTGGAAACAGAATGCCAACATTGGACTAAGCGGATGGACCATTTGAGGCGCAATCACGGTCAACATTTGCATGAAATAATCTTCAAACATTTAATTATATGGACCGTACTATCGATTCAAATAAAGATTTCATGCATTTTTCTGAATTTTATGAGTTTTTTTTACAACTTTCCTATAGCTCCCCTACAAGAAATGGATGACCGAAACTAATACACACGCACTATTTTTGTTTGTTTTTATTGTTACAAGTGGCGTTGCCACTCGTGTGCGTTTGTATACCAAATTAGGAATATTTTGCAAAGCCCAAATTTTATTAATCTTTTCTTCTTATTTTTATATATACTTAATAATATGTTGAATATATCTGTTAATACGTTTCATAAATTTTAATAATTATAAGAATTTAGCTAAATTTGTATTAATTATTTAAAAAAAAAGTGGTGGAATTTTGGGAATTGCTGTTGTTAAAAACATTTTAGGAAGAAATGTTTGCTAGTGGCAACGCTAATTACTCCAGGAATGAAATGCGTATGTAAGAGTGAAACAACGAATGTATGTTAGACAGTTTCATTTTTGAATGGAATGTGTAAAATATGTAAAAAATTCAAGATTAATTTTAAAAGCGAAAGGAATTTTATGAAATTGTGACGTGCGCCCATTATATTATTTAAAATAAATATAAAAAAAGTGAAATAAAAATTGACAGTGACAATAAAGAGTGATAAAAAATAATATTTGCCTTGACAGAAAGCAAGAATTGAGTGACAATAAAAATAACACAAATACCTATTAAAATATAAAAAAGTGACAATAAGATAGAAAATACCTATTAAGAAATTAAATTAAATAATAAAAGTATACTTTTTGTGATAAAAGATAACTATGAAAAAAAGACGTTTGCAAAATTGTCTATCATTGGAAAAAAAGACATTTGAGTCCAAAATTAAAATGTAAAGAAGGTTAATAGAAAACGAAGATAGTGCACGAAGTGAAAGATCTAATATACAACCTGTTCCATCAATAAGCTAAAATTCTAATGGAGTGTAAAGTAGGCATAAAAAAAGCCCAAGAGTACCTCAGCCGCATGACAGGAGAGACTTCTGATCAAGGGCTTGATGAGACCGCCAGCATGCTCCCCTTGCGGACCACAACAGCAGTGCAAGAAATAGAGGAGAAGCTAGACTCCGATTACGCTCAGGCCACGGTAACAATCACAATATTTTATATATTTTACTTGCTCAAACAGTAATTCAACTTCTTTACAGAAGTCCTATATTCATAAAATTAAAGGTGTTTCTTTAGATGTTGGCAGTGTTATTAGTGCATCGTTTGCAGATGATTTGCTATATAATATAATTGGGATGGAAGGTGGGGAAAACTTCCGTTGTCAAATCTCACGCTGCTAAATAAAATTGTAAGAGGTATGTACAGACATTAAATAATTTTAGTCTTTGAATATTTAACATTTCTGTCTTTTTTTTTACTTCATATTTTAGATGTTTTTCAGAACCTAGGAGCCGGGGAGTATGAAAAAAGTATAAGAAAAGCGGTTGAACGTGCCCACCATAGGGTAAAGCAACAAAAATACATAAAAGAAAAAGGGGTTAATAAATAAAATGACGACAATTTTTTTAATTTAAACTAAAATAATCAATCTAAAAGAGAAAAAAAAATCAAAAAATAAGCGTGACCAATAAATTGGTAAAAGTTTAGCTTTATTTTTAACACTTTTTATTGACTGAACTTTATTTGTAAGAAGGTGCTTGTTTAATGTAATTAAGAAACTGTTGAATGATGTTTGATCCAGCAAACGTTTTCGAATGCAAACAAAACATAATTAATTTAAAAAATTTAGTTAAAAAAAAAAAATATTTATTTATTTAATATTTTTAATTAGGCTTAAGTTCATGAAATTTAATTTTCATTAAATTATTCTTATGAAGAAAGGAATTTTACAACATGAAAATTTATTAAAATTGTTATTGATAATCCTTCATTCTTGACGTGGCTCGGGCTCGAACCCTGGCCGGCAGGTTACCATGACATGTTTCGATCGCAACCACTCGATCTCCTCAGATGGATTTGCCGTCTTACACTCGCAGCCATCGACGACTGCTGACGTCAATAGTCAAACATCAATCCTTAAACCAAATTGTATTTTAACATTTGGTAGATCGAAATTTGCTTTCCTGAATGATTATCGATTTTAACTGATTTTACATGTTTTTTCCTTACTTCTGTTTTTTCGTACTTTTGTCAAGAATTTTTCTTGAAGTCCAAGTACATTTTTTGTTTTTTCATTTTGTCTTTCTCTTTTCTGTTGACCTTTTTCAGCACAACTTGAAGGACAAATGATACATAGAGCTCGTGCCCTAGCTTTAACAATAATTAGTATTGTGGTTATTTTGTTGAACTATTTATGGTTTTTAACCCAAATTTTTAATATTTTTAATTAGGCTTAAGTTCATGAAATTTAATTTTCATTAAATTATTCTTATGAAGAAAGGAATTTTACAACATGAAAATTTATTAAAATTGTTATTGATAATCCTTCATTCTTGACGTGGCTCGGGCTCGAACCCTGGCCGGCAGGTTACCATGACATGTTTCGATCGCAACCACTCGATCTCCTCAGATGGATTTGCCGTCTTACACTCGCAGCCATCGACGACTGCTGACGTCAATAGTCAAACATCAATCCTTAAACCAAATTGTATTTTAACATTTGGTAGATCGAAATTTGCTTTCCTGAATGATTATCGATTTTAACTGATTTTACATGTTTTTTCCTTACTTCTGTTTTTTCGTACTTTTGTCAAGAATTTTTCTTGAAGTCCAAGTACATTTTTTGTTTTTTCATTTTGTCTTTCTCTTTTCTGTTGACCTTTTTCAGCACAACTTGAAGGACAAATGATACATAGAGCTCGTGCCCTAGCTTTAATAATAATTAGTATTGTGGTTATTTTGTTGAACTATTTATGGTTTTTAACCCAAATTTTTAATATTTTTAATTAAGCTTAAGTTCATGAAATTTAATTTTCATTAAATTATTCTTATGAAGAAAGGAATTTTACAACATGAAAATTTATTAAAATTGTTATTGATAATCCTTCATTCTTGACGTGGCTCGGGCTCGAACCCTGGCCGGCAGGTTACCATGACATGTTTCGATCGCAACCACTCGATCTCCTCAGATGGATTTGCCGTCTTACACTCGCAGCCATCGACGACTGCTGACGTCAATAGTCAAACATCAATCCTTAAACCAAATTGTATTTTAACATTTGGTAGATCGAAATTTGCTTTCCTGAATGATTATCGATTTTAACTGATTTTACATGTTTTTTCCTTACTTCTGTTTTTTCGTACTTTTGTCAAGAATTTTTCTTGAAGTCCAAGTACATTTTTTGTTTTTTCATTTTGTCTTTCTCTTTTCTGTTGACCTTTTTCAGCACAACTTGAAGGACAAATGATACATAGAGCTCGTGCCCTAGCTTTAACAATAATTAGTATTGTGGTTATTTTGTTGAACTATTTATGGTTTTTAACCCAAATTTTTAATATTTTTAATTAGGCTTAAGTTCATGAAATTTAATTTTCATTAAATTATTCTTATGAAGAAAGGAATTTTACAACATGAAAATTTATTAAAATTGTTATTGATAATCCTTCATTCTTGACGTGGCTCGGGCTCGAACCCTGGCCGGCAGGTTACCATGACATGTTTCGATCGCAACCACTCGATCTCCTCAGATGGATTTGCCGTCTTACACTCGCAGCCATCGACGACTGCTAACGTCAATAGTCAAACATCAATCCTTAAACCAAATTGTATTTTAACATTTGGTAGATCGAAATTTGCTTTCCTGAATGATTATCGATTTTAACTGATTTTACATGTTTTTTCCTTACTTCTGTTTTTTCGTACTTTTGTCAAGAATTTTTCTTGAAGTCCAAGTACATTTTTTGTTTTTTCATTTTGTCTTTCTCTTTTCTGTTGACCTTTTTCAGCACAACTTGAAGGACAAATGATACATAGAGCTCGTGCCCTAGCTTTAATAATAATTAGTATTGTGGTTATTTTGTTGAACTATTTATGGTTTTTAACCCAAATTTTTAATATTTTTAATTAGGCTTAAGTTCATGAAATTTAATTTTCATTAAATTATTCTTATGAAGAAAGGAATTTTACAACATGAAAATTTATTAAAATTGTTATTGATAATCCTTCATTCTTGACGTGGCTCGGGCTCGAACCCTGGCCGGCAGGTTACCATGACATGTTTCGATCGCAACCACTCGATCTCCTCAGATGGATTTGCCGTCTTACACTCGCAGCCATCGACGACTGCTGACGTCAATAGTCAAACATCAATCCTTAAACCAAATTGTATTTTAACATTTGGTAGATCGAAATTTGCTTTCCTGAATGATTATCGATTTTAACTGATTTTACATGTTTTTTCCTTACTTCTGTTTTTTCGTACTTTTGTCAAGAATTTTTCTTGAAGTCCAAGTACATTTTTTGTTTTTTCATTTTGTCTTTCTCTTTTCTGTTGACCTTTTTCAGCACAACTTGAAGGACAAATGATACATAGAGCTCGTGCCCTAGCTTTAACAATAATTAGTATTGTGGTTATTTTGTTGAACTATTTATGGTTTTTAACCCAAATTTTTAATATTTTTAATTAGGCTTAAGTTCATGAAATTTAATTTTCATTAAATTATTCTTATGAAGAAAGGAATTTTACAACATGAAAATTTATTAAAATTGTTATTGATAATCCTTCATTCTTGACGTGGCTCGGGCTCGAACCCTGGCCGGCAGGTTACCATGACATGTTTCGATCGCAACCACTCGATCTCCTCAGATGGATTTGCCGTCTTACACTCGCAGCCATCGACGACTGCTGACGTCAATAGTCAAACATCAATCCTTAAACCAAATTGTATTTTAACATTTGGTAGATCGAAATTTGCTTTCCTGAATGATTATCGATTTTAACTGATTTTACATGTTTTTTCCTTACTTCTGTTTTTTCGTACTTTTGTCAAGAATTTTTCTTGAAGTCCAAGTACATTTTTTGTTTTTTCATTTTGTCTTTCTCTTTTCTGTTGACCTTTTTCAGCACAACTTGAAGGACAAATGATACATAGAGCTCGTGCCCTAGCTTTAACAATAATTAGTATTGTGGTTATTTTGTTGAACTATTTATGGTTTTTAACCCAAATTTTTAATATTTTTAATTAGGCTTAAGTTCATGAAATTTAATTTTCATTAAATTATTCTTATGAAGAAAGGAATTTTACAACATGAAAATTTATTAAAATTGTTATTGATAATCCTTCATTCTTGACGTGGCTCGGGCTCGAACCCTGGCCGGCAGGTTACCATGACATGTTTCGATCGCAACCACTCGATCTCCTCAGATGGATTTGCCGTCTTACACTCGCAGCCATCGACGACTGCTGACGTCAATAGTCAAACATCAATCCTTAAACCAAATTGTATTTTAACATTTGGTAGATCGAAATTTGCTTTCCTGAATGATTATCGATTTTAACTGATTTTACATGTTTTTTCCCTACTTCTGTTTTTTCGTACTTTTGTCAAGAATTTTTCTTGAAGTCCAAGTACATTTTTTGTTTTTTCATTTTGTCTTTCTCTTTTCTGTTGACCTTTTTCAGCACAACTTGAAGGACAAATGATACATAGAGCTCGTGCCCTAGCTTTAACAATAATTAGTATTGTGGTTATTTTGTTGAACTATTTATGGTTTTTAACCCAAATTTTTAATATTTTTAATTAGGCTTAAGTTCATGAAATTTAATTTTCATTAAATTATTCTTATGAAGAAAGGAATTTTACAACATGAAAATTTATTAAAATTGTTATTGATAATCCTTCATTCTTGACGTGGCTCGGGCTCGAACCCTGGCCGGCAGGTTACCATGACATGTTTCGATCGCAACCACTCGATCTCCTCAGATGGAGACGTGGCTCGGGTTCGAGCCCGAGCCACGTCAAGAATGAAGGATTATCAATAACAATTTTAATAAATTTTCATGTTGTAAAATTCCTTTCTTCATAAGAATAATTTAATGAAAATTAAATTTCATGAACTTAAGCCTAATTAAAAATATTAAAAATTTGGGTTAAAAACCATAAATAGTTCAACAAAATAACCACAATACTAATTATTGTTAAAGCTAGGGCACGAGCTCTATGTATCATTTGTCCTTCAAGTTGTGCTGAAAAAGGTCAACAGAAAAGAGAAAGACAAAATGAAAAAACAAAAAATGTACTTGGACTTCAAGAAAAATTCTTGACAAAAGTACGAAAAAACAGAAGTAAGGAAAAAACATGTAAAATCAGTTAAAATCGATAATCATTCAGGAAAGCAAATTTCGATCTACCAAATGTTAAAATACAATTTGGTTTAAGGATTGATGTTTGACTATTGACGTCAGCAGTCGTCGATGGCTGCGAGTGTAAGACGGCAAATCCATCTGAGGAGATCGAGTGGTTGCGATCGAAACATGTCATGGTAACCTGCCGGCCAGGGTTCGAGCCCGAGCCACGTCAAGAATGAAGGATTATCAATAACAATTTTAATAAATTTTCATGTTGTAAAATTCCTTTCTTCATAAGAATAATTTAATGAAAATTAAATTTCATGAACTTAAGCCTAATTAAAAATATTAAAAATTTGGGTTAAAAACCATAAATAGTTCAACAAAATAACCACAATACTAATTATTTATTTAAGTTATTTTGGAAACCAAAAAAATATTGAATTTTATTTTAAATAAAGACAAAAATTTGTATGAGAATTGAATGAGATGTTTTATTTTAATAGTGTTTTATTAAAACTAAAAAATACGTCAACAGTGACGAATATATGAATCAGTACTGACTAGTCAGCTGTGGCCGGTATATGCGTCAGTACTGACCAGTCAGTACTGACTGGTCAGCTGTGTCCGTTATATGCATCAGTACTGACTAGTCAGCTGTGTCCGGTTTTTGAGCACTCAATAATCTTGAGCAACCTACATATAGTTGTCGATATGAAAAGCAATGAATGGGCGCCTAAATATATTCCAGCCAATGGACCATACGCATTCCGAAAAAGTACAAAAAGTACCAATTTGATACCAAATGCAACGAAGTACTAAAAGTACGAGCTTTGACTCATTTTATTCCCCCAGGAAGTACTCTGTACGTTAATTTAGGTTATGTTTTATATGAATACCAAATTTTTCGAAGAGATAAAAAGTAACAGTTTTATCCCAATTTTATCCATTAAAAAATACCGTATATTTTGATCTCGACCATATGCAATCTGTATACCAAATTTATCCAAAAGAGAAAAAGTATCAAAAGTAAAACATTTTTCGTTTTAACCTCTTAAAATATACCCCACTTAAATCTGGACAATATCTCTAGCCAAATTTTTTGAAAATAAGAAAGTACCAAAACTAAAAGAGAAAAAGTGTTAAAAGTTGCCAAAAAAAGAAGCAACATTTCTTAAAAATATATATACAAGGTAGATCAAAAAAGACCTACCCCCACCCATGTTTTATTTTGTAACTAGCTTTTACCCGTGACGTCGTTCACTTTAAGATTTAAAGAAATGGGGTTATCCAGTAAAATATTTACAGAAAATTTATTTTGTTTTCTACGTCATTACTTATTTTATGTTAAAATATGTCTATAAACAACATTTTAAGATTTGTTATATTCCGCTAATATAATGGGTGATTTTTAGCTATTATCTTTTTGGCAGCACTGGTTTAAACAGCTGACGCACGTTTCGTGTTTTGTTTCACTGTCAAACATCTTCAGTTTGGTCTATAATTTAACCATGAATCGTCTTACAAACGAACAACGCTTGCAAATTATTGAATTTTATTATCAAAATGCGTGCTCTGTTAAGAAAATTCATCGCGCGCTTCTTGTGTTCAGCGACGAAGCTCATTTTTGGCTCAATGGGTAAAGGCCTGACCATAATATGCATAGCCTTGCTTAACCTACTGTCAAAAATTAACAAAAAGTCTCTCAAATGTATTTAAAAAAACAAAAACAAAATAAAAAAACATTTGATTCCGTACGGAATGTGCGATTAGATTCGCACCTTGCTTAAGCAAATGACAGTTTCATTAAACTTAGCAAAAAGTTTCCTTAAGTTCAATATGGTTTGCCTCATATAATAAACATGTATTCGCACATTTGATTAAGCCAACTTAAGCACATTGTGGTTGGGCCTTAAGTTAATAAGCCGAATTGTCGATTTTGGAGTGAAGATCAGCCAGAAGCATTGCAAGAGCTATTTATGCATCGAGAAAAAGTCACAGTTTGGTGCGGTTTATGGGCTGGTGGCATCATTGGACCGTTCCAAGATGATGCGAATCGTAACGTAACTGTGAATGGTGAGCGCTACCGTGAGATGATATCCAACTTTTTTTTGCCCAAAATGCAAGAGCTTGTTGACTTGCACGACATGTGGTTTCAACAAGACGGTGCCACATGCCACACAGCACGCTTAACAATGGACTTATTGAGAGGCGAGTTCGGTGAACATTTTATTTCACGTTCGGGACCGGTCAATTGGCCGCCTAGATCGTGCGATTTAACGTCTTTAGACTATTTTTTGTGCGGCTACGTTAAAGCTCATGTCTATACACACATGCCCGCTTCAATTGACGCATTGGAAGAAAACATTGAAGCATTTATTCGTGAGATACCGGCCGAAATGTTGGAAACCGAATGCCAACATTGGACTAAGCGGATGGACCATTTGAGGCGCAATCACGGTCAACATTTGCATGAAATAATCTTCAAACATTTAATTATATGGACCGTACTATCGATTCAAATAAAGATTTCATGCATTTTTCTGAATTTTATGAGTTTTTTTTACAACTTTCCTATAGCTCCCCTACAAGAAATGGATGACCGAAACTAATACACACGCACTATTTTTGTTTGTTTTTATTGTTACAAGTGGCGTTGCCACTCGTGTGCGTTTGTATACCAAATTAGGAATATTTTGCAAAGCCCAAATTTTATTAATCTTTTCTTCTTATTTTTATATATACTTAATAATATGTTGAATATATTTGTTAATACGTTTCATAAATTTTAATAATTATAAGAATTTAGCTAAATTTGTATTAATTATTTAAAAAAAAAAGTGGTGGAATTTTGGGAATTGCTGTTGTTAAAAACATTTTAGGAAGAAATGTTTGCTAGTGGCAACGCTAATTACTCCAGGAATGAAATGCGTATGTAAGAGTGAAACAACGAATGTATGTTAGACAGTTTCATTTTTGAATGGAATGTGTAAAATATGTAAAAAATTCAAGATTAATTTTAAAAGCGAAAGGAATTTTATGAAATTGTGACGTGCGCCCATTATATTATTTAAAATAAATATAAAAAAAGTGAAATAAAAATTGACAGTGACAATAAAGAGTGATAAAAAATAATATTTGCCTTGACAGAAAGCAAGAATTGAGTGACAATAAAAATAACACAAATACCTATTAAAATATAAAAAAGTGACAATAAGATAGAAAATACCTATTAAGAAATTAAATTAAATAATAAAAGTATACTTTTTGTGATAAAAGATAACTATGAAAAAAAGACGTTTGCAAAATTGTCTATCATTGGAAAAAAAGACATTTGAGTCCAAAATTAAAATGTATAGAAGGTTAATAGAAAACGAAGATAGTGCACGAAGTGAAAGATCTAATATACAACCTGTTCCATCAATAAGCTAAAATTCTAATGGAGTGTAAAGTAGGCATAAAAAAAGCCCAAGAGTACCTCAGCCGCATGACAGGAGAGACTTCTGATCAAGGGCTTGATGAGACCGCCAGCATGCTCCCCTTGCGGACCACAACAGCAGTGCAAGAAATAGAGGAGAAGCTAGACTCCGATTACGCTCAGGCCATGGTAACAATCACAATATTTTATATATTTTACTTGCTCAAACAGTAATTCAACTTCTTTACAGAAGTCCTATATTCATAAAATTAAAGATGTTTCTTTAGATGTTGGCAGTGTTATTAGTGCATCGTTTGCAGATGATTTGCTATATAAATATAATTGGGATGGAAGGTGGGGAAAACTTCCGTTGTCAAATCTCACGCTGCTAAATAAAATTGTAAGAGGTATGTACAGACATTAAATAATTTTAGTCTTTGAATATTTAACATTTCTGTCTTTTTTTTTACTTCATATTTTAGATGTTTTTCAGAACCTAGGAGCCGGGGAGTATGAAAAAAGTATAAGAAAAGCGGTTGAACGTGCCCACCATAGGGTAAAGCAACAAAAATACATAAAAGAAAAAGGGGTTAATAAATAAAATGACGACAATTTTTTTAATTTAAACTAAAATAATCAATCTAAAAGAGAAAAAAAATCAAAAAATAAGCGTGACCAATAAATTGGTAAAAGTTTAGCTTTATTTTTAACACTTTTTATTGACTGAACTTTATTTGTAAGAAGGTGCTTGTTTAATGTAATTAAGAAACTGTTGAATGATGTTTGATCCAGCAAACGTTTTCGAATGCAAACAAAACATAATTAATTTAAAAAATTTAGTTAAAAAAAAAAAATATTTATTTATTTAAGTTATTTTGGAAACCAAAAAAATATTGAATTTTATTTTAAATAAAGACAAAAATTTGTATGAGAATTGAATGAGATGTTTTATTTTAATAGTGTTTTATTAAAACTAAAAAATACGTCAACAGTGACGAATATATGAATCAGTACTGACTAGTCAGCTGTGGCCGGTATATGCGTCAGTACTGACCAGTCAGTACTGACTGGTCAGCTGTGTCCGTTATATGCATCAGTACTGACTAGTCAGCTGTGTCCGGTTTTTGAGCACTCAATAATCTTGAGCAACCTACATATAGTTGTCGATATGAAAAGCAATGAATGGGCGCCTAAATATATTCCAGCCAATGGACCATACGCATTCCGAAAAAGTACAAAAAGTACCAATTTGATCCATTTTTTACCCCTTAAAAAGTGCCGTATATTTTGTACTTTTTATACCAAATGCAACGAAGTACTAAAAGTACGAGCTTTGACTCATTTTATTCCCCCAGAAAGTACTCTGTACGTTAATTTAGGTTATGTTTTATATGAATACCAAATTTTTCGAAGAGATAAAAAGTAACAGTTTTATCCCAATTTTATCCATTAAAAAATACCGTATATTTTGATCTCGACCATATGCAATCTGTATACCAAATTTATCCAAAAGAGAAAAAGTATCAAAAGTAAAACATTTTTCGTTTTAACCTCTTAAAATATACCCCACTTAAATCTGGACAATATCTCTAGCCAAATTTTTTGAAAATAAGAAAGTACCAAAACTAAAAGAGAAAACGTGTTAAAAGTTGCCAAAAAAAGAAGCAACATTTCTTAAAAATATATATACAAGGTAGATCAAAAAAGACCTACCCCCACCCATGTTTTATTTTGTAACTAGCTTTTACCCGTGACGTCGTTCACTTTAAGATTTAAAGAAATGGGGTTATCCAGTAAAATATTTACAGAAAATTTATTTTGTTTTCTACGTCATTACTTATTTTATGTTAAAATATGTCTATAAACAACATTTTAAGATTTGTTATATTCCGCTAATATAATGGGTGATTTTTTAGCTATTATCTTTTTGGCAGCACTGGTTTAAACAGCTGACGCACGTTTCGTGTTTTGTTTCACTGTCAAACATCTTCAGTTTGGTCTATAATTTAACCATGAATCGTCTTACAAACGAACAACGCTTGCAAATTATTGAATTTTATTATCAAAATGCGTGCTCTGTTAAGAAAATTCATCGCGCGCTTCTTGTGTTCAGCGACGAAGCTCATTTTTGGCTCAATGGGTAAGTTAATAAGCCGAATTGTCGATTTTGGAGTGAAGATCAGCCAGAAGCATTGCAAGAGCTATTTATGCATCGAGAAAAAGTCACAGTTTGGTGCGGTTTATGGGCTGGTGGCATCATTGGACCGTTCCAAGATGATGCGAATCGTAACGTAACTGTGAATGGTGAGCGCTACCGTGAGATGATATCCAACTTTTTTTTGCCCAAAATGCAAGAGCTTGTTGACTTGCACGACATGTGGTTTCAACAAGACGGTGCCACATGCCACACAGCACGCTTAACAATGGACTTATTGAGAGGCGAGTTCGGTGAACATTTTATTTCACGTTCGGGACCGGTCAATTGGCCGCCTAGATCGTGCGATTTAACGTCTTTAGACTATTTTTTGTGCGGCTACGTTAAAGCTCATGTCTATACACACATGCCCGCTTCAATTGACGCATTGGAAGAAAACATTGAAGCATTTATTCGTGAGATACCGGCCGAAATGTTGGAAACAGAATGCCAACATTGGACTAAGCGGATGGACCATTTGAGGCGCAATCACGTTCAACATTTGCATGAAATAATCTTCAAACATTTATTTATATGGACCGTACTATCGATTCAAATAAAGATTTCATGCATTTTTCTGAATTTTATGAGTTTTTTTTACAACTTTCCTATAGCTCCCCTACAAGAAATGGATGACCGAAACTAATACACACGCACTATTTTTGTTTGTTTTTATTGTTACAAGTGGCGTTGCCACTCGTGTCCGTTTGTATACCAAATTAGGAATATTTTGCAAAGCCCAAATTTTATTAATCTTTTCTTCTTATTTTTATATATACTTAATAATATGTTGAATATATCTGTTAATACGTTTCATAAATTTTAATAATTATAAGAATTTAGCTAAATTTGTATTAATTATTTTAAAAAAAAGTGGTGGAATTTTGGGAATTGCTGTTGTTAAAAACATTTTAGGAAGAAATGTTTGCTAGTGGCAACGCTAATTACTCCAGGAATGAAATGCGTATGTAAGAGTGAAACAACGAATGTATGTTAGACAGTTTCATTTTTGAATGGAATGTGTAAAATATGTAAAAAATTCAAGATTAATTTTAAAAGCGAAAGGAATTTTATGAAATTGTGACGTGCGCCCATTATATTATTTAAAATAAATATAAAAAAGTGAAATAAAAATTGATAGTGACAATAAAGAGTGATAAAAAATAATATTTGCCTTGACAGAAAGCAAGAATTGAGTGACAATAAAAATAACACAAATACCTATTAAAATATAAAAAAGTGACAATAAGATAGAAAATACCTATTAAGAAATTAAATTAAATAATAAAAGTATACTTTTTGTGATAAAAGATAACTATGAAAAAAAGACGTTTGCAAAATTGTCTATCATTGGAAAAAAAGACATTTGAGTCCAAAATTAAAATGTATAGAAGGTTAATAGAAAACGAAGATAGTGCACGAAGTGAAAGATCTAATATACAACCTGTTCCATCAATAAGCTAAAATTCTAATGGAGTGTAAAGTAGGCATAAAACAAGCCCAAGAGTACCTCAGCCGCATGACAGGAGAGACTTCTGATCAAGGGCTTGATGAGACCGCCAGCATGCTCCCCTTGCGGACCACAACAGCAGTGCAAGAAATAGAGGAGAAGCTAGACTCCGATTACGCTCAGGCCATGGTAACAATCACAATATTTTATATATTTTACTTGCTCAAACAGTAATTCAACTTCTTTACAGAAGTCCTATATTCATAAAATTAAAGGTGTTTCTTTAGATGTTGGCAGTGTTATTAGTGCATCGTTTGCAGATGATTTGCTATATAAATATAATTGGGATGGAAGGTGGGGAAAACTTCCGTTGTCAAATCTCACGCTGCTAAATAAAATTGTAAGAGGTATGTACAGACATTAAATAATTTTAGTCTTTGAATAATTAACATTTCTGTCTTTTTTTTTTACTTCATATTTTAGATGTTTTTCAGAACCTAGGAGCCGGGGAGTATGAAAAAAGTATAAGAAAAGCGGTTGAACGTGCCCACCATAGGGTAAAGCAACAAAAATACATAAAAGAAAAAGGGGTTAATAAATAATATGACGAAAATTTTTTTAATTTAAACTAAAATAATCAATCTAAAAGAGAAAAAAAATCAAAAAATAAGCGTGACCAATAAATTGGTAAAAGTTTAGCTTTATTTTTAACACTTTTTATTGACTGAACTTTATTTGTAAGAAGGTGCTTGTTTAATGTAATTAAGAAACTGTTGAATGATGTTTGATCCAGCAAACGTTTTCGAATGCAAACAAAACATAATTAATTTAAAAAATTTAGTTAAAAAAAAAAAATATTTATTTATTTAAGTTATTTTGGAAACCAAAAAATATTGAATTTTATTTTAAATAAAGACAAAAATTTGTATGAGAATTGAATGAGATGTTTTATTTTAATAGTGTTTTATTAAAACTAAAAAATACGTCAACAGTGACGAATATATGAATCAGTACAGACTAGTCAGCTGTGGCCGGTATATGCGTCAGTACTGACCATTCAGTACTGACTGGTCAGCTGTGTCCGTTATATGCATCAGTACTGACTAGTCAGCTGTGTCCGGTTTTTGAGCACTCAATAATCTTGAGCAACCTACATATAGTTGTCGATATGAAAAGCAATGAATGGGCGCCTAAATATATTCCAGCCAATGGACCATACGCATTCCGAAAAAGTACAAAAAGTACCAATTTGATCCATTTTTTACCCCTTAAAAAGTGCCGTATATTTTGTACTTTTTATACCAAATGCAACGAAGTACTAAAAGTACGAGCTTTGACTCATTTTATTCTCCCAGAAAGTACTCTGTACGTTAATTTAGGTTATGTTTTATATGAATACCAAATTTTTCGAAGAGATAAAAAGTAACAGTTTTATCCCAATTTTATCCATTAAAAAATACCGTATATTTTGATCTCGACCATATGCAATCTGTATACCAAATTTATCCAAAAGAGAAAAAGTATCAAAAGTAAAACATTTTTCGTTTTAACCTCTTAAAATATACCCCACTTAAATCTGGACAATATCTCTAGCCAAATTTTTTGAAAATAAGAAAGTACCAAAACTAAAAGAGAAAAAGTGTTAAAAGTTGCCAAAAAAAGAAGCAACATTTCTTAAAAATATATATACAAGGTAGATCAAAAAAGACCTACCCCCACCCATGTTTTATTTTGTAACTAGCTTTTACCCGTGACGTCGTTCACTTTAAGATTTAAAGAAATGGGGTTATCCAGTAAAATATTTACAGAAAATTTATTTTGTTTTCTACGTCATTACTTATTTTATGTTAAAATATGTCTATAAACAACATTTTAAGATTTGTTATATTCCGCTAATATAATGGGTGATTTTTTAGCTATTATCTTTTTGGCAGCACTGGTTTAAACAGCTGACGCACGTTTCGTGTTTTGTTTCACTGTCAAACATCTTCAGTTTGGTCTATAATTTAACCATGAATCGTCTTACAAACGAACAACGCTTGCAAATTATTGAATTTTATTATCAAAATGCGTGCTCTGTTAAGAAAATTCATCGCGCGCTTCTTGTGTTCAGCGACGAAGCTCATTTTTGGCTCAATGGGTAAGTTAATAAGCCGAATTGTCGATTTTGGAGTGAAGATCAGCCAGAAGCATTGCAAGAGCTATTTATGCATCCAGAAAAAGTCACAGTTTGGTGCGGTTTATGGGCTGGTGGCATCATTGGACCGTTCCAAGATGATGCGAATCGTAACGTAACTGTGAATGGTGAGCGCTACCGTGAGATGATATCCAACTTTTTTTTGCCCAAAATGCAAGAGCTTGTTGACTTGCACGACATGTGGTTTCAACAAGACGGTGCCACATGCCACACAGCACGCTTAACAATGGACTTATTGAGAGGCGAGTTCGGTGAACATTTTATTTCACGTTCGGGACCGGTCAATTGGCCGCCTAGATCGTGCGATTTAACGTCTTTAGACTATTTTTTGTGCGGCTACGTTAAAGCTCATGTCTATACACACATGCCCGCTTCAATTGACGCATTGGAAGAAAACATTGAAGCATTTATTCGTGAGATACCGGCCGAAATGTTGGAAACAGAATGCCAACATTGGACTAAGCGGATGGACCATTTGAGGCGCAATCACGGTCAACATTGGCATGAAATAATCTTCAAACATTTAATTATATGGACCGTACTATCGATTCAAATAAAGATTTCATGCATTTTTCTGAATTTTATGAGTTTTTTTTACAACTTTCCTATAGCTCCCCTACAAGAAATGGATGACCGAAACTAATACACACGCACTATTTTTGTTTGTTTTTATTGTTACAAGTGGCGTTGCCACTCGTGTGCGTTTGTATACCAAATTAGGAATATTTTGCAAAGCCCAAATTTTATTAATCTTTTCTTCTTATTTTTATATATACTTAATAATATGTTGAATATATCTGTTAATACGTTTCATAAATTTTAATAATTATAAGAATTTAGCTAAATTTGTATTAATTATTTAAAAAAAAAGTGGTGGAATTTTGGGAATTGCTGTTGTTAAAAACATTTTAGGAAGAAATGTTTGCTAGTGGCAACGCTAATTACTCCAGGAATGAAATGCGTATGTAAGAGTGAAACAACGAATGTATGTTAGACAGTTTCATTTTTGAATGGAATGTGTAAAATATGTAAAAAATTCAAGATTAATTTTAAAAGCGAAAGGAATTTTATGAAATTGTGACGTGCGCCCATTATATTATTTAAAATAAATATAAAAAAGTGAAATAAAAATTGATAGTGACAATAAAGAGTGATAAAAAATAATATTTGCCTTGACAGAAAGCAAGAATTGAGTGACAATAAAAATAACACAAATACCTATTAAAATATAAAAAAGTGACAATAAGATAGAAAATACCTATTAAGAAATTAAATTAAATAATAAAAGTATACTTTTTGTGATAAAAGATAACTATGAAAAAAAGACGTTTGCAAAATTGTCTATCATTGGAAAAAAAGACATTTGAGTCCAAAATTAAAATGTATAGAAGGTTAATAGAAAACGAAGATAGTGCACGAAGTGAAAGATCTAATATACAACCTGTTCCATCAATAAGCTAAAATTCTAATGGAGTGTA
Organism: Pollenia angustigena; assembly: GCA_930367215.1. Lineage (NCBI taxonomy): Eukaryota > Metazoa > Arthropoda > Insecta > Diptera > Polleniidae > Pollenia > Pollenia angustigena. The sequence continues at coordinate 75,004,294 of OV884056.1, forward strand.
AAGTAGGCATAAAACAAGCCCAAGAGTACCTCAGCCGCATGACAGGAGAGACTTCTGATCAAGGGCTTGATGAGACCGCCAGCATGCTCCCCTTGCGGACCACAACAGCAGTGCAAGAAATAGAGGAGAAGCTAGACTCCGATTACGCTCAGGCCATGGTAACAATCACAATATTTTATATATTTTACTTGCTCAAACAGTAATTCAACTTCTTTACAGAAGTCCTATATTCATAAAATTAAAGATGTTTCTTTAGATGTTGGCAGTGTTATTAGTGCATCGTTTGCAGATGATTTGCTATATAAATATAATTGGGATGGAAGGTGGGGAAAACTTCCGTTGTCAAATCTCACGCTGCTAAATAAAATTGTAAGAGGTATGTACAGACATTAAATAATTTTAGTCTTTGAATATTTAACATTTCTGTCTTTTTTTTTACTTCATATTTTAGATGTTTTTCAGAACCTAGGAGCCGGGGAGTATGAAAAAAGTATAAGAAAAGCGGTTGAACGTGCCCACCATAGGGTAAAGCAACAAAAATACATAAAAGAAAAAGGGGTTAATAAATAAAATGACGACAATTTTTTTAATTTAAACTAAAATAATCAATCTAAAAGAGAAAAAAAATCAAAAAATAAGCGTGACCAATAAATTGGTAAAAGTTTAGCTTTATTTTTAACACTTTTTATTGACTGAACTTTATTTGTAAGAAGGTGCTTGTTTAATGTAATTAAGAAACTGTTGAATGATGTTTGATCCAGCAAACGTTTTCGAATGCAAACAAAACATAATTAATTTAAAAAATTTAGTTAAAAAAAAAAAATATTTATTTATTTAAGTTATTTTGGAAACCAAAAAAATATTGAATTTTATTTTAAATAAAGACAAAAATTTGTATGAGAATTGAATGAGATGTTTTATTTTAATAGTGTTTTATTAAAACTAAAAAATACGTCAACAGTGACGAATATATGAATCAGTACTGACTAGTCAGCTGTGGCCGGTATATGCGTCAGTACTGACCAGTCAGTACTGACTGGTCAGCTGTGTCCGTTATATGCATCAGTACTGACTAGTCAGCTGTGTCCGGTTTTTGAGCACTCAATAATCTTGAGCAACCTACATATAGTTGTCGATATGAAAAGCAATGAATGGGCGCCTAAATATATTCCAGCCAATGGACCATACGCATTCCGAAAAAGTACAAAAAGTACCAATTTGATCCATTTTTTACCCCTTAAAAAGTGCCGTATATTTTGTACTTTTTATACCAAATGCAACGAAGTACTAAAAGTACGAGCTTTGACTCATTTTATTCCCCCAGAAAGTACTCTGTACGTTAATTTAGGTTATGTTTTATATGAATACCAAATTTTTCGAAGAGATAAAAAGTAACAGTTTTATCCCAATTTTATCCATTAAAAAATACCGTATATTTTGATCTCGACCATATGCAATCTGTATACCAAATTTATCCAAAAGAGAAAAAGTATCAAAAGTAAAACATTTTTCGTTTTAACCTCTTAAAATATACCCCACTTAAATCTGGACAATATCTCTAGCCAAATTTTTTGAAAATAAGAAAGTACCAAAACTAAAAGAGAAAACGTGTTAAAAGTTGCCAAAAAAAGAAGCAACATTTCTTAAAAATATATATACAAGGTAGATCAAAAAAGACCTACCCCCACCCATGTTTTATTTTGTAACTAGCTTTTACCCGTGACGTCGTTCACTTTAAGATTTAAAGAAATGGGGTTATCCAGTAAAATATTTACAGAAAATTTATTTTGTTTTCTACGTCATTACTTATTTTATGTTAAAATATGTCTATAAACAACATTTTAAGATTTGTTATATTCCGCTAATATAATGGGTGATTTTTTAGCTATTATCTTTTTGGCAGCACTGGTTTAAACAGCTGACGCACGTTTCGTGTTTTGTTTCACTGTCAAACATCTTCAGTTTGGTCTATAATTTAACCATGAATCGTCTTACAAACGAACAACGCTTGCAAATTATTGAATTTTATTATCAAAATGCGTGCTCTGTTAAGAAAATTCATCGCGCGCTTCTTGTGTTCAGCGACGAAGCTCATTTTTGGCTCAATGGGTAAGTTAATAAGCCGAATTGTCGATTTTGGAGTGAAGATCAGCCAGAAGCATTGCAAGAGCTATTTATGCATCGAGAAAAAGTCACAGTTTGGTGCGGTTTATGGGCTGGTGGCATCATTGGACCGTTCCAAGATGATGCGAATCGTAACGTAACTGTGAATGGTGAGCGCTACCGTGAGATGATATCCAACTTTTTTTTGCCCAAAATGCAAGAGCTTGTTGACTTGCACGACATGTGGTTTCAACAAGACGGTGCCACATGCCACACAGCACGCTTAACAATGGACTTATTGAGAGGCGAGTTCGGTGAACATTTTATTTCACGTTCGGGACCGGTCAATTGGCCGCCTAGATCGTGCGATTTAACGTCTTTAGACTATTTTTTGTGCGGCTACGTTAAAGCTCATGTCTATACACACATGCCCGCTTCAATTGACGCATTGGAAGAAAACATTGAAGCATTTATTCGTGAGATACCGGCCGAAATGTTGGAAACAGAATGCCAACATTGGACTAAGCGGATGGACCATTTGAGGCGCAATCACGTTCAACATTTGCATGAAATAATCTTCAAACATTTATTTATATGGACCGTACTATCGATTCAAATAAAGATTTCATGCATTTTTCTGAATTTTATGAGTTTTTTTTACAACTTTCCTATAGCTCCCCTACAAGAAATGGATGACCGAAACTAATACACACGCACTATTTTTGTTTGTTTTTATTGTTACAAGTGGCGTTGCCACTCGTGTCCGTTTGTATACCAAATTAGGAATATTTTGCAAAGCCCAAATTTTATTAATCTTTTCTTCTTATTTTTATATATACTTAATAATATGTTGAATATATCTGTTAATACGTTTCATAAATTTTAATAATTATAAGAATTTAGCTAAATTTGTATTAATTATTTTAAAAAAAAGTGGTGGAATTTTGGGAATTGCTGTTGTTAAAAACATTTTAGGAAGAAATGTTTGCTAGTGGCAACGCTAATTACTCCAGGAATGAAATGCGTATGTAAGAGTGAAACAACGAATGTATGTTAGACAGTTTCATTTTTGAATGGAATGTGTAAAATATGTAAAAAATTCAAGATTAATTTTAAAAGCGAAAGGAATTTTATGAAATTGTGACGTGCGCCCATTATATTATTTAAAATAAATATAAAAAAGTGAAATAAAAATTGATAGTGACAATAAAGAGTGATAAAAAATAATATTTGCCTTGACAGAAAGCAAGAATTGAGTGACAATAAAAATAACACAAATACCTATTAAAATATAAAAAAGTGACAATAAGATAGAAAATACCTATTAAGAAATTAAATTAAATAATAAAAGTATACTTTTTGTGATAAAAGATAACTATGAAAAAAAGACGTTTGCAAAATTGTCTATCATTGGAAAAAAAGACATTTGAGTCCAAAATTAAAATGTATAGAAGGTTAATAGAAAACGAAGATAGTGCACGAAGTGAAAGATCTAATATACAACCTGTTCCATCAATAAGCTAAAATTCTAATGGAGTGTAAAGTAGGCATAAAACAAGCCCAAGAGTACCTCAGCCGCATGACAGGAGAGACTTCTGATCAAGGGCTTGATGAGACCGCCAGCATGCTCCCCTTGCGGACCACAACAGCAGTGCAAGAAATAGAGGAGAAGCTAGACTCCGATTACGCTCAGGCCATGGTAACAATCACAATATTTTATATATTTTACTTGCTCAAACAGTAATTCAACTTCTTTACAGAAGTCCTATATTCATAAAATTAAAGGTGTTTCTTTAGATGTTGGCAGTGTTATTAGTGCATCGTTTGCAGATGATTTGCTATATAAATATAATTGGGATGGAAGGTGGGGAAAACTTCCGTTGTCAAATCTCACGCTGCTAAATAAAATTGTAAGAGGTATGTACAGACATTAAATAATTTTAGTCTTTGAATATTTAACATTTCTGTCTTTTTTTTTACTTCATATTTTAGATGTTTTTCAGAACCTAGGAGCCGGGGAGTATGAAAAAAGTATAAGAAAAGCGGTTGAACGTGCCCACCATAGGGTAAAGCAACAAAAATACATAAAAGAAAAAGGGGTTAATAAATAATATGACGAAAATTTTTTTAATTTAAACTAAAATAATCAATCTAAAAGAGAAAAAAAATCAAAAAATAAGCGTGACCAATAAATTGGTAAAAGTTTAGCTTTATTTTTAACACTTTTTATTGACTGAACTTTATTTGTAAGAAGGTGCTTGTTTAATGTAATTAAGAAACTGTTGAATGATGTTTGATCCAGCAAACGTTTTCGAATGCAAACAAAACATAATTAATTTAAAAAATTTAGTTAAAAAAAAAAAATATTTATTTATTTAAGTTATTTTGGAAACCAAAAAATATTGAATTTTATTTTAAATAAAGACAAAAATTTGTATGAGAATTGAATGAGATGTTTTATTTTAATAGTGTTTTATTAAAACTAAAAAATACGTCAACAGTGACGAATATATGAATCAGTACTGACTAGTCAGCTGTGGCCGGTATATGCGTCAGTACTGACCATTCAGTACTGACTGGTCAGCTGTGTCCGTTATATGCATCAGTACTGACTAGTCAGCTGTGTCCGGTTTTTGAGCACTCAATAATCTTGAGCAACCTACATATAGTTGTCGATATGAAAAGCAATGAATGGGCGCCTAAATATATTCCAGCCAATGGACCATACGCATTCCGAAAAAGTACAAAAAGTACCAATTTGATCCATTTTTTACCCCTTAAAAAGTGCCGTATATTTTGTACTTTTTATACCAAATGCAACGAAGTACTAAAAGTACGAGCTTTGACTCATTTTATTCTCCCAGAAAGTACTCTGTACGTTAATTTAGGTTATGTTTTATATGAATACCAAATTTTTCGAAGAGATAAAAAGTAACAGTTTTATCCCAATTTTATCCATTAAAAAATACCGTATATTTTGATCTCGACCATATGCAATCTGTATACCAAATTTATCCAAAAGAGAAAAAGTATCAAAAGTAAAACATTTTTCGTTTTAACCTCTTAAAATATACCCCACTTAAATCTGGACAATATCTCTAGCCAAATTTTTTGAAAATAAGAAAGTACCAAAACTAAAAGAGAAAAAGTGTTAAAAGTTGCCAAAAAAAGAAGCAACATTTCTTAAAAATATATATACAAGGTAGATCAAAAAAGACCTACCCCCACCCATGTTTTATTTTGTAACTAGCTTTTACCCGTGACGTCGTTCACTTTAAGATTTAAAGAAATGGGGTTATCCAGTAAAATATTTACAGAAAATTTATTTTGTTTTCTACGTCATTACTTATTTTATGTTAAAATATGTCTATAAACAACATTTTAAGATTTGTTATATTCCGCTAATATAATGGGTGATTTTTTAGCTATTATCTTTTTGGCAGCACTGGTTTAAACAGCTGACGCACGTTTCGTGTTTTGTTTCACTGTCAAACATCTTCAGTTTGGTCTATAATTTAACCATGAATCGTCTTACAAACGAACAACGCTTGCAAATTATTGAATTTTATTATCAAAATGCGTGCTCTGTTAAGAAAATTCATCGCGCGCTTCTTGTGTTCAGCGACGAAGCTCATTTTTGGCTCAATGGGTAAGTTAATAAGCCGAATTGTCGATTTTGGAGTGAAGATCAGCCAGAAGCATTGCAAGAGCTATTTATGCATCCAGAAAAAGTCACAGTTTGGTGCGGTTTATGGGCTGGTGGCATCATTGGACCGTTCCAAGATGATGCGAATCGTAACGTAACTGTGAATGGTGAGCGCTACCGTGAGATGATATCCAACTTTTTTTTGCCCAAAATGCAAGAGCTTGTTGACTTGCACGACATGTGGTTTCAACAAGACGGTGCCACATGCCACACAGCACGCTTAACAATGGACTTATTGAGAGGCGAGTTCGGTGAACATTTTATTTCACGTTCGGGACCGGTCAATTGGCCGCCTAGATCGTGCGATTTAACGTCTTTAGACTATTTTTTGTGCGGCTACGTTAAAGCTCATGTCTATACACACATGCCCGCTTCAATTGACGCATTGGAAGAAAACATTGAAGCATTTATTCGTGAGATACCGGCCGAAATGTTGGAAACAGAATGCCAACATTGGACTAAGCGGATGGACCATTTGAGGCGCAATCACGGTCAACATTGGCATGAAATAATCTTCAAACATTTAATTATATGGACCGTACTATCGATTCAAATAAAGATTTCATGCATTTTTCTGAATTTTATGAGTTTTTTTTACAACTTTCCTATAGCTCCCCTACAAGAAATGGATGACCGAAACTAATACACACGCACTATTTTTGTTTGTTTTTATTGTTACAAGTGGCGTTGCCACTCGTGTGCGTTTGTATACCAAATTAGGAATATTTTGCAAAGCCCAAATTTTATTAATCTTTTCTTCTTATTTTTATATATACTTAATAATATGTTGAATATATCTGTTAATACGTTTCATAAATTTTAATAATTATAAGAATTTAGCTAAATTTGTATTAATTATTTAAAAAAAAAGTGGTGGAATTTTGGGAATTGCTGTTGTTAAAAACATTTTAGGAAGAAATGTTTGCTAGTGGCAACGCTAATTACTCCAGGAATGAAATGCGTATGTAAGAGTGAAACAACGAATGTATGTTAGACAGTTTCATTTTTGAATGGAATGTGTAAAATATGTAAAAAATTCAAGATTAATTTTAAAAGCGAAAGGAATTTTATGAAATTGTGACGTGCGCCCATTATATTATTTAAAATAAATATAAAAAAAGTGAAATAAAAATTGACAGTGACAATAAAGAGTGATAAAAAATAATATTTGCCTTGACAGAAAGCAAGAATTGAGTGACAATAAAAATAACACAAATACCTATTAAAATATAAAAAAGTGACAATAAGATAGAAAATACCTATTAAGAAATTAAATTAAATAATAAAAGTATACTTTTTGTGATAAAAGATAACTATGAAAAAAAGACGTTTGCAAAATTGTCTATCATTGGAAAAAAAGACATTTGAGTCCAAAATTAAAATGTATAGAAGGTTAATAGAAAACGAAGATAGTGCACGAAGTGAAAGATCTAATATACAACCTGTTCCATCAATAAGCTAAAATTCTAATGGAGTGTAAAGTAGGCATAAAAAAAGCCCAAGAGTACCTCAGCCGCATGACAGGAGAGACTTCTGATCAATTACAGAAGTCCTATATTCATAAAATTAAGGGTGTTTCTTTAGATGTTGGCAGTGTTATTAGTGCATCGTTTGCAGATGATTTGCTATATAAATATAATTGGGATGGAAGGTGGGGAAAACTTCCGTTGTCAAATCTCACGCTGCTAAATAAAATTGTAAGAGGTATGTACAGACATTAAATAATTTTAGTCTTTGAATATTTAACATTTCTGTCTTTTTTTTTACTTCATATTTTAGATGTTTTTCAGAACCTAGGAGCCGGGGAGTATGAAAAAAGTATAAGAAAAGCGGTTGAACGTGCCCACCATAGGGTAAAGCAACAAAAATACATAAAAGAAAAAGGGGTTAATAAATAAAATGACGACAATTTTTTTAATTTAAACTAAAATAATCAATCTAAAAGAGAAAAAAAATCAAAAAATAAGCGTGACCAATAAATTGGTAAAAGTTTAGCTTTATTTTTAACACTTTTTATTGACTGAACTTTATTTGTAAGAAGGTGCTTGTTTAATGTAATTAAGAAACTGTTGAATAATGTTTGATCCAGCAAACGTTTTCGAATGCAAACAAAACATAATTAATTTAAAAAATTTAGTTAAAAAAAAAAAATATTTATTTATTTAAGTTATTTTGGAAACCAAAAAAATATTGAATTTTATTTTAAATAAAGACAAAAATTTGTATGAGAATTGAATGAGATGAATCGTGTTTTATTTAAACTAAAAAGTACGTCAACAGTGACGAATATATGCATCAGTACTGACTAGTCAGCTGTGGCCGGTATATGCGTCAGTACTGATTGGTCAGTACTGACTGGTCAGCTGTGTCCGTTATATGCATCAGTACTGACTAGTCAGCTGTGTCCGGTTATACATCAGTACTGATATGTAAAGAGTATAAGAGTAAACAGCTCAGATATATGTTTTATCTACCACAAAATTCATAGGTTAAAGAAGGATGCAAAATCACACGTACACAAAAGTTTAGGTCATTTTTTTCACGTTGGCCTTAAGAAAATGATAGAAACTTTGTTCTACGCGATGACCGATATCTCTATCAGCAATGTCGGTCATATGATAGGTCAAATGACCGTCACTATTCTTGTAGGGTCTTAAAAAATCACCCGATACATACATAACTTTTGAGCACTCAATAATCTTGAGCAACCTACATATAGTTGTCGATATGAAAAGCAATGAATGGGCGCCTAAATATATTCCAGCCAATGGACCATACGCAATCCGAAAAAGTACAAAAAGTACCAATTTGATCCATTTTCTACCCCTTAAAAAGTGCCGTATATTTTGTACTTTTTATACCAAATGCAACGAAGTACTAAAAGTACGAGCTTTGACTCCTTTTATTCCCCCAGAAAGTACTCTGTACGTTAATTTAGGTTATGTTTTATATGAATACCAAATTTTTCGAAGAGATAAAAAGTAACAGTTTTATCCCAATTTTATCCCTTAAAAAATACCGTATATTTTGATCTCGACCATATGCAATCTGTATACCAAATTTATCCAAAAGAGAAAAAGTATCAAAAGTAAAACATTTTTCGTTTTAACCTCTTAAAATATACCCCACTTAAATCTGGACAATATCTCTAGCCAAATTTTTTGAAAATAAAAAAGTACCAAAACTAAAAGAGAAAAAGTGTTAAAAGTTGCCAAAAAAAGAAGCAACATTTCTTAAAAATATATATACAAGGTAGATCAAAAAAGACCTACCCCCACCCATGTTTTATTTTGTAACTAGCTTTTACCCGTGACGTCGTTCACTTTAAGATTTAAAGAAATGGGGTTATCCAGTAAAATATTTACAGAAAATTTATTTTGTTTTCTACGTCATTACTTATTTTATGTTAAAATATGTCTATAAACAACATTTTAAGATTTGTTATATTCCGCTAATATAATGGGTGATTTTTTAGCTATTATCTTTTTGGCAACACTGGTTTAAACAGCTGACGCACGTTTCGTGTTTTGTTTCACTGTCAAACATCTTCAGTTTGGTCTATAATTTAACCATGAATCGTCTTACAAACGAACAACGCTTGCAAATTATTGAATTTTATTATCAAAATGCGTGCTCTGTTAAGAAAATTCATCGCGCGCTTCTTGTGTTCAGCGACGAAGCTCATTTGGCTCAATGGGTAAGTTAATAAGCCGAATTGTCGATTTTGGAGTGAAGATCAGCCAGAAGCATTGCAAGAGCTATTTATGCATCGAGAAAAAGTCACAGTTTGGTGCGGTTTATGGGCTGGTGGCATCAATGGACCGTACTTCTTCCAAGATGATGCGAATCGTAACGTAACTGTGAATGGTGAGCGCTACCGTGAGATGATATCCAACTTTTTTTTGCCCAAAATGCAAGAGCTTGACTTGCACGACATGTGGTTTCAACAAGACGGTGCCACATGCCACACAGCACGCTTAACAATGGACTTATTGAGAGGCGAGTTCGGTGAACATTTTATTTCACGTTCGGGACCGGTCAATTGGCCGCCTAGATCGTGCGATTTAACGTCTTTAGACTATTTTTTGTGCGGCTACGTTAAAGCTCATGTCTATACACACATGCCCGCTTCAATTGACACATTGGAAGAAAACATTGAAGCATTTATTCGTGAGATACCGGCCGAAATGTTGGAAACAGAATGCCAACATTGGACTAAGCGGATGGACCATTTGAAGCGCAATCACGGTCAACATTTGCATGAAATAATCTTCAAACATTTAATTATATGGACCGTACTATCGATTCAAATAAAGATTTCATGCATTTTTCTGAATTTTATGAGTTTTTTTTTACAACTTTCCTATAGCTCCCCTACAAGAAATGGATGACCGAAACTAAAGCAGACCATACACGATTCAATTCAATTGTCAACTGAGTCGGTTGTTGTCCAAATCAAAGCGTGTATGGCCTTGTCAGTTGATTAGTTTTACACTCGCAGCCATCGACGACTGCTGACGTCAATAGTCAAACATCAATCCTTAAACCAAATTGTATTTTAACATTTGGTAGATCGAAATTTGCTTTCCTGAATGATTATCCATTTTAATTGATTTTACATGTTTTTCCTTACTTCTGTTTTTTCGTACTTTTGTCAAGAATTTTTCTTAAAGTCCAAGTACATTTTTTGTTTTTTCATTTTGTCTTTCTCTTCTCTGTTGACCTTTTCAGCACAACTTGAAGGACAAATGTACACATAGAGCTCGTGCCTTAGCTTTAACAATAATTAGTATTGTGGTTATTTTGTTGAACTATTTATGGTTTTTAATCCAAATTTTTTAATTAGAGTGTAAGACGGCAAATCCATCTGAGGAGATCGAGTGGTTGCGATCGAAACATGTCATGGTAACCTGCCGGCCAGGGTTCGAGCCCGAGCCACGTCAAGAATGAAAGATTATCAATAACAATTTTAATTAATTTTCATGTTGTAAAATTCCTTTCTTCATAAGAATAATTTAATGAAAATTAAATTTCATGAACTTAAGCCTAATTAAAAAATTTGGATTAAAAACCATAAATAGTTCAACAAAATAACCACAATACTAATTATTGTTAAAGCTAAGGCACGAGCTCTATGTGTACATTTGTCCTTCAAGTTGTGCTGAAAAGGTCAACAGAGAAGAGAAAGACAAAATGAAAAAACAAAAAATGTACTTGGACTTCAAGAAAAATTCTTGACAAAAGTACGAAAAAACAGAAGTAAGGAAAAACATGTAAAATCAATTAAAATGGATAATCATTCAGGAAAGCAAATTTCGATCTACCAAATGTTAAAATACAATTTGGTTTAAGGATTGATGTTTGACTATTGACGTCAGCAGTCGTCGATGGCTGCGAGTGTAAGACGGCAAATCCATCTGAGGAGATCGAGTGGTTGCGATCGAAACATGTCATGGTAACCTGCCGGCCAGGGTTCGAGCCCGAGCCACGTCAAGAATGAAAGATTATCAATAACAATTTTAATTAATTTTCATGTTGTAAAATTCCTTTCTTCATAAGAATAATTTAATGAAAATTAAATTTCATGAACTTAAGCCTAATTAAAAAATTTGGATTAAAAACCATAAATAGTTCAACAAAATAACCACAATACTAATTATTGTTAAAGCTAAGGCACGAGCTCTATGTGTACATTTGTCCTTCAAGTTGTGCTGAAAAGGTCAACAGAGAAGAGAAAGACAAAATGAAAAAACAAAAAATGTACTTGGACTTCAAGAAAAATTCTTGACAAAAGTACGAAAAAACAGAAGTAAGGAAAAACATGTAAAATCAATTAAAATGGATAATCATTCAGGAAAGCAAATTTCGATCTACCAAATGTTAAAATACAATTTGGTTTAAGGATTGATGTTTGACTATTGACGTCAGCAGTCGTCGATGGCTGCGAGTGTAAGACGGCAAATCCATCTGAGGAGATCGAGTGGTTGCGATCGAAACATGTCATGGTAACCTGCCGGCCAGGGTTCGAGCCCGAGCCACGTCAAGAATGAAAGATTATCAATAACAATTTTAATTAATTTTCATGTTGTAAAATTCCTTTCTTCATAAGAATAATTTAATGAAAATTAAATTTCATGAACTTAAGCCTAATTAAAAAATTTGGATTAAAAACCATAAATAGTTCAACAAAATAACCACAATACTAATTATTGTTAAAGCTAAGGCACGAGCTCTATGTGTACATTTGTCCTTCAAGTTGTGCTGAAAAGGTCAACAAAGAAGAGAAAGACAAAATGAAAAAACAAAAAATGTACTTGGACTTCAAGAAAAATTCTTGACAAAAGTACGAAAAAACAGAAGTAAGGAAAAACATGTAAAATCAATTAAAATGGATAATCATTCAGGAAAGCAAATTTCGATCTACCAAATGTTAAAATACAATTTGGTTTAAGGATTGATGTTTGACTATTGACGTCAGCAGTCGTCGATGGCTGCGAGTGTAAGACGGCAAATCCATCTGAGGAGATCGAGTGGTTGCGATCGAAACATGTCATGGTAACCTGCCGGCCAGGGTTCGAGCCCGAGCCACGTCAAGAATGAAAGATTATCAATAACAATTTTAATTAATTTTCATGTTGTAAAATTCCTTTCTTCATAAGAATAATTTAATGAAAATTAAATTTCATGAACTTAAGCCTAATTAAAAAATTTGGATTAAAAACCATAAATAGTTCAACAAAATAACCACAATACTAATTATTGTTAAAGCTAAGGCACGAGCTCTATGTGTACATTTGTCCTTCAAGTTGTGCTGAAAAGGTCAACAGAGAAGAGAAAGACAAAATGAAAAAACAAAAAATGTACTTGGACTTCAAGAAAAATTCTTGACAAAAGTACGAAAAAACAGAAGTAAGGAAAAACATGTAAAATCAATTAAAATGGATAATCATTCAGGAAAGCAAATTTCGATCTACCAAATGTTAAAATACAATTTGGTTTAAGGATTGATGTTTGACTATTGACGTCAGCAGTCGTCGATGGCTGCGAGTGTAAGACGGCAAATCCATCTGAGGAGATCGAGTGGTTGCGATCGAAACATGTCATGGTAACCTGCCGGCCAGGGTTCGAGCCCGAGCCACGTCAAGAATGAAAGATTATCAATAACAATTTTAATTAATTTTCATGTTGTAAAATTCCTTTCTTCATAAGAATAATTTAATGAAAATTAAATTTCATGAACTTAAGCCTAATTAAAAAATTTGGATTAAAAACCATAAATAGTTCAACAAAATAACCACAATACTAATTTTTGTCTTCTTATTTATTTTAATAAAAAAGTTTACGCATAAAATTTTTTTTTCTAGAAAAACGATAACTAATGTTTGAATTAATTTTAAATATAAGCAGCTTGATGAATTTTTTTGTAAAAAATAACGTGTGTTGCGAGATACTTATGTATGTTCTCTGTTAAAACTTAAAGTCGTTATAAGTTTTTTTTTTTTTTTTTTTTTTTTTTTTTTTTTAATTCCCTACTCTAATCCCGCGAAGCTCTATGCTTGTCTGCAGGAAAGAAACCAGAGTCTCTGGCGGGAATCGAACCCGCAACCCCGGCGCTGATAGACAAGCTCTCTACCAGCTAGTCTACCGGGGCACTCATATATAAAATATAAAAAGCTATTAAGATTTATTTCAAATAATGTAAACCTCTTTTTTACCATTCATTACACTTATATTTTAAAATGTCTTTCAAATAGGTATAGATAGTATTTGTTAAAGTAAACACAAAGTAGAAACCACATAGTATATCGTCTGTTGGTTACTGGTTTGCCGCACGGTACAAAAATGTTTTGTCCTACATGCTTTGAATATTTTATCTTTTGCATCGAAAATTTGATTCATAGCACAAAAAGTGACAAATGAAGCAAAACAATGAGAACTATAAAATTAAGGATATCAGGAAATGCTAGAGCTAGATATCTCTAAATATATTCGAGACATCAAAAAAGTATTTAATGTTAAAAAAAGGGTGTCACTATTATTATATAGAATTGATTTAAAACTAAATTTTTGCAAAAATGTGCCTGCCAGAAAATTAAAAACTAATTTTAGCAATTACCAAAAAAGCGATAATAAAAAATTAAATTGAAGTTAAAAAAACAATTCGTAGATTTAAGATGATGCTGCCGATCTTCATGGGTTCTCTTAAGCAACAGTGTGTAGTATTTTAGCCAGAGTGGCTCGTGCTTTAGCTCGCTGGGGCAATAGAAAAATTAAACTGCCTTCATCTCTTATAGAGGAAGCAATCCTAATTACAGAATTTAAGACATTTAAAAATGTCCCAAACGTTATTGGTACGCACATACATATCAAAAAAAAAAAACCGGCGCAAATTTTGCCCAATATTATATAAACAGAAAGGGTTACTATACCCTGAATGTTCAGGTAAGTGAAAACATTTGAACTTTAAATATTTTGGCAGTTATATGTGACTAAAAATGTTTTGTTAAAACCTAGGAGGTTTTATTTTCAAAACATCTGGTAAAAATTGCTTAAATTATTCATTAAATATAAAGCTGTATAATCTCTTTTGGAACGTACAGAGTTTAAGCAGTAAAAATTTGATATTGAAATATGATTTACATATTCCGCTTCTATTTCAATAGTATGTATTTTATTAACAAAAAAAAACATAAAATTAATTAAAATATTACGTTTTAAAAAATAGAAATTCATTTTAAATTGAAAACAAAACAGAAATTCACTTAAAATTCGTTTGTTGTATGATATTTTTATTTACTCGTATCGTTTCATCCCTAGTTGTATGCATCACTATTACAAAAATTACTATCAAAATAACATGTTGTTGCCAACATAATAATACAAAAGTAATATAAACGTTTTATTAAGCGTTTATAAATTAGATTTTTTATTAATGGTTTATAAAACAAAAAGTGTTTGATAACTATTGTATTCATTAAAGCTGAAACAAGAAATTTTTATGAATTAGACCGTAAAAGTATACTTTTTGTGATAAAAGATAACTATGAAAAAAAGACGTTTGCAAAATTGTCTATCATTGGAAAAAAAGACATTTGAGTCCAATATTAAAATGTATAGAAGGTTAATAGAAAACGAAGATAGTGCACGAAGTGAAAGATCTAATATACAACCTGTTCCATCAATAAGCTAAAATTCTAATGGAGTGTAAAGTAGGCATAAAAAAAGCCCAAGAGTACCTCCGCCGCATGACAGGAGAGACTTCTGATCAAGGGCTTGATGAGACCGCCAGCATGCTCCCCTTGCGGACCACAACAGCAGTGCAAGAAATAGAGGAGAAGCTAGACTCCGATTACGCTCAGGCCATGGTAACAATCACAATATTTTATATATTTTACTTGCTCAAACAGTAATTCAACTTCTTTACAGAAGTCCTATATTCATAAAATTAAAGGTGTTTCTTTAGATGTTGGCAGTGTTATTAGTGCATCGTTTGCAGATGATTTGCTATATAAATATAATTGGGATGGAAGGTGGGGAAAACTTCCGTTGTCAAATCTCACGCTGCTAAATAAAATTGTAAGAGGTATGTACAGACATTAAATAATTTTAGTCTTTGAATATTTAACATTTCTGTCTTTTTTTTTACTTCATATTTTAGATGTTTTTCAGAACCTAGGAGCCGGGGAGTATGAAAAAAGTATAAGAAAAGCGGTTGAACGTGCCCACCATAGGGTAAAGCAACAAAAATACATAAAAGAAAAAGGGGGTAATAAATAAAATGACGACAATTTTTTTAATTTAAACTAAAATAATCAATCTAAAAGAGAAAAAAATCAAAAAATAAGCGTGACCAATAAATTAGTAAAAGTTTAGCTTTATTTTTAACACTTTTTATTGACTGAACTTTATTTGTAAGAAGGTGCTTGTTTAATGTAATTAAGAAACTGTTGAATGATGTTTGATCCAGCAAACGTTTTCGAATGCAAACAAAACATAATTAATTTAAAAAATTTAGTTAAAAAAAAAAAAAATATTTATTTATTTAAGTTATTTTGAAAACCAAAAAAATATTGAATTTTATTTTAAATAAAGACAAAAATTTGTATGAGAATTGAATGAGATGAATCGTGTTTTATTTAAGCTAAAAAGTACGTCAACAGTGACGTATATATGCATCAGTACTGACTAGTCAGCTGTGGCCGGTATATGCGTCAGTACTGACTGGTCAGCTGTGTCCGTTATATGCATCAGTACTGACTAGTCAGCTGTGTCCGGTTTATACATCAGTACTGATATGTAAAGAGTATAAGAGTAAACAGCTCAGATATATGTTTTATCTACCACAAAATTCATAGGTTAAAGAAGGATGCAAAATCACACGTACACAAAAGTTTAGGTCATTTTTTTCACGTTGGCCTTAAGAAAATGATAGAAACTTTGTTCTACGCGATGACCGATATCTCTATCAGCAATGTCGGTCATATGATAGGTCAAATGACCGTCACTATTCTTGTAGGGTCTTAAAAAATCACCCGATACATACATAACTTTTGAGCACTCAATAATCTTGAGCAACCTACATATAGTTGTCGATATGAAAAGCAATGAATGGGCGCCTAAATATATTCCAGCCAATGGACCATACGCAATCCGAAAAAGTACAAAAAGGATCAATTTGATCCATTTTTTACCCCTTAAAAAGTGCCGTATATTTTGTACTTTTTATACCAAATGCAACGAAGTACTAAAAGTACGAGCTTTGACTCATTTTATTCCCCCAGAAAGTACTCTGTACGTTAATTTAGGTTATGTTTTATATGAGTACCAAATTTTTCGAAGAGATAAAAAGTAACAGTTTTATCCCAATTTTATCCCTTAAAAAATACCGTATATTTTGATCTCGACCATATGCAATCTGTATACCAAATTTATCCAAAAGAGAAAAAGTAAAACATTTTTCGTTTTAACCTCTTAAAATATACCCCACTTAAATCTGGACAATATCTCTAGCCAAATTTTTTGAAAATAAAAAAGTACCAAAACTAAAAGAGAAAAAGTGTTAAAAGTTGCCAAAAAAAGAAGCAACATTTCTTAAAAATATATATACAAGGTAGATCAAAAAAGACCTACAACCACCCATGTTTTATTTTGTAACTAGCTTTTACCCGTGACGTCGTTCACTTTAAGATTTAAAGAAATGGGGTTATCCAGTAAAATATTTACAGAAAATTTATTTTGTTTTCTACGTCATTACTTATTTTATGTTAAAATATGTCTATAAACAACATTTTAAGATTTGTTATATTCCGCTAATATAATGGGTGATTTTTTAGCTATTATCTTTTTGGCAACACTGGTTTAAACAGCTGACGCACGTTTCGTGTTTTGTTTCACTGTCAACTTGGTGTAAAGAAATAGCCAATTCGCCTAGTTTTGATGTCAAAGCACCGAAATTTGCCTATGTTTTTTCTGTCAAAACTGGCAATTTTCTTAAAAAAAATTACATAAAATTCAATATGGCTTTTTAACACGTAAAAGTGAAAGTTTTAATAAGCCAACAAGTTCCGAAGAAATTAAGGAGCCTGCCAACAAACGCTCAAAACTGACTGATGTAGCAAAAAGGTGAAATAACGATAACAGCCTCAACTGCGGATAAGTCACAACAAGATGACCTGGTAACCTCCACTGTAAGTCTAAGACGTTTCAAACGCATACCAATATTAATTGTAGACTATCACGATGATGTGTTGGAATTTATTTATCGTTGTTTGGCTAGCAGACATTTGCCTTTAGAAAGTAAAACTTTCATCCAGATATGGTAATATCACAAGAAATACCAGCCAGCGCTCTTTATGATAATGAGACTAAGTTAGCCGAGTTAAGTATTGAGAATTGGACTATGCCGGCCTGTTATGCTGAGCATTTTAATCGTATGGTATGGGAAAAAAATTCTTGGTGCAATCAAATTCCTTTTGGCAAGTATAATTTTAAAGTTGGCCACAAAGAAGATAAAATAAGTGTAGACTATTGTTTGGACTTTTTCATATCAGAAGGTTATTTTCAAATTACAAAAGTAGGCCAAAAATTTGGAGCTACAAGTTGTAAATACCGACTCGGAGAAACCCCCCAATCCTAAAGAACTCTTAGCAGCTCAGGATGCTTACAATTATATATTGGATATAGACTTGGATTTCTTAAGCACTTCTAACCCATTTTTGGTAATTAACACAGATGCCTACTGCTACATGCAGTTAAGTGACCCATTTTTGGAAATTTACAAAATTGCAAACTGTTGTTGACATATTTCATTTTGAAAGTGCCACTGAACCCATTGTCATAGGTACTACGGAAAAAAGAAAACAACAGTTGAAAGCTTTGAAGGGAATATTCGAGTATTTAGAAGAAAAAAAAAAGCTTTTGAAGGTTAAATTCCAGGACGTCAATCGCAAATTATTTGTTAGAAAACAAATATGTATATACTCGGCTTATGAGCTCAACTTGGATCAGCTTTTTCATATTTAATTAATTTTTGTATTTTATTGAAAAAAAACTTCTTTGTATAAGAGACATAATTCATGATTGTTATCTTCAAATTTTTCTTGATAACCATCATGTTCTATTTAATATTTGAAGCATAACTGGAAATTAAAATAAAATTTACAAATTTCTCAGTTTTCGCATTTTGTTTTGGGTATTTTTACTATCTTCCGATCTAGCTGTTTGTTCAGTACAGGGTCTTTGATATAGTTACATATTTCTTTGAGTAATTTGGAAGGGATTAAAGTTTTTTTCATCACATTTGTACATGTTCTTATATTTTTTGAAAAATGAAAGTTAATTGGAATGTAGATTTTATTAAAAAATACTATTTTTCGAAAGTATAGGAGTTTGTAATTGAAAACTTGTAAATACAAAATTGAAAAGATTTTATTTCTAAATGAGATACGAAAGTACCCTCTAAAATCTGTTACACACTTCCTTCGGAATGAATTTGATTCCGCATTTATTATTCTGATCGAATTGTATTTTAATTTTCAAATTAGAACCAGATTTTAAACATAACCAAACACGGAATTGATTCCATTTTCGATTCAATACAAATTTTGTTACATTTTTTTTAATATAAACCACAACCTTTTTAAAGAAATAAAAAAGTAACTGTCAAAAGTAAAATTCATAAAAAAAACTTCAAACAATTAAATTACCCTACAAGAAGACTACCGGTCATTTTACTAGTTATATGACCGGTAGTGTTGACCAATATAGTGTTATAGTAATAGTAATTTTTTTAGTTTTGGTTATGCATTTCTTGTAGGGTACATTTTTCTTAGCTATACGGCGAAAATTAATGTAAATAAACAAAAAATTGACATAAACCGTCACACTGCGGCAAAAAACACTGTGACCAGCTGGACTATTGAGCCCACCTCCTTATTCCATCATGTACCTATATAATTTTGTTTTTATTTGACATGAAAAACAAATTTTAAACATAAATTGATATTTAAATTAATTGGTGAAATGGGACATACATTATTTCTATTTTTTTTTAGTAAAATTAAAAAAGATTTTTTTATTTTTCTCTAGTTTCTATTGCATATTTTATATTTTGTTAGTGCATATCTTGGATTTTTTAAAAAATATTGTTTGCGCATATTTTCGATTTTTTAGTGCATGTACAGTATTTCTATAGCATAAATATTTAGGACATAAATATGGAACTTCAAGGAATTAGTATGGAATAATGGATTAGTAATTCACAAATTAATTAACAATTTTTTAAATCTATATCCTGATCATAAGACCAAGCAACGCCCCATCTGGTGGTATTACCTTGATGAAACTCCGTGGTACAAATATTGTCAATATTTTTTGTTTTCAAAATATTTAAAATATTTGTTAAGCTGCTTTTAAGGCCCAACATCGATGTAAATACCCTAAACAGTTTTTATTTCAGGAAAATTATTGAAATTTGTTTAAAATCAAAAAAAAAAAAATACCTGATTTTATCTTTAAACAATAAACTTTCCTCTATAATCTGTTCAACAAACTTAACCTCTCCTCCCTGACAACTCAATTCTTCCTTGAAGCCGGTAGGACAGTTGTGGGGTGGAGGTCTTTTGCCAGATTTTCGTGTTTTATTGTTGTCATTAGATTGGGAATCAAAAAACGGTGGATTACATAAACAGAAATCATATATAACCGTTTGGCAATTGTTATCTAGATAGTTAAAATATTCTTGGAATATTTGTGTTTTATTCTTTTGGGTGTAAAGTGTTATTAAATGTTTTAATTTATTATCTTCTATATTTTTTAAAGAATATTGCAAATTGGTTGCATTTGATTCTAAAGCCACCATTTGCCAATTATTTTTCTTAGCCGCCAGCAGGCTGTAAATGCAGGACGAGCCACAACCTATGTCAATGCCTTTTGTTTGTTCCTGCGTGGAGCTGGAGTTTAAAATGTCTTCCAGCCATAGTATATAGTTTAGGCGTAATGGCAATGTGGGTACCAAACTGCCGGGCGCGAAATTAACACTTAGTTGAAAATATTCCAAAAGCAAAGTTTGTGTTAAGGTTATCAAAGCCTTTTCGTTTTTATAATCAATACAAACTTTGCCAGTTAATTCCTTTTTGTTGTTTTTGGGTTTTAAACAAAAAGTTAACGGTTGGTTTTTCAATGAAAAAGAAAGTGTATGTTGAAAATTAGTTTGTACTTACCAATTTGCACACTCTACGAAAATCTGGATATTTGATGGCCAACTCTGTGTAGTCCGGAGGCTGCTTGAAAATATTACGGGGATGCATTTGTTAATTGACTGCTTTATTACACATTTTTTATAAAAAAAACTTTTAATTACTAAAGCTCAAACACTTTTGAAAAAACCCTCTGAAAATTTTTTGCAAACAGATGACAGACAGTGTTGTCAAAGTTGCAAAATTTGGCGCGAATTAATTATTTTTTTTTATATTAAACTTTTTTTCACAAGGCGAATGTATTTCAATTCTTTTGCAGTTTTTCAAAAAACACATATTCTTGTAAAACCAGTTTCATCAAAATTGCCTTTTTATTTATAATTTGTTATTTACTTTTTCTTCCTATTAATAAATAATTTTGACGATAATTTTTAAAGTACTGTATAGTACTTCCAATAATGGTATGTTTAATTACCATTTTCTAATCTAATAGTAACACCTTTAAAAGACTTTTCACTTAATATTTGCACAAATGAGAGCAAGTTGTATTAATTTGAATATATAAATCACAAATAATTAATATAAATATACTAAATTTAATTTAAAGAAACCCAGGCGAATTGAATAGTATTCTATATGAATTCTTCTTGAAAGAAACTAATATTTTTTATCAGCGCTGTCAACTTGGTACCGTTTTTAGTACTTTTAAAGATTTTAGGCGCGAAAAATTGTTAAGTCTGTGCAAGGCGAATTTAAGTTAATTCGCCTTGAGTCTGTGTTCGTTTTTTTATTTTTAAGTGCTAAAACTTTTTTTGTCTCAAAATTTCGAAAGTGTTGCATTTATTGTTGAAGTTTTTTTTACTGATGAATTTATTAATGTTATTTTTATCTACATTTTTTCAATGTAAATAAAAATTCAATTTTTTAATTAGAATATTTTGTTCCCGACGTTTCGTCGATTGTTTGTCGACTTTTTCAAGGAATTTTCTATTTAAAAATTATAAAACAATAAAACGAAACCTTGTATTCATAAAAATATTTTTATTTTAATAAAGCCGTACAAAACAAATTTTCTATGAAAATTTTACATAATAAACGTTTGTTAAATTTAATAAACGTTTATGGATACGGTGGTAATAATATAAGATTGTATACTTATTGACCTTGAACAGAAAAGTTCGTTCATTCAGTTTTAAAAATTTGACTACAGTGAAAAACGTTATCCCTACAATGCTTTCAATTAATCCAAATTTTAATGAAAATAACTAGACCTTACAATGAATTTGATTTTTAACAGGAGATATTGATAACTCATATGAATATGTTTCTTGTTTTAGTTACAGATCTGAGAGCGGTTGCGAGTTAAAGTACATTGGCCATTGAACATAGAAAATGTATCCAAAAACTGCTTTCAATCAACAAGAAAATTAGTTAAAGAAGGGAAGATTGCCAGCTACACAAGTTCAAAATCTAAATTGTATCGACGATAAAAAAAAAGATGGCAAATTATTCTATGCAATTGCGTGTTATTGAAATTAGTTGTTTAAAACATGCTGTTAATATTAATCCTTTTGAGGCATTAGCAAATATTGCGTTTAAAATGTTAGCTTTAAGCTGTTTTGCCCAATCTTATGATATTGACTTCCTAATATTGTGTCTCAGAATTATGTGATAAATCGTCAATATTACTTGTCCAGTCGAAGCAACATTGGTATCATGGAATATCTTAAGAATTTACATATCAAAGTTTCAATCCCATTCAAAAAAAACGCGCAATTTTTTAAAATAATTTTTCGCATACGGTTCATTTTTAAATGATCATTTTATTTTCAATAAAGTCCTCCTCTTGCCATAAAATTAAAAAAAGTTGTTTAAAAAAAATCGCAATTCCTTTCGAATTAAAGATAATTTCAATTCATTATACCGTGTTTGCGTTTTTTATGTACTTATATGTTCAGTTTTTTAAATGAGTTTGAAAAACAAACCAAATTAGAACAATATAACTCTAATTGACCATTAACACTCGGCATATATGGCTTAAAAATAGATTTTTTTTTATTTACGCATTATTGTCTTTTGCAACACTTATTTTTTTAAATATATACCTATGGCAACGTAAATCTATATGAAAACTTATAATTAACAAAGTAGTTAACTTCTTTGTAGATACATATTTTGATGTCACCTTTTCAACAAGCTTTTTTGTGATACCCATATTATCCCATTAAAACATAAGTAAAATCTGATATAAACATATACATACTTTTCAAAATTTCGGCCATGACTCAAAAAATTCATTATATTTTTTTGTTCAAAATAAATAATTTTTCTCCCTTCTTTCTTTTTTAGAACGGGCTTTGGTGAACTAGATTTGTTTCAAACTTTTGTCAATTGTGAAACGATACTGAACGAATCGAAATTATTTTTTCAGTATTGTAAAACTCAAATTAATGCTTTACAACACTGACAAAATAATTCCGATTCGTTCATTATTGACTGAAATAATTAGAAATAAAATGGCTTTTGAATCGAGAAAGTACTCGATCACGACTGCCAGAATTAGGCCCCTGTTTATGGTTTGCTTTTATCAGGGACTAAAAAAAATGTAATTTTTTTTAGAAAAAAAGTTAACGAGAATATTCCGTTTGTTTGTATTTGGGAATTTTAACCGTTATTTCTATGTACATATATTTATTTGATTTTGGTTATCGTAACCAATTAAAATAAACAATATGGTAAAAAAATAGTTATTTATACCAAAACAAATTTCTTACTTTAATTGGTTACGATAACTAAAATTAAATATATTTAATGATAATTGTTTATTAAAACTTTTGACTAAAACTCGCTAATATTAATGGTTAAATACGATTTTTTCATCGAATTTCTTGTAACTGTTACGTCTCTGATAATTAGTTTTCTTTTTTTTAAATGTTGTAATGTACCAAGGCGAATTCATTCAGGTGACCGCATCATGAGATAGAGCTATGCTAGCTATCCCTTTTCTTGAAAAATACTATGTATTTTGTTTTTGTAAAAAGTAAGAGTGAATGTCAAAACTATTTGTTTATAAAATATACACAATTGCTTTAGAAGGTAAATCTTTTTTCCGTATTGTAAAATTATTGTTGCTCCACTTTTTCCTTACGCCTTTTAAAATCCTTGTGCTTATATTATATATAAACTTTTTTGTTTTATACCATTAAAATAAGTTTTTTTTTCAAGAATTAATATTTTTTTTGAATTTTAAATTTTAACAAATTTTTTCATAAAATGTAAACAACGCTTGACATTCAGTATACACACAAGGAAATAAACATTAAACAGATGACTAGAAAATGTCACCTTTATGAATTCGCCTTGTAATGTACTTTTTATTATCTTTCTCTTATTTTTCTATTTATTGGTGTTTTCTTTTCTACAAAAAAGTTGGACATTTTATTTAAAAAAATGCAATTGGGTGTCTGTTTCTTAAAAATGTTGTCGGGATCAAATTTTTTAGAAACAGACACCAAATTGCATTTTTTTTTAAATAAAATGTCACATTTTTTTGTAGAAAAGAAAACACTATATGTGATTCTACTCCGAAAATACGCGATTTTCTTTCTCGTGATTTTGGTTCGTTTTGAAATTTAAAAGTTGACAGAGATTTTATTTGCAGAAGTACTGTAAAAATAAAATTGAACATCAGAGTTGCTAAGTGCTTTTAAAAATGTCATTATTACTGATAGTTTTTACGCTTTACAGCACTGTTTTAACTCATGTGTTTAGAAATTGTCACAACAAATAGCAGCATTGTTTTGTGAAATTAAGTGTGAGAATTTCCTAAATAAAATAAATTTATTTGTGTTTGGTGAATAAAATAATAAAAAATGTCGGAAACTAGCTCCAAGGATAGTGTATTAAAAACAGCCATGACTTATATATGTGGAGGTAAATGAACTAGAGAAACTTGAATGTGTGAAAGTGTTTAATGGCTTAAAATTTTTTATGGAAAAGTGTTTTAAAGAAAAATTAGATAGTAACTATTTGCTTAAAAATATATACAAAAAGTTGTTAAAAAGGATGTAAATTTGAAGCACTTTTTTAACTAAGAGTTTGGTTTAAGTTAACTCCTACAAAGGAGTACTATGCATGCTATTTTATAAAGTATACTAAAAAATCATTGGTCACAATAGGTAATTCGTTATCTGATAAGATTCAGAGTAAGGCCGGTCTTCGGACGGAGGCAAGGATTTTCTCCTCTATTTTATAATAAATACCGGCTTCGCTACCTAAAGCTTTTTGGTCCATGGTATAATTCGGTATATTCGGACGGCCGCAAGGATTTTCTCCTCTATGGCTCTTCCGGCTATGCTAACTAAAACATCTGCATAACATTTAATATGCTTACTAAAAACTCTAGTGTTTTCAATAAACTCATCCCATCTTCTTAATGGGTTAAGCATTTTTGATTATATTTTGTATATCCAGAAAGATATACCTATGTATTTCAAGGCTTTCAAATGATATTGATATTGGCCATATACATTCAGAAATGTAGTGGAAAATCGCATATGCATGTACATATATAAAAACATTAGAGGTCCATAGCTCGAAAACTGCATTTCCGAGACTTTTTCCATGTAATAATTTCTTATATTTAAATTTAATATCACGCTATGTATTTTTGTTATTTCGAGCTGCGTTGGTACACGAGATTTAAGCCGTATTTTTAACTGCCTATCCCACGATTTCAAACCAAAACTTCGTTCGCCTAACGTACATTAAAAAACAAACACAAATTTTAAAACATGGTTTTTGTTTTAAATGAAGTTAAGCAAATAAATTTTCTCTTGAAATCGTTGGACTGGCAGTTTGTGTTATAGGTCTATCAGGGAATAACATTTGTATAAAGACTCGACAAAGTCATATTTAAAGGAAATATGTTGTCTTACAATTTGCAGATCCTAAGCAATTGTCAAAGAGAAAATTCAGAATGTCTATGCAAATAAAAATCGTTTGGAACAGCGTTGGAATGTCATAAATTTAATTAAACATTTCTTATAGGTTTCATGTATAAGTTCACTACTCATAGATTGGACAATATGACAATAAAGACATATTTTAACTTTCATTGCAGAATGCCATCATGAAAATGAAATGCGTCCACGAGATCCCATACGTTGTCGTGAATGTGGCTATCGTATTATGTACAAAAAGCGTACCAAAAGATGTAAGTACTAAATTATCAAAACTAAATTCCCGAATCAATGAAACTCAATAACTATTAAAATTACATTTTTCTATATTTTTATCTTGTAGTGGTCGTTTTTGACGCTCGCTAGTTTTATCACCATATGACAACGGGTTTTCAAACTTAAGATTTATATAGTTAAGAAATTTATTAAAAATAAAAAACACGTATTGATTAAATTGATTTTTTTTTCATATATTTTTTTTAATCACATGTACACACATAGATAAACGGCCATGTTCTGCCATAGTTTCTTAAAAATACACTAGTTCCCTTTTCGCGATATGAAGCCGCCAAGCTTCTTGCGATTTACAGAACAACTATTACACGATTTCAAGTCAAAATCGCTTATGTTAAGCGTTTTGCGATTGTCAGAACATGCCCAATAATCAGGTATGTTACAGAATTTGTACGATAGGTTCTTGGTGTGGGTTCGGCAATTTAAGATCGCACCAAAACACACAAAAAAGGGACACTAAAATATCACACGTGTGATTTTAGTAGGCACATGTGATTTGAGTTTAAGTGATTTTCGGAACAGGGGGCAAATTATGGCAGTCGTGATCGAAAACTTTTTCGATTCGAAAAGCAATTCAATTTCTAATTTTCTGTCCATACTGAACGGATCGAGATTATTTTTTTGGTGTTGTTAAGCAGTTATTCGAGTTTTCAAACACTAAAAAAATAATACCGATTCGTTCAGTATTGACTAAAATAAAATCGCTTTCTAATCGAAAAAGTATTCGATCACGACTGTCATGATTTGCCCCCTGGCCTGGGGGCTACTCTCTATTGCGATGCGAAAGAAAATTGTATACGTTTGCGCATGCATCTTTCGCATCTTTTAATTTTTTTCTTTTCGTAAATCTTCACTTCACTTTATTTTATTTAAATTTTCCAATTTCCATATTTTTACACACTTTGACATTTCATTACAGTAAATCCGCGCCATCTTTTACCACTATCGCTTCATTTTCAAAAAATTTTGCAGAAGTGATAGAGAGTACCAAATTGGCATTTAGCTTTCGCATCGAAATTGTTTTCGCATCGCAATAGAGAGTAGACCCCCCTGTATGTTTTAACATTCAGGTATGTGATTAAAATCTGTTGATTTCAAAACGATTGTTTTTAAAGGTGTGCCGATTTTCGAAAAAGTTTAAAATCCATTTCTGAATTAAAGTCTTAACTATTGTTCTGTAAAATAGCTCAATTAAGATATATATATGTATTATTAATTCTCGTTTTCAGATGCAATTTTCATCATGCATCTGATTATTTCAATTCTACCAAATTAAAAACACTACTTTAGCGAAGTTATTATTTAAATCATCAGCGTCTGTCTTTCATCTTTAGCACATATGGCTCCTAATTTTCTGAATTGTATCAAACAAATTTTTCTTTTGTCTCAATGTTTGATGCCAATCTTTAATTTGAGTAGTGCATCTTATTTTTTTCTCCTTTTTGAAATTTTACTTTCTATAGCATCAAAATCACCATCTTTATAAGATAAAACCGATTTCTACTAAAGTTTTAAGAAGGGAATTTTTCATCATCAAATTAGGCATATCGCAATATTTCTTTAGAACTATTTGTGCTTAAAAAAAAATTTAATTTTGGTTCAAGTTTTCAGACTTATAAGTCCATATAATTACACTGTGCTAGTTAAAAATTAGACAAGCCGGGCACATGGCGTTTTAGCATAATTCGGGTACGCTGAATCCAATGGTGCCCACCGTTTTTTAGGTTAGCTCTTGTTTTCGAGATATACCATTATTTCGAAAGTGGAGGAAGTTGCACAACATGTATTCGCGTAACTCAAAAACGGTTTAGTTTATTGAAATTACTAAAAAAACCGAAATTCCGCAAAAAAATTTCCTTTAATATGAGCAGTCGTTTTTGAAACATATTTTTTTTTTTTTTTTTTTTTTTTAAAGAAAAAAAATTTAATTTTTTGCCGCAATTTCAAAATTTTTCTTTTTTAAAAATGCATAAAAAATTAAAAAATGTAGCAGCCATATAAAGAATAAAATCTGTTACCAACTTTTGATTTTATTCACAAAAGTCGAAAATTTTTAATTAATTTAAGAATTTCATAAAACGCAATATTTGTATGGGAGCCCCCCAAAGAAGTGGAGATAAGTGGAAAGTATGTCTCGAGAAAATGTTAAAGACAAAAAACTAAATGAGGTCGGTCATACATTTTATCCCACTAGGGGCAACTCCTGGGCATTTATGAGACTTTCTTCATCATATCTCTAGTCTGCATTAAACATTTTGTATGGGAGCCCCCTTAAGGAATAGAGATAGCGCGCAAGTATGTTAGAAATAAATGAATGAGATGAAAAATAAAGTGGGGTTGGTCATACATTTGACACATCTAGGGGCATCCTAAGCGCTGCAGGGGCCAAATTTAAGAATTTTATAAAACCGCCATATGTGTATGGTTGAAATTCTTAAATTTAGCCGGTAGGATGCCCCTATTGAGATAAATACTTTAACTTCTGAAATGATAAACTTGTACATATTCAGAAAGGACTAAGCGAAGAGAATAAAAATCTGTGATTATTTCTTCCTGTTTTTTGTAAAAATATATGTATACGATTGCATTTCTTTCGAAACCTTGAAGTAAAAACTAAACGCGAAAAACGAAAAATTCTTTTTTGTTGTAAACTTAATAGAAGTCATTCGAATGGATTATTCACGCCTATTATGTAGGTCGATGTCGACGTAAATTTTAAGTTGTCACATAAAGTCGACGACTACAGCACTTCCACGTTACTTGATATTTTATAAGCATATTGTGTCGACGTTGACTGGTAGACGTAAAGTGAAATAAATAAACTATAAGAAAATTATCATGTGACGGCTTTAATTATTCATGTGATACTCCATAGTGGGCTTTTAGCCGAAGTCTTAATTTTATGTATACAGGTGTTTAGCAGTGATGCCAACTTTTTGAGAGCAAAAAGCACTTTAAATTTCAAAAAAAGCACTAAAAAGCACTATTTCGAGCAAAAAAAAAGCGTAAAAAAGCACTAAGCCATTTTTACAATTTAATTAAACACAAAACAAGTTGTATTCGGCTGTGCCGAATATTATATACCTCCAAAATTTAAAAAAAGGCGACGGCGCACACTGGGGATTTCGCGGAAAAAAGTCAAATTGTCAACATAGTCTTCAAGCAATATGCAGTGATATGTTGCAATTTTAGACTAAATGGTACAATCAAATCAAACAGATTTACTCCGATCTGACTGCCAGTTTTTTTTTATATCCGTCTCAAACTCAGAACTTGTGTGTTTTACCGAACCAACTTAATTTAAACCTAAGAATTTAAATACGAATATTATTTTACTATGTGAGCTAACGTTTTTCTTTTTTTTTTCTATTTAAAGTAGTATATTTCAGTATACTAAAATTGAAAAAAAAAATCTGCAGAGACTTAAGTTTTTTTTTTTTTTTTTGTATTTTTATGGACATATAACAAAAATCCCATTTTTCTCCAAACATTTGGACCTGGAATTTTTTCTTTACTTTTCCTCAGTTTGAAATCACACCGAATACATTGTCTTATATCTGTTTTAACATTATTAATCAATTTCAAGTGCCACCAGGTGCCACCTCTCAAGTTTTTGCATTACACAGTACAACATTTTTCAGCTGATTGATTCGGGACTCAATTCTGATAAGGCTCTTTTGTTTAACATAACTCGAGAACCACTAGTCGGATTTTGCTGAAAAAAATTTAGAAAAATCAAGAATTATAATTACTTTCATCTGTTTATATAACATTTTGCTACATAAGCAACAGTTTCGCAGTTATAAATAAATGTATGAAGAAAAAAAATATTTTTTGCCCAAAAAAACTTAAATTTTTTATTTTTAACTCATAAAAAATCCAAAACAGTAAAAAAAAGTTTCAAGTTTTATTACTTTCACGTAAAGTCGCATAACCTATGAAAAAAATGAGACATAAATCATGAAAATCGATGAACGCGTTTCGCTTTTATTCACAATTAAGTGAAGGTATGCATTTCAAAAATTTGCTCGAGATATGCACAAAATTCTTTGCAAAAACATTTATGACTTTTTTTATGATTCTCAGAATTAAAAAAAAAAAAAAGCAATAAACAAAAGGTTATTTGATTTTTATGATTGCGGTAGCAAAGTAATAAGCGGTAATAAATGTGCGTGGAAAATTGAAAGGAAAAAAGGTAAGTGCACTTTTTTAATTATTTGGGTTTTTTTCGTTGGCTACCTGCATGATTTTTTTACGCAAATTGCACCCACATTTATGAGTGGTCATGTTTTAGAACGTTTCAAAAAATTTTAAACGCACACGAAACAGGTATATAGACTCCCTTAAAAGATGCGCGAATTCATAAGTACCTTTCAGTAAAATGTTGAAACTTACGTAGTATTTATAGGTGTTCACTGATCGATTTTTGTCATTCAACAAGTGCTGGCGAACGCGAAATTATTTAATTATAACTGAAACTAAGGACCAAGAGTATTACGGCAATGGAAAGTTTTTCTATTTCTCATGGGGTTTTATGCTCGAAGCTTCTGGAATTTGACAAAGACAGAACAAAATTAAAACAGTTTTTGCAACAATTGCACGTTGGCTTAAACGATACTAGAGCATGTGAAATTTTGGATACAATATATAAACACTTTTACTATAACTTCAAACAAAGATGGCAGGATTCTAACCGTACGAAGTCGCGATTTGAAAAAAAGAGTTTAAATTGGCTTGAAGGCACATTTACAATTAAGTTTACTGAGGCTGAATGTTCTAGCAGTTCTGCACTTGGTCGGCCCCGCAAATCGTTTGAGGAGTGCTGTGATCGCGCCAAACGATACAAAAGGGATGAAGTACGTTCTATGTTTCCTCAAGAAGTAATTGATTTTTCTTCTAATATTTCAAAAACCAACCACAAAATTTGTACATTAAAAACTTTGGGGATGTTTACAAAGCTTGAACTTACAAAAGAAAAATACGAGTATCTAATGCATTGGTTACAAAATGAAGGATATAACATACTCGTACCATACAAACAACTCACGAAAGAAAAAACTAACAGTTATCCTCTAGAAATTTCTATCACTGAAAGTTCAGGCAGTGTACCTCTGCAAATTCTGTTGGATCATACTGCTAAAAGAGTCCTAGGGACCAAATCAGTAAAGGAAATAAATAATATTGAAAGCGGAAATCTAACAATGTACTATAAATGGGGATGTGATGGGGTATCTGGTCAAAGCGAATACCAACAGAGGTTTTCAGATGATCAAATTTCTGACTCTCATTTATATATGACATCAGTTGTACCACTAAAATTATCATTGAGTGATGACATAAATAAATTAGTATGGAACAACAATAAACCTTCTTCCACACAATATTGTAGAACACTACAGTTTGCGTACGTTAAAGAGACACCTCAAGTTATACGAGAAGAAAAGAGAAGAGTCGATGAGGAGATATCTCAACTAAAATAATTTGAGTTAACAGTAAATAATCGTAACTTTAAAGTTAAACATGAATTATATTTTACAATGATTGACGGCAAGACAGCACAATCAGTAACAGAGACACCAGCAGCATCTTCTTGTTTTATTTGTGGAGCAACAACATCCAAGATGAATAAAATCGAAGAAGTTCAAGCTATGCCCGTAAATGAACAAGCACTGCAATTTGGTATGTCACCACTTCATGCGCGTATTAAGCTGATGGAGTGTCTTTTGCATGTAGCTTACAATCTTGAATTTAAACGTGGAAGAGTCGACTCAAATACTCGTCCGATAAGAGAAGCCCGAAAATGTTTGATAAAGCGTGAAATTAAAGAGAAAATTGGAATACAGGTTGATACTGTTAAACAAGGCTCTGGTACGACAAATTCAGGAAATACGTCACGAAGATTCTTTGCTAATCCTGCTTTAATTTCCGAAATCACGGGTCTAGATGAAGACATAATCAAGAGGTTTTCAACAATTCTCGAAGCTATAACCATTACCGAGGCACTAGATCCGAAAAAATTTGGTGATTTTTGTCTGGAGACGGCAAAAAGTTTGTTGCACTGTACGAGTGGTACAATATGCCACCAACACTCCACAAAATTCTGATTCATGGAAAATATATAATTGAAAAGTGTATGTTTCCTGTAGGCTTATTATCCGAAGAGGCTCAGGAAAGTCGTAACAAAGACTATAAAAAATATCGCCTTAGACACTCCAGAAAATGCAGTCGAATTGCCACGAACGAAGATATTATGCACCGAATGATGGTAACATCAGATCCCATGATCTCACACTTGACTCCTTCATTTAGCCAGAAAAAGCATAGTGATATAAGCGACGAAGTTAAGGCTCTTTTAGAATAATAAATTAAAAAGTAGATTTAAAATAAATAATAAATTAAAAATTAAAAAAATCATTTAAATTTTTTGTTAGTTAGGGCTTTTTACATTGTAGGTAACGATATACATTTGTCTAGCTTTCTTTATTTTGATTACTTTTGTATATAACTATATAAATAAAACTAAGTTTGTGATGAAATTAAAAATAGATTTAAAATAAATAATGAATTAAAAAAATCATTTACATTTTTTTTGTTAGTTAGGGCTTTTTACATTGTAGGTAACGATATATATTTCTCTAACTTTCTTTATTTTGATTACTTTTGTGTATTACTATATAAATAAAACTAAATTTGTAATGAAATCATTATATTTTTTGAAAAATATACTTTTTTCCTCACCTCCATACAAAAATCCCCAGTGTGCGGCGTTGATGGGGACCATTTTCATTAAAGATAAAATAATAAATATGGGCATTTCCCCAGGATGAAAAAATAAAATGTTGATTATTATCGTCTTTTATTGTTTATTATCAAAAAAAAATGTCTATGTTCTTATAAAAGAATGGTTTCCTAGCATATCTGAGCTGTTTTACTTGAGGAAATTGGGCTTGAAACTGGAAAATTTTATAATTTCCTGTATTTTCTACTTCTAAAGACATTTTTATATACTTATTTTACATGCAGGAAATATGTTATGTTCACACTCTTTCTTCATAATCTCTGCATTAAAATCAATTGTAAAAGGAGTATAAAGTTTTTTTGTAAAGAAAATTTGAAGACATTTATGGTAAAATGCATGGTGATAATAATAAAAAAAACATATGGAAAAATCGTACGTTCGCGATCCGTAAGTTCGCGACCTGTACATAAGCCAATTAAATAAAAACCAAGAGAGATATTTTATTTTGTAAATACTGGAAGGAGACCTACATTAATACACTTTTAAAATAAATTAATCACTTTTGAAAATTCCGTTTCGTTACGCAGATTTTTACATTTCACAACTGTCAGCCGAAGTTGACTTCTATTTTGCGTACGTTCGTGACCACACGCTTATAACTCTTATTATGAAAACTTAAACTCGATGAAATCCATCTTTTGTACTAAACATAGAGCTACCCAAATGCTATCGAATTGCAAAAAAATGCTAGGAAAAGTTTTGTTTTCTATATTATTTGTACATCAAAAGCGTACGAACGTACGTTCGTGACCCCAGGAAATGCCCATATATTTACATTTGTATATAAAAATTTTTAAATGTATTATTATTATCTTTAATAAAAATAATATCATCCATATCATTTGGAGTATAAATTGGCCATAAAACTGGTAATTGCCAAAAATTTGCAATGACCTACTATTGTTTATAAAACTTAATAACAGCATATAATTTAATAAACATCCTTATATTTTATCGTTTAAATAAATCTAAATTAAAAGCGTGCAAAGTTTAACAAAACAATTGGCTTATGATATTATCCAATTATTTTAACATATGTACGCTTCTGAGTTTAGAACACACATAAGGTGTAAAATAGAAAAAACTTGTATGTTTTGATTTTGATACTTATATCGATTTCTTTTCTGAGAAAAATATGTTACAGTATATACATGTAACATTTTCTAATGTTAGCTATAATCGCTCGAAGTGTTACATATTGTGCAATTTCAATAGAACACAATTACTGCTTTTATTTACAACTATTACACTTTCATCATTAATGTACTTAATAAGTGATTTTTAAAGCTATTTAAGCGGTTTCTGCACGTTATTACGGGTTGTAAACAAATATTAACATCACTAATGGCTTATAAAAATAAAAACGATTATAATATAAATAGACTTTTTATTTTTTAAATATTTTTATATTTTGTTTTAAAACAAATTTTTTACAAAATTAAGAGCGGTATGAATTATGACAAACAACGTAAAACATTTGTTGTACAAACAAAGTAAAACATTTACATGTTCTAAATTTTTGTGTTCGTTTGTACAAAAAATACAACTGTGGGAAAAATTTTCAAGTTCTTTTGTGAATATGTTGATGAAAAACATGCAAAACATGTTGCATATTTTACCCTTACTTTAACTTAAGGTGTTCATACTGCCCTGTTCTACAACTTTGGTACTTTCTACTTTGTTTGTATTTCCAAACAGTTGTATTTTTTGTACAAACGAACACAAAAATGTAGAACATGTAACATTAATGCAACATTTTTCTCAGAAAAGAAATCGCCATTAGTCAAACCTTTTTTCAATAGCACTAGAGAAGTGCACAATACGTGGAAAACTTAAGCGCATGTAAAATGGCAGGTTACACAACGCTCGTTATAAAAGTATTTTCTGTCAGCTGTTTTTAATTTATTTAACACTTTGCACGTTCCAAGCTACGTCTCTTTTTTTGTTGCGTTTTTTGACGGTTTCCGACTGCATGTTTTTTAACAATTCCTAATATTTTCCAATCCATGTTCTATTTTTGAAACAGTGTCTACATCTTTAAAATAATGTTTACCGAAATACATCGTTTTTATTACGATTACTAAAAATGTTGTCAACGCTAAAAAGTGCAACGTTTCGTAAAATTTCCAAATTGCTAGGAAGCCTAGCTCTAACCTCGTAAGTTTTTGGTAAAACGAATGTAACTTTCTTTTATCCCTTTTTTATCATTTGAAATCTTAAAATCTTTACAAGTTTTCTCAAAATTGTACACCAAATAGCTAAGTCAAATAAATCATCCTCTATTTGATCGTAGTTTTAAAATATGGTAGAAAAAAGATACAAATTGTAAAAAGCACTAAAGGCACTAACGAAAAATTGAAAAAGCACCAAGTTAGTGCTTTTTTTTAGTTTGGCACTATGGATAAAATTTTGGCGTTTTGAGGCATCAAAAAGCACCATAAATAGTGCCAAAAGCACTAAGTTGGCATCGCTGGTGTTTAGTAAACTCTTGGTGGACTTATTTAAACACTTAATTTTAACAATCTAATATTTGTCCATAACTTCTAATATAATATTTCTTTAACTTTCATTTAAGTCGACGCAAAACCGAGTAGACTCAACGTCTACTTAAAAACCCATTGGAAAATACAAAGTGACTATCATTAAACGGCTGTTGTTAATAAACTACAACAAATTAATAGGTGTATTCCGGATAGCAACACAACTGAAGTTGAGTTGCCAGAAGGGAAATTAGGTTACGCCGCACATTGGTTCAATTTATTGGTATTTTGTTGTCAGATATCTGAATATGTATTATGATTCCTTATGATTTCGAAATATAAGCCTGATATATTTATTATTTGTTTGGACAGACACGCTCAAAGTTCATATAGGTATGTTCGCTTGTTTAAATTGGCATGCAAATTTACTGTATGTTCAATCTTTTGGTACAATCACAGTAAACTTACCATTTGACTTTTTTGTATATTTTCGTAAATAGCAATTGTTAAAGATGAGATTTGCATTAAAAAAAGTTGGAAAAAGTGCCATATAAAAAATTTCGTAGATCAAAATATAAACAACATCAAAATTTACGTTCGCCAAGATAGCAACGATTAATAGCAACGCCGGAAATAAAACCAAGGGGAATTTAAGGGCATAAAAGTAAACAATTTTGGGAATCTAGTGGCAATAAAAAGAAAATTTATCATCGATTTCCAGAGAAAAGTGGGTTCATCCAAAAGGGTCAGTGTTACGGGAATTTGCCCGAGCGCCCAGTTTTCACGAGATTGTAAACAACAAATACAAGTTTTGGTAAATTCAGTTTTTATTGCATTTGTATGTTGAAATTCCTAAGTAAATTATAGTTTATTAAATAAATACAAGTTATGTGGTTAAAGAAAATACATACTTTTTAGTATGAAAACAAAGCGCGACAAATAGGTTTGTAACTGTGTTATAAATTATGTTTTTAAACAAGAAGGTTTTAACAATGTGAGTTAAATTCTAATTTCACGACTACCGATCACTTTTCTTAACTATTTGAAAATGTGTTTTCTTTACGACTTTAAATAGCTTTTTATACAA
Organism: Pollenia angustigena; assembly: GCA_930367215.1. Taxonomy (NCBI): domain Eukaryota; kingdom Metazoa; phylum Arthropoda; class Insecta; order Diptera; family Polleniidae; genus Pollenia; species Pollenia angustigena. The sequence continues at coordinate 75,040,420 of OV884056.1, forward strand.
TTACAAAGAAAAAAAAATGTGCGCTTTTTCAAGGCTTGGGATTTTTACATGTTTTTTAGTTTTTGACAGATTGAGATCGCACTGTGTCGATAAATAAGTAACCGAATGAATATTGAATAAGTACCTAAACGACAGTGGCGCTAACACCCCGCCGCAGTATGGCAAGAAGGGCATTCGCCGCCCTACTCCCTATTTGAAGCCACGTCGAGTAAGGCCAACTTTGTAACTGGTCTTTCTAACACACCACGGGACGTCATAATCCTTGCCCTACGAACCTGGCCATCAGCTGCAACTGTAGTCTCTAGTACCTTTCCTCTGGGCCATACATTGCGCGGGAACGAAGGGTCAACCACAACAACTAAATCGCCTTTACTTAGAAGCTTAGACTTTTGAAACCATTTTGTTCTGCATGTAAGCGTCGGTAAATATTCTGTCAGCCAGCGCTTCCAAAAATGCTGGGCGTACACCTGCGACTGTAACCAAATATTTTTGACAACCACGCCGGAGTCATCGTAATCTGCTAGTGGTTTCATGCCGTTTGAACTTCCTAACAGTAAATGGTTAGGAGTTAGCGCCTCCTGATTTTCATCGTATATTGGCACATACGTTAGTGGGCGTGAATTTATAATATTTTCCACTTCAGCCATCATACTGCGAATTGTTTCATCGTTAGGTGATCTTGTCGGCATTATTTTGTACAAAACGGTTTTGATAGAACGTACCATACGTTCCCATGCTCCGCCCATATGTGGGGCAGCGGGTGGATTGAAGTTCCACTTGGTAGTAGCAGTTGTGAAAGCGCGAACGAATTCATTAGCATCAACCTCTTTTATAGCGTCGCGTAACTCTCTTTCTGCTCCCACAAAATTAGTCGCGTTATCGCTGAAAAACTCCCTTGGCGTACCCCGTCTGGCCATAAAATTTCGGATGGCTAAGATACATGAGCTGGTGGTTAACGAATAAACTATTTCAATGTGCACGGCTCGAATAGTTAGACAGGTGAACAAGGCTCCGTATCTTTTCTCCTTGTGTCGATTGACGGTTACCAGAATTGGGCCAAAAAAGTCAAGCCCAGTAAATGTAAACGGTGCGGCATGTGCAGATAACCTTGCTCTGGGAAGTTTTGCCATTTGTGGATATGCTGGCTTACATTTACTTATTTTACACATTTGACACCTTCGGATTACTTTTTTAAAAGTTGTTCTTAAGCGAGGCACATAATATTTTTGTCGAATTTCGTTTATGGCCGTTTCGTGATTTCCGTGATGATATTTAGCATGAAAATGCAGTATTATAAGCTCGGTTGTGTAACTTTGTTTTGGCATAATAGCAGGGTGTTTCATTTCATCTGGAACATTAGCGTAATCTATTCGCCCATTAATGCGTAAAACATCATCGCTGTCTAAGTAAGCCGATAGCTTATAAAGAGAACTACTTTTACTAATTTTACCACTACCTTTTAATGTTGTTATTTCGTCTAAATACTCCTCCGTTTGAGCTTGTTTGAGCAGAACGACTTCCGCCTTTTTTAGTTCGCCTTGGGATATGTTATTCATAGTTGTACTATTTTTAAGTTTATTTAAATAATGTATCACATATGCTACCGACCTAAGCGCTCTACGCCACTGTGAAAAACGTTTAATTTGAACGAGATGGTGAATTTCTTTTATATGAAGTATATGTTGCTTAAGTTCACAATCAATGTTAGCGTTTATGCCATTATCTAACGGCCACGAACTTGGATGTTGTTTCAAGAAACCAGGACCATTTTGCCAACGACTGTTATTTGACAGATCGGGGCCGACTTTAGACCACTTTGTTGCCTCGTCGGCAACATTTAATTTACCGGAAATCCATCGCCATTCATCTAACTCAGTAGTGTCGAGAATTTCACTTACGCGAAATGCTACGAACTGGTGATACCTTTTTTGGTCTGACTTTAGCCAACTTATGACAGTTTTAGAATCAGACCAGAAAACCCTTTGGCTGATTTTTATTGTTGTACTATTAACGATACTATTGGCAAACCGTGACGCAATTACTGCGGCCATTAGTTCCAAGCGGGGAATAGAGGCTACCCTTAGTGGGGCAACTCTTGTTTTCGACCCAACAAGAGACACAACAACATCATTGCCATTCGAAATCCTGAAATAGGTTACTGCGGCATAGCCATTTTCGCTGGCGTCTGAAAATGTATGCAGCTGCACATCTACTTCGTTGTAGCTACTAAACGTTTGAAGATAACATCGTGGTATCGCAATGTTTCTAATTTCTGGCAAAAATGACAACCACTTAGTCCATTTAGATATGTGATGGGATTGGATTTGTTCGTCCCATGTAACTCCACTTCTCCATACGTCTTGTAGTATTATTTTTAAATACATTAAATAATTACCAATAAGACCTAAAGGATCATATATCGACATTAAAAATCGTAATAGTTCGCGTTTTGACGGTATCTTGTTTTCTGCCAATATATTATTGGCAATGTTTGGCGAGATTTTAAACGTAAAAGAATCGTCGGGCGATTTCCAGAAAACACCAAGCACCTTCTCTGCTTCTATTTCACTTCCGAGATTAAGACTCTTGTGTTGGGGACTATCGTTGTCATTTATTGCAGCTAAAACATCTTTGTTATTACATATCCAGTTTCTGATATTAAATCCAGCTTTTCTATGAATATGTTTAACTTCTTGAGCTAAGGTAATTGCCTCTTCGATAGTGTCTACTGAATCTAAGTAGTCATCCACATAATGATTATTTTTTATCGCCGCTGCCGCCATGGGATATTTGCCACTAAATTTGTCGGCATTAGTATTTTTTACGTACTGCGAAATGCATGGTGAGCAGGAAGCTCCAAAAATCATCACGTTCATAACATACACATTTATCCCTTTGTCGCTTTTACTACGCCATAGAAACCGCTGGGCATTACGATCTTCTTTTCTTATAAAAACTTGGTGAAACATCTGCTCTATATCGCCACAAATGGCTATGGCCTTTTGCCGAAAACGAATGAGAATAGACGGTAGGGAGCATAGCATATCTGGGCCTTTAATCAGCATATCATTTAACGATAGTCCATGAGCTCTGGCAGCTGCATCCCACACGATTCTGGTTTTTCCAGGTTTATTCTTATTAAAAACGGGAAAAATCGGTAAATACCAAACCTTTTCTTGGTTGCTTGGCGCTAGACAGTCTTCTTCTATCTTGGTTATATACCCTTTTAACGCATATTCAGAAATGGTTTTGTTAAAAATGTCGTTTAGATTACTATCGTTTCTCAACTTTTTTTCTAGGCACCTATACCTCTTTAGGGCCATATCGTAACTATTTGGCATTTCTACGTTTTCATTCCGCCACAACAGTGAAGTTTCATAATGTCCATCTGGACGTTGTCTAGTATACTTTTCTAAAATAGACATAGCTTTTTCATCCTCTTTGCTCATCATAGTTGTTGCCTTGTCTATACAGGCGGTTTCTAGACTGTAAAATTTTTTCATTAAATCAGATAGTATTTTATTACTGCATTCGTCTACATGACAATGATGGTGTTCTATTAACTTATTTCTCATTGCACCGTATACCAACCAGCCAAGACGAGTACGAATTGCTACGGGTTCGCTGACCTTACCTTCTCTAATATTGTTGTAAACGCATAGTCTGGAATTATTTAAACCAATTAATAATCGCGGCGTAGCACCGATATAACTTGTCACAGGTAATCCTGTTAAATAAGGAAAATCTTGTACAAGCTTTTCAATGTCTAAAGTTTGTTTTGGTAATGAAAGCTGTTTTACTGTACGAACATCTACTGTGTGAATTTTGTTATTAGGACCAGCTATATTTATACAAAGACGACGAGAATTGTTCTCATTTCGTTCAACGCTACCAGTCCATTTAAGGCACAAAGGTTCAGCAGTGCCAGAAAGATTTAAATCAGTGATGATTTGTTCATCTATTAAACTCGTTGAAGAACCATCATCAATAAACGCAAACGTTTCTATAAATTTGTTTTCATTCCCATAGATTGTTATAGGAATAATTTTAAACAAATTGTTGCACCCCGTAGCACTGTGAGTATTACAGCTCTGTGTTTGATTGTTTTGCATTGAAACTTTATTTTGGTTTGAATCAGCAACATTTTGCGTTCCCCTTGTATCAACTTGTTTCTTGTGTAAAAGGTAATGATGTTTAAATTGGCAATTATCTATTCCACAAACATTGTTGTTATTGCATTTACCAAAATGTTTACGTAAACATTGTTTACACAGATTAAATTCTCTCACAATATTCCATTTGATTGTTCTATCTTCCTTTTTAAATTTCTGACAATTAGCAACATTGTTGCAGTCACCACCACAAACGATACATTTTCGTGTACTTTGTTCAGTGTGAGTATGTATATAAACATTTTTCTGCCTGCTACGTGAGAGAGCCTCTGCGGCAGAGTTAGAACTGCTGTCGATGTTGACACTGCTTGCGGAAACACCGATGTCAAAAATCCACGCTGCAAATTCTGACAGATTTACATTTTTATTTTGTTTTGCTAAGTTCAATTTGTACGTTCCCCAATTAATCTGAAAATATGAAGGCAATTTAGAAATTAATTCTTGTAACAACGACGGATTATTGAGTTCATCAAGAAGACCACAGGCTTCTATAGTTGCTTGAAGACCTTTTACTTGTACAGCAAATGAGGTAATTGTATCCAACTTATTAACATTAACTGTTGGTAATGCCCGTATTTTTAGTTTCAGTGAATGCAGAATTTTTTCTGGTTGTCCATACAATAATTTCAGGGTTGAAATTGCGGCTGGAACACAGGATGGATGTATTAAAATGTGTTGAACAGACTTCAGAGCATCTCCTCGCAGGGCTTTTTGTAAGCGAATTAGATTTTCAGCATCTGTCAGGCCACATACTTCCGTGGACCAATCGAAGCTGGAGCTAAACAGTGGCCATTCTTCTGGACTGCCAGTAAACATCGGTAAATCCTTGGGGACTGTTTGTCTCGAGTTTATTTGCTGATGGGTAAGGTTTGACGTTATGGTGTTGTGAGGAATAGACGAGAATGATGGACGAAAAGTGTAATTAGCTGGTGCCGGTAAAGTGACGTTGGGTGGTACAGCTGTTGTTGTTTGTGTTGTTGCAGCTTCTGCTTTATTAATAAATGTGGCTGTATTATTATATGCCGTTGAATTTACGTAGGCATTTGGTGTTTTATTTTGAATGTTTGTACTGGTGGGGTTTGTTGGCATATTATTTTGTGAATATTGTGCTGCGACATGACGTTGGCTTGACATTGAGGTTGTAAAATCTACATTATTACGTTCTGTGGAGCTATTCTGCACATTAGTGTTAAGAGGTTGTACGCAAGGTAGGACTGTTTCTGATAAATCTGGATTATTCGGTTGATTGTTAAGCCATTCATGTACAGAGTGGATATCTACGGAGCTACAATCATCGATCTCTTCCTCTTCTTGTTGTAACAATTGATATTTTTGTTTTAAGAATTCGGTGTCTCGTTCTTTCGCAAGCTGTCTTTCTTCTTCGAGACGCTGAAGTTCTAAATTTTTTCTTCGAATGGTTGAGCCTGTCGAAACGTGGGAGGCTTTGCTCCGATGACTGCGGATAGATTTTGTTGAGCCCGGAGATTGAATTTTATTGGTGCAATTATCGCATGTAAAAGTTTGTTTTTTACTGTCCAAGTTAACACAATTTATGTGATAAATTTTTTGGCACTTATTACATAGTATACATTGGCCCGTAGGTGGTTCATTACAAACAGAACAATCTTCTGCAGATGGCGATTTGGTTGCACATTGGTTTTGTTGTGGTGGTTGACCCTGAAAAGAAAATTTATCCATTTTTGGGACTTACAGTTTCTGCCAGTTGGAAGTAGTTTTTCCTTGGGGTTGTTGAACCGTGGCTGCTGAACTTCTTATTTTCAAGGTTATGCTTGGCAATTTGTGATCCGGTAGGGCGAATAGATTAAAAAGAATTTCAAATTTGTTACGGGAATTTGCCCGAGCGCCCAGTTTTCACGAGATTGTAAACAACAAATACAAGTTTTGGTAAATTCAGTTTTTATTGCATTTGTATGTTGAAATTCCTAAGTAAATTATAGTTTATTAAATAAATACAAGTTATGTGGTTAAAGAAAATACATACTTTTTAGTATGAAAACAAAGCGCGACAAATAGGTTTGTAACTGTGTTATAAATTATGTTTTTAAACAAGAAGGTTTTAACAATGTGAGTTAAATTCTAATTTCACGACTACCGATCACTTTTCTTAACTATTTGAAAATGTGTTTTCTTTACGACTTTAAATAACTTTTTATACAATTACAAAGAAAAAAAAATGTGCGCTTTTTCAAGGCTTGGGATTTTTACATGTTTTTTAGTTTTTGACAGATTGAGATCGCACTGTGTCGATAAATAAGTAACCGAATGAATATTGAATAAGTACCTAAACGACAGTGGCGCTAACAGTCAGTAAAAATCGTTGCTGATTTATGCCGGCCAAACTAGGCAGTGCCAAGGCATAAGCTCAATGGAATATGGAAAAATACCACTCAAAGATCAAATAAATCAATTTTTAAAAACATCTCCCGAGCCGTTCCAGAGAAAAGTGGGTTCATCCAAAATGGTCAGTAAAAATCGTTGCTGATTTATGCCAGCCAAACTAGGCAGTGCCAAGGCATAAGCTCAATGGAATATGGAAAAATACCACTCAAAGATTAAATAAATCAATTTTTAAAAACATCTCCCGAGCCGTTCCAGAGAAAAGTGGGTTCATCCAAAATGGTCAGTAAAAATCGTTGCTGATTTATGCCAGCCAAACTAGGCAGTGCCAAGGCATAAGCTCAATGGAATATGGAAAAATACCACTCAAAGATTAAATAAATCAATTTTTAAAAAAGTCTCCCGAGCCGTTCCAGAGAAAAGTGGGTTCATCCAAAATGGTCAGTAAAAATCGTTGCTGATTTATGCCGGCCAAACTAGGCAGTGCCAAGGAATAAGCTCAATGGAATATGGAAAAATACCACTTAATGATTAAAATAAATAAATTTTTAAAAACATCTCCCGAGCCGTTCCAGAGAAAAGTGGGTTCATCCAAAATGGTCAGTAAAAATCGTTGCTGATTTATGCCAGCCAAACTAGGCAGTGCCAAGGCATAAGCTCAATGGAATATGGAAAAATACCACTTAATGATTAAAATAAATCAATTTTTAAAAACATCTCCCGAGCCGTTCCAGAGAAGTGGGTTCATCCAAAATGGTCAGTAAAAATCGTTGCTGATTTATGCCGGCCAAACTAGGCAGTGCCAAGGAATAAGCTCAATGGAATATGGAAAAATACCACTTAATGATTAAAATAAATCAATTTTTAAAAACATCTCCCGAGCCGTTCCAGAGAAAAGTGGGTTCATCCAAAATGGTCAGTAAAAATCGTTGCTGATTTATGCCCCAAACTAGGCAGTGCCAAGGCATAAGCTCAATGGAATATGGAAAAATACCACTCAAAGATTAAATAAATCAATTTTTAAAAACATCTCCCGAGCCGTTCCAGAGAAAAGTGGGTTCATCCAAAATGGTCAGTAAAAATCGTTGCTGATTTATGCTGATTTATGCCAGCCAAACTAGGCAGTGCCAAGGCATAAGCTCAATGGAATATGGAAAAATACCACTCAAAGATTAAATAAATCAATTTTTAAAAAAGTCTCCCGAGCCGTTCCAGAGAAAAGTGGGTTCATCCAAAATGGTCAGTAAAAATCGTTGCTGATTTATGCCGGCCAAACTAGGCAGTGCCAAGGAATAAGCTCAATGGAATATGGAAAAATACCACTTAATGATTAAAATAAATAAATTTTTAAAAACATCTCCCGAGCCGTTCCAGAGAAAAGTGGGTTCATCCAAAATGGTCAGTAAAAATCGTTGCTGATTTATGCCAGCCAAACTAGGCAGTGCCAAGGCATAAGCTCAATGGAATATGGAAAAATACCACTCAAAGATTAAATAAATCAATTTTTAAAAAAGTCTCCCGAGCCGTTCCAGAGAAAAGTGGGTTCATCCAAAATGGTCAGTAAAAATCGTTGCTGATTTATGCCGGCCAAACTAGGCAGTGCCAAGGAATAAGCTCAATGGAATATGGAAAAATACCACTTAATGATTAAAATAAATAAATTTTTTAAAACATCTCCCGAGCCGTTCCAGAGAAAAGTGGGTTCATCCAAAATGGTCAGTAAAAATCGTTGCTGATTTATGCCAGCCAAACTAGGCAGTGCCAAGGCATAAGCTCAATGGAATATGGAAAAATACCACTTAATGATTAAAATAAATCAATTTTTAAAAACATCTCCCGAGCCGTTCCAGAGAAGTGGGTTCATCCAAAATGGTCAGTAAAAATCGTTGCTGATTTATGCCGGCCAAACTAGGCAGTGCCAAGGAATAAGCTCAATGGAATATGGAAAAATACCACTTAATGATTAAAATAAATCAATTTTTAAAAACATCTCCCGAGCCGTTCCAGAGAAAAGTGGGTTCATCCAAAATGGTCAGTAAAAATCGTTGCTGATTTATGCCAGCCAAACTAGGCAGTGCCAAGGCATAAGCTCAATGGAATATGGAAAAATACCACTCAAAGATTAAATAAATCAATTTTTAAAAACATCTCCCGAGCCGTTCCAGAGAAAAGTGGGTTCATCCAAAATGGTCAGTAAAAATCGTTGCTGATTTATGCCAGCCAAACTAGGCAGTGCCAAGGCATAAGCTCAATGGAATATGGAAAAATACCACTCAAAGATTAAATAAATCAATTTTTAAAAAACATCTCCCGAGCCGTTCCAGAGAAAAGTGGGTTCATCCAAAATGGTCAGTAAAAATCGTTGCTGATTTATGCCAGCCAAACTAGGCAGTGCCAAGGCATAAGCTCAATGGAATATGGAAAAATACCACTCAAAGATTAAATAAATCAATTTTTAAAAAAGTCTCCCGAGCCGTTCCAGAGAAAAGTGGGTTCATCCAAAATGGTCAGTAAAAATCGTTGCTGATTTATGCCGGCCAAACTAGGCAGTGCCAAGGAATAAGCTCAATGGAATATGGAAAAATACCACTTAATGATTAAAATAAATCAATTTTTAAAAACATCTCCCGAGCCGTTCCAGAGAAAAGTGGGTTCATCCAAAATGGTCAGTAAAAATCGTTGCTGATTTATGCCAGCCAAACTAGGCAGTGCCAAGGCATAAGCTCAATGGAATATGGAAAAATACAACTCAAAGATTAAATAAATCAACGTTCGCCAAGATAGCAACGATTAATAGCAACGCCGGAAATAAAACCAAGGGGAATTTAAGGGCATAAAAGTAAACAATTTTGGGAATCTAGTGGCAATGAAAAGAAAATTTATCATCGATTTCCAGAGAAAAGTGGGTTCATCCAAAAGGGTCAGTAAAAATCGTTGCTGATTTATGCCGGCCAAACTAGGCAGTGCCAAGGCATAAGCTCAATGGAATATGGAAAAATACCACTCAAAGATTAAATAAATCAATTTTTAAAAACATCTCCCGAGCCGTTCCAGAGAAAAGTGGGTTCATCCAAAATGGTCAGTAAAAATCGTTGCTGATTTATGCCAGCCAAACTAGGCAGTGCCAAGGCATAAGCTCAATGGAATATGGAAAAATACCACTCAAAGATTAAATAAATCAATTTTTAAAAACATCTCCCGAGCCGTTCCAGAGAAAAGTGGGTTCATCCAAAATGGTCAGTAAAAATCGTTGCTGATTTATGCCAGCCAAACTAGGCAGTGCCAAGGCATAAGCTCAATGGAATATGGAAAAATACCACTCAAAGATTAAATAAATCAATTTTTAAAAACATCTCCCGAGCCGTTCCAGAGAAAAGTGGGTTCATCCAAAATGGTCAGTAAAAATCGTTGCTGATTTATGCCAGCCAAACTAGGCAGTGCCAAGGCATAAGCTCAATGGAATATGGAAAAATACCACTTAATGATTAAAATAAATCAATTTTTAAAAACATCTCCCGAGCCGTTCCAGAGAAAAGTGGGTTCATCCAAAATGGTCAGTAAAAATCGTTGCTGATTTATGCCAGCCAAACTAGGCAGTGCCAAGGCATAAGCTCAATGGAATATGGAAAAATACCACTCAAAGATTAAATAAATCAATTTTTAAAAACATCTCCCGAGCCGTTCCAGAGAAAAGTGGGTTCATCCAAAATGGTCAGTAAAAATCGTTGCTGATTTATGCCAGCCAAACTAGGCAGTGCCAAGGCATAAGCTCAATGGAATATGGAAAAATACCACTCAAAGATTAAATAAATCAATTTTTAAAAAAGTCTCCCGAGCCGTTCCAGAGAAAAGTGGGTTCATCCAAAATGGTCAGTAAAAATCGTTGCTGATTTATGCCGGCCAAACTAGGCAGTGCCAAGGAATAAGCTCAATGGAATATGGAAAAATACCACTCAAAGATTAAATAAATCAATTTTTAAAAACATCTCCCGAGCCGTTCCAGAGAAAAGTGGGTTCATCCAAAATGGTCAGTAAAAATCGTTGCTGATTTATGCCAGCCAAACTAGGCAGTGTCAAGGCATAAGCTCAATGGAATATGGAAAAATACCACTCAAAGATTAAATAAATCAATTTTTAAAAAAGTCTCCCGAGCCGTTCCAGAGAAAAGTGGGTTCATCCAAAATGGTCAGTAAAAATCGTTGCTGATTTATGCCGGCCAAACTAGGCAGTGCCAAGGAATAAGCTCAATGGAATATGGAAAAATACCACTTAATGATTAAAATAAATCAATTTTTAAAAACATCTCCCGAGCCGTTCCAGAGAAAAGTGGGTTCATCCAAAATGGTCAGTAAAAATCGTTGCTGATTTATGCCAGCCAAACTAGGCAGTGCCAAGGCATAAGCTCAATGGAATATGGAAAAATACAACTCAAAGATTAAATAAATCAATTTTTAAAAACATCTCCCGAGCCGTTCCAGAGAAAAGTGGGTTCATCCAAAATGGTCAGTAAAAATCGTTGCTGATTTATGCCGGCCAAACTAGGCAGTGCCAAGGAATAAGCTCAATGGAATATGGAAAAATACCACTTAATGATTAAAATAAATAAATTTTTAAAAACATCTCCCGAGCCGTTCCAGAGAAAAGTGGGTTCATCCAAAATGGTCAGTAAAAATCGTTGCTGATTTATGCCAGCCAAACTAGGCAGTGCCAAGGCATAAGCTCAATGGAATATGGAAAAATACCACTTAATGATTAAAATAAATCAATTTTTAAAAACATCTCCCGAGCCGTTCCAGAGAAGTGGGTTCATCCAAAATGGTCAGTAAAAATCGTTGCTGATTTATGCCAGCCAAACTAGGCAGTGCCAAGGCATAAGCTCAATGGAATATGGAAAAATACCACTCAAAGATTAAATAAATCAATTTTTAAAAACATCTCCCGAGCCGTTCCAGAGAAAAGTGGGTTCATCCAAAATGGTCAGTAAAAATCGTTGCTGATTTATGCCATCCAAACTAGGCAGTGCCAAGGCATAAGCTCAATGGAATATGGAAAAATACCACTCAAAGATTAAATAAATCAATTTTTAAAAACATCTCCCGAGCCGTTCCAGAGAAAAGTGGGTTCATCCAAAATGGTCAGTAAAAATCGTTATTTTTTAACTCTTAATTAAACGTTTTGAAATCATAAGCTTGTAAGTCTGTTTTTTAAGAAACAGCACAGCACACAGCACTTTAGTTGTTTTATCCAACCAAATTTAAACAAAATGTTAAAATTTGTTGTGGTTTAAGCTGATTTTCGATAATATACTGTGAGCGTCAAAATAAAGTGTACAGCTTGTTTTCCAATATGAAAAGAGCTATTGTAGTTATAAAAAGTTAAATTTCTACTTTACCAAATTTGATCAGACTTCAAGCTTGCTGTCATCTGTGAAAAATAAGTACATTTCTCCAAAAAGTGACAAAAGCAAGTTGGACAAAAAAAAAACGTGATAAAAGGTAGAAATAAGAAATTCAACGGACAAAATATTTTCTCTAAAGTGAAGCGTGATAGGGTTAGCTTTTGTAAAACGTCCTAAAACAGATGGATCAGCCCAATATTAACTCGACGTCAAATCAAGTAAACATCTGGAAACATTTGGACAGACAAATTAAAAAAAACCTTGGCAGCAAGCACTCTGAATAAAATTCTGCAGGAAGAGCAGCCAAAATTGTCTACTGAGCTAACTTTAAAATGGGTGGAATCGATGACAAAGAGACTAGAAGCCGTCCTAAAAGCAAAAAAAAACAAGTAAGAGTGCTATATTCGGCTGTGCCGAATCTTATATACCCTTCACCATTGTGGGAGCAGAATACAGAGCAACTAGACAAAAACTAAATAATTTTTACATATGTATACATACATAATTATAATACTTTAAACTCCATTATAAATTAAATTTAAAAAGCGAAAACCAAATTATTTTAACCAAATTATTTTAACAAATCGAAACTAGGAATTTTTGTGTTTTTTTGCTACTTAAAAACTCCCCAAAATGATAAAAGAAAACAAACACGCATACTTACATGCCACAAACTATTTTGGTGAATATGTTTCCATATTTCAGTTCTCAACTCAAATAAGTTTTATGGTTTACAACTTTGCTATTGTGGTGAACAAAAGTAATTACAACCCTACACAGTGAACATAAAACGGGCCATATTTCATTTTAATGATATTCAAACAACGTTCCTTCATAGTTTAGTTGTCTAGGGGGTTAAGTTAGAAACTGTGAGTTCTCTGGTTCGAATCTGGTTTTTTTAAAAGAAAATTTTTTTTTTAATTTTTATTTTTTTATGTTCTAAAAACGATTTAAAAAAAATATTTACCAGTTTTCGCTTTTTAAATTTAATTTATAATGGAGTTTAAAGTATTATAATTATGTATGTATACATATGTAAAAATTATTTAGTTTTTGTCTAGTTGCTCTGTATTCTGCTCCCACAATGGTGAAGGGTATATAAGATTCGGCACAGCCGAATATAGCACTCTTACTTGTTTTTTTTTGCTTTTAGGACGGCTTCTAGTCTCTTTGTCATCGATTCCACCCATTTTAAAGTTAGCTCAGTAGACAATTTTGGCTGCTCTTCCTGCAGAATTTTATTCAGAGTGCTTGCTGCCAAGGTTTTTTTTAATTTGTCTGTCCAAATGTTTCCAGATGTTTACTTGATTTGACGTCGAGTTAATATTGGGCTGATCCATCTGTTTTAGGACGTTTTACAAAAGCTAACCCTATCACGCTTCACTTTAGAGACTATATTTTGTCCGTTGAATTTCTTATTTCTACCTTTTATCACGTTTTTTTTTGTCCAACTTGCTTTTGTCACTTTTTGGAGAAATGTACTTATTTTTCACAGATGACAGCAAGCTTGAAGTCTGATCAAATTTGGTAAAGTAGAAATTTAACTTTTTATAACTACAATAGCTCTTTTCATATTGGAAAACAAGCTGTACACTTTATTTTGACGCTCACAGTATATTATCGAAAATCAGCTTAAACCACAACAAATTTTAACATTTTGTTTAAATTTGGTTGGATAAAACAACTAAAGTGCTGTGTGCTGTGCTGTTTCTTAAAAAACAGACTTACAAGCTTATGATTTCAAAACGTTTAATTAAGAGTTAAAAAATAACGATTTTTACTGACCATTTTGGATGAACCCACTTTTCTCTGGAACGGCTCGGGAGACTTTTTTAAAAATTGATTTATTTAATCTTTGAGTGGTATTTTTCCATATTCCATTGAGCTTATGCCTTGGCACTGCCTAGTTTGGCTGGCATAAATCAGCAACGATTTTTACTGACCATTTTGGATGAACCCACTTTTCTCTGGAACGGCTCGGGAGATGTTTTTAAAAATTGATTTATTTAATCTTTGAGTGGTATTTTTCCATATTCCATTGAGCTTATGCCTTGGCACTGCCTAGTTTGGCTGGCATAAATCAGCAACGATTTTTACTGACCATTTTGGATGAACCCACTTTTCTCTGGAACGGCTCGGGAGATGTTTTTAAAAATTGATTTATTTAATCATTAAGTGGTATTTTTCCATATTCCATTGAGCTTATTCCTTGGCACTGCCTAGTTTGGCCGGCATAAATCAGCAACGATTTTTACTGACCATTTTGGATGAACCCACTTTTCTCTGGAACGGCTCGGGAGATGTTTTTAAAAATTTATTTATTTAATCATTAAGTGGTATTTTTCCATATTCCATTGAGCTTATTCCTTGGCACTGCCTAGTTTGGCCGGCATAAATCAGCAACGATTTTTACTGACCATTTTGGATGAACCCACTTTTCTCTGGAACGGCTCGGGAGATGTTTTCAAAAATTGATTTATTTAATCTTTGAGTGGTATTTTTCCATATTCCATTGAGCTTATGCCTTGGCACTGCCTAGTTTGGCTGGCATAAATCAGCAACGATTTTTACTGACCATTTTGTTTGAACCCACTTTTCTCTGGAACGGCTCGGGAGACTTTTTTAAAAATTGATTTATTTAATCTTTGAGTGGTATTTTTCCATATTCCATTGAGCTTATGCCTTGGCACTGCCTAGTTTGGCCGGCATAAATCAGCAACGATTTTTACTGACCATTTTGGATGAACCCACTTTTTTCTTGAATAGCTTGGACGATTTTTTGCACGGTGGATGTTTTTTAATCTGTATCTATATAAATATTTCTAAAATCATATCCAAAAGACCTCTTCATTTTCATTTCCGGTGTTGCCACTAAATCCCTTGATTTTTAATTTCCGTCGTTGCTAACTTTCGTTGCTATCTTGGCGAACGTGAATTTCATTAACCAGGTCTCTAACTTCTTTTCGTTTTGCTAGAGGAATGCTCATGGTGGAATAAACAGGTGGCAGCACTACGCCAGATGACGATTTTTTGCTCTTGCATTGTTTGTCTAGGTTTATGTCAAAGTTTTGTTTATGTTTACAAAAAGTCCACGTTTTGTGCTGTGATTATTGTATTTTATTAAAGTTTTTGATAATTTTAAGTTAAAATAAATTAGATATGGACCATAATTAAATAAAAATTGGCTTAAAATGTATTTATTTCATCACGTTTTGCGACACGCTTTGATTTTTGTTTAAACAATTTTTTGACGTCAACGGTGATATTATTTCGATTTTTGTTGTAATGTTGTATTTGTTGCCGTAACGAGGCCACCTGCTTATTCCACCATGGGAATGCTTCTTGGGGCCTGTTTTATTGGCTTAGCGTCGCCGGTGTTAATTTCGTGTTTGAATTATTAATTTCAACTGTTATTCACATCACTTTTAACACTTCACAATATTAATACCTGCCTATATGTAATTATAAATTGCAAAATTTCTTAATAATCCATAATAGTTTTAAGGAAATGTCCCACACATCGCCATAAAAGATATTTTAAAGAAGCTGCCGAGGCCAGAAATAAGCACTTACGATTATATCGTACTAATTATTCGAGGAAATTCAGCAGAAGCGATACAAATCGAGATGTCTTGAATAGGTTATTTCTGAGCAGTGACCATTTTATAAGCTGCAGTACGCAAAGAGAACGAAATAATAAAAAAGCTTTTTCATCAGAAACCATCACACTTCTTCTTCCTGACACCGATGATGCAGCTAATGAGGAACACATACGACATAATAATTAGTAAGGAATTTTTATTAGTTTAACTTTTCCGTTTATAAAGTATTAAATAATATAAAATAAATATAATAAAGCCTTTTTTCATAAAAAAATACTGTTTTATAAGAGCCTTACAATTTTCAAAATTTTTTTTTTAATTAGACTGTAAATCATATGTATGTAAGTTAATTACATTTCGTTATTATTTGTTAAAAAAAAATAACCTTTTTTTATTTTATTTTTCATTTATATTTATTTCATTTTATAATTTCATATTACAGATTATTATTATTAAAGTTTATTATTATCATAATATTTAGAATTTATTATTATTTAAATGTTTATTATTTATTTAAGCCATCTCAGGGACCCGCTTGTTGGGCTGGTGTATGATCAGGCTGAGCTAATTGTTATTCTTAACTAAACTTTAATTAGAACTTTTAATTGGCAAGAAGCATAATTTTGTCCGCAGTCGCGTTGCAGTTTTAATAAAAAAAATGCAATCACGTTGTCAAAGTTAAAAACAACGGTTTAGTGTTACATATAAAAATTTATTAAAATAATTTTCGTTCACACTGCGTCAGCATAAAATAAGTTGCGCGTGTAGCTTAAATCGTGGGAAAGTAAATAAATTTGAAAAATAAAAATTAAGGAATGTGACATTACACCTTAACTTGTATGTACAATGTACATACAGTCTGTCAAGAATGAGTTTAAACCTTTAAAATCAACATTTGTTAATTGAGTTTTGCGATTTATACCAACTTTTATTCCTTAGGAATGTGGCTTTTATAAAAATCTTAAAAATTTAAACTTTTTGGTTCTTAAATTTTCTTATTGCATTTTGAAAACAAAAAATTTGACGCATTTTGCATGTAAATTTTTTTTTCGCCATTAAATTTTTAATAACTCCAATATAGTAACAGATAAAAAATAAATGTGTGTGGTTAGTTTAAGCAGAATTTTCCGGTGCATCTTCTGATCCTCCTGCTATTAAAATCGGAGAACACGTTTTCAAGTTATGGCAAAATAAATAAGGCAACCCAACGATTTAGGGGGTGAAGTATGCCACGCCTTTAAAAGAAAATCCTTACGTACTAGAGAAAAACGGAAAAAAGATTTGAATTAAGGGCATCAAAATCCATATAGTCCACATACTTTTATTTCTAGGGTAGAGAAAAATTTTTTTGTTGCGCAGTGTACTTTTGTTGCGCAGTGTAATTTTTTCAAAATCTGCCACTAGACTTTTTATATCATACTGCACCTTAAACTATCAAAAAACTAAAACTTTTAATTCAAAAAACACTTTTAATAATTTTGGCCAGCTTTTCAGGCCAAATACTCCTCTGTGTTTAAGTTCTAAAACTGAAAGGTAACTTATTCCAGATTCGGCATTTTTTTAATTTGAAAGCAACGTTCAAAAATGATGTATTTGTGGTATTTCTAGTTGCATATTACAAGTTGAGTCCATAAAAGAGAATTCATTCACTACCTAAATATGAAGTCCAAGTCATAATCTTGTAGAACTGGAGTGCAAGGAATACATTTATGTAACAAGTTATGAAAATAAAAATCTAGTGGTTCTATTGTGATCTCTAACAGCAATATTATAAATCGCACAATTCGCCTGAAAATCCGTTCTAGATTATCTAAATTTCTAGACAGAGTTCCAGAGTATATTTCAAGGCAGTAAATGAGTTTTTTTTACTATTACTTTTTTAATTAATAAAGGTTTTTAAAACAAGTTTACAAATCAAAAACTTAAAATGCAATTTTTTGACTGAGAATAGAGAATTATTAAATTAAAAATATTTATCAAATGTTTGTAGCGTACGTAAAGTTGTTTCTCTTTTATTCGTTCTTGATATTTATAAGCGAGTGGCAGCACTGCGTACCAGTTTAAATATATATGGCAACGCTGTGATTACTACCACAAAGCACAATTCCTATATACATAATTATATAAAATTAATTTTTTTAAATAATATTCCCTCCCGCAAGTCTTTTAAAAAATAGGCTATATCAATATCGATTCAGATTTTTACGCTCTATCGATTGGTACTAGCTAGATATGTGCACGCGGAATCGTTTTCGAGTTATCAGTGAAAAACTAAACTATGCATGTAAATATATAAAAAATTTAAAAAGTTTGCTGCATCATAACTCCCTCCCCCAAGTCTCTTAGAAAATAAGCTATATCAATATCGATTCAGATTTTTACGCTCTATCGATTGGTACTAGCTAGATATGTGCACGCGGAATCGTTTTCGAGTTATCAGTGAAAAACTAAACTATACATGTACATATATAAAAAATTTAAAAAGTTTGCTGCACCATAACTCCCTCCCCCAAGTCTCTTAGAAAATAAACTATATCAATATCGATTCAGATTTTTACGCTCTATCGATTGGTACTAGCTAGATATGTGCACGCGGAATCGTTTTCGAGTTATCAGTGAAAAACTAAACTATACATGTACATATATAAAAAATTTAAAAAGTTTGCTGCACCATAACTCCCTCCCCCAAGTCTCTTAGAAAATAAACTATATCAATATCGATTCAGATTTTTAAGCTCTATCGATTGGTACTAGCTAGATATGTGCACGCGGAATCGTTTTCGAGTTTTTAGTGAAAAACTAAACTATACATGTACATATATAAAAAATTTAAAAAGTTTGCTGCACCATAACTCCCTCCCCCAAGTCTCTTAGAAAATAAGCTATACCAATATCGATTCAGATTTTTACGCTCTTTCGATTGGTACTAGCTAGATATGTGCACGCGGAATCGTTTTCGAGTTATCAGTGAAAAACTAAACTATACATGTACATATATAAAAAATTTAAAAAGTTTGCTGCACCATAACTCCCTCCCCCAAGTCTCTTAGAAAATAAGCTATATCAATATCGATTCAGATTTTTACGCTCTATCGATTGGTACTAGCTAGATAAATGCACGCGGAATCGTTTCCGAGTTATTAGCGTAAAACTTACTTTGTACATGCACATATTTTGTAAATTTAAAGTTTGCTACGCTATAATTCTTTATCGCAAGAGTGTCATCTAATAACCTATATTGATATCGATTCAGATTTGTATGATCTATCGATTGGTACTACCTTCATAGGCGTGCGCTTATTTGTTTTTATTTTATAAGCGCAAAACTATATGCATGTATATTATTTTACATGCAAAACAAAGCGCACGTGTGAATAAATACTACTTTTTCATCAACTGTGAAAAAGTTTGCCAAAGAAACCAAAAGTTTGTTTTCTTCTCACACGTAAACATTTGACAGTTTTTATCACAAAATAAGCAAATAAAAAATAACCAGCTGGCTTTCCGAGACTTCGTGCTGGTTCACACAGGTCAAGTTTGACTCTTCAAGTCTTGAGCTTTTAGGAGAGAGGGGTAAAGAGAATGGAAAGGGGTACATACTTGACCGTACCAGTCAGTTTTGTATTTTTCTTTTCTTTTTTCATTCGTAATATAATAAATAGCTACAAAGTTGAAGGAAAAGAAAACAAAAATTAATTTTGTGCATGAACGTGAACGCAAGTTCAAAAGAAAATTTAAATAAAACTGTTCAAGTAAACTTGACCTGTGTGAACCAGCACTTCCTGCTATAAATATACCTTGGTCACATCGGCTTCGAGTGCAATGTTATGACATTTATAACGTAACTCCCCGTCTACAACTGACATGGTTTGCTGCTATAACATGATGTTATAAAAGCGTTGTTAAAACATTTGCATTAACAACCGTGTTATAACATGAGAAAACCTCTAACATGATGAGTCTATACTTAACACTAACATCATATTAGTGTTAATGTTAAGTATTTCATGTCAGTTGTAGACTGTATGTAACGACGTGATCTCTTTTGATAGTTTTCGACATGAGTTACACACAGTTTTTTTCTCACTTTTCGAGAAACGGGGGAATATTTTGTTTTACATCTTCTCGATGCAAGAAGTTCTTACTAAAGTTACAGAACATGGGTACTGGAATATAAACCTATGGTTTTGCCATTGCAAGCATATATTTTTAACATATCTTGCACCCAAATCCAAAAAAAAGGTTTTTGGATTTATTTGACAATCTGGCAACTTAATTTAAGAAAGCTTCGTTAATTAATTTAACGATGCTACACAGCTGTGTTATTAACGAAAACAACAACTACTATACAAAAATAACACAAAATCCAAGTAAAAATTTGTGTTTATTTACAAAATTTTCTAAAATTTTAGATTAATTAACTGAAATATTTTCTTTGCGTTTCAATTTAAAACAAAAGCCCCCAAAATAACGTCAACAACGGAGATGCAACCAAAATATAAATTCGCCGAAGGTAAAAAAGTGCGCCATTATTTTGTAGTGGCGTTTGCACACAGATTTTGGACACAAATATTGAACATGAAAACGATTTTATCATAAAATGTATTTTTACAGGCGAAAAGGTACTATGTTTCCATGGTCCTTTAATCTACGAAGCTAAAGCATTAAAGAGTACTATAACAAAGGATAAACAGTTAAAGTATTTTGTACATTATGCCGGGTGGAACAAAAAGTAAGTATAGTTCTGCTCTTGGCACCATTGTATGTTCCAAAAGTATTATTCTTAAAACGAATGATTTTTAATTTTTAGTTGGGACGAATGGGTACCCGAACATCGCGTTTTAAAGTATAATGAAACCAACTTGCAAAGACAAAAGGAATTACAGAAGGAACATGAAGCTAAAAAAGAGAAAAATAAGAAAGGTATGTTTAAAGATATAATAAACATATTTTTATTTGGAATTTTTATAAAGTATTAAAGTCGACGTACTTTTTTAGAAATGTATATAGGTATTTTAATATATATGTATGTATAGTTCTTCCTGTCTGGCAGGGGCAGAATTAACAGCTAGTATTTTAGTTACTGAATCAATAATTGCTTGCTGATAAGATCCTATAAAAAATAGCCTTTGAAAATTTGACCGTCCTTTAGTTGGTGGATAAAATATTAAGCTCTTAGTTTTAATGAATCAGTCAGTCTTATTACTAGTGTTATCGTAATCGACTGTGTCGACTTAGTCGTTTATGACAACGACAACCGCAATAAGGCTGATTAAACAAGGAAGTAGGACAATTAACCATTTTATACTTGATATTTTGCTTTCTAAAGCGATAATTGTTATCTGACTTTATTCATATTCGTAAATTTTGATCTCACTCGCCTCCTTTTTTATTTAACTGAGTTAATACCTTTTTTAAAAAAGGTATTATTTCTTTTTCGTTAGGCAAAAAGGTCTTAAGTCAGAATCCGGTTTTTTTTTTGTAATTTTATGAATGCAACATTCATAAAAATAGTTAATACAACCAATATGACACAATAGGACACTTTTGAATTGCCTAAATAATATACATACATACATATTTCGGGGAATATCAAAAATATATGTACATATGTAAATTCGAATATATATATTATTCATGATTCATAATTTAAGCTATGGACAATTATGCTATGTTCTGTAGTTTTCAGAAAAATAGTTTTTTTTAATTAATATCAAATGTGTTTGTAGTTTAAGCCAAGGCAATAAATATTGAAAAGGGGCTATTTCAGAATATCTCGACTTAAAGGTACATATCGCACTTGATCTTAAAGAAGATATTAACTCAAAATTGTTATTTTTTCATTTTTTGAAAAAAATCGACACGTACTAGTCAAATCCACCAGCTGTAAAACTATCGTGTTGTTTGGCCTACTTTCTGGTAATGAAACGGTTGGTTTAAAAATTCTATTTCATATGCCTTTAATATTAAATTACAAATTATTTTGATTCTACTGAAAGTGTTTAAATTTCGAGTTTATGGTCAAGTACGATATATTTACCAAGATTTTAGCAATACATACAATGAATTTTTGAGACGTTCATAAAAAATCAATTTTTGACCGAAAATATAAATTATCATAAATTTAAGTTTTTTCGACCTAAAAATAAAATATACATATAAAAGAAGCTATTAAGAATTTTATGAAATAATCGATTTGTAAGCAAAAATATGATTTGCTTTTTTATATTTTCAAAGCTTTAAATTGATTTAGGAAAGCACATATGTATGTATAGTATTTTCTCTAAGTAAAATAAACTTCAACGAAATATCACATTCTAGGTACTCCTAAGGGCAAGAAAGGAGAAATATTGGCTGCTATTCCTAAAGAAAGTGGTGCGGTTAGTAGTGGTGGTAGTGAGTCGAGAGCTTCCACACCATCAAAAGAACTTAATACTCCAGCAAGTGCTACAGCAGCAACGGGAGGTACAACATCAACTGGGGGAAGAGCAAATCGTTCTAAACAGAATGCCACACCTGTAGCAGTGGAAATGAAAAAAGAAACGGCCTTAAAGGAGGATGCAACAAAAGACGATAAAGATGAACCTGTAACTAAAAAAAAAAGAGGTACTTCTACCTCCACTAACCCCGATAAACTAGTAACTACAACAACAGACACAAAATCTGCTACTCCAAGTAGCAGCAGCAGCGACAACACCTCTACTATGACCACAACCAATACCACGACTCCGGCAGCTACAACAATCACAACAACGGTAGCGACAGCAAATGCTGGTTCGGCTAATTTCACCCCTTCTATCAATCGTCTTGATTCCTGTGTTGAAAGTGAGGAAACCTTTTTGGCTAAAATAGAGGTAAAAATTAAAATACCAGATGAACTAAAACAATGTTTAGCCGATGATTGGGATGCTATAACGCGCCAGCATAAACTTTTGGATATACCCGCTAAGATAACAGTACAAGATATAGTTGATCAATATATAAATTTAAAAAAGTCCGCCAAATCTTCAAATGCTTGCAAAGAGTTGGCCATATCGGATGTATTAAATGGGGTAATAGAATATTTTAATGTCATGCTTGGCTCTCAACTACTCTATAAGTTTGAACGTCCACAATATGCAGAGATTTTACAACAATATCCCGATACTCCCTTATCGAAATTATATGGATCTTTTCATTTATTGCGTTTGTTTGTAAAACTCGGCTCTATGTTGGGTTACTCGGCCTTAGATGAAAAGTCCATGCAAATGCTGTTGGTGCATTTACATGATTTTCTTAAGTTTATGGTAAAAAACAGTGCTAATTTCTTTAGCATGACCAGTTTTGTTAATGTTACACCGGAATATCACCGTCATACTCAATGATTTTAAGTATTTTTTTTTTTTTTTCAAAAATTTTCATACGTTTTTATTTTCTGAACTCTGCTTTATTTTCTGACTTCTTTTAAGTTTTCATAACTCGGAGGTTATTTTTAAGATTTTCTTTTTTAAAAAGAATGAAGGAATGTTGGTTTGTTTTTTTTTATCTTTGAATTCTAATAAATAATTTTCTCATAATAAAATTTAGCTATCAATTATTAGTTTTATAAAGAAAAGAATACATTTCTAATTGTAGAACATTTTAAACAATACAATTAAATTTAGTTTTTTAATAAAACAACATTTTCAAATCTGTAAATGGTAATTAAAATGTCCAATTAAAATGTATCGTGTATTTTGTAAAAATGTGGAACCCAAATTGAAAATTTCTGCCATGTTATAAAATAATAGTTTTCAACAGCTGGAAATAGGATTGCGGGTTTTAAAACTAATTATTACACATTATACAGCGTGGCGCAGAATGAGCTATGTATATCTTCTCAACTTGTACATCTTGTAATTGTAAATCTCAATTTAAAACTATACAACAAAGAACATACATTTTTTAATTTAAGTATTGTATATGGCGTAAACTTATTAAATTTAAATGGAGTTTTACAAGACCTACAAAATGTAAATGTTCAACAATTTTTTAATACCCCTATTATTAAAATGACTTGTTTGGGTGTCTGAAGTACAGGGTGGCGCAAAATGAGATGTATGGTATAAATTCTATATAACTTTTTTAATTATCTTTTCTTTGATTTTTCACCATTTTGTGAAGATTTGGGGACTTATTATGAATAACTTCACAAAGCCAATCGAAAAAATTTCCCAATGTTCCCCTGAATTAAAAAATAAAAGTATGTAATAATCGCATAAATAAAAAAACTAAGTTATTTTAACCGTGTTGCTCATTCTGCGCCACCCTGTACATCGAGAGCATTAACAAGTTTTTCGCTATTTTCTTTTTATTGAGAAAAAATAATTGCAGATTTTAGTAAATAACATTTTTTAATTCGTCTCTTTAGTATTGTTAAATTCTTAAACTAATTATGTATTGTAATTGCATTTTTACATAGCATTATCTTTATTTTGTTCCTTGTCCTCTTCCTCACTACTGCTGCTGCTGGTGGGATAGAACTCACTGTAATCCTTAGGTTTATTTCTAACTCCTTGTTCTTCTTCTAAATAAGTATTTTGTACATGTAATATTTCTTCACTAGACTTACAAGCTGCATATTTTTCCAACAATGTCTTGTTAAGTTCTAAAAACGAATGACCCCATGAAAATTTACCCATGTACCATTTAGCTTCCTCTCTAAAACCGCATATGAATAAAGTTGCAGCAATTGCTTCTACACAACTCAATTTGCAAGGCTTTCCATAGTTAATGGGATTAGCAGCTACTAGGAAAGGTAATAGTCGGGGATAAGAACTGCGCATTTTTGAAAAGGGCGTTTCGTCTAATTTAGCCCAAGAACAATCTACTACAGCTACTCCCGAGTTAGCAACGATTTCCTTATCAACTGGACTTACACAGCTCACTCCTACAGGCGTTAATACCAAACCAGCAAATTTTTGACCTAAACGTAAATTTTCTATAAGGCCAAGCCTGGATAGTTTGCGTCCGGAACATTTTTTAGGATCACAGTGATTCAGGTCCCACATGGCAATGGGAAAGTCAGGTGATTGACCATGACCTTCAGTTTCTGCGGCTGATGAGCTATCTGAGCCAGAACAATCTTCCGTATCTAAAGTCAGCTCACATTCTCTTTGTGCAAATGATCGTTCTAAATTACGATTAGACTTGACATTACGATAACGGCCGTTACCACCACCACCTCGCTTACCCTTTCCACGATTACGGGAACTCATTGCAGCAGCTTTAATTAAAATTGGTAGCAGTTATCTTATTTACAAATAAGTGATAACTCGTGTTTTACCTGAACACAAGGGGAATTCATTACAGATGAATGTCAAAATTTTGTTTATCTTTCAAGACGAATTAACTACAGGTGGCGTTGAGACTACAACCCAAGGCGAATTTAAAAAGGTAAACTCAACTCGTCAGCCGTTCATCAGCTGTCTCCACGGCGAATTAAAAAAAAAAATACGTAATTGTCAAAATATAATTTTGTTTTGAGAAGTTGATTGAAAAATGCTAAAAATATTATTTTTATAATAAAAAAATTTCAAAACTGCGAATAATTAAATGCAAGAAAGGCATAACTAGGGTTGCCATACGTACTGTTTTAAGCAGTACATGTACTGATTTTTTGCAATTGTACTGTTTTATGCTCAACTCCTAAAACAGTACGCAAATGTACTGTTTTTTACACTTTGTACTGTTTTTGGTACTGTTTTTTTTGCTCAGTCTATACTTAACAGAACTAGCTTACAAAAAATTATGTTGTGTTAAAAAAAAAAGTTTGAAAATAATAAGAGTTTATAAAGCTGCCCTGCATAACAGGCCTTCGGCCGGGCGCAATGATTTTCTTGTATGTATATGGTATACCAAACAACGGCTTCGCTAACTAAAGCTTCTCTGCGTAGTGGGCCGAGTCGGTATTTTTATCCTATAGTGGAGAAAATCCTGGCGCTATCCAGAGAAGCTTTAGTTACACAGGGTCTCCACCTGAGATAAGATATAAGATTTTTATATCAGCAAACGTCAAATTCAATCGCAGAGAGTATTATCTTACGTGTGGACTCTCAAATAGTGTTAGTATTAATATTATAATAAATGTTATGAGACAGTTGTTATAAGAAATCTTATAACAACTATCTTATAAGATGAGCTGTCAAAAATACACATACATACACACATATAAAACAATAATAAGACGCATTCATTAAAATGTTTAATTTTTTTGTGCAAATAGTGAAAATCTTGTGATAAGTGTTTAAAAAAACAATATTTTTAACTAAAAAAACAAGAAAAAACTTAAAAAAAGTGAAAACGGTACAAGTTTACTGCACGAGAATCATTCGATTATGAAATCTTATAAGTCCCAATTTACACTAGGGACATTTCTTGCCGGACATTTTTTGTATTCTCTTTTAATCTTACCCGAAGCGTTTACATATGAAACATTAGAAGTCAGACAGAAATTAATACTTGTATGTAAACTACGAAAAGTAAGAAAGAGAAATGAAAAAATGTCCAGTACAGATAGTCATGTACTACACACTCTACCTTTTCGACCCCTCGCCTTCAAACTTCGTCTGTCCGGCAAGAAATGTAACTAGTGTAAATTGGGACTAAGTCCCAAGAGAATTTTTTGAATTCTCTTTTAATCTTACCTGAAGCGTTTACATATGAAACATTAGAAGTCAGACAGAAATTAATACTTGAATGTAAACTACGAAAAGTAAGAAAGGGAAATGAAAAAATGTCCAGTACAGATAGTCATGTACTACACACTCTACCATTTCGACCCCTCGCCTACAAACTTCGTCTGTCCGGCAAGAAATGTCCCTAGTGTAAATGGGGACTTAGATACGTATTCCCCTTGTTTAAGATTAAGATCAAGGTATATTTACACAAGGTAAACTCGTTGGCACACATGTTTGTCAGCTGATTACCCCTAGTTGGTACCAAGGTATATTTACACAAGGTAAACTCGTTGCTACAACAAGTACAACAAGACAAAAACAACACGCCAAATTGTTTTTGTATTTGGAACCATGGTGTCAAAAAAAACGCAACAATGTGCCTTTAAAATAAAAACACAAATTGAAAAAAAAAAAAAAACAACACGTGCAGTTCAGAATAATAAGCTGAAACAATTTTTAATATATTGTGCATTCTCAAGCATAAAAATAAAGTATTATTGCAAAAAATAATGCATTTAAATGTATTTTGTTTGCTTAGTAATCACAAGAATTAAAATTTCACAAAAATAAAATGTTTTTCACATTTTACACTTTTTTAATTCAAAATGGCGCGCACTAACCATAAGTATGTAAACAAACACAAGGAACCAACATAAATAACTTTTGACACTAGGGTTCCAAATGGGGTAAACAGCTGACAAACATATGGGCCAACGAGTTTACCTTGTGTAAATATACCTTGTTGGTACCTTAACGTCAAATTTCGTGTATATGCGAAAAAATTTGTAAATGTGTGCGTTAAATTGTTTTTGTTTTATATGAAGACAATTTTGACAACTTGGTTCCTTTTATAGAGCAGCATGTCTACACTCCCAAATGAGTCTACCTTGTGTAAATATACCTTATTTATACCAAGTACATGCAAGTCTACAACAAATCAACAATAAAAAAAACAACATTCATTTTGTTTGTGTAAAAACATTTGATACTGTCAAACAGCCAAACATAAAGAAAGAAAAAAAAATCATGGCGCACTAAATGTAAAGGTGCTATCAGACGGGATGTATTTTACATATGTACTGTCACTTTTCTTACCCATATGTAATTCCGTATGTTTGTCAAAATTGAAATTTTACATAAGAATTATAATTTCTGCTATCACACCTGCTTATGTTTTTCCTTATGACATAACCTATACATGTAAACAAAAGCTGACTTTTGCTTACGTTTCAAAACAAACCAGCTGTTTTGTTTATGTTTGCCACAGGAAAATAGAGCGTGTTCTAATCGAAAAAGTTACATATGTATTTCCACATGTATTTTACAGATGCAAAGTTTCATATGTATCACACGATGTGTACAACTTTACAGATGGAAAATTTGACAGTACATATGTAAAATACATCCCGTCTGATAGCACCTTAAGCAAATTTTGACACTATCGAAAATAAAACAACTGAACAGCTGATCACTTGCATGTACTTGTAATAAATATACTTTGCGCAGACCTTTTCAATGGGCCTTGGTTCTTATCAAGGCGAATTTATTACAGGTGGTCTTAAAAGCCCTGCTGATATTAGCTAAAATCACTGTACTTTGACGTTTTAAAATTATTTTTGATAAATTGTTAAATTTTTCTCTACAAGAAACTTTTTTAAATTTATTAAAACTCAAATTTATTTATAATCAGTTCAATAACTTGATTTCCATCCAATTGATTATTATTTTCAATAACTAAATCCCACTGTTCATAATCATCCAAGCCACATTCAGATTCTATGTCATCAATACCGACTGTATAAATCCAACCTCGTTCGGCACGTATAACTTCTGGACAAGTTAAGCGTATAGTCAAAACTTGTTTGCCATAATGTTCACGGAAATATTTTATATCATTTTTACGTCTAACATCGCTAACAATAATGATTTCAGCTCGGGCTATAAAAAAAAGAAAATTAGTATAAATTTATACGTTTGTACTTAAAAATCAGTTTGTTTTAATTCATAATTAACATATCGCACTTGTTCAACTATAGTGAATTAACTCAAAAATTTAACTTTTTGGGAAAATTTGACACGTAATATTCACATCTAACGGGTAAGAAAATATTGAGCTATTTTGCCTACTTTTTGGTAATGAAACAGTTGTTTTACAAATCCTTTTTTATATGCCTTTATAATGCAAAATAAAAATTTATTTGCTTCTAAAAATTTTTAAATTTTAAGTTAATACACTATTGGCAAAGTACATACAGAGGGGCACGAGACGGAAGATATTGTGTTTTTATATCTCTTTCTTTAAAAGCTGCCCTTTTTACATTTCTCATTGCGCCATCCAAAGCCTATCCAATGGATAGACCTTGGCGCCATCTTTTATGCCGCAATACAAAACTGTTGTAAAAATTAACTTTCAAGTTAACCACAATAGAAGTTAATAATATTGAAGTAATAAAATAATATTACAAAACAATAAACAAAAGTTTTGTTTAACATGGTTGTTGTTTTACATATATTATGCACGTACATATGAATGTAGAAATTTATTTAGTGTTGTTTTGGTTTTCTGTGGAATTAATAAATCCATTTTTTTGGACTGTTGTCTATGTCTATCTATATTCTTTTAAAAAAGTTAAAACTTTTGTCTTGAACTCATTTAATGAAACAATTGAGAAACCCTAATGACAGGTCTAATTTTTCTACAATAGCATTATTTGTTACAGTTTTAAGCGTACTAAACTGTTTTCCGAGTGAATGCTTTGTTTTGGGCTAGGGTGGTGAAGGGTATAATAAACTTTCTAAAAAAATTCTATTTGTTTACCCTTTTCCATGGCTGCTTCACAAAAGTAACCATATTTCCTGGCTCTTACTTCATCACTCCATGTTATCATATCTTTACGATATTTTTCCTTATAAGGACCATCACTCAATAGTTCCTTAAAATCGAGATTCATTTTGCGTGCCCATTCTGATTTAATTGGCTCCGAAATACGTACAATTTGGCTACGTTCGCCTAATCTTTAAATATTTTCATACATAGTATTTTAGTGTGATGAAATTTATAATTCTTTTTCTATTCATCAAATCATCTCTTACCGTTTTTGTAATTTTTCCGACAAGTAATCTTTGCCGCATTTCCTTTTACCACTTATTAAAATAACTTGTTTTATATTGTCGGACATTCCTCCAAAAACTTTCACTTGCGTATGATTAAAGAATAATGTGCTTAAATTTCTAAGTTACCTTATAAGTAAAAAGTACATTAGTTTTTTAAAAAAATAATTACTTATTATCTGTTATAATTTACATATTTTTTTAAATAAAATTATTTGCATATGAATGAATAACTTTTCGTATGCAAATTGTATATAGTAAATACTTGTGTCACACAAGTTGTGCGTGGAAAAAATATACATAATGTAACAAGTCTGTTTTAAATATATGACAGCTATTCTTAACCCTAGGTCTACACTAAAGATAAATATCTCAGCCAGTTGGCAATAACGTCGGCAGAATATGAAAGCAATATTTGTTATTGCTCAGGTTATGTTAAAGGCATGGGAAAACGTATTTATGTTAACTCATAATTTGAAAAAAATGAAGGAAGAAGAAGGTGCAGTGTAAAAACTGCTGCTATCTTGCAAAAATTATTTTCATTGATATAAATTCTTTTTTATTCGACTTTATTATTAATATATAAATTCTTTTTTATTCGACTTTATTATTAATATGTATATTAATTTGTTTAAGCTTGAGATCTTTTTTGTGTAAAAATATTAATTTTACTTTAACAAAAAAAAAAAAAAAAAATAATTAATAAAATCAATATTTTTATATAAAAAAGAACTCAAACTTAAACAAATTTATATAAATTGAAATAATAAAGGTCGAATAAGAAAAAAATTATATTAATAAAAATAATTTTTATAATTTTATTTTAGTGTTTGTTAAATTCTATAATTTAATTCTTTTACTACAATTATAAATTGCTCCCATTTCACAAATTAAATTTCTTTCTCACAAAATTTGCTTTTATATTTTTCTTTTTTCTCAATTGAAAACCAAATTTGACGTTTTATGTAAGCAATAATTGTCAGCGAAAATGGACTAACAATTATTGCAACTTAAATTGTCGGCAATAAATATGTACAAAAAATTGCTGTCTACATTAAAGATAACATAATTTTGACATTTACTGCAATATATGTCGCAATAATTATTTCTGGTATAGACGGGCAGTAAGTGTTGTTAGTCATAGGGCCCATACACAATACCATCATGATTGTACAATCAAGTGATTGTGCCAGCTGATGGACCGTGTATGAGCTTGTGGTGTGATTGTACCAGCTGATGGTGCTTTATCAAAAATAGTTTGATATTTTTTTGATTGTACCAGCATGATTGTATCGTGTGCTGTAAAGTTAGCTCATAAATGTTAAATCGTCAAGGCATAAACATCAAAAAATACAAAATTTAAAACAAAATTTAAATTAAAACACGTTTTTTTTTACTCCTTATTCGTTTTCGTTTTAGGATAATAGCAATAATAACAGCAGAACAAATTTTATTGTTATTCATTACAACCTTTTCCACACAATTTTTGTTAAAAAATGAATTTTGTACCAGCATGCTGGTGTGTTGTGTGCTTCAAGCTAAATTGCACAATTACTTGATTGTACAATTATGATGGTATTGTGTATGGGCCCTATGATAGGGTTGTCAGACTTTTTCACCTACATCGCCAAATAGTATGTAAAACATTACCCAAAAATCGCCCAAACGCAGTTTTATAAGTAAAAATGAGTAATTTTAACTTTTTTAAAATTTTCTTTAAAGTGACAAGAGCTTATTACAATATAGAAAAATAAAAAGATTTAATTTAAAAAAAATCAATACGTATCAAAATTATGTGGAATAACAAAATTTTAAAGAAAGTTTCTTTAAAAAAAAATTCAAAAAGACATGTCTTTAAAATCATCGTGAAAATTGGGTAGCATGTTCAAATGAGAATATACAAAATAGACATGTCTGGAAAAACATCGTGTAAATGCCTCCACTTTACATGATGTCTTTTTAGACATGTCGAACAAACACGTTTGTTTGTTGGCGATCGGGGTAGAGAAAAGGTGTTGATAAACAGACACGAAATAAGTTGTCATGTTTGTTAATCGTATTTAAGATGGTTGCAATATCACATCATTACAATTACAACAGGCAATGCAATAACAGTCAGCTGTTTTTGAGACGACCTTGTAAATTATACTTGGGTCTTTGGAAAATCCATTTCAAGAGACAGACGGACATCATCAAGGCGAATTAACTACAGGTGGTGACGAAACAGCATCTGATTTTGACATTACGAGCTTATTTGTTTTGATTTGTTAGTGTTTTGCTAACACAGGATCTCCACCTGAGGTAAGATATAAGATTTTTATATTCGCAAACGTCAAATTCAATCGCAGAGAGTATTATTTTACGTGTGGACTCTCAAATAGTGTTAGAATTAATATTATAATAAATGTTATGAGACAGTTGTTATAAGAAATCTTATAACAACTATGTATATTATAAGATGAGCTGTCAAAAATACACATACTACATACATATAAAACATCTCCGTGAACATAACAAAGTAGTTAACAAAGTAAATCTTGTTTCACTCAAAAGAAAGAGAGCAACAAAATATGTCTCTCTTCTCCTCATTAAAAGTGAGTATTTCTGGCAGAGCAGTACTAAACTTAGGTGCGGCCAAGTTAAAATAGCGAAATATTGTGAATAGTTATGGCAACTTTGGCCATTTCATTGAGAATAATATCTTCTTCTTGTTTTCGGTTTATGGGAGAGTTTTCGGCTTTTAACAAGATAACAAAGTAAAACCGGAAATGTTATTTCAATCTTAAATAATAAAAATATTGCAACAAACAATTAGAGAAACTAATATATTTAAATAAGTTTACAAATAATTGTGTTAAATGGATTCCTTAAAAATATTATTTTACTCTATAATTTCCTTTCGTTTGTTGTTAAACAAAGTTTATGAAATAACTTTTTTGGCTAAAGGGCCAAAATTAGGACTTCCTCCGAAGGTTGGCTATATGTGGCTTATAGCAGAGTACTTAAGCTTCATTTTGGTACATCATTTATATTTCCCTAAAGTTTTTTGTTGAACAAAGTTATAAAAAATAACTTTCTACTAAACTTCACTCATTTTTTCTTTTGGCTAAGGGGCCAAAATTAGGACTTCCTCCGAAGGTTGGCTATATGTGGCTTATAGCAGAGTACTTAAGCTTCATTTTGGTATATCATTTATATATCCCTAAAGTTTTTTGTTGAACAAAGTTATAAAAAATAACTTTCTACTAAACTTCACTCATTTTTTCTTTTGGCTAAGGGGCCAAAATTAGGACTTCCTCCGAAGGTTGGCTATATGTGGCTTATAGCAGAGTACTTAAGCTTCATTTTGGTATATCAATTATATTTCCCTAAAGTTTTTTGTTGAACAAAGTTACAAAAAATAACTTTCTACTAAACTTCACTAATTTTTTCTTTTGGCTAAGGGGCCAAAATTAGGACTTCCTCCGAAGGTTGGCTATATGTGGCTTATAGCAGAGTACTTAAGCTTCATTTTGGTATATCATTTATATTTCCCTAAAGTTTTTTGTTGAACAAAGTTATAAAAAATAACTTTCTACTAAACTTCACTCATTTTTTCTTTTGGCTAAGGGGCCAAAATTAGGACTTCCTCCGAAGGTTGGCTATATGTGGCTTATAGCAGAGTACTTAAGCTTCATTTTGGTATATCATTTATATTTCCCTTAAGTTTTTTGTTGAACAAAGTTATAAAAAATAATTTTCTACTAAACTTCACTCATTTTTTCTTTTGGCTAAGGGGCCAAAATTAGGACTTCCTCCGAAGGTTGGCTATATGTGGCTTATAGCAGAGTACTTAAGCTTCATTTTGGTATATCATTTATATTTCCCTAAAGTTTTTTGTTGAACAAAGTTATAAAAAATAACTTTCTACTAGACTTCACTCATTTTTTCTTTTGGCTAAGGGGCCAAAATTAGGACTTCCTCCGAAGGTTGGCTATATGTGGCTTATAGCAGAGTACCTAAGCTTCATTTTGGTATATCATTTATATTTCCCTAAAGTTTTTTGTTGAACAAAGTTATAAAAAATAACTTTCTACTAGACTTCACTCATTTTTTCTTTTGGCTAAGGGGCCAAAATAAGGACATCCTCCGAAGGTTGGCTATATGTGGCGTATAGGTAAGAACTTAAACTTCGTTTTGGTATACAACTTATTTCAAACTTAAGATTTTTTTAGAACAAAGTTTGAAAAATTAAATTTCTATTGAACTTCACTCATTTTTTCTTTTGGCTAAGGGGCCAAAATAAGGACATCCTCCGAAGGTTGGCTATATGTGGCGTATAGGTAAGAACTTAAACTTCGTTTTGGTATACAACTTATTTCAAACTTAAGTTTTTTTTAGAACAAAGTTTGAAAAATTAAATTTCTATTGAACTTCACTCATTTTTTCTTTTGGCTAAGGGGCCAAAATAAGGACATCCTCCGAAGCTTGGCTATATGCGGCGTATAGCTAAGAACTTAAGCTTCATTTTGGTATACAACTTATTTCAAACTTAAGTTTTTTTTAGAACAAAGTTTGAAAAATTAAGTTTCTATTGAACTTCACTCATTTTTTCTTTTGGCTAAGGGGCCAAAATAAGGACATCCTCCGAAGGTTGGCTATATGCGGCGTATAGCTAAGAACTTTAGCTTCATTTTGGTATACAACTTATTTCAAACTTAAGTTTTTTTTAGAACAAAGTTTGAAAAATTTAATTTCTATTGAACTTCACAGGTTTTCCAAAAAGTTTGTTGAAAGCCGAAAATCATCTCCCATGTAGAAATAAAGAAGAAGAACATGCATCTCATATTCGGGTATATGATGTTGCCATATAAATTAACATTAAAATATCACTATGGTTTTAAATTTCTCTTTTTATAGTATTTAATACATGGCAACTTTAACATTGTTTATATCTGGCCACTCTACCAGCAAATGTTCTTCGTTAAGCAGAAAAATAAAAACACGCAGTATTGTTTTGAAATTCGTAAAGCCTTAAATATTGAGAAATAATTTGAAATTATATATAATAAAACTAGTAAATTAACATGGCCACCTCTTCAATGTCGCAATGTGGAAAATAACAAAAAAAAAAAAAAAAAAATAGCAAAAATCGCGTAAATTTTTAATATTTCAAACCAGCCATATAATTGATTAAAAGTCCCTAAAACTATAAGGATTGGCAAAAATAAGGTAAAAATTGCTAAATTTGCGGAAATTCGCAAAAATTTGCTAACATCGGCATGATAGCAAAGTCTACTATTTACTATAAATCGTTAAAGCTGTAAAGAATCGGAAAACTTACTGAAACAAATCGCTTCTATCGCGAACATGGCTAAAATTCGCGAAAAATCGCAAAATTTTAAACAACCAAAAAAACTAATTTGAGATCGCTAAATTGATTAAAAAACAAATTGTCTGAAAATAACATAAAAATCGTTAAAAAAAATAAGCTGTAATTACATCAAAATAATGAAAATGTCGATTTTAAATTTAGGGTAGGATAGGGACTTTTGCATTTTAGATAACGATATATTTTTGATTAAATTGGATGAAGACGATTTTAAGCTAAAAACAAAATTTATTTTTTTGTTAAAAATTTTATCAAATATTAGAATAAAAGTCGATTCGTTTTACTTTCACCAACCCATTACTACTCTAATTGAAAACGAATAAAAACTTGTTGATGTGAAATGCAGAACACCAAAAATGCTAATGTAATCCACACACACCCGAAAAAAGGATTTATTTGTTTATGCAAACAAACGTTCAAATTAGTAATTTGACCCTTCACCACAGGTGGAAAAGGGTATATGAGGGGTATAGATGCAAAGACTGCTAAGTCCACTTTTTTCACAAACGTAACTAATAATACCTCTTAGTTGTATTTATTGAATGCTTCCAATTAGTGAATATTACATTACCAGAAACACTTTCATCCCATAAAAAAGTATGTTCAAAAATTAAGAATTGATGCAAAAACGGCAATGTCAATTGGACATTGTCGTTTTTGCAGTGATCACAGTTTGTTAAGTTCTTTTTCTCTCAACTATTTTCGAAAATGCAGGCTATTTTTATACCCTTCACCACAAGTGGAAAAGAGTATATATAAGTTTGTCATTCCGTTTGTAATTTCTACAATATTGATCTTAGACCCTATAAAGTATATATTATGGGTTCTTATGAGGAGAGAAGTTGATTTAACGATATCCGTCCGTCCGTCTGTCCGTCTTACGTTTGATATGTGTTTTCCGGAGACTCCAGACATGATAGCGGCTACGTTGTTTTACATTTATGTCACATATAGTCCACCATTTCTTGCTATTGAAATTCAGCCAGATCGGTCCAACAATGGCTGAGATATGACCAAAAAACCACGACTGGCTCTAATTTTTCCGAAAAATCCCTTGTGGTTGTTGTATTTTTATTACTTTTTTCTGTATATCTGGAGAACGGCAAAAGCCAAAGTTTCCGAATTAGGTGCAAACATTTAGGTTTTAAATACACACCATCCCACAAAATGTGGGCGGGATTGGAGAAGTGGGCGTGGTACCTCCCATACAAAAATTATTAAAAATTGTATAAAAACCTGAATTTGTTGACTGTAATATGATCTATGGTTACGCCTTATATATAAAAAGATCGGAAATTAATAGAAAATATTTTCTGAAAAACTCGGGAAAGTCGGTTCAGATACGAAAAAGTTATGACCAAAATATTAATTTTTTTGAAAAAATACCCATTTTCGGGAATCATAGATCTTCCCGAGTCCAAGTTTTATTCTTTTTCTTTAACACGTCGGTATATAAATCTGTCAAATCGGTTCAGAAATAGCAGAGTATGAACAAATAGAAACAAGGATTTTTTTTTTTTTTTGCTACATAAAAACTCGCCAAAAGAGATAAATCTACGGTATGACAACAGTGCCTTTACAAAAAGAAAACAAACAAAAAACTGTGTTGAGTTGTAAACGGTAAACGGTCCATATTTCATTTAAATGATATTTAAACAGCGTTCCTTCATGGTTTAGTTGTCTAGGGGGTGTGTTAAGTTAGAAACTGTGAGTTCCCTTGTTCGAATCTTGGTTTTTTAAAAATAAATTTTTTTTAATATCTTTATGTTCTAAAAACGATTTTAAAAAAATATTTACCAGTTTTCGCTTTTTAAATTTCATTTATAATGAAGTTTTTAGTATTGTAAATATGTATGTATATGTAAAAATTATTTAGTTGCTCTGTATTCTGCTCGCACAATGGTGAAGGGTATATAAGATTCGGCACAGCCGAATATAGCACTCTTACTTGTTTTAATTAAGTTTTAAAAAATTTTGTACCTTTGAATAACAATTGACAGAATTTTTTATTTTTTTTGTTTTAAATAAAATTCAAAACCCGCTTTTTTATTGAAAATGTTCAAGTTTTTAGTGCATATTTTGGAGTTTTAAGTGAATATTTTATGCGCAGGAAAAACGTAACAATATTTATATTTTGGCCTGGAGGGCTTTGTATTACTTTATTAAATAAATAAATAGGACCGGCAGTTCCGAAAATTACTTCTTACAAACATAGAAAACTACCAACTTAACAACAAAATGGTATAATGTAACTGGACACTAAAGTGACCTCAGAACCGCAGCTGTTAGCCGTGTTTTTCTTTGTGGAGTTACGTTTGGTGTCTTTTTTCTTAATTTACATACCAATTTTCCCGATTGGCATCATAGTACGCTATTTTCCGACACATTTTTTTTAACCGATTTAGCTTTTTGAAATAAAGAGTAGAATTTGTTTCCAATTTTGAATTTGTCACTGTAAGTTTTTTGATTCTTTATAGCTTTAACGTTTATTAATAAATATGTATAAGACTTGTCTTTCATGCCGCTGTTAGCAAATTTTTGCGAATTTCCGTTAATTCAGCAATTTTCACCGAATTTTTGCCATTCCTTACAGTTTAAGGGACTTTTAATCAACTTTATGGCTTTTTTATATATTAAAAATGTTCGCGAATTTTCGCTATTTTTGCAAATGTTTCCGAATTTTCGCCATTTTGGCTCTTAGAGGCGTTCGTCTTAAATAGAAAATGTTCGCGAATTTGCGCTATTTTAGCAAACTTTTTTGAACTTTCGCAATTTTCGTGTTAAATTTACTAATAAAATTTGTGCCCATAACTTCTTTTAAATTTGCATTTCTTATTTTAAACGTATGCAATAAATATGTTAACATTTCATTTAAAATTTCTTTAACTTCCATTTGAGTCGTCGCAAGTTTCCTGTCGACTAAAAAGGGGTCAATACTACTCTACGTCGATTTAAAAGCGCCTTAGAAAATATCAATTGGCTGTCAATAGTCATCGATTATTGTCAACAACGACTCAGAAAATACCATTACTGTTCAGGTGCCGTCGAGTGAAGTTTAGTTGAAATTATCAAAAAGTAATTTCAATTTTTGGGAATACAAAATTTTAATTTCAAAAGATTTTGCTATTCGTGCTTAATTCCCAGTTTTAATTCTTGACAAAAACACTTGAAATTTATTGTTGATGGGATAAGCTATTCCTATGCATTTCACTGGTTGCTTAGGCCAGATCATCAGGAAACTTCATCCATAAAGATTTTAGACAAACTAAAGATATTAAACCAAATAAAACTGTTAAACGTATAAGAATTATAGCAACAGTTCTACTTGTAACAATATCAAAGCTTGAACAAAACACATCAACAATAAACAACAGTGGGTTTATCTCATCTTACATTGAAATTTATTTTTTATAACTTTGTTCAACAAAAAACTTTAGGGAACTTTAAATGATACACCATAATGAAGCTTAAGTATTCTGCTATAAGCCACATATAGCCAACCTTCGGAGGATGTCCTTATTTTGGCCCCTTAGCCAAAAGAAAAAATGAGTGAAGTTCAATAGAAATTTAATTTTTCAAACTTTGTTCTAAAAAAAACTTAAGTTTGAAATAAGTTGTATACCAAAATGAATCTAAAGTTCTTAGCTATACGCCGCATATAGCCAACCTTCGGAGGATGTCCTTATTTTGGCCCCTTAGCCAAAAGAAAAAATGAGTGAAGTTCAATAGAAACTTAATTTTTCAAACTTTGTTCTAAAAAAAACTTAAGTTTGAAATAAGTTGTATACCAAAATGAAGCTTAAGTTCTTAGCTATACGCCGCATATAGCCAAGCTTCGGAGGATGTCCTTATTTTGGCCCCTTAGCCAAAAGAAAAAATGAGTGAAGTTCAATAGAAATTTAATTTTTCAAACTTTGTTCTAAAAAAAACTTAAGTTTGAAATAAGTTGTATACCAAAACGAAGTTTAAGTTCTTACCTATACGCCACATATAGCCAACCTTCGGAGGATGTCCTTATTTTGGCCCCTTAGCCAAAAGAAAAAATGAGTAAAGTTCAATAGAAATTTAATTTTTCAAACTTTGTTCTAAAAAAATCTTAAGTTTGAAATAAGTTGTATACCAAAATGAAGCTTAAGTTCTTAGCTATACGCCGCATATAGCCAACCTTCGGAGGATGTCCTTATTTTGGCCCCTTAGCCAAAAGAAAAAATGAGTGAAGTTCAATAAAAATTTAATTTTTCAAATTTTGTTCTAAAAAAAGCTTAAGTTTGAAATAAGCTGTATACCAAAATGAAGCTTAAGTTCTTAGCTATACGCCGCATATAGCCAACCTTCGGAGGATGTCCTTATTTTGGCCCCTTAGCCAAAAGAAGAAATGATTTTAAACTTAAAATATATATTTTTAAGGAATCCAACACAAACATTTGTAAACTAATTTAAATACCTATATTAGTTTTCTAATAGTTTGTCGCAATATTTTAATTATTTATTATTTTATAAATATCATTTCCGGGTTTACTTTGTTATCTTGTTAAAAGCCGAAATACTCTCCCATACACCGAAAACAAGAAGAAGATATTATCCTCTATAAAATGGCTAATGCTATGTTCATACGACGACAAAAACCACTCGTTTCGCTCTCTGAAACTAGATTGTCAAACATGCTGTTCATACGATTCATTCTGGTTTCATTTTGACATTTTTTTTGTGTTGTTAGTGTGATTTTATTTAAAACAGATAAAAAATTAATTAAAAGTTAAAAATATATTATTTAATACTTTTATTAATATTATTATTTGATAATTATCACTTTATTTTATTAAACATCAATTTTTATTTTGTATTTTATTTTGTTTTGATTTTTTTGAGAGCTAGTGCAGATAAACTAACGATAATTGTTATCAAAATTAGAGATGATAGTACATTTTTCCTGTTTCGCAGCCTGTTTCAAAATGAAACGACCTGTTTCGCTCACAAAATTTTGTATGGGGAAACAAGTCGTTTCAGTCATGTTTGGGGCGCGAAACAGGAATAAGAGAGCGAAACACGAATATTGCTGTCCGTGTGAACATGGTATAAAGTTGCCATATCTAATCACAATGTTTCGCTATTTTAACTTGGCCGCAACTAAGTTTAGTTCTGCTCAGCCGGAAATACTCATTTTTAATCAGGTTAAGAGAGACATATTCTGTTGCTCTCTTTTTTTTGAGTGGAACAAGATTTACTTTGTTAACTACTTTGTTATCTTCTCGTCCACATATAAAACAATAATAAGACGCATTCATTAAAATGTTTAAGTTTTTAGTGCAAATAGTGAAAATATAACATACGTGCTTAACTACATACCTGTTCATAATATATTGTTTTACACGTAAGTTAAGCGATCGAAGTATTCATTCGCAAATAGATGAACAGCCAGTAAGATTTAGATCAATGCGAATTAACTACAGGTGGTGTCGAAACAAAATCAGATTTTGACAGTTCGATCTCATTTGTTTTGATTTGTTAGTGTTTTGCTAAGAATAGTTGACATTTCGAACTATAAGCACCAACAATGCAATACAAAAATCCCTATGTTGTTTCTGTTGTTTTTGGATTGTCGTAGTTCGGACACCATCTGTAGTTGAATTCGCCTTGATAAAGATTAACATGAAGAAATTAGTTCTCTCATTTGCCGACGTTCTCTCACATATTATATCAGATATTATCTCAGGTGAAGACTCAGTGTAAAGGCCCAAATACACTGATCAACATACTCATCAAGCATTGTGGTAGTACATATTAGTGAAAATGTGCTTTTATGTGTCACACCGACGATGCTAGATGGAAAATCGACAAATTTAGATATGACAGCGAATATCCAGCCTGATTACGGTTGGTGTGGCGTATACGCCTGAATCGTTTTGTAGTTGATTAAAGAACACAGGGTGTGTGTTACTTTAATCTTTTACAAAAAAACGACTCAGTCGTATACGCCAACGCCAACCGAAATCAGGCTCAGTCGTATACGCCAACGCCAACCGAAATCAGGCTGATTACGTCCAGCACTCGTACACGAGTGAATTCGCCCGCTGGACACCATTTGACAAGTGTATTTGGCCCTTAAGAATGGTTGACATTTCGAGCTATAAGCACTAACAATGGAATGCAAAAAACCCTATGTTGTTTGAGTTGTTTTTGGATTGTTGTAGTTCCGACACTACCTTTAGTTGAATTCGCTTTGGACATCATTTAATCAACTCCGCTACCAGGTTTGCCGAACTTGGACTTTTTTATATTTTTGGTTTGGTCGAATGGTAGTCCAAGCCTAACTGGTCGCAGACAAGTGAAAATCTATTAGATTTTTTACTAAACAATTTTTTTTTAATTGTTGATGAAACTATAGATATAGCAATGAAATGAAATGTATTACGTTAGTAGGAAGTTACTCTGACGGTGTTAGTTTTTTAAAGGCTAGTTTTGTCCCCTTATTCGACCTTACAAAGTCAGATGCCGTTTAAATTTTTCTTTTTACAAAAAAACTTTTCATAAGCAAACAAAATTCCTTTAACAAATTTGATCGGATTGGCAACAAACGGCCCTAACGACATGACTCGTAATGTTGGTAAGCTTAGGCCCTAATTATGTAAAACGCAACACAACGCCAAAGAATTACATTGAAAGCAAAAACAAAGTCATAAATAGTTTGTAATTTTGTTGTTGCTTTCTACAGAAATTCACATTGCCTTTTACAATTTTAAACGCCTCATAACTGCTGGGTACATGTAGAGCAGTTTTTCGTTTAGTAGGTCTGTTTTTGCTTGCGTTGTTCTATTTTTTTCTTCCAATATTTTCTCTTTTCCTGTGCTTTTACTCTTTACTTCTCGTAGTCTTTCTTACTAGAAATCCTTCACTTACTACGGCATCACAATGGACCCTATTGTTCTCTGTTCTCTGGCACCAGCCTTTCTCTAATTTTACGTAAACGATGACTTATTCAGCGTCCAGACTTGCAAGGAGAAGAGGAATGACAAGATAAAAATTAAAAATTGAAAGACTAGTATTTCATAATCTGGACACTATTGCAATTTCAAATCAAAATTAAAAAAAAAATTTAGCAATAAAAATTGCAAGTCTTTATATACACACAAAAAAATAATTTTGGTAATTTTACCAAGGCGTGCATAGACAATTTATTTTTTTATAAAAAGAAAAAACTAAGTTTTATTGTCTTTAATAATTGGTATTTCATACAATAAGTATTACCTAAAATTTTTGTTAATATTACTAATTGGGTTAGGTATCATCTTCGAATTTTTTTTATAATATGTATGTATGTTTATTTTATTTTTCAATTGTGAAAAAAAACATTCAAATATATGTAAATTTGAATTTAGAATTTAAAGGATAAAAATACAACTTATGTAAGTGAGTGTTATTAACATATATGTTATCTTATAAGATAAAGAACTCCGCTGAATTGAAACGCTGAAAAACAAGACAGAATATCGACCCCCTTGCGCAAAATTATCGAAATTTTACAGGACAACCATTTTTCTACTTTTCTCTGCTTTCGCTTGCAATATCAAAATGAAATTAAATTTTATAAGCAACTAACGGCCATTTTCACCAAGTTCGGTTAAAACTAACTTTCAATTAAAGTTCCGGTTACCAATATGTTTTGACAGCTATAACCGATAGTTAATTATAACTGAATTTGTTGAAAATGGCCGTAAGTGGAATTCGCCTACAATATTTTGTCAGGTGACGTCTTTTTGAACGTAGAACAAGATTGCATCAAAAACTCAATTTCAAAAAAATTGGCATATACGATCATTTCGCGCAAAGTGGTCGATATATTAACAATAAAACCAATAATTATTTATTACTTTTATTGAAGATTATTTATTTGGACGACACGACGCTGGATCAATATGGATATCAAAGACAAGATTAGTTTTAATGCCTTGACCTCAAA
Organism: Pollenia angustigena; assembly: GCA_930367215.1. Taxonomy (NCBI): domain Eukaryota; kingdom Metazoa; phylum Arthropoda; class Insecta; order Diptera; family Polleniidae; genus Pollenia; species Pollenia angustigena. The sequence continues at coordinate 75,083,086 of OV884056.1, forward strand.
TGGGCACAAAAAACCGCGATCATTAAATTAATTGGTACACATTATGAATTGATAAATAAAATACATATCGTCGGTTGATTATTTAATTGTCGTATGTGGATACAAATTACATACGACACACGACAATTAAATAATCAACCGACGATATAATGAAATTAAAAAGGTTAAAAAGTATATACATATAGTTTTTTTAAAAAATTAGTAAATTTACCTAAAACCTATGTTCTTGTACAAAATTTAACTTAGATAACTTTTCTAAAATCACTTGTCAATGATAAAATATATTGATTTTTATAATTTTGATTTTTAAGTATATAAAAATCAAAAAATAACAGTTATTTTTTTATTTTTTTGAACAAAAATAACTGTTATTTTTTGATTTTTATTTTTTCGATCAAAAATAATAGTTATTTTTTGATTTTTATTTTTTTGAGCAAAAATAAAAGTTATTCTCTAAATAAATGTACGTAATTTTATAATTTAGTTGACTTGAAATTTTTATTTTAGTGTTTAATAATCATTGGAATTCCTTATGCACATTAAAATAATTATTAAAGTCATCTAAATTATTAAAACACGTAAATTTATTAAAAGAATAACTTTTATTTTTGCTCGAAAAAATAAAAATCAAAAAATAACTGTTAAATTTGTTCAAAAAAATAAAAATCAAAAAATAACTGTTAGTTTTGATCGAAAAAATAAAAATCAAAAAATAACTGTTATTTTTGTTCAAAAAAATAAAATTCAAAAAATAACTGTTATTTTTGCTAAAAAAAATAAAAATCAAAAAATAACTGTTTTCATCTGACTTTTATGAAAAAAGGCATAACTGTTGCGGTCCCTGATCAAAATACACTTTCCATCAACAAACAAATATGTTTTCTTCAATTCCGAACGGAATTGTACTCTGTGACATGGCCCATTATTTTAATTTTTGCCTAAAATGCTTAAGATATAAAGAGAAAATTATCCAACCCACACAATGACGTAATAAATGAAAAGATTCTAAACGAAATTATTTTAAATTTATTTTCGTTTAAAACAAATGATTTTATAATAAACATATATACACACAAAAAAATTTTAGGTCAAATTACCTAAAAATATGGTATAAAATTAACTAAGCGCAAGGGTAGCATGGCAGTATCTAAGTTTCTTAGGTAATAAAACGTTTAACTTAGATAATTTCTATTTCGAAAAAGTATCTAATAATTTTGTTACAATTACAAAGAAACTTTGAAAATTTACCAATGATAGCAAAGTTAGTTTATATTTTTATTTTAGAAAAGTTATCTAAGTTAAATTTTGTACAAGAACATAGGTTTTAGGTAAATTTAATAATTTTTTAAAAAAACTATATGTATATACTTTTAACCTTTTTAATTTCATTATATCGTCGGTTGATTATTCAATTGTCGTGTGTCGTATGTAATTTGTATCCACATACGACAATTAAATAATCAACCGACGATATGTATTTTATTTATCAATTCATAATGTGTACCAATTAATTTAATGATCGCGGTTTTTTGTGCCCATTTGAGGTCAAGGCATTAAAACTAATCTTGTCTTTGATATCCATATTGATCCAGCGTCGTGTCGTCCAAATAAATAATCTTCAATAAAAGTAATAAATAATTATTGGTTTTATTGTTAATATATCGACCACTTTGCGCGAAATGATCGTATATGCCAATTTTTTTGAAATTGAGTTTTTGATGCAATCTTGTTCTACGTTCAAAAAGACGTCACCTGACAAAATATTGTAGGCGAATTCCACTTACGGCCATTTTCAACAAATTCAGTTATAATTAACTATCGGTTATAGCTGTCAAAACATATTGGTAACCGGAACTTTAATTGAAAGTTAGTTTTAACCGAACTTGGTGAAAATGGCCGTTAGTTGCTTATAAAATTTAATTTCATTTTGATATTGCAAGCGAAAGCAGAGAAAAGTAGAAAAATGGTTGTCCTGTAAAATTTCGATAATTTTGCGCAAGGGGGTCGATATTCTGTCTTGTTTTTCAGCGTTTCAATTCAGCGGAGTTCTTTATCTTATAAGATAACATATATGTTAATAACACTCACTTACATAAGTTGTATTTTTATCCTTTAAATTCTAAATTCAAATTTACATATATTTGAATGTTTTTTTTCACAATTGAAAAATAAAATAAACATACATACATATTATAAAAAAAATTCGAAGATGATACCTAACCCAATTAGTAATATTAACAAAAATTTTAGGCAATACTTATTGTATAAAATACCAATTATTTAAGACAATAAAACTTAGTTTTTTCTTTTTATAAAAAAATAAATTGTCTATGCACGCCTTGGTAAAATTACCTAAATTATTTTTTTGTGTGTATAAAAACCTACATACTACATGTATACTCATATCTAGACATATTAACGATTTAATTATAAAAAAAGAAATTAATTGACACAATTTCTAAAAAAACTATAAAAAATCTCTATAGAAAGTAAAATTATAGCTCATGTGAACACTTCTTTAACCCTTTCGGTTCTATGTTTGAATGTTCTGATTTGTTCTTTAAAGTAAAAAAATCACGTTTGCAATTGTCCAAGTCGAACTTTTTGTGTTATTTTATCAAAGAAGTAACGGTTCGGCTTACTTTTAATGTTTTTGTTTTTTAATGTTGTTATGAAGCTGCACTTTTTTTATCCCAGTATTTTATTACATTGTCTTCCTAATTTTTCAAGGAAAAATTTGAAAAAAATTAATAGAAATTTTGGTATTAAAAATTTTTTGTTTGAATATTTTTATTTTTTACCAATTTGTTGAATAAAAATTCTAAAACTACAAATCAAATTTTTTTGTATTAATTAAATTGATTTGAATATATTCAGCTTGAATATTTGAATATAAAAAGACTTAAGCTACGGTCACACTTAATAAACATTTGACCAAATAAGCATAGCCACTACTTTCGTTAATAGTCAGCAGGCGCGGATTCAGGGGGGGGAAATAAGGAAATTCCCCCCCCCCCCCCGTAAATTATAAAAATATGTTTTGTTAATTTCGGTAATACAAGAATACAAAATAATAATATTTTTTTTAATGTACAAAATTTTTGGAAATCCCAGCAATTTTTTTTTTGTTTTTTTTTTATGGAATCTCTAACGATTTTCAATAAGTATCCATATCTTAATCCTAATAGTTATTTATTTGATATTTCCAAAGAAACATCTAGTTTACCGTATTCAATTACTTATTATTCTACATTCAATCCCAGCAGGTGCCATCTATATCCAAAGACTAAACGTTTGACTTGATAATGCGCGCGGTTGAATTATTAAAAACCCTTAGTATTTACAATATTTATGTATGTATGTGTTATATGAATCAAAATTCTATTCGATCATTTTTGACGAAAGCACGGATTTGTCTGGGAAAAGCCAGATTTCCTTATCTTGAAGATATTTCAACATACAACAAAAAGTTTTTAGGGAAGAATTTATTGGCTTTGTTGTAAACGCATTTGAAGAGGCTTCAAAAGATATTGATGACGTTGATGTGTGAATTGATGCGAAGGAACTATCATCAATAGTTCTTAAAGCTTTGACAAATTTTGGTCTTGCCCTAAAAAATTGTGTAGGAGATGGAACAGATGGGTGTCCTCTGATGTCAGCAGAAAATGGAGCTGTTCAAAATTTCTGGAAAAGCGACAAATGCGAAACAAACGCCTTGCTATTCTTTTAAATCGAAAAACTCAATTTCTAAAAGCAATAAAGTGCCATTAATACAAAAAGTTGTTTAATTTGTTTAACAAAAGACCACAAAATTTTTTAAATATAATCATCCCAAGCGAAAAACAGTTTTAGCAAAGTATTTGGGAGCCAAACTCTCTTCATTATGCGTCTTTGCAACAAGTGTACATCATATAGCTTTGGAAAAAATATCTGAGTGGAAAGGTAGTATCTCTACCTTTATATTAATTAATTAACTTATTACTTTTAAATTTATTTGCGGAATATACATATTTAGTGTGATACCTATTGTAACACAGCCACTTAGTATCATTTTACAAAAGCAAGATATAGATCTTCAAAAAGGATCAAGCCTTATCAAAATTTTAATCATGTGCCTTGAAGAAAATAGAAATAAAGCCGAAGAACAATTTAAAGCGATTTTTGAAAAAGTTAAAGTTATTTGCGTTCAAATCGAGGTTCATATCGAAAAGACAAGATTTGAACGAAATAATCACATCCAAAATGTTGAAGATTACCACTGAGTTGTAGGTTACATTCCTCTTATTGAATTTATTTTAGAAGATCTCATAACAACTTTCCCAATAGATATCTCAAATGTATTGAACATACCTAAACTTCTACCTCAAAGTGTAATCAAGTCATATACAGATACAAAACTGTTAAAACCACAACTAGCTGATGAGCTGATTATATTTGATAAAAGAGATAAACACTTACTAAGATCTAAACTTGAGCCTGATCTATCAGATAACGTTGTAGATGCTTTAATAAACTGTGATGAAGATATCTACCCAAATTAAGAAAAAATATTTAAAATTTTCGTTTCAATGCTCGCCAGTAAAGCTACGAGCGGTCATTTCCTACCCTTCGTCGAATAAAAACATGGCTCTGATTAACAATGACAGAAGATAGACTGTACTGTCTAAATTTGCCTCACAAGGAAATCATAAATTGCTTATTTAAAAAGATTAATGTATATTGAACTGATCTTATATTTTATTTAACCTTTTTGTTGAGTTTTTTTAATTAGGGTAATGACTTTTTTTGGACAAAATTTCGTCATCCCACCACGCGATGGGCAATTAAGTATTGATAATGAAAATAATTTTTTTAGCCCAATTTGGCCAAAAAAGTTTCCGCACCAAATGCAATTTCTAATTTTTTTTTTAATTTCCATACACATTATGTATGGTACATTTATTGTTTATATATGCTATATATTTTAGCCTCCATATTCATAAATGATTATAAAATATAATAAACGTTTATTAAAAAAAATTTTCATAGAAAATTTGGTTTTCAAGCCTTTATTAAATTTAAAATATTTTTATGAATACAGACATAAATACATAAAATAAGCAACTGTATAACAAAAATGTAAAGATATTTTTTTTTGGGTTTAATGAAATAAATTTTAAGTTTAAAGTGCGAGTTGATTTACATAATGGAAAAATATCTTGTGCAACTTTAATACCTCGTTCCGCGCATATATTACTACGCTGCTGAAAATTATCACTGTTTCATATATCCGCCAAACAACTTATCTATCATAACATCTATCTTTTGCCATTACAATTTAGTTTACTAAAAAAACTGCGAAATAGAGTCGCGATTTTTTTTGCGCCCTTCTTCCGTACAAATGGTAAGATCTTGTTATATTCATGAAATTATTAGAAAACACTTAACATTTTGTAATTAAATGTTAATTTTGTATAGTAAGGAGAAAAATTGAAATTCAAAACTTTATCGCGTTTGGTGCGGAAACTTTCTTCACGATCGCGAAAAAGTAATACATCATTTTTTAATATTTTTTTTTGGATGTTCGCAAAAAATGCAAAAAGTACTTATCCTAATACACTTATTGTTTTTAATAAACTTTTAAAAACAAGTTTTTACTTTTTTGTATCATACAAAATTTCCCTCCCCCTTAGGCTCGAGCTGGATCCGCGCCTGATAGTCAGTGAGATTTAAAACAGTTTAAATATCATAAAGTAAAGCTTATTATACTGCTAGATATGGGAAAAAACTTTTTTTGATAAGATGTGGTGTTATAATCAAAATAAATATTGGAATGAAAGTAAATTATATATTAGCTTGCCTGTTGGTCACGTCTTTTTCGTCAAATATTTGTCAAGTGTGACCGTAGGTTTAGAAAATTTTTGAGAATCCAACTTATTTAATATTAAAAAGTTCAAATATTTTTTTTCATAGTACATTTTATTTAAAAATATCTAAATATATCAGGATTCTATTCGATTTTATAAAAATTAATAACACAAACATTTAAACAAAAAATCTAAAATTAAAACTTTTTTGTATTTTCTTTTATAAAATAGAAATTAAAATTAAAAAAAAAGTATTTTAATTTTGAATATAATTCATATCGTACAGCTATGTCCCATACGAACGCCCTCTCTAAAATCGCTTTTAGGCGAACAAATCTAATAAAGATGTTAATATCTAGATAATATTTGGCACTAAGAACGCTTACATGAATTTAACCCTCATTACATAATTTTGCTCTGGCGGGTCTGCCAACGTGTTTGTTCTACCTAGCAGTTATCTCTACCTATCCTACACCGCCCCCCAATTTACAGCATTGTGGATTGTTGACGTTTTGTAGTAGACAATGTTACCCTAGAGGAAAGGGAACTAACACTTAACTTGTCACGTGACAGTGATAGTGACCGGCTCGAGTTCTAACACTTTATGTATTTTTTTTTATTATTATTTATTTATATTCCAAGTACAATTTTAATCAAAGATTATATAGGTCTCAGCGCCTTATAGGCATTATTGAGACGAGCTGGCAAACTTGCATAGGTGTACATTATAAGTTATTTTACTTAATTAAAATTTATTTTACAGAAAAAAAAGAAAGAAAATAAGAAAGCATTTACAATAAAAGCGTTTCAAGGTTTCCAGTCAAGTAGTCTTTAATATCAGATTTAAAAATGGATATTCTATTTGTGTTTTTAAAGCCAATAGGCAACTTGTTGTATTCAAAAATACCCATATATTCAATCCGCTGCTTTGTAGTTTCTAATCTGCATAGTGGTATCCAAAGGTTCTCTTGGTTGCTTGTGTTGAAAACCGATTGGTTTTGTAGAAAATTTACGGTGTGATACCCTATATCATGCAAGGACTTATATGTATACATAAGCACTTGATACTTATACAATCCATTGATTGGAAAAATTGGCTTCCAAACAATATTATAAAGCGATAGTGTTGCATAAGTGATCGGTAAATTGTGTACTACTTTTAGTGCCCTATTTTGCATACTCTGAAGCGTTTTTAATACTGTTGTTTTTTTGTATACGTAAATTATAGCCATATAATTCAAATGACTTTGTATTAAAGCTTGATATAACAAGAGCATAGTTTCCTTATTAAGTTTATATTTTAATTTATATAATATACCAATTGCCGGCGCGCTCTTTGTTTTGATTTCACATATATGTTTATCCCAAGAAATGTTACTTTGCAATGTTATTCCAAGGTACTTAACTGCATGCGTTTCGTATATAATTTTCCCATCGACAAATACATATGTTGAAGGCACTGTTTATAGCTGACGAATGTGGTCTAAACCGAACTAACTTGGTTGTATCAGCATTCAGCATTAATTTGTTCAACCTAGCGAACTCAAAGATTAAGGAAACATCCCTTTCAATAGTTGTTTTTAAAGCCAAGTCATACTTGTACGGATAAAAAAGACATACATCATCTGCAAACATATACAAACGCCCTGTGAGCTCCAAATTACTGATATCATTTAGATAAATACAGAAAAGCAGAGGGCCCAAACAGCTACCTTGCGGCACTCCACACTCGACGTTTAATAAGCTACTTTTAGCACTATTAATCTACACAAACTGTTTCCGATTTTTAAAATAACTTTCAAACATCTTTAGCTCCTTTCCAACTACACCATAGTACATCAGTTTTCTCAACATTATCTTATGATCAACTAGATCAAAAGCTTTTGAAAAGTCTAAAAATAGACCCGCCACTCCTTTTGCACCTCTATCCAAGCCATTACAAACATAGTTCACAACATTTACAACTGCTTCATTAGTTCCGCACCCCTTCCTAACCCCAAATTGGTGCTTGTAAATGTAATTATTAGCTTCGAAATAATGCAAAAGACTTTGATGTATTAATTTCTCAAAGACTTTATCAATCGTCGAAAGAACTGCAACCGGACGAAATTTATCAACCGTATAAGCATTAAAACCTTCGGGATAGGAACTATTCTGCTAATTTTTAGGCAGTCTGGAAAATCAGACGAGCTTAAAATTTTATTAAAAATTTTCACTAATATTGGCACAACAACGTCCTTATTTTTAACTATCAATCTAGGCGTAACTCCTTCATATCCAGTAGACTTTTTCACATCCAACTTACTTATTGTAGTTTCCATATCCATAGCAGTAACTGTATTAAGAGAAAAACGATCAGATGTCTGACACAGTGTTCTAAGCTGATTGCAATTATCATCTGGATACTCTACTATCTGTTGTTTCAGGTCATTTACAGACTCTATAAAATAACGATTAAAATTTTCAGCTTTTACAGTATCATCACATATTGGTGTTCCCGTAGATGTCATTAGATTGAAATTTCTTTTTTTAACTCTCCCAAGAATATTGTTTATAAAACTCCAACTTTTTTTACGACCTCCATTTATTTTATTTAAATTATCATAATAGTAATCGCTTCTTGCTGATTTACAAGCTATTTTTATTACTTTGCTTATCCTCTTCAACAAATCATAATAATATTAACCTTTGGACTTTCGCCGCTTTATTAAAACTTTACGTTTATACTGTATTAAATTTTGCAAATTTTTGTTAATTCATGGACAAAGCTGAAATCGCAGTTGGGTTCTTACTTTCGTACTACTTGTGGAATTAGTAACGGCATTACTAATACAACGTATTAAATCTTCAGTTAACTCTGATGAATTAACTGACGTATTCAAATTGTTTAAGTTATCTTGTAAATATTCTCTAACTTTGTTGTAATCACAATGTGTTTTTTCTGTTTCAATGTAACTATTTGAAAACACACAACTCTCCAACTTACAACACACCAAATTGTGATCTGTTAATGTGCATTCAACCGAATCAACCGAAATTTTACCATAAATTTTACTGAACACATGATCAATACTAGTTCCACTGCTCGGCCTCGTCACCAAAGAAGGACAACTATGACAATCATAGTTTAAAAATAGGTTCATCAAATCAGAATATATAGGGCTATGATATGCATCCATATTTGTATCCCCAACTATAATAACTGGAGTTTGAGCATTTAGATTCATAAAGCTTTCTATAATATCAAAAGAACGATCAGGCGAACACTTTTGCGAACGATAAACTGATACTAGTTTTAAAGGTTTGCTTTCAATTCGAAAGTTGTTTAATGAAATTGAAATAAGTTCAACGAAGTTTTCACTTTTGCATCGATCTACGACAAACTGTAGTTTGTTACTAACATATTAAGATGTTCCACCATATCCATCATTTCTACAACAATGAACACTCGAATATCCAGGAACTGCATACAACTGTGTTAATTCCCCATTAAACCAAGTTTCTTGTATAGCAATAATATCCGGTAATTTTGAGAAACTTGCAACTAACGACTTGAATTTATTAAATTTTGTAACCGATGAAACGCTTCTTATGTTTACACATAAAATATTTCAAAAAGAACAATTTAAATTGTATATGTGATTATTATATTTAGAAAAAGTATTAAAATATTGATTATTAATCATTGAAAGATTAAAAAAAAGTCAAATAATACAAAATAGATTAACAGATTCTGAAGAAAAAAAAAAAAAAAAACAAAAATAAAGAAAAATTAAGACGGAGAAACATACGCTACATTGTCACCATCATCATCACTGGTAGCACAGTCATCAGCGTGTACAGTATCACCTACATTACCCATTGATCTACGCAGCCAAGGTTTCTTGTTTGTTGCATCCAAAAGCAATTGGTCAACATCTTCTTCACATCTTAATACTTGCGGTCTATAAACGCCACTTCTCTTATAAAACACTCTTCCACCTCTTGCATTCACATGCTGGTAACCAACCTCTTTAAAACTTCTTGCGTACTTAAGTAGATTCAACGTTTCTTTTCCCAGCACGTCATTAACAAAAACATCACTCATATTTTTGTTCTCTTTCAACTTTGGTTTAGCAGACATTAGCTTTTGTTTAGATGATTTCGATGAAAACTTCAAAATCACGCTTCTTTTTTCATTGCCGTCCTTCTTTTGTTTAGAATCTTTTTTATTGCGAATAAAGTAAGCTTCATCAATACTCTCAGGTTCCAAATTGACTCCAACACTTTTTGACAATTCCAAAACAGAATCAACAGCCGTAACTCCATCAACAACTTGGAGTCCACTTACAATGCAATCATTCTTCACACGAACATCATTTAATAGCTTAACTGACGATTTTAAATCTTTGATTTCTTTTTTTAATAAATAATTTTCTTTCTCCATATTATTTTATTTTCTTTTGTTTTCTGCTACCCCTTTCAAAATATCATCATACTGTTGCGACATAAAATTAATTGTTTTTTGAATACTGGTCAGCTGATCTAACTTGTTCAGTTTTGTCTTTATTACATGAAGCTCATTTTTTATTTCATCTCCTCCTCCCCCATCACAAAATTGACAAGTAAAAACCTCACTCTCATTTTTCAGCAAATACTCAAACTGTCTTTTATCGTAACGAGTGCATTGAGAGTGGTATTTTTTTGGCGCATTTGTCGCATTCTATAAAATCTTCCTCTTCTTTTATTTGCAATTTGCATTGGTCACAAAGAATTTTCTTATTTTGAACACTTTTCCGACCTTTTCCAGCCATTCTTCACAATTTCCGCGGAACAAGCAATTTGCTCTTAATAACGAAAACAGTTTTTATACAAATTAACGATTAAATCTGTAAGAATTTATTATTTGAATCTTGTAAGCTTTGACACAGAAAAAATTAAACGTTTGTTCAAATAGGGTTGCCAACTTAAATTTGAAGGGGACTTATCACTTTAACATGGGGGTTATCACTACGAGGGGGTTAATTGGCACCTTTTTGACGCTTTGTAACAGGTCACAGAAACAACCTAAATGTACACATTCAATTTCAGTTAAAACAATGCCTGTCGCAAATATTGTCCCAAATGAACCATGTTATTAGGGCGGATCCCCCTTATTTAAGATAATAGAACCAGGTAGAATCAACCCACACAAAATCCAGTTACATGACAAGTTGTTTGTCAATTACCTTCTGGAGTAACTACTCTTTTAGCACATTATCACCAGTTAAGTGATATGTTCTGTTTTAACCTATCACAATTCGTTCCTTTTTATTATAAAACTGCTTTCACTTGTCACGGGATAAGTGCCTTAAAACCAATTGACACAAATTTCCCGCAGGGTAATAACAAGTGTTGACGTTTTGGGATATTGACGAAACGGGGCGTTGACGTTATCCCAAACGCAATGTACATATGTACATACATATATACATGTGTATATATGTAGGTGTACACATTTTTATGCCCTTCACCACAGGTGGGTATATAAAAGTTTTTCATTCTATTTGTAATTTAAACAATATTGATCTTAGCCTATAAAGTATATATATTCTGAACCCTTATGAGCAGCAAAGTTAATTTAACGATGTAACAATGTAATTATGTTTTATTTTATGGAGAACGGCAAGATCTAAAGTTTTAAAATTAGGTACAAGAATCTCATTATAAATACGGATTTATATAACTTTCTGTTCTTGTAGTCCCATGGTGAAAGGTACATAAGATTCGGCAAGTAAGAGTAAGTAAGAGTGCAACTTGTTTTTGTTTAATTACTCTTTTTTAGACTGAAATGCTTAAAATACTGTTATTATAAAAAATACGGCTTTAGTTATTTTCTTCAAGCTACCATTACAAGTATACATATAAATATGTACATATGTAAAATCAAAAACGAAGATTCAAAATATTACCAGGTTCTTTAAAGATTTTTAATTCAGAAGAATTTCGAAGCACGGTGATCCCATAATCGTTAAGTGTTTAAATATATGTACTACTAGCTTAACCCGGTGTTCTTCGCTGCCCCCATCGTTATAAAATAAAACTGAAAGTATTTACAATATATATAAACAAAAATGTATTTATTAAATTATTAGCTGCTTCGTAGTAAGAGAATTCCGTGGCATTCAGTAGTTTCGTTTTATGGGGGGTATTGCTCTCCCTCCGTCAACAGCACCCATTTTTCTTTTAAAATTTACCATAATAGTGGATTTTACCACGTTTGAAGACTCTAGCTATCATAGCTCTTCAGTAACGCGATAATTATTATTTGCATCTTATGGGAGGTATTTCTCCCCCTGCGCCTACCCGCTTTATTTTTATTTTCAAATGTTTAGTATACCATTAGAATGACTTCTACAAAGTTTGAATATTCTCACTATAACAGTTCTTAAGATATGCGATATTAAACATTGGTGTCCTATGGGGGGTACCACTTCCCCTGCTGCTATTTTATTTAAATTTTGGGGCTCAGAAGATCCAACTACCAAGAGTTCAACAAAATGCTAACAGCGACTCTTAAAATATGCGATATTTAATATTGGCGTCCACGAAAAATATGGCACCGCCCCTTTGACTAATCACACCTTTTTGAACCCTACCACACTTTAATTCAGAACAATAGCCTTCGATTCAGTAGTTTATTAGATATAACGTTTTTTATTTTTTCTATAAAGGGGCGGGCCCACGCCCACTTTTTTAGTTAAACGTATTACTATTCATGCCAACAACATATATACCAAATATTATCGCCGTAGGTCATAAAATATCATAGATAACACGATTTAAAATTTTGGGTTGTATGGACGTGGCACCGCCTCTTTGCCCAGTCACAATTTTATATAGCCTTATGTCTCTTCCATGGTCACAGTTACATGCTGTGAAAATCGGTCAAGTGGTTTGGCCTCCTATAAGGCACAAATATAAATACATAAATATATATACAAATATACATACATACATTCAATTTTATGTATACATATAGATATAACCAATTCATTTTTCAATCTTTAAATTTTGTTGTTCTTTTTTCTGTTATTGTTCACAAATAATATTTTAAATTTAGAAATTGTATGTACACAGAAAAAATTAAAAATTGTCTCTAATCACCAAATTTGTTCGAAATTCATATAATCAAGCAACCCATTTGTTGATTTTGCACCTATTACCAAAATGATTATATTGATCACTAAAAATTTTAAAAATTTTATATTTTGAATATTTTTTTCTCAATAAATTATATTTTTAAATTTAATTAAAAAAATGTTAAAAAAAACTTGGACTTTTCAAACAATGTGTTGATTGATTTCGACAATTTCCAACAACAATTTCCCAAGTTTGAATTATTTTGTTTAAAACGAAATAATTTTTTGTTATTTAATTAATTTTTTAATTCAAAATTTATTTCAAAACAACTAAAATGTTAATTAAATCAAAATTATATTTTTAATTTTCATTCAACAAAGAAAAATAATTGATTCAATTATCACATTTATTAAATTTAAATAATTTTTTTGATTGATAAAAAACTACTAATAATTTTTTCTGTGTATAAAAAATAAAACAAATTTTAAGAAAATATATTTATAATAAAAATCTAAGTACAAAGTTTTTAAGAAAATATTTAGGAATGATATTTATAAATATTGTTTTTTTAACAAAAACACTTCAAGTTCATTTATTAAAACAAATTTTTAAAATTCAATATTTTACTTTTAATAGTTTTAAAGTGTCGTAAAATGGGTTTTTATTTTATGTTTGGCTAATTATTTTACAAAAATAAAAATCTCCAACTTGTTGGAAAATTATATTCCTTTTTTGGTTAGAGTAGACGTTTAAAATTTTGAGAAACAAGCAATGTCAGCATACAAATGCACAAAATTGCCATGACGACAAATGTACGAATAAACGATAACGTCAAACTTTGAAACACTAAACAAATTCATTCAATAGATACGGATACTCATATTATGGGAAAATTTGTTAATTGAATTAAACGATCAGTGAGTGAATGAATAGTAAGAGTATTTTTTTGATTATTTTTTAAAATAAAGCGCCTTTTTGACGCCATAATGTGGTCTCTTTACTCTGTGTGTTTGAAGTCTTATTATATACCAAAATACACAGCAAAATAGACAGTCAGTTAGTCGTTAGGCTCGTTTTGTCTGCCACTCTGAAATACAATAACTATGACTCAATTGTTTATGTACGAAATAAACTCCTTTGGATCGTTTTTATCATTACAAGTTTTTTGTTCTCAAATTAACATCATGTTTATGATTTTTTTTTTGTTTAGTTTTCGATTTTTCAAAAGGAAATCTAACTTTGAACTACTTTTTTTTACCAAAAACAAAAAAAAACTTATTGTACTTTAATGGTCAAGGCAAACAACATTTAAAATAAACTTAATAAGTTATTTTTAATATGTACAAGTATTTTTAATAAAATTCTTATAAGATTGTTTTTTTCGTTCATTTCTAAATGTGAATAACATTAAAAAACCCAAGATAAGGTTTGATTTGTTTCTTAACAAAAATTTCGCTAGTTTTTATATTTGTCTAAAGGTATGTTCAGATCTAACAAATATTTGACAAAAAATTCCAAAAAAAAAAACGTGAGCAGTAAATTGTTCAAGGTTTAGCTGTTTTTTAACCCTTTCTATTGATTAACCTTATTAAATTTATTAGAAGATAATTGTTAATTGAAACTTAGAAACTATTAAATGATGTTTGATCTAGCCAAACTTTTTTCAAAGCAAATAATTTTTTAGGGATCAAGCTTGGTACTTGTAAAATACAAATAACGTACAGAAATATAGCGTCCTGAACAGAACGTAGTTGAACTTATAAGTGTATCAACAGTTGAATACAATTTTGTATACGGATAAGCAACCCTGCAAACAAATGGAAGATACCATCTAAGGCAATAGTTTAGCAATATTCCAAAATTGTCATCTAGAAGAAAATAATCAAAGCAATTTTTTATTTTCTTTCTTTTATAGTTTAAAAAAAAATACAAAATATAGACAGGAAAAAATTTAAATTATTTAAAATTATACATCCATTACATTTTATATACATATTTTTAAAAAATATATAAAAAGGACGTATTCTCCACGGTAACAAATATTACAGATATTAGAGAAGAAGCCAAGAGACAGGCAAGCTGCAAAATTTATGGACCAAATTTTTACGGAAAACGAAGAAAGATTAAACTCAAGTGTCGTACATGGGGTAAATAAAGATAATGTTCTCTATTCTTTCTCAATAACTTTATATTGGGCCAAGTCACAGAGTACAATTCCGTTCGGAATTGAAGAAAACATATTTGTTTGTTGATAGTTTTCTGGCCTTTCAGATACAGACAACTCCCATACCGTTCATGAAAACAAAAATGGTTTCATTCCGAAAACATTTTTTCGTCATTTTCTGAAGCACCAAAATACGGAATGAATTCCGTTTCCGAACGGAATTGTACTCTGTGACATTGCTGATTATTTATAAATTGTATTATTTTTAACTATATTTTATATAATAAACAATGTTATTTAAAATAAAAATGTGTGGTTTTTTTAATGTAAAATCTTCTTTTTATCATCCTTATGATATTTTGGCGATATCTTCCTATTTGCTTATAAGTGGTTATCTGGCCATATTGCTAGTTTATCATCTAGAAGAATCGCTTTCGTATTGCTTAGAAGTATTGCTATCGAGACACGTTTCTTCCCAAAGGAAGTATCTTCCGCAATACGAAATCGATTATTGCCGCAATAATATTTTTCATCCAGGCAATACGTTTGGCAAAACATATGGAGTATATCTGTGTTTGCTGGGAATGTTTTCTGCACTCCACGACTTTTTCATTAGTTTTAATAAAGTGGAAGTTTGAAATTCCAGTTATCTCTTTGGTATTATCTGAAGGTGATGCACACAAATTTTTTTCCAAAATTATTAAGGATGGCACATAAATCACACGGGTTTTTGAAATTAATTAATTGAAAAGTTACGTTTCTATCATGAAAAAATGGCATAGAGTAAAATAAAAAAGATTTATTGTTGGTACTTTAAAAAAAATAAATGTGATCTATTTGTTATAATTTATATTAATTATTTTAATATAAAAGAAAAAAGAAAGGCAAAAATTAAAAAACGAAAAATTTACTTTGGACTTAAGAAGAATTCTTGACAAAAAGTACGAGAAAACAGAAGTAAGGAAAACACATGTGAAATCAATTAAAATGGATAATCATTCAGGAAAGCAAATTTCGATCTACCAAAGGTTAAAATACAATTTGGTTTAAGGATTGATGTTTGACTATTGACGTCAGCAGTCGTCGATGGCTGCGAGTGTAAGACGACAAATCCATCTGAGGAGATCGAAAGGTTGCGATCGAAACATGTTATTAAACGCAATATTATCGTGTTTTTAAATACTTAATATGTCTTAACAAAATTTTTTCGTAAATAATATCTTTATATCGTCCCCTCAATATAACAATAGCGTATAATTTTTTTGTGGTTTTGAGAAAATCGTGTTTAAAGTTTTTGTCAAATCGGATGTATATTAAAACTTCAATATCGCGGTAAACAAAAATTCTTCATATTGGATTTTTCGACGAATACATAATACCGTTTCTTGTCTTTAAATTGACCAATTTTTTTTTATTCTACGCATCCTTTAAGACCATAATTGTCATTAAAAGTGCAATTCCTCCATATAGGCTATTTTATTTTTTAAGGAGCTCGTATGATGTATCTGATACACTATTTTATTTTGTATGGTATACACTGTTTTATTAAATAATTTTGCGGTATTTTTATTAAAATATTTGATCTCAAAAATATCAATTTGTAACATTATAAAACACTGATTAATTCATAGTTTTGTTAATTCAGTGGCACATATTTATTACTTTCCAATTTGGGTTATTATAAACAATATATTATGACAAATAAAGATATACAGTGCGTAAATCAAAAATAACTATAAGTTCATTCGTCTTCTTTCTCTTCCTCTGCTACATCTGGCGCATCTAAACAATTCCGCTTCTTTCCACCTTGTAAGTTAAAGAAAAATGACTGGGATGACGAGGAATTAATTCTTCTTGCACAAATTTTGGAGATCATGCAGCTTTCGATGGTCGGAATGAAACTATTTCTCAAACAATAGTGTATATTATTATAAGCTATTTTATGAGTTAAAGTTTTCATAAATTGTATTTTTTTTACAGGCTAAAATGGAGTATAATGCGTATACACTAGTATGAGCACATACGCTATTGTTATATCAAGGGGACGATATAAAACTTTGTAATATATCGAGGGTTATATTTCAAATAGTGCTATCTGCAAAGTTTAAAAAATGTGTTTTTTATAGAAACGAGTTCACTAAATGCAGGGTCATCTGTCATTTAAATTTGAAAAAAAAATTTTCCCAAAACGTTTTTTTCATAAATATTGTGTTGTGCTATCTAACACACACGTATTTTTTTTCTTGTTAAAAAGTGCTATCTACATAAAAAATATTACTTCATATAATAAAATGATAAAAATTGTTATTGCAAAGTAGACATATTATACATCAAAGGGCTGGGAATTGTGTCTAGATTTTATAAACTAATGTAATTTTAAAATTCGTTGTAGAAATTTTGCAAAAAAACTGTAAAAAATTTGCTTATGAGTTTTGTAAATTTTTATTTATGCAATAAAATCTTTGTTGTGTAATATTATTTAATGAAATTTTACAAGTAATTACATACAAAACGAATCCCACAATTCCCAAAAAAACAGCCGAAAATTCTCAAAAATTAGTGTTTTTAAGAAATATTACGGGACTTAGTATTCATATCGCACATTTATTATAAACATATCGGATCATACAAACTCGAACGAGTCGCCCAAAATTGGTCCACCTCAGACGAAGTCATGGCCAACATTTACAAAACATTTAAATAAATATTTGTATAATATCTTTAGTTTTTCTAAAATATTTGGATGAAGTTTCCTGATGATCTGGCCTAGGTAACCAGTGAAATGTGCATAGGAATACTGAAATGAGCATAGGAATAGTGAAATGCGCATAGGAATAGCTTATCCCATCAACAATAAATTTCAGTGTTTTTATCAAAAATAAAAATTAGTAATTAAGCACGACAAACAAACTTTTGTTGATAATTCACAAAAAAAATATTTCAAACAAATTGTGATACATTTGGGTCTTATATTTCCAAAATACTAGACCAATTATAAATTATGAAGAACTCGGCAAGCGCATTTCACTAAAAATTATTTTTAGCATCCAGCATCAAACTGCATTTTAATCGGACCAACCGTTTATAAAATATAGAATTATTTCCATTTTTTCCAAATTTCCCACACTGTGCAGCGATCATATAAATAGAAGCGAAACCCTTACAATCTGTCCCACGTTCTTTTCAACTAAGCAAACGGATGCATTTCCAAAGTATTGAAGTCTGCTATTTCGCAAGAATATCATTATTTTAATGATAATTTAAAATATGTGGATAAAGTTTAATTATATTATATGTATCCCAATAAAAAATGGAGCTTCCAACGAAGCAGGTTTGTAAGGGAGAAACATAAGGGTTTCGCTTACCATTGCGCTTACGGAAGACATGAATTTTATATGGCGAGTTCCCACTTTGAAGCAATACATTTTTGACACATAAAGCGCATTATTCAGCGCATATAAATATTGTTAGATGTAACGATCATCTTTACACACTGAATGTTTTGATACAGTTATTTTTTAGTATTCTCCCTTACAAACCTGATTCGTAGTAAGGGAATGCCGTAGCACTTGAAATGTTATTTTTTTTTTATAAAATTTGTTGAGAGTTCTTTCACTTACTTTACTGCATTTCTGTATGTCTTATTGCGTAGCGCATAATTGTGCGCTTATTTCTTTAAATGTACCTTTAGTGCTTCGCAAAATGGTAAAAATTTTTATTGGGATATTGCTTTTAAATAAACGTTAGTGTAAGATTTTAACTTAATTTCGAGTTCTGTTAACATGATTACGCGTTTCTTTAAATTTTACTAATTATTTTAATAAAAATTCGTGTAACTTAAACTAAAGTCTTAAACAGTTTTCATTACAGCTTATTTTCATTTTTGTTCAAATAGTGCTATCTGCTTATTTCAATGTTCAAATCGATACAATTTTACAGTATTTTTCGTTTAGCTGCACATTCAAGTATTCACTTAGCAGCATATATAATGCTTTTAAAATTTTTTTTTATTACAAAAATAGATTTAGTCATGCAATCATTATTTTCAACAAATTTTTATACCCTCCACCACAATTAGTTGTGAAGAGGGTATATTAAGTTTGTCATTCCGTGTGAAACTTTTTTATTATTCATCTTAGACCCCACAAAGTATATATATTCTGGGTCCTTGAGTAATTCTAAGTCGATTTAGCCATGACCGTCTGTATGTCCGTCTGTTGAAAACACGCTAACTTTCGAAAAACTCAAAAGAACTAAGCAAACTGGGTGTCAAATTACTTGTAGTTGTCCTAAGCAGTTTGGGATTGAAATTCAGCAAAATCCGCTTAGTAGGATCAGAGCTATGAATCAAAATGTGGAACCACCACCTAAAAAAAAGTGATAATTTTGTTACAAAAACTAACATAAATGGTGGAATAATGCACAGAATGACATACGATTTTGCAAGAATTCGTCTTATTTAACTGGAAATCACGCTGTAAAATTTCGTAAGGATCGGTCCATAATTTACCCTAGGCCCCCTATAAACCCTACTTCCGGAAAACAGTTAAGTTCGCCTAAAACCGTAAAAAATAACGCTATCATAACAAAATTTGGTACATCAAAGTTTTATAGGACAAGAAGTAAAACTATGTTATTTCGTGAAGATCGGTCCATAATTTACCCTAGGCCCAATATAAAAACTACTTCCGGAAAACAGTTAAGTACGCCTAAAACCGCAAAAAATAATGCTATCATAACAAAATTTGGTGTATCAAAGTTTTATAGGACAAGAAATAAAACAATGTAATTTCATGAAGATCGGTCCATAATTTACCCTAGGACCCATATAAACCCTACTTCCGGAAAACAGCTTAGTACGCCTATATCCGTAAAAAATAATGCTATCATAACAAAATTTGGAACATAAAAGTTTTATATGACTAGAAATAAGACCGTGAAATTTCGTGAAGTTCATTTCATAATTTACCCTAGCCCTAGGCCCCATATAAGCCTTACTCCCGGAAAACAGCTTAGTACGCCTAAAAACGTAAAAAATAATGCTATCATAACAAAATTTGGTACATCACAGTTTTATAGAACTAGAAATGACACTGTGAAATTTGGTGAAGATCGGTGCATAACTTACCATAGGCCTCATTTAAAGCCAACTCTGGTAAAATAATTAAATACGCGGTAAACTTTCTTCCAGTTTAGCTTCATATGGCCAGAAAAATGTAATGCAATTTTGTGATATATGGTCCATAATTTACCTTAGATTCCAAACGCTTAAACTAATTGCACCGATGTATTGAAATGTATGTTTTTTAATACCAGAAATCATTCTGCAGAATTTGGGATGATTGGTTCATAGCTAACCATGGGGGGTGTGCTGGAAATCGCAAACGCAAAACGCAAGAACTTGGAGGCTGTTTATAATACACTTTTTATCAAATTTTTATAATTTTTGTTATAAAATTCAGTTTAATAGAGAAATGTTTGTATAATAATTGTCATAAAATTCTTTTATTACAGAAATCTTACTAAAAAACGACTTTTAAAATTCTTGCGTTTTGCGTTTGCGATTTCCAGCACACCCCTGCATGGCTTTTATATATAAATTGTTCTCCTGAAAATCATTTAAGTTCAGCTTGAACTGATATTCTACACAAGCTTTTTAAAATTGATTCTGATTGTCGGTCAATAATTTTATATAGGTCTAAACCGCAACAAATTTTAATGTAGATGTCTGTTTTTACAAAGATTATAATAATAAATAGACATCATACAGATATTACTCCTTAAACATTCGAAGTGTCTTGTATGGGTATCAAAGATTCGGCACAGCCGAATATAGCACTCTAAGGGCCATTATTATAACTTGGCGTTAGCTGTTATCCGACAGTTAACAGACGCTTTTTGACAGATAACACATTATTATCTGTCAAGTTAATCTTAACTTTAGCTAACTTCAAGTTGTAATAATGGCCCTAACTTGTTTTAATACAGTTTTAAATTTAATATTAATATATGTTTATAAAACAATTCATTTAACCTTCGCTTTCATGAAGAATTTTTTTACGTCAACACATAGTATGTACCCGGGTAGATATAGTAATATTTTCTTAATTTTATATGGGGAAAAATACAAACAATGTCAAACAATGCAAAAAGAAATATTATTAAAAAATTATACTTTAGGTAATTTATTTGCTACGAAGAGCTGTAGTGTTGCTAAGGTGCATGCAACGAGATTCAGCTGTGTCCGATATAAAACAAAAGCCAGAAATGATTTTGTTTTATAATCAAACCAAGAACAGTGTGGACGCAATGGATAAAATGGTGTCCCAATATACCACAAAAAGGTAAACAACTCGTTGGCCTTTTGCGATATTTTACAACATGTTGAATATCTCAGTTCTGGCAGCATATATGTATGTATGAGGCCGTCAGCTCAAAAGTGGTGTAGGTCACACTATATTTATTTCATATTTGTTTGGCTTATGGCTACTTTTGTATTACAAGTGGATCAAAAATATATAACTGCAACACAAACTTTTGCAACGCTTTCTGTAAGTGATTGGTAAAACAAGAGATAAACTAGTTTCTTATTTTATTTTCGCAGTTTTAATCAATTTGGCGTAGATAAGTCAGGGTATGAAAAATTGAAGCTTACACAAATGATTTTGTTTTATAATCAAACCAAGAACAGTGTGGACGCAATGGATAAAATGGTGTCCCAATATACCACAAAAAGGTAAACAACTCTTTGGCCTTTTGCGATATTTTACAACATGTTGAATATCTCAGTTCTGGCAGCATATATGTATGAGGCCGTCAGCTCAAAAGTGGTGTAGGTCACACTATATTTATTTCATATTTGTTTGGCTTATGGCTACTTTTGTATTACAAGTGGATCAAAAATATATAACTGCAACACAAACTTTTGCAACGCTTTCTGTAAGTGATTGGTAAAACAAGAGATAAACTAGTTTCTTATTTTATTTTCGCAGTTTTAATCAATTTGGCGTAGATAAGTCAGGGTATGAAAAATTGAAGCTTACACCACTTTTGCGCTGAAGGCCTCATATAATATACGTCACCAACAGTCCACATAGTGCGGTTAAGAAATCGCGACGTAGAAAATTTATACAGAGCTTGGGTGAAGAGCTTTGTATTTCGCAAATTAGGGTCCGAGCCCAAAGACCAATGGCAGTCAAGAAGATTGCCATCAAGACAGCCGTTTAATGTATTTTAGGTATATTTTTGAGTGGAAAAATATTTAGTTTTTATTATTACTGAATAATCGTTCTCTGTATCGAACTACGAAGATGAAGAATTTGACGCTGATGATGTCCCGGAACAAGATGCAAGTTGGCGCATAAAACAAAAATGTTGGTGTTACATGTGCTGCCGTTGTTCTAAAAGGAAGAGAGCTGCACGGCAAGCATGTGTCAAATGCAAGAAGCCCGTATGCGTTGAACACAGATTCACCCAGACAAAGTGTGAAGATTGTCATATGGGCCCATCTTCATCTTCTCACAATTTGCGTAAATAAATATTACATATCGTCGGTCTCGTGTAGAAAGGCCCTAACTCGATTTCTTTCGAAATTGAGTTTTTTAGTGTTTCCAATACATTTCCCACAAATACACCTCGTCACAAAAATTTAATACAATAGCATTAAAAATATCAGTTTACAAGCAATTGAAGAAGCCATTTTACATTATGATACATACAGTTTCTATTATGTTTTTGCCTTCTCCTGTAAAGTTGCATTTATGTGAGTTAGGGCCTTTCTACATGAGACCAACGATATATTCATATATACTTTTTCTTAATTTTTTGTAAATTTCAATAAACGAAAATCCATTTATTTACATGATGTATTGTTTTTCTAAAAGCTTCAGATGATTATATTGAAATGTAAGTGTTCATACACATTTCGTTATACCTACCTGGGTAGATACTACATATTAACTTACGTAGAAAAAAAGACAAAATTACAAAAAAAGTAAGAAGTTTTGCAGTAAAATCATTTTTGTTTGCATTTTCTGCTTAAAGTCGAAAATTTGATAACTGACTCGGTGGCATTTTCAGATTTGATGAAAACTCGCTAAGCTATTTGCAAATGAAAGTCGATTTCTCTACCCGGGTAGGGATTATGAAAGCGAAGGTTAAAAACAAGTTAGAGTGCTATTTTCGGCTGTGCCGAATCATTTCGCTCTATGTTAAATCTAAATAGGTCGCGGCTTAGACCTATGTTAAATTATTGACTGGAAATCAGAAAGTTTTATGCTTTTTTTAGAAATTGGAACCAGCTTGAGTAAAATATCATGACTACTAACAACAGTTTTAACCGATTTATAATTATTTTCAGGAGGGGAATTTGTATTGGACTCATTGGTAAATTATGAACCAATCATCCTAAAATTCTGTCGAGTGATTGCAGGTGATAAAAACATGGTGGAACTAGTTTTCGAGTTTACAGTGAATTTCAGAGAGCTACTTAGTATGGGATCTGAGATAAATTATGGACCGTATATCACAAAATTGCATTACATTTTTTCTGGCTATATGAAGCTAAGTTGGAAGAAATTTTAGCTCACTATCTATATCTGCTACGGTTTTAGGCGCATTTAATTAATTTCCCAGAGTAGGCTGTATATGGGGCCTATGGTAAATTATGGACCGATCTTTACGAAATTTAACTGTAAAATTTCCAATCGTATAAAACGAATTTGTGCGAAATCTAATATTATTGCGTGCATTATTGTTAGTTTTTGTAACGAAATTATCATCTTTTTAGGGTGGTGGTTCCACATTTTGATTCACAGCTGTGATCCTACGAAAACGATTTTGCTGGTTTCAATCCCAAAATCAATTAAACAAATTTTTTAAAAAGTATTTCAATTTAATTTATGTGATAAATGAATCAATTATGTTTTTGTTGAAAGAAAATTTAAAATATAATTTTGATTTAACATACATTTTAGTGGTTTTTTCGTTTAAAATAAAATAATTTAAACTTGTAGATGTGTTGTTGGGAATTGTCAAAGCCTTAATACTTAAATTAATCAATTAACACATTGTTTAAACCGGCAAAGTTTTTTGATAATTTTAATTAAAATTAAAAAAAATAATTTATTGAAAAAAAAGTCTCAATTTAAAATTTTTACAATTTTTAGTAATCATAATCAGTATTGTGGTTATTTTGTTGAACTATTTATGGTTTTTAATCCAAATTTTTTTTTTTTTTATTATTTTTAATTAGGCTAAAGTTCATCAAATTTAATTTTCATTAAATTATTTTTATGAAGAAAGGAATTTTACAACATGAAATTAATTAAAATTTATTGATAATTTTTCATTCTTGACTGGAGCTGGGCTCGAACCCAGGCGTTTTTACGGACAGTTTACCCCTACATGTTTCGATTGTTTCATATAAATAGAAGCGAAACCCTAACAATCTGGCCCACGTTCCTTTCAACTTAGCAAACGGATGCATTTCCAAGAATATCATTATTTTTATGATAATTTAAAATATGCGGATAAAGTTTAATTATTTATTGCTTTTCAATAAACGTAGGTGTAAAATTTTAATTAAATTTCGAGTTCTGTTAACATGATTACGCGTTTCTTTAAATTTTTCTAATTATTTAAATAAAAAATCGTGTAACTTAAACTTAAGTCTCAAATAGTTTTAATTACAGCCCATTTTCAAATAGTGCTATCTGCTTATTTCAATGTTCAAATCGATAAAATTTTAATTTGTAAATAGTGCTATCAAACATATAAGCGCGAATATCAGGAATTAAGAAAAAAATTAACATATGTATGATTTGGACGTTGTTTATTTAATAGCATTGTAAAATAAAGTTTAGTTAATACTCTTAGAATTATCGAAAAAATGAGGTTTTTCGCTCTCCTGTAAAATTGTGATTTTGCTGATAGCACTATTTGAAAAATAACCCTCGATATTATGTTTCAAAATATGGTTACACATTTATCATATTGTTATCGTAGGTTATCTTAATATCGTTGGTACTATTATTACAACAAAATTACACATTGTAATCAGTTTGTAGTAGGTCGCAATTATTTATAAATCTATATATGGGCATTTCCATTAGAATGTCAACCACGGCTCAAATAATTAAAACGCTTGAAACTTTTTTTCAAATATGGTAGAAAGGAATAAAACACCCAAACTTTATTATGCATAGGCACTTATAGCTTATTACAAAGCAAAAAGTAAAACTTTAAATAGACTTTCCCTTTGATTCATTTTTAGTAACTGCAATCAACAATTTTCGATTTTCTGCCGATTAAATAGAGATACTGGTAACATTGAAATTAATGTTACAACAACAATAAACAAACAACTTTGTAAAAACAAAAACATCATTTTTCTTTGTCATTTGTATTTGGTCAGTCTTCGGTGTTTCAAAATAAAAGTTCAAAGCAAGATATTTGTTGCAAAAAAATATTGATCAGATTTTTTTTTAATTGTTTATAAGCTTTGAAAGGTCGTCACGTACGATTTTGTAAGTACTAAAATGCATCTAAATGAATCATCTTATTATGTTGGTATTTAGTTAAAATTTGGTCCAAACATATTTTTTTGCAATCTAAATCATCTAACGAAACATCATTGGAATCGGTCCATATTTAACCATAGCACCCATACAAATATTTCTTGCGAAAACAGCTTTTAATGCCATGAATTCCTTATAAATGTTGGTATTTGCATAAAAATTGGCGACAATAACTTTTACGATAGGTACTATACCGTGACATGTGCTGATAAGTCCAAAATTAACCATAGGTCCCATATAAGTCCCCTTCCCTAAAACAGTTAGAGGCAATCTCATATAGATGAAGATAATTAAATAATATTTGGCACAACAAACTTTTATATAATTCTTAACATCATGGCATAATTCTATTCTGGTAAACATTTTTTAAAAAGAACAATTTTCGATTTTTTAGTTGAACTGAAATTGTTTTCACTGAGGGAAGGAATTTTACAACTTGGAATTTGTATTAAAATTTATTGATAATTTTTCTTGGCTGAGCTGGGATTTGAGCCCGGGTTGATCTTTACATGTTTCAAGAAACACCACTTTCTATCGTCAGAAGATCTTTGTGTTCTACCCACTATCAATAAATTTTTTTAAAAATTCCAAGTTGTAAAATTCCTTCCCTCAGTGAAAACAATTTAATGAAAATTAAATTTGATGAACTCAAGCCTAATTAAAGAAAATCAAAAACATTTTTTATAAATATAATGGTGTAGGGTATCATATGGTCGAATTTGACCGACTATAACTTCTTACTTGTTTGTTTTAAATGTTTATATACATATATTTACAAAAAATATATTTCATACCTTGTAAATACTAAAAGAGCAAAATCTGTCACGAACAATTTTGCATTTTGTTCATTGTAAGACCATCCAAAAAAAATTTGTCTTCCAAGTACGGACTTAAAGCTAAAATATGTGGTTTATTGTAAACACAATTCGCAGATTTTTGTACTTTTTTACAAAATCTCTTCCGTTTTGTGCCACGTACGATTTGCACTTATTTTGCTCGATATTTTGGAATACAAGGTTCCGAATTTGATAATTTTGTTCATATATTCATAGTACCCTCTAAATGAAATATAACGATAAATAAATTTTCCAGTTAATACTATTTTTGCAAAATCTATATCTCTCTTAAGGCGTTTAATGTCACGTACGATGACATGGAGATGCCCATATATATAAAGTTCTCGTGTCATCGTTTATTGCCGCAAAAATATTTTTCATCCTGACGTTTGGCAACACATATAGTGTTTTTCTGTGTTTGCTGAGAACACTTTTAGAGCTACAACTACTACACGAAATAAAATTGTGAATTTTATATTGCAATTTACAAATATTACTTATACGTACAGGTGAACTTAATAAACGTTTCATTATTAAAATTTTGAATTTCAAAAGAGCCAGAAACCACGTAAGCGGTTAAAAAACATATGAAAATAGTACGAAGCAAGTTGTGTAAATTTCAAGTACTTAATACATAGTTATAACTTTTATTTAATGAAAATTGCGAATAATAATTACAAACAAATTTATATTTAATTTATTAAGAATAATTATTATTTCCAATTTTTATTTTTAAAAATTGATGATAACTATTATGGATATCAAATAAAAGTAATTATCAAACATAATTACATTTCGATAGATATATTACTAATTATTTTTAATAGTTATGAATAAGAAATAACATAACAGTTATAACTAATTTTAATGTGTTTGTATATATTCAAAAGATTTATTATCATAAATAAAAACAATAAAAATCTTTAGTAATAGGTATCTGTTTTTCCCCCTGCGCCTTCCCGTTTTATTTTTATTTTCAAAAGTGTAGTATACCAAAGGAGTGACTTCTACTAAGTTTGAACATTCCTACTATAACAGTTCTTAAGATATGCGATATTAAACATTGGCGTCCTATGGGGGGTAACATTTCCCCGCTGCTATTTTATTTCAATTTTAGGGTTCAGAAGTTCATACTAAAAAAAGTTCAACAAAATGAGTGCAGCGGCTCTAAATTATATTTCTATCTATGAGGGGTACTGCTCCTCCTCTGTCTACCCCGCCAATTTCTATATTGAAATTTAAAGTTTGCCATAATAGAAGCTTTAACTACGTTTGAAGACTCTGCCTTTAATAGTTCTTCAGTTGAGCGATATTTAATACATGCGTCCTATGAGAGGTATTTCCCCCCTGCGCCTTCCCGCTTTATTTTTATTTTCAATAGTGTAGTATACCATAAGAGTGACTTCTACAAAGTTTGAACATTCTCACTATAACAGTTCTTAAGATATGCGATATTAAACATTGGCGTCCTATGGGGAAACCACTTCCCCCGCTGCTACTTTATTTCAATTTTGGGGCTCAGAAGATTTTACTACCAAAAGTTCAACAAAATGCGTGAAGCGGCTCTTAAGATATGCGATATTTAATATTGGCATCCAATGGGGGGTACCAATTCCCCTGCCCCTATCGAAAAAATAAGTAGCCTAATTTATTTTTAGGGCTCACGTGATGCTACTGTAAAAATTTCAGGAAAATCGGTTCAGTAGTTTAGGAGTCTATAAGCCAACATACAAACACACAAATCATAACATTTTTCATTATTATATATATAGATTTCATTTTATATACATTCTTAAAAGTGGTAAATTTTTTGGTACCTGAAAAATGAGCATAATTATTACTTAGGGTCCTTGGTAAATTTTAAGCATCTTTAATATTTACACAAATATATTGTAACGATGTCGAAACGATATTATATAGGTACAAGAAAGTCCAATCACAAATGAGAATTATTTTCGAATCGAAAACAGTAGTTTTGACGGACTAAATTGTACCTTTCCTTATAAAATCGTTTTTCCATTAAGTTAGTATATCGTTTTTAATATCATAATTTCCAATAATAACGACACTGAGATCGCCTTTTTAAATTCTTAGAAAAACTACCGTTTTGCTATACTAATATAGTTATTTAGCTGCCAGTTTTTAGAAAATGAAAACGAAATATAAAAATGAAATTAAAATATGTACATACATATATTATATATATGTATATATATTATATAATATTTGATATTGTTACAAGTAAAACTGTTGCTTATAATTCTTATTCGCTTAACAGTTTTATTTGTTTAACATCTTTAGTTTTTCTAAAATCTTTGGATGAAGTTTCCTGATGATCTGGCCTAAGCAACCAGTGAAATGCGCATAGGAATAGCTTAACCCATCATCAATAAATTTCAGTTTATCAAGAAAAAAAATTGGGAATTAAGCACGACAACAAAATCCCCTTAATTAAAAATAATATTATATGAAAAACTTTATTTAAATTTAAATTGATATTTAAATAGAATTGGTGAAATAGGCAAAACGAGTAGCTAATTTCATATACATATTTAAAAAAATCAGCTGGACGGATGCATGAATAAAATTGGATTTATTTTTTAATTGTACTTACCCTGCGGTCACACGATCAAGTGTTTCTTGATAGTATTTTC
This sequence comes from Pollenia angustigena, assembly GCA_930367215.1. Lineage (NCBI taxonomy): Eukaryota > Metazoa > Arthropoda > Insecta > Diptera > Polleniidae > Pollenia > Pollenia angustigena. The sequence continues at coordinate 75,112,264 of OV884056.1, forward strand.
CATATACTGTTTGTCAAAATTTACATAAATTGAAAGTTGTGACGTAGGCTGCGCGCAATGTTTAAGCAATTTACTTCCAAGATGCCATCAAGAATCTCGTGGTCAATTTAAAAAGTGTGAGTGTGCTGGTAAAAAAGTGAGAGTGTATTGCAAATTGAAAGGCAAAACTTGATCGCGTGGCCTTCAAGTTATATGCATATGTATCATTGATAATATCTTTTTGCTTAGTTAAAATAAATCTCTCGATCGTCTGCCAGGAAATGTAATTATAAATTACAAGAGAATTTTTATACTAAAAAGCCATTGCCATTGCGAATTGTTGGCATATAAAAAAGTTAAAACATAGATATGTACATATGTTAATACATATAATTTAAATAGTGTAACTTTAATTCAAATGCCCAATTTTTAATATAAATAATTGTTTAAATGAATCAACAGTAAGCATCTGTAACTTCAGCTACATACATATACAAATAATATTTATTGAACAATACGCAGCAAACACTTCTCTTACCAAGTTTTTTTTACAAGGAATGTCCCCTTTTGAATATTCGGGTTCGTATTTGTGAACTATTCCTTATAATGAATGCGAATATTTAAAGCAAATATTTAATAGGGAAAATATCGTTAACTTCTAAAACCTTTAAAGAAAATAAATTGTAACAAACGTTAAAAAAGCTAATTTAAACTCATTTGTTTTACTATTCTAGACTAGACGCCTTTTTGCTGAAATATCGGGGATACCGATACCGATACGAGTATGTACTAAATTTGAATTTAAGGTAAAATTGACAAAGCTCAAGTAGAATAATTTTTTACTATCCGAATTTTAGTGTAGGAGATTATTAATATTTAAAATTGACATTAATATGATTTAAAAAACAACGAATTTGATTTTATGGAAATATTTACAAAAAAATAAATATGTTATGATTTTAAGAAAAGAACAGTGTAACAGATTATAAATAGATATATAATTTTATTTGACCTTTTTTAATAATATTTTAATTATATATTTTTAATTAAGCTCTAGGGGTTTTTTTTTTGAAAAAAGCAAAATTGAAATATTAATTTAATTATTTTCAATATTTCGCTAATCGTTGGTTAGCATCTTCATGAAATTAAAAAATTTTATTTGTTTTAAAAAATTGAAAAGAAAAATGGCCCAAAAAAATATATGAAAAATCGCCCAAAAAAATCCATGTAAAATTGGGCCTGAATTCATATGAAAAGTGACCCAAAATTGTTGGGCTATTTTTCGTTACTATTGGGTGATTTTTCGTTTTTTAAATTTGGTGATTTTTCATTATGAAAAATCACCCAAAAATATTATATGAAAAATAGCCCATTTTTTCGGGCATACTATTTGTCTAAATCATTCATTATTACTATACGACGAATTCCTAAATGTTATTTATAAAAATAACGGGACATATTGCAAAAAGGTGGCATGTCATAACGTCCAGTGTCATAGTGTCCGTGGACAAACTCGAAAGCATAGCTTACAAACTTGAAAGCATAGCCGGCCTATGGCCGGGTGCAAGGATTTTCTCCTCTTTGATAAAAACAAGTACCGGCTTCGCTAACTAAAGCTTATCTGCACAGCCGGCCTTCGGCCGGAGGCAAGGATTTTCTCCTCTATGGTATAACAAAAACCGGCTTCGCAAACTAAAGCTTCTCTGCACAGCCGGCCTTCGGCCGGAAACAAGGCAAATTTTAGAAGCTTTACTTAGCGAAACCGGTACTTGTTATACCATAAAGGAAAAAATCCTTGCGCCCGCCCAAAGGCCGTCTGCGCAGACGGTTTTGTTGGTTGTGACCATAATAAAACATGTTTTTCTCTTACATTTGTAAAGGTATGTTCAGACCTAACAAATATTTGACGAAAAAAATCAAAAAAAGCGTGACCAATAAATTTAACAAACTTTTGCTTTATTTTTGACAAGTTCTATTCACTTACTAATCTTTATTTGTAAAAAGGGAATTGTTTAGTGTAATTTAGAAACTCTTTAATGGATTTTAATCAAGCCAAACGTTTAGCAAAAGCAAATAATTCTTTAATAAAGCTAGGGGTTACGTGTAGGACGTCAAATATTTAAAAGGTGTGAACGTAGCTTAAGTAACTAAATTTATATGAATAATAAACACTGTTTTGCAAATTTTTATTTTTTTTGGGAAAAAATTCGTTTTTTATTTTTGGGTCATTTTTTATTTTTATTTTGGGCTCTTTTTCGTTTCTTTTGGGCAAAATTTCATATTTAACTTTTTGGGTCATTTTTCATGTTCTTTTGGGCGATTCTTCATTTGTGCGACTTTAAAATTTTTTTTTGGGCCAAATATGGGCTGTAGGAAAAATCGCCCAAAGAAAAATGGCCCAAAAAAAAAAAAATGAAAAATCACCCAAAAAAATTCCATGTAAATTTGGGCCTTAATTCATATGAAAAGGGCTTTTTTTCGTTATTATTGGGTGATTTTTCGTTTTTTAAATTGGGTGATTTTTCATTATGAAAAATCGGGTCTATGAAATAACTCCCACGAAATAAGTCCCACTTTTAAAAACGAAATAAGTCCCACAAAAAATTGCTGTTTTGAAAGTGGGAGTTATTTCGTTTTTAAAAGTGGGACTTATTTCGTCAATTGATGGGACTTATTTCGTTACGCGTTTTTATTTTAAGTGGGACTTATTTCGTTTTGAGTGGGAATAAATTCGTTTTGTAAAGTGGGAGTTATTTCATACCCCTAAATAAATAAATGATTTTTTTATGCGATAGAGCCATGAAATATAAGGCCATTGTGGCTTTATTTCTCATTTTTTTCTTATGCAAAAAGTTATATATTGGACATTTTGTAAAAGGGACAGCTATAATTTTTTGTCCTAATCTCTCATGGCTCTCCTTTTTTTGTTATTAACTACTTTATACTTACTATAATAAAAAAACTTTAAAGAAATGTGTACAAATAGGTACCGAACTTAACTACTGGAAAAACTAGGAAATTGGAATTCGTGTTCCATGTTTTCTAATATCACCATTACAAAATACAACTACCGTCTACCATGCACTGGATCTTCAAGCCATTTATAAAGGTCGATAATTTTAATCTGATGGTCCTTTCGAAACGGTTTCCATCTTAATAATAAGAACAATTGATCTGTACTTAATCCATTTACGAATCCAAACGTTGTTACTAGTAGGCGTTCTCTATACGTTCCTTGACCGAAAAAAGAATTAATAATAAATTCTGGAACTCTATCAAAATTCGTAATATCCATTCCATTAAGAAGCCTTCTGCAAGCTTGCATACGATTTTTCTTTATTATTCCTCTGCTTTGATTATTCATATTATTCGACGTGTTTTTTTCGAAGAGCCAAATACTTTTTATTTGAAATCGCATTAAACAGGGAAAAAGTGGGACTTATTTCGTTTATGAAAGTGGGACTTAATTCATTTAAGAAATATATTATTCAAGGGGGAGTTTTTTCATTTTGAGTGGGAGTTATTTCATTTCAAGTAAATTTTTAAATCATTTCATTTTGGTGGGACTTATTTCGCTTTCAAAAGTGGGACTTATTTCGTGGGAGCTATTTCATTTTTTAAGCAATTTTTGGTGGGACTTATTTCGTTTTTAAAAGTGGGACTTATTTCGTGGGAGTTATTTCATAGACCCGAAAAATCACCCAAAAATATTATATGAAAAATAGCCCATTTTTTCGGGCCATCTTTATTAAATATAATTGTAATTTATTAAAAAATAAGTTTGTTGTTTTTTCTCCGGGTGTTTATATTAAATATATAACGAAAACACTTTTGGGCGCAAGGATTTTCTCCTCAAGGATATAACATATACCGGCTGCGCTAACTAAAGCTTCTCTGCAAAGCCGGCCTTCGGCCGGGCGCATGGATTTTCTCCTCTATGGTATAACAAACACCGGCTTCGCTAACTAAAGCTTCTCTGTATAGCCGGCCTTCGGCCGGACGCAAGCATTTTCTCCTCTATGGTATAACAAACACCGGCTTCGCTAACTAAAGCTTCTCTGTATAGCCGGCCTTCGGCCGGGCGCAAGGATTTCCCCTCTATGGTATAACAAACACCGGCTTCGCTAACTAAAGCTTCTCTGCGTATATGGCCTTCCTTCGAAAACAAGGCAGATTTTAGAAGCTTTACTTAGCGAAACCGGTACTTGTTCTACCATACAGGAGAAAATCCTTGCGCCCGGCCGAAGGCCGGCTATACATAGAAGCTTTAGTTAGCGAAGCCGGTGTTTGCTATACCATAGAGGAGGAAATCCTTGCGCCCGGCCGAAGGCCGGCTATGCAGAGAAGTTTGCGCAGCCGGTATTACTGTCCTTACTGCCGAGCAGCTGTTGAAGATAGAATGCAATTTTTTACATAAAACTTACACTTGTATGGAACTAAATTTATATGAATAATAACCACTTTTTTGCAAATTGGGTAATTTTTAATTTTTTTTCGGAAAAATTCGTTTTTGCTTTTTGGGTCATTTTTCATTTTGTTTTTTGGGCCCTTTTTCGTTTTTGTTGGGCAAAATTTCATATATAACTTTTTGGGTCATTTTTCATGTTCTTTTGGGCGATTCTTCATTTGGGCGATTTTTCCTTTTTTTTGTTTGGGCCATTTTTCTTTGGGCGATATTTCCTACAGCCCCCATATTTACAGTAAGCAATTAACTTGCCGCAACTTTCGCAAGCAACTTTTTATTTGTTAGCAAGAGGTGTAGGGAAGAAAACGGGATTGAAAAAGTTGAAAAAATGCTTGGAAAAAATTTAAATGTAAATGTGGAAAGAGTTTCGTAGAAACTACTTTAAAAGAAAATAATAAGAAATTAATTGCATAGATGTATTTAAATGCGGTCTAAGTCGTATTGGATTTGTCAAACTTTTTTTATAATTCTTGTCATTTTCGTGACACATTGCATTCAAACTATCACACTTTGTCATACTACTTGAGTTTTTGACATGAATTAATACAAAGTTAATAGTGGAATCTAGCCTTAAGTGGGTTTACTTTCCACATTTGCATGCGCATTGAAAAAAGGTCAAGAAAGTATTAAACGCATAGAAAGCGTGGTGTGGACCTTCAGCTAAAGAATAAGAACAAACAATTTATTCTGTTTTGATTTTATGTTTTACTGTTAAATATGTTATTTCTCTTAGTTGTTACGCAGTAAAAAAAAGAATTGAAAATTTTTTTCAAAAAAACTCTAAACAAAGTATCGGCATATCGACAGTAAGTTATCGCCGATACCGATACATCGGCAAACCTGAAGTATCGCCGATATTTCGGTATTCGTTACTTCAATACAATTTACTTAGTGCTGGTTCACACACGTCAAGTTTGACTCTTCAAGTCTTGAATTTTTGGGAGAGAGGGGAGAAGAAATGGCATTCTCTTTTCCCTTCTCTCCTAAAAACTCAAGACTTGAAGAGTCAAACTTGACGTGTGTGAACCAGCACTTAATTTTTAAAATTTACAAATATGAAACATATGTATGTAAAAGATTTAAGCCCAGTTTGATATAAAAAAATTGGCTGATATGAAATAGAGTTTAAAATTTTTTATTAAATTCTTTTCGATATAAAATTAATAAATGTTAGCCATTAATGAAGTGCAGGTTCACTTACGTCAAGTTTGACTCGTCAAGTCTCGAGTTTTTAGGAGAGAGGGGAAAAGTTATGGCATTCTCTTTGCCTTTCTCTCCTAAAAGCTCAAGACTTGACGGCTTAAACTTGAAGAGTGTGAACCAGCACAAACAAACATTCCAAATAACAGTCTTTTAAAAGTTCCAAAAACAAATTTACATAAAATGATTTGTATTTTTTTGCTTAATTCTGGTATCGATAACGAAAATTTAAAAATAAATCTTGTATTAACAAAAAATACGTGAAAAACTTTAATAATCTAAAAAATCTACTTGTATGTATACAATAGTATTTTGCAAGAACAAAAATCGCACATATACATACATTCCAAAATATTTTTTATTTAAATATAAAAATACTGGGTCACTATGAATGAAAAAAAATTAAAGAATAATATAAAGGGAAATTTTCAAAATTTAATTTGAAAAAATTTCAAAACAAAAAGAAGAGGAGCAAAAACTTAACAAACACTTTGAAAGTTTTGCCAAATACTACAACAAAATGTATTAGTGTAGGTAAATTTTAGAAAACCAAAAACAAAATGACAGGTAAGATGAGATGTAAAGAATAATTTGAATAAATAGAGGAGGGAAAAAGGCAAAAAATTAATGTTTGCACTTGTATTTAAAGAATCAAACAGGAAAATAAATGCAATCGAAAAGTACTGCATTGGCAAGAATCTGGAAGTATAAGTACTTAACAAAGGTGGGTGGTGGACAGCGTTAATAGAAATGGATGATGGGAAGAAAGAGAGCAAAGAATCATTAACAGCTGCTCGGTTTTAAAACATTTTGGCAATGCATTTTGGTTAGGCAGTTGGTCTAGCAAAAGAGTAAACATACCAAATTAAAAAAAAGAAACAATAAAAAGAAGAAATACAGACAGATTTTAAAAAATAAATATTTAACACATGCGCAAAATACTTTTCAACAAAGAAAAACAAAAAATGTTCAAGCATACAAATATATTTTTCTTCTTCAGTTTCTTCAACAAAAACAGTATATTTTGGTTTGAACTAACACATTTAAACGCACGCACACAAACATATCTGCAAACACTAACACAAATAGACCTGCCACTGAGATCGCAGCCAGTTGAGTCAACCGTTTGCACACAAATTTTAGTTGAACATCACAATCCGTTCAAGTCGCGGATAACTCCGATATTTTGTATTTTTTATATTGTAAGTAAATTATTAAACAGAAAAAATAAAATTATTAATGTGTATTTTTCAATCTTACAAATAAAAATATGTTGTACATATTAAAAAAATAAATAAAAATTAAATATTCAATAACGCAAAAAAATAACCATAAAATTAAAGGATTATTTGAATATTTTCTAAAATAAAGTGGCAACCTTTTTAGTGGATGAAAAACCAATAATAGAGGCTATTTATAACAGTGTTGGTACCTTAACAAGTAACGGTTTTTGTTATTCTCCGTCATAAACGGTGTTGTAAAGTGTGTGTGTGTGTTTTTTTTTAATTAGTAGTAAAAATAATAATTCCTGCAGCTAAATTTTTTAAATTGACTTTTATGGTTGAAGTTTGTTTTTTTATATATGTATATTTATTTAAATCATTAACTTAAAAACCACAAGTAACTAATATGATTTGTGTATATGTACATGATTTTGTTAAAGAACTTAAACTAGTTTAATTGAGGTTAAAAACCTTCTTTTTTCGAAAAAAAAACATATACCAAAATAACGAAATCGATGTCATTTTGAATAATTTTAAATGACAAAAAAAAAACCACAATTTGCAGTTTAAAGTTACCAAAATTATGTGTAAAAATAAAAAAAACTTGGTCGAAACTTGAGAAAATTCGTTAATAAAAAAAGACCCAAATGCATATAAAGAAACATATTGTTCTGAATATTTAAAAAAAAAATTTTTTTTTTGATATTGCATGTTTTGTTAAGGTCCAACTATTAAAAAATGTATATTTTTAACTGAAAAATTAAAAAAAAAACAATTTTCTTAAAAATACTTATTACCATTTTATTAAAACGTCTCTGCTTTAATGAAGTTTATATTAACTTACAATGTTTAAAATTCTAAAACAGTTTTAAAATTAAATAAAATTAAGCGATGAAAACAATTTGAATCTCTCAGAATGTCCTTACAAAAATTAATAAAATATTAACTTAAATTTTAAATTTTCTTTTCTTACAATTCTATCGTAAAATTAAAGATCGAAAAAGTATTAAAACGTTTAAAAATTTAAAGTTTGTCCTATTTTAATAAATCATATTAAAATAATATACCAACTTAAAGATTTAAGAATTTTACCTTTTTTTGCTTAAATTTAACTGAAAAATTTTAAATATATTCATGGTTGGCTTGGGGCTTTCTTCACCTCAATTCTTTTCAGAAAAACATTAATAAGCTTAGTGATATTGAATAAAAATAGATAATCACCCCATATCGTGAATAAAATTCCCCCCGAAATTTGTTCCCTTTTCCCTAAAAAATGTATGGGAAAATGTCAAATTTCGAGGGATAAATGGTTCACTTTTTATTCATGATAGGCCTGAATAAATAATACATATTTAAAATATTAAAATTTTAAAATATAAATTAATTTTTAAAAATATAGTGAAATTTAAAATAAATTAAAGTTGGAATCCAACCCCAACCAAATAAATAAGATAATACTTATGGAAACTTGTTTAAAATATCGATTTAAAATATTTTTTATATCATAAAAAATACTATTGTGCTTTGTCTTTCATACAGTTTGGTCTTGATTGACGGCATTTTGACGTCAATTGCAGTATATAACAAGAGGATTGCGCTTTTTTAATTGTTGCTTCATTGTTTTATATAAATAAAGTTTGAATCCATCCACAACTTAATAATCTAGATAAATAAGAGAATACTTATGGAAATTTCTTTGAAAAATCTATTTTGAAAATATGTTTTAGGTTTTTTAAAAGAATTTCCTATAAAAATTTGTTCAATTATTTTTGCCAAATACGTTTTTATGACTAGGGGGTAAATACTAAAAGGTGATTGATAAATTGAAATAAAAATATAATTTAAAAGTGCTGTAGTGTTCAAGTTATTTTCAATATTCTGACTATACTGTACTCAACTGCAGGATTCTATATCCGTTATAGTGGATATCACACATTTTAATAAAATTTTCTTTTTAAAAATTGGGTTAACGCAAAAAATTCTGTACACCTTTTAGGAAATTTTATTAATAAACAACAAACTTTTCAAGTATTACGCAATTTATTTCAAGAGAATAACAAAATTCTATAGAGTAAGAGAAAAAAAAAGAAAACCAATCCTAGACACACATATGAAAAAGCTTTTTCTTTTTTATATGTTTTAAGAAAAACTGTGAAAATTTTATAAAAGCCAACCAATAGCATAAAGAATATTAAACAGATGCCTTGAAAATATATTATTTTTAGAAACTTAGCAAAAACACAACGATCTTTAATGCAATATCTATTTCTAAATTTTCTCAAATCTACAAGCGAATGGCTGTAGTATGTATGTATATATATATACATATATAAGTATGTATAACACCCCATATGTGTTAGAAAAGGAGAAAATAGCTTTTTTACTCTTTGGCAATTTTCCTCGATTCGCTTAGGTGTGTGTTTGTAAATATGTATAGCTATATCAAAATTCTAAAAATATCCATTTAATTTATTTTCCTAGTTTTTCCTTAAAAAATATTCCATGATATGTTTTATCATAAAAAATAACAATAACAATAGTATGTATGTATTTATGTACAAAAAATTCAATTCATATGTATATGTAGTTCACATGTATAAAGAATTTGACACACTTAATGTAAAAAATCAACACTTTTATCTCATTCTTATTAATTTTGTGTTAAGAACCTTCTCCAATTGAAATTAAAATTGAATCACTATTATATTTTATTTAGTATGTGATTGGAATTAAATTGACAAAAAATTTACAATACATATTTGCTTAGCAAACATAAAAAAAACACACAACTCATGTGCCAGGCATACATACATATGTACCTACATAAAATCCATTTGTTTAGACATACAAGCTAAATTATGCGTTTTTTGACTGACAATACGTTTTTAAAAATGCCAATAGCCCCTTCAAAATGTTATGGTAGATTTATTAACCCATATGTGCACTCTTTATTTAAAATAACAGACAGTTTTTTGGTAGTCAGTCTTCTTGATTTTTTAGCATTCTACAAAAGTTGTTTTTTTCATTGACCAAATTTAAAAAAAACAAGTAAGAGTGCTATATTCGGCTATGCCGAATCTTATATACCCTTCACCATGGTTTGGAAAGAACAGAAGTTTATATATATATTTAAATACATGTATATATACATGTATATTTATAAAATATATATCGTTTAGTTTTATTTAATTATTTGCACATGATTGCGTGCTATTAAATATATTAAAAGTTTAATTAATATATAGCACGTTAAGTTTTGATCGAATTTCAGTATTTGGTCATGCCGACATCTTAAAGTATAAAAATACCATTTACTTTGGTGATAAAACTTGTAGTCGGGAAGTTCTATGGTTCACGAAAATAGGTATTAAAAAAAAACTATATTTTTGACATTACTTTTTTTTTTTACCGATATTCCGAGTTTTTCTAAAGATTTCCGATATTTTGATATCTAAAACGTATGAATAGGTCATAATACAGCTCTAAAATTTTAGTTTTTATAAAAATGTTAATGTTTTTAGTCCTTTTTTGGAGTATTTTGCACATAACTTAACCATTTTTAACCGATTTGGCAGATTTATATACCAATGTGCTTAAAAATAATATTTCCATTAAATTGGCTTATAGGCATATATATATACCTACATATTTGTACATATATTTAAGCAAACTTAATTATAAAAAAAACAAACTTAATTATAAAATAAAATAAAAAACAAACTTAATTATAAAAAAAGAGTAACTTTTGGGATTTCAGTATTTTGATTATAACTCAGCCATTTTTTAACCGATTTGACAGATTTATATACCGACGTGTTTAGCAAGAAATTTTCCATTTATATGTGTTATAAAACTTGGACTCGGGAAGATCCATGGCTACCGAAAATGGGTATTTAAAAAAAAAAAATTAATTTTGGTCATAACTTTTTTGTATCTGAACCGGTTTTCCCGAGTTCTTTATAAAATATGTTCTACTTAAAATTTCCGATATTTTGGTATATAAGTCATTTCCATAGGACATATGACAGCCCTAAAATTAAGGTTTTTATACAATTTTTAAAACGTATGAATAGGTCATAATACAGCTGTAAAATTTTAGTTTCTATAAAAATGTTAATGTTTTTAGTCCTTTTTTGGAGTATTTTGCACATAACTTAACCATTTTTAACCGATTTGGCAGATTTATATACCAATGTGCTTAAAAATAATATTTCCATTAAATTGGCTTATAGGCATATATATATACCTACATATTTGTACATATATTTAAGCAAACTTAATTATAAAAAAAACAAACTTAATTATAAAAAAGAGTAACTTTTGGGATTTCAGTATTTTGATTATAACTCAGCCATTTTTTAACCAATTTGACAGATTTATATACCGACGTGTTGAGCAAGAAATTTACCATTTATTTGTGTTATAAAACTTGGACTCGGGAAGATCCATGGTTACCGAAAATGGGTATTTAAAAAAAAAAAAATAATTTTGGTCATAACTTTTTTGTATCTGAACCGATTTTCCCGAGTTCTTTATAAAATATGTTCTACTAAAAATTTCCGATATTTTGGTATATAAGTCATATCCATAGGACATATGACAGCCCTAAAATTAAGGTTTTTATACAATTTTTACTTTTTTTTGTACGGGAGGTACCACGCCCACTTCTCCCATCCCGCCCACATTTTGTAGGGTGGTGTGTATTGACAACCAAAATGTGTGTACCCAATTTGGAAACTTTGGCTCTTACCGTTCTCCAGATATACAGAAAAAAGCAATAAAAATACAACAACAACAAGGGATTTTTGGAAAAAATTAGAGGCAGTCGTGGTTTTTTGATCATATCTCAGCCATTTGTGGACCGATCTTGCTGAATTTCAATAGCAAGAAATGGTGGACTATATGTGACATAAATGTAAAACAACCTAGCCGCTATCATGTCTGGATTATCCGGAAAACACATATCAAACGTAAGACGGACAGACGGACAGACCGACAGACGGACAGACGGACAGACGGACAGACGGACAGACGGACATCGTTAAATCAACTTCTCTTCTCATATGGACCCAGAATATATATACTTTATGGGGTCTAAAATCAATATTGTGGAAATTACAAACGTTATGACAAACTTATATATACCCTTTTACACCTGTGGTGAAGGGTATAATAATTATAAAAAAAGAGTAATTTTTGTGGATTCAGTATTTCGGTTATAACTCTGCAATTTTTTAACCGATTTGGCAGATTTTTATACCGACGTGTTGAAGAAGAAATTTACCATTTACTTTAGTTATAAAGCTTGGACTCGGGGAGATCTATGGTTCCCGAAAGTGGGTATTTAAAAAAAAAATTTAATTTTGGTCATAACTTTTTTGTATCTGAACCGATTTTTCCGAGTTTTTTATAAAATATGTTCTACAAGAAATTTCAGATATTTTGGTATATAAGTCATATCCATAGGACGTATAGCAGCCCTAAAATTTTTCCGAGTTTTGCAGAGAATATGTTTTACTAAAGATTTCCGATGTTTTAATAAATAAAGCGTATCCATAGGTCATATATATGGCAGGCCTAAAAATTAGGTTTCTATAAATATTGACAAACGGACTGACAGACGGACATCGTTAAATCCACTTTTCTCCTCATAAGCACCCAATATATATACATACACTTTATATGGTCTGAAATCAATATTGTAGAAATAATTATTAACAAACAGAATGACAAACTTATGTATGTAAACGAATTACCTATAAAATAAAAAAATAAAATAAGTAAAAAAAAAATTAAATCAATAAAAATAAGGGTATAAAAAGGGTAAATTAAAAGGCGTAAATATGTATAAAATATACGTTTATGAAGTTCATAAATATATTTAAAAAATTTTAAAAATTAAAAACTGACCAATTTCTTTTTAGATAAAAAGAATTTATAAAAAACGAAAAATAAAAAACAAACAAAAAATGGAATGAATGGGATTCGAACCAGTCAACCAATAACAAATTGTTAGGAGGCAGACCGCTTAGACCGTTCGACCATCGAACCGCATGTAAAGTCGATGTTGATTTGAGTATGTGATATCAATAATTTTTAATAGTAAATAAAAGTATGTATGTGTTTGTTGTTTGTGTATAATACAGAAGGTAATATTAAATAAAAAAAAAAAAAGAAGTTTACCGCAAGTATTTTAAATGAAAAAAAACCACAAAAAAAACAACTATTTTACAGGGTTACCATTAACCGTTTTGAAACGTAAACTTTCGTTTTGGTTAATAAAAGTCGCAAACCAATTTAAATGTTTTTTATTTATCAATAATACAACATAAACATACCAAGAAATTGCTTAAATTGTGTATGCTTTTAAATCGCTTTTGTGCAGAAGATATTATCAGGCCTGTTCTGAAAATCACTTTAACTCAAATCACGTGATTTGAAATCACATGTGCCTACTGAAATCACACGTCTGATATTTTAGCGTCCCGTTTTTGTTTGATCTTCAATTGCAGAAAGCACACCAAGAAACACAACAACGGTATGACTTTCAAAACACCACAAAGTCACAGGTGTGATTTCAGAACAGGCCCGTATATAGGTATATATGAATATATTTTTGTATAAATTGTCTAAAAAAGTGACTAATATGTTATCAATGTCAGCAATAAAAAGGCAAAGATTGCTTTTAATATTTTGACGACACTAGGTGACTGTTCGTTATGTTAGCGGTTTTTTGTAGTCGTAAAATTATATGATGAGGGCATTTCTAATATTCCCTAAATACAGTTTTTTTTAAAGTGGATGACCCTGCTTGTTTGTATGGTTTTTAAGCAGTGTGACCATTTTGGCAATTTTGTAGCTTAACTTAGATTAAAAATTTTAATTTAGCTAAAATACTTTCATTAAGCGCTTCGCATTTTTTTTAAGCATTTTAATTAAATGTTTCTAGCTTTTTTTGAATTATTTTAAAAATTGAAGAATAGGTATTGATATAACTTAAGTTTTTTATGTATTATAATAAATTATAATAAATTTTGACTAAAAAAAATAGTTGTAGTCAAAATGAAATTTCGTATGGAAATGGATAATTCTTATATTATAGTAAAAAAAATTTCATTTTATATTTTTACAAGACGATAACCCTGCATGTTTGGGCGATTTTTAATGAAGACTTTTAAGTAGTGTGGGAATTTTTTATTTTTGAAAGTAAATTCAGCACCAAAAACTTAGATTTAGCTGTAAAATTTCCATTTGGCATTTTATTAGCTTTAAAGAAAAATGTTTTAAGCTTCTTTTGATTAATTTTTAAAGTTGGATGGAATAGTCTTAGCAATTAAAACTAAAATAAATTGTTATAAACTAACTTTTACGCAATTAATGATGACTGTTTTTTTAAAATATAAAAAAAATAATCTTGTCTAAATATGTTTGTAAATTCTTTTAAATCGAAATAGCTATAAAACCGTTTGTATTTTGTTTTTATTAGAGGGCCTTCCAATTTCAAGGTTAACCAATTGTGGTATTAATATCTGATGCTATATCAAATCTACCTAAATACTTGTTTAAATATTACCATTTATTTTAATTTTGTTTAAAATGAGTCACTTAATGTATAAGGATTTAAAACAATATAATGAACAACTTAAAGAATTATTTGTAGCGTTTTCAAAATAATTTTTAGCATTTCTTTGCCTTGCCTAATGTCAGAGTAAGCTGTGAACAAATTTTAAGATCTGTTTCTATGTCATTGGTTTCGTCAATAAAATTATCCAAACTTAAATGTTTCTAGCTTTTTGATTAAATTAAACATTTACGTACGCAAATACTTATTGTTGAATGTTTTGCTTTCAAATAACAAATGGGATTTTTTTTAGAAATAATAAGATTTTTTAAAAATAATATGGCAACACGTGTGAGATTTTTGAATTGAAATGTAAGAAGAGATTATCAAAACATAGCAACAATCCGTCTCTAAAACTGAAAAAAACAACAATCATGAAAACAATGCCTACCAATACACATAAATAACTTTTGCATACTCGTACATACTACATACTTAGGTATTTACATTTAAGCCAAAAACAAATTGTAAAATATGGTTTTTGTTTCACATGTAAGGCGAACGATTCATATTTATATTGTTAATAAAATGAAAAAATCAAAAATCGCTGAATAATTTTAAAATCGTTTATAGAAATATTTATAAAAAAAGTTAAAAAATTTTCTGTTTGGAAGAGGTGGAGATGCCGAGATTTGAACCCCGGCAATTTAACAAACAAAACAAACCTTCTTGGGCAACCGCCCAGACCATTGAGCTATTAACGTTGTTAAAAATAAAGAATTATAGTATAATATACTCCGTCATATTATTAGTTTAATATGTAGGTATGTATTTTTCAATTAAAGCGAACAATCATGTACAAGCATGTGTACATGTTTCTTATGCTTAAAATTCAACTCGTTCAAATAAAAAAACAAAAAAACAACAACCACAAGGGATTTTTTTGGAAAAATTAGAGGCAGTGGTGGTTTTTTGCTGATAACTCAGCCATTTTTTAACCGATTTGACAGATTTATATACCAACGTGTTAAAGAAGAAATTTACCATTTACCTTGGTTATAAAGCTTGGACTCCGGGAGATCTATGGTTCCCGAAAGTGGGTATTTAAAAAAAAAAAAAAATTTTGGTCATAACTTTTTTGTATCTGAACCGATTTTCCCGAGTTTTTTATAAAATATGTTCTACTAAAAATTTCCGATATTTTGGTATATAAATCATATCCATAGGACATATGGCAGCCTTAAAATTTAGGTTTTTATAAAATTTTTAATTTTTTTTGTACGGGAGGTACCACGCCCACTGCTCCAATCCCGCCCACATTTTGTAGAATGGTGTGTATTGGCAACCTAAATGTGTGTACCTAATTTGGAAACTTTTGCTTTTGCCGTTCCCCAGTTATACAGCAAAAAGTAATAAAAATACAACAACCACAAGGGATTTTTGGGAAAAATTAGAGGTAGTCGTGGTTTTTTGCTCATATCTCAGCCATTTGTGGACCGATCTGGCTGAATTTCAATAGCAAAATTATAATAAGAATACCTGACAGAAAGATACCCCAACGAAGCTCCCATCATATCTGGGGGCTTCGGAAAACCCATTTCAACAGACAGACGGACAGACGGACAGACGGACAGACGGACAGACGGACAGACGGACAGACGGACAGACGGACAGACGGACAACCGGATTTGAACTTCGCTTTTCATAAGAACCCAGAATATATATACTTTATAGGGTGTAGGATCAATATTGTAGAAATTACAAACGGAATGACAAAGTTATATATACCCTTTTACCTTCGGTGAAGGGTATAAAAAGAGTAACTTTTGGGATTTCAGTATTTTGATTATAACTCAGCCATTTTTTAACCAATTTGACAGATTTATATACCGACGTGTTGAGCAAGAAATTTACCATTTATTTGTGTTATAAAACTTGGACTCGGGAAGATCCATGGTTACCGAAAATGGGTATTTAAAAAAAAAAAAATAATTTTGGTCATAACTTTTTTGTATCTGAACCGATTTTCCCGAGTTCTTTATAAAATATGTTCTACTAAAAATTTCCGATATTTTGGTATATAAGTCATATCCATAGGACATATGACAGCCCTAAAATTAAGGTTTTTATACAATTTTTACTTTTTTTTGTACGGGAGGTACCACGCCCACTTCTCCCATCCCGCCCACATTTTGTAGGGTGGTGTGTATTGACAACCAAAATGTGTGTACCCAATTTGGAAACTTTGGCTCTTACCGTTCTCCAGATATACAGAAAAAAGCAATAAAAATACAACAACAACAAGGGATTTTTGGAAAAAATTAGAGGCAGTCGTGGTTTTTTGATCATATCTCAGCCATTTGTGGACCGATCTTGCTGAATTTCAATAGCAAGAAATGGTGGACTATATGTGACATAAATGTAAAACAACCTAGCCGCTATCATGTCTGGATTATCCGGAAAACACATATCAAACGTAAGACGGACAGACGGACAGACCGACAGACGGACAGACGGACAGACGGACAGACGGACATCGTTAAATCAACTTCTCTTCTCATATGGACCCAGAATATATATACTTTATGGGGTCTAAAATCAATATTGTGGAAATTACAAACGTTATGACAAACTTATATATACCCTTTTACACCTGTGGTGAAGGGTATAATAATTATAAAAAAAGAGTAATTTTTGTGGATTCAGTATTTCGGTTATAACTCTGCAATTTTTTAACCGATTTGGCAGATTTTTATACCGACGTGTTGAAGAAGAAATTTACCATTTACTTTAGTTATAAAGCTTGGACTCGGGGAGATCTATGGTTCCCGAAAGTGGGTATTTAAAAAAAAAATTTAATTTTGGTCATAACTTTTTTGTATCTGAACCGATTTTTCCGAGTTTTTTATAAAATATGTTCTACAAGAAATTTCAGATATTTTGGTATATAAGTCATATCCATAGGACGTATAGCAGCCCTAAAATTTTTCCGAGTTTTGCAGAGAATATGTTTTACTAAAGATTTCCGATGTTTTAATAAATAAAGCGTATCCATAGGTCATATATATGGCAGGCCTAAAAATTAGGTTTCTATAAATATTGACAAACGGACTGACAGACGGACATCGTTAAATCCACTTTTCTCCTCATAAGCACCCAATATATATACATACACTTTATATGGTCTGAAATCAATATTGTAGAAATAATTATTAACAAACAGAATGACAAACTTATGTATGTAAACGAATTACCTATAAAATAAAAAAATAAAATAAGTAAAAAAAAAATTAAATCAATAAAAATAAGGGTATAAAAAGGGTAAATTAAAAGGCGTAAATATGTATAAAATATACGTTTATGAAGTTCATAAATATATTTAAAAAATTTTAAAAATTAAAAACTGACCAATTTCTTTTTAGATAAAAAGAATTTATAAAAAACGAAAAATAAAAAACAAACAAAAAATGGAATGAATGGGATTCGAACCAGTCAACCAATAACAAATTGTTAGGAGGCAGACCGCTTAGACCGTTCGACCATCGAACCGCATGTAAAGTCGATGTTGATTTGAGTATGTGATATCAATAATTTTTAATAGTAAATAAAAGTATGTATGTGTTTGTTGTTTGTGTATAATACAGAAGGTAATATTAAATAAAAAAAAAAAAAGAAGTTTACCGCAAGTATTTTAAATGAAAAAAAACCACAAAAAAAACAACTATTTTACAGGGTTACCATTAACCGTTTTGAAACGTAAACTTTCGTTTTGGTTAATAAAAGTCGCAAACCAATTTAAATGTTTTTTATTTATCAATAATACAACATAAACATACCAAGAAATTGCTTAAATTGTGTATGCTTTTAAATCGCTTTTGTGCAGAAGATATTATCAGGCCTGTTCTGAAAATCACTTTAACTCAAATCACGTGATTTGAAATCACATGTGCCTACTGAAATCACACGTCTGATATTTTAGCGTCCCGTTTTTGTTTGATCTTCAATTGCAGAAAGCACACCAAGAAACACAACAACGGTATGACTTTCAAAACACCACAAAGTCACAGGTGTGATTTCAGAACAGGCCCGTATATAGGTATATATGAATATATTTTTGTATAAATTGTCTAAAAAAGTGACTAATATGTTATCAATGTCAGCAATAAAAAGGCAAAGATTGCTTTTAATATTTTGACGACACTAGGTGACTGTTCGTTATGTTAGCGGTTTTTTGTAGTCGTAAAATTATATGATGAGGGCATTTCTAATATTCCCTAAATACAGTTTTTTTTAAAGTGGATGACCCTGCTTGTTTGTATGGTTTTTAAGCAGTGTGACCATTTTGGCAATTTTGTAGCTTAACTTAGATTAAAAATTTTAATTTAGCTAAAATACTTTCATTAAGCGCTTCGCATTTTTTTTAAGCATTTTAATTAAATGTTTCTAGCTTTTTTTGAATTATTTTAAAAATTGAAGAATAGGTATTGATATAACTTAAGTTTTTTATGTATTATAATAAATTATAATAAATTTTGACTAAAAAAAATAGTTGTAGTCAAAATGAAATTTCGTATGGAAATGGATAATTCTTATATTATAGTAAAAAAAATTTCATTTTATATTTTTACAAGACGATAACCCTGCATGTTTGGGCGATTTTTAATGAAGACTTTTAAGTAGTGTGGGAATTTTTTATTTTTGAAAGTAAATTCAGCACCAAAAACTTAGATTTAGCTGTAAAATTTCCATTTGGCATTTTATTAGCTTTAAAGAAAAATGTTTTAAGCTTCTTTTGATTAATTTTTAAAGTTGGATGGAATAGTCTTAGCAATTAAAACTAAAATAAATTGTTATAAACTAACTTTTACGCAATTAATGATGACTGTTTTTTTAAAATATAAAAAAAATAATCTTGTCTAAATATGTTTGTAAATTCTTTTAAATCGAAATAGCTATAAAACCGTTTGTATTTTGTTTTTATTAGAGGGCCTTCCAATTTCAAGGTTAACCAATTGTGGTATTAATATCTGATGCTATATCAAATCTACCTAAATACTTGTTTAAATATTACCATTTATTTTAATTTTGTTTAAAATGAGTCACTTAATGTATAAGGATTTAAAACAATATAATGAACAACTTAAAGAATTATTTGTAGCGTTTTCAAAATAATTTTTAGCATTTCTTTGCCTTGCCTAATGTCAGAGTAAGCTGTGAACAAATTTTAAGATCTGTTTCTATGTCATTGGTTTCGTCAATAAAATTATCCAAACTTAAATGTTTCTAGCTTTTTGATTAAATTAAACATTTACGTACGCAAATACTTATTGTTGAATGTTTTGCTTTCAAATAACAAATGGGATTTTTTTTAGAAATAATAAGATTTTTTAAAAATAATATGGCAACACGTGTGAGATTTTTGAATTGAAATGTAAGAAGAGATTATCAAAACATAGCAACAATCCGTCTCTAAAACTGAAAAAAACAACAATCATGAAAACAATGCCTACCAATACACATAAATAACTTTTGCATACTCGTACATACTACATACTTAGGTATTTACATTTAAGCCAAAAACAAATTGTAAAATATGGTTTTTGTTTCACATGTAAGGCGAACGATTCATATTTATATTGTTAATAAAATGAAAAAATCAAAAATCGCTGAATAATTTTAAAATCGTTTATAGAAATATTTATAAAAAAAGTTAAAAAATTTTCTGTTTGGAAGAGGTGGAGATGCCGAGATTTGAACCCCGGCAATTTAACAAACAAAACAAACCTTCTTGGGCAACCGCCCAGACCATTGAGCTATTAACGTTGTTAAAAATAAAGAATTATAGTATAATATACTCCGTCATATTATTAGTTTAATATGTAGGTATGTATTTTTCAATTAAAGCGAACAATCATGTACAAGCATGTGTACATGTTTCTTATGCTTAAAATTCAACTCGTTCAAATAAAAAAACAAAAAAACAACAACCACAAGGGATTTTTTTGGAAAAATTAGAGGCAGTGGTGGTTTTTTGCTGATAACTCAGCCATTTTTTAACCGATTTGACAGATTTATATACCAACGTGTTAAAGAAGAAATTTACCATTTACCTTGGTTATAAAGCTTGGACTCCGGGAGATCTATGGTTCCCGAAAGTGGGTATTTAAAAAAAAAAAAAAATTTTGGTCATAACTTTTTTGTATCTGAACCGATTTTCCCGAGTTTTTTATAAAATATGTTCTACTAAAAATTTCCGATATTTTGGTATATAAATCATATCCATAGGACATATGGCAGCCTTAAAATTTAGGTTTTTATAAAATTTTTAATTTTTTTTGTACGGGAGGTACCACGCCCACTGCTCCAATCCCGCCCACATTTTGTAGAATGGTGTGTATTGGCAACCTAAATGTGTGTACCTAATTTGGAAACTTTTGCTTTTGCCGTTCCCCAGTTATACAGCAAAAAGTAATAAAAATACAACAACCACAAGGGATTTTTGGGAAAAATTAGAGGTAGTCGTGGTTTTTTGCTCATATCTCAGCCATTTGTGGACCGATCTGGCTGAATTTCAATAGCAAAATTATAATAAGAATACCTGACAGAAAGATACCCCAACGAAGCTCCCATCATATCTGGGGGCTTCGGAAAACCCATTTCAACAGACAGACGGACAGACGGACAGACGGACAGACGGACAGACGGACAGACGGACAGACGGACAGACGGACAGACGGACAACCGGATTTGAACTTCGCTTTTCATAAGAACCCAGAATATATATACTTTATAGGGTGTAGGATCAATATTGTAGAAATTACAAACGGAATGACAAAGTTATATATACCCTTTTACCTTCGGTGAAGGGTATAAAAATTTAAAGGTTATTGTTTACATACCACTTTTTTCTTTCTTTTTATATATGTATGTATATATATACATACATATATTTTTTCTTTTACTTCAATTTACAATTCATTTTGCTGATCTTAGCTTAAATTATTTCTTATTTGCTTTGTCATTAAATATCTTAATAAATAATATGTAAAACAAAATAAGGCGGCTAGGTCGATTCTAAAATACCTTTTAAAAATTGCATCAATTTCGCAATACAAAATTGTACATATTGTTACTATATATTTCATCTGAGGGATTTAAGCGGTGTACTATTAAGCCATATTGTCATAATATCTTAATATTCAATAGTCTAAATTATTGGAGTCATATTTTTCGTGTTATTATTTTAAGACATTTATGACTTCCGTTTGAATCCCACAATTATATAGTTTCAAAACTTTGGAAATTTTGAGGTAATTGAAACATTACATTTTGGGAATGTAATCTAAAAATTATATACAAGTTCATATGTAGAGCGCCGTAAATGTAGTCAGTTTTGTTTAAATGCCAAAAAATTACTATTTTTACACGAACTTTTTTCGTATGTTAACATACGTATTTATATTTCAAATACAAGTATTCGAAATACCGCCCAACCCTGGTATCAGTAAAACCTTGGTATAAAAAAAATCTAAGAAATACAAAAAAAAATTTTTTGTAAATATAGTTTTGTTTTTGGCATCAAAAATAAAACTGACTACATTTTTGGCGCTTTACATATGAACTTACAAACACATTTATACGTTGTTTTTTGATAACGGTACTTTAAAATGTTCCTTTGCTTTATGCTGACTTCGTCGTATAGAGGAATTTGAATGAATACTTCGCTATATAGGGTATAAAGCCTCTATATAGCTCAGAATTTCATCGTTATATCTATAGAGCATTTTTGAATAAAAAACTTTGCAATAGAAAGGATTTTTCAGGGAACTATTATATTGAGTTTTTCGTTATAACGAAGTAAGTTAAACCGAAGTTTTACTGTACAAAGTCCTATAGAAATTAAAGTTTATTTAAGTGTTATATATTGGTTGCAGTTTTAACGATATTTCGAAAGGAAACTTTTTTACATAAAACCTTGCTTCGCCTTACCAATACCCACCCTGGAGGTTTTTTAGCTTTTATTTCTTTAATAACTTCATAAAATTGACTTCAGTTAACAGGAAATTTTTACTCACTGAACAAATTGATAAGTTACTTAATAAAATCTGATGTATGTACATAAAAACCTTTGGTAAGGCGATGGTGTGTATGTATGTATGTATGTATGAATGTATGCCCTGCAAATAAAATTGGACCACCTGACCCATTTTGATAAAATGGACTACTCCATGGACTAGTCCGATGTAATGCAAGCATGGACCATGCCATTGTTAAAAAGTGTTTGTAGTGAGACGACATGTCTTCGTTTTTTAACGACATGCTTTCGTGTTTAAACGACTTCAAAACTAATCCTCTTGAGTATACCATGGAGTAGTTTTAAAACTACTCCTTACTGGTCCAAAGGTGGGTTATATACCATGGAGTAGTTTTAAAACTACTCCTTAGTGGTCCAAAGGTGGGTTATATGGTCCTCTCCTAGGACATCGTAATGTTAAATAGACCAGGTTTTTTCCATACGTTTGGGTTACTTGTGGACTAGTCCTGGTCCCTTGTGGACTACTCTTTACACGCGTGTTTGGACTGGTCCTATTATTTGCAGGGTGTATGTATGTATGTATGTATGTATGTATGTATGTATGTAGCGTATGGACTCCAAAACGGCTGGGCCGATTTCGATGACATTTTAAGGCGGAGGGGCGTGGCAAAATTTCATATTGCACCACCAATGACATCTATATAATTTGGACGATTTTTTCTTTAAAATGATCGCCATGGTCCAACTTAGATTTATACGGAAAGAACATTTTGTCCCCGCCCACTTTTTTCGAATAACCTAAAATCAGAAAACGTCTCCATCGATTTGACAAATTTTTCTTTCAAATATTCGTATTAATCCATTTTACGTTTTCATCGAAAGAAAAATGTACCACGCCTACTTTTACGCCCACTTTTGCTATCAAGCGCATAACTTGAGAAATGCTTCACCGATTTGGACGATTTTTTAGGTTTTTACACAAAGAAAATTTTGCCCCGCTTACTTTTTTCGATTTACCTTAAATCAAAAAACGGCTCCATCGATTTGACTAATTTTTCTCTTAAATGTTCGTATCTTTTTAACGGATTTTAAAAATCGAACGCAAACATTTTTCCTAAATTGGACAGGACAACGTCTGTCGGGTCAGCTAGTAGTCTTTAAAAAAGTATTAAACATTTCTTGGGGCTTACTTTCTTCTCCCATTTTTTTGCAATTGAATATAAATAGGAGAAGGGAGATTACACTGTGGAACAGTCATTTTACGACCTGGAACTGTATTGCAAATTTAAACTAATTTGAGGTCGCTGATTTTAAATCAAGTCTCCATTTTTCTCTATCAGCTCGACTTTTCGAGACATACCGTTATGTCCAAAATTAAGGCACTTTCGCAACATACATATATTGGAATAACTTGAAAACGGTTAAAAAAACTCAAAATTCGGTAATAGTATTATCTATAAACCTTACTTAAATTGGTTTTAAATAAAAAAAAAAATAAAAATCACAGTTTATGTCTAAAAGCTCTAAATTAAACATATTTCGAATGAAATGAGCTTTATTGCATTGCAACCGGTGCACAACTTTTGATTTTGTTCACAATTAAGATATTAAATATGATTAAGGGGCATAAACAGTTTTTAAAGAGTAGTATATATTGAAAATGCCTGTATTCATAAAAATTTTAAATTTAATTTGAAATGTAATTTTAAATTTAATAAAGGTTTACAACAAAAATTTTTTTTTTTTTAAGTAGCCTTAATTAGCGTTTGTTAAATTGTATAGACCAGCGTTAATTGAATTAGTTATATTTGTCCGAATCACGGTTTGTCCTGAAAATGTCATCGATTTATTTGTGCATATTTTATCGTTAACGCATTTTTTGTCATATAATGGTTAAAAATTCATGTTTTTGTATTTTTTTTTTTTTTTGTTTTATTCATATAATACAGAAAATACACTGTATCTGGATTTGTTTTGTCAGATTTTCTTTGTTTACAAATGCTTTCGCAAAAAAAAATCTTTTAAATTTAGATGGTTTTTCTACTTGTATCCTCCCCACTATAGGTAAGAAAGGTATACCTTTCGACTATAACAAAATCTGTTGAAAATTTTTGGAATTATTTTAAATTTTCACAAAGTCCCCCCCATACACAATTTTTTCCCGAATTATGTCGTTCTGCTCATTTGATCCAAATTTATTATTTGACCCAAAAAATATTATTGCAACCTAAATCATTTGATCAAATTTTATTTAAATCAGTCCATACTAGTCGGTATCTTCTATACAAAAACCTCTCTGCAAAACAAAAAATCTTATTCAGATGTTGATAACTATATTTGTAATATACGGCACAAATAACTCTTACATAAGTCTCAACCTAATCATATATATTTTCTGATGAGTTCATGACTGCAAAAAAGTCCCAAATAGTATCTCCGCAGAACCTGCGAAGTATGAAAGCTGTGGTAAATTCTTTAGCCGGAAAATAAAATTACATTTTAACGGTGGTGTAAGGTAGAACACACCTATCCAATTCAAAGTAATAACGGATTTTCCCTTAAATTTTGAATTGACTTACCGGGGATTCTTATTGATTTGCTTTATAAAGGGTGTTTTAAGCCCAATAAAACCAAAAAATTACACAAAACATCGAATATGCATCAAAAAACAATTTAAAGATAAATACTTGGCATTAAGATTTGAAAATTATTTCATGCATATAGGCACAGCGGCTATATTCTTTAATAAGCATATTCTGGACGTCCAATTTTGGGTGATTTTTTCGAACATTGCAGGAATAACACAAACAATATCACTTTCAAACACGCTAAATTAAAAACCAAATTCTGAGAAAATCGATTAAAACAGTTTTTTAAAAGTGAAATGCCAAGCAATAGGTATAGAGAGTTTTGCAGGAGTACATATTGAATATTTAACCAAAGATTGCGCGTAACTTATCGAGATTTTAACAAATAAAATGGCGTCTTTAACCGATTTTTTTTTCTTTTGCAAACTACTCATTTCATTTAAAGTAAAAAAGTTGGTTTGCATACATAAAATTAAATGTTGGTCTTTAAGGCGTCAACTATTAATTAATTGTTGTTTATCAGCACAAACCAGTAACTTCACGTTTCAATTAACTTATCGCCATATATTGATTTCAATCAGTCGATGTTTGCGATTGACGTATGGCACGTAACGCCACTCTGCTGAAACTACATCTTGCGGATCAATTTCATCCATATCTTCAAACAAAAAATCATTGATCATGGTTCTCCATTGGCCGTAACGAGAGCTCCGACTTTATTTTTGATGAAAAAAGGTCCGATAATGGCAGCACCGTGTAAAACGTGCTGCGCAGTATGCCCATTCGTTTGACTGTTCTGACTGTTTCTTAAATATTTTCGAACTTTAAATTCTATATTTTGTAGCTTTCATATTTTTCTCCTGTACTTCAACTTGTTTTCTTGTTATTATTATTATCCACACGAAAACATTACATTTTGCGAAAAAAAAAACTGCAACAAGGTGAAATTTTAATTAATGGGACATATGTTAACAAAACTTAAACTAAAATTTTTGTTTCTTGTCTTGATTTAGGCTTAACACAATTTTTTGATTGATAGTCTTTTTAAGTGCCACTCATACAAATAGTGACCTTTACCGTAGGAACACAATTATGTATATCGTATAAACGTAGTAGCGTACGTATGTATATTTAATACATAGGCACGCAATAGCTGTCGCAAATATAAGAGGTAAGTCGAACGTCGACTTAGATCTAATTATATTTTATACGCCGATTGCGACCATATTGTCTGTGATAGAACAAGAAATAATTTTTGTGCTTTCAAATTGAATATTTGAAAACAAAATAAAAGAAGAAAAAATTAACAGCAATGTTAATTAATTTGGATTTTTCTATTATAATGCTGGGTACACACTATGCAACGCGTTTACGCAATCTAGTGAATTAAATTCATTTTCATTCATTCTAGATTGCATCAACATCAAAACGCTTTGATATTTTGAGGTTGCATTGAAACAGATTGCATGTAGGTTGCATTGTGTGTACCCAGCATTATTTTCAATAGTAAACAAAATACATTCGTTTACGACAGAATTGTGGAAAAATAAAGCGTTTTTTTTTAGAAATTTCCGGCGTTACGTCCTACGCTATTACGACTTAAGACTCAATTGGGTTCCTAGCATTATACATATATACATATGTAGGCATGTATGTACATCTATATATATAAAATAGGATGTATGTATGTGTGTATGTAACGTATGGACTCCAAAACGGCTGGTCCGATTTTGATGAAATTTTCAGGGAATCTTCAGAATATTCAGGCGGGTGACACTGTGAAGTCTGATTTTTGATTTTCGGTCTGCGGGCGGAGGGGCGTGGCAAAATCCAATTTTCATATTTCACCACCAATGACTTCTAAATAATTTGGACGATTTTTTCTTCAAAATGATCGCCATGGTCCAACTTAGGCTTATACGAAAAGAAAATTTTGCCCCGCCCTCTTTTTTCGATTTACCTAAAATCAAAAAACGGCTCCATCGATTTGACTAATTTTTCTTTTAAATGTTCGTCTTAATCCATTTTACGTTTTCATCGGAAGAAAAATGTATCACGCCTACTTTTACGCCCACTTTTTCTATTAAGCGCATAACTTGGGAACGGCTTGACCGATTTGGACGATTTTTTCTTTAAAATCATCGCCATGGTCCAACTTAGGTTTTTACGGAAGGAAAATTTTAAGGGCCGTAAATTTCGTTTAAAGCTCAATTTAAATCGTCTGCTAATACATCGCTAATGTTTGCTTAGGGCCAGCAACGCGGACCGGGTCAGCTAGTATAAATATAAAATTTAACATGCCTTACATACCTTGAAGAAAACCTGCGATTAAGTGTCTCCATGTCGCGACTTTTGTCGATTATTATGGTGACTTTTTGGTGAAACTGTCAAAAGAGACATTTTTTGACGGCTGTAAAGCCAGAGTTAGCGAAAAGGGTGAAATTTATATTTCACTCAGAAGTACCTAATTATAAATTTTTTTTATTAATTAAATATCTTATTTAATCAAAATATATGCACGTATTTAGATTTATGTGCTGTTTCCAAATGACAGGCAAGTGCTTTTGTAGTCAAATTTATATGTCTATTATTTAGAAACAGCACATCAATTCATTGTCTTATCAGCATATATTATGATGTCGAAAATCTAGAAAAAATATTAAAAATTTTAGACTAGAACTATTAATGGTCTAGTCAATCACTAGTTCCAATGTCTCCATATAGTCCTACATGAACTACCTAGTCAACAATTCCAAGGTCAATGCCGGATTTTCAATGAAAAGCACATGTTTAGTGTCTATAGTCCAATGCATTTACTGGTCTACAGGTGATAAAGCCTAGATTACACTATCTCAAAAGTCTTACGTATTCCATAATACTTTGTGAGATAGAAATCTAATGAGTTTTGATGCGACTGTCAAAATATCTAATGTAACATGACAGTTTGTGTCCACACCATCACACAAAGTATAAACACTCACGCATGAAAAAAAATGCAACCCTGATCCAATGAAAAACGATGAAGTCGTATGGGATGTCAAACTTTTTTCATAATACTTGTCATTTTCGTGACACATTGCATTCACACTATCACTTTATTTATTACTTGAGTTTTTGACATGTATTATTATAAAGTATAATAGTGTAATCTAGCCTTAAGTAGCACTGGTGACAAAGTCAAAAGTGAATCAGTACCAGAGAACGGCTTTGTGCGATTGCAAAAAAATCGCATTTAATGAACACCAACAAATACACTCACTTGCGGTCATACCATCAAACTTGCGCAACCGCACACATTCGCTGCTGGTTTCCAGTCATTCAAATAATGCACATCGTGCTTTGTTTTTTATACCATCTTTTAGCTTCGTTTGTCCATTAAGATGTTTGTGTGATTGGTCCGACAATCATTGTTTTGGTAAAGAAAAAAAAAAATGCAAACAAAAATGCCAGAAATCAAGCAATCATTACACATGTAGGCATTCAGCAGTTGCTATGTACCAAAGATGTTAAGTAATGATTAGATAAAGCTAATGATTGCTAATCAACCTTCTTTTGTGAAATTCTCTAATTCATCAAACAATTAGAATTAGTGCAACTAATTCCCATTAGATAATTGAAATTTTTATTCCAATGGTAAAACTAATTGCAATTAGTTGCCATTAGCAAAAAAATTGGTTTACCTTTACAATTAGAAATCTAATTGACTTCTGCTAATGCAATTAGATATTCAATTAGCTCGAATTAGAAACAATTAAATATCCTAATTGAATATCTAATTGCATTATCAAAAGTCAAGTAGATTTTTAATTGTAAAGGTAAACCAATTTTTTTTGCTAATGTCAACTAATTGCAATTAGTTTTACCATTGGAATAAAAATTTCAATTATCTAATGGGAATTAGTTGAACTAATTCTAATTGTTTGATGAATTAGAGAATATAAACAAATTGCATCAATTGCTAATTCTAATTGGAATTTAACATGTATGCTATGTACTACATGGAAAGCAATTTTATTTTTAATTATTTAAGTCGATACAGAACGAATCGAAAGTATTCAGCCATGTCACAGAGTACAATTCCGTTCGGTGTCACAGAGTACAATTCCGTTCGGAATGATTCCGTTCGAAATTGAAGAAAACATATTTGTTTATTGATAGAATGTGTATTTTGATAGTTTGTTGGCCTTTCAGATACAGAAAACTCCCATTCCGTGCATGAAAACAAAAATGGTTTCATTCCGAAATTTTGTACGGTCATTTTCTAAAGCACCAAAATACGGAATGAATTCCGTTTCCGAACGGAATTGTACTCTGTGACATGGCTGTTTATTTCAGCGTTGTAAAGCATTTATTTGAGTTTTCAAAACACTGAAAAAATGAAAGAATGAGAAACAAAATTGGTTTCGAATTGAAAATATATTCGATCACGATTGCCGATATTAGCTTTCTGATTTGAATTTACATCTATTTCGTGACATAACTTATTAACAATCAA
Organism: Pollenia angustigena; assembly: GCA_930367215.1. Taxonomy (NCBI): domain Eukaryota; kingdom Metazoa; phylum Arthropoda; class Insecta; order Diptera; family Polleniidae; genus Pollenia; species Pollenia angustigena. The sequence goes on from OV884056.1 coordinate 75,141,810, forward strand.
GGTACACTTCCACCAGGTAGCAATACTAGGATGCTAACTTTCCCTTTTTTTGTATATATGTTGGCCTTGGGTTTGAAATAAAGATGACATGGATTTCGCATATAGAAGACATATAAAAAGGGACAGCCTGAATAGCCATAGGATCTAGTTCATAAATCTATATCAGCAGTAAATTTTCCATAATAAAATAAAACAAGTAAGAGTGCTATATTTGGCTACGCCAAATTTTTTATACCCTTCACCGTGGTGTGATAAGCACAGAAAGTTGTATAAATACCGTTCAATAGATATAAACAAATCTATTTTGTGTCAAGGCCACTTCTTCAATCCCGCCCAAATTTTGTTGGATGTTGTGTATTGATAACCAAGATGCTTGTTCCCAATTTGAAAATTAGAGGCCATCGTGCTTTTATGCTCATATAGCAGCCATTTGTGGCCCGATCAGGTTGAAGTTTGATAGCAAAATTTAACTGAGCATACATATGTATGTAAGATAAATAAATATATAGCAAGTCCGCATAATTTCTGAGGTCTTTGAAAAATCCATTTCAACGGACAGGCTGATAGACGGTCAGACGGACATCGTTAAATTAACCACGCTACTCATGAGGACCTAGTATATATATACTTTTTAGGGTCTGTGGGGGAGGGTATAAAAATCCCGGAAATTTTTCTGAAAAATTAATCATGTATGAAATATACTAAATGAAACTCAAATTAAAAAAAAAAATAATGCAACTTAAAGAGTTTAAGTTTTCGCTAAACCCGTTACATAGCGGGTTATCCATTTTTCGGTTTCAAAAGTAAAGTTAAATGAACCACACATTTGAGGTATTTTTTAAACGTAGTATTTTTTTAAACGTTGAAACCACATATCGTCCAGTTCATTATCTTCAATTGCAGGCCAATTCGGGTTTCATACGGCCATAGCGCTCTGAGCCATGGAATCGACAAATTCGGATTTTCCGCCACACTCTCACTAACAGATCGATATTATCGGCAGTGCGCACATTGCCATGATGCACAGTCCTGACCACATCTGTATTGCTTACAGTCTCTTCAAATTTCTTTATAATCTTGCCAATTCCTTTCACAGTAGGTCGATTATGACGACCAGAATCATTCCGTAATGCTCGAAATGTGGAAACGTTTAAACCACCGCTTTTTTGTAGTATGTTTTAGCATGTTTACGCATTCTTACGTTGTTTAACGATGCATATTTGTAAAAAGCAAACCTTTCACTAAATACAGTAGATAGAGGATATAAGAACATCTCATATAAGAAAAACCCGATTTTAAGAAACAATTTCAAAAGCACTGTGTCTTTTTACTTTAACTGTTAAAAGAAATATTTTGCCATGAGCCAATAATTTAAACACGTACAAAAAAGTTGTTATAAGAACTATTTAAACACCGTAATTTTGTATTTGCTTACGCGAAATATGCAACCAAGTGCGTACATACTTGCAAAATATCCAACTTAGTGTGTTCATTTGAATGCAGGTTTTAAACCACAAGTTTTTGTTGCAAATGTTGAAATGCATTTCTTATAAAAAAGAATTGCCTAAAAGAAAAAAAAAAAAACGCTTATAAGAAAAATATTCGTGGTATTTTTTTAATTTCTTATATCCGTAAATGAAACTTCAAATGACAGAAATTTAACAGCTGACATCCTTGACAGACTGACGGCTTTGGACCCACTAAAATATGACAACATTAATGATTTATAAACCGTTAGCAAACATGGCCTTTAATTTTTTATTTTTTTTAATATTTGATTAAAAGCAAAAAAGAGTATATATGCAAATATATACATAACAAAATATTTGTTAATATCATTTAAAAAATCTTGGCAAAAAATTCAACAATTGATTATTTCACAAAATTTATCTAAAAAACTTAAACTTAAAAATTAATGCACTTTTAAAATGAAATAATCAAATTACATCCAATTTTTATTATACATACCTACATAACGTTTGCAAAAAAATTTGTTATTAGTACATACTATCTTTTATTACCTTATTATTTTTATTTTTTATTTAAAGTTTCTTCTCGAGTAAACACACAAAAAACCTACAGCCATGGATGCTATCAAAAAGAAGATGCAAGCGATGAAAATCGACAAGGATGCAGCTTTGGAACGTGCCGCTACTTGCGAACAAGAAGCACGCGATGCTAACATTCGTGCCGAAAAGGTAAACAAATTCATTATTAAAAAAATTATAATAGTTAAGATTAAAATAAACATCTTAAAAACAAATGTTTAAAATATGACTTTATTTTATATAAATATTTTTGCAATTACTTTTATTTTTCTAAAATTATAGGCCGAAGAAGAAGCTCGCCAATTGCAAAAGAAGATTCAAACCGTTGAAAACGAATTGGATCAAACACAAGAAGCTTTGACTTTGGTCACCGGTAAATTGGAAGAAAAGAACAAGGCTTTGCAAAATGTAAGTTGTTTTATTCTTTCTTTAATTGATATATATTCTTATTTTAATTGATATGTCTGAATTTGTATTATTTTAAAACATACACTTTCGTTATGTTAAGTTATAAATATTTTAAGTCGTTATATAAACTCAAATATATGCAACGGTTTAGGAAAAAACAGTACATTTTCTTAAACATTTTTAATATTTAACGATTAAATATTTGGCACTATGCGCCCACGATATGGCGTAAAAGCAACAAATAATAATAACATATTTGTTTATTTTAACAAATGGAAAGCCTTAAAAGGTCAATTAACTATTAACTACATATATAAAATAAAAGCACGCGTTTTTTGAATATGAGATACAATATTTTACGTATTTAATTTTCATTATTACTTTTCTTATCATACATATGGTTATAAATTTATATTTTCAATATGGCATTATTGTTTTACTTTTAACGGATTTCGTATTGTTCGTATGGCAGCTTTTAAAGTTACCTGTCCGTTAGATGTTGCCAGCTTTTAAATTGAAATAATTTGTGTTGTTTTTTACATTCAGAAAAAAATCACATTTTGCACATTTTTGTGTGCTTTTATATTTATCTAAAAAACTTGTATGTATCTATAGTCACATTCTTAAAATTTATAATACAGAGTTCAAAAAGAGCAAATGTATTATATCAAATAACCTAAAGCAACTATAACAAATAAAAAAGAAAATAGAAATTGTAATAAAAAAAGCGATATTTTTAAAAAAAAAGAGCATGCGTTGCAAACAAATGTTTGAAAATTATTTAACAAAAATGCAAAATGGACTGACTAATTGTTAGGAAGTTTTTAGATATACATAGGTATTGGATCAATTCCAAAAAAGTATTGAGGAGAATTAAAAATTGCATTAGAAATGATCAAGGCTATATTATAGTTTTTGATCAGTATTATTCATCATTAATTTAAAATTTGTGACTAAATGTTATCATTTAAAAAAATTAAACAAATTTTTAGCTTTTGGCCCTAGATTTCTAACATTTTTTGTTAAATTAAAATATTTTCTAGCATTCAATATAAATTATTTTTCCAAATAGATACCGATCCAGAAATAAATATTACGTGTTTGTGAGTAATAGAATTTTCACATACACAAAATAATTTTTATTTTTCCTGAGATTTTTATTTTTTGAATATTCAATATGAACAACACCCCAAAAAATGAGTTTTTTTTTTTGTTTTTTCTTCAAGTTTTATTAAAGAACAGAGAGTAAAATAAATAAAAAAAGCTAAATGTGTGGGTTGCATTAATGCTTGAGGAGATCGGTAAATAGAGTGAACTCGCGAAGAAATTGTATTTAACTAGCAAGAAAAGAGATTGTGCGCCGCTTGTATTTTAGGGGAGCATGATTTCTATTTTTTATTTTACTCTTTCTAACGCACTGTAATGAGTGTCTTGGTTAACTCAAAGTAAAATACGGCAACATTTTATAGCTTAGACGTTCGGTCAGATTTTGATTTGGTTTTCTTCGGGGGAGCACATTGTTGGATGGCTGCAAATATAAAAAATAATATATACCAAATTTAAAAAACAACAAGGCAGCGCAGCGTAGACACAAAGTAATACACTATTATTACTATTTGACTACAACTATAATACAGAGCTAAAGCCTTATTAACATTTGCTCATAAAAAAAACATTAATTTATATACCTACATAAAAAAATAATGGTTATTAATAAAATTAAGAAAAAAATAGAAATTTAAAAATCCAAAATTTTTTAAATATATTGACTCAATTTGATGAAGACTATTTGATTAAATGTCTGTCGGTATTATTGTATGAGAAAGCCGGAAAGCCAAACTACAATAAAATTTAACTAAACATTTTACGTTATGTTGTAATAAATAACACACATAAAAAGCAATTAAATACTTTATAATTAAAACTTAACAAAAAAAGGGAATAAAGTGAAAAGTGCGCAAAAAATGTTTAAAAAAAATAATACACACAAAATATATAGAAATTAAAAAAAAAACTCACAACGTGTTATGATGGTACACTAACTTTATGTTATACTTATAAAAGAAACTACACAAACTTACATAAAAATATTTTATTATTTTTTGAATTAAAATAAAATAACAAGCTTCTTTTTAACGAAAAGCGAAACCTAAATTTTTGCAAAAAATTTTGAGCCATTAAAAAATTCCAATAGTTAATTTAATATATAGATTTTTTAAATTATAGTAAAATCAAGGAACTCTAAAGTATTCCATATTTTCTATTGTCTTAATACTTTTTTATAAGATAAAGTACAAAAATACTACATTTGTTACATCAATTTCTGTTAAAAATTTATATTGAACAGTTGCCAAAAATTGTCTCATTGCTTAAAAAATTTTACAATTTCAATGAAATTTTTATAAAATATGTTAAAATTGTGTTTTTCATTTAAATAAAAAAATCATTCGTTAAGTTTTTATAAAAAACTTAATACCAAAATCGTCAACTACTTTTTTTTAATATGGTGGAGAAAATATTACAAGAAACACACAATTATTATAATAAATGGCACATTGTGGTAAATGGCAAAACAAAACAAACAACAACAAAAATAAGTAATAATAGTGGTAAAAAAGACATAAGTAATATAACAACAAAAACTAGTCCCAAAAATAAAACGTTAACACCCAAAAAGTTAGCGGTAAATACATATATAAAAGAACAAAAGGTGGCAACTCTGAAAATCAATCAACGAAAAGAGAATAACCAACAGACTCTGTTGCAAAAATCCACAACATGCTTAACGGCAGTTGGCAATACCAAAGCAATACAGCAACAAGTACGTAGAAGGCGCTCGAATCAGCAAGAGATACGTCAAATTAAACGTGCTCACCGCCATCTATTAACGAGTGGAGGTTATGATAAACAACAAAAAAAGAAAACAACTTGTCAAAATAACAGCTGCTCACCATCATCGTCGTCGTCAACCTCCTCCTCTGCATTAAAGAAAACACAAAAAAAATTAAAACTTAGCAGTGGTAATAATAAAAACTTTCCAGAATTAAATATTAATAAAAAATTATTCAAACAATACAAAATAAAAACAACAAATAAAGACGAAGAGCAAGCATCTAAACAAAAGAAAATTTCTCCAAACTCCTGCGGTAATAAACAACAAAAGAAATTGAAAACGAAAAAATTTACTGATCAAGAGTCGATAATATCATCGCGTTGGTGTTCCATAGAAGAACAATTGGATTTATTGGAAAAATTATTATATTATTGTGATGAAGATGAGAATGCTGCTTTAAAAACCTGGTACGAATCCATAAATAAAAATCATTACTTTGATAAAGATTCTTCCTGTGGTGAAGAAGAACCAGATTCCTTAAGTGAATGTGATTGGAGTTGGAGTGACATTATGTCCTCCTCCTCCTCAGCAGCAGCCGTCGCCGCAAACTCTCAGCTGGCAACTCAAAATGAGGATGCCCAATCTACTATAAGTAACAATAGTCGTATATCTTCCGCCTCGTCGTGCACATCATCTCTGTTGCCGTCCTCCTTAAAGCGACGTGGTCATCAACATCATCCACGCTTCTCTGGTACACGCCGACCTAACGTACCACCCAATGTTCAGGAAATCTTAGCAGCCTTGTATAAGAGTGATGAAACAAACACAGCCTCAATACATAATGAAAATTCTACCAATTTGGATACAGATAATATAGACGATTCCTATGCACATCACTACACAGATGAACCCGAAGATGATCCCATAACAGCTCAACGTATTAAAGCCTCATTGAACTTGCCTTTAACCGAGTCGGTTACCACCTCTATGGGTAGTAATAGTCCCACACCTACTGATGACAGTAGCATGTTAGACGAAGGAGTAGTGTCAGCACAAACACCTACCTCAGCTGCCTCTTATTCAAATCAACAGCAGCAGCAACCCAAAGAGAAAAAATCCAAATCAAAACGTGATAAGTCTGATAAAACCGAATCGAACAAAGATAAAAAGTCCAAAAAATCGAAAAAAGATAAATCAAAACGTTCTTCCGCTTGTTTGGAATCAACAGAGACTCTAAACGATGCCGCGTCAGCAGCTACCGATGAAGGTATAGCCATTGATGATGATGATGGTCAATCAGCCGAATGGGCGAAGTTGAGATGTACCAGTGAGGCGGCAGAAATTGTTGCTGAACGTGAGGCAAGACGTAATAAAAATCGTTGTGCGGATTATCCCGGTTTGGCTTTTGGACGTTCAATATTTTCCTCAGATACTATGATGAAATTTAATATAATACGCAATGAATTACATAACATCATGAATACACAATTGAAAAGGGTAAATGGAAAGAAAATATTTTTTTTTAAATCTTATTTTGTTTTAAAAATTTATGAAAAGCATTCTAAAAAGAGTTCGGTTCTTGTCAAGTATTTGAATATATGTAGTGCAATTTAATATGCACACTGATAGAGTATGGATATCTTTAAACTTAGTCATATTTTGCAATACATAATTTGTAAATGTTATCTAGTGCTCAAGTTAAAAAAATGGGAGAGTTATAGTTTTCTTAAATTCGAGCAAAATTATTATCGAATAATTTTACATATAGAATTGAAATGTGCTATAGCTTTCTAGCTTTTTTTTTATAAATTTTTAAAACAAATAAGATTTTATTATAAAAAATTTTATATTTAACTAATATCTTTTGAAAAACTATGCTTTACTATATTTTTTTTTAAACGAAACCTATGCAAACATTTTTTTTAAAAGGTTGTACGTATACAGTTTACATACAGCAAGTTTTTTTTTTGCCCATGTATTTTTATAAAAAAAATGTGTAGAAAGTAGAATGAAAGGGATTTTTTTATTTTATCCTAAACAACAAACTTGTTCATACAAGCTAATTTGCGGTGCGCAAAATTGGATCTGAAAGGAATTTTAAGTGAATATTTTTAGGAAAGTGTTATTTAAACTTTTTTTAAAGTTTTCCATGTAGTAAAAATATTGTTGGTTCCATATATCAGCTCTTTGTTTTTAAAATTGTTTTCTTAAGAACAATTCAATGTCATTCTTTATGTTAATCGTATTGCCATCATTGCCAAAAGGCAATTAAAATTCTTAATAATTTAAAATGATGATTCCATTTTTCCACTCATGTGCGGACAATTATTAAAAGTATATAAGTACGTACACTTAGTCTGCGTGCTGAAATGTTAGTCTTGTTTTAATTTTATTAATTTTTTTTCATAATTTATTTATTAAATCTTCATGTATGATAAAATATGAACTAAAGATAATTAATCAAATCATATCCTTATTCTTAAGTTTACGTCGTGCCAGTGCCGAAAGAAAATTTTTTAATCACGTTTCCTGTTCACATAAAGGGTGTCTTATTAAGAATGCACTTTTTAATTTTGAAATAAAAACACGTATTTTTTGAGATAGTTGTGATTATTTTAATTGGATTGTAAAGAAGACGTATTAAGATTAAGTATGGAATAAAATATCCGTTAAGGTTTTCTCGAATAATCCCAAAATTTCACAAAACCCCAAAGAAAAAAATCGCATAATCTTGGTGGCCAGTAAACATCTGAATTTTTTAAGATAATTTGTTCTGGAAATCGATTGTTTCATTCTCGATTTGGCAAGTGGCTGAAACCACATGTCTTCCAGATACATGACGCCCAGTTATCATGTTCCTGTAACGAATGCTTTCACAGTCACTGCATTTTCGGCCTCATCTTCAAAAAAGAAAGGCCCAATAACGCCGCCTGACCAAAATGCGACAGTTACTCGTTGTGGGTGCATTCGTTTCTCATGGATTGCATGAGGATTTGCTCTTTTAGAGTGCTTCAATCAAAATAGTATATAGCTTTAAATTTCTTGTCAATTTTAATATTTTTTTGTTCAATACAAATGTTTCACCTCACGTGATATCAATTTGTAATATTGTTATTTCGGCCTCTATTTTTTAGTATTGGGAAAGTGTTTTAGTAAAATTAAAGGAAATTAAATTAATAAAAAATAAAAGTTTCATTTGAGAATTAATTTCATAAATCTGATTTAATTCAAAAACAAAACATTACAAATGTTTTAGAAATTAAAATATTTGTAGCTGAAATTATCTTTTCAGTGAATTAATTCCTAATAGAATTTATTCTTTTGCAATTCTACTCTAATTTCATTCATAAAATTTAAAATTTTAACGTTAAGTATGACTTTGTAGGAGAGCTTGTATTGAACTGTTTTAACTATTTTATTTTCTCTCCAAATTTTCTTAAAGTAAACTAAGAAGAAAATAAATTTTAGTTTTCAATTTCCTTAAGAATTTCTTGCTTATGGTTAAATTATTAGAAATTTCAAAGTCCATTTTTTCATAAAACAGCAGAAAGTTTACAAATTAATTTATATTCTTAAAACATATTCCCTCTTACAATACCAAGTTTTTGTTTTTGTTGTTTTCTTAATAATAAATTATTTTTGCAAATGATTACGTAGTATTATAAAGAATTTTTATTTTATTTGCTCTATATATTCTGTGCTCTGCTCAAAAAAAGCAATATACTCTCGAAATTATATGTAGATTGTAGTTAAAATGTGTGTGTTATAACACAAATTTGTATTTACCATTCGCCGGTAAAACAAAACGGTTTTAAGTATTATTGCCAAGCTCTTTTAAACGGTTTTGAACTTTTTTGTTATTCTTTTAATACAATTAAACAAAAAAATAAGTTATTACATATCTGCAACTTGTTTTGGTCGAAAAATATAAAAAAGTATACATTTTATTACGGCTTTCGTTTAATTCTTTCCTTCTATTATTTTTTTAGCATTTTACATTCTTAGTATTGGCTAGTTTCTTATTATTATCATTTCACAATTTTTTTTCTTTAAACATATTTTTATTATACAATGTATACCTATTTGTTGTCTTTGAACTCGTTTTTTCTACATTTATTATTTGTACAATGACCCACTTTATTATTATATATACATACATACAAATGTACATATTTATATTTTTTGTATACAATTTTTGCTACATTCTTTTGTCACACTTGTAAAACGATATTTTGTTAAGTAGATACAAAATTTGTAAAATAACAGAGAAGATACTTAAAAGAGTTAGTCTTCTTTGGGTTGTATAAAATACATAAGAAAAAGGTCTTTTAAACTATTTTCAATATCACTTATTTATTATGAAATATAGTATGTACATACATATATCCACTATATTCCCTTCTTAAAGAGTTTTCTAATCTTCGCTTCTCTAAAGAAACGACCTTCTTTCTCATTTTTGTCTATTCTCTGTAGGAGCGTGTCACTGTCTAGAATTTTGCATTACACTATTAATTTTATAGCATTTTTTGTTTAATGTTTGTAGCAGTTGTTGGTTTAGAATTTTTCTTGGCTGTAGGAAATATCGCCCAAAGAAAAATGGCCCAAAAAAAAAAAATGAAAAATCGCCCAAATGAAGAATCGCCCAAGCGAACATGAAAAATGACCCAAAAAGGTAAATATGAAATTTTGCCCAAAAAAAAACGAAAAAGGGCCCAAAAAGAAAATGAAAAATGACCCAAAAAGCAAAAACGAATTTTTCCCAAAAAAAAAAAAAAAAAAATTACTAAATTTGCAAAAAAGTGTTTATTATTCATATAAATTTAGGTGACATGTCATAACGTCCAGTGTCGTAGTGTCCTTGGACACTTTTAAAGTGTCATAATGTCCTTCGAAGACGAGGACGAGGACGTTATTACACTTTGCAACGTCCGCAACTTAACTTATAATCAAAAATGTGTAAATTTTTTTTAAAATACCGTTAAAATTTCAAGTGATTTTTTTAAAGATACTTATTTAACCATAATATGGTTGTCGGTGACAATGATTTGGTTAAATTAAACATAATATGGATAAAATATTTTTATAGCTTTTACTCCGGGTGTATATATTAAATATATATATCCAAAATAAGGATTTCATCTTCTATGGTATAACAAATACTGGCTTCGCTAACTAAAGCTTCTCTGTATAGCCGGCCTTCGGCCGGGCGCAAGGATTTTCTCCTCTATGGTATAACAAAGACCGGCTTCGCTAACTAAAGCTTCTCTGTATAGCCGGCCTTCGGCCGGGCGCAAGGATTTTCTCCTTTATGGTCTAACAAAAACCGGTTTCGCTAAGTAAAGCTTCGAAAAACTGCCTTGTTTCCGAACAAGGCCGACTACGCAGAGAAGCTTTAGTTAGCGAAGCCGGTGTTTGTTATACCATAGAGGAGAAAATCCTTGCGCCCGGCCGAAGGCCGGCTATACAGAGAAGCTTTAGTTAGCGAAGCCGGTCTTTGTTATACCATAGAGGAGAAAATCCTTGCGCCCGGCCGAAGGCCGGCGATACAGAGAAGCTTTAGTTAGCGAAGCCAGTATTTGTTATACCATAGAAGAGAAAATCCTTATTTTCGATATATATATATATATATATATATATTTAATATATACACCCAGAGAAAAAGCTACAAAGCCATTTTTAAAAAAATTCTACCGATATTATGTTTAATTAACCCAAATCATTGTCGCCGACAACCATATAATGATTAAATTAGTTTCTTGAAAAATAGTTTTGTTGTTTGCAACCATAATAAAACATGGTTTTCTCTGCTATGTAAGATTATGGTAGAATTTTAAAAATAGCCCATTTTTTTGGGCCATTTTTCATACAACATTTTTGGGTGATTTTTCATTATGAAAAATCACCCAAATTTAAAAAACGAAAAATCACCCAACAATAACGATAAATAGCCCAAAAATTTTGGGCCATTTTTCATATGAAATCAGGCCCAATTTTACATGCAATTTTTTTGGGCGATTTTTCATTTATTTTTTTGGGCGATTTTTCTTTGGGCGATATTTCCTACAGCCATTTTTCTTCCTCAATTTTTACTCTCTAAACAAAAACGAATGCAAAAAAAATTGTTTAATTATTTTTCTCATTCGTTTTTGTTAGTTTTTATATGGTTTATAATTAAAACCATTATGCAATATTTGCAGTATAGTGTTTGAAAACAAAAAACATTAGCTATGTAGGTATAATTTGTTTTTAAATAATTCAATTTTAAAATTTCTTTTTTGGCAGGTTATACAAAATGATAACAGAGAAGTAAAGAAAAATATAACAAAATACTATGAAATTTGCTAGTTTTTTTTTGGTTCACTATGTAGAATAAAACTTAAAACTCTATGTAGGTATATCATTTTTGAAAATATTCTCCAAAATCAAATACATTTTTTTCAAAAATTTTAAATAATAAATGTGCTGTTTTCAAAACACAAGTGATTGAAAGTGTAGGAAACTTTGTATGGAAAACAACACATACAATTTTTTTCATAATAAATAAGCTTAAATTTTAAACCCAGTTTTTTAAACTATACTAAAAAAAGTCTAAAATCTTTTATACTTAATTGAAATTTAACACAAAAAGGTTAACATTTTCAAGTTTAAACAAACAAGTTTAACAAAAGTTTGGTTAGGTCAGTTAGATTTAAATCTTGTATTTGCTTATTTATTTCAAGAATATTTAAAAATATACCTATATTTATGTATGTATTTAGTTGTCAGTCCCTTCTTTACCGCAAACAAGCCATTAAAGTTTGTGGTTTTAAAGTCTCCAAATAAAATATTGTTTTAAATGCTTATAAATTATTTATAAGGATTGTAAGCAATAGCGTATAGATACTATTACCATTAATATCTTAACAGTTTTTAAAAATATACATATAAAAAACATAGCGTACAATTATGCATCACAAACTCCAAAATTTAATTTTTTGTTGAGTTATGACAACGTTGCAGCAAATGTGCGATATTTGAATACCTCGCTCTGAAAAATATCTAGTTTATGTGTCAAAATCAGCTGTACCTAGGGTATAAGCATATTTTTGGCAAACTAAAATGATTTCGTCTTCTAAACAGATTTCATAACAGACGTTTATCCTACCTAATTGTATTTTTTATTTTTTTCAATTCAATATTATTAATTTTAAACCAACCATTGTAAAAAGCAACTGATAAACTGTTGTAAGATACATACATAGGTATTTAAAATTTAAAAATCAATTTTTAATACTTTTATCCTTTTTTGGTTTAACAACAAATAATAAACGTTTCTATACCTTATCTGATAATTCTTACAAAAGTTGAACAAAAATATCATAAAATACACACGTAAATAGAAAAAACGTGTTTCGAGTTTTTTCAATCATTTTTTTATGTCACTACAAACATAAATTGTTTTGTCAACGACCTTCCTAATGACGTTTTGTAACCATATTAGTTGCAATTTACTCATTTTAATTGTTAAATCTAAATGGTGTGTATGATTTTTTTACGGATTTGATTTTGTTTTTTAGTTTCGTAACAATACATATGAGGAATTTACTTTTAATTTCTTTTCATTGCCAGTCAAGTGTAATTAATTGCATTTATATAAAAACATATATTCATAATTTAAACAATTTTCAATTGGAAAAAATAAAAAGCTTTTTATGGTTTTCATATTTTTCTTTTAAGCTTAACAATTTATACACACTTTTATACCTACCTATGTATTACAAATATAGAAAAAAGAAATACCATATTTGGCAAATTTTAACTTTACACGAATATTTTTATAGAAATGATTAGTGATTTATGTACTTCATTTACTTATACCTTTTGTATTATGGTATTACGTTAGGCCTGCCATACGTCCTGGTTTTCCAGGATTGTCCTGGTTTTAGACTACTTGTCCTGGTGTCCTGGTCCAATATTAAATTGTCCTGGTTTTTTGTACAGGTCAAGACAAACAAATTAGTTTCTTGCTAGTTTTAGTTGTTAACAAAGGTTAAGATTCCTGTTTTAACACTGCTAACATAAGCTAATTGTATAAACAACTTTAATTAAATTCAACCGTTATCTGGTGTAAAGCTGGTAAAAGCTTTCAATAATGTTAGATGATAGTCAATCCTCTTTCAAATTAAGTTTCAACTAGTTGCTGTAAAAAGTTATACTGTGTCAAGGCGAATTAACTACAGGTGGTGTCGAAACGGCATCTGATTTTGACAGCTCGGGCTTATTTGTTTTGATTTGTTAGTGTTTTGCTAATAATGGTTGACATTTCGAGCTAATGTCACTAACAATGCAATGCAAAAAACCGTATGTTGTTTCTGTTGTTTTTGGATTGTTGTAGTTCCGACACCACCTGTAGTTGAATTCGCCTTGTACTGTGTAAACAACTTTTATAAGTAATCGAAAACCGACAACAAATTGCTTTCTCTAAGGCAGCCATACACGTTTTAATTCAATTGTCAACTGAGTCGGTTGTTGTCCAAATCAAAGCGTGTATGGCTTTGTCAATTGATAAGTTTGAAAGTTATCTAACTCGACAACATAAAATTCAAAAAATTTTGATTTTTTTCAAGTTGGGTACTTAGTCTGCACAATGGACTTAAGAAAGAAACCCATTAAAGACTACAGCACTGGAGAGTATTATTCAATGCAAGTTTGATTTTATTATGACATGCTGCCTGTTTTATAACTATATCAAAGACCGAAATGAAGTTCTAGAAAAAGTGCAATCTTCTAAAAATTATTTTAGTTTAAAACAGTGATAACCACTCCATAGACTCGCGAGCATGTCAATAATCGTATTTTTCACTCAGACACGGTTAGCAATTCACATGTATATTACAACTTTGTTCGTTTCAAAACATTAGACTATCATCAGTCTCTGCGACCACACACAAGCACATAATATGTTTGTGTGCGTGCGTTCGGGGCTTTCTTAGTTCGGGGCTTGGTTATCACTGGTTTAAAACATTTGAAGCTCAACTTTTTATTCTTTTTCATAATTTTTATGTACATGAAGTACACGTTAATTTTTTTTATATATATTGTCGGATTTAAAAATAAAAATTCTTAAATTTTCAGGAGAGCAAAAAAACTGTTTATGTAAAAATGAAGTTAATATTTAAAAAAAAAATTAGTTCCCTTATGAAAAAGTCTAATTTGAAGAAAGTTTTGCTATGCCTTTTTAAATTTTGTAAGTAGCTAGAGATGTGAAATGAGAATTAATTTATGAAAAAGAGTCATTTTGAGTTGTGACCCTTTAGTATTTAGGCTGCGATATACTATATACATACTTATGTATTAAAAAAAAATTTTCTGTTGGTGTAATCTTTTATCCATTTTTTCCATGTGTCCTGGTTGATAGGTTCAAACTTCTGGCAGCCCTATATTACGTTCTACATATGTACCTACTAATAAAATTATAAAAGAAAATTCGGAAAACATAAAGAAATTATGCCTTTAGTATTTTTTTGTTAAAAAGTTTGTAACCTATGCTAACTTGATAAAATTGTAAAACACTTTTTTGTTGTTCCAGTGTATTTTTCATTCACGCATATTCTCTTTTTTTAATTGTTAACTCTCTTTTTAATTAATATTTTACTCTTTATACTTAAAAAATTCCAATAAGATTTATTACAAATATACATACATTTCTTAAATTGGCAAAAATGTTGCCATAATTTGACTAATAAGCAAGTTTAAGTTGATGATCAATTGAACTTTTATTAATAATGTATTATTAATATTTACAAAAAAAATCATCTTAAAGCAACAATTTTAAGCGGCATTAATATATATGTATGTATGTATACAATTTTGTAACGCATGCTTTTGTTAGCACAGCGTTGCCATATAAATTTTTTTTAAATTAATGAAAATAAAACTTAAAAAAAACTTTTTACAAAAGTGCCAAAATTTTAACAGAAAACACACCATCATATTTGGAATTAATTTTGTTAAAAAATTAAATTTGTTTTGACCACAAGATTAGTTTACAAAGAAAATACAAAATAAAATCTATATATAAAGCCATTTTTTTAATTTCTAAAAATATAATTTTTTCAAAAATTCTGTTATTTTTAAAATACCCCATAATAAACGCTCTACATTTTCTTAGCATAAGGTAACGACAAAATTTAATAAGCTTATTTTTTGAAATACGTCTTATTTTGAATACCTACAAAAATTCTCAATATTATGGCTCTCCATAAAAAATGTTCCAAAAAATTAAAATAGAAGAAGTCCAAAATTTTAAAAGAAAACACACCATATTTGGAATTAATTTTGTTAAAAAATTAAATTTGTTTTGACCACAAGATTAGTTTACAAAGAAAATACAAAATAAAATCTTATTTTTTGAAATACGTCTTACAGCCATTTTCACCAAGTTCGGTTAAAACTAACTTTCAATTAAAGTTCCGGTTACCGATATGTTTTGACAGCTATAACCGATAGTTAATTATAACCGAACTTGGTGAAAATTGCCGTTATTTTGAATACCTACTAAAATTCTCAATATTATAGCTCTTTCCATAAATTATGTTCCAAAAAATTAAAATAGAAGAAGTCCACATCGCTCATTTTCAACTCTCTGAATACCCACAATAGCACATTATTGAGAAATACTCTATTGGTACCATTTTATTACACATCAAATTGAACTTGATTAAGAAAGTGTCTACTCTAAAGTCCATTTCATTATCATCAGATTACTTATATGAATCTAGTGCTAAAGATACTCCTGCATCTTAAAGATATATTTGAGATCTTTAAGGTTTGTAATATTGAAATTTTGCAATAATAAAGGACAGAAAAAAATATATAAATTTTTCGGATCTCAAAAAACTTTCAAAAACAGGAAAACTTAACAAATGGTAACGCTTATATAGCATAAACCTGCAAAACAAAAACATATAGTCTTCCCTTTCTCTCTCAGTGTAAGACAATAAACAGTGAGTGAAGAAAATCTAGGCGAGGCTTTTTGTTGTAGATTTTACACTCACACATTTAAACATAGTTTACTCTTTTTCTCTTATTTTATACCAAATGAAAAGCCGATATGTTTTGTCAACGTAATCGTTTGTCACCACTCAAAAAAAATTTACTTTATGAGCTCATTCGCTGCAAAAAGTTCGAAACGTAAGCTTCGTTTTGTGTGTAGATTTTTATGTTGTTGGCATTTTGAAAAGAAATTTTTATATTTTTGTGAAGTAACAAAAGAAAAGTTTAAAAAATTAATAAATTTCCTTTTAAGTAATAGAAAAATAAAGTGTAAACCTGTTTTGAAAGGATAAAGAAAAAACGTGAAGTTAAATTACCTCTTGAGAAAAAGATAAAAAAAATAAAAGAAAAGTATAAGAAGAAGCAGAAAAACCGGTGGTCGTTTTTTACCAACGTTCCGCTTTGAAAATTTATTCGTTGTCTCAGTCTGCCTTTAACATTCTGCTTACCACACTTTGCTATTTCTTTAAAAAAGAAAAATATTAAATAAAAAAGATTTAATTTTGAAAATAAGGTGCTTAAAAAGTAAAATTGTACTTGTTAAAAGTATAAAAAAGCAAGTGCTAAAATCATAAATTGTTCATATTTATACTTTTTATTTGTTAAAAAGAAAAAAAAAAGAAACAAAAATGACCACCAACATTCCACAAGGCACTTTATTGGATGTGCTCAAGAAGAAAATGCGTCAGACCAAAGAAGAAATGGAAAAATATAAAGATGAATGCGAGGAATATCACAAGCGCTTGCAATTAGAAGTTGTCAGACGGGAAGAAGTAAGTTCAAGGGAAATTTAGTTAAATTTTAAAACTGAATAGTTAAAAGAAAAGCTCCAAGAAAATTTTTATTAATAAAAACATTTGTTAACAACAGAGGAGGGAAGAACATTTCTTTTTGAAAATAAAATTAGTTATTTACGTATAAATTATTACTTTTATTACCTTTTTTTAAATATAATAACCTAAACCATAAGAGAGACAAGGATATATATATATATGTATATATGATAATTTATTAAATGCAAAAATGTAAGAATAGTTACTCAAGAGAATTTTTAAGAGGCAAATGACTCAACTCTTTTTGAAGAGATATTTACCAAAGAGTAAAATAGGGTGTTCATTTAATTTCATGATTAAGAAACTAATTTACAAAGTCTAATTAAAATTCTTTTAACATTTTTAATTTTATTATTTTTTTTATAACTTCTATTTGCTGATTGTCTTAAACTTCTTAGTTGTTTTTGTTGTTGTTTGGGGTTTTTTTGCTTTTGCTTGTGTTTTTTTAATTTATACTTGACACTGCTTTTGATCATTTTGTATGGACAAAGTCAGTCGCCAGCTCATTCAAAAAAAGTAAAATGAATTCTTTACCTTTTACGGCCATTTGTTTATTCTTTATTCCAATATTATGGATGGGAAACATTAAACCCAACCATGTTTGTTTCGTGATTAAATAGAAAAAAAGTTCAATGTTAATTTTTTTTGTTTGTGTTTTTCAATTTCGTTATGTTCAATCGTTCTCCCCATTTAGTGTAGTCTAGCGAATTTTAAAAATTGTAATTAGCGTTTATTTCTAAAAATTTTCAATTTCAATGTTTTAGAACGAGAAAAATTACAAAAAATTGTTTTCTTGTCATTAGGCAATTAATTTAATTTGTTATAATTGTTCACAAAACTTATATTTTATATACCTATTAGAAAGTTTTTATAAATTTTTTTACTTTATTAAATAATATTCGAAGAAATTGTAATAAGAAAATACCTAGTACATACTTACATATTTAGGCCTGTCACAGTTTTAAAATTTTATTTAGATTAAGATGAAAACAACTATTTAGGGGATTTTACAAAACATAGATACCAAATGCTAGCTGGGATCCCAGGAATTATTTTATATTAAAATCTAATCTTTTAGAAATCGGATTCAAGAGCAAAATAACCGCCAATAAGCTTATTTTTCAATCATAAACAATACTCGTTGTGAGAAAATGGTACCCTAGCGATGAATCACCCCAAATGATCATTTGTGATAAAATTTGCAAAAAATGTATCAAATGTAAATCCTTTTTATCGCTTTAGTCATAAATCAGTTTTAAATTTAATAGAAGTGATAATTCAGATTTTAAACATCAAAAATGAGCTGAAAAGTCGCATTTGGATGATTTTTATATATATAAAAAATGAAAATGTTTAAATTAAGTCATGTTTAAATAGGTACAATATTATAACAATTTAAGGTTTCACATATAAGTTCGTTTTTGTACAAGTTTGATTTTCTGTGTGTAATATCTACAATATTTATTTTAGACCCTATAGAGTATATAGCAGTGATAACCAAGCCCCGAACGCACGCACACAAAGATATTATGTACTTGTGTGCGGTCGCAGAGACTGATGATAGTCTAATGTTTTGAAACGAATAAAGTTGTTGTATACATGTGAATTGCCGACCGTGTCTGTGTGAAAAATACGATTATTGACTGACTCGCGAGCCTATGGAGGGGTTATCACTGGTATATAGGTATGCACTCGTATATTATGGATTTTTATAAGTAGTAGAGTTGATTAAACGATATCAGTCTGCTTAACCGCCAGTCAGTTTGTCTGTCCGTGTGATTGTTGAATTGGGATTTCTAAAACGCTAAGTTCCCAGTCAAAGATGGAGCTTACTGGTAAGCAGTTTTGTAAGGGAGAGAACCACAATACCCTCTTACAAACCTGCTTACAAGAAGCATGATTTTTATATGGCGAATTCCCACTTGGAATCACTTCTTATTTTCTCTCTGCTAAAAATCAATTTGATTGATTTCGTTATAAAAAAAGTAATTTCTATTTTCGGTAATATTTCGTGAATGATCGTAAATACATTTTAAAATCATTGCAATACAACCTGCTTCCATGTTAGGGAATAACGGAAGCACTTAGACATTGTTCGTGAATTTCTTTTTAAAATAATGATTTTAATTATTCACTTACAACCTGCTTACTTAGGCCAGATATTTGAGATATGGATTAAGTTTAAACTTGGTTTAACGTAGTCTGAAACTCGGGGTTTTCCGGCAAAATGTGTTTCGTCAAATTTTTGTATACAAAAACATGCTAATGGCGGCACAAATCTGTTTTCAGATTTACTAAACCTAGTTTAACTGACATCTCAAAAACCCAGCCTTAAAGGTATAATGCGAAGTTATTCAATTATTTTTATTTGATTAAATTAAAAATTAACTTTAATGGTATTCGCTTCTCTGCTGCTTCTTGGTAGTATGTAATAGCCAGCGCATATATCAGCGCTCATGTACTTTTCTTGCTTCCAGAAACCTTGAAATTTTTTACTGGGTTGTTATATCATATATATTCCGTAATAATAGTATGTTTTTAAAAATAAACTAGATAGGACTCTAAATGGCTGAGATATGAACAACATTCGATATCGAGGAACCAAAGACATTACACCGCTCGAGTTTTCATTGAATACGTCAGTCTAATATATGCAGAAAATCGATAGTTTACTCGAAATCTAATGCGGTCATTAGACCCCAGAACTTTTTCGTAATTTTTTTTCTTCGCTGTAGATATAAAAAAAAATAATTAAAAATTATATTTTTTTTTGTAAAAAAGTGAACAATGAACATCTTAACTTAAATTGTTGACGCAATCGCTACTACCTTTAACCGCTTTTCACTCAGCAACTGTTCAGAAAAGATGGAGAGAGAAAGAGTTATTCAACTTTAATGCCATGGTTTGATTCACCTGTATTGTTTCTAGAATATAATCGTGAATTTCACAAAGTCCATTTTCAATGTTTGCATTTTATTAAAAGTTATTTTAGTTTTCAAACTTCCTACTAATATAAAAGGATTTGAATGAAATTTGGTATACGTATAGCATATTGCCCAGATTTAAAAATAGCGTACTTTTTAAGAGGAAAATCGGGGGAAAAATTGGTACTTTGGTACCTTTTCTCTTTTTGATAAATTTGGTATGCAAATTGCATATGGTCAGGATTAAAATATAGAATACCTTTTAAGGGATTAAACTGTTACTTTTTAAGTGGTAAAAAACAGGTTGAATTTCTACTAGCCAACATTAAAATAATTTCTGGGGTGTAAAATGAGGAACAGCTAGTACTCTTGGTACCCTTTAAGTTTTAGTAGAATGAATATTTTTCTCTTTTTAATAAATTTGGTATACAAATTACATATGGTCTAGTTAACGGAATATACATAAATATTTAGAGACCCCTTCCTTTTGAAATGGACAGTTGAATGTCGGTTGCTCAAGAGTATCGATTGCTCAAAACTTGAACATATGTGTTAGCAAAAAAGAAATAATTCCTATAATGTTGCTTATTGAAATATTATAACTTAAAAAAGTACAGATAAAGAAAACTACAAAAAATGTTTGTAAATTTTTTTTAGGATAAAACCTTTTTCCTTAAATCTTGCTCTAATTTTCACTTGAACGTAGTCACGGGTAGAAGCTATTTCAATAATAATTTTTTGCCGTTTTTTTAATTATTCCAAAATAGTTATATTTTCAAAACTTTTTACTAAATAAAACTCCTAAACAAAGAATCAAAACAATAATGTTAGTTTACCTATTATTTTTAAAAATAAACGGTTTTTTTTTTTATTATTTATTATAAATTTAATTTTCATCGACATGAAAAGTAAATAAGTATTGTTTGTTTTGTCTTTGAAATACTTATACACCTATTATGCAAAATTTATAAATACAAAAATGGTTCAGCTGTTTTCTGCTGTTTCTTAATTCTTATTCTCGTTTAATTTATTATCAATGAACAATAAAAAAAATCAACAAATATTCGCGATGAAGAAAAATAATAATTTTGTTATCATTTTACTAATACACATGTAAAATTCATATTTAAAATAAAATTTTTGCTTTAAATACATACATATTTGTTTAACGTCTTTAATATGTATTAGTTTTTTTGTTTGCTTGCTCACTTATTAAATTAATTTTTTGGGGGATTTGAATATTCAAAATCATATAAAACTGACTAGAATAGAAAACAAAGCTGTTAAAAATGAAACCTATCTTAATGATTGTGTTAGTAAGAAATGTGTAGGTATATATCGTCGGTCTCATGTAGAAAGGCCCTAACTCGATTTTTTCGAAATTGAGTTTTTTAGTGATTCCCACAAATACACCTCTTCACAAAAATTTAATGCAATAGCATCAAAAATATCTGTTTAACAATCAATTAAAGAAGCCATTTTACATTATGATACATACAGTTTCTATTATGTTTTTGCCTTATCCTGTAAAGTTGCATTTATGAGAGTTAGGGGCTTTCTACATGAGACCAACGATATGTATTTTGTTATTAAAACTTCTCATTTAAATTAAATTTCTCAATTAAAAACCAATTTTTACTTTATATTTATTGGGAGTTTCTAGTCAGTTTTCTTTGACTAAAACCTTAAATATACTACCTCATGACTACGTTAAATTTTTTTGCTTTACATACAACATTGAATATACCATCTCACTCCCTTTTTGTTCGTTGCTTTTAAAAAACAATAACAAAACTACACACATACAATAAATTCTACTATGGGGTAGAGACAGTCCAGCAGCTTGCTATAATGATGACGTAATTTTTGTGTGATAGTATTTTAAGCAGGCCTTTTTTAATAAAATTTTTTGAATACAAATCGTTCATTGGCTGCAACATCGTCATAACTCAAAAATATTAGTTTTACATAAAACGACTTTAAAGTTTTAAATTTACACACAACATCATGGAAAAAGAAAATTTTATTCTTCTCTCAAGAGTTGTACCTATAAGAAATATTTTTAGTGATCAAGAAAAAAATTCGATTTTTGACTTATGTATGATGTTGTTGCAGCAAGTGAGCGAAAAGTAAAAACGTTTATTATGATAAAAATTATCCAATATGTGAGGGATACATGTATGTATGTATTTGTGTAGAAACAAAGCCTGGTGACTCCAGTATTTCGTTTAATAATTTAATAATGCCATACAGTTGCACTTGTTGAATTCTTGCGATGAGCAAATTTAGCAAAAACAAAAAGCCTTTATCCAGCTTAAATCTATGGACAAGATGTACCAGCTGAAACAAAAAAAGTATTTTTGCATTAGCTAAACATTAGAACAGGAATTAAAGGTCCAATTAGACGTGGCATAACCATAACAAAACTGTATTACCATTACCTCTGTATTACCAAAACGACATAAACATACCATACAAACCAATTCAATTTTGGTTTCTAAATTCGCCGTTACGGCTGTGGCATTATAGTTATGTCACGTCTAATTTCAGCTTAAGAAAAAATTTCGAACAAAAAAGAATCCAAAAAGCCTATACAGGCCAAAAAATTTCATAGTCTATAGATACGTACATACATCCAGGATAAAAAATAGTATAGTATTCTATACAAAATCTTATATGTTATAAAAGCAACATTTGGCTCCCCAGCCTAAGAAATAATTAAAATCAACGCAACAATATTAATTGTCCCAATGTTGTATTTATTATAAAAACTACAAACGTTCTGACTTTGTTTCGATAATTTCTATGTCATTTAAGAGCATGGAAATTAGATTTGATTTTCTTTTAAACCGGCGGTTTGTAAAATAAATTGATAAGTCTATTATCTTTTCAGGACTTTTGTTTAAAACCTTATTTTCAATCATTGACAAACTAAATTTGTTTTCACATTCTACTGAATGTAATTTGATTATAAAAAAGATTGAGTAATGGGCCTTTTAGTCAAAAATTAAAAAAGAAAATGCATAATTATATTCCCTTTGTATTTTGCTTAAAAACTAACTGTTTTACATTAGGTTGGCTTCCTTTTTTTTTTAAATATTACACCAGTTAAATTAGGTAACATACACAATCTTTCTCAAAAATATAATGGCAACCAGATCTTTGAGAATGATGTCAGTTCTGTTTTGGAGTTTTTTTGTGATTACACACTTTAAGGCCCGTTTTTACAACTCACCGATTGGTAAAGGTAGGATTTTATCGGCCGTATAAAATGTATTCCATTATTACAACTTTACTTTAACCTACCAGGTAGGATGAACCTTAATTTACTTCATTGCTCACTTTAGGTTAAAGTAAAGTTTAAATAATGGAAGACTTTTTATAATGTCGGTTAAAGTCTACTTTTAGCTATCGGTAAGTTGTGAAAACGGGCCTAAGAAAAATAACCTCAGAAAATGTTTGCATACGTTTTTTAACTTAAAATAAAATAAAGAAAAAAGCATAGTTTTCTTTTTAAACATTTCTATTTCAGACTTCCAAAAAGGACAAAATCACGGAGTGAAATTCTTAGAAATTTCTAATAAAACATTAAATAAGAGAGCATAATTAAACCCAGCTTTTAGGTTTTCTATGTTTGTAATATTAAACAATTGGGCTTCCATGTTAGCAAAACAAAAGTATACATATATTGTTTTTTATATAAGAACTTTTCTTGGAGCATATATTTGAGTTTATGTATTAAGGTTTAAGTAAAACAATTAAGGCTAAAATTTAAGTTATCTTATAAAGAAAACAAAAGTATTTATTTTTTTTTACTATTCCTAATGAAAATTTTAGGCTGAATCTGAAGTTGCTGCTTTGAACCGTCGCATTCAATTGCTCGAAGAAGACTTGGAACGTTCAGAAGAACGTTTGGGCTCCGCCACAGCTAAGCTCTCCGAAGCTTCCCAAGCTGCTGATGAAAGTGAACGGTTAGTATTCTAATTCAATGCGAATTGTATTGAAATATTTTTTTATTTTTCTATATTATAAATAATTATTTTTTAATATTTTCAAAAAAAGAGATAAAAAATATCAATATTAAGTTAAAATTTTAAGTTATGGTTGAAGGTATCTTATATTCTTTTGGGTTATTTTTCTGAGTTATAAACAATATCCATAAATTAAATCAATATTATTAAAAAAAATTAGGATACGAAAAGCCCTTGAAAATCGTACAAATATGGAAGATGACAGAGTAGCTGTATTGGAAGCCCAATTGGCACAGGCCAAATTAATTGCCGAAGAAGCCGATAAGAAATATGAAGAGGTATTTTTTTTTTATTATTATACCCTTTTAGTTTCTTAGGGCATTAGGGTTATGAGGAAATTGTTCTTAAACATTTAAAACTTTTTTTTTTTTTAATTAATAATTGAGGTTAGGTAAAACTGGGTAATGCTCTCTTATTTCTTGTGTGTAAACTTAAAGGTATAAAACACTTTTCAAAGCTCCAATTAAATGTTAAAAAATAACTAGTTTTAAGTTTATTTGATAAATAAAATATTGTGTTAAAAGACTATGATTTTTTATGAAATTATAGTTTTATATTTTAGTTTTAATTTATACGTATTAATAAAATTGTTAATTTATTTTTGATAATATTAAGTATTAGGCATGCAACAATTTATTTTAAGAATTATTTGTTTTAAATTCCCTGGGAATGTTAAGTAAATTGATATGACTCATGGTTGTGTATTTTTTAGATATATAATAAATATAAATCCTTTAAAGTCCTCCCTGAGCTATTTGTAGTACAAATTTAGATCTGCCAAATACATAATTCCTTTTTGATTTAATTTTTATTAATAAATTGTCACAAAAAAATTTCTTTTACAGTTTTGATTATTGGATTGTTGCACACCTAAGATTTTATTTTTATGTCTCTAAAAAATTATTTCACTTTAGTTTAAGTATGTTTATGTTAAATGTTTGTTAAAAATGAAAGTGCCGTAGTTGATTTATTTACTTTTTTTTTTTAAAGATAAAGGCATATTTTTTTAAACAAAAGCTTTTTCACAATTTCTTATTAAATCAAAATTTACTGAATTCCTTTTAAATTCATATGTATATTCAAAACAAACTTATGCCTTTATTGAAAAAAAAATGCATATAAATCTTTAGAGAAAATGGCTTAATATTTTAGTTTAAAAATTTGCAAAATTTTCTTGTTTTCCACCGTCAACATTTTTGGATGCTATATAAACTACTACTATACAACTGCATATTCAACCATGTGAATGGCAACTTATCACCAAAATCACAAACGCCGTCAACCAATACTGTGCACCACCAACCAATACCAACAAAAATTCTTTGTCTATGTTTTTTATATGTATGTGTGTCTTTGTCTCGCCTCTCTCACGTTTAAAAATATCCTACGTAAATGTTTTTCATCTTCTGGGGACGATGAATGACACAACATCAAAATGGTTTTTCTATTGCAATATACTCCACTATTAATCTTGGATGTCTTCTATGGGCAATTTCAAACGACCATAAATATAAAAAATAAAACTGAAAACAACCAACAGTGCTCGCAAGATCCTTGAGAATCGCGCCCTTGCCGATGAAGAACGCATGGACGCTCTTGAGAATCAATTGAAGGAAGCTCGTTTCCTTGCTGAGGAGGCTGACAAGAAATACGATGAGGTGCAAATTATAACCAATTTAAGAAATTTACTTATTGCCGATGCTAGTTGTTCATCATCTACCAACAATAATAATAATAACAATAACCCAGATGCAAATAAATGTGCTACTACCACTAATAGTAATAACAATTCAGATTGTAATACTAATACCAAAACTAATAAGGATTGTACAGATTCAGAAATTATTGTATCACCACCAACTCCAGATAGTTTGCAACAAACTTGATTAAATATACATATATTTTTTTACAATTCATTAACATGACGTTTATATTTTGCTTTGCAATTAAAAACGAAAGAATTTTTTTGTTGTTTTGATATTGTTACAAAAAATAAAAATTAAAACTAAAGTAACGATCGATCATCACTGATATAATCAAATTTAAATAAATTCATACTCTTAGCTGTAGAGTTTGTTATTTAAAGGCACGAGCATGTTCTCTTACTTACTAAAAAATGCTTGTAAAAAGTTCTTTAAGAAGTAAGAAATCCTTAAAGGATTCACTTAAGATTTTGACATGTTTGTTTAAGCGAAAGGAGTTGGTTTCTTATAACTTAAGAAGAAAATTAATATTTAAAAACAACATCATGATTTACTACATATATGTACATACATATAAAAGAATACATATTAAAAACTTGTGCTTCTTAAATATATAAAAATTTAATGTAATTAATTGAAAGTTGTTATCAAAAAAACATAAAAAAATACTTATCAGTTGTACATATTTTATTGGTTAGCCATTTTTTAAATATAAAATGAAACTTTAAATCATTAATATGTACTATAAAGAATGACAAAGCCTTAAAATAATTTAAGAAATTTAGAGATTCTTAACAAATTATGAAAACAAAAATATTTTTTTAAAAGCAATTAAAAAAAATTTTAAAAGTGCCTACCACTTTTCGATAAAACTAAAAATCAAAAAGATATTTGCAATATTTATTTCTTTGTGAAAAATTATCTTCAGAAAGTTATTTTGAAATTGTCATTGTTAAATTATAATTCTATTTATTTTCAATTTGTTTTTTTGTTTTTGGTAAAGTGTATTTTTTTTTTTTTATTTATTATTTTTTCCTTTGCAATTTATTATTGTCTATTTACTTATTTATTCAGAGCATATTTATAAAAACTTTTTTTTTTTTGCTTTAATTATAATTTAAATTTATTTTTCGATAACTTAAAATAAGTTTAATTATAAAGAAAATTATATTAAATAAAGGTTTAAACAATGATCTTCATATAATGAAAAAGCAAAAAATATGTATTGAATTTTGTCTTATTTCTTTAAACAAATGGAGCATTACACAAAAGAGAGTATTTAAAAAGAGGTTGAGAGTGAATTTGAAAACAAAAGAGTCTACAAAATGTTCTTGAAAGTTTTTGTTAAGGGAAAAAGTTAAATAAGAGAACTTTTCTTAATTGAAGATAAGTTATTTTATAAGTGATTGATTGCTATTTTACATTATCTATTTATTTTTATCAATTTTTATTAGGTTTTGCTAAATAATTTTTACGTAAAACGAATGACTTGGGGTTTTTTTTTGGGTTTTTATTATTATTATATGTAAAACACTTTGCCTGCTTTGCTGGATAATTTTGGATATTAAATCTACAAAATATAAAAAATGTGTTTTTAATTTGGTTATGTTGGATAGTTTTATTTTCATATAACTTTTTAAAATAATATACTTTGAAAAAAGCGTCTTAGTAAAAGTACATTTATTATGAAAATGTACCTTTTTAAAAAAAATTATTTTAAGTTTATTAAGAGCATTATTTTCAATAAAAAAAAGTAGTATAAACGACTCTTGAAAATGAAACGTCGCTCAATTCTTATTTAAAATCATTTAATTCAAATGTCATACTTTAATCCAGAATAAAAGTTTTAATCAGTGTGCCTTATCTACCCTGCAAATAATAGGACCAGTCCAAACACGCGTGTAAAGAGTAGCCCACAAGGGACCAGGAGTAGTCCAAAAGTAACCCAAACGTATGGAAAAAACATGGTCTATTTAACATTACGATGTTCTAGGAGAGGACCATATAACCCACCTTTGGACCACTTAGAAATAGTTTTAAAACTATTCCATGGTATACTCAAGAGGATAAGTTTTGAAGTCGTTTAAAAACGAAAGCATGCCTTTAAAAAACGAAGACATGTCGTCTCACTACAAATACTTTTGAATGGTCCATGCTTGCATTGCATCGGACCAGTCCATGGAGTAGTTCATTTTATCAAAATGGATCAGGTGGTCCAATTTTATTTGCTCGTACTAAGCAAAGTTTCCTTGCAAGTTTAAAAAAATTTTGGACCAACAAATATTATTATGATTTGCTTTGTTTATGAAGTGAAGTAGAATTTTTCCAATTTATACAAAGTGGGATTTATTTTTCAATTTCCCGGGAATTCCCACTTTGTATCAAACGGTTCAAAATATAATTTCAATTATTTAACAAAAAACAAATGAGATTTGTTAAATAAGATTATCAATGCATTAAATGTTAGTTAAAATATAAAACCAAAATATTTAAATTATTTAAACAAAATATTTCTTTGAAAAATAAGATTTTAGAACAGAATAAAAATTTACAGAATGGTTTGACAGCATATTTCTAATTTTAATTTAGAAGAGTCCTGCCAATTAGAAAACTCGTTCTATTTCTACGAATGTTTGCTTTCCTATTCCAACGTAAGGGGGAAACTTAAAAGTTTTGCTTACCATATTGCTTACGGAAGACATGAATTTTATATGGCGAGTTCAAACTTTAAAGCAATGCAATTTGACACAGAAAGCGGCTTATTCAGCACATATAAAAATTGGTAAATGTAACAATTAGCTTTACACACTGAATTTTTTGTTACCACTATTCTTTAATATGCTCCCTTATAAACATCGTAGTAAGAAAATGTCGTAGCCCTTAAAATGTTATATTTTTTTTTTATTTGCATTTCTATATGTCTTATTGCGTAGTACATAATTGTGTGCTTACTTTTTAAAATTTACTATTTGTGCTTAGCAAAACAAAAAATTTTTTTATTGGGTTTCAGTTTCTTGTAATTCCTTTTTTAAAGAAAATTTTTTTTCATTCGAATTAGCATTTTTTTTTACTAATTGCTGCATTCAATATATGTACTGCATTTTCAGAATCTAATCCAAAAAATCTTTTATGCAGCTGCTCTGTAAAAAAATCATTAAATTTTTTATGCAAGAGGGAAAAATCTTTTTTCGTTTTTTTTTTTTTTTTTAATAAATATGGGTCTTTAAAAAATTTTGTGCATTTTTACTCCTCTTCTCTCACAAGCTCGAAATTCAGATCATCAAACATTAAACATTGCCTTACTTACTGGATTTGAATTAACATCAATTTCTTGACATTACATTGTTATTTTCAGTGAAGTGGCAATAATTAAATAAAGAAATCCCGGGAATTTCCGCACAAATTTTTTGGAATTTTTTTCCCGATAAATGAGCGGGCATCCGGGATTTTTGTCCCTGGAATTCCAGTATGATAAATACTAGCTCCTGTCCATATTATGGAACATTTAAAGGAAAAATTTTTGTTTCGTGTACAAGCAGTTTTTGTGAGTTTGTTATTGAAAATAAGAAGAAGAAGAAAGGAGAGGGTATACAAAATACCTAAATGCTGCAAAACAAAAGTTACATTGTGTGGACACGAATGCTGTTTAAAAAGAGAATTTTATAATATGGACAAGGACTTATGTGTCGATTACGGATAGCAACACAAATGAAGTTGAGTTGGCAGCAGCAAAATTAGGCAACGCCGCTTATGTTAAAATATGTATACAACTTTTTTTTATTTCATATTTTAACATGAGCGGCGTTGTTTGATTTCGCTGCTGGCAACTCAACTACAGTATATTCGTCATCCGTAATCGACCCATAAGAATTTTTCTTTATTAAAAAAAAATTCAAAATTTCAATTTTATAATTGATTTATGGTTTTTAAATGATAAACAGGCATGTTCTAGAAAACGAAATGAAGTGAAATTGAAATCGAACGAGATTTAAGGTTCAATTATTTTCAAAATAATTAATTTCTTCTTCATTTCGATTTTTAGAACATGCCTGATAGAAACCCTATTAAAAAAAAAAACGTGTGCATAAAAAGAAATCAGAGTAAAGAAGTTGGTTTCCATTCAAATTCATAATAAATTAAGAAAATATAATAAAACTACTACAATATTCAAAAGAATGTTTAAAATAACATATATGTATTTTGAAATTTCCAAAAAAAAATTCAGAAAAAGTTTAAATTACAATTTATCATCATCATCTTTTGGTATTACAGCCCGGTGTGGGCCTTAACCTCGTTCAGTTTCTTCTTCCAAGCGGATCTGTCTTGCGCAGCATTCTTCCGATTTGATTTAATGGTATTACTGCAATCTTCTTCGACCCCATTAAGCCATCTTGACCTTGGTTTGCCTTTTGCTCTGGTTCTGTATGGAGTAGCGTTCATAATACAGTGTTGAGCTCTGTATTGGGGTATTCTGGCTACGTGTCCTTCCTAGCTTTATCTTTGAGCCATTATAAATTTCACCACACAATAAATCAAGAATAATTTTGAGTTTATTTTGAAAAAATTCTTCTAATATCTATTTGTATGAATTTTAAAATAATAAAATAATTTTTAATTTTTTCTTGCTTAATATCGAGCTTATAGCAAAAATGATGTAACCAACAAAAATAAAATTTTACAGGAGAAGGTTTTTTTAAAATAATTTTGCTTCAAGTCTAGGGTTTCGTTTGAAATTGCTTTTGCTCTTATTTCGTAACGGTTCTTCCCAGAGATATGAGATTTTTAGAGATGATACAAATGATCAAAAATTATCGATTTTCTTTAAAAAACAAAAATCTAAAATGTTGGTTACATCATTTTTGCTATTAGGGCTCGATATAATCAACTAAAAATTCTTTAAAACATTTTAGGTCTGTTAAATGTTTACATTAATGATACAATTTATTAATATAAAATGTTTTTTTTTTCACAATTAAATTTTAACACTTAAATAAATAAACAAAAAGTTTGATACTCTATAAATAATGACGCCATTTATTGTTCAATTGAAAATGTTAAACTTGTGTTATCGATAATAATTGAAAAAAGCTTAACAGTAAATGATTTCTTTTTTATTGTAAATACCCAACTGTAAGAGTTCACACCACACTTATGCAATAATTGACTAAATATTTATTCTTGGAAACGAATTAAGAGTTGTCTAATTTCCACAAACAAATTAATTTTTTCCTTAGTACATACATACATACATACATATTTATGTAACAATTTTTATATCTTCAAAAATTTCTTGAAACAATCATACATTTGTTTATTAAATGAATCATTCCAATAAACCTTAAAAACTTGCAAAGTGACTGACACTACTCTTTATTAAAAAAAAATAAATAAATAAATAGCGAATATATGTGTAAAAGAAAGCTGATTGCCTGCTTTAAAAAAATACGTTCATATTCGTTCGTACAATAAATTTATGCAAAAAAAATATATACATACTTATATTTATATATAAATCTCAAACATGCATATGTTAAAAAACTATATTTGGCCATGAATAATTGACCACTAACAAAAGCTTCCAGCAGCTGTGTGTAGATAAATTCCAACCATATTCATTATTTATGTAGTATTAATGGCTGGAGTACCTTACATTACACTCAATGTATGGTTTTGATTTGCGTTTGTTTTATTTTATATTTTCTTCATAATCAAATAATATAAATAATGATTGAAATGATTCATAAATTTCACTTTTATTTAAAAAAAAAATATGTACATAAATATTAAAATTATTTTCTAATTCATTCACAAAGTAGGTTAATATTCTTCTTTGCTAAGATGCCATACGCTACAGTTTTTATGATTTTTTTTTCACTTAAAAATAAAATCAAAGAGCCATTAGTTAATAAATGATTTTGTAATAGGAAATATTTGAAGGAATTAGATCTATCTTTGCATTAAGTGAAGGTTTTAAAACCAATTTAAACAATTTTTGCAAGGAAAGGATATATCGTCAGCTCATTGGTTTGACTTACCGACTATTTAAACAAATTTAAGTTAGGATAGGGTATATCGTCAGCTCATTACTGGTTTGACCTACCGAACATTTTTAAAAAAAATTAGTTAGGTATGAGGAATATATTTTTTTAATACCCTCTTTCAAAATCAAAAACCTGGGGCCTAATTACCGCATTCGATATCGAGTAAGCTATCGTATCGAGTAAACTATCGTATTTTTCTGCATTCGATAGACACTCACGTATCGAATGAAAACTAGAGAGTTGTAATGGCTTTGGTTACTCGATATCGAATGCTATAATCTCAAATTACGATACATTTCATTCGATATCGAGAGTCATAATACCAAAATAAAAATGTTCGATCAATTTTGCTCGATATCGTATGCGGTAATTAGACCCCTGTTTCGCGAAAATTTTTATGGTTTCTGAGATATAAAGCATTAATTTTGCTGCATATCAACTGTTTCAAAATTTTTTAAGTATTGTTTTGCTCTACAAGCCATTGTTTGGCGATTACAGCAAATTCTTTATACAAAAACGTACAAAATAAATTTTACTGTTGCTTTGCTGCGTTGCCGTAAGAAAAAATATAGTTAAAGCAAAAGCAAAATAAAATGACAACAAGAAAATAAATTTGTGAAAAATAGTTTTATAAGATAATGGACCCAACCAAGTGTATGGTTTGCTATGATATGCAAAGTGTTTTTAGCCTACCTAAGGGAAATGCTTCAACATTTTACTACAAACGAAAATTGAATATGTACAATCTTACAGCAACCATTATTATGCCAAATATACCAACTTTTACTTTTTGTGCCTTGTGGACGGAAGTTCATAGCGGTCGTAGTGGTAACGATATTGCTAGTGCTTTAATTAAAATTTTAAACGAATTAATAAAAGATTATCCACTAATTAAAACTTTGACATTATGGAGCGATTCTTGCGTACCTCAAAATAAATATCGAATTAACTCAACCGCAATCAAAATGTTCATTAAACAAAATAATGTTGATACAGTAATACAAAAGTTTTCAGAACCAGGACATTCTTTAATTCAAGAAGTGGACTGTGTTCATGGATTATTGACCGGTACTTAAAGAATATTGGAATTCATAGTCCTCTTCATTTACTAAATTTCTTAAAACAATGCCAAATAATAAAACAAAATTAAAAGTTATGGAAATGCTTCCGGAAGATTTTCGCACATACTCGTTTAAAGTACTTCTATACAGTAAAAATAATGATTTATGTATACATTATAAAACTTCGACGAGAGAGGAAAAATATAAAAATGCAATTTTGGTTAAGTCTGCATCAAAAAATTTTTTAAAAACTCCTGAAAATTTATGACGCATGTTTTGAAAATATCGAAACCATAAATTATTTCCAGCGATAAAAAGAGAGACATAAAAGACTTGCTAATATTTCTTCCACATGTTGATAAAAGTTATTATAAAAATTTCCCCAATATTTAGTTTTAAATTTTAAGTGTTTTTTCTTGATTCTATTTTACTTTTGTATTATTTAAGTTGTTTACTTTGTGGCTTTTTATGTACCTTTTCATAACAGTAGAACTGTTTTTTCTGTTTTTGTAAAATAAAACCAAATAAAAAAAAAAAATTTCATTAATGTTGACTTTTTATTAGATTGTAAATATAGAAACATTCATCTCAACAATAAGTTACTCAATACACAGCAATAAGTATACGTATGCAGCATAAAAAGCCATTTTTTTAAATTTTTTTTTAGAAAAGTGTCGTATGCGGCACAAAACAATATTTTTCATTTTCAAAAAAATACTTTTAAATTCTAACTTTATTCATGAAAGTGCTCAAAAATTTACATTTTTCTTCAAATATAAATATAAAAAAATTATATCGGGTACATTTTGAGAAATCTTCTTTGTCGTTTTTCTCCACTCCGACTTTTTGGCATATGCGCCAAACCAATTCTGAGCTGACGATATATATTTTGAATACTCTCTTTCTGAATCCCAAACCGGGTTTACAAAATTTTTTATGGTTTCTGGGATATTAAGCATTAATTTTGGTCCAATCCAACTGTTTTAAAGTGTATTAAGTATTGTTTTGCTCTACACGCCACTGCTTGGCGAATGCAGAAAATTCCTGATACAAAAACGTACAAAATAAATTTCTCTCTTGCTTTGCTTCATTGCCGTATGAAAACAAATGTAGTTAAAAAGGACTCAAAACTAAATTACAACAAGAAAAGAAAAACGATACAGGTAATTTACCCTTATCGTGGAAGGCGAATTTAAAATACGCCTGCGACTGTTTGGTAATAGATTAAAGGAAAAAAGTTGACGTCTATATCCAAACAGTCGCAGGCGTATTTTAAGTTCGGCAACCACGATAAGAGTGAATAAATTTCACTTTTGCTTCGCTTCATTGCCGTATAAAAAAAAATGTTTTTAAAGCAACAGAAAAATAAATGTCAACAAATCAATACACAGCAGTAAGTTTACATACGTATGCAGTACAAAAAGCTACTTTTTTTTAAAATAAAATTCAGAAAAGTGGCGAATGCGGCACAAAACCAAAATTTTCACTTGCAATAAAATGCTAATAACTTCTAAGTTCTTTCATGAACGTTCACAAAATGTTTAAGTTCTCTTAAAACATATTCCAGAAGCAGTTGAGAAAATGCAAAAAATTCTATTGGGTATCCCAGTAAAAACTTTGCCTCCTTTTTCAAAATGAATAGCTTCTTTAACTCATTATTTAGTAGCTTTCTTCTATAACTAAATCTATAACAACTCCTTTTTTCTGGTTGTAGGTAGGTAAAAAAAATAATGACTTACTTTTGAATGCGTTCATTTTGGGACATCCCATGTAAAATTCATTGGTTCTTTCAGTAGAAGTGTAAGTAGTGCTCTTATGTTTTTCTGATTACTCAACACATTATTTTGTAGGTGAAGTTTTTACTGGGATATTTTCAGAAAACTTCATGTGAACATTCATTGTCGTTTTTTTCCATTACAACTTTTTGGCATATGCGCCAAACCAATAATGAGCCGACAATATGTACAGTTGTTTTCTCTACGCCAAAAAAGAAATACAGTAGTATCTCACTTTGTGATATATAATTACATATCCGCTCATTCGCCACAACAACGTAATAACTAATTGAGCTTAACAATAGGTTAAAGTAACACATAGCCTATAAAAAACGACGGCGTTTGCGCCAACCGGTATCAAGCTGATTGTAAAAATTTCTTTTTCCATTAAACTGTGTGTAAATGTAAGACTTTAAAATCCTTTTTTTGTAAAACTAATATTTTTCTGTTATGACGATGTTGCAGCAAATGTACAAATGTGTGTATAAAAAAACATTTTTTTTTTCTCTACTGAAAATTTATAAAATTTGAGGAAGCAGTACGATATGTATATTGTATATGATTCACAATTGCAAAAGTATTTTTAATTAAAATTAGGTTAGATTGAGAAGAAGGGCATACCCATTGGGGCATACAACTACGCCAATTTGGCTTGTTGTGTGCTTTAAAGAGGGAGTTTCCCCTATCCATAAGCCCAAACCAGATTCAAAACTAGTTAAAAAAAAATGTACGTAGATGCTTCTCAATAGTTTTTCAGGTGTTTCCAGTCAATTTTCTTAAAGAAATCCAGATTTGCAATATAGTCTCTTTTGAATGTTTCGCTTCAAAAGCAATCAAGCGCAGGACATTTCCTTCAGAAATGTTCTAGAGTGTCGTTCTTTTCGCAACATTTTGTATCATTGGATAATCCTATGCGAGCTAAATGAGTGCATTAAAGAATTAAAAGCATCCATAATTGAAAAGGTAATCTTCTTGATAGTCCAAATGTAATTCATACAAACGACCTAGTTTTTTTTTATTTCACATATAATTCAGTCTGAATGAAATTTTAATCCAATAGTTAAAATTGAAAATTGAACTCATACTTGTTTTAATATTATTCAAATAAATTTACAATAACAATCAATGGAATTAGAATTTATTAAAGTAGTTGGGTTTAATTTGAATTAAAATTAAATTAACACTAGTAAAAAGAACTCGCAACAAATACGTATAATCAACTAAAATTTCAAATAAATTACAATTAACTCATTACTATTACTAATAATGACAATGTTTCATCTATATTTCAAACTAAGAAGCTCGTTTTTATTTAATTTATAGCATTTTCTACAATGTTAAATTTTTATTAATTAATTTGGAAAATTATATTAACAATTTCCAACTAGAAGTCACAACAAAGATTTTGGCATCAATTTTAATTTAATAATGCTAATGTTTTCAAACATAATTCTCACTAATTAAACATATCGAGCCCTAACAGCGAAAATAACGTAAGCGACATGATTTTCAATTTTCGTTTTTAATAAATGACTTTATTGGCAACACTTGCATATTCTCCTAAAATATCATGGTCACATAATGTACCGTTACCATTTTATATAAAGCTTTTTTGTTTTATTTCATATTAATTTTGTATGAAATTTTTCGCTTACATTAAAATTAATATGAAATAAAACAAAAAAGCTCTCTCCTGTAAAATTTGATTTTTTGTGCTTAAATATTATATAATAACTAGATGACCCGTGCGAATATTTCGCACCGTTAGTTGTCATTTTTGTAACATAAAATGAAAATAATTAATAGAAATTTTAGTAACTTCAATACATTTTAAAATATAATTTTTATCAATGAAAATGTTAATTTTTAAATTTCTAATTATTTTTCGTCATTAGTGTTAGAAATAAGCTTTAAAATGAGATATCATTCATTAAATTTGATGCGGTGGTATGGGAGATATGTGCAACCGACAAAAAAAGTGCTTTAGAAATAATATATATGATAGTTCACAACAGTAATCTCATAATAACGTTATCGTGTGATTTAAACAGAAGAAAAAACCTTCTAAATTAAGCTGTAACGGGTTATCGATTTTCGGTTTCAAAAGTAATCTTACATAAAGCACAAGTAAAGCTATAATTTCGATGAAACTTTTATTTCATTATAAAGCCTAGTACTCTGTTCAAATTTGGGAAAAATGTTGAGCAACATTAATTATTTCACACGAAAATTTTGACATATATCAATGTTACCTATCATGCGAGCTTGTATAATTTGACGATTTTATTCCTACAAAGTATGCAACATTGTTTTGCGTATGTAAACAAACCCCACCACATGTATTTTACTAAAAATAATTTTTTTTAATAAAAAATTTTATAAAAAAGAAAGTAAATATGGATAAGAAACTGTTACCGGTTGTGTTATTTTAATTTTTTAATTCGTATTTAATAATCAGTACATACTTTTTTGCTTTTGCTTAAAATTCCACGCGAAATAAGTGCAGCTTACATTATTTCGCAGTTGTAAAAAAATGTTGCCAGACACATTTCGGAACTTTTTCACAAAATGAACAGAGTACAACTCTATCAACATTATTTCATAGATATTCCGCACAAGTTTTTTTCATATGCGTTTTGACAGCATTTCACGGGAAATGTTGAACAGAGTACCAGGCTTAATACTTAAACTTTGCCATTGCGTACGAAATATAAACCGCCTCTAAATTTGTTCCACTAGTATATCCTGTTGAGGTAGTTTTCGGTAGTAAAGCCAGTTCATAATCTTTAAAAATGCCTAATTGCTGAAAACGTAATGGAATCGACCAATTTGAATTATCCTCTAACTAACAAATGTGATATTTTCGGCGCACAAAGCGATGATGCACAGGTCGGACCACATTTGTAACGCTTCCAGTCTCTTCAAAGCTTATAATCTTGCCGATTCCTTGCACAATAGGTCGATTATGACGGTCATATGCTCGAAAAGTGGCCATGTTTAAACCGCAACTATTGTAGTAAGTTTTAACTGTTTTTACGCGTTTTTCGGCTTTAAACGATCCATATTCGTAAATGGCAAACCTTTCACTAAATAAATGACACCTCAGACTACAGATTTTTAACTAAATGGATAACCCTGTACATATATAAAGTAAAGGCTATTTCAATACTAAATTACCTATATTGTCTTAATTCTTTTAAACCTCTGCTAAACCTATGTAGAGCTTAAAATGCAATAAAAATTTTTTAACGCAGGAAGGGAGTATGTAGTGGAATGTTTTTAATCTTTCGCTAACTGTATGTAATTTTATTGTGAATATATTATAAATTGTTTTTTTTCGGATTTAGGGGAGAGGTTTAATTTTCTATTTACCGTGTATTGTTGTTGTAGCAGTACGTGTTTAAACGTATTGGTGGTGTTGTTTTAGCAAAAATTTGCTATAAATAAAGTTATCAGTTGTAGATCAGTGCAAGTTTATTCTCAATTTTTTATTAATTAAAAATGACAAGGTGCTAAAAAGTTTATTAATATTAATTATAAATAAATTATATCTATTCCTTAAAGGTTTTTGTTATTTTATTTATGTATGTGCGATTACAAAATAATTTTGTTGACAAATTCTTATTCTTGTTTTAATAACATTAAAAAACTTGATTTGGTTTAATTGCTTCATAAAAACTAAAGTTAAAAATTAAATACGTGGTGGTTTTGGAGTGAAAATCTATAATTTTTAACTTTTAGAAGCCGTGATTTTGGTTTATATTTTAAAACAAGAATTTTTTTTTAATTTAAACAATTTTCAAAATTAATTTCCTAAATTTTTAATAAATATATTTTAATAAAAATAACTTTTTTTGGCCTTATGAGGCTTTTATATCAAATGCAATAAATTGAAATTGGAATTTTAGTAGTAAAAATATCCCCTTTAGGGTGAGCGACTTTTCGATTAAAAAAAAAAATGTTTAAGATAAAATGGAGGAGTCGGGTAGGGTCTTGGCAAATGGCCGCTTATTGAATTAAAATTTGAAGGAACAGGTGAAAAATTCTAAAATGTCCCATAATTGCCGCTGAGTCACCCCTAAAGGAATGAAATGTGGAACCTCATTCATTTTTTATTCCCGATATTTATTCCAAAACATACCTACCCCATATCTCCACTCCTTAAGGAGGCACCCATAAAAAGTTCTAACATACCTCTATACTATCTCCATTGCGTTTAAGGGCCGTCCAATTTTTCTACAGATTTTTATGGCAAATGCATAATGCACTGGGATGCAAAAAAAGTTGTCGAACCAGTAAGACGGCGGGAGGAAAAAATATCATTTGGGAGCGACAAAAATATCATTAGGTTGAGGAAAAGGCAAACGTGTTACGGAGGATTAACCACCATACATTTTTAACTTTTTTAAAATAAAATAAGGAGAATGAAAATATAAAATAATAAATTTATAAGGTTCCTATAACTTTTAAAAACCAAAATTCTAAATCAACTACAAATGTCTTTTGTTGGTTTCTTGCCTTTGCAAATAGTTTGGCTTGTATTCAAATTAACTTTTTATTTCAATAACTTATTTGATTTTCGTTGCATTATTTATTTAAATAATACCGGTTAACCGGTTATTTATGAAAAAAAAGTCGAATAATCGATATCCCTATAATATCACAAAAATTTTTTAGCTGATATTGAACCTACAACTGACGGACAAAAAAAAACTTGATATCAAAATCCTACTTCATCTTATAACTAAAACTTGACAATGGTCTCGCAAAATATAATTCCATAGTTTTTTAGAATTTATACAAATAAAGTCAAATTTATTTTTAAATATAAGATGGCGCAATAGTCATCACCCTAAATGCTATAATTTTTGCAAAATAACGGTAAATGTCAATTCTGATTGCCACTTGTAGAGTAAACATATACAAAATAAACGTTATTGAGAAATGGAGCGCTATGCTTCAAAAGAACGCGGAATAGTCTACGCCAAAAAAGAAATACGTTGGGAGTATAAGTACATATCAGCTCATTCGCTTCAACAACGTTATAAGTAAAAATTGCAAATGAAGTGGTTATTATTTAATATGAAGATATTTGGCCTAATTGAGCTCAGCATTGACGTACGATATGTATATAAATAGTACTATATAATTCACAATTGCAAAAGTATTTTTAATTAAAATTAGGTAAGATTGAGAAGAAGGGCATACCCATACGCCAATTTGGCTTGTTGAGTGTTTTAAAGAGGGAGTTTCTCCTATCCATAAGCCCGGAATAATTGATTCGATTTTCTGAGGGCTGCATTTCCGGGTCGATTTATCTCGTTTTTGAGATTTGCACTGCCGGCTTCTTTTTGAGGTGACGAGTTTATGTCAACAAGCCTCAGAATCTTGACGCCCTCAAAGAGAATCTCCCTTATTGTCTTTGTCGTAAACGACTGTGTTGATTAAAGAACACAGGTTGTGTGTTACTTTAATCTATTACAAAAAACGACACAGCCGTATACAACAACGGCAAACACAATAAGGCTGAATATCTGTCAGGTATACGGGAACTTATCGCCGAAAGTTCTGGCAAAAACAATGGAAAATGTCAAAAATTGGACCCTTATGTTCATTTCACTCAATCTAAAAGCTAATTTTTTTTCATTTATGTATTAAAAAATTAAATTCAACGAACTTCGGGTGACCAGTTTTGCCCCACCTTATATTTTCAAGTTTAACATTGGCCATGGGCATTAAGCATCCCAGCGCTGCTAATGAAAATTTAAATGTCCTTAAATACTTTCCTAAAGCATATTTGTTAAATTCCTGAGAATTTGTAAAACGGAAAATTTCTGGAATATCATCCGAGAGATTTCGACATAAATTTAAGTTGTTGTGACATTAATGGCTAATAAATCACTGATGGTTTAAAAGCTCGTTTAGTTGAACTAAACTTGAATTTATATATAGTTTAAACTCAACAACTGTAAATCAGTGTCCCATGTATTATATGTGGTTAAAAAAATAACATGTGGCAGCACTACGATAAATCTTATCAAATTCATATGGTCTGTATTGGTAGTTTAAACGCCCAATTTTATGCGTTTAAAGATGGTTTATATGTTTAGTGATTTATAGATTTGTTGGTTTACACACATTTTAAACCAATAAGAGAGTTTAACTTGCTCTGATTTTTTAGCCCTAAATGCCACTTTATAAATGTCGAAGGAAATAAAGAAAATTTTTCGAAAATGTGAAACGTTATGGCATCTTAAATTTTGTATTCATATGCAAAAACAGAGTCATTTTAAAGATTTCAGCTTGTTGTCAGACAGAATCTTTGTAAAATAATAATAAAAGAGGAATGTCAAATTAGCTCCATTGTTTTTAAAAAATATATTCCAGGCATTTTAACCACGATAAGTTTTCTGAAATCTTTTGTGATGCACTATTGAGATTTTAAGAAAATGCTAAGCATTTTTTGAACAAATTGCAAACTGTTAAAATTCTTT
Source organism: Pollenia angustigena (assembly GCA_930367215.1). Taxonomy (NCBI): domain Eukaryota; kingdom Metazoa; phylum Arthropoda; class Insecta; order Diptera; family Polleniidae; genus Pollenia; species Pollenia angustigena. The sequence continues at coordinate 75,182,995 of OV884056.1, forward strand.
TGAATTCTAATGTCAGAAATATATTCCAAACAATACAAGCGATACAGATTAAACTGATTTAACACGTTTTATTGCATAACATTGCCGTTGATTGCCAACAAGTTACTACATTTAATATATTTTTCTTCATCATTCTTTACAACAAATTTCCCGGGAATGAAAGAACAATTTTTTACGCTCCCGGGAATAAAAAGAATCGAAAAAATAGAAACCCTAATTGATACGCATTTTTAAAAATCTTGTAAATTTCATTAAAATCAGTTAATTACAGTCAAAAAATCAACCGGGAACTCCCGTAAAATTTGTTTTTTTAATTTTCCGAAGTTTTAAGGAAAGTAAAAAATTACACTTATTCTCAAATTTTTTGTTATAAGATGATTTCTAGTTTTTTTAAAGGACGTGTTTGACTTTGTATTCAAAATAATGGAAATATTTTTAAAATATTTTCTTATCTTAACTTAATGCAGAAGGATATATGTTCGAGTGACTTTGCCTTGAAACCTAATTTACACAGAAGAGTTTTTCATGTAGAAAGTAATTGAATTAATAAATCTGTAATTGAACAATTTTGAAAATAATAAACAAATTTTTTAAGTTTTATGAAATATGTACATTTTTTAAAAAAAATCCAAAATTCTGATTCCACAAAGCTTTCAAGAACAAAACTCTACTCACAAAGTTACTCTTTACAAAATGCTTAGAAATATAAGAATTCAATATATACATACTTATAACGATCAGAGGGTATAAATATGCAAAACTTATAAGGTTATGTCATTTTTTTATAAATTACAAATATTTTATATATTAAGCACAAGTTTTTACTAAAAAAAATATACATACATATATTATTGAAAATTGTATACATGTGTAAATCATATACCATATCAACAGCTAATATGATGCTGCTGTGTTCCCATTTAAAACAAATTACAACTAATGCTATTAACCAACTGGCTACTGCTGCTGCCTGCAACTTTAAACGAAGCTAAGCAAAACAAGCTGTTTCTTAATGTTGTATCTTAAATGCTTCTACATAATATCATTGATTGTTGCCAAGAAAGATAAAAAGAATGCCAGCGTTTATTTTGTTAAAAATGTTGATGTTACTCTGTTACACGCCATCAAACCACCCACCTGGAAAGAATTTTCTTGTATACTTATAAATGTTTCTTTTTTGTTTGTTTCATTTTCCCTTTTTTCCCGCAACTCTGTTGTAATGTTAAATGCCTCCCAACTACCGAATTTTGATTGTGTGAAATTTGTTATTTAATTTACACATATGAATAATTAAAAGGTTGCCCGTAAATTGGCCATGGTTGAAGCTGATTTGGAACGTGCTGAAGAACGTGCCGAGCAAGGAGAAAAGTATGTTTTTTTTTTAAATTTATAATAATAAGAGTGTTACATTTACCAAGTTGACGTTAAAGCCTGGATTTTATTCTAATAAAATTATTTATGTTTTTATTTATAAATAAAAATAACTAAAACCAAAAACCTAACCTCAAAAAAACGAAAAAATAAAAAAAAAATGAAAAAAGTAAACAAAATTTAGCTAGCTAGTTATTGTTTTTAATTAACAACTTGCTTTTGTAAAAAAAATGTGAATAATTACTGATAGTTTATAGTGAAAGCATGTTTTTTGTTTAATATAATGTATATAAATTTTCTAAAAATAACTCATTTCAAGCATAATTTCCTGTAAATTTGAAAGAAAACAAAAATCATTCACATTTTTTGCGTTAAATCAAGTTGTGAAAACATTTTTTTTATTATTTTCTTTAATTAATTTATTACTTTATTTTAAAATTTTTTTTCGAATGTTTTCCTAAAACTTTTCAAAATTGCTAATTTTGAAAATGTTTTATTGTTTTGTGCGCTGCTAACCTCTAAAAAATCCCGCTCCTGTTTGTGTGTGCTAACTGCTTATATTATTTCAAATACAATTTCTTAACAAATTTTTGTTGAATACAATGGTTTTTTGTTTTAAATTTTGTATTTCATAATTATTTGTTAATGAAATTTGCTCGTGTATTTGATGGATTTTGATGCCCAAAAACTAACATAAAAATACGAAAAATGGCCTCTTTGAAAAACAAAAGGTGGCCAGAAAACTAGTCCTCATGGAACAAGATTTAGAACGTTCTGAGGAAAAAGTTGAGCTTGCTGAAAGGTTTGTTATTTGTTTTCAACTAACCAAAAATTATTATATTTTTATTATGCTATTTACACAAAAAGGTAAGATATTGTGGAAATAATTAAAAAAAGAAAGAAAATTAAAATTTATTATAATTAAAAAAACTCAGCAAGAGCCTACTCTGTAAGCTACTTAAGAAACGGAAATGGGTTTGTTTAACATTCATAAAACGCTTTTTAATTAGTTCTTTTAATTCAGAAAACTTAATGTTTTTCCTATATCATTTTATATATCGATTGTCATACGTTCACACCTCGTAACTAACTACTATTGATCACTTTTCAAAAGCAAAAAAAAAAAACTTAAAAATTATCTAAAATTTTAGTTTATGGTGACCTTTTTTCATTACGCCAAATTTATTGGATGATCTTTAATAAATTTTATATTCATAAAAAGTTTTTTAAGCCCGATAGAATTTGAAATTGTTAAAATCTTTTCATTAACATTTGAAAATGATTTCGGGCATATGGGCACCTTTCTGTTCTTGATGACGCGTTTCATTCTGGACGTCCAATTTTTGGATATTGCTGGCCTTTGTTGGCCTCAAAGGCGTAAATAATTGCAATAGCATTCATACTTTCGAATAAAAGATCATTAAAGTCCATATCCATTGACCTTAATGTGGGTTACGGCTTCGTTTTTAAAGAAATAAGGCCCGGCGATGCCACCAGCGTGTATACCGTACAGCACGGTGCATATTTCTGGATATAATGGAGTTTGTAGGGCCTGATATAGATTGGTCTTACTTCATATGCGCATACGAGCCTAATCGCTGAACACAATTTTGCGATTAAACATCGATGACTGATTTTCAAAGTAAGTTTTGATAATTTGGTAGCGTTGTTCAAGCGTTAATCTTATGACGATTTTTCACAGTATACTGATCATAATTGTCAATTAGTAAGCGCAGCATGACAGTTATTTTGACAGCTAACTCTTTCGTAAATTCTATCAGGCTTAAAAAAAAACACTAACTTTCTGACAAATATATTTTTGGTGTTAAAAAACTTGGCTGTGTATAGTGAAAATTGTTCATAATTTCAGATTAAATTTTTCAAATAAGTTTGGAAAAGAATCCAAAAAATGTTTAGTTTTTGATGAATACTTCTCGTAACTTACGATTAAGTTGGAATTTATTAAAACTTCATTTGCCAGAACACTTTTTTTACAATTTGTTTCTCATTTATTTACCCGCTTTTTTTGCTTAACTTTTTTTCCTTTTCCAATTTTCACCTTAAAATAAATATTTAACACCTTTTGCCATAAAAAAAAAACGTTTTATGAATTTAAAAAGTTCATAAATGGTTTCATGTATAAGCTGAATATAATCAAGATTTTCTTCTTTTTTTTACATGAAAATGAGAAAATATTTTACCTTTTTCTGTTTTTTTTTTTAATATTTTAAAAGAAATGGTCAAATTAATAATAAAAAAAATTTGTTTAAATTTTCTTAGCAAAATCGTTGAACTTGAAGAAGAACTCCGCGTCGTTGGTAACAACTTGAAATCCCTTGAAGTTTCCGAAGAAAAGGTCAGTATTTATATTCTAAATCAAATTTGTATATAAACTCAGTATTCATTTCCGTTATAAAAATATTTATTTAGTAAAATCTTTTAGGGGGAAAAGAAATGTTTTTAAAATTTTAATAAAATAATTAAAAAATTTCAATAATTTCAGTCTTTGGTTTTTTTTTTCGTTGAATTTTAAATAAAAATAATTAAAAAGATTTTGTTTGTCGTGCTTAACTCCCAAATTTTTTACTTGATAAAAATCCAAATTTTTTTCAAAGTAAATTATTTTTTGGGAATACATACAACATTTTTAATTTACAAGATTTTGTTTGTCGTGCTTTAATTCATTGATTTTATCAAGAATTGGGAATTGAGCACGATAAACAAAGTCTTATTAATTAAAAATTGTGTATTCCCAAAAATTACTTTGTGAAAAATAATTAAAAAAAAAAAAAGAATTTTTTGTTCGGAATTTTTTTCAGATGGTTATTCTTCAAAACATTTTAAAAGGTTTATTAAACAAATTTTCATAAAAAAATCCGTTTCATAAACCCTTTATTTACCTGTTTAATTTTTTATAAATAAGGCCGCGAATTTTTAATTAAATTTTTGAATAATTTGGATTTGTTTTTTTTTTTTTTCTTACATCTTTTCTAAAAATGAATAAAAACTACATGAAAATTTGTTTCTTTTCCAATTTTTACAATTACATTACAATTGGAAAACAATGGGAAAAGGGAAAAAATTCTCTTGGAATTTTGATTCATAAAAGAAATGCACAAATTAAGCCCCCACAAAAACAAAAAGTCTCAAATGTATTTGAAAAACAACAATAAAATCAACAAACATTTTAGGAGCTCCAGAAACAAAACGGAACCATTCCACTTCTGCAATTTTTGGATAAATGAACAAAAAAAAAAGATGCATTTAAGCTAGTACGATGTATGTATGTACATATGTAAAAGTAAAAGAATTCATTAAAACGACGACTATAAGGATTTTTTATTCAGTAAAGAAACATTAAACTTAAAAAGTGGAATTGTTGCGTTTTGTTATGGACCTATTTGATTCCGTGCGGAATGTGCGATCAGTATCGCACTTTGCTTAAGCAAATGACAGTTTCATAAAATTTAACAAAAGTTTCCTTAAGCTCATTATGGTCAGTCTCATATAATTTACATGTATGTATTCGTACATTTGCTTAAGCCAACTTTAGCACATTATGGTTGGGCCTTAAGTACGAAATAAAAACTAATAAAAGCTAGAGATTCCTTTAAACCTTAAATTTTACTTTTCAAATTTGTTTCTACAAATGTGGATTTTTTTTAAAAAGTAATTTTCTAGAAAACTATTAAGTCTTTAATTTTCCTTTGGATTAATTTCCAAAGTATCTTAAAAAAGAAAGTTTTGGTAAAACAAATTATTAATTTTGTCATTAAAACTGTATTTGACTTTTAACTATTGAAAGTTTTTGTATTCATTTTTTTTTATTTTTAATAAATTTAAAAACATTTCTTTTTTACCTTAAATTTTTAACTATTAAATTTTTTATACATATTTTTCATTTTATTTACATTGTATTAACTATTATATTCTTTATTTATTTCCCTCCTTTTTAAATATTATAATTATTGAACACCATCTTACTCCTACCTGAAAAAAAAAATTATATAAACTTTACATTTATAAATAAAACAAAAATAAACTCCATGAAAATCCATTAAAACATTGTATATTATATCCAAAAATATACCCCAACCCAACAAATTGAAATAACCTTCCATCGAACCGACAAACCCTACTTATATATACAACTGCTGTAAAAAACCACAAAAAAAAAAACAACAACAATAAATAGGCTAACCAACGTGAAGAAGAATACAAGAACCAAATCAAGACCTTGAACACCCGTCTCAAGGAGGTATATATTGAAAACCAAAATGAAATAAAATCGTTTTTCTTATCAACAAATAAGAAAAGCCGATTACAATACCAAAAAGTAACGAAACTTCCCAAAAAAAAAAAAAAAAAACTATTTTGAAAACACTTTGTTTACTCACTACACAAAATGAAAAATTGTTTTGAATGTACGATTTAAATGTAAAACGTATGCAACAAATCCTATAAAAGAACCAATTTATTTTTCTATAACAAAATAATATTGGATCACCCAAAGTCTAGGGGTTTGGTTTAAATGTTCTAACCAAAAAATATATTGTTTTTATTGTTGTTGGCGGTCAAGAGAGAAAAAAATGCATATATAAAAATATGTTTTTTGTTTGAAAAAAAAAGATCGCAAAAAACGCTCACAACCGTTAAGCATTTTTTTGTCATTACAAATTTTTTTAAAAAATTTTCATTTTTTATTTCACTTTTTTCTTACTTTTATTTCTTTTAATCATCTTTTCTCTATCCTTTTATTATTTAAACTAATATTTTTATATACTTATATTATAAAAAAATACTTTTTAAATAAATATTTATAAAATATCTACCGATTAATTATATTTTCTATTGAAAAATTAATAAAACATTTGAATTTTTTTATTTTCATATTAAAATGGCTGCTTAACCAAACATTTGTCGTTGAATTTATTAAATATTTAATAAATTTTCCACAAATTTTGTTTTATTTAATTGCAACAAAATAACTGCTTGTGCATGCTTTTGTGTTTTTGAAAAATTAACTTAAATTATTTTGTTTGCAATATTTTGTTAAAATGGAAAATTACTTTGATGCCACCAATTCGATATCTGTTCAATTTGCTATTGTTGTTCCACACCCCAAAAACCAACAAAATCAACCAATCAACCCTCTGCAAATGTTCAAAAAACCCCCCAATTAAAATTGTTAAAATATATTAAACATTTTAATTAAACAAAACAAGGCCACACAAAAAGAGGAAACTTTTGAAACACAAATAAGAGTTTTGGATCATCAATTAAAAGAGGTATCATTAGTACACAAGTTTTTTTTTTTAATAATTTATTTAAACAATAATGTGGTGTAATGTATTTTTTTTTTAATACGTTATTTAATTTATTTTTTAAGGTGATGGTAGTATGTAGTAACTTTTAGTTATAGCTATTAGTGTGATGTCAATTTTAGTCAAAAGGTTTTATTTGAGAGTTTAAAATTCACAAGAATAATTTGTTTTTATATCGAAATATTTTAAGGAAATCTATGTTAGAATTTGATTTTTTTTTTTTCTATATTTTGTTATTGCATCATTTCCTTTTAAGAAAGTCGAATGACAGGGAGAGTTAATTGGCTGGTCCATTGAAGATAAACCGCCATCAATGTTAAAATACATGATTCAATTTATCATTGAAGTTATACGAACCTCAATGAAAACAGCCTAATGCCGACGCGACAATGAAAAATAAAATTCTCAAAAGCCCAGTTATCAACAACAGTAATAAATAGAGCACAGCACGCAAGTTGTTTTTTAATAGAAAATAATTTATGAAATGATTTGTGTAAAAATGAATCTTAAGATTGATTAAGGCTGGAGAGGGTATGGTGCGTTCGTGCAGATGTGTTTAACACATAAAAATATTTGATGTTGACCCCGCTTTTAGATATCGATCGCCTTCGAATAACTTTTTAATTGATTTAACGTTTAAATCATTTTAATCTTAATCGATTTAACGATGTTTGTATGTCCAGTTAGTTTGCCTGTCCATATAAACCTTGTACGCAAAGTACATGGCGCAATTTAAGAGATAATTTGATGAAATTTTGCACATACGAAGACTATGGTAAATAGTTAGAATCGGTCCACAATTTCACATAGACCCTATCCAAACTTCTTCTTGGAATAGATTCATATTATGTTGGTGTTTAGATTAAGTTAAGGCTAACAATATGTTTTTGCAACCTTACGTCCAATTTTAAGGTTTGATATTAAATCATATTTATATTTAAAATCGTTTTTAATACGAAATTCTGCTCTCCACCAAACACTTAAATGAAACTTAAATCACCGAGCTGGTACATTTGTAGGTCCAGAATTTGCCATGAGTTCCTTATTAACGTCTCCCTAAAATCACTTTAAAACGAAAAAAAAACTCATATTTGTAGATGTTGATATCCAGATAATATTTGAGCACATATAACTTTTATAAAAATCTCCTAATAACATAATTTTATTTTGTGGGGTCCAAGATTGCCCATGGATCCCGAATAGACGCACTCTTAAAATTTTGTCGATAAATACTGTGGTGTAAATATGTACTATGGTTTTATTTCTCTGAAGCTATTTAGTTTAGGAACTGTTCAGCTATTTTAATAGGTTGAAATTGAAATAGCGAGAGATTTTGAAAATTTTAAGGTTATGGGTATGGTAATTTCTGATTAAGTTGTTGTGTGTCTAAAAAAATCCTGTGTAAGATTATATATTGTACTTGTCAAATAATTACGTCTTATATACTACATACTACTACTTCAAGCTATTCACTAGACACTCATATATTGTTGTTGTAGCAGCGAGAGCTGAAATTCAGGTGTTGTTCAGTTGACAATCCTTGGTCGTTGTGTGTTGAACTGCAGGACTTTTAGCTGCGTTAAAGCGATTGTCGTGAGAACGTTTTATATAGTTAATGGCTGTTAACAGGTTCTAAAACACTTTGCCAAAAATTTTCAAAGAAACAATTATCTAAATATTTACTTCTAACAGCTTTGTAGCAAATCTTAGATATTCCTTAATATAACAGTTATTCCGCTGCGTAAAACCGATTGTCGAGGAAACGCTTTATATAATAAGAGGCTGTTAACAGGTTCTAAAATAAAAATTTTTTTAAAGAACCAATTTCTAACAGCTTTGTTGCAAATCTTGGATATTCCTTTAAGTCAAAAAATTCTTAATATAACAGTTATTCCGCTGGGTAAAACCGATTATCGAGGGAACGCTTTGTATAGTAAGAGGCTGTTAACAGGTTCTAAAATACTTTGCCAAATTTTTTTAAAAAACCAATTTCTAACAGCTTTGTAGCAAATCTTAGATATTCCTTTAAATCAAAACCTCCTTAATATAACAGTCAAAACCCCTAAGAAGTTTAACTAGTTTATTTCACCTCCTGATCCCTTTATTAATAAAAAAGAAACAAGAAAAGAAAATATTAAATTGCACAAATTGTTATTCTCAATTTTAATATTTTTCCAAAAATGTACATATAAAAAAACTGTATAAATTAAAATTATTTGATATTTTCTTTTTTTTTTTATTTGTATTTTTAACAATACAAAATTAACCATAACACGGACCTAAAAATAAAGTCATGACAAAGAAACATGAGTATTTAAATAATTTAAAAAAAGTAACAAAAATTTATATTAAAAAAAATTACAAGAAAAAAAACAGGAATTTAAATTAAAACAAACAAAAAACGAACAAGCACGTTGTCTTTTACTCTTTTTTTTTTACACATTTATTTTTGTTTAAAGTAATGTACACTTTTTTCCTGTATATATAAAATTGAAAACAACTTTTTGTGCATAAATTGCAAGTTAAATTAAATTTAATGAAATACAATTTTGTTTTGTCTTTTTTGTAGAAGGAATGTGTGTAATAAGGAATGCAATTTCTCCTAAAAAATTAAATTAAATTAATATTTTAATTATGGTCTTGCGATAAATAAATAAACCCAAAATCGGTAGTTGTTTTGTAAAGAAACAATTAAAAAATAATAAAAAGGTTTTTAAACACCAACAAATACTCATGTTTTCTTTTAACAATTACTTTAGGCCCGTGAAACCCAAAGTCTTATCGAACAGGAATTAAAAAAAGAAAAAGAAACTTTAGCAATTGTAAGTTTTGGGTAAAATTAAAAAAAAAAAAAAAAAATGTAAAATGTTTTTTTTTGCAGTAGTTTACAAAGCATATAAAATTAAATAAAAATAATTGCTTTTTTCATATTTTAGTAGTTTTTCTAGGTACATATTAATATTTTTTTATATTTTACTAAATATTTTTATTTATATTATAGGATTTTAAACTCTACTTAAAAAACAGTAAAACTTCTTTTGTGTGTGTGTATAAATCGTAAAAAAGAGTATTAAACTGTGTTATTAAAGTATGGCAGAGTAATGTTAATTATAAGTGCTGGTTCACACACGTCAAGTTTGACTCTTCAAGTCTTGAGTTTTTGGGAGAGAGGGGAGAAGAAATGGCATTCTCTTTTCCCTTCTCTCCTAAAAACTCAAGACTTGAAGAGTCAAACTTGACGTGTGTGAACCAGCACTTAGCGATTTTAAAAATAATTTAAATATTATTGTAATAATGTCTTGTTGTTTTCAGCACCAAATACGTAGTTTTTTCATTCATTGTAAATAATATGTTTATATTTGTAAATGCATTTCATTAGCTTGATATAAATTAATTTGACGTATTTAAGTAAGTGTTATTATTTTTGTTTTTATTATAAATTTCGTTATGAATGTAAATTTTTGTGGCAAAATTTTCAGCAAAAACATAGAAAAATACTTTTTTTTTTAAATTATTAATTTTTTTTAAACAGAATCTTAAGTTGGCTAACTTTTGGCATTAATGTGTTAAAAGACCAAAATAAAAAAGTTAAAAAAAAATAATAAAAAAATAATGAAAACTAGAGAGTCGTAATGGCTTTGGTTACTCGATATCGAATGCTATCATCTCAAATTACGATACATTTCATTCGATATCGAGAGTTATAATATCAAAATAAAAAATTTCGATTAATTTTGCTCGATATCGTATGCGGTAATTAGACCCCAGGGCTGGCAACACTGAAGTTGAGTATTACAATACTTTCTGTTTTTCTCTTGCTTTGAAAATGGCAATATAAACAATAAAATGCCTTCTTAACATTCAGCCCAATCATAAATAATTACCACGGAAAATACTTTTCTTGAAAAAAAGCCGTTAATCATAAATTCTGGTGAGAAAAAAAATAAAAAGTCTTTTTTTTTCTTTTTAAATAACCTATGCTAATCCCCGCTAAGCTTGACGCTTGTCTGCAGGAAAGAAACCAGAGTCTCTGGCGGGAATCGAACCCGCAACCCCGGGGTTGATAGACTAGCTCACTACTAGCTAGCCTACCGGGGCACCATTATTTTTCGAAAGCATTGTTTTTGTTATTTTCATTATATTTTTTACTATAAAATTGGTCTTAGCGAGGAAGCAGCTCGCGGGTCATTTTAATTATTTTTAAGGCAATCAGACTGACTTTGTTTGACTGCCTTTCGTTCATTTTGCGGTCCATTTTGCATTGGATTGGCCTCGTAGCAAACTGTACCGAGTTAAATTATTTAACTTTAAAAACAACTTCTTGAACTTCTTAATCTTAATTTCTTGGTTTATTTTCTCCTTGCCGTTATTTGTTAGTATATATTTGGCTAAAAAGGAATTGATAAAAAATGATCAAAAACAAAGAAATAACAGTTTTTATCACCTGGAAAGTATTTTAAAAAAAGGACTTTGATTAGTAAAAATAAAATTTTAGAAGAAAAAGTACTTTTCTTCTTTATTAATATTTGAGCTTAAGGTCACTTATTTTAAATATTTCGTATATTTTTATTATCGATATTTCGATTTCCTTTGGATATATCGATTATAAAAATATACGAAATATTTAAAATAAAAGTGACCTTAAGCTCAAATATTAATAAAGAAGAAAAATATTTAAAAAAGGTCGAAGAAATTAGAATAAAATTATGAAGAAAAAGTACAAAATTATAGGAAAGCATGAAAATTATTTTCCTTTAAAGAAAGAGAAAAATGTTTAACTTTCAATTAACATAATTAATAAAAAAGAACAAGAATTGTTTAACTTTTAATTAACATAATTACTATAAAATTATTATTTAGTTTTTACTAATATAAAACTGTTAATTGCATTAATATTATTTTCTATGCTTAAGCTTTTTATTTAATTCTTCTTAAAGCAAAATGTATTAGAAAAAAATGTAAAAAATTAGTCAACAAGTGAAGTTAAAAAATGTGTATGTTTAACAATATGGTTTTGGTAGAAAATTATTTTTATAGAACATTTTGGGAAGCTAATGTTATTTTTTATGATATTTAAACAAACAAAACTCATTAAAAAAAAGGAAACAAAGACAAAATAAAATTGCTTTTACTTAAGGAAACTATAAACAGAAATTGGTTAAAGAGTCTTAAATGATTAAGACTATTTTGATATGTAAATTAAAAATATAATACGTTTTATTAAATTTTATTATATTTATCATAAAATATATTCTTTACAAAATTGTCTTTATTTCCTTGAAAATTTTGTTTTTTCATTGTTAAGTTAAACTATTTACTAATAACTTTTTTTTACCTTTACTCAACTAAAGGCTGAAGCTCGTGCTGAATTCGCCGAACGTTCCGTTCAAAAATTGCAAAAAGAAGTCGACAGGCTCGAAGGTAAGTGTTATAAAGAATTTTAGTTGAACAAAAAAAATAAGAAACATTTTCTCGATATTAAACAAAACATTAGCAAATTGGCCTGTCTTGGCATTCCGATCACAATCATTTGAATTCGGCAATTTGTAATTCCGATTACATTTGTTTTAGCTTTTTTTCGAATAATTTTTAGTTTTTTTTTTTTTTTTTTTTTTTTTGAGAATCAAAGGAAATTATTTTGAAAGTTATTTTCGGGAATACAAAGTTTAATATTAATACGATTTCCGTATGACGTACTAAATTTTCAATTTTTCATATTTGATAAATACACTGAAATTTATTGTTGAGGGAAAGCTAGCTTCTATGCGCATTTCACTGGTTGCTTAGGCCAGCTCATCAGGAAACCTTTTCCAAAGATTTAAGAAAAGCCAAAAATATTAAACAAATAAAACTCTAAAGCGAATAAGAATTATAAACACTCTAAGTCTTACTTGTAACAATATCAAAGATTAAACAAAACACCAACAATAAACAGTGAGTTTATCTTTTCTTACATCCCCCTACAATTGGTTGGGTTCTTTCCAACTCGAATTGTAGTTGTGAGTGGATAAAAAGAAAAAAACAAACTGCTTCATTCTATTGTCTTCGTAAGAAAACAACAAAAAAACCAATTTGCCAATTCAGTTTTCGTTCTAAATTGATTTGTGAGACAGGCCTGATAGTAAATTAATATTTAAATCTTATTTTATACATACATTTGTTTTTGCCTAATGTTAAGTTTAATATAAAGAAATTAGTATTTAAATAAAATTTAAAAATGTAGGAGTTTTTTTTCTTTTTAATTTTGAGTCATTTTTTTAATATATTTTTATTTATAGAAAAATAGTTTTTTTTTTTTTTTAATTTTGAAAGTATAGATTAAAAAAAAAGTAGGAAAAATTGAAATTATCCTTTTGTTTTATGTATTTTTTCATTTAATGTTTTTTTTTTTATTTTTTAATAATAAATTTTTATTTTTCATTTGTTTTTTTTTTTTATATATATAAAAACGCTTTAATTTAATAATGTTGCCTGCCTGCCAAAAAAAAATCTATTGTTTTATGTTGTTTACTAAACTAAAAAACGAAACTGCTCAAAACCAATTTCAATATCCTGCGTTAAATGTATGTGTGTACGTGCGTACCTGTGCTGCTGTTAATTAAAAATTTTTTGTTTTAAATAAATATCCAAATAACATTTAAATACTACCCAACACGTAACAGATGACTTGATGAACGAACGCTCCAAAAATAAACTATTACAAGAAGAAATGGAAGCCACTCTGCATGATATTCAAAATATGTGAAAACTCGTTAAGTTTTTTACCATTATATAATTATTACAACAACAAAAGAAAAAACTACCATACTAGCCTAAAAAGGATTCATTTAGATTTCCATTACCATTTAAAAAAAAAAGACAAATTAAGTCAAATGGATCCTTTTTTATTGTAATGAGAAAGAAAAAAAAGGAAGAAATATATTAAAAAAAAAACTGAAAGAAAAAAATGCAGCGTTAACTAAAATTCTCAATCCTTTCAAAACGATTTACTTTAAACATAAATTAACTTTTGTTTACAAAATTTTTTTATCAGTTTTGATGTTAATTTAATCAAAAGCTCGCCGTATTTTCTTAGAGAAACTTTAAAAATTCCAATTTTTTAATAAATTTTATTTAAAAGTCAAGTATTGCAGTTTAAAAAAACCGAAACGTTTTTAAGTTTTATTACTAAACCTTGTCTAAGGACAGCTAAACCAAAATGTGTTTCCTCTTTTTTTTTTTAAAAAAAACTTTGAAAGTTTCCAATTTTTTTGTTTGGCATTTAAAAAAAAACATTCCACTTAAATTAATTTTTTTCTTGTATCGTAATTGCCAGTAAATGTTTAATATGTATTTTCTATTAAATTTTTCTTTCTTTCTGAAACAAAAAATTCCTCTTTTTTAAAAAAAAAGTTTATATTTTTGTCGGTTAAGATTTGTATGTATTTTTTCTGTATTAATATTTTTCTTTTTTTTTTAATGTTGCAAAAAAAAATCTTTTTTTTTATTTCATTGTGTAATATTTTTTAAGTTATTTAAATTTTTTTAAATCAAAATTTTTTGTTTTTCTAAAAAAAAAAACTTCCCTTATTACTATGACAACAAAGCAATTAAAACAAAAATTAAACAGAATTATAAAAAAGTAGCATTCCTTTTTCTTAAGCAAACAAATAAAAAAATCAATTTTTTTTAACTATATATAATATCAACAATAAATTATTCCTTTATTAATGTATTTCTTTTAAAATATATTTCTAAAGAAAATTAAAATAGTAATTATTTTGCATAAATATTAATTAAAAAACAAAAAAAAAAAAGAACCATAAACAATTAAAAAAAGACAATATAGTATATTTTCATTATTTACAACTACTTTTTTAATTATTATTTATATATAACTATTATTTACAAAATAAACTACAAACAAAACAAAAAATCAAAACGAAACAAAAAAATTTTCGCTGCAATTTGCACAAAAAAACAATAAAAAGTATTTAAAAAAAAAACACAATTTTTATAATTAAAAAAGTTTTTATTGTCGTCCTTTTTCGTTGCAACCCTTAATCCCTTCTATTTCCTTTATTGCTTAAACAATGGCAATTTTTCTTTTAAGACAGTTTGTTTTGATAGTTGAAATTAAAATCCCTATGATTTTCTTATAACCTCTTTTTAATATTACTTTTTTAATTTTTATTCTATTTTTTTTTTTTTTAAATTTGTTAAATTTTGCTACTCTGCGCTCCTGCTAACAACAAACATAAAATAATGCTAACCTACCAAATAAACCAATATATAAAAAATATATATTTTAATATTCGACCCAACCCTTGATTTAAATGTGTATTACACCTGAACCACCACACCTTTTTTGTAAACGCCTTCCTTCGCTTATAAAAAAAAAAAAAAAAACAATATAAAATGGGCTGCTTTAGATGAAATTATAACGGAAAAGGAACATTATGCTCTTATTGGTGACAGTTTAGATCTAACATTTGTAGATCTAATGGGAATGCCACCCTTCTATACTGATCGTAATCCTAAGCCACCAACACCAAAGCTGCCAACACCAACAGCTGAAGAAGTTGCCGCCGCAGAAGCCGCTGCCGCTGAAGCTGTTCTAGCGGCTGAAGCTAAAGCTGCCGCAGAAGCAGCCGCCATAGCGGCTGCTGAGGGAGGAGTCCCACCAGCAGACGGTGCTCCTGAGGGCGTACCAGCTGAGGTTGCAGTGGTAGCTCCACCACCACCAAAGGAACCAACTCCACCACCTCCACCACCGCCACCATTTGAATATGCCAAAGATTTGCCACCAGAAGGTGCTGAAGTGCCATATGTTAAGAATTTTGAACCCGGACAAGAGCCCCCACCACAGGCGGAGGGTGCACCAGCTGCAGAAGGTGCGCCACCAGCTGAAGGTGCACCACCAGCTGAAGGTAACCCAGCTGTGCCGGCAGAAGGTGCTGCGCCACTAGCAGAGGGTGCACCTGCTCCAGCTGAAGGTGCTCCAGCCCCTCCCCCAGCTGAAGGTGCACCAGCTCCCGCACCAGCAGACGCAACTCCCGCACCACCAGAGGCGGCTCCCGCTCCTACTGCCGAAGCTGCTGCTCCACCTGCCGAAGCTCCACAAGCTTAAAAGCTGCCTTTATTCAAAATAATTAATACTACTTCAAAAGCTGTACAATTGAGCTGTGATTTTACAAATAAAAAAATATGTTTAATATTGGATCGTTACAACGTTGACTAATTTTCAAAACTTTCCTTAACTTAATTTCCCAGTGGTCCATTTGTAAATTCCACATGTTTTCTCTATTTCCTACTCGAATTTCCGCTCAATAGAAATTCATATTAGTTTTTAATAAGAATCCTAAGACTTTTCTCTATCTTGCTCTTTCTATTTTCTTTTCTATTCCTTACACTTTTATGCAAAATTTATTTTTTTATCGCATTTTTATTTCATTTTTATTTATTTTGTTTCTTTCTGTGCTTCATACTTCTATATAAACCATTATAAAATTGGAAAACTAATTAAATAAATATAAAAATCTTAAAAATATGCACATCAATCTGAATTGATAATAAAAAAAAGACGATATCATTGTTGAAAAGGAACGATTTTGTTTAATTGGTGATAGTTTGGATTTGGCACTCGTGGATTTAGTTCCAGGCTTAGAACCATTCTATACAATACGAAATCCAAAGCCACCTACACCGAAACTACCAACACCTACACCAGAAGAAATTGCTGCCAAGGAAGCAGCTAAAGCTGAAGCCGAGGCAGCCGCTGTGGCTGCTGCCGAAGCTGAGGCTGCTGCTGCTGCCGCTGCTGAGGCAGCTGTTGAAGGTGGTTCACCTAAATTGGCTGAGGGTGCTCCAGCGGCGGAAGGCGAGCCAGCTCCTGCACCTGAACCACCCAAGGAACCAACACCACCACCACCTCCACCACCACCATTCGAATATGCCATTGATTTGCCACCAGAAGGTGCTGAAGTACCTTATGTAAAGAATTATGTGCCACCACCGCCCGGTTCGGAACCAGAAGCACCAACTGAGGGTGCTGCTCCACCTGCGGAGGGTGGCGCACCACCTGCGGAGGGAGCGGCTCCGCCTGCTGAAGGCGCTGCCCCACCAGCTGCTCCTGCTACGGAAGGTGCAGCTACACCAGCGGCCCCTGCTACTGAAGGTGCCGCACCAGCCGCCGCAGCTCCTGCTGAAGCTGCACCAGCCGCCCCAGCTCCTGCTGAAGCAGCACCAGCCGCTCCAGCTGCTGATGCAGTTCCGGCACCCGCAGAAGCAGCTCCAGCACCCGCAGAAGCAGCCCCAGCACCCGCAGAAGCTGCCCCAGCTCCTGCAGAAGCAGCTCCAGCTGAAGCTCCCGCATCTTAATTATGATAGAAGTCATATATGTATAAAAAAAACTATCATCGGCAATCAATTCTATTCACACAATCGCTAACACAATGCTGCCAATAAAACTAAGCAAAATGTTACGTTCATTATTCGCATGATTTTATAAAATATATTTTTTAACATTAAATATTTCTTACACAATTTTAATTCATTAACAATATTAAAAAAAAAAAAAAAACTAAAAATTTAGCTCCAGATTTTTTAAATGCAGCCGCTTTTGAAACAACAACACGCTTTATTTTTTGCCCTTAGAAAAGGTAATTTTTATTTTTTTTTTTATTTTATTTTGTGTAACAAAGGAGTTTATGTTAAAAAAGAAATTTACAGTTATAGAGAGAAAGTTAAAATGTCCAGATGTGTGCAGTGTTGTCTATTTAGGTTTATTTTATGTTATTTTTTTAATCTAAAAATATTATTTTTGATTTTTATTAATTTTGTTTTTTATTTATTTCCATTTTTAATTAATTTCAATTAGACGACCTTGTCATGGAAAAGGAAAGATACAAGGATATCGGCGACGATCTCGATACCGCCTTCGTCGAACTTATCCTCAAGGAATAACTTCACCAAATCAAGCCTTAAAAACTCTAAATCCCTGGGAAATGTTTTATTGTTCTGCTATTGTTGTTGTTTTTCCTCTAGCAGTAGCAGTTCATTAGCAGCATTGAAACTTTGGTTTTAGAGTAGTAATGGAGGGAAAAATTAAAAAATTTAGTTAAAAACTAAACTTCCTCCCTTTTATTTTATATGTCTATTTTTAGTTGCTATAATAATTTTGGATTTTTGTTGTTTAACTCGTATTTATTTTATTTAGCTACAATGTATTTTGTGTAATTAAAAATGTAAAAAGAAAATAAAACAGTTGTCAGCATAATTATTTTAGTTTAAACTTATTATTTATTTTTTTTAAATTTTTTTTTCAATAAAAATAATAATTTTTCTAATAAAAAAAGTGGTAGAAATTGTTTTTTTCTCAGTTTTGGTTAAAACTTTAAAGAAATATAAAAAAATTCAATTTTCTTACAGAGGAAGTTAGCAAAAGCAAAGAGAAGTACAAAAATATTGCCCAAGAATTGGAATATGCTGAACTAAACAATTACTAATTTCTAACAAAGAAGAAAACACTTCGGGAAGGATAGCCAGACTTAACCTGATTGAATACCTAATCCCTAATTTAGTTATATAAACAAAACAACAAAAAATAAATACAAATTTTATTTACTAATACAAAAAAAAAACAAACAATGATAACTTTCAAAGAAACTTAAATATTTAAAGAAAGAATTAAAATAATAAAACTAAACATTCCATATTCAGTCTTATTACGGTTCTCGTTATCGGTAACACTGTAAGTCGAATTTTGTAGTTGACTAAGGGAACACAGGTTGTGTGTTACTTTACTGCCTGTATTTACGTTTTCTAAAAACAGGCAGTTAATCTACTATGGCGTCGTTTTCGAGATCGAGAACCGTTATAAGGCGGATTAAAATATTAATTTGAAAATATATATGTATGTATTTATTGAAATAAGAAAAGATAAACTTAAACTGCCTATTAAATCCATTTTATAACAAACAACTGCAAAACACTCATTCACCTAAATGCTTATTAATTCTATAGAGCCATTAACATTTCATAATTTTGCTGTTGCATTTAAAGTTTTTGTCAAAATTTATTTTAAAACATTCATAGTACCCACCAATCAATCTCAATACACTTACAAAATTTTGTTAAACTTTAGCAATTTTTTTAATACCTCTAAAAAAAAAAAAACTAAAAGAAAAACTCAAATTTCTCAGTCAGTTTAGAAATAATTGAATAATTGAATAAATGTGTAAATGTAATATGCATTTTTGCCTTTTTTAATGAAAATTTAAAAATATATAGTATTAGCTTTAAATTAATAACAAATATTATAAAAACATTAAACTATTTTTTATGACATTAATTTTAGTTTTTTTTCACAAGTAATAAAATCAATTATATTACAAAATGAATGCCTTTTTTAATAATGAAAATAGCTACTTAAACTTAAGATTTTGCGCAAAAAAAATTATTAGGGTGTTCTGGAAATCGAAAACGTAAAACGCAAGAATTTTAAACGTCGTGTTTTAATAAGATTTCTGTAATAAAAGAATTTATGAAAAATATACAAATATTTCTGTATTAAACGGAATTTAACAATTAAAAATTATATTAAAAGTGCATTAAAAACAACTTCCAAATTCTTGCTTTTTCGATTTCTAAAACACCCCTGTATAGCAAAATTGAGAATTTCGAAAATATCGACGACCCCTTTGCGCGAAATTATGGTATATTACAAAAACCAAATTTTACAGGACAGCCAATTTTCTACTTTTCTCTGCTTTCGCTTGCAATATCAAAATTAAAATATACATTCAATTTTTGGAGCAACAAAGTGGAATTCGCCCACAATATTTTGTCAGGTGACGTCTCTTTGAATGTAGAACAAGATTGCGTCAAAAACTCAATTTCAAAAAAATTGGCAATACAATGTAAAACACATTAAAAGTTTGTCGTATTTTTGTCACTTTTTCAAAACGACTTATTTTCGACGATAACAGCGGCCCATATAAAAAGGTCGGTAATCTAGGTATCTTCATCTATGTGAGATTTGAGGGATATGAGGGGATTAACTGGCAATTACGATCAATTCTGGACTTACCGTCATGGTATAGTAGTTGTTTGAGAAGTTATCATCGCCAAATTATGTATCATTACCAACAATTTTAAAAAGGTAATAGTCTTAAAATCTATTTGGGGAGTGGTATGTGTTTGGGTCAAATACGGACCGCACCGATTCAAATAAAATTTGGTAAAATGATTTAGATTGCAATAAAATATATGTACAATCTACATTGTACACTTATGAGAAAAAAACATATTTCTTTGGGTTTTATACTTGAATTTGATACTTAGCACAATGTAGATTGTACACTCATGGAAAAACATATTTTTTTTTTCTATTTTTTATATGATTTTGATACTTAGCATAGTTTGAACATTGTTTACATATTTATAATTGAATTATATTTGAAATTGAAGAATGTATGGTAAAATAGTTATTATAGATATTTGTATTGTCAATTAATTAAATTGAATGTAAAATTATGTAGCGATAAACCGTTTATATTACTGCTTGAATGGTTAATTGAAGATAAGTGTATTTTAAATCGCAAAATGTAATTTTAAATTCAAATTTAACGGCTTGTATCAGGGGGTCGATGCTTGATTGACGTCAATCACAATAATAATGTACTCTTTAGTACACTCAAAAGTGAACGAAAGAGAGGGAAAAAACTTATCCATCCTTTGATGGGAATAAAAGGCCGAGGTGGCATGGGCTTATAAGAATTTTTCTTCTTTCACTTTTGCTTAAAACCCTCACTCAAGCAGACGACAAATCCCAACAATCTCACACAACATCTTGTTAATAAATTGGATCATCTCTTACTTAAATTGAAATCCTCCACGGCTTGTTTTTTAAGAAGGCAACCATCAATCAAACCGGTAAGAAATTACTGTAAGCCCCCTACAGAACAAATTCTAATGCTTTTGTATTTTAATCCCCTTATTTACTCTAATAATTATAACTTCTCGTACGAGCAATTATAATTATAATTGACAATAGGATCCTTGCTTCTGTTTTCCCAAGAAACAAGGCCCTATAATCAATTTTTAAATATTTAGGAACCTTAATTCCAAATTATTCATGGTCCTTACGAGCTAAAAGTAGCGTAACCAAGGAAAGAACAACAATCTGGTCACCCCGGAAAAAAAAAAAAGGGAAGAGAAGTTATTCAAAAGCTCGTGTTACATCTCTCAACACTTGTGGTTGGAGGGAGTCCAATGGGATGAGGAAATATCGCCAGACAACCTTCAAAATTGGACCAAACTTGTAGAAGACTTCGAAAAAGTAGAAACTATATCCATACCACGGTGGATTCAGTATAACCCAGCGGACTATGTCCAGTTGCATGGGTTCGCAGATGCCTCTAAATCCGCCTATTGTGCCGCAGTTTATATAAGGTGTCAAACTCAGAAAAATACCGTTTTTACAAATTTGTTAGTGGCAAAGTCCAAGGTCGCGCCCATACAAACGGTTTGCCTACCTCGTCTGGAGCTGAATGGGGCAGTTTTATTGGCAAAGCTTGTGAATTATGTTAATACCACGTTGAAGGTAAATATCGGTGAAATACATTTATGGACAGACTCAGCCATAGTGCTGGGCTGGCTGGCAAAACCCCCATCTTCGTGGGAAACGTATGTGGCAAATAGAATTGCTCAAATTCACAGGCTGGTACCTAGTGTCACATGGAGGCATGTGCCAACGCACCATAACCCGGCGGACCTGGGGACGCGTGGCAGTAAGGCTCAAGAGTTGGTGCAAAACTCGCAGTGGTGGTATGGGCCTCCGTGGTTGGATAAGCCCATGTCTGAATGGCCAAAAAGAAACCCTTTAAAATTAGTGGATGAACCTGTGGAGGTGCACACGTTAGGTTCAGCCAGAAGAGGATGTAATAAATAGATTTTCATCATACACAAAAGCACTTCGCGTGCTGTGTTATATGTTCAAATTTTTTAATAAAATCGCGGCCAAACTCAGGCCGGATATTGTAGCAACTACTCAGAGCGAAATAACTCTGCAGGAGTTAAGGCAGGTCAAGATAAGACTACTGACATTGGCGCAGAAAGCGTTTTATTATGCTGAGTATGAATGTTTACGTGACTATAAGGAGGTGTCTAACAAAAGTTCGTTAAAACCTCTAAATCCTTTCCTCGATACTAATCTCGTGATGAGGGTTAATGGTAGATTGGCTAACTCGTCACTACCGTATAATGAAAAATATCCCATAATATTACCAGGCAACTCCCGATTTTGCCAGCTTTATTTAAAGCATCTGCATGAGTTTCTATGTCATGCGGAGATAAGTCAAATGTGCCGAATGGTACAGACTGAGTATCACCTTTCTCGCCTCAAACCCCGAGTAAGAAAGGTAATACGACAGTGTAAAACTTGCATTATTTATAAACAGCAGGCATGTATGCAACTAATGGCACCTTTACCTCCAGAAAGGTGCAATTTTTCTCTACCCTTTCAGGTTACTGGTATAGATTTTGCTGGGCCATTTGACCTCAAGTCATCAGCATTACGCACAGCGGCATCAATAAAAGGGTATGTGTCAGTCTTTGTCTGCTTCAGCACGAAGGCAGTCCATCTGGAGCCATGCTCAGACTTAACAACAGCCGCCTTCCGTGCTGCCTTTGCTCGGTTCGTTGGGAGGCGAGGACTACCCCAACGGGTAGTAACTGATAACGGAAAAAACTTTCTGGGTGCAAGCAGAGAATTAGAGAATGACTTTGGTATATTCGTGAAGACGATAGCTCAGGATATCGCCCAGAAGTATATCGCCCAGGGGTTTGAATGGAGATTCATTCCTCCGTATGCGCCGCATATGGGCGGTTTACGGGAAGCCGCGGTAAAGAGCTTCAAATTCCATTTGAAGCGAGTAGCAGGGGCGAGAAAGTTCGATTTTGAAGAATTTGCCACCATTCTCACCCGGATTGAAGGGGTACTTAATTCTCGGCCTATCTCCGCGCTTTCGGAAGATCCTGCTGACCTAACGGCGCTGACACCGGGTCATTTTTTGCGCGGAGCTCCTCTGATGGCTCTACCAGAGCAGGACTTTCAGAGCATGGCAGTTACGAATAGATGGGAAAAGTTAAAGGCCATGCACCACCAATTCTCCTTAAGATGGAAGGAGGAGTATTTAAAATCATTGCAAAAACGATACAAGTGGAAAGACTCTGGGCCTAATGTCCAAGTCGGAGATCTGGTGGTGGTAATGGACAATTTACTACCACCCGCTGAGTGGAGGCTGGGAAGGGTAGAGAATGTATACAGCGGCTCTGATGAAAACGTACGAACGGTTGACGTACGTATTGCCACAGGGGTCATTACACGACCAATCGTAAAATTATGCTACCTTCCTTTGCTGAATAAGGAAGATGCTAGTTAGAATCATGTTAAATTACCCATTACACCAAATTTACGCTTATATGATTTCTGCTAATCATATACGGATTACCTTTTGACATACATATTTCTTACTCATAACAATTTATACTTATCATATATTTATATACCGCTCATGTCATTAGACTCATATGTATTACACCCCCCCCTCCTAGCACTAATATATATATTAACAAACCCCCCCCCCCCCCCTTTAATCAACCTCTAAATCCCTAGGCAAATCTAACAAGTAGCATCTGCCACTTCCCATAACCATGTAGACCAGTACTAATCAATATTCTATTCTTGTCATTTTTTGTGCTTTCTTTAGTCACAGGTCGAACAGAAGGCTCACTGCCACCAGGGTAGTGCGCACAAGCAGCAGCAGCCCAAGCCGGGGTTCCGGTCAAGAAGCAAGACGTGGTCCGAGCCCAAGCCACAGTCCAAGCCGTAGTCCAAGCCATGGGCCGGCTGGAAGTCAGGGCCAGTTAAGGGATTTAGAAGTCCTGTACTGTGTGCTGTGTCGCGGCTACCACGGCTTAAGGTTTTGCCGAAAGTTTAAACGGATGCCGGTAGAAAGACGACGCGAGGTGGTGTCAGGGCTAGGGTACTGTTTTAATTGCCTAGCGAGAAGCCACTCTCAGAATCATTGTACTTCCGAAGAAGCCTGCAGGCGATGCGACCAGATGCATCACACCCTACTGCACATTCCATCGCGTAGGGAGCAGCTAGAGGAGCTGGCGGTAGTCAGAGCTTCATCTAGTCGACAGCATCAGCAGACCCGTAGTCGTCGTCCGGCACCACCCCAGCGGCAACAACCCGTACGGCAACGCCAACAGCCGCAGAGTACACAGCATCGCAGAAATAGCCCAGCACCGCAGCGCAGGACTCGCCAGCAGCAATGCAGGACTCGCCCTTCACACCAGCGCAGGGCACAGCGACAAGGGACTCAGCAACAGCAACCACGCTGGAGTCGGCAACAACAACAGCACCGGCAGCAGGCGCGGAATCGGCAACAACAACAGCACCGGCAGCAGGCTCGTAATCGTCAGCGACCAACACCATCTGCAGATAGCGAGCTGCAGCCAACAACCGTAACTGCACCTGATCAACGGAAATTGATTGCTGCTATCAAATCGATAGCCGAAGTGTTATGCACCGAATAGGAGAGTCGAGCCAATAATTAGTCCGGGGAGCATGTACAATCTACATTGTACACTTATGAGAAAAAAACATATTTCTTTGGGTTTTATACTTGAATTTGATACTTAGCACAATGTAGATTGTACACTCATGGAAAAACATATTTTTTTCTTTCTATTTTTTATATGATTTTGATACTTAGCATAGTTTGAACATTGTTTACATATTTATAATTGAATTATATTTGAAATTGAAGAATGTATGGTAAAATAGTTATTATAGATATTTGTATTGTCAATTAATTAAATTGAATGTAAAATTATGTAGCGATAAACCGTTTATATTACTGCTTGAATGGTTAATTGAAGATAAGTGTATTTTAAATCGCAAAATGTAATTTTAAATTCAAATTTAACGGCTTGTATCAGGGGGTCGATGCTTGATTGACGTCAATCACAATAATAATGTACTCTTTAGTACACTCAAAAGTGAACGAAAGAGAGGGAAAAAACTTATCCATCCTTTGATGGGAATAAAAGGCCGAGGTGGCATGGGCTTATAAGAATTTTTCTTCTTTCACTTTTGCTTAAAACCCTCACTCAAGCAGACGACAAATCCCAACAATCTCACACAACATCTTGTTAATAAATTGGATCATCTCTTACTTAAATTGAAATCCTCCACGGCTTGTTTTTTAAGAAGGCAACCATCAATCAAACCGGTAAGAAATTACTGTAAGCCCCCTACAGAACAAATTCTAATGCTTTTGTATTTTAATCCCCTTATTTACTCTAATAATTATAACTTCTCGTACGAGCAATTATAATTATAATTGACAATAGGATCCTTGCTTCTGTTTTCCCAAGAAACAAGGCCCTATAATCAATTTTTAAATATTTAGGAACCTTAATTTCAAATTATTCAATATATTTGGACCGAATTTAATCCAAATGTGTACCAACGTAAGGAGATGTTTTATGGGCATGAAAACTATTGCAGAAAGGCGCTAGGCTTCCTCCTTATGACAATCTAAACATGTATATAGTCTCCTTAAATACAAACGAACGTACTACACTTTTATTTATAAGCAAAAAATAATGGTTAGGTTAGGTTCCATTGGCAGCTCACGTGGGTCCAATGGGTCCTATGAAATCTGGCTGCTAGTATTCACATGCAGCCATCCGGTCGATTCAATAAAGGAGTGGATCCTGTTTACATCAACATCAGAGAGACAAGGGCTCTTCGACCAAACATTTCGAGCCTTAAGTCTCCGAATGCCGGGCAATTACAGAGAAGATGTTCCGTTGACTCTTTCTCCTCCTCATCACCGCAACTTCTACACAAGTCATTATAAGGGAGCCCCAGCCTCTGGGCGTGCCTCCCAATGGACCAGTGGCGAGTTATAACCGCAATTAGGTTTCTTAGATGATGTCTGGACAGCTGTAATGCCCGCCGTGTCCTTTTTTCATCTATGATGGGCCAGATTTTCCTGGTTTCCCCACAGGTGGATTCATCGTGCCACCCCTGACTGGCGATAAGATGAAACTTGTGCGCTATAAGTTGCTTAAACCTTGGGAGTGACGCACCTACATAATATGTGGAACCGTCCCGATTCAAGGTTGTACCTGCATACAATCCGTGTCCGGGGGCCCAATTAAGGGTGGCCAGTGAATGTCTCGCTATCTCCTCCAGAGACATCCGGCATTCTCGGACAATTCTCGATGTGATGAACACATTCTCCAGGAATCTTATGGCCGCCTTGCTATCGGTAATAATGTGAATATCCCTTCCAGATATTTCACCGTACTGGATGAGTATCGCGGCAGTGTGGATGGCCATTATCTCGGCATGGATGACACTGCAGTGGTCCGGCAGCCTTATAGGAATGCTCCAGTTTAGCTGCTCGGTGTATATGCCAGAACCGACACCATACAGTGTTTTAGACCCGTCCGTGAAAATTCGAATCGCATTCGCAGGAATTTTGCAGATCATCATAGTGGACCACGTTATCCAAAATGCTTACCGTGAAGCCAGGATTAAAGATTGGCTCGGGTGTGACATAATCAACATCCATGTGCCAATTAATATCGTTCAGAATGTTAGCATGTCCGATATTGTAATCCCTCCATGCTCCGGTGGTTCTTAGTCTTACCGCCGCGTTCGCAGCTAGCCTTTTCGCCAAAATGTCTGGTGGTAACCAGTTTAAAATCGTAAACAATGCCTTAGAGGGGCTTGTTCTAATGGCACCTGTTACCGCTATCGCCACCATTCTCATTGTACGTTCAAACCTGGTTTGATGACTTTTCACCTTGAGCGCCGGCCACCAAACAGCTGCCCCGTAGAAAAGAATGGGTTTAATGACACATTCGTATAGCCAGTATTCATTCCTCGGGTTAATTAATTAATTAAGCAAAAAATAACAATAACTCCTATCATATAAGTCGTTGTCGATACCGGCGTAAATTTTAAGTTGTCACATCCAGTCGACGACTACATCACTTCCACTTTAATTAATATTTTCTAAGAATGATGTGTCGCTGACGACTATTTATCGGAAATCTGACAAAAAAACCATATAATTCTTTGTTCCTCCTGGCGTTTAGTGTTTCTTTTCCCCCTAACAACTAGATGTGAAGAGGATATTATACTAAGTAGGGAAGTAACGATACCCCTTTTTGAAAATACGATACCGATACTCTGCAAGCAAGTAACTTGGTAACAGTTTTGGATAAAATATTTTTAACCATTTGGAAGCCTTAACCATGTAAGGTGCTGCATAGGTTTTAAATAAAAGGATATTTCGTTATAAAGCTATAAAATAATATATTTATTGATTTTAAAATTTTTTTGGAAGCTTTTTTGCGTATTTAAAAATTTTTTTTAAAACTTTTCTATAAAAATATGCAACAATAAGCAAAAACAAATCGATGCCATTTTAACGCTAATTTAATGATTCAGAAAGATAATTGATCGACATCTTTCTTAGATTAAAAAAATTTATTTTTTCAGCTAAAATTATTAATCTCGGAACCAATTAAATGAAAATCAATACAAATGTATGGAAAATCGTGCTTCGCTTTGCGTCGAGTTTTTCCGGTCCCAATTAGCGACGGAAACCGGGGTATTGGTGTATTCTTAATATTTAAAATTGACATTAATAAGATTTTTGTTTAGAAAACAAAGTATTCTCAACTTTTGTGGA
Organism: Pollenia angustigena; assembly: GCA_930367215.1. Taxonomy (NCBI): domain Eukaryota; kingdom Metazoa; phylum Arthropoda; class Insecta; order Diptera; family Polleniidae; genus Pollenia; species Pollenia angustigena. The sequence continues at coordinate 75,210,455 of OV884056.1, forward strand.
GATAGACGATTTCGCAAGTCTGTTTGAAGCAGGAGGCTTATTCTGAATTGCGATGCGAAAATCAATGCGATGCGAAAATGCATAAATGCGAATAGTTGCTATTCTGTATTGCGATATTCGCAAAGTTTTTTTTTAATCGCATTTCGAATGCGAAAAGGTGACAAGTCGGTATTCTACATTGCGAAAACAAATGTCAAATTCGCAAAATTTATTCGACAACAAAATAGCATTCGCAAAGTACAAACATGTTAGTGAAAGATAATATTTTATTTATTTATTCATCATATATTTATTATTTAATTCAGGGAAGCAAGCAATAAAACCACCAAACCGCGTCAATTTGAAATAATGATAGAATATATGAATAAGCACAGCCAAATGCTCATCGGTCGGCAAATTCTTTGTGGCAAACGTTAACTGAAGAACTAAATATCAATGGACCACCTATTAGAGAAGCTGCAGGATGGAAAAAGTATGAAATATATAAACCAGTTCAAAAATATTTGACTTTAACTTAAATTTTAATAGGATTGGGCCGATTTTAAAGTACACACAAAACATTTTCATTTTGTTCGTCGTCGAACCACAGTGCCACAAAATCCATTTTTATTATTTTTTTTATTACAGAATGTCCTAAATAAATTAATTAAACAATTTTCACAGCGAAACACAAACAATTTATTTATTTTTAATTTGATGTTTATTGACACTGACGTATATTTGAGCAGCGTTGCCACAATTTGAAATAAATTGCGAATGCGATTGCGAAAGTCTAACAGAATACCAATTTTCTTTCGCATCGCATTTCATTTGCGCATCGTATTGATTTTCGCATCGCAATTCAGAATAAGCCTCCAGGCCTGCAGGAAAAAAAGTCTCAGATGCGACAGAACTCATTTGAGAACTGCGACTCTAGAAATATAAGAAGATCTAAGTTATCTTTTGACTTCTTTTTTAACCACAATCACAGCATAGGATGTAAAGAGGCTAATCCTGTTTTGATTCACTTATAATTTTTTTATAAACGCTCCAACGCCAGTTTTTTTTTAACTTATCAGAACTTGTACGTGTTAAGTAGCTTAATAAGGATTTTTTACGATACGATTGAAGTCGATTGTCTTTAAAATATTCGAGCATTGTATCGAGGGGCAAGAATTGCAGATAAACAATAGGCTTAATTATTTTCTTAAGTCTCAATTCTTAAAATTTGGGACTTTGAACTATTATATGAACCAATTTTATTATTCTTACGGCCATTTTCACCAAGTTCGGTTATAACTAACTATCGGTTATAGCTGTCAAAACATATTGGTAACCGGAACTTTAATTGAAAGTTAGTTTTAACCGAACTTGGTGAAAATGGGGGTTAGGGCCATTATTACAACTTGAAGTTAGCTAAAGTTAAGATTAAATTGACAGATAATAATGTGTTATCTGTCAAAAAGCGTCTGTTAACTGTCGGATAACAGCTAACGCCAAGTTATAATAATGGCCCTTAGTTGTTTGTTAAAAAATACTGGGGTCTAATCACCGCATACGATATCGAGCAAAATTCATCGAAATTATTTATTTTGGTATCTTGAAACTCGATATCGAATGAAATGTATTGAATTTGAAATAATTGCATTCGACATCGAGTAACTCGACATTACATTTATCGAGTTTTCATTCGATACGCCAGTGTCTATCGTATGCAAAAAAATTCAATACAGTACTTTTCGCTTATAGTCACATCCTTTAGTTGCAACCATAACGTGGACTATATCGCTTATGTGACTATAAGGCTTATTTATTCATTATAAATTACACTGAAATCAGGCTTATGGTTTTACAACAGAGTTGCATACTGTATAAAAACTAATTAAAATAATAACAAGATATTTCATAGGTGATAAGAACGGCAAAAACTAATATTTTACGAGTAGAGAGTTGATGACAAAAATTAAATGATTTGATTCATTCTTTCTTTGGACAGCTTTTTGATTCGAAAATTAAAAAGAACTTAGTAAATGTTGCTAATGTGACTATAACGCCATTAATTTGCTTTACTTATCCCTTTGATGACTGTTGATGGAAGGCATATATGGCAAATGTGCTTATATCGCTAAATGGACTATAACGTTAAAACTTTATATTAATTTTACTTATAGGGGCAAAATAAACAGATAAAATGGACTATATCGCTAATGTGACTATAAGCGTTGTGACTATAAACGAAAAGTACTGTAGTTTATTCGATACGATAGTATCGAATGCGGTGATTAGGCCCCTGCAAAAAAAAATTAAAGTATCGAAGTATCGACAGCAAAATTTCTAATTGTCTATTTCACCAATTTTATTTAAATATCAGTTCATATTTTTCATATAATTTTACTTTTATTTGACTTGAAAACGAATTTTAAACATTAATTGATATTTATAAAGAATTAGGGAAATAGGCTCTAAGTTTGTTATTTCATGAAAAACTTTTTTTATATTCATAGTCGATTCAGACATGTCCGTCAGTTGCAATCAAGCTCACTTTCGAAAGACTCAAAACAAAATATCAGTATTGGTGACAAATTGTTTCTAGTACTCCTCAGAAATTTGAATTTAAGTCCAGCAGCAAAACTATTTCATTAGGATACGAGTTATGAATCCAAATGTGGAACAAACACCCTAAAAATATTATTATTTAGTTACAAAAACGAATGGGTCGATTACGTATGACAACTGAACTGAAGTTGTGTTTCCAGCAGCAAAATCAGGCAACGCCGCTCATGTTAAAATAAATTGTTTAAATAAGGACTTGACAACAGTTAAAAAAAAAACGCAAACTATTTGAGATATTTCCAAAACTTTATGATCGACTTAACCCTACGTTTCCACATGCAAGTAATTACTTGCAAGTAGTGTGTATGTATTATCAGCGAAAAATCGAGGAAACTTCCGATTGGCTGAAAGTCCAAAAATTATGTGAATGTTAGTGAAAAAGTGTGATTGTATTGAGTTTTTCGAACTTGTAATTGCATGTGGAAACGCCAGGTAAAATACAATCAAAACATTTGTCAATGGAACTCGACTTCGTTCATATGGCCGTTTATATTCGATGAATCGGTCACACATTTCGGCTTTTTAAAAAGTTGCCGTATTAATAATTTTATTAGTATTCTATCACAAATCGAAAAAATTTGCCAAATGTTTCCAATATTACTTAAAAGTCCCTGCATTTTACTGATTTCAAAATATCTGTCCTTTTTCCCCTACGGCCATTTTGTTTTAAAGAAAATCCCTACAAATAAGGATTTTTCCCCACGTATTACATCACTCGACCAACCCCACTTTATTTTTCATCTCAAGTTACTTCAAACAAACCTACACAGAAAAAATTATTGCCGAATTATTTTCAAACAAACGCTTGTTTGAAAATTTTTTTAATTTCTACAAATTTTTTTACTGATTCAATTAAAATTTTTGGTTGATTTTTATTTAACCAACAAAAATGTTGACAACCATTCAAAAATATAATACACGCGTTATTGGTTTCAAGTTTTCATAATTTTGTATGAAATATTTAACGCTTTTTAATGTTGTCGTCTTTTTGCATTTTTTTATTTGATCGTAAGCAACACTTCCTAATGTGAAATATAAGAACTACAACAAAAAACACATACAGTCTATTTTTGGACACTTTAAAAAAAGTACAACAGTAAGAAAGATGAAGAGGTTTGAAGTAAAAAAAAAAAAAACAAAAAAATAGCAGGTAAAAAAACGTTTCACTGTTTTTAAACAACAGAAACAACAACAACATTATAAGAAACAAAATAAATTTTTGGTTGGTTTCAAAGTTGGTTAAAAAAAAACCAAAATCCCGTATTCAATTTTTTCAAACTGTTTGCTTAAATACATCAAATACAAAAATATAATGATGACGAAAAACATATCGAGTCGGTCTGTCGCCGTTTTTGGGTTACATTTCTTCTTCATTAGCAAAGGATACAGCAACAGTGAGTGATGACGAAAAACATTGTGTGTATAAAAAAAGACTTCGTTCAAAAATTATTCCAACAAAAAAATGTGTCTCAAAGCCAGCCGGCCGCTCTGCTCTCTCTGCCATCATCTTCTAATACAGTGCCAGCTTGTGTGCGCATCATTGCTTGTGCAAAAACCTTTTTTTTTATTTTGAAATTTAGTGTATAGTTTCAGTAAACTTTTTGTTTGATTCAGTTAAATTATTTGTTTGAAAAAATCAGTGTTTTTTTTCAATAAACAAAATGCAAATAAATTGTTTGAATATGCGAATTTGTTTATAGGACCGATTTCAGACAAAAAATTGTTTGATTCTACAAATTTTTTGTTTGAATTGGAAAAATAATTTTTTCTGTGTACCCGCTATCTAAATTCCTTAAGGGTGATCCAATGCAAAATTTTCAATACAGACTGGAATATATATTGAAGAAAAAGTCCCATAACCGCCCAGGAGTCGCCACTAGGGGGATATAATGTATGACCGACCACAATAAGTTTTTTATCCTTAACATTTTCTCGAGACAAAAAGTTTAACTTTACTGAAAGGTAATTTTATTGCGGAATATCAGTTTTTTTTTGGTTTTTCAATAAACTAAGCCGTTTTTTAATTACGCGAATATATCGCTCATGTATTGCAACATAGTAATATCTCAAAAAAAAAAAAAAAAAAAAAAAATCTAACTTGGCACAATGCGATAAAAGTTTTCAAAATGTACATTAATATACAGATTTAATAAGATATATTTTGCTATAACGTCGGTTCAGTTTGAGATATATTACTGATATTTTTTTACATACAAAGAAGGTATGATGGAACACTTTTGCTCAAGTAACTTCAAATTTTTGGTTTTTTGAGATATGACTATGTTGCAATAAAGGAGCATTATGTTGTGCAATATTCTCCATTTTCGAAATAACGGTATATCTCGAAAACAAGAGCTTTCCTAAAAAAAAAACGGTTAGCACCACTAGATTCAGCTTGCCCGAATTAGGTTTTTTAAACCTAATTCGACTTCTAGGTTTTTTAAACTAGTACAGTGTAATTTATTGATCCTACACAGAAAAAATTATTTTTCCAATTCAAACAAAAAATTTGTAGAATCAAACAATTTTTTGTCTGAAATCGGTCCTATAAACAAATTCGCATATTCAAACAATTTATTTGCATTTTGTTTATTGAAAAAAAAACACTGATTTTTTCAAACAAATAATTTAACTGAATCAAACAAAAAGTTTACTGAAACTATACACTAAATTTCAAAATAAAAAAAAAGGTTTTTGCACAAGCAATGATGCGCACACAAGCTGGCACTGTATTAGAAGATGATGGCAGAGAGAGCAGAGCGGCCGGCTGGCTTTGAGACACATTTTTTTGTTGGAATAATTTTTGAACGAAGTCTTTTTTTATACACACAATGTTTTTCGTCATCACTCACTGTTGCTGTATCCTTTGCTAATGAAGAAGAAATGTAACCCAAAAACGGCGACAGACCGACTCGATATGTTTTTCGTCATCATTATATTTTTGTATTTGATGTATTTAAGCAAACAGTTTGAAAAAATTGAATACGGGATTTTGGTTTTTTTTTAACCAACTTTGAAACCAACCAAAAATTTATTTTGTTTCTTATAATGTTGTTGTTGTTTCTGTTGTTTAAAAAGAGTGAAACGTTTTTTTACCTGCTATTTTTTTGTTTTTTTTTTTTTTTACTTCAAACCTCTTCATCTTTCTTACTGTTGTACTTTTTTTAAAGTGTCCAAAAATAGACTGTATGTGTTTTTTGTTGTAGTTCTTATATTTCACATTAGGAAGTGTTGCTTACGATCAAATAAAAAAATGCAAAACGACGACAACATTAAAAAGCGTTAAATATTTCATACAAAATTATGAAAACTTGAAACCAATAACGCGTGTATTATATTTTTGAATGGTTGTCAACATTTTTGTTGGTTAAATAAAAATCAACCAAAAATTTTAATTGAATCAGTAAAAAAATTTGTAGAAATTAAAAAAATTTTCAAACAAGCGTTTGTTTGAAAATAATTCGGCAATAATTTTTTCTGTGTAAATGAAGCCCACTCATGAAATTTACTAACTAACGGCGAGGGTATCAAAGATTTGGCAGAGCCAAGACGGATTTAAAATTATTCAAGTGTTTCGCCATAGTGGACATATACAGTATTGTTCGAAACCTAAGCAACTTGTCTAGATAAAGTAATCAAAGCCTTATATTATTATTATAATTATTTTGAAGAAATTTCAGATTGGATATTGTCAGACAGGCAATCGGGTTTCATTAAGCTAGAAGCTGTACCACTGCCCTACTGGATGTGGTTGAAGACCACAAATCAAAGTTGGATGAAAACTTGGTTGCTTTTCTAGTTCTTCTTGATCATAGTAAAGCATTTGATACGATTTTATTAACAAAGCTTCAGAAACTATTTTATTTTTCGAATACAGCCTGTAGTCTTATATATTCGTATCTTATAAACAGATCTCAACGTGTTCATCTTAATAATAATGTTTCAAATGCACTGAATGTTTAAAGAGGAGTTCCTCAGGGTTCTGTACTGTGACCACTCTTATTCTGTATGTACATTAATGACCTACCTGATGTTTTGCCTGACAGCAAAGTCCATATGCACTCCGATGACGTGCAGGTCTACATGAGTACCCATTAATTGTGAATTAAACAAAATTGACAGGTGGGCTAATGCCAATGGGCTATCTATCAACCCCGCCAAATATAAATGTATTTTGCTTTCGAAGTCTAATAGAGCATTTGAAGTACCGGGAGTAAACATCAAGGGAAATAGAATCGAGTATGTTAAAACAGCTGAGAACCTTGGAGTTTTCTTTAATGTTCGGCGAACCTGGTCAAACCATATTAATGTCGTTGTGGGTAGAGTGTATAGTATGCTTCGCAACTTGTGGGCAGTAATAGTTTCAACACCATTTCCCATACGTATGAAACTTGCAAAAACATATATTTCTCCTGTCCTTTTAGTATACCGTTGTGAAATTTTTGCGAACTGTGACAGGGACGATCAACGAAAACTCAACTTAGCTTATAACAATATTAGGTGCGTTTGAGTACTTTTACAGTAAAATGCAGTAAATGATTAAACTGAAAAATTTGCTCTCACAAAAAGCTGATGTCCAAAAAAGTACGCGAACGCAAAATTTGTAAAAATAAAGGCAACAGCTGATGGAAAATAATTGAAGTGTTGTAAAATATTGACACGTTTGACTACTTAACTCGTTTTCTTATCGGTACTCGATTAAATACTTTTTATAACATGAACATTTTTGGAAAATACAAACAAACTATTTTATTATTTTATTTGATTTTACTAATTTGTAGCGGGTTAAATTATTTAAAAGAACATGAATAATTTTTTTGCTATTGATTACTTAAGTACCCAAATACTTCACACTTTTACAACTCTAAAAAATTAACAAAACAAAAAAAAAATTCAAAAGTTTGTATTTAGCCAAATAAATGCTTCACAAACAAGTTTAATTAATTACGCCCGTATTTATAAAAATTTTTAACATTTAATAAAGGTTTACAAAACAAATTTTGTATGAAAATTTGCCTTAATAAACGTTTGTTAAATTTACTAATCGTTTATACTAAATACGGGGGTTATTATTTATACACTTTTTGTTTTGGTTTAATTTTTATTTCAACTTTTCTTTTATTTAACAATTTTTTCACAATTTGTATACTTTTTATTTTTTTGTTTACCTTTTGAAACATATGTTTTTTGATTTACTAAATTTTACTGCAAAAATTTCTGCAGTAAAAATTTGTAAATACTCAGACAAGAACTGTCACTTTTCGCTCTCAATTTATGTTCTCATTTACTGCATTTTGTGTACTCGAACGCAATTTCGTAAAATGCAGTAAAGTTTAGTAAAAAATAGAAAAAACTTTTGTGTTCTCGAACGCAACTATTGCAAGATATGTTTTTTTCAAATTAAGTTTGAAAACCTCTTGAAACTTAAATGCCTTATATTTTTACATAAGATTATAACGTCTAAGCAGCCTATATATCTGTTCAACTTGCTAGATCTAACCGTAGAAGGAAGATTATTCAACAAAGATATAAGAGTCTTTGTCTCATTGACAATTTTTCGTTTACACCACAAGTCTTTGGAATTCTTTGCCGAATTATATACAAAGCTTAGACAATGCAAATGCGTTTAAAAAGGAGTTATATACATTTTTTGCATTATGTAATATATCAGTTTTATTATTTTTTTATCACTTATAAGTTTAGTTTTCTGTTTCTCTGTTTTTTTTTTAACCCAACGTCTCCATGCGCTTTCGATTAGAACATGACATTACCATAACGCCGGCAGAGCAACGGTATTAATGTGTTCATGTTCTTGTATGTGGCGAATACGTCTTGATGTTCATGTTCTGATTTTTGTTGTTGTGCGTTTGGTTGTATACAGAAAATACTTGTATGGCCAACATCATGGCGCTCATGGATGCTAAGACGAATGTTTAGGCAACGATGGCAGCACATGGACGAAACATGAACATGAACATTCTACACGAGTAGAATTCATGTGCGATATGCTGTTCTTACCAAGTTGATGGAAGGTGGAGACGGGTAGTAAAGTATGTTATTATTTTAATATTATGCATTTCTTTTTTTAATTTCCTTAATTACATACTGAGATTTATAAGTTTGATCTTATTCCCTAGCACTTTCATTTAAATTAAAAATAAACAAAAATATTAAAAAATTGGCTGTGGCAAAATGGGAAACTGTTTTATTTAACTTGTTAAATTAAGATGGAGTATACTACTCGAAAACCCAAGGGAATGGTAAACATGTAATGGTAACATCCACCTCATTGTAAAGGCACAATAAACCATGGAAGCGATAATGTAATTGCGTAGACCCGTTTTTCTAAGAGTGGAGTTAGTACTTTTGTTGAAATACATAAAAAAATGGACCGTTTCCTTTCTAGGGACTTGTTAGCCAACTAGGTTCTTTAATTGGCCAAATGGAAAATGCCAATTCTATTGGTGTTTCAATATGACAATGACCAAAAACACTCGCTAAAACTTATCAAATATTAATTGTCTGGTAATAGGATTCGAGTCTTGGATTGGCCAGCTCAATCACCAAAATTAAATCCCATAGAGAACATCTTCGGCATTTTGAAGCGTCAGTGGGAGCTGGTCGTTTCAAAAATAAGCAGAAGCTGTTGGATTGCTTAAAATTAGTGTGGGATCTATGTCATCAACTATTTATTGATATGTTGTCAAAACGATGTGCGGAGGTCATAAGAAACAAAGGCTATTATACGAAGTACTGAAAGTGGCTAAAGTTTCGAACAGTTATTCAAAGAGTTGACTTAATTTTTACTTGTTTATTTCTTGCAGGGGAATAAAATTAAATTTTTGTAAGTACTGTTAGAAAGTAGTTGCATAATATAATAAAAATTAACTGTGTTATTTTTATTAAATCTATTTAAAAATAATAAAATGTAAGACTTTTATTATAATGTCACAAAAAGTGTCTTAGGTTTCGAACAATACTGTAGATGGAGTCTACAATTTTTTGAATATTTAAACACATGTAATCAATTGCTGCCAATAGAGACTGAGAAAAAGAAATATTATTCCTTTGCCGTCGACTTTCATAAAAGGGGCGAATAAAGTGTTCTTGGCGTTTGAAATTCTTTAATAAAGTCATAATTTTTGATCCCCTTTTGAAGCCCCTTCCTTAAAATTAACTAGCTTAAGCATGTCGTTTGATAAAACGTATCAAATCAATTAAAAACCCGTTTTCAAATTCTTGTGTAGTTATATGCGTTAGCATTTAAGGTGGCAAGAGATTAATCCATTAGGAAAATTATGTTTTTTTTTTCTAAAAAAAGTGCATAGAAAAACCGGAGTATTTTTTTTTTTATTCCTTAATTAATGGAACTTTTTTGAAATACAAATTACTTTTTATACTAGACAATGGTTTTAAAAAGCAACTATCGTAAAATCTGGTCTATTTATATATACACACAGTGTAACCTCGGTGAACGCAACCAATAGAAATTTTGGTCTGTTGCGATAACTGAGTTGTTGCGCAAACCAAGTCACAAATTTCTAGTCATATTTTTCTATTTAAAAGCTTATTTTAAGCCAATCAAGAATTTTATAAAAAAAAGTAATGGTCGCTTTTAATAATCGTATTTATTTGATTGAAATAAAAAATTAAAAACAGAAAAACAAAATATACATCTAATAAAAAATTAATAAAATACACATTCAAATGTATGTATGTTAATTTGTACTGATGGTTATTATCGAGTTAATTTTTTTTTTATTCTACATACTGTTGATTTGTGAACCTTGTATTCATCAGAGCTGTAAATGAATCATTCATTTTTGATTTTAATTCATTAATGAATTAGCAAATTTTGAATTAATTCTTTTCACACAAATAAATGAATTGAATGAAATTTAAGTCAATTTAAATGAATTAGACAGAAATGAATTTCAATTCGTTTTCCAATTCAAATGAATTTGTAACATGAATTGCAATTCGTTTCCAATTCAAACAAATTTCTTAAAGTAAATTGCAATTCATTTTACAGATTCATTTGAATTGAATTGATTTTGAATTTATTCAAATGAATTAGAAAAATGAATTGCAATTCAAATGAATGAAATCAAAAATGAGTTGCAATCAATCAAATTCAAGAGCAGATCTAGGGGGAATTACTAAAATTTATTATTTTTTATTGCAGTTTGAACAAATTTCCATTCCAATTGTAGTAAAAGTAATAAAGAATTTCGAGTAAACGAACATAGCTTTGACAGCAAAAAATGTTCTTGAGATTCAAAATTGCTAAAATCTTTAAAATTCGATTGATTTTAAAAAAAATAAATTTTCCACTATACACAAACATGAGATTATTGTAAAACACACTTTTAATAAAAATTTAAGTTTCTTTTAGCAAATAAACAAAATTTTTCCATTTTGATAGGATTTTCGCCTATGCATAATAATTTAATTCCTATTTTGCCGCTACCTGACAATTCCATCCCAATTCAAAATCAATTAAAATTTCAATCAATTCAGTTCAAATGAGTTGGAAATGAATTGCTAATTCTTTTCACTAATTCATTTTGAATTAATTCAAAATCAATTCAATTCAAATGAATCTGTAAAATGAATTGCAATTTACTTAAAGAAATTCGTTTGAATTGGAAACGAATTGCAAATCATTTTACAAATTCATTAGAATTGGAAAACGAATTGTAATTCATTTATGTCTAATTCATTTGAATTGACTCAAATTTCATTCAATTCATTTATTTGTGTGAAAATAATTAATTCAAAATTTGCTAATTCAATGCATGAATGATTCACGAATTAATTCAAAAATTAATGATTCATTTACAGCTCTGGTATTCATTAGGTGCGTTTGAGTACTTTTACAGTAAAATGCAGTAAATGAATAAACTAAAAAATTTTCTCTCACAAAAAGCTGTTGTCCAAAAAAGTAAAATAAAGGCAACAGCTGATGGCAAATAATTGAAGTGCTGAAAAATATTGACACTTTTGACTACTTAACTCGTTTTCTTATCGGTACTCGATCAAATACTTTTTATAACACGAACATTTTTGAAAAATACAAACAAACAATTTTATGTAATCTTTCATATTTGTTTGTTTTTTATTTTATTTGATTTTACTAATTTGTAGCGGGTTAAATTATTTAAAAGAACATGAGTAATTTTTTTGCTATTGATTACTTAAGTACCCAAATACTTCACACTTTTACCACTCTACAAAATTAACATAACAAAAAAAAATTCAAAGGTTTGTATTTAGCCAAATAAATGCTTCACAAACAAGTTTTATTAATTAATATTTATTTTTGTTTTGGTTTAATTTTTATTTCAACTTTTCTTTTATTTAACAATTTTTTCACAATTTGTATGCTTTTTATTTGTAACTTTTGTTTGTTTACCTTTTGAAACATATGTTTTTTTTTGATTTAGTAAATTTTACTGCAAAAATTTCTGCAGTAAAAATTTGTAAATACTCAGACAAGAACTGTCACTATTCGCTCTCAATTTATGTTCTCATTTACTGCATTTTGTGTACTCGAACGCAATTTCGTAAAATGCAGTAAAGTTTAGTAAAAAATAGTAAAAACTTTTGTGTTCACGAACGCAACTATTACATATCGTTTTGACAGGTATGTCGCTTTCAAGTTTCTTAAGAATTTCACTCTTTTCTTTTATTGTTAGTTTAACAAATTTTGTGATGAAAGGTATAAACAAAGAAGTTTCTAAACTTAATTGATTTCAACAACAGAAGTACATAATGCTGGCTACACACAGTGCAACCTACATGCAACATGTTTCAATGCAACCTCAAAATATCAAAGCGTTTTGATGTTGATGCAATCTGGAATGAATGAAAATGAATTTAATTCACTAGATTGCGTAAATGAGTTGCATAGTGTGTACCCAGCATAATACGCACAAAATATTTGTCATTCTTAGAATAACGGTAAATCAAAAAGACTAGTGCACTTAAGCATAATATTTTACATCCACACGTTTTAGTTTTGAGTTTGTTTACTAAAAACTAAACTAAAAAAGCCTTAAGGCCCAACCACAATGTGCTAAAGTTGGCTTAAGCGAATGAGCGAAGACATTGAAATTATATGAGGCAAACCATATTGAACTTAAGGAAAATTTTTGCTAAGTTTAATGGAACTGGTATTTTCTTAAGCAAGGTGCGAATCTAATCGCACATTCCGTACGGAATCAAATGTTTTTTTATTTTGTTTTTGTTTTCTTAAATACATTTGAGAGGCTTTTTGTTAATTTTTGACAGTAGGTTAAGCATGGCTATGCATATCATGGTTGAGCCTTTACTTGTTTTGCTTTTGCAAAGTTGAGTTAATTGAGGCTTTGTTTTTTTGAAAAGTTGCGTTTACAGAGTCACAAATGTTACGAAATTGGGTGTTACGTTAAGCGAGGGGTTGCGCATATCGAGGGTTGCGTTCAACGAGGCTACACTGTATTTTGGTCTAGTGATAACACTGCTGCACAAGAAATATGTGTACGCAGGGGTTCTTTTATAGCAAACGATTTTTATTTAAAGATTGTTAATTTAAGTTTTCAAATGCATTTTTTTTTAAATTGGTTAGAAAATGTACTTGATTTTCTATATACGTGAAAAATATGATGATTCGCTCATTCATTTCTTGTAGGGTTGTACGCTGTATTCAATGCTGATAGCCGTTTTTCATAGCTAACGCTCATGATCGTGGCATTAGCGATTAAAAATTTCAATATTAAAGTACCATAAAACTATATTTTTTATACTTTTGAGATCATGTTCAACTTTAATCAACTCAACTATGGTCAATACAAATTCTTTCCTTTTTTTGGGGGGTTTGTTTTAAAGAAATTTTACGTGTGCCAATATAGCGTCGATATTTATCCACGAAACCGTAAAATTGAATTGGGGGTTGAATTGAAAATGGGAATTTCCAAAATCTGGGTTCATCCAAACTGGTCAGTAAAAATGGCGATTAATTTTTTCGGGGTTTAGAGGTAACGCCAAGGAAAAAACTGCATAGATTATGAAAGTAGACGTACTAAAGTATATATACTATAGGAAAGGCCTTCCGTGCAAAAAATCAAAGGAACAGTTTTCCAGAAATCTTGGTGCATGAATGGTCTTAGCTTTTGAAGAACTCTGGAAACATTCTTACAAAAAAACTATATAACGCGAATATAACACCTGACGGTTAAAAAATTTAATTTTACAGATTGCTTTGTCGCACTGTGGCTGTCCCATTTTTTGTTATCGCCGATTTCAAAAATTTTAATGCCATTTAATAGTAAACATATTAGAACTAATCTATCCAAAAAACTGTATCCAAATATTGGTAATTGTGGGTGTGACATGATGCTGGAAACACTAATGTTATGTTGTTTTAGTAATAATTTAATTTTTGTAAATTTGATCAGATTATGATGTCTCGCAAACTGTTATCAATAATGGGTCGAAATTTTGTTTGTTATTTTAGTGGGATAGTAGCCTTTAAGAAATGGTTTGTTACATCCTTTATCATTTATACCTGACGTGTTATTTAAAGTTTACCCAGGTTCTATATTTTGGTTTAATCCGAAATTCAGAGGAATATATCTCGTTAGAATCAAAAGGGGTTAGTTCCATTAGAAAGCTGAAAGTGTCCTCTTTCACCTCATATATACTTTTGCAACTGTCTGTTGAACACTTTTTTCATTTTAATGAAATTACCCGTAAAATTGTTCTTTCGCTGATAAAATAATATTTGCTCCACACCCAGAGAAAAAACATGTTTAATATGGTCACCTCCAACCAAACAATTTTTAAAGAAAATTTTAAACATATTATGTTTATTATAACCATATTATTGTCAGCGATAACAATATTATGGTTAAATTAGGCCTCCATCAAGAGCCCTTATCATATTATTGTTGCCTCCAAAAATTTTATGATCAATAATAACTAAAATTTGTTAAACACTTATAATAGAATGGTTGGTTTTCAACCATAGTATGTTGCTCTTGGAAAAGAGGAAAATACTATTGAAAATTTTAAAACAAATTATTGTCATATTTAACCATAACATTTTTAGAGGCAACCATAATATGTTTGTGGGTTCTTGATGGAGGACTAGTTTAACCATAATATGGTTGTCGCTGACAATTATATGGTTATATTAACCATAATGTGTTTAAAATTTTCTTTAAAAATAGTTTGTTTGGAGGTGACCATTAGGGTGTCCCAAAAAATTTTTGCTTTCTGATTTTCATAGGTGCTCAATTAAAATTTAAAAGCTTATAGAGTAAAGTATTTTTGGTTTTTTTTAAGAATTTTCGGAATAGATTTAGAGGTCACAGTTTTAAAGAAAAATATCCAAACTTTATTCCTGTGTGAAAAAATTATACGTTTTGGTCATGAGTTTACTCATTTAGATACCCTTAATTACAATTTTTCGTAATTTTTTAAAAAAATTTTGTAATAACGCTTTACAACTTTTTAAGTTTAAATAAAAACGAAAAAAAACTAATGATGCAGTTTGAAAGACAAATTAATTCTTATTAATATGAATAAACAATTTTAAAATTTGTTCTTACAGTTCCTGAGTTATACCCGTTTTTTTCTTTATACCCAGTATTTGTTATTATAAGCTGTTTGCCAGTTTACCAATCTTACCCAATCAACAAAAAAAAAACTTTTCTTTTGCTCTGTGAAAAATCATTTATTGCGGTTCTTGCGATATAGTTCTGGTAATCAGTTTCAGAAGTTGTGACATTAATATAAGTATTAGCCAAAGCCACACCTCGTTCTGCCACATCATTTACTACTTGTAATTGTTGAACTTTTTTCTTTGCCTCTTGAAATGACTTGTTGGCTTTCCAATTCTGTGGATCTATTTTTAAAAAATCGATTGAAATATTGCAAGCTTCAAAAAAAAGTTAGACTGGCTTTAGAAATGAATTGTTGAATTTCTTTATTTCTAAAGTTTTCTTCTGTTAAAGTTACATTTGCTACTTCATAATCGCTGCATGGAGTATCTGCAAGTTTTTTTTTGTCATTAAGTGCTAAGTTTTGGTGTCGATACGTTCATCAAAAAACGCTGGGGCAGCCAATGTAAAGTACCACTGATGACCTAGAAAAGTTAAAGCGAGGCTTTTGCAACTGCTTTATTAATAATTTTATAGCTATCCAATTCCTTTAATAGGCTCAGATCATTGAGAGGAGCGTATCGAGAGCACTGGCAGAGGTACTAATATTTGATATTTATTCTTAAAATAAATGAACTAAATTCAAGCAAGGCATCAACTGTTGATTTGTCTATATAAGAATGCAACTGGTTTCGGAAAATGCATATTTTCAAAGAATAGATAATTTTCATTATCCAGCGAGCCCGATTGATAGCTCCTGGAGCACACATAAAATAGAAAGTGAAAATGACTGCGTGTAACGGTTTAGATCAATAAATGTCAGAAGTTAATGACAGTTAAAACGTAACTATAAAAATTAATGGAAATATACAATAATTATAACGAAAAAAGTATCACCATTTTTAAGGTACAAACTATAAAAATAGTGTAACTCGGAAACTGTAGGACAAAATTCTATTTTTGTTTTCCTTAATTGTTTAGAACTTATCGGTATTCAAAATCGCGTCACTAGTTTTTATACCTTTGATATAAATTTGAAAAGTTATAAACCATTTTTTACAGAATTTGTTAAACAATTACAAAAGAACTTAATATGTGGAATCGTAATGGACAAAAATATTGCCGGAACTTAAAGTTTTTGCATATGGAAATAAAGTTAGGGAAATTTTCTTTAGAAATATTCAGTCAAAAAGTTAAATGAACGTGGTTATTGACAAAGTTATTAGTCAAGTTTGAAAAAAGGCCGAAAACCAGATTTTTAACAAAGACTTGATTTGCGCGACCTTTAAACCTCTTCCTAAAAATCTAAAAAAAAATTCAAAAATACTGGAACTTATAAGCTTTCAAATTATGCTTGAGCCTCTGACAAAAAAAAAATTTGGGACACCCTAGTGACCATATTTAAACATATTTTTTCTCTACGTGCAGAAATAAATAAAATTGCTTATATTTTTTTAAAGAAAACGTTATGATTATGCTTGTCAATTTGACATTTGTTTCTTTCACATGCCCTATCCAAAAAAAAAGAAAAAATTAGAACAGAAATGTTTTCTAATATGTCCATGATTTCATGGAAATTCTGATCAATATCGAGTGGTACATAAAGGCAGTTTTGAAATTTTTGTAAAAAAAAAAAATTATTTTTTTAAAGCGTTTTTCCAGGATTGGAATTTAGGTAAGGTTAGGTAAGGTTAGGTTAGAGTGGCCGGTCACAAAGACCCCGCATAGACCAGATAGGTCCCTAGCGTTACCACATTGTACTATAACCCGCAGAAGAAAGTCAGTAAAAAGGTCAGTCAGATGTGATGGTATCCAGAGTACCCCACACTCTCTTGACGAATGCCAGGAGTCTCATTAACCCAATTCCAGAGATTTCCCCGAGATCTTGGAAATAATGATCTCCCAGACAGTTCGCCCTGGAGCGCACGAGTGCCGGACAGTAGCATAGCAAGTGCTCTACCGTCTCCTTTTCCCCTGGTACCCCACAAAATCTATAATTGTCACTATTCAACCGCCCAACCGGCGTAAACCGCAGTCCAACAATGACCCGTTATAAAACCTATCAGAAGTCTACAGTCCCTTCTCGATAGCGACAGAAGAATTCTCGTCGCCTCCGGATCGTAGGATCCCCACATTACCTTGGAAACCCTGCACGTTCTTGTGTTTTCCCAAAACGCCTCTGATCTCCTCCGTATAGCAGAATCCGTATCTCTCCTTATATTCTGAATTGGAGCCGGGATGGCCATCATCCTATCGTGTGGTAAACGGGCGCCCCGTTTCGCCAATTCGTCCACCTCTTCGTTGCCCTCTATGCCCTGGTGACCGCGAACCCAGTAGATATGCAATCTCCTATTGGCACAGAGTTTATCTATCGCGTCCCTACACTCCTGGACGACAGAGGAGTATGAGTATTCAGCGGTTAAAGCCTTGATCGCCGCCTGACTATCAATGAAAAAGTTTACCTGCGAGTTCTCAGTGCCGGAAACACGTGCCAAATCAGCTTGGCTGCAAAAACCTCCGCCTGGAAAACGCTGCAGTAATCAGGAAGCTTATACGATTCCCGAATACTCAGTTCTCGGCAGTAGACTGCAGCTCCAACTCCGTCCTCCATTTTGGAACCATCAGTGTAGAATTTGAAGGTCCCTTGGCCAGATCGGAGTCCTGCCAACCAACCGTCCTCCTCTAGGGTAACTCGCGGTTTCCTTCCAAGTGTCAGTCTCGGAATGGTGTAGTCACTGCTACAATCTATTCCTCTTATAATACTACCGTGACCATAGAGTCCATATGCAAATTGCCCCGTCGCCTTAAAGCGGATCGCAGACCTCCTTGCAGTTCCTTTTGCCACTAGATGAATCGGCTGCAAGTCCAGGATCACATCCAGTGCCGCAGTCGGTGTACTACGCAAAGCACCGGTGATACTAAGTTCGGCGAGTCTCTGTACGCCCGTTAGCACATTCCGGTACGATATCTTATCCAAGGCCGTCCACCACACAAGTATCCCGTAGAGTAGGATTGGTCTCGCCACCGCTGTGTAGACCCAATGTGTAAGAGCAGGGGTAAGACCCCACGTTTTGCCTAGCATTCCCTTACATGCGTAGAGCGCAATCGTTGCCTTTTTCACCCTCTCCTCCACATTCAATCTCCACGACAGTTTGCTATCCAGAATTACTCCCAGATACTTTGTGTGGTGTTTGAGTTCCAGGTAAGTACCCCCTAGTTTAGGTCTCCTCCATGGACCAACTTTGTATCTTTTCGTAAATAGTACTATTTCCGTCTCCATTACAGAACTAATAGTATTAGGATCCTTGCCAGTAACTATCACCGCCACGTTATCTGCGTATGCGGTCATCTTTGCTGCTCGTCCCGAAGTCTATTGAGAAGTTCGTTGACGACAAGCGTCCATAGCAACGGTGAGAGCACCCCTCTCTGGGGGGTTCCCCGGTGTGCCTTCCTCATTATCCTGGAGTTGCCCCACGCCGCAGATATAGTTCTACACCGTAGCAGGTTACCAATCCAGTTTTTAGCATGCGGATGTGCCCCAGTGCGAGATAAGCTGGCCAAAATTGCCTTTGTGGAACATTATTGAATGCTCCCGCGATGTCCAGAAATACACCCAAAGAGAAGTCCTTATAGCTTAGGATCTTCTCAATCAGCGAGACAACCGAATGAAGTGCCGTCTCAGTTGATTTACCCTTCGTGTACGCATGTTGATGGACAGAGAGAATGGTCGGTCCCATGTTACCCTTGACATGATAGTCCAAAATTTTCTCCAACGGAATTTAGGGGTATTTCTTTATTAAAAATGGGAATGCTTTTAAGTCCACTATTTTAAGATCTCTTTGGTCTACATAGCTTAATTTCATTGTGATATCTCTATCTATGTCTGATTCATGGAATGTAAAACATTAAAATTATTATTTCTATAGTGTAAACGAATGAAAGAGCTTTCAATAGGAGTAAAAATAGTAATTTTAAGGTTAGACATACTATAAATCTGATGTGAATAAAGATATCATAATGAAATTTGGCAGTTATGTAGATTAAAATGTTCTTAAAACAGCGCAATTAAAAACAAATCCACCTTTTGATTTAAAAAACACCATAATATAAAACATCAAAAGTCCAACTGTGACCTTAAATTTCTCAATAACTGCTTAACCTATTTTAATAAAATTAAAACTGTAGGGAAGAAAAAAGTCTTCTCTCCAGCAAAAAAATGCAAAATTGTATCTATCGGTTTAAAAGTTACAGATTTTTGGCCGATGAAAAATGATTTTCAGCCACTGTGCGTGACCGCTGAATCCGAATATGAAGTCAGAATTGTCAAAAGTCGAAAAATTTTTGAGATATTCCAAAATAACCGTTATTTGTGTATGATGTGAATGAAGTGCAAATAGCTTCAACAATTTTAAACGGATTATGTATTTCTTTCTTTTTACTGAAAGGTTGTAAAATTTCTAACAAACCTGTTGTATTTTTTGCCGTAACGATGCCACCTGCTTGTTCCACCATGTAACGAACGAGTTTTGCAACTCACTTACTCATATGAAATTGGTTATCAAATTGAGTCCAGTCTGTGTCACAGCTGCCAATTCAACCAAGTTTTGACAAGCAGTTTGTGTAAACACCTTAAAATTGGTTTATTGAAAGTGTGGCTGCAGGGGTAGAAACAATTTTTCTGAAAACTTTATGACATAAAAAAGTATAGTCGGTCAAGCCCGATCATATGATACCCTACACCACAGTATATAAAAACAATTTTCGAAAGTCTACCCTATTTGGGATCCATGGACAATCATGGTCCCGCCTATACAAATTTTATTATGAGGTTAAGATTCATGTAAAAGTTTTTGTCCCGATTATATACCTTCATATAAATGAGATTTGTATGCCTTTAAAGTCATTTTAAGATGGGGGTTAATGTACGCCCTACCAGCACATGGCATAATAGCTATCGTAAAAGTTATTGTTGCCAATTTGTATGCCAATACCAACATATATAAGCAAGTTATGGCATTTAAAGCTATTTTTGGGAGCAGTATTAGTTTGGGAGCTATGGTCAAATACATATGGACCGATTTCAATAAAATTTGGTAAGATGATTATGATTGCAATAAAATAAGTTTGGTCCAAATTTAATCTTAATTCCAACATGCTAAGATGGTTTAAGGACATAAAGACCCTATTCCGAAAATAAGCTTGCATAGCGCCATGTGAAATTTTGGACGGAATCACCCAATCTTCAGTAGGATTGTGCCTATTAGAATATATGTTTAAAATTTTATCAAATGTAATCGAGAAACCGTTTAATGATGTTTGATCGTTTTGCAAA
This sequence comes from Pollenia angustigena, assembly GCA_930367215.1. Taxonomy (NCBI): domain Eukaryota; kingdom Metazoa; phylum Arthropoda; class Insecta; order Diptera; family Polleniidae; genus Pollenia; species Pollenia angustigena. The sequence continues at coordinate 75,231,023 of OV884056.1, forward strand.
AAGCCGATTCCGCTATAGATGATTTCCGGCATGATTTTTTCAATCACGCTATTAGTTGTTTTTGTTGTTGTTATTAGTGCAAAGAAGAAAGTCGAAATATAATAAACAATTTTATTTTTATTTGATTTCATACCATATCTTCTTTTTTGGCGACTTTGAAAATATTACCATCCGAAGAATGGGTATAAACTGTAAAATCATAACTAGCAACACTGGCGCGTTGTTAGCAGTTTGAGGTTATGCTTTACCGGCTAAACGTGAAGTAACTATATTCATTTATCTTCGTGTTCCAAAAAATCTAAGTATGTTGTTGTTGTTTATTTAGAATTATTGACTGCCAGAATACACTGTTAACTTGTTGCACCCGCGATGCAAAATATATAAAAAGTTTACTTTTTTAACAGAAATAAAGAGTCAACGCTCTGAAACTTTGCAAAAGTAAGAAGAAATCAAACGCAAACTTAAATTATTTTTTTAAGAGTGTAATGATTGTGAGGTGAAAATAAACGATAACTTAAATCGGTTGCACCCGCGATCTCGATGTGGTTTGATCTCTTATTTTGTTCCTTTATAAGTAAAATTGATGTTTATGTTCACTTAAGTTAGACTGGTTGCACCCGCGATAGTTTGGTGTTGCACCCGCGATTATTAAAAAAATTAATAACTAATTGCTTATTTTTATTTTGTTTAGGGTTTTATTTAATGTTCTTTGTTACTTTAATACTTTTCAAAATATTAAGGCATAACATATTAAATGTATTAGAACTAACAGATTTATGTCTTTTTTGTTTGTGATCTGGAAAGGTTGGGCCAAATTTGTTGCACCCGCGATGGCAATTTGAACCTTCCTCCTGGCTTTTAAAAAATCATATAAAAATTTTTTTTAATTAATATGAATTAAACATATTCAAAAGTAGTCTTTTAAAGACTAATTCAATTAAAAATGTTTTTTATTTAATTAGGTTAAACTAAAACAGGTGTATAATTGTTGCACCCGCAATAATGGAATGTCCCAAAAGCATATAATTTTGTGTAGGAAGTCAAATATTTCATAGCATAGCATAGCATTAGTCTCGAATGCAAGCTTCTTCTTTACAATTATATCTTAAAGCCAATTTGGTGCTGCGGTATTTAGTTATGGGGCACTGTCTCGTCCTCTAATATTGAAAAAAGTCAAAGGCGACAAAATACACTTCTTCGAATAATCACAGCTGCTGTATGTTAAACACTCAAATATTCGCAAGGATCTTAATGTGCCATAAGCTAATAATGTGATTACGAAATATGCTGTAAAATATTTAAAAAGGCTCGAATTGCACCCGAATCCACTAGCTCGAAGTATTTTAAATGATGGCGGTCACACTCGATTAAGGAGAAGAGTTATCTACTACAGGACTCATCCGATTAGAAGAGCGCTCATTACCCACATATGTGAACAGAAACTGTAATGGGAAAATTTCCCTCCGGCACAGGCAGGATATAAAATAACGTATAAGGATACAATTTGATTAAAATTAGTTTGTTGATATTTAATATAGAAGATTCAATTAATAAATAATGGGAGAAAAAAGTGACTTAAGTAATTATTTTTATTATTACGCTAGACATTATAATTAACCGAATAATTAAATACTACACTATACTGCCCTTCTAAGAAAGAAAGTCACATCTTCATTTTATTAGTTTTGAGTTATTTAGCTTTTACGTTTTTTATATTTCGCGCCTTAAAATTAATATTTTTGAAAAATCTCAAAAATTATTTTATTATCCTAACAGACAGGGGAAATTCTGATGATAAAGTAGAGAAAATAGACTTTTGGTTTTTGCCATGCAATAACTAATAAGAAAACCAAATTGAACAAAATTTTGATATGTTTTGTAGATTTTTCATTTCATAGGTAACACTCAATTTACATGATGAATTTTATGACGTCCAATTTTGGACTCTTTCTTCTCTACACCCTTGCTGCCAAAAAAAATGACGTCTAAAATTGGACGTCATAAAATTCATCATGTAAATTGAGTGTAAGTCATTGGTCAATTGCACATAACGATGGTATAGCAAGTTTTTCTTTGCTAAAAGCGCAATTTTTTTCGCGATCCATTTTCTGTTTTTATTATCATAAACGTATGAATTAAGATTACGCAAATAAAAACTAATTAACTTAACTTAACAGAATTTTCCATTTTCTATAACCTTTTACTTAAAAAAATCTGCAAAAACACTCGAAACCAAAAAGCACCAACAATCTTAAAAAATTAGTCTTCTGACCTGTAACTTCCCTGCAAACAATATTGGAACACCTGATTCATTTTGATAAAATGGACTACTCCATGGACTGGTCCGATGTAATGCAAGCATGGACCATGCCATTGTTAAAAAGTGTTTGTGGGGTGGTGGGTTATATGGTCCTCCCCTAGGACATCGTAATGTTAAAAAGACCAAGTTTTTTCCATACGTTTGGGTTACTTTTGGACTAGTCCTGGTCCCTTGTGGGCTAAAATGGGTGTATGAATGAATGTTTGTATGTGTGTACAGCCTGTTTGCACTAATGCACAACACTGTTGGGATTTGACAATTCTTAAATTGTACCGTCTAAATGTCAAAATTTTTCCAAATTGACATAAATTGTACCAAATTTTGGCTATAAAATAAAACAGCAAACATAGTAAAAATGTATAACACCTTTTTATTCAATAAAACAATTAAGAAAGCATAGTCGAATAAGCTCGGCCATTTGATACTCTACCCCACAGTTTATAAGGAACATTTGTTTGAGTATGTGTACTTTATTTGGGAACCATGGGCAATCATGGACCTGCCAGAGCAAAATTATTTCAAGAGGTAATGATTATGTGAAACTTCTTTGTGCGCAATATTATTTAGATCTTCATTTATATATGATTTGGTTGTCCTAAAGGGATTTTAGGAAGGGAGATTATATGGGAGCTATGGTCAGTTTGGGCCTACCAGCACAATATTTTGTCATTACATAGAAGCTATCGTAGAAGTTATCGTCGCCAATTTTTATGTCAATATTAACGCTAATAAGGAAGTTAGGATTAAAAGCTTTATTCGGGAGTGGTATTTGTATGGGAGCTATCGTCAAATATGGACCAATTCTAATAAAATTTAGTAAGATGATTTGAATTGCAATAAGTTTGTTCAAAATTTAATCTTAATACCAACATAATAAGCTTGTTTATAGGCACAAACACTTCCGGAAAGAAGTTTGTTTGAACACATGTGAAATTATGGACCGATTCTCACCATTTTCAGTAAGCTTAGCGCTTACTATTTCAACATTTCATCACATTACTTTTAAAATTGCGAACAAGGCTACATGGACAGACATCCAGCCAGCCGGACTAAGGGACATCGTTAAATCCACTCAGAAATTGATATTGAGTCGATCGGTATACTAAACATCGTCACCAAAAAATTTACAAGAATGGCGCGTAGAATTGACCAAAGATTGCCAACTTAGCCATACCTGTTCTTCAGGTTTCGTTACTACAAAACAACAACAACAACAAAATCGATTTGGAGATACTTGATTGATCCCAGGCTTCGTACAGGGATACGAGTACATATACTTATGCATGAACTTAATATATTATTATAACATCATGAACAATTATACAATTTTTGGTAGTTCTGGTCAGGGCTGGAGATATGTATGTCATTAGAAATTTTATTATTGAAAGGAAAAAAGTGAGTTAATCCACTTCAAAGGAATGATGAACTTCGTTTCGGTTTTTATTTTTAAATTGTACCAAAAAAGGAAGAATTGTACTAGTGTACCAATAAAGTTTCGATTGTACCAAATTTGGTACAGTTGTACCACAAATCGCATCAGTGATGCACAACTTAAGTAAATTTTTATTTGATACGAAATTTTCCATTTTCTGGTTACTGTCCACTCAGTATTACTCTGAGATGATATTCGCAGATCCAAGAACAAAATTCTTTGGCTTCTTAAGCTTATTCGAACTTGTCGGTGTTTGCAAGAACTTGTGCACACACAAACACAAAAAGTCATATTTAAAAATCATTGATACTAAGGAAAAAGCTTATAATTTTGGTCAATGTGACTTTTTATTGATACTAAGGAAAAAAATCTTAAAAGCTTATAATTTTGGTCAATGCGCCTTTTTATCATAGTAAGTGGCAGATAAGACTTTTTTGTCTAGGAAACACGCTAGAAGTCGTAGATGTGATAATTTTGCTTAACGTTTTTCAGCCATTTACAGTGAGAAATGGGTCTTTTAAGCTTAACACAAAAATCAGAAACACAATCACGGTTCCGAATCTGTCCTTATCTCAATTTTGAAATTTTGGAGATTTTGACTTTCTTTCTTAGGAGTAGGCAGTAAACATATGTATGTACGCTCTATTGCATTATGTCCGATATAATACATAATGCAAAGGAAATTTTCTAAAACATCTTTTATTTTGTATAAATATGTATAAAATTAAAATGGCTGAAATTGTTTTTCTTGCCATAAAACCAACACAAATTGTTAATTTGATGTATGGAGAAATATTTTTTTTTTGCTCTTTTTTTAATTGTTCAAAATTTTCTATATGTATTCCAAATCAAACACCCACATTATTTATTAAATTTGGAAAATAACACAAATTGTATAAATATACAAAATCTGCTAACGATTATAATATAGTGGAAATATCGTATTTCTATAAACAAAAATTTAAAAATATATTTAATATTAATATGTGTACATAGAATATTTTTTGAAAATATTAAATATTTATTGCTATAACGCCAAACCCATGTAATACTCAAGAAATATTGACACAATTTTAGCTTTGTTTTATGTAAAAAACAAGTTTGACCTACATATTTAAAATTTATACGGAACTTATTAACCGCTTAGTTAATAAGTGACCTGCCTTGGAAAAGAATAGATATGAAAATATTTGAATAAAGAAAATGCAAATATTCCAAAATAGTTTTTTTTTTTCTTTTTAATAGAATATATTTGAAATGAAGAAAAACACTTGATAAGTTAGATACACACGAATTATCAGGGATCTATTTATAATTTTGAAAATTCAAAATGTATTAAAAGGCAGAGCGTTTTTTTGTGAAGGAGGGGGGTGGGGGATGGGAATAAGAGAGAATTTTTTGAATTGAGAATAAGAACTAGAGGCAACACACCTTTGTATGTGTTTTAAAATGAATGAACTTAAAAGAAAAATCGGAAAATTGTATATCTATATAGAAATATACGTATAGGAAAATTTATTTTATTTAATACATATATAATATACATGTACGTATACATATACAGGAAATTAAAAATGTATATGTATTTATGTCAATGATGCGTGTGAGTGTGCGTTTTTGGTGATCTTGCATGATGAAGTCTAGGAAAGCGAGTAGGTGCTTGAAGTAATTGGGATTTTGTTTTTTAATTTCAATTTCTTTTATTAAGGAAATTTTTTAAGAATAAACACAAACACAGTTGATATATACATACGTATTATGGGAGCTAAAATTTAGGGGGAAATTTTTGTTGGTATTGTTGTATATTATAAGATTTTGAATGAAAATTTTGAAAAAAATGTGTACTTTTTCTCGTTCTTTACAGAGTGTGTGTGTGTAAATGAAACAAAATAATTTTTTTGCGACGGGGGCTTTGTGTGGCTAGAAAGTTGGTCTGCATCAGTGTTCTCGGGGTTTTGACAGCGTATAGTGTGTGTTGGAACGCTAAGGTTAGTCGCTGTTCTAACAGTAAAAAAAGGATAACCTCAAAAAATATTTTTTTTTTAAATATTAAAATAAAAATTAATAAAATTTTTAGATCAAAGAAAGATATCTAAAAATTTTTTTGACAAAAATAAAATCTAAAAACAACTGAAATTTGGTATTAATATGAGTACAATTTAAAATTTTAAAAATAACGTGTGTGTGTGTGTGTTTAAAAAATATTTAAAATATTAAATAAATAAAATTTTGAAAAAAAAAAACAAATTCAAAATAAAAAATAGAAAATATAATAAAAAAATATGACATAATACAATTAAAATAAAAGCAAAACAAAGTAAAAATACTAATTTTTTCTATAAATTCTATAAATTCTATAAAAAATACTATAAATGACAAGCAGGCATATAAACGTCATAAATTTCAAAAAAAAAACTACATTTTAAAAATAACATAATAATTGGAAATGTTCAATTAACAGTGTTATTGCCTTAAAATAAAAGTGTTTATATTAAAAATACATTAAGAAAATATACATACTTTGAATTTTTACAAATAAGGAATTTTGTAATTGAATCTGTATAAAAATACTTTCAAAATTTTATGAGTGTGTATATGTTAATATTTGAATATAGATGTGTAGATACTTACACATATACAATTTCTTAACACACACAACCACACATAAATATATAAACACACACCTTAAGAAACACCTATACATAAACAATACTCAAGCATACACACACACACAGTTATACATTTACGAAAATCTGTGTAAAAAATTTCAAAAATGTATACTAAAAGTGTTAAAAAATGATTTTTAAAATTTATATTACTGAAATATTCTGAAAAAGCTTAAATTTAAAAAGCTTTTTCTATATATACAATACTAAAATAAACAGCCTTGAGTTTTACGCCCACAAATCATATTTTTTTTTTCTTTTTTTAAATCAATTTCAAATTATGATGTGAATTAGCAAAGCAAAAAAACTTAAATTTGTTTAAACTTTTAAAATAAATGTTTCCATTCTTTTTTGTTTTTTAGGGGAATATATATACTATATTTTCCAAAAGCTTTTAATTAAAGGAAAAAAATCTTTTAATTAAAAAAAGAATTTGTATCATTTGAAAGTTAAATATTGGAATAATTTCAATTTTAAATTGATTAAATTGAAATACTCTTCCAGTTTTAAGAAACATTTCTTCAAAAAGATTTTTTTGCAAAAAGAAAACAATTTTATATTTTTATATTAAGTGTATTCATTTTCAACTCCATATTTTAAAAATATATATTTCATTTTATATAAACAGGCAGTTAATATCGAACGAAATATGAATTTTATAGGTCGACTATGTATGGCAACCAAGCTTTAGTTAAGTTACCAGATGCCAAAAATATATTGCAGGTGGCAACTGATGGCGATTTAAGTTGCCAAAAATCAAATATTTAGGCATCCATAAAGTTTGGCGTGCTGTGTCGATGTTTTAAGTAAAAATACGCTAATCTAAAAATTTTTGAGTTTTTTTTAATTTTAAACATATTTTTTATGTTTAGAAAATTGATAAAATTACCACGAGACAACAATTTGATTAAGTCATCGTCCAGACTTGCAATTTTTGTTGCAGCAATTCTTGAGTTTATTCGAGAGAGTGGTGAGAAGATTGGGGAGGGGCACTCAGTTTTATGTACTCTGCAAATCTGTTTTGTTTTGTTTTTCTTACACTTTTTAGTTTGAAGTTCGCTGTAGGTGTACTTGTATTTATATACATACATATATATAAAAAAAGGAGAAGAGGAAAGACAAGTGTTCAGTCTTTAAAGTGTTTCCTGTTCGATTTTGAAGTATTCCATATTCGTAATGAAAATCTCTATTGAAACAATGGATCGATTTGGATAATTTTAGATATCAAACAACTTTGAACCCGCCATGTTCTGTAAATCAAAATCGATTGAAATTAAAATCGATGGAGGATACCTTTAAATTTGTTAAAAAAAACCAACGTAGCTTTTCCTGATTTTTAGAATAGTTCTGGGGCCTTATTCTGGCAGTCGTGATCGAGTACTTTCTCGATTCAAAGGCAAATTTATTTCTAATTCTTTCAGTCGATACTGAACGAATCGAAATTATTTTTTCAGTATTGTGAAACTCAAATTAATGCTTTACAAGACTGAAAAATGCTTTCGTATCGAGAAAGTACTCGATCACGACTGCCAGAATCAGGCCCCTGGTAAAGATAAGTGGTCCTCAAAGTATGCGGTATATAAAAGATAATGTTTTTATGAACTTTGAATACAGGATCGTTTCAAAAACTTATTCAATTTGAATTTCACTGGAATTCGATTTCCATAACTTAGCTGTATGAAAGTAACTTGCACTACTTGAAACGCTGATCAAGCTCTAATTTTCGTGATATATGTAGCTTTGTTTAAAAAATAAAGGACCTTTTACTACATTTAGTAGCATAACTTGAGAAGGGTAAAAAAAATAATACGAAATTTTACAACAAAATTATCTTTAGAACCTGCAATGTTTCAAAATTTGGTCAGTAGTTTCAGAGATATCATTTAAGTTTGTTTTAACGTTATATCGCGATGGCTTGAGCTCATATAAAAAATCTTGTTAGCCAGCGACGGCCAAATATTTACCGCAACGAAATTTACTGTAAACTTGTGTTATTATACCAAAAAGTATTATGAACATAAAACCTTCTTAAAATTATAACTTATGTTCTTCCTTTCCAAATACATGCAATTTATTGAATGAGCTAAATTAGAAGCTAAAAAACGCATAAGATGTTATTAGCTTAAAGAACTTAGCATAAGTTGGTTTAAAAAATAATAGCGATATTCAGTACTGGGTGCAAATTCTTGCGAAAGAGCAAATGTAAAATAAGTAGCTTTTTAAAACCAAAATATACAGAGTTTCCGTTAGAGTTTATAAAAAGGCTACAAAATTGTACCATTTTAATACTTTTTTCATGCCTAATATTAAAACTGGAGAAATTTTGCAAAATCATTTGCTCCAAATACTAAGTACCGCCATTGTTAATATTATTCGTGCAAGAGTTTAATCTAAAAATCATGAAAAGAAATCTGTGTATTCGTTAACAATTTTAAAATCCGTTGTTAAAAAGAAGATTCTTAAAAATTCTTAAAGATTCTTATTCAAAATACTGTAAAAGCTTTTTAAAACCCCTGAAAAAAATATCCTAATACTTTAACTTTAAAAGAAACAGCTAAAAGAGCTACATTTATTGCCTTTAAATGTAATTTATAAGTTAATTTGTTTATTATATGTTGCATATACAACAAAAAGTATACCTTCGGCACCACCAAGCAACAGACCGGCATCTCTGGCGGGCATCGAAACCGCAACCCTCACACTTATATATATACTAGAGCATTACCAACTAGCCTGACAAGGCACCCACCTTTATATCTTTTAATGCCATTTTAAAAGAAATCTAAAAAAATGGCTACAGTAATTTCCAAAATACATACTTATTAAGTCCGTTTTTTTTTTAAATTAAAAAAAAACACATAACTTTAAAATAAAACAAAAAAGACAAAACGCCCACGCAAATATTTAAAAAAAGTTTATATTTCAAATATCGAAATATTTTCAAATATTTTGTTAAAAAGTTTAAAAGCTATTTTTGAAATATAAAAAGCTTTTTTTATAAAAAAAAAATCTTTTTTATAATATATCTGTGGGGAAAAAACATTTTAAATCTGGAGGCTAATGAGATCATAAATTTGTTTATATTTTGGCCTCTATAAATAACAAAATAAATAAACTGAAATGAATAAAAAGTTAAAATTATTGTTTTTTCTTTAATTTAATGGCAAGCTATTAATAGTTATATATATATATATATATATATATATATATATATATATATATATATATATATATATATATATATATATATATATATTGCCAGGGAATCACAGAAATTAGGAGCTTCCTCCAAAGTCATTCATCGACCTAACCGCTCCTCAGTATTATCTGGTACTCCATGGTACTCCACCTGTAATACGTGTGAGTTTTAAAGGGTACTCCAACAAGTCAATTCGTTATTTAAGACAAACAGGTAAAAATTAAGGATAGAAGCGAAAGCTTACAGTTAATGTTAAACCTCGCAAAACTGTATCTTGGTAAAGTTAAACCAAACCAAGCGATTAGAAAATCTATATATATAAAACAGGATGTGTGTATGTATGTATGTATGTATGTAACGTATGGACTCCAAAACGGCTGGGCCGATTTTGATGAAACTTTCAGGGAATCTTCAGAATATTCAGGCGGGTGACACTGAAGTCTGATTTTTGATTTTCCGTCTGTGGGCGGAGGGGTGTGGTAAAATCTAATTTTCATCTTTCACCACCAATGACATCTATATAATTTGGACGATTTTTTCTTTCAAATGATCGCCATGGTCCAACTTAGGTTTATACGAAAATTTACCACGCCAACTTTTACGCCCTTTTTTATTAAGCGCATAACTTGAGAACGGCTTGACCGATTTGGACGATTTTTTCTTTAAAATCATCGCCAAATTCCAACTTAGGTTTTAACCGCCCACTTCAGAATATTCAGGCGGGCGACACTGTGAAGTCTGATTTTTGATTTTCCGTCTGTGGGCGGAGGGGTGTGGTAAAATCAAATTTTCATCTTGCACCACTAATGACATCTATATAATTTGGACGATTTTTTCTTTCAAATGATCGCCATGGTCCAACTTAGGTTTATACTAAAATTTACCACGCCTACTTTAACGCCCACTTTTTTATTAAGCGCATAACTTGAGAACGGCTTGACCGATCTGGACGATTTTTTCTTTAAAATCATCGCCAAATTCCAACTTAGGTTTTAACCGCCCACTTTTTTCGATTAACCTTAAATCATAAAACGGCTCCATCGATTTGACTAATTTTTCTTTCAAATGTTCGTATCTTTTTATCGGATTTTAAAAATCGAACGCAAACATTTTTCCTAATTTGGACAGGACAATGTCTGTCGGGTCAGCTAGTTTTAAATGAAAGACAAACCCACGAAAGGCAGGCAAACAAGAGCGTTTTGATTGCCCTGAAAAGATTATGACAATGTCGCGAGAGCTTCTTTTTTTATTAACATAATATTAACTGTACCGAATTTTTGAGGTTACCAGGCCTGGTACACATTTCGATCGAAATGATTTTAATTCCGTAGTTGAAATTCCGATCAAATTTATTTTGGATTATTTAAATTAAATTTTTTTGAGAAGCAAAATATTGAATTATGTACTTCCAATTTCGATTGGAAATTTTTTTATATTTTGTAATGTAAAATCTTTTAACTAAAAACGAAATATAAATATATTCTTTCTTTCTTTCTTTACAGTGTTATATCTTCTTTAATTTTTCCTTCCCGTTTAGTAGTTAAAAACAAAAAAACACAAACATGGATGCCATCAAGAAGAAGATGCAAGCGATGAAGCTTGAAAAGGACAATGCCGTTGATAAGGCTGATACCTGTGAAAATCAAGCTAAAGATGCCAATTCCCGTGCTGACAAATTAAAGGAAGAAGTACGTGATTTGGAGAAAAAATTGGTTCAAGTTGAAGCCGATTTAGTCTCATCAAAGGAACAATTGGATAAAGCCAATCAAGAATTGGAAGAAAAAGAAAAATTGTTGACCTCAACTGAATCCGAAGTAGCAACTTTGAATCGTAAGGTGCAACAAATTGAAGAAGATTTGGAAAAATCTGAAGAACGCTCAACCAGTGCTCAGCAAAAGTTGTTGGAAGCTACTCAAGCTGCTGATGAAAACAACCGGTAAGGAGGTTAAATAGAATGTTAATAATTTGCTTAAACGAAAATTTATATAGAAGCTAGAAGTTAGCTTTCCCTCAAATAATTAATTTCAGTGTATTTATCAAAAATAGAAATACGGAAGTTATTGAAAATTTGGTTAATTCGAACGATTTGTCTTAAAGGAACTTGGATTTTTGTTATGAGTTAAGATTTTGTAGGCGAAAAAAAAAATTCAAAGTCATACCCAGCAAAATTATAACAGTCTTACGATCATAAAAAAGCTTGTTTCTATTAATTTTTCTCTTCTAAACAATTACAGTATGTGCAAAGTATTGGAAAATCGTTCTCAACAAGACGAAGAACGTATGGATCAATTGACCAACCAATTGAAAGAAGCCCGTATGTTGGCTGAAGATGCTGATACCAAATCCGATGAAGTATCCCGCAAATTGGCCTTCGTTGAAGATGAATTGGAAGTTGCTGAAGATCGTGTCAGGTCCGGTGAAGCCAAGATCATGGAACTTGAAGAAGAATTGAAGGTAAAACATATAAAAAAAACCCTCCAAAATCTTCAATAAACATTTGAAAACCAACAGGTTGTCGGCAACTCCTTGAAATCTTTGGAAGTATCCGAAGAAAAGGCCAACCAACGTGTTGAAGAGTTCAAACGTGAAATGAAGACTTTGACCGTTAAATTGAAGGAAGCCGAACAACGTGCCGAACATGCTGAGAAGCATGTCAAGCGCCTCCAAAAGGAAGTCGACAGGCTAGAAGGTAAGTTTCTTTTTTTCTTTAGAATTCTATTAAATTGGCTTTAAAGGTTTAAATTTATAAAGAAACATTAGTTTTGCTTTAAATTCCACTAACCTTGAAATTAAATAAAAATTCTTTAATTTAAAATCTTTTTGTGTAAATACATTTATTTACCGTTATTTTTTTTACAAAATTAATTAAAATCTATATTTTTATAATTGATTTTTTTTATTATAAAAATATGCTAAAAAGCTTTTTTAATATTAATTTAACCAAAAACAAACATAAAAATGCCTTTTGCAGACCGTCTCTTCCATGAAAAAGAAAAATACAAAGCAATCTGCGATGATTTGGACTCCACCTTCGCCGAACTTACCGGATATTAAGAACATTTTAAAAACTAAACATAGAAACAAATTACCAAAAAACACTTGTTACACGTTTACAACCAAAAAAAGACCAGCACACACTTTAAATCTATTTTCCTACATTTTTCTTACAATTTCAAAACGTTTTGTAAATTAACAAATATGTATTTTGAAAAGAATTCCTCTAACCTAAAACCTATTCAGTCATGCGATGCGACCTTTAAAAAGGTGACGCTTTCTTTTCCAACCCTTTCAGCCATGTAAATACTTTTACTAATTTATTTTCATGAATATTATTTTTTAATATTTACTTTTGGAATCATTTAGTTCATTACATTACATAACATTACATATTATACAATTTTGTGCTTTTATTCTTGAATACATTTTTTTCTCTGAGTGTATATATTTATATTAAACACAAAACACACTGAAAAAAACAACACTGTAAAAAGAATTTCAAAACAGCGTTTATTTTTAAAAATACAAAGAAACCAACCTGACCTGCCTTCTACGATTCTTGTAAATTAGAAAACAAAAAAGTCAACCAACCATATAGAGAGAGGTGATTGAATTCTCGCCAGTCTAAGTTCCAAATATTATAAATATTTTGTTGTAAGCCTTAATGTAATTTGTTTTTTATCTATAATTTTGAGTTGAATTTTACGTTTTTTTTTATGTTTGATGTGGCATGATATTGAAATCCAAACAAAACAACACCCTTGGTCACACAAAAAGCACACGTTAATGTTTTACTGATTATTTTTTTCAATTTTCATTTAATTGTTTTTTTTTTATTGAAATTCACTATTGTCATATGGAAATAACGTTGAGTTAATTATTTGGCATACAATGTATTTTATTCAAATATAATTTACAATTCACGGTTTGAGAGAGTGTAAAGTTTGACAGCACATCGTAGATTGAAATAAAAACACTTCGTTCTTAATAATTTCAAGATGTTAAAAGTTTGTTCGAAATGTTAAGTAAAAATTTTAAATCCAAAAAGAAATCGACACTAAATGGATTTAAAATCGATAAAATTTTAAAAACGACCCTGTAATTAAAGTTCATAAAAATATTCCTTTTTATCTATTTCATTCCTTGAGTAACAATTATCTTTACGGGAACACTTCTTAGAACTAGAAAAAACTACGGTAATTTTGTAAATTATTGAACTTTAAATCTCGTTCGATTTCAATTTCACTTCGATTTCTAGAACATGTCCGTATTCATTATTTTGTCAACGTTTTGTAGACTGAATAGTAAAATAATTTAACGAATCAGCAATAGCTTATTCCTCTTAATTTAATTTTGATGTTTTTTCGAATAAAAGTTTAAAAAAAGTCAGAAAATTGTTAATATGTACTTCATTAATTTAATGTCCGTATAACTGTTAAGACGCAGTTTACACTTTGCGCTCTGTCCCTGCCACAAACTAAGTATTTTTTTTGGTGTCCCTTCGCAGTGCTTCATGCATTCATATCTTCCGTGTTCAACAGTTTTTTGATGTTTAATCGGTGCTGCCATATATGTGAATATTTAATTATTCTGTAATATGCCAAATATAACAGATAAGTAAACAATATGGTAACACTACTTTTTTCAATTCAAACGGCAAATCGTCATATGATTTCAAAAAGTTACCTAAGTTACAAAAAATGCAACATCGTCTTTTTGATCGGCTATGATGCCGCGTATCAAAATACATGTTTCTTGAAAAGGTTTAACTCCTACAATTGAAAATAACGTTTTTATCAAAAAAAATCTGAAAGGCCTTATTGCAATCAAGTATCTTTGAACCCCCTGTAAAGATAATCTTCCTGAAAATCAGAAAGCATTTCCAGCAAGAAGTATACTTTCGAAGGCCTCAAAAAATAGTCAGTCTGGTGCTGACTCCCGCAGTACCAGATAGTATCTCTGGTCAGCCGTGATCTCAAGAGGTCTGTAAATTTTGGATTTTTGCCGAATGCAAGAGGATCTAACAATAGAAAATTATATGTCCTTAAGATGATCCCAACAAACCCCCGAGGGAAGTTTTTTGGGGCAGAAGCAAAGCGCAACTGGTTCTTAATGTCATTCAAAAGACTTGATGCCATATGGCAACATTATGTTTCAATAACTGCATCCTTTTTAAGATTTCAAGAATAGAACAACTATTCAATTAGTTAATTTTAAAATAAAAAAAAATATCAAAGAAAAATATAAACTTTTTAGAGACAAAAAGAAAATCTTACGACTTAAACCTGAAGGGTTAAAGTAATTTGCATCCTAAAATTAAAAAAAATACGCTGTGTATTGAAAAAAAAACATACATATGTACATATTTCTAAAACTTAATATCACACATATTTCTTGTGTACCTTTAAAACCTTCTAACTGTTATTCTACGACTAAACTTTCCACTAGCTGTTCTAAGAATCTAAACAAAGACCTAAGATTTCTATAGAATACAAAAAATTGAAATGAAAAAAAAATAAGACACATTTTTCATGGTAAATGTTTTTTCTTTAAGTGTATGTCTAATTTTGTACGTTTTAAAAATGCACCGTAAAAAAATTATCCGCACTAATTTAAAAGAAATTTTTTTTTTCACTAACATAAAAAAATAAAAGCAAAAAATATTGTTTAAGCACCTCTACACTATTTTTTTAAATGTTTTTTTGTCTATTTATTGTAAAATATAAAACAAATTATTTATTTAATTTTCTCTATACCATTTTTATAGACGAATTGGGCATCAACAAGGACAGATACAAGTCTTTGGCCGACGAAATGGACTCTACATTCGCCGAATTGGCTGGTTATTAAATTGTTGGTCTCTTTTTAAATTGAATATGTTTTCCATCTTGTAAAAAATAAAAAAAAAAACCAAAACAAAAATCTTAAAAAAACAAAAATTTAAATCTAACATCAACACAAACAACACCATCATCTTCATAAGATACCATTTACACTGCATGAAGCTCCCAGCAGATTTCACATTATACCAAATAAACTCACCAAAAACGTAGCCACCTACCTGACTGCTCTAAAAAATTTTACTGAGTGAAAGATCTGAATCGAAAATTTTTGCGGTAGCAGCATAAAAATATTGGATTCAATCCGAGTGCGTGCATTAAAAACGTGTTTCTGCAAAAATTTTATATGTGAATTGAAAATGCCAAATATCGATAATAAACTTTTTTTTTTTGAAAAAACAAACTTATAATTTATACTCGTACATATTTAAAAACAATTTTTAATTTAATTTTATCTTTTTTAATTAAAAAACAAAAATACCAAAAAACAATCAAAACAAAAACACCATAATGCTATTATTTATTCTCAAAAAATATACATTATTTTAATAATAGTAACTAAAGAAAATTAAAATAGAACAATTTATATTTTTGTGTACTACTATGAGTATATGTGAGACAGAGAAAGAAAAAGAAAGCATTAAAGAAAGAAAGCTTTTTTTTTTAATATGTCATTAACAGGTAGTCTAATGGAAAGAGAGTTAATTGAAATTAATTCAACGAACAACAGAGAGCGACCAAATCTATTAAAAAACACGAAATATGTATGTATGTAATTGTAATAACCAGGAAAACCCAGAAAAACTTACTTGCATTAAAAACTTAAAAATATGCTCTAAAAATTGTTGAAAATATGCCTTAAAAATCCAAAATTGCTTATTTAAAAGCAAATAATAATACATATTTAAATTAAAACAAATAAAAAAAATTTTAATCGGTAAAACCCATACACATTGTATTTACAGACGAATTTCCGAGATTGTACCCTATTTGGAATCGATAGGCAGTCATGGGCTCATTAAAACAAAGTAATGTTACGAGGTCAAAATTCATATAAGTGTAATTTGGGCCGAATATTATCTAGAAGCACCATCTACATATATAAGATTTTTTGTCTTAAAGGGTCGCTAAATTTTATATTAAATAGTATTAACATTTAAAAGAAGGTTAAAGCAAATTTTAATTGCAGTAAAATATTTTTCGGCCGATTTTTATCTTAACACCATCCTAATTAGATGGTTTTGAAAGAGTCTATTTCGGAAAGAAGTTTGTATTTGTGAAATTTTATACCGATTCTTACCATTAACATAGGGTTTTTCCTTAGTGCATTAAAAATGTTTTTACCAAATTTTATCAAATGATCAACAAAATTGCAACTCGTACATTGCGCTCAAGGCTTACATGAATATACAACCAGCCAGAGCGACATCGTTAGATCACTTTAAAAAGTTGTCAGTCAGAATTCTATGTATTACACACACATTGGTTTTTCCTCAATTTTGGCTTATATTTAAAATTTGTTAGCTTAAAATAAAATGAAACTGAAACAAGTTAGAGTGCTATATTCGGCTGTGCCGAATCTTTGATACCCTCCACCGACAGTTCGAATGTTTTTGGAGTAATATCTGTATAATGTCTATTTATTATTATTATCTTTATAAAAACAGACATTTGCATTAAAATTGGTTGCGGTTTAGAACTATATAAAGTCATTGACCGACAATCTTAAAGTTTATTGCTTTTTTTTAGCAATTTTAAATAGCTTGAGTAAAATATCAGTTCAAGTTGAACTTAAATGATTTTCAGAAGAACAAATTATATTGAAGCCATGGTAAGCTATGAGCCAAACATCCCAAAATTCTGCAGAGTGATTTCTGGTATTAAAAAACATAAATTTCAATACAGCGGAGCAATTAGTTTTAGCGTTTGCAGTGAATTTCAGAAGGATGCTAAAATGGGATCTTAGGTAAATTATGGACCGTATATCGCAAAACTACATACCATTTTTTGTTGGACATATGAAGCTAAACTGGAAGAAAGTTTACCGCAATATCTGTATCTGCTACGATTTTAGGCGTATTTAATTATTTTACCAGAGGGCTTTATATGGGGCCTAGGGTTAATTATGGATCGATTTTCACGAAATTTCACAGTGTCATTTCTAGTCCTACAAAACTGTGACGTACCAATTTCTATTATGATAGCATTGTTTATTAACGCGTACTAAACTGTTTTCCGGGAGTAGGGTTTATATGGGGCCTAGGGTAAATTTATAGACCGATCTTCACGAAATTTTGCAGTGTTATTTCTAGTCCTATTAAACTGTAACAACCCAAAATTTGTTATGATAGCATTATTAATTATGGTTTTAGGCGTACTAAACTGTTTTCCGGAAGTAGGGTTTCATATGGGGCCTAGGATAAATTATGAACCGAACTACACGAAATTTTACAGTGTCATTTCTTGTTCTAAAAAACTGTGATGTACCAAATTTTGGTATGATTGCATTATTTTTTACGGTTTTAGGCGTACTAAACTGTTTTCCGGGAGTAGGGTTTATATGGGGCCTGGGGTAAATTATGGAACGATCTTCACGAAACATTACAGTGTCATTTCTAGTCCTATTAAACTGCGACGTACCAAATTTTGTTATGATAGCATTATTTTTTACGGTTTTATGCGTACTAAACTGTTTTCCGGAAGTAGGTTTTATATGGGGCCTAGGGTAAATTATAGGCCGATCTTCACGAAATTGCACAGTGTCATTTCTTGTTCTAAAAAATTGTGACGTGCCAAAATTTGTTATGATAGCATTGTAAATTAGGGGTTTAGGCGTACTATACTGTTTTCCGGGAGTAGGGCTTATATGGGGCCTAGGGTAAATTATGGACGGATCTTCACGAAATTTCACAGCATGATCTTCAGTTGAATAAAACAAATTTTTGCAAAATCTTATATAATTCTTTGCATTTTTCCACCATTTATGTTAGTTTTTGTAACAAAATTATAAATTTTTTTAGGTGGTGGTTCCACATTTTGATTCATAGCTCTGATCCTATTGAACCAATTTTGGTGGATTGCTTTCCGAAACTGCTTAGGATAACTACAAGCAATTTGACACCAAGTTTGTTTAATTCTTTTGAGTTTTTTGAAAGTGAGCGTGTTTTCAACAGACGGACATGGCTAAATCGACTTAGAATTACTCAAGGACCCAAAATATATATACTTTATTGGGTATGAGATGAATAATAAAAAAGTTTCACACCGATTGACAAACTGAGTATACCCTCTTCACAGCTAATTGTGGTGGAGGGTATAAAAAGACAACCTGCTTTGGCTTACAATTGTAGAGCGAAAATTAAATGTAAACGGTGAAATTGACTCAATACGTTGGGTATACAGATTAGACATTTAAAATAGAAAAGCCATTTGTAAACGGGAATTAAAAAAAAATATTCTCTACAAAAACATTTGAGGGCATTAAAAAAATTTTACATGTATCAAAATATTCTCCAAAAAGGTGAAATATGCGCTATAAAACAAACAAATGCTGAAAAATAACTCTTTGAACTAAAATATGCAAACAAAATGCTACAAAGGCTAAAATATGCAAAAATATGCACTAACTAAAACGGATAAATATATTGTTTCTGCCTTCATTGGCGCCACAAGTAAAAACATGCAATGGCATATAAAAGGTTTCCCTGGCAATAGCCATTAAATCACCTAAATAAAATGAAAACAGGTAGAGTATATTGGTGTAAAGTAAAACACATTTAAAAGTACTGTTTGAAAAACATTTTGTTAAAGTTCTTATTTAACTACAAGTCCTCAAAAAAAATTTTGTATCCATCCTAAAAAATATATGTATATGTGACAGTTTCAGTTAAAAGGGACCTATGGGCAAGAAATGAGTTTTGGAGAAAAACGATTTTGAAGTTAAAAAGTTAATTTTTTTTTTATCAAAGGTGTATTTTAAAGCTTACTTATGACAAAAGTAATGCAGTTAGAAAACGGTTTGCTGCATTAGAAAGAGCGTATTGTCTATTTTAAGATTCACCAAAAAAGTAAAAATCGATTTTATCACAAATACTTGTGGTGTTCTATAAAAATCTAGTAATACCTGTTGTTGGAACGATTAAATTCGCAAGACAAGCCATAGAAAGAACAATTTCCCCACAAATACATATGTATGTATATATATTCAGAAGATAGAAGCCCCCGTACAAATTTCACCGCGGAATCGCGGTTTGGACACTATAGCGACAATTCTATGTTGTCCTCCACCTTTCCTGTAATGAAAATTTGTCAAATCTTGATGCTAAGCACTCAATGCCCCATATAAATGATACCCAAAAATAACGATTTAGTTCAATATCTTAATATTATTATTATTTAACTATTGACAATCATTCATTCAATCATTTTTCGCAGCTCGCATAAATATATACCCAAAAAGGGGTATTTTATAAAAAACGAAAAAAGTACAGAAGTAAAATTTCTTCAAAAAGATAAACACTCCAAATTGATAAGTAAAGGAGAAAACATTACGGAAACAGATTTCCATGAGCCGTGTTGGCCTCATCCCATGCTGGGTGACAAACAATGCGTTTATCAGGCAGGTAGCAATTTTGAGTGTATATTCCGACAAAACTTAAACACCTTACTTAGGAGCTAGAGCTATCTTCATACATATATTTGTTTAGATAGCAACAGCACCTAGGAATGATTGCAGTTAGAACCTTCCACAAGTGGTTTATGAAACCCATCACCGAGCTTTGATTTCATCCACAGCCGCCACGTGATCCCCGAAAGTACCCCTTTGAAAAAAAGCATCTTCCCTTAATCCCTAAACTTAAGGCACGTAAGCGCAACCTTTGAAAGGTACTAATTTCACTGTGCAACCAAAAAAAACAGCTTCAATAATTGCAACGCGAAATGAAACTAGACTATTGGTAGAGCAAATCTGCCAAAGGGTTTTGAAAAGTTAGCTCGGTTTCTCGAAATATCGGCCCCTAAAGTTTTTGAATTTTTTGAAAAGGCGTTTGGCATAAGACAAAAAAATATACATACTTAATGTACTTCTGAGCTAAAATACTATTTCAGATGTCTTCAGTAGAATAGAATGGCGATTCTTTTCTTAGAATATATTAACCCTCTAACACTAAACTTAAGGGATAATTTTGGTCCTTTTTTAACTTTAGAGGGTTAAAATGTTCAACGAATATTTTCTGCATCAAATTTTACTAGGGTTCTTCTTAGACCAAAAAATCGTGCAATGTATGTAAAACGGATTTTCGAAATTTCTGGCATCGAAATTTTTGAATTTCTTGAAATGTTTAATCTCCGGCGAAAGATGTTCCACAAGAGTTAATGTCATGCGCTTCTAGTCCATCCACCATATCTCTCTTTAAAAGACCGCTATGATGATACGAAAACAAAACTGAAAATAAAACTCCTCCGATATCTCTCGACTGCTTCTTTATGATCCTTCCTGTTTCCAGGAGCTCGTCCTCAATAAAACATAAAGACTCCTATAAAGTGACCTATAAATTTTGAATACTTTTGGAAAGCAGGTATTTCCCAAGAGCCTGTTTTCCCAAGAGGATGTAACATCAAGAAGTGAAAATCCTTTCGATGATTAACTTCATCTCCCGCGGGAAGAACAATGGGACTTGTTCATAGAGGTGAGTGTGTAGTAAATTTTTTCGCTCGTGATTGTGATTACTTTGAATATTAATCACGCGTGAGTAAGCGAGTGTGATTGCAGTAAAATCTTGCGTGTCTGACTAAAATTCTCACGCATCCACGAAGACTTTTTCGAGAAACAATAAAAGATATAAAAATTTTCGCTGGGTGTGCGTGATTATTAAACTTGAAAAATTAACTCATTGTGAGCGCGCGTGATAGCAGACATTTTGTTAGTTAGTGTGCGTTTCTTTCCTTAGTAAGTCAAAAACCACTTAAGCAGCCCCCTCTATTTTTTAATATAAAATATGTTCTATCAAAAATAAAATATGTACAATCGTATCAAGTTTTCTATCGTTGGTTGTTATTCAAAAACTGTGGATAATTCTGGCAGTCGTGATCGAATACTTTATCAATTCAAATGCAATTTTGGTTCTAATTCTTTCAGTCGATACTGAACGAATCAACATTATTTTTTAGAATGTTAAAACTCAAATTAATACTTTACAACACTGATAAAGTAATTTTGATCGACTGGAAGAATGAGAAATAAAATTGGTTTCGAATCGAAAAAGTATTTGATCACGGCTGCCAGAATTCGCCTCCAGATAATATCTACATATAATTTAAAAGCTAAACAGAATATTTTTTCTTGTCGATCAGTGTAAAAATAAATTACGATTATTTTGTTGAACTATTTATGGTTTTTAATCCAAATTTTTTAATATTTTTAATTAGGCTTAAGTTCATGAAATTTAATTGTTATTAAATTATTTTTGTGAGGAAAGGAATTTTACAACATGAAAATTAATTAAAATTGTTATTGATAATCTTTCATTCTTGACGTGGCTCGGGCTCGAAAATGTACTTGGACTTCAAGAAAAATTCTTGACGAAAGTACGAAAAACAGAAGTAAAGGAAAAAACATGTAAAATCAATTAAAATGGATAATCATTCAGGAAAGCAAATTTCGATCTACCAAATGTTAAAATACAATTTGGTTTAAGGATTGATGTTTGACTAGTGACGTCAGCAGTCGTCGATGGCTGCGAGTGTAAGACGGCAAATCCATCTGAGGAGATCGAGTGGTTGCGATCGAAACATGTCATGGTAACCTGCCGGCCAGGGTTCGAGCCCGAGCCACGTCAAGAATGAAAGATTATCAATAACAATTTTAATTAATTTTCATGTTGTAAAATTCCTTTCTTCACAAAAATAATTTAATAACAATTAAATTTCATGAACTTAAGCCTAATTAAAAATATTAAAAAATTTGGATTAAAAACCATAAATAGTTCAATAAAATAACCACAATACTAATTATTGTTAAAGCTAAGGCACGAGCTCTATGTGTACATTTGTCCTTCAAGTTGTGCTGAAAAAGGTCAACAGAAAAGAGAAAGACAAAGTGAAAAAACAAAAAATGTACTTGGACTTCAAGAAAAATTCTTGACGAAAGTACGAAAAAACAGAAGTAAAGGAAAAAACATGTAAAATCAATTAAAATGGATAATCATTCAGGAAAGCAAATTTCGATCTACCAAATGTTAAAATACAATTTGGTTTAAGGATTGATGTTTGACTAGTGACGTCAGCAGTCGTCGATGGCTGCGAGTGTAAGACGGCAAATCCATCTGAGGAGATCGAGTGGTTGCGATCGAAACATGTCATGGTAACCTGCCGGCCAGGGTTCGAGCCCGAGCCACGTCAAGAATGAAAGATTATCAATAACAATTTTAATTAATTTTCATGTTGTAAAATTCCTTTCTTCACAAAAATAATTTAATAACAATTAAATTTCATGAACTTAAGCCTAATTAAAAATATTAAAAAATTTGGATTAAAAACCATAAATAGTTCAACAAAATAACCACAATACTAATTATTGTTAAAGCTAAGGCACGAGCTCTATGTGTACATTTGTCCTTCAAGTTGTGCTGAAAAAGGTCAACAGAAAAGAGAAAGACAAAGTGAAAAAACAAAAAATGTACTTGGACTTCAAGAAAAATTCTTGACGAAAGTACGAAAAAACAGAAGTAAAGGAAAAAACATGTAAAATCAATTAAAATGGATAATCATTCAGGAAAGCAAATTTCGATCTACCAAATGTTAAAATACAATTTGGTTTAAGGATTGATGTTTGACTAGTGACGTCAGCAGTCGTCGATGGCTGCGAGTGTAAGACGGCAAATCCATCTGAGGAGATCGAGTGGTTGCGATCGAAACATGTCATGGTAACCTGCCGGCCAGGGTTCGAGCCCGAGCCACGTCAAAAATGAAAGATTATCAATAACAACTTTAATTAATTTTCATGTTGTAAAATTCCTTTCTTCACAAAAATAATTTAATAACAATTAAATTTCATGAACTTAAGCCTAATTAAAAATATTAAAAAATTTGGATAAATTACGATACAAAATTTATTAGAGATTGGTTCGTCTTAAATCGTGAAGGTTCCTTTATGAAGTTTAATTCCGAAAATTAATTGGAACACAAATGAAAACTTTATCGCAATTCGATTTAGGAAATTATAATAAGACAGTTTAGTTTATACATAGCGAATCATAATAAATAATATTGGATATTTATACCTACAAAAAATGATTCACAGTCATCCATCCTACAGACGTAGTGGTTTAAAACAAAAGTCACTTAATTGTTTGCTCAATTTCAAAGTATGTGTTGATTTACTTCAAAAGTTTTTAAATATTGGTTTATAAATTATTGGGAAATCCCTTATCACATAAGAATGCGTCACAATCATTTTTAATAAAATCAAAAAAAAAAACATAAAGCTATGGTTACATTATTCGTTTGGCTTATTGGTGAATAATAGTCTGGCAACAGGTAGCAAAAATTGTAACCCAATAAACATTGAAACATATTATTGGAAGTACAAAAAAGTTAGAATAGTCGGTTATAGCAGAAATTGTTAAAAGTGAAAAGTTGTTACAAAGAGCGGTCCAACCATAATGTACGATGTTAATTGTGAGTCACACCTTAACGTCAAGTTTTTACCCCACTTAATTTGACATTTGTTTGTTTCAGTGTTTGACAACTTCAACCATGGAGAAGTACACTATTGAGCAGCGCGATTAGATTGTTGAAGCGCTTTACGCACTTCGTGTTTTTTCTGGTCAGCATTATCGACCAAATGTGTCCACAATCGGGAGAATTGTGCGCAAATTTCGGCGAACTGGTTCTGTAGGAATTGTGAAAACACCTTTGTATGCATCCAAGCCCAGTTCGTTCAGGCTGGCGACGTTCTCGGGCCGTACTTCTTCGAAAATGAGGTTGGCCAAGCAGTAACCGCTATTGCTATCGCGTGATAACGGGCTTCATGTGGCCAGAAATTGAGGATATGGACCTGGAAAAAGTGTAATAAGCCAAGAACAATTAAAGAGCTAAAGGATGAGATAATTCGGCATATTAACGACATTTAAACCTTAATTATGACTCAGAGTCATTGAAAATATGGACCATGGCGAACATTTAGATGATATTTTGTTCCACACATAATTGTCATATATCATTCTATCATAATAAAAAATATTAAGTTAATTCTCTTAAATCTTTTTGTTTTATTTACAATTAACATCGTGCGTTTTGGTTATATGAAGGATATTTGGCAGCACTATATCTGCCTGAATGTGAATTATTTTGAGCAATTGTGAGGCACCGTTTCGGGCGATTATCTTTTTACCCAACGAAAAACTACAGTCATCGTCCGGACTTGCAATTTTTGTTGCTGCAATTTTAAAAATTCTGCTTTGAAATTGCATTAGTCTCCAGGTAATGAAATTATAAATTTGCTAATTTGTATACCCACAGCCAACTTCAAATTAAAAGTGTGGGAATTACAAAAAAAAAACAGAATTGCAGAGTACATAAAACTAAGTTCCCCTCCCCAATCTTCTCACCCTTCTTACCAATAAACTTAAGAATTGCTGCAAGTCTGGACGATGACAGATTAAGGAAACTTTATTTTCTCAATGTCTTTTTTGCTTCTATTCTGTCACAAAGCTTCAGCTGGCTCACAACTTTTACATATATTTTGTGAGATATTGCCAACTGATAATAATCGTGGCTATGAAGAAGTGAAATTTTAACTGAAAACAAAAGCAAATTGATATTGTTTATCCTACAAAATTTATAGTCCTTAAAAGAGATAGAAACGCGTTTTTACTCTCACAGTAATATTATTTTAGAAGTGTAAACATAGATAACAAAATTCATTTTCGTAAATTTAGTTTTCATGTAAATATTCACTCATTCGATGCGTTTTTTAGAATAGTCATGAATGTTTTTATCGGTTTATAGTAACGGGCAGTTTGTCGATACATCGAGAAAACGGCCATACGTCTGGTTAAAGTTGTTGTAGCAGGGCTGTGCTGGAATTAAAAGTGTTATTAAGGAAAATTTCTTGTCAAAAACAATAAGAACTTGCACTTACGTTCGAAACAACGACAGTTTTCTTTAGTCGTTTTGTTTTATATTCGTAGTATTCTACATGAGCTTAAATTTAAGTTTGAGAAATAGAAATTTGTAAACACAAGCTGATTGCGTATAAACGTACGTATAGGTTCAAAAGAGAATTAAAGAAAAACTGTTTAGCTAAACCTGATCCGTCTGTCTGAGTTAACACGTAGCAATTATCATTGCGAATGCTTTAAAAGCGTAAAGCTATGAACTAAATACGAGAATTATTGATCACTAAGTACTTCAACATAAAGTTCTTTAAGAAAACGTATGTATTTATCCAGACATATATCACTCGTTATTTTGAATTCTTTTAATATCAATTACGCGTAAAGCAGGAGAAGCGCATCATGCGTGCTTGCGTTGTTCAGTTTTATGTATGTGAGTTACAATTACAAATTGTATTTCAACTTAATTAACCAAGCAATAGTAACTAAAGGCTCAGTTAGCCGGGAGTAACAGTAACGTTGAAAATCAGCTGATTCATTTTGTTGTATGTAAAGCAATTAGAACGATTACAGTTAGCAGTAAGATGTTACGTCTCAATCTGTAAGAAATAGATTGGTCTTACTTTTTTACGGTAAGGTTACTGTAACTGTTACTCTGGCGGGAATCGAACTCGCAACCCTCGCAACGATAGACTTGCTCACTACCAACTAGCCTCCCGGGGCACCCAAAATTTTTTAATATTTTTTTTTTTCGAAGCATACAACATAACGGAAATTATCAAACGCATCAACGCATTGACGCGTGGTGTGAACCTTTAGCTTAAGAGCTAAAATTGCTTATTGCAATTTAAAAGTTGCGTGCGTGATATCTCACGCACTTAAGAACAATTTATTAAGAAATTATAAGAATACCAAAATTTCGAGTTAAAAATATTAATAAGAGTTGAAGAAAACTAATTTTCGCTTTGGGTTTTAATAAAAATACTTCTTGAGTATGAGTTTTTAAGAGAGCTTGGAAATGATTCGTGAGTAAGCGTGCGCTTAACAAAAACTTTATTAGTAAACGTGCTTAATTGCTAGAATTTGAGTGATCAAAATTACTCACACTCTAAACCACACTTACGTTGTATCAGCTTGGTGAATTTGAAATCGAAATTTTGTATCATTATTGGAGAATATTATATAGTAACCTCCATATTTAGTGACGAATAAAATTAGATAAGTAGATTCCAAAAATCGTCATTGATACATTTCACAAGAAACCGTAAATTAGAACTCAGCAGCAAGAAGAAGAGCGCTACTTCGTAACAGCTATTTATGGTTATGGCGTTATGTTAACTCATCAACAATTAAATACAGTGTTGCCCATAAGGTTGGTTCAAACAGCTGTTTTGTAAGCTTGACGTGAAAAAAGTTGACTAATTATAGTGCTGGTTCACACTCTTCAAGTTTTAGCCGTCAATTCTTGAGTTTATTGGGGAAAGAGGAAAAAATGGCATATTTCCCTTTTATATTAGTAAAATCAAATCTCTATTTGAATTATAAAACCAGTAAAGGTTTATTATATGGTTTTGTGTTAAATTACTGCCTTTTTTTAGAATACGAGCGCAAAACTCGCTTGTTTAACTTACATTTAATTTAAATATAATATGTACATATTTAAAATTTGTTTTTGTTTTTAATGTAAGTTTAACGAACGAGTTGTGCGCTCGTATTCAAAAAACAGGCAGTTAGTCGAATCAACTCTTTTTTTAATTTATAAACTTTGTTTATAAATTCGAAAAAAAACTGTTAATAAATTTAAGTTTAAATTATGTTCAACTTTGACAATGGTTTAACGACTCTAATGGCTAATAAGTCAGTGAATGCTTAAACTCTGGTTTAGTTGAACTAAACTTAAATTTATATGAATTTTAAACTCACCAGCAGTTAATTAGTGTCCCATGTATTGTACGTAGTTTAAATATGTAATAACATGCGGCAGCACTACTATAAATTTTGTCAAATTCATACAGCTTGCATTGGTAGTTTAAACACCCAGTTTTATGCGTTAGAGATGGTTTAAATGTTTACTGAATTATAAATTTTCTGATTTAAACACATTTTTAGTATACATATAAATGTGCTATTAAGTTTAAACTACATATAAAGTTAAGTTTAGTTCAACAAAACCAACGTTTAAACATTCATTGATTTATTAGCCATAAGAGCCACTTTTTGGGTTAGAGATTAGCGATTAAATTAACTTTAATCTTCGTATTTACTTTTTGAGTTGCTTTTTTAAATTTTGTGGCTAGCTTAAGGTGGTGGTTTAAGCCTAAACTTAAACTATCAACGTACACGTGTTTAACATAAACAGCTGTTGTAAAAATAATTTTTAAAAAATGATATATGTATTGCGAAGCACTTCTTAATAATTTTTCCTTTCTATATTTTTTTCTTTAAACATTTTAAAAAATTTTTTACTTGTAGACAATACTAAATTCGCCAAGGACCGGAAATTACGAACGGAAAACACAAAATCAAGGCGAATTCATTTTCAGGTGGCGTTGAAAGCACAGCTGTGCTACTTTTTTTTTAAATTAAAGAGAGGAATGTCAAAAGTTACTTGTGTTTTTGACATATCGGCCAACGAAAGCAGCAACAAAATACATTGTTGTGTTTTTGGTGTTGTTACTTGTTGTAGCACCGACACCACCGTTTACATGAATTCGCCTTGCACAAAATTAAATTTTATTTTTTAAATAAAAAATTTTTGTGTGTGAAAAAAAGAATATTGTTTTTCTGTGTTTAAAATTTAAACGAAAAAAGAAAAAAAAATTTCTTTGAAAACAAAATTTATAGTTTCAAAAAAAAGCAAAAACTTTTTTTGTAAAAAAAAAACAAATAAAAATTTTTAAAAAACTTTTTTTTGAATTTTTCATATTATTCGAATGTGTATTCTATGTCAAATACAATCCTCAAAAGCTTTTATACTTTAATAGACTCATTCCTTCAATATTTCACAGGAATATTTTCTATGCACTATCAGAATTTTTGTTTGTATATTTCTGTTACATTACACATTACATTACACATTACACATTCGAATAATATGAAAAATTTAAATAATAAATGTAACTCACCATGAGAAATAAATTCCCAGATTCTATTTGTTAAACTTTTTTTTGTTGAAAAACATTTCTTAAAACGTTTTCTTTTAGAAATTTTTTTTCTATGTATATATTAAAAAAAATGTAATATGTATGTATGTATTCTCAAAAACCTTCCTGTAGTAAATAAAATAGTCAGTTGCAAAAAACACTAACTATAAATTAACTATTTTTCAAATGACTACAATTTGGTTTAAATCTCATGCAGATATCAACCAAACATTTTGCATAGAGGCACACGTAAAACACAAACAAAAGAAAA
This sequence comes from Pollenia angustigena, assembly GCA_930367215.1. NCBI lineage: Eukaryota > Metazoa > Arthropoda > Insecta > Diptera > Polleniidae > Pollenia > Pollenia angustigena. The sequence goes on from OV884056.1 coordinate 75,260,006, forward strand.
TAAGTAAAAAATATATACAAACATATTTAAATAATAATAATTATTGAAAATAATTAAAAATGAGCGCAATTCAAATCTGTTTATGAACAAGAAATTATGTAGCGTATTTATTTCAGAACTATTATTCATCATAATTTAATGCAATTTCATGCACAATTTTGTTTAATAATTATTTCTATATAAAAATATATACAGATATGCATACATATGTACATAAATACATACATATATTTTTTTGACAAAAATTATTTAAAATTTTAATTATTTATTATAAACTGACTATAATATTTATTAACTACAAATAGGTTGAAAAATAAGTAGTTAGTAGTCAGTTTAAAAGTCATGCAAAGATGGCCAATTGACTATTGCCTATGACATGCCTATGTTAAAATAATGAGTCGTCGACAAGGAAAAAAATCACTTAATCAACTAATTGTGGTTATAAAAAAACAAGTTTGAAGTTACTTAAAATGGGTTTGACTTCCTACAGGGCTCTTCATAAATTTTATTTAAATTTGTTTTGATGAATGAAATTTTTATGACAATGCTTAAATATAATTATTTTGTTTTTGTTTTTTTATGTTTTTAAGAAAACGTTTTATTTTAAAAACTTTATTTAATGTTTTTAAGAAAACGTTTCATTTTAAAAACTTTATTTTATTTATTTTTTTCGACTATTTTAGAAATTTTTTATTTTCTGTAAAATGTAGAATTTTTTAAACTTGAACAATAAATATTTTTTTTTTAGAAACAAAATAAAAAAAACATTTTCCGGTCCTTGAAATTCGCGCATTTTATTCTTCTTCTTTGAAAACATCCATATTGCTTTGAAAAAAAATTTACTCAACATTTTTCATTTTTCGAATTTATTCTATGAGCTAAATTTCAGTTATGTATTTTATAAAGCTTTTTTGTTATAGTCCTATTCCTACAATTTTTCAGAAATTACTTTATACACTACCAGACTATTATATTGTATTTTCTTTTTACATTTTACCTTAGCCTTCCGTTGGAAAGCAGTGAGGTATATTGAATGTACAGAAAAATTTATAATTATTAGACACCAGCAGAATGTAATGCATTTTCTGGCCCGCTACGGCCGTCTTCAGCATTCTTTGTGTCTCACAGGATAGTGTTACTTTATAAATTGAATGTATTTAACTCAACTATTTTAACAAATAGAAACTGGGAATTATTTCCTTCCGAAGGTAACTTTATATTATATTCAACATTTTTCATTTTTCGAATTTATTCTATGAGCTAAATTTCAGTTATGTATTTTATAAAGCTTTTTTGTAATAGTTCTATTCCTACAATTTTTCAGAAATGACTTTATACACTACCAGACTATTATATTGTATTTTCTTTTTACATTTTACCTTAGCCTTCCGTTGGAAAGCAATGAGGTATATTGAATGTACAGAAAAATTTACAATTATTAGACACCAGCAGAATGTAATGCATTTTCTGGCCCGCTACGGCCGTCTTCAGCATTCTTTGTGTCTCACTGGATAGTCTGGTAGTGTATAAAGTCATTTCTGAAAAATTGTAGGAATAGAACTATTACAAAAAAGCTTTATAAAATACATAACTGAAATTTAGCTCATAGAATAAATTCGAAAAATGAAAAATGTTGAATATAATATAATGTTACCTTCGGAAGGAAATAATTCCCAGTTTCTATTTGTTAAAATAGTTGAGTTAAATACATTCCAGTGAGACACAAAGAATGCTGAAGACGGCCGTAGCGGGCCAGAAAATGCATTACATTCTGCTGGTGTCTAATAATTGTAAATTTTTCTGTACATTCAATATACCTCATTGCTTTCCAACGGAAGGCTAAGGTAAAATGTAAAAAGAAAATACAATATAATAGTCTGGTAGTGTATAAAGTCATTTCTGAAAAATTGTAGGAATAGAACTACTGTAGAATGCCGATAATTCGTAATCGCAAGGGACCGGCCATTTCTTACGAATTATAGGGGTTATCGATTTATCGGGGTTTCGATTTGACGGGGTTAAAATAAAAATTAGTAAGAATTAACGGGGTTTTACAAATTATTTACTAAAACGACAAAAAAAAAACATAAAAGACAATTGTTAAAAATAAAATATATACAAATTATTCATGTAACAAACTGATCTTGAGAAAATAAACACACACACAAGCAAAAACCCACGCAAAAATAACAGCGGTCAACAAAAAATCATTCTTTCTATGTTTTTGTTGTTTTTATTACGAATTATAAGTGTTAGTTAGCAAACAATTACGATTTATAAGAGGTAAAGAAGATTTTATTTGAAAAAAAATTACGAATTAGCGAGGGGACCAAAATGTATGGAAATATTACGAATTAACGAGATTTTTTCAAGGGACCGACAGTTTATTACGAATTATCGGGAATTACGATTTATCGGGGTACGAATTATCGGGATTTGACTGTATTACAAAAAAGCTTTATAAAATCCATAACTGAAATTTAGCTCATAGAATAAATTCGAAAAATTAAAAATGTTGAATATAATATAAAGTTACCTTCGGAAGGAAATAATTCCCAGTTTCTATTTGTTAAAAAAAATTTACCATTTATTTTTTGCTCAGTACGATAACACTACATGGTTTAAGCCACCACCTGAAAATATCAAATTCAATTGATACTAGGTTAACTGAATTAGCTAATTATAGAATTAAATTAACTTTAATCTCATTACCAAAAAATGACTCTTAAAGATATCGACGAAAATCCAACTTTAATTTGAAGTTACCTCTAAAATTGGATAAGTTTTTTTTTTTAATTTTTTTTTCAGATAAGTATTGTAAACTAATTTTAACTTATCTCAGTTAAGTACTTTATTTAAGTTATCTAAGTTAAGTACTTCATTTTTCATTCGGTATTAAAATGTTGATTGGGTGAATGTGAGACCACTAAATACAAAACTGACACTTAAATAAAACTTTAAAGCTAATTTTAACTAAAAAAATATGTGGGCTGATGATTAGGGTGTCCCAAAAAATTTTTTCTTTCTGATTTTCATAAGTGCTCAATTAAAATTTTAAAGCTTATTTTGAATTTTCGGAAGAGGTTTAGAGGTCGCGCAAATGAAGTTTTCATAAAAAAACGGAGTTTTCGGCCTTTTTTTAACTTTACTCATAACTTGGTTAATACCACGAATTTCTTCACTCCTGAGGAAACAGTTTTAAAGAAAAGTATCCAAACTTTATTCCTGTGTGAAAAAACTATAAGTTTTGGTGATGAGTTTACTCATTTAGATACCCTTAATTACAATTTTTCGTAATTTTTAAAAAAAAAATTGTAATAACGCTTTACGACTTTTTAAGTTTAAATAAAAACGAAAAAAAAACTAATAATGCAGTTTGAAAGACAAATTAATTCTTATTAATATGAATAAGCAATTTTTAAATTTATTCTTACCGTTCCTGAGTTATACCCGTTTTTATGATTATACCCAGTATATGTTATTATAAGCTGTTTGCCAGTTCACCAATCTTACCCAATTAACAAAGCCACACCTCGTTCTGCCACATCATTAACCACTTGTAATTGTTGAACTTTTTTTTTTTTATTCTTGAAATGACTTGTTGGCTTTCCAATTTTTTGGATCTATTTTTAAAAAAAATTTTGGGACACCCTACTGATGATGGTATAATTGTAAAGTAAATAAAAATCCAGGGTCTTTTTTCATTAATGTATTTATGAATTAATAATCATAAAAATAATTATATTGCTTTCGTATTGCTGTCAAAAAAACACGTATGTACATAAATCATTTATTAAAAAATTATCAGACAAAACTTAAAAGGGCTTAATATTAGAGGTGTGCGCGTGATGTAAATTTTCCCGTCACGCGAGCGAGAGAGCGTGATTACAATATAAATTGTATATGCACTTAAGAAGAAGCTAATTAACCCGTTTTAAATGAAATACTACCAGATATTAAATTAAGATTTCTTTTATAAAAAGATTTTATGAGAAAGAAAAGCACGAAAAATAAACCAACCGCCTCCACGTGCGCATGGCCAACACACACACACAACTAGCAATTTGAGCGTATAATCCGACAAAGATTATAATACACTTTACCCTTGTTTAGGAACAGGAGCTATCTTACCTACTTACCTTTAGGAAAAGCCAGCAGCATTTGTTGAACAGCACCAGCACGTAGGGAACTCCAAAGCCGAACTTTCCCACAAGGGTGAAAAATCAGCCTTCTCACGGGTTTGAGTATAAACCACATCCACCACGTAGTTCTCTAAAGTATTCATTCGTCAAAAAGGCCGCCTTTCATTGAACCCTTTTGTGAGTTCATGCCTTGAAAAAGGCACTGCCCATCGCACGGAGAAGGGCTTGGTGAAAATCAACACCAAAGGCGCAATATTCTTGAGATACACCCTCCCCCCAGGGGTATGTTGGTTATACTCAGGGCTGGGCAGTATTTTAAATACATGTAGTTGAAATACCTATTTAAAATTCAAATACGTATTTTGTATTTGTATTTTAAATACATGACGTGCAAGTATTTTGTATTTTATATACATGTCCAGCAAGTATTTTGTATTTTAAATACATAAAAAATGTTACTCCCATTGTATTTTAAAAACATAGCTTAAATAAATTATTTGGTAAGTTAAGTAAGGTGAGCACTTTCGCAGCTATAGAACTGGAATATTGTAGTTTTGAAACAATGTAGTTTTGAAAGAATTCAAAATCTTGCAATTTATACTCTGGAGGAAAAGTACAAAAAACTTAAAATGACACCTGGAAATATCAGAAGTAGATGCACCTGTAAAGAAGACGATTTTTTGTTGTTTTCGTAGATAGGGATGATGGTGAATCTAGGACATCAAATTTAGAGTTGGAATTTGTCAGTTTCCTCAGTGACAAACGCAAAGACATTATCACTCTTGACAGCTATCCAAATATAAAAAGAGTATTCATAGAATTTAATACAAGTTTGTGCTCGTCAGGACCTGTGGAAAGATTATTTTCTTCAGCAGGTTTTATTTATTCTCCAACAAGAAACGGTTTGTCTGATGCTACATTCAAAAATCTGATATTTATTAAAGGAAACCATTGTTTTGTTAATAAGTTTTGTCGAATGTATTTTTTGGTTTGAATAAAAATGGTGTATTTCGTATTTTAAATACATACATACATGTACATGACGTGGAAATATTTTGTATTTGAAATACGTACAATAAATGGAAGTATTTTGTATTTTAAATTCATAACCTGAAAGTATTTTGTATTTTTATTTTAAATACATGATCAGCAAGTATTTTTTTATTTTAAATACCGCAAGCCATGTATTTTGCCCAAGAAGGCAGGAATTTTATGGCTTAGATATAATGAGGGGAAGATCCGCGTGCTATTCAGGTTTAAAAGGGATCCAACTAGACAGTGACATCGGCTACTATGGGTCATTGGTTAATATCAACTTATGTAATAAGAGTGACTAGGATAACAATGACTCCTGTAGGAGCTGTCATTATAAAGAGAAGGAACAAGATTTTGAAAAAGAAATACTTTTAAAAATTTAATAGAATTAACGCTGGAAGTCCACACAACGCGTTCTTAATATTGAAGCTCTTTTATAAAAAGTTAAAACTTCATTCACTCATTACTAAGTTGATTTTTTTGCTTCTATTTGCGTTACATAGCAGCTAATTATTACACAACTACTTCTTATAACGTATTATATAAGTCATTATCATAATTAATAAAAAAAATCACTTACAACGTCACGATTTACAAAAGTGATACCAAAAAAATGTTTTTTTAATGAACATGTATTTTTGACGAGTAAAATGTAATAAAATATGTGTATTTATTTGGCTTTTTGGTAAGTATTTAGCTTCTTATAAGCCCCTTGGAAGCAAGTTACCCTTTAAATGCTTATTGGAAGGTTCTTACTTTTCGCTTGAATGTAATAAAAATAATGACTTACTTTTCAAGTATAATTTAGTTAAATTTAAATGCGTATGTTTTCGGACATTAAAATTCATTATTATTTTTTTGGCGAAGTTTTTACTAGGTAGTAAAGGCCCGTTAGGCCCAGGCCTAGGGCGGCATAATTTAAAGGGCGCCAAAATTTAAAGGTAAAATAATGTAAGGGGAATTCAAATTCGAAAATTGATTTGGCCAAGTTTTACTTTAAGCGAATACGAAATTAATATTAAATTATACATATTAAGCAATTCAATTGTTGAATTTACTTCTGAATTAGTTAGTCGATTTAGATAGTTTTCGATTCTGATCACAGAAAGGGATCACTTCAGATAAAGGGAATAAAATAATATTCTTAAAATACGTATGTATCTTAACTTTTTATTTTGGTAATAGATACAAAAATCGCTTAACAAAAAATTTAATTTTAAAGTCTTTATATAGCGATAAAGTTTCGACTATAGGTTAATAAAAATTTAAAATTTAAAAATGATTTAATACCATAGAACACGATACACAAAATCTGTAAAATATTTGCCTTCATCTCTAAAAAAAAACTTAAATACACGTAATTCAAATCAGTGCAATAGCCTCGGCTTACAAAACTATGATTTATTTAAATTTCACTGCACTGATGAAATTGATGTTTTATATAGCATGAAAGCAATTAAGTCAAATGTTATTGGGTGTGACGACATAAACCCGAAATTTCTTAAGATACTACTGCCACAAATTCTACTATACTTAACTCACTTAATAAACACAATTATATTAACATCAGTTTTTCCTTCACGTTGAAAATATATTAAAATAATACCATTGCCCAAGACAAACTCTGATTTCAGACCAATTGCTATACTTTCCTATCTCTCCAACATTTTTGAAAAACTTGTCCCTAAACAAATGTGCAAATACTTGGAAAAAAATAAACTTCTTAATGTGAAGCAATCTGGATTTCGTCATAAACACAGTTGTGTATCTGCGCTCATTGATGTCTCTGAAGATATTCGCAGTGATATAGATAATGGAATGGTAACGAAGTTGGTTCTTCTAGATCACTCAAAGGCGTTTGACACAGTTGATCATTTTGTGCTTTTTTAAGAAACTAAGACAACAGTTTAATTTTTCCAGTACTGCGGTTTTACTCATGAAATCATACGTCACAAACCGTTTTCAATCTGTCTTCCTAAGAAATAATTACTCTACTGCTCTACCAGTCACTAAAGGAGAACCACAAGGCTCAATCTTAGGACCATTGTTATTTTCGATGTATGCTAATGACTAACTGTATTTCATATTGGGTCTTTCAAAAAGACAACGATCCGAAACATACGTCGCTGATTGTTAAGGAATGGTTGTTATACCGAACGCCTAAGACCTTAGATCATCCATCCCAGTCCCCAGACCTTAACCCTATTGAACATTTGTGGGAGCACCTTGACAGGAAAATCAGACAAAGGTCCATTTCCAATAAGAACGACTTGAAAAAGGCTTTAATTGAAGAATGGAACAAAATCACTCCGGACATAACGAGAAACCTTGTGGAAACAATGCCAAGAAGAATGATTGCGGTGTTGAATTCAAATGGGAAACAAACCAAATATTAAAAGCTGAAATTAAATTAGTTTATAGACCAAAGTTTTTAATTTATTGAATTCTGTTTAGTTTTTTATTAACTGTTGAAACATAATTAAACTCTTAAGGTATAACCATCTTAAACTGAAATTTAAAATTTGTAATATTACTTTTAAGTGTCCTGAAATAAACGCTTTTATGCAACTGAACTAAGTGTTTACTTTTTTTTTGATGCTCACAGTATGTGCTAATGTATATTTTTATTTATTTGAATGGATTTATAGGCGAGATCGTCGTTAAGCTGTCGTCGACGACAAAGTGAATGTCAGTGACGTGCACACGGTCATCAACGACAACTTCATTAACATTGTCTTATACGCAGTCGTTGACGACAAATTTGAATCTATTGTCGCCTACATATATAGTCATCAACGACAATATGTACGACAATGTCGTGCATGTGGTCATCAACGACAATATGGACGACAATGTCGTGCATGGGGTCATCAACGACAATATGGACGACAGTGTCGTGCATGTGGTCATCAACGACAAGTTAGGCGATATTGTCGTGTATGTGGTCTTCAACGACAATATAGACGACAATGTCGTGTATGTGGTCATCAACGACAATATGGACGACAATGTCGTGCATGTGGTCATCAACGACAAGTTAGGCGATATTGTCTTGCACAAATTCGTGTGTGTACGACAAGCTGAGCGACATTGTCTTTCTTTGTGTCGTGCACGATTTGCGCGTCACTTGTTCGAAAAAATCGTCGACGATTTGCATTAGTTGTCCCTTACGTGTCGTGCAGGAATTAACATAGCCATAACACGACATAGCCAACTGGGTACCTAAGTTCACCCATTAAGTCACTACAACAAAGTGTTGATGCTCTAAATCTAGATCTAAATAAAGTTTCTTCATGGGCATCTGAGAACGGCCTTTATTTAAATCCCAGAAAATCAAAATGTATAATAATTTACAAAAAAACCAATTCACTAATTCCCAATATTGACGTAATGATAAATGGAAAAAAAATTGATCTAGTCAACTCATCAAAAAACCTGGGGCTTGTATTCAATCAAAAAGTAAGTTGGTCGAATCATTTTAACTCTATTGTATGTAAAACGCAATCTATGATACGTTCGCTATGGTCAACCATTTCTTGCACACCGGTTAACACAAGAATGCTTATTGCTAAAACGCACATGATGCCCTGCTTACTTTACGGAAGTGAAATATTTGGACATTGTGACTCAGATAGTACACGAAAGTTAAAGGTAGCATTTAACAACATAACGTGACGAAACAATTGTATGGCATGACTTTCTCAAATCTAATTGACAGCAGAACTTTAATACTCCTGCACAAAATCATATATATTAAAACACCATCATACTTGTACAACAGGTTGCAATTTGTAAGATCGAACCGCGGGTGTAAACTAACAAGTATTAGATACAAGTGCCAGGTTTCAGAGCGGCAGTTTTTCATTAATGCTATCCGTTTGTGGAACAGACTTCTAAACAGAATTCAAACAATCAGCAATGCGAATATTTTCAAAAATGAAATTATAAAACTGTTTTCTTAATATTAATAATTTTTCAATCTTTTTATGTTTTAAAATTTTCTTTTTATGCGTGTTTTTAAATTATTCATAAATGTTATTGTAATTAATTTATTATTATTTATTTTTTTCCAATACTTTTGTTAGTGTTTTATATAAAATAATAAGTACCATGTTATAAACATTTTATTGTTTAACTACCTATTATCCCTACTATAATCAAAAAGATTTTGTTTATCTTGTTGTATGTGTAAAACAATAATAAATATCAAATAACAGTTATAAAGTCAAATTTTTAAATACAATACCAGATTTTGTGATAATGCGGATTCAAAACGGTTTTTTTTTGTAAAGTTGGCTTCTTGTATTATAAAACTTTTACTCCGTAGAATTTCCGCTCTCCCAAAAAACGTTATCTATAAGAAATTTATTTCCAAAAACGTGTTTAAATTAAAAAAAATCAGTCCATTATCTAAAAATTTGTTAAAGAAAATAAAGAAACCCCAGGATATCGTTATCCTTCCTGCAATGGGTATGCCATTCAAAATAATATATAATATATTAAACTAGCGGGCCCGTTGCCTGCTTCGCAAAGCAAAAAAAAATAAGAAAAGAAACACACTTGTTTTTAATAAAGTTGGTTTTCCTGCGGCAAAAACACACTCACTTCACATACGCACCGCACACACATGCGTTATCGGATTTCAACCAAACTTCATATAAACCATATATGGGCCACTGCCTACGTAGTGTATAGTTTGGTTGAAATCGCACGACGCGTTTATGAGTAGTTCGGCGACATACATATACGGACTTATTTTTATATATATAGATGTACTTTTTTGTGCCAGTGTTATAAAAATAAAAAATTATAACAAAAAATTGTTTGTTTGTTCTACAATCTAAGAGGTAATAAAATTTCACAATTCATGGAGAAGTCCTAAAGGACGTACTTATAAGTTATTACATATATAATTCAAACTTTTTTTTAATTTTTATGTACATTTCCATACAAAAAATTCGAAAAATAGAAATTTTTAGAGATCTTAAAACGTCATTCGATTTCGCTTAAATTTGGAACATGTGTTGGTGAGGCTCATACGCAATGATCCAGCCTTGAAGAGATGACGATTTTGAAGCGCCCTAATAAGTATGTATATAAATTCATAAAAACGAATACATAATAATTTTAGTATTTAATTTTTTTTTTGTTTGGATAATCACTCCTATATAATCAAAAAGGGCGGCATACTAAAAGAGTGCCTAAGGAGGAAACAGGAAACAGGCCACTGCGAACAGCTTGCGTGAGAATTGTGTATATGTTTTGTTTGTGTAAAATTATTTTGCTGGCTTTTTGTTTTTTTCGTATGTGTATTTTGTTTTCGTAAAAAAGGTTTGGTTTTTTTACCAGCCAAAAGGGACGACTATTATTGAGCTAAACCGAACACAATGAAGTTTGTGGATTTAAAAAACCCCGAACGGAATTAAATATTCTCATCTTTTGTTGAGTTTGATAAAAACCAAGGACTTAATAGTTATAACTTTTATTCGATTAAAATTGCGAATAATAATTACGAATAAATTTATATTTTATTTATTAAGAATAATTATTATTTCCAATTTTTATTTTAAAAAATTGATGTTAACTATTATGGGTATCAAATAAAAGTATTTCTCAAACATAACTATTACTATTCGATAGATATATTACTAATTATTTTTAATAGTTATGAATAAGAAATAACATAACAGTTATAACTAATTTTAATGTGTATGTTTATATGCACATGTATAATCTGCAAAAATAAGACAATTAATATCAAGAAAATATTCAAAATAATTATTATCATAAATAAAAACAATAATTTTAATGTGTATGTAAAGGGTGGCCGATGTTGATTTTGAATAAAACACAAACTATTTAGGAAATTATTGTAATTTTATTTTATTATGATATATTGGTATTACTCAATTATGTATGGAACAAAATATCGGCCAAATGGGCGCCGCGACCACGGCGGCACACCTCCATCCGATGGTCCAAATTTTCGATGACCCTGAGGCATAATGGAGGTTCTATGTCGTTAATGTGCCGAATTATCTCATCCTTTAGCTCTTGAATTGTTGCTGGCTTATCGACGTACACCTTTTCTTTCAAATAACCCCAAAGAAAAAAGTCCAACGGTGTCAAATCACATGATCTTGGCGGCCAATTGACATCGTCATTACGTGAGATAACACGGCCATTGAATTTGTTGCGCAAAAGAGCCATTGTTTCGTTAGCTGTGTGGCAAGTGGCACCGTCCTGCTGAAACCACATATCGTCCACATCCATATCTTCCATTTCGGGCCATAAAAAGTTCGTTATCATCTCACGATAGCGAACACCATTCACAGTAACTGCCTGACCGGCCTCATTTTGGAAAAAATACGGCCCGATGATGCCGCCAGCCCATAAGCCGCGCCAAAGAGTCACTCTTTGTGGGTGCATTGTTTTTTTGACAATCACTCTTGGATTGTCATTAGCCCAAATGCAGCAATTCTGCTCATTGACGAATCCACTGAGATGAAAATGTGCCTCATTACTTAATCACGAAGTGCACGATATGCATTTTGATTTGAACGCCCATTTTCATAATAAGTCTGGATAGCTTTAACACGTTGTTGGATTGTGTATCTCCCCACAGAAAAAATTATCAGTTGTTTTTTTATTAATTAAAAAAATTATTTAAAAAGTACTTAAACTTAATTAACGTAATAATTGAATCAATTATTTTTTTTGTTGAACGAAAATTAAAAATATAATTTTGATTTAATTAACATTATAGTTGTTTTGAAAAACATTTTGAATTAAAATAATAATCAAATAACAAAAAATTATTTTGTTTAAAATAAAATAATTTAAACTTGTGAAATTGTTGTTGGAAATTGTCAAAATCAATCAACACATTGTTTGAAACGGCCAAGTTTTTTGATAATTTTTTTAATTAAAATTGAAAATATCATTTATTGAAAAAAAAATATTCAATATATAAAATTTTTACAATTTTTAGTAATCAATATAATCATTTTGGTAATAGGTGCAAAATCAACAAATGGGTTGCTTGATTCTATGAATTTGGTATAAAATTGGTGATTAGAGAAAATTTTTAATTTTTTCTGTGTCCATGGTTCAAATTGAGTAAGTCTGAAATAGAGAAATGTCAAATAAAATTCGGAAAAAAACTTGGCGTTTAGGTGTGGTTCACATTCAACATCGGCCCTTACAATTTAATTTACATTAGGGTGGCAGCTAAATGTATGGAGCAATTTTTTTGTATTAATATTGATGTCTCCCAGGCGGAATATTGTGCCACATGGTCTAAAACTGATGTGGAAAAAATTTCGGCCAAATCGGATAACTTTTACCCCTGCCCCTTTGAGGTCAAAGTTCAAATGATAAAAAAAAAATTTTTTTGTGATTTTAGAAAATATTTTTTCATAAAAACAAATAAGGTGTTCATTGATCTTCATTTTAACACATTTTCCGCCGACTGGTGACTAAAATTACAATGTTTTTTATCTTTATCATCGATCAACAGGAATATGGCGAAAAATGGGTTAAATTTTTGATTACCAACACGTTTTTTCTGTTTTATGAACGTGTTAGTTATGTATTTCTTCTTCTCATATCAGTCTTTTAACAGAATTAACCGATACAATACGAAGTGTTAAAAATTTAAAAACAAACTTTAAAGGCATAATGGAGTATTTTATATGTTTAGAAAAATCCTGGAAAAGGACTGAGAAATTATATATTCATCTACGATAAGTGAAAGAATTTTTTCCAAGTCAAGTTTTGGCAAAAAAAATTTTTTTTTACAAAATTATTTTAAAAGAAATCCTATAACTACTGAAATTATCTCAGTTTATTTTTTTATAAATACATATTTGGGGGATATACAAGATAGTCATAAAGTCTTATGTTTTTAAAAAAGGCTAACAAGAAATATATATCGTCGGCTTAATATGCAAACCGGCTAAATCCACTTTTTATGTAAATTGAGATTTTGATGCCGTGTGGCAGAGAAAGGTACACCTCGTCGACCAGCATGTGGTTTTTATTCTATTTAATGGCGATTTCTTTTCTGAGAAATATGTTGCATAAATGTTACATGCTCTATCTCTTTTGTGTAGAGCATGTAACATTCATGCAACATATTTCTCAGAAAAGAAATCGCCATAAGTCTTGAAGGGTGTTAAACTAATTTAATTTTCTATCAAGCTGCAAATAGGAAAATTAAGAAGTTTTTCGTCTCTCCTGTTAAATGTGCTGAAAGGATATTAAGCCGACGATATAACTGTTGTGGGCTGTTATGAAGAATCAATGAACACAGCATTATTTTGTTTGAAATTCAACAATATTTATTTTAAACAATTGTAAAATATTATTTGGGATAATATGGCGATATGACTTGATAGCACACCCTGTGTATTAATTGAAAAATGCATATTAAATATTTATGAATTGTTTTTTTTTTTTTGCTCGTTTTAGTTCAAGAATTTGGTATGTTATTGTTTTTTTACTAATAAACTCCAAATAATAAACAATTAATGCGTTTTTATATATTGAAATTACTTAATTTACAAAAAAAACATTATTAATCGGTTAACCGATCAAAAACAAAATTAACCGATTAGTAACTGATTAAACCAAAACCTCGGTTAATTAATCGGGCGATTAACCGATTAAAGCAAAACGCCGATTAAATGAATACCCTAGTACATATGCACATGCATAATCTCCGAAAATAAAACAATTAATATCAGGAAAACATTCAAAATAATTATTATCGCAAATAAAAACAATAAAAATCTTTAGTAATAGTTATCTGTAAGAGAAATAAATATTTATCGATCTTAATAGTTATAAGCCAATGTAAAAAAATATTAATTGTTTATAATAGTTATGTTTAACAAATATTTATTTTCATTATACATAATAATTATGAGCAATTTTTAAGAATATTTCTTAAAAGTGGTAAATTTTTTGGTACCTGAAAAATGAGCATAATTATTATTTAGGGTCCTTAATAAAAACAGTATTATTTTTGTGTTCGAAAGTTGACAAACAGGGAAACGTTATTTTTTTTGGATGATTTTCTACACAAACACTAGTAGCGTTTGTGTTTTCCACAAATCTACCGAACCGAGCACTTAGGAGCGATATTTATTGTTTATTTCCAAACGTCAAGTTTTTTGCCCAACTTAATTTGACATTTCTTTGTTTCAGTGTTTGACAAATTCAACCATAGAGAGGAACAGAATTGAGCATCGCGTTAAACTTGTTGAAGCCTTTTACGAAAATGGGCATTCAAATTAAAATTTGTACAATTCGTGAATTTTTTGGTCAGCATAATCACCTCAGTGGATTCAGTAACAAGCAGAATTGCCATATTTGGCAAATAAGAACCCACGAGTGATTGTTTAAAGCCCGATGCATCCACAAAGAATGATTGTTTGATGCGGTTTATGGGCTGGCGGCGTCATCGATATCGCGAGATGATAACGGACTTCTTGTGGCCAGAAATTAAGGATATGAACCTGGATGATATGTGGTTCCAAGAGCATGGTGCCACTTGCCACACAGCCAACGAGACAATGGCTTTATTGCGCGAAAAATGCAATGGCTCACGTCGTGACAATGTTAATTGGCCGCCACGATCATGTGATTTGACACCGTTGGGCTTCTTTCTTTGGGGATATTTAAAAGAAAAAGTGTGAGTCAAAAAGCCACAATTCCAAAGCTAAAGGATATGATAATTCGGCGCAGTAACGATTTTAAACCTCAATTATGTCTCAAGTCATTAAAAATATGGACCATCGGATAGCGGTATGCCACCGAAGCCGTGGCAAGCATTTGACAGAAATTTTGTTTCACACATATATTTAGATATGTAATTCTCTGAAAACTTTTTGTTTTATTTACAATTATCATCGTGCGTTTTGGTTGGACCACAATTTATTAAGTAAAAAGTTGCATGCACAAAAGCGTAGGATGCCTAGACGCGTAGAATGCGAAAGGTAATCATAGCATGTTACTTGAAGCGAAAAACGCAAGGTATGAAAAGCTTGCAATGCATCGATGCGAAAACGAGTGGTCTATATCTCCAGAGTACCCTATGCTTTGTGTTTTATTAAAAAAGTACTTTCTTTAACACGATTATGGAGCATTAGAAATGATGCGTGAGTGAGTAAGCATGCGTGACGACAAACATTTTGTTAGTAAACGTACGTGATGGTTGTAATTTAAAAAAATTTTTTTGTCTATAATCAGATTTTTTTCTTTGTGAGCTTGCGTGATCCTAAGACAAAAACTACTCACGCGCCCAGCTTTACTTTTTAATACAGAATAAATAAAAACAGATTTACCACAAAAAAAAACAAACTATTCAACGACAGTATCAACAACAAAATTCAATAAGGCATGTTTAAAATAAAATCCAGCTGGAGAAAGTTTCAAAGTTTTTCGCATCAACACCGGTATGAAACAAATGTTTGTACGTAAATTTCAAAAGTTAAAAAATATCCGCCGCTTACAAACCACTAAACTCTACTCTGAACACTTAAAAAAAATGCGCATGCGTGCAGTTGAGTTGAAACAGTGAAGAAATAAACAACATTTTACGAACAAAATAAATAAAAGGAACGAACCCAAATATTAAAAAAACGATTATTAATTTCAATAACGTAACTGAATTTATAAAGAAATTTCAAATTAAAAATAACTATAATTAAAAGAAGAGCTTTTTTAAATTTATCTATCATTTGTTACATCAATTTTTAATTATAAAAAATACATTTTGTTATAAAATATTATTTTTGTTTTCTTAAAGCATGTGAATGTGTATTCTTAAAAAATTTATAACAAAATGAAAACGAAAGTTTTGAAAAATATGCGAATTATAAACTTAATTTCATCAATGCTGTCAATGTCAATCCAAAAACAACGTCATTATCATTATAAAAATACAATTATGGTGTCGTGGTCTTTACTGGTCTTTTTACATATAAACTTATTCAATTTGACATTATGTAATTATTTAAATAATGAAAAAGAGAGTGAAAATAAACTGTCATCAAAACCAACGACAACAAGTTTGAATATAACAACTAACCCGAATACATTGAAAACAAAATATGCGAATGAATCATTATTAGAGACAAGCGAAATATTTAAAGATTCAACTGGATTGGCCTGGTCACAATTTCTAGAGGATTATGTTTTAAGGTATAACAAAAAAAAAACTTCAAATTAAAGTATTAAAAAAAAACAAGTAAAAGGCTGTGCCGAATTTAATATACCCTTAACAATTGATGAAAAAGTAAAATTTGCAGGAGAAGCTCTTAAAGTTTACGGGCGATACAACATTTAGTTGTATACAAAAAAATTTAAAATTCAACTAAAAAATAAACAAAAACTAAACGAACTGTTAAAATTTAAGTTTTTAATTTTTTTATTTTATTAAAATTCAAAAAACCTTTATATTCGCCCCAAAAGATATTACTAAATAAGAACACCATACGGGGGGCACCCGCAAGGTTAACCTTATTTGAGTACACCGAATCCAGTGCCGCTAACAGTTTTTTTTTTTTTTTTTTTTGTTTAGCTCTTTTTGTCGAGTATTCGCGTAACTCAAAAACGATTGAGTTTATTGAATAAATTTCGCAATAATTTGTTCTTCAGAATAGTTATATGAATTATATTCTTCATATATCTATAAGAAAAAGTCGAAAGGTTTTTTGTTAGTGACATGCGTCACGTCTATGGAATTGTCTTCCTCAAGTTCAGCAACTTAATAGCAACGCAAGTAGTTTTAAGAACTTCTTATTTAATTCCTTTGCACCACAGTAAATAACGGTTGTCATATTCTATAAATTATTTGTAGTTTAATTTAATTTAATACAATTGTATTTTTTCGAATGTGATCTCTTAATGTACTTTTCTGAAACTATGGTTTGGCATACAATGATATGCGCCAAACCAATAATGAGCTGACGATATGTATATTGGCTCTCAACCTGTACGCAGAAAAAGTCGGTTTTATAAACGATCAAAACAAAATATAAGGGCCAAAAGCCGAAAATTTTACTTTTCCTTATTTTACCGCATTTTGGACCTCGCGGTTATCTTGGCTATTTTCATAATGCCTTGGCTGGTTCCCCTTAAAAAATAGGGTCAAGAGGAAACAAAATGGGTCGGCCCAGCAATAGCTCCCTTCTTGAAATAAGCTTACAGACAGAAAAAATCGAAAGGATCACCTTACCATTTTGTTCAATTCCCTAAGCTAGTCCCCGCGAAGCTCTTGGCTTGCCTGCAGGAAATAAACCAGAGTCTCTGGCGGAAATCGAACCCGCAACCCTGGCTAGACTAGCTCAGCCAGCTAGCGTACCGGGGCACCATAGATGTGTGAAAAGACGGCGTTGATAACTGGCCTATATTTGCAAATAGATTGCTATTAAAAATACCGGAATGTACGCGTACACCACGCCAGAAATTCAAGGTGACTTTATGATTAAATGCAAAAAATAACCGTTTTTTAAATTTCCATACATATAAAAAAATGTTTGAAGTATGAAAACTCTCTTTGTAGCTCATTATAAGAATTCAAGGAATGATTATGCATGATGATGTAGGTATACATCAGTATGTTTTTCTCAAAATAAAAAGAAAATACGCATATGGCGGTTATAATATAATTTTTTCCGTCAACTAGATTCGTTTTAAGTTGATTAAAATTTTTTTACCAAAAATACAAAATCATGCATTTGAGGGTTAAACCATATCTGTGGCATTTTGACAAACATCTTAAGTCGAGATAAGATAGCAAAAAAGTTTTTAAAAAAAACTCGGTGAAAACATCACTTTTACCAAATAATGAAATAAACCAAAATTAAAGAAAAATTTCGTTTATAATACAAAGTTTTAAAAACGTAAACAAAAAGGTTTTTTGAATTAAAATTCGTATGATTAACAACATTTTTTTTAACTTTTTAAATTTGAGTTAAGATGTTTTGTCAAAATGCCACAGATATAATGTTAGATTTGATATAAAAAAAATGTTCGCCAATGTTATTATTAAAACAGTTTATATATTTGTGGTCTTAAAATTTAAAAAAAAATATTGAAAAAAATTACATGTATAAATAAAAAGCAGTATAAAGTAATGGTTGACTTTTTCTTTGTGCTCTTCAAACCACATTTTGGTATTTTAGTAGCAGTGCTACCAACTTTTAATAAAATTTCCTAATTGTTTATAAATACAACTCTATCATTTCGAACGAGTTATGCAGTTTAACATTTCGAATCGAAAATTGCTTTCGAAAAATTTTACTTTTTGAATCGAAATACGCAGTAGCCCCCAGGCTAGATATATTGAAAAAAATCTCATAACTACGTAGGAGTCGCTCCTTTGGGGATAAAATACATGACCAACCTCCATTAGTTTATCGTTCTACACATTTTCTCAAAACATACAGGGGTGTTCTGGAAATCAAAGACGTAAAACGCAAAAATTTCGAAGTTGTTTTAATATAATTTTTATTATAAAATTCTGTTTAATAGAGAAATATTAGTACAATATTTGTCATAAAAATTTTTTATTACAGAAATTTTATTAAATACGACGTTAAAAATTCTTGCGTTTTGCGTTTTGGATTTCCAGAACATCCCTGATAGCTGCATTTTCCAATTTTTTATGCTGTTTAAAAAAGCAAAGATGTTGAAATTTTGCTAATAACCAAAACAAAAAATATGTTTATAAAACGACTGCTCAGATTAGAAAAAAGTTTAGCCTTGTTTAAAGTAATTTTATTGGGGAATTTCAGTTTTGCTTATTCAATAAACCAAACCGTATTTGAGTTACGCTAATATATGTTGTGCAACCTCCTTAATTTTTTAAATAACGACATATCTCGAAAACAGAAGCTAACCTAAAAAAAACAGTAAGCACCACTGGATTCAGCGTACCCGAATTAGGTTAACCCACCAGGTGCCACACTCGACAGAAAAAGTGTCGAATTTTAGCATAGGGATTTCAAGTTGTTCCCAACGATTTAGCTAAGCATATTGGCCATTTTTAAAAAAATATTAAAAAACAGAAAAATGTTAAATAATTTCTCATTTTTATGTTAAAAAATCTTGGTTTTGGCAAACTTTTCTTATGGAAAAAGGTGTTAAATATATGTTTTTAAGGTGGAAATGGGAAGAGGAAAAGTAAAACAGAAAAAGTGGCAAATAAATACGGAGCGACTTGTTTACAAAAAAAATGTTTTGGCTTATGAAGTTTTAATAAATTCCAACTATATCGAAAGTTACGAAAAGTATTCTTTATGATGAATTAATAAAAAAAATTTCGAATCTTTCCCAAACTCATTTAAGAAATTTAGTCTGAAGCTATTAAAGATTTTCAATTTCCGATAGAACTTACGAAAGGGCTAACTGTCAAAAAACTGTCATGCTGTGCTTGAAATTTATGTTCATTATACTCTAGCAAATTATCATGATAACATTCACGCTTGAACAACGTTACTAAACTATCAAAATTTACTTTGAAAATCATCGATGTTTTATCGCAATATTATTTTTAGCGGCTCATTAACGGGTTTGTTAATAACTTAAATTTCCGCATATGAAATTTGACCAATCCATATCAGACCCTACAACTCCATTATAGCCCGAAACGGTTCACGTCCTGGTGGCATCACCGGGCCTTATTTCTCTAAAAATTATGTTGGCTCCTCCATTACAGTCAATGGATAAAGGTAAGTTCCGGTTCACACACGTCAAGTCTTGAGTTTTTAGGAGATAGTGGAAAAGAAATGGCATTCTCTTTTCCCTTGACTTCCCTACAAGAAATGAATGAGCGAGTAGTAATTTTCTTAACACTAACGTGAAAAATGTGACTACTCGCTGATTCTTTTCTTGTAGGGTTGACGTGTGTAAACCAGCACTAACCGCACAATGATTTTTTGTTTGAAAGTATGAATTTTATTAATCCGGGCTAAATGTGGTTTCAACAGGATGGCGATACGGGCCATAAGGAGACCGCATAAGTTTATTTCGGGAAATGGACCTGTCAATTGATCTTCATGATCTAGATTATGAAGATTATTAACAACAGCAGCTGTGGTGCCTATATGCCGGAAACCATTTTACAATGAAAATGTATTGATCTTTCGAAAAAGAAACAGTTTTTTTGATTAACATTTAATTATTTTTATCATTTTTTACATTTCAAGTTCTATCGGGCTTAAAACACCTGGAGCCTGATTCTGGCAGCCGTGATCGAGTACTTTCTCGATTCGAAAGCAATTTAATATTTAA
Source organism: Pollenia angustigena (assembly GCA_930367215.1). Taxonomy (NCBI): domain Eukaryota; kingdom Metazoa; phylum Arthropoda; class Insecta; order Diptera; family Polleniidae; genus Pollenia; species Pollenia angustigena. The sequence goes on from OV884056.1 coordinate 75,280,486, forward strand.
TTATTTCAGTCAATACTGAACGAATTGGAATTATTTTTTCAGTGTTATAAAGCATTAATTTGAGTTTCACAATACTGACAAAATAATTTCGATTCGTTCAGTATCGACTGAAATAAAATTACTTTCAAATCGAGAAAGTACTCGATCACGACTGCCAGTATTACGCCCCTGGGTAATTCCATGTAAAATCTAGCAAGAGTGGGACCCGACCCCTTTCGATTTTAATGAAATTTTGTGAGATGGTTCCTTTTGTCTTATAAGGAACACATATTAACGAAAAAATATTAAAAATTCTTTTAAGCTATGTCATATTCAAAATGTCATAATATCGCCGAATTAGCCGTATGTGTTGAGCTTATTTCTTCAATATCTAGAAAAATACTTTACATAGGAAGATAATTTTTATGTCAAAGAGAATACATGGTTCTACCAATAATATATTGAAAAATTTAATATCTGCAAAATATAAAATTTTTAAAAAATGGACTAAGTCAAAATCCCATTTTTTTTTTTGCTGATTTTTTTATATGATAACTCAAACCGTTCTTTAAAAATCCTTTTCTTTCGAGACCTCTAGAAAATAATATTAATATTGTAATTTTGAGCAATAAGTACACTGTGCTAGTGCCGGGCTCCTGACGTATTAACCTAATTCGGGTACGCTGAATCCAGGGGTACTGTTTTTTTAGGTTAGCTCTTGTTTTCAAGATATACCGTTATTTCGAAAATGTAGGAGATTGCACAGCATATATTCGTGTAACTCAAAAACGGTTTAGTTTATTGAAATTACTAAAAAAGCGAAATTCCGCAATAAAATTACCTTTAAGAAATGTTAAATCTTTTTCTTACTATATGCGTAGTCATTTTCAAATTTCAATTTTAAAATTCTATATTAAGATTATTTTTTAAAGGTTGCGAAAAAAAATCATATCTTAAAAAAACACCTCCTGCACAGTTTCAGGATTTTTAAAAAAAAATCAGCCAAAAAAAAAACAACATACATACATATTACATTTCTCAAAATAAATTTTTTTTTTAATAAATTGTTTGTAGCCCAAAGTATTCTCTTTAAAATTACATAAAGATCATCTTCGTATGTAAAGTAGTTATTTAAAATATACAACACCTTAGGAAAAAATTCATTCTATTTCTACATTAAACAACATAAAAATAATTTTCGTTCCAGCCAAAGTCCTAGCAACCGTACTTCCAAAGATATGCCCTTCTTTGGTGAAATGTCAGCACCTGGAAGTGGACCACCATATCAAATGATGATGAATCCTGGTATGGGTCCAAATCCTACAAATCCACAACCACCCATCAATTATCATTCTTCCGCCTATAAAAAGCCAAATATTTATATAAATAAACGTATAGGAGAAGTTGGTGTAGAATTGGAACCTCATAAAAGACCACCTCAACAAGTGGTGAATCCACAATTTCGACCAATGACAAATCAAATGACACAACATCAACAGCCAGGATTTTTACAACAATTATTTAGTTTAGGTGGTTCCGAATCGGGTATAACAAGACCCACTTCAAATATACCTACTTCAACGGGAGGATCACCAGTGCCACAACATATAAGACCATTGCCATTGCAACAACAGTTACCACAATTACAGCAGCAACATGTTTCACATAATGGGCAACAAACATTTAGAGCAGTATCGGAAAATGATTTATATCTATTGGGGGCCATAGAAAAGTTAGTATATCGTGTAGACTATTTGGAAAGTAGAGTAAGACGGACGGAACAATTAATTTATTATTTAATGGCTGGTAACAAACAACAGGCAGAAGGTATTTAATTTTGTTAAAAATATTTTTATATTTTTTTTTTTTTTATTTACAATTTTTTTTTACAGTACGTGATCCTTGTCCTACGAACTTTACTAGAATCAGCGATACTTGTTACTATATAAACAGTCATCAGGCTGTGAATTGGAAATCGGCTAATTCCGCTTGTAAAGTTTTAAACTCGCATTTGGCTGAGTTCGAAAAACCTTCTGAGAATGAAGAAATTATGGCCTATCTATTAAATCAACCTAATTATCGCGGTCGTGATTATTGGTTAGGTGGTTTGAATCCTGGTCTTTTATGGATTTGGTCTAATTCTGCAAAACCGGTTAATCCTAATATGAATCTAACTTCTATTGCAATGTCTCATAAGAAACAAGATGCTAACAAGGATCCAAATTCTAATACTATAGATGTCGATGAAAAAGATGACAAAACTAAAGCTGAAAGCACCGATATTTTAAATAATACTGTCGACATCAACGGCCAGGGTAGATGTTTGCGATTATCTTATAATTCGGCCAAACATAGTTACAATTATTATGGTCAAGAATGTACTACCCGTCATCATTATATTTGCGAACATGAGGACAAAACATTAGATAATAAAATTAAGAAAATTGCTAGGGAATTAAAATTTTTCGACTAATTTTTAGGAAGAAATAAAAGGATAATTAATATTAATTTTTTTTTTAAAGTGATTTTGTTTAACGGCTTTATATTTTTGTGTTATTTGTGAAAAGAATTTAATAAGTGAATTAAAAATTATTTAAATAATTTATTTGTTTATAAAATATAAGAAAAAAATAAGGTTGAATAAACTAAAACTTTAACAAAAAATGTGGATTTATGTACAGTATATTACAGGGATAAAAAGATCTTAAGAAATGTGTTATTTGCGCGTTTATTAAGAATATACTTTTAAAACTTCGAAATTAAAAATTTATATAAATTATAATTCATCTCAAGTGACCCAACTTTGTAACCCAATGTCTTCCGATTGTGATGAAATTTGCATCAAGGTTAGTCGAATTGGATAGTAGTTTGGAAACAATTTTACAACAAGATGAGTTACAGTGGGTCAAAATTTGACATTTTGGTCAAACAGGTGTTTTTTCTCTTTATTATCTTAGAAAAATTTGTCCCAAATAGTTAGAAAGTCATTTCTTTAATCTTTCGAAAAAAAAATTTAACTTTGTTATTGCAAAATCAAAAATTGAGATGAAACGCCCCATATATGTATGTATGTGTCATAAACAATGGGACAAAATGTATTCATTTAATGTTAAAATTATGTTTTTATATTTTGTTAATTATAATTGTAGTACCCTGAAGATGAGATCCAGTGGATTTCGAAATATTGGAAAACATTTTTTTAAATAAATAAAAAAATATAAAAAACCTGACCTTGAGCTTAACGAATTATTAACATTAAAATTTTTAATAAATATAAAATAATTTTAGAAAATGTTTGAAAAAAAGAAAAAACTTTTAAAATTTCTAAAATATCTCAGTAAAAATGCGCTTAAATTATAGCGTAAACAGTTTTAAAAAAAGCAAAATGTCTCAAATAATGGCCAACTCCAGAAAGGCAGTGTTGCAATCTAACCCTGAAAGGCATAGAATTGACTCCACAGCTTTTCTGTAAACAATTTCTTGAATTCATTATTGCATGGCAAACTTATTCACTGCACAACGGTTGCGAAATTTGTTTATTAGTTTTATTTATGATGCTTTGTCAACACATTCTCTTTGTAAATCCCTAGTACTTGCTATACGAAATATTGCACCTACTCTTTTCCAAGAAAAATATCCCCATGCTTGACCGTTTTTTTGTGATCACAAAGTTCTACAAATTCGCTGATAAACAACCATACAAGAAATGAATGAGTGAGTAGTCACATTTTTCATTTTGGTGTTAAGAAAATGATAGAAAGAAATGACCGAAATAAAGTTTTCGGTCACATTCGGTCATTTCTTTCTATCATTTTTTTAAAACCAAAATGAAAAATGTGACAACTCGCTCATTCATTTCTTGTAGGGAAGGCCAGAATGTACTAATAAAGTGACCTCACAAGCGCAGCTGTTTGCAGTAATTTTCTTCGTGTGTGACGTTTGTCGTAATTTTTTTTTTATTTACTTTTTTTATAAGGCATTTTGCCACTTGCCGTCTCAATTCTAGCAACAAAATGCATGTTGTTTTTTTTATTGTTTCATTGTTGTAGTACTGAGGTCACTTTGTTAATACCAAGGTCTATCCAATAGGTCTGCTTAAGAAGCCAAATGTTTATTTGGGTTTTTCCTCAACGATATCAAAAGTTGTTTACATTTTCCTTATACGTGTATATTTTTGTTTACTTTTTGGTTTTTTGCCACACATACATGCACACAAAACACATTTTTCCTTTTGTTTTGCCTATGTAGTAGTAAGATTTTGACAGCGGCGAGGAATTTTACACAAACAAACCCAGTTGGCCAGATTGCCGTTGACGACATCGTCGTCAATGATGTATGCTCGACTTGTCCCCCGTTGTTTAGGTTTTCTAGAAGACAATTTACAGGAAATCGTCGTGCACGACTGTTTGAGCGACGTTGTCTTGTAAGTTGTCTTCTATTTAGCTTTATGTGGGACAGTGTGAGCGACTTTGTCTTATAAGTTGTCCTCTATTAAACTCTATGTGGGACAGTATGAGCGACACTGTCTTATAAGTTGTATTGTATAAAACCTACTGACGACAAAGTTTTCTTGAATGCTATTCAATCACTTGCTTGGTTTTCTTTAAATTCTCACATTCTTTTTTTTAATTGTTGATTTAAATACCTACAAAAAATTTACAAATTAGTTCTAAACAATAAAATGATGATGAAATTATTCGCGAACGGGAAAATGGATTACATGGAGTTGAGTATAAAACATATAACAGAAATTAAAATTTAAACTATACTAAAAAACTGTCTGAATTAGATAACCATATAATAATTTTTGTCGTGGACGTCAAAATAGACGACGTTGTCATGCAGGTAGTCGTTAATGATAAAGTAGGCGACATTTTCTTTCTTTGTGTCGTGCACGATTTTCGCGACACTTGTTCGAAAATGTCGTTGAGGATTTGTTCCCGCTGTCCCTCACATGTCGTGCAGAAATTAACATTGTCGTGCATCCGTCTTCGAGGATGTCTTAAAGACGGGGCCAACTGGGAAATGCCTGTTGTTTTTTGTATTGTTGTATTGTTGTAGAAGTAAGCAGACCTATTGGATGAGCCTTGGTTAATACATTTTGGGGAAGGCTGATAAAAAAATAGGAATTGAACAGTAATTGGTAGGGATGCCAATCGGGATTGATTTCAGAAAATCCCGGGATTCGGGATTTTTTTAAATAAACAACACTTTATTTTTATTTATTTATAAATTTTCAAAAGGTATTATATATGTATATAACAAATAATTTAAAAAAAGAAAAATAAGAATTATAGAAATAAAAAAATACAACTGAAATATAATTTTTAATAATTTTTTTTTTCTATAGAGTATAAAAATTCAATAAACACGAACATTTTTGTACACAAAAGTTGATATGTTTTAAAAATCCCGGGATTAATAAAAATAAGGCCCCTATTACGGTTCACAACTCAACTCAGTTGAGTTGTAACTACCCGTCTCCACCATCCATCAACTTGGTAAGAACAGCATGTCGCACATGAATTCTACTCGTGTAGACTGTTCATGTTCATGTTTCGTCGATGTGCTGCCATCGTTGCCTAAACATTCGTCTTAGCATCCATGTGCGCCATGATGTTGGCCATACAATGTATTTTCTGTATACAACCAAACGAACAACAACAAAAATTGTGGTCAATCAGAACATGAACATCAAACCGTATTCGCCACATACAAAAACATGAACAAATTAATACCGTTGCTCTGCCGGCGTTATGGTCATGTCATGTTCTAATCGAAACTGTTTGTGATCAGTTGTAATTTTTGTTATGTTTTTGTTTACCGCAATATACAAAGTTGTAAACCATAATACAAAAATTAAGAAATTACAACTCAACTGAGTTGAGTTGTCAACCGTAATAGGGGCCTAAATTCCGGGATTCGGGATTTGTCAATCCCGAAAAATCCAGGAATTTCGGGATTTCCCGTTTGGCATCCCTAGTAATTGGCATTTGAAAATAAGTTAATTAAAGCTGCGTACAGCTGCGTACTTATTATTATGATCATGAGTGTATAAAAAGTTAATATAAATCAGTGTTCGAAAATAAACCGAACATTATTAAGCGTACGGTACACACACTCAGAAACGATATCACGATACCAAAGCACGAATAGCCTGTATATATTTATATCGTGTACATGTTTTGTTTTTGCAACAAAGTTTTGTTAGCTTTTTGTTTTTTCTTAGATCACATCTGCATTTTGATTCTGTAAAAAGTTTTTGCAGTATTTGCCAGTCAAAAGGGCGCTGAGCTCAACTGAAACGAACGGACATTAAGCCGAACACAACGAAGTTATTGTTTTTTACGAAAAACAGAACGCAATGAAATTTTCTCATATTTTTATTTAGTTGGTTAAGTACATTATTCTTATTGTGTACGAAAATCACAAGCAAACAATCGTTTTTTAAGCTATTTGCTTCACAAGCACTAAAAACATACGCTAGATTTTTCCGTATTTCTACCGTACATAGCACAAAAGTACAGTATCAGGCATGTTCTGACAATCGCAAAACACTTAACATTGGCGTTCTGTAAATTGCAAAAGCAAAAATTTGGTGATTTCAATTTTCAAAGGTATGCTCAAGTGAACTAGAATATTTGTAAGAAACTATGGCAGATCGCAAGCTAAACGCACGAGTTTCAAAACACCATAAAATAAATCTGGCGTTTTGCGATTTCAAATCGTGCAACTCAGAACATGGTCGTATAGGTTTATTTTCTAACTCTGATTTAAATTAAATCCCACTGGTCAAAACATCTGGCAGCACATTATCTGAATTATATACAACCCTTTTACATACATGCGCCACCTGGTATTGAATAGCGAAAAACGTATTAGTTCAAACATACGGCAATCCTTTTAATTTCACTCTGACATTTAGCGAAAGTAAACAATATACGCGGACGAGTGTTTCTTTATGGAAAAATATATATTTTTTGTGCAATTTCCTAGTAATTAATAGCTAGAATATAAAATCGTACAAAAACCATGAGTTTGCAACCGGCTACTGCCCAAACTCCAACAACTTCACAGGACGCCTGTTATATATCGCTTCTTGGTTTGGCTGAGTATTTTCGTACCTCTCAACCACCAAACATAAGAAAATGTATACAATGCCTACAAGCGTTGTTTACATTTCATCCACCTTCCAAGGTTGAGGCCAGAACTCATCTCCAAATGGGTCAAACTTTAATGGCCTACACAAATAACATCGATCTAGCAAGGACGCATTTAGAAACGGCTTGGAAATTATCTGAGCCTTTAATGAATTTTGATGACGTAAAATTTGATACCGCCTCGCTGCTGTCGGAATTGTACAGACAAACGGATCAGAGTTCTTTGGCCAAGGCGATGTTAAGGAAAGCCATAGAACTGTCACAAAACAATGTTTATTGGCATTGTAAACTATTGTTGCAGCTGGCACAGCTACATGCCAATGACAAGGAATACACTTTAGCTTCAGAATTGTTGGCGGTGGGTGCGGAATCGGCAGAGGAGGCAAGTGCCACATATTTAAAAGTTTTATTTTTGCTGTCAAGAGCCATGATATTGATGATTGAACGAAAGACTAATGATGTGTTAGCTTTACTCAATTCCGCTGGTGCTATTATAGACAACCATATAACAAATCCACATCATAAGGAGTATTTGAAAGTGTTTTTTTTGGTGCTACAAGTTTGCTACTATCTGGCTTTGGGACAAGTAAAAACAGTGAAACCCAGTTTGAAACAATTGCAAATGTCTATACAAACAATTATGGCGCCAAATTGGCCGGCAGATGAAGGTGAGTAATTAATATCTAATCTTTGAAAACACCAACAAAGAATTAATTATATTTTTTGACTCCTAATTTTTGGCAATTTCTATGTTCGTTTAAAAGATTTTAAGAAAAAAATAATTGCCTAAAATATAAATAAAAATTTCCTTTTCCTATAGGTAGGTTGTTTAGCGCTAAAAGTGAAATGCCGATACCAGTTTAGGAAGAATAATTTTTTGTATTTGAAATTGCCACATCAGCCCATTATTTTTCTAGCTACCATACAAATATCTTTCTTTAATATGTAGTTTTGCACGATATAAACCATCAAAAATTAAATATTAAATATAGGCCAGTTTACACTATATTTTCTCAGAGTCAGAAGCTTTAGGGGACACAATTTTTCATTATCTTGATTAAAACATACATCGGATTATAATTTCAAATAACAAATAAATTTCTCCTGGTATAAAGGTTTCGTTTAAACTTGCAAAGCACAAGAAGATTAGTGAAATAAAAATTAGGACAAATGTTTCCTGGATTTGTTTGGTATTCAGTGGTGCTTCAGCGTAGGCTAATATAACATTTGAACATATTTATTTAAAATTTTCTTTTTTCTTAGTAATTTTCGGACAAAATCCTTTGGATATGTTTGTATGGCTACCCAAAGAACAGCTATATGTTCTAGTTTACTTAGTTACGGTATCACACTCCATGATGGCTGGCTACATGGATAAAGCACAAAAATATACTGAGAAGGCTTTAACACAAATCGAAAAGCTAAAAGCACAAGATGACAAATCCATTTTATCCGTATTTAAAGTCATACTATTGGAACACATTGTTATGTGTCGTATGGTAATGGGTAACCGTGAATTAGCCATACGAGAAATAGCAGCCTGTCGTGATGTGTGTTTAGCATCTGGTCCAAATGGTCAATTACTTAAGCGTCATTCAGCACAACTGCATTGTTTGGTGGGATTGTATGCTATGTCAACAAGTTTCTTTGAACATGCCGAGCGGCAATTTTTAACTTGTGTAGCAGAAACGAGTGAAAGAGATTTGAAATTATTTGCTAATTTAAATTTGGCTATAATATACTTAAGAACAAAACGGGATCAGGATTTAAAGCAAATTTTGGATGCTGTTTCTACGGAAAATACTCATACGTATAGCTCTCAAGCGTTGATGGGAGGATTTTATTATGTCCAGGGTCTTCACGCCTTTCATAAGGCAAGTTTTCACGAAGCCAAGTACGTACTCATGAATAATACATAAAAAAAAACAAAACATATATTATTATTCTATTTTTCAGACGTTTTTTGCGCGAAACCTTAAAAATGGCTAATGCCGAGGATTTAAATCGTTTAACCTCTTGTTCTCTGGTATTATTGTCCCATGTCTTCCTTAGCATAGGAAACTCTAAAGAGAGTATGAATATGGTCACGCCAGCGATGCAATTAGCTTCAAAAATTCCTGATATTCATGTTCAGCTATGGGGTTCAGCCATACTCAAAGACCTACATCGTATGTCTAAGGATGCTCTCCACGAAAAAGAAGCCTACGCCAATCATGTTAAATATTCCGAAAATCTTATAGCCGATCAATTGAAGTGTGTGCAAAGTATACATCACTCTTTAATAGACTGGCTTAAAGGACCGCCGCCAGCTACAGGCGGGGTTCCTGCAATTACAGCTGGTCCCAGCAATACCACTACTATGGTCACTAATCAACTACCACCACCATCCCCTAATCAACACCAACAACAAGTAATACAGCAACCCCTGCATCAGCCTCAACAAATGCCAATGGTCCCTATAAATTTACCGTCACATCCTCTGCAACCTCAACCTCAATTGCAACACCAACCGTCAACTAATCCCACCCTTCATTTACCTGCACAAACTGTCATACAGCAGCATCAACCGCAACATTTACCACCACAACCTATTGCTTCAACTTCCACACAACATCAACAAATGTTACCACAACAGCAGCCGATGATTATGCAGCATCAATTGCCTCCTCAGGTGATTTTAAATCATCCTCAACAAACTGTACAATACATACATCAACCAATTGGTCCTCAAGTCCAACAACAACAATTTGGCCAGTACTATTAGCTGTTTTAAAGTTAAGTGAATAGGGAAATATAATTGGTGGTTTAAGTTTCTAAGAAAACAACAAAAATACTTCAAAATGCAGCCTACAACATTTTTTTAATAGTCTTAAGTGCAGAAAGTGTAAAGGAAGAAAATAAAGAAATCTTTTTAAAAATTTTATAATTTTTTAATGTTAGTAAATTTTTATGAAAGAAATCTCTTTTTACCAAAAAATTTCTTGAAAATCATTTAAAATGTTTATGATTTCAATCAGCAAATGCAATAAAGCACCAGCGCAGCCGTAAATATTTGTAAAATATATTTGCATATCAGTAATTGAGAAGAAAACTTGATCGTAGAAAATATAAATGTGTAAAGCATGTTCAGAACTAACAAATATTTGATGAAAAAAATCAAAAAACGTGACCAGTAAATTGATAAAACTTAAGCTTCATTTTTCACAATTTTTATTGTTTTTCTAAACTTAATTTGCAAGAAGATAATTGAATAATGTAATTGAAAACTGTAAAATGATGTTTGATCTAGCTAATTGTTTTTCAAAAGCAAATAATTTCTTAATAACAATAGTGGTTACGTGTAAGACGTCAAATATTTATTAGGTGTCAAGGCGAATTTATTACAGGTGATATTAAAAGCCCTGCTGATATTATCTAAAATCAGTGTTGGATGTCATAATTTTGTTTATTCTCTTTTATTATCTTTGTTTCTGTTTTGTTTTATTTCTGTTTTTGACATTGTACAATGATTTTACAAAAACAAATTGCTTGTGGTTTTTGAACGAGTTGTACTTGTTGTAGTACCGAGATTACCTGGGATGAATTCGCCTTGTTAGGTGTGAACAAAGCTTTACAAATATAATAAAGATTTATATCTCACTTACCTTTTACAAATATTTAAAATGTATCTTGATATCTTAATTTGTGTTAATTTAATTGCTGCTATTTTTATATTACATTACCTTGAAATATAAAATTGTATTAAGACATTAGATAACTAAAACATTATCATTAAATGTTTTTATTTAACCTACATCTTCCATAACAATCTCCAAATATTCCTCATTATTACTTGAGTTTGATTTTCCTTCGGAAATTGTAACAACTGTTTCGCTACCATCATTTTCAGTATTCCCACTATTGCTCGGACTATCAATTAATTTCTCTTCTGAATTTTCCATTAAAGTTATGTGTGATTCAGTATCATCATTATCACCAACAGATTTTACTAGAACAGCATGTATTTCCTTTTCATTTAAACCAGGATGTTGTGTTTTTATGTGCTGTCTTAAGTTGGATTTTTTCGAGAATTTAGATTCACAAAAACATTTAAATTCCTTATTTATATGAGTTCTTTCGTGCATTTGACAATCACCTTTTTGCGTAAAACATTTAGAACAATACGCGCATTTAAAAGGCTTTTCACCGGTGTGTATACGACGATGATTTTTCAATACATTAAGAGCAGCGAAACGCATTGGGCAAAACTCACAAGCGTACGGTCTTTCACCAGTATGTTTACGTAAGTGTTTTTGCAATGAACACGATGTAGTAAAGCAAGTATGACAAATATTGCATTTAAATGGATGATCACCGGTGTGTGTGCGTTTATGGGAATTTAATTCTGCCTTGGTTACATATGCATTGGGACACATGTCACATTTGAAATTTTTCTCATTGGTATGACGTATTAAATGTTGACGCAAATTTGAACTTTGACTAAAACTTTTGCTACATATTGTACACACGAAAGGTTTTTCCCCGCTATGTATGCGCAGGTGATCCATTAACGAAGCTTTCATGGTAAAAACTGTGATAAAATAAATTTTTGTTATTTAATAAAATGAGTTTTAAAAAAATAGTTATTTGCCTTTTTTGCAGACATGACATTGGTTACGGGCACTTCTGTTATGGTTATCAATCATATGTTGACTTAACTCCTCGATAGTTTTGCACACAGTATCACATTCTAGGCATTTGTTAGAATATTCATGTGTAAGTTTGTGAGTTTTTAAATTCTCATCAGAAACAAATATACGCTCACATATATTGCACTAAAATTATATAAAAATATTTAATTTTAAATCAAAAATATTATAGATTCCCGAATTCTATTCTATAAAATCGTCTAAACATCTATTAATTTTGTTTCAATAAAAAAAATTAATTAAGTCGGAAAATTTAAAAAATGTTTTTAATTTTAAAACACATCCGTTTCAAACGGGGAAGGTTTTAAGAGAAGAAGATATATGTTAGAAATGTTACAAATAAATAATGTTCCATTTAAAGAAAGGACTTTAAAAAAGATACTGAAGGATTAGCTCAGATTTATAGATATTTATTGAATAAGAAAAGGGAAATAGGTTTAGATCTTTGGTTGTTTTCTAAAATTAGGTTTAAAGCTGCGTTCACAATCAAAAAAACATTTTCACTTGGTGTTCATAATAGAGCAACAATTTCTTTTGTAACTACACACATTTTGCATCAAGAAACCGTTTGCAAATTTTAGCCACAACAACATTATGCATTTATTTTTATTTTTGTAAACATTTTTTTTAAATTTTCATTCAAAACTAAATAAAATTATTTTAAACGTCAGAAACAATTTCATACAAATTATTGTTGAAGTTCTAGTTGACTCAACTTTAGTCAAGGCGAATTTATTACAAGTGGTCTTAAAAGCCCTGCTGATATTAGCTAAAATCACTGTTGGATGTGTGGTCTTAAAAGCCCTGCTGATATTAGCTAAAATCACTGTTGGATGTCAAAATTTTGTTTTTCTGTTATGCAAGGCGAATTTATTACAGGTGATCTTAAAAGCCCTGCTGATATTATTTAAAATCACTGTTGGGTGTCAAAATTTTGTTTATTCTCTTTTATTATCTTTGTTTCTGTTTTGTTTTATTCCTGTATTTGACATTGTACAATGATTTTCCAAAAACAAATTGCTTGTGGTTTTTGTACGAGTTGTACTTGTTGTAGTACCGAGATTACCTGGGATGAATTCGCCTTGCTGTTATGCTAGCATTATTAATTATGGTTTTAGCTGTACTAAACTGTTTCCGGGAGAAGGGTTTCTATGGGGCCTAGGGTAAATTATGTACCGATCTTCACGAAATTTAACAGTATCATTTATAGTCCTATAAAACTGTGACGAGCCAAAACTTGTTATAATTGCATTATTTTTAACGGTTTAAGACGTACTAAATTGTTTTCCGGTAGTAGGGTTTATATGGGGCCTAAGGTAAATTATGGACCGATCGTCACGAAATTTCACAGTGTTATTTCTAGTCCTAAAAAACTGTGACGTTCTAAATTTTGTTACGCTAGCGTTAATTTTTACGGTTTTAGGCGTACTAAACTGTTTTCCGGGAGTATTGTTTATATGGGGCTTAGGGTTAATTATAGACGGATCTTCACGAAATTTAACAGTGTGATTTCCAGTCAAATAAAACAAATTTTTACAAAATCTTATTTCATTCCGTGCCTTGTTCCAGCATTTATGTTATTTTTTGTAACAAAATTATAAATTTTTTTAGGTGGTGGTTCCACATTTTGATTCATAGCTCTGGTCCTACTAAACCGATTTTGCTGGATTTGTTCATTTCTTTTGAGTTGTTCGAAAGTGAGCGTGTTTTCAACAGACGGACAGACGGACAGACAGACGGACATGGCTAAATCGACTACGAATTACTCAAGGACCCAGACTAAATATACTTTATGGGGTCTGAGATGAATAAAAAAAAAGTTTCACACGGAATGACAAACTTAATATACCCTCTACAACTAATTGTGGTGGAGGGTATAAAAAAGTCGAAGAAATTAGAATAAAATTTATAATTAAAGAAACTTACCTTAAAATTATTTGTCATACAGACTTGATGTTTCATATGTGAGGTTAATGTTTTACGTTGAGCAAATCCTGCTTGACAGTAATCACAAAAATACTTTATATTTGTTGGCATCTCCCCATTAACCGATGAACTAACTTTTTCTCTTGGCAATAGTTGAGGTTTAGCAACATTTTCCGATGTCAATTCAATATTTGTGTTGCATAGTTTTCCTGTAGATGAAGGCTCATTTGATCCCGTTGATGTTTCTTCCAGTAAGAAATCTATTAATAGATCAGCGTCTTTAATATCATGTCTATTGGCTAAATGTCTCTTAAGAACCTTAATACTAACAAATGTCACCTCGCATTGAGGACATTTGTATTGGCCTTTGGGTTTCTTGGATGCTCTGGTGCAAGTTGTTGTCTTAACAGATTGTTCTGATGTTACTGTTGCCTCGGGGGTTTTGGTCATGCTTTCAGAACTATCGATTTCAAATTCATTATTAGTATTAAGATTTTCGCTGCATTCATATTCATTTTCTTGATATATTATATTTTTTGATCCATCATCGTGATACTCTTCAACTTCATCCTCAAAGTATTCGTAGTGATTGCTTTCGGGGTCCTTTTGTTTCTCTAACGAATTTGAAATAAATATTTCTGCATCTTCTAAACCATTCGAATCTGCATTAGTATCTTCATATAATATATAAGAATTTGGTTGCTGTACAGTTGATTCTGATTCTTCGACGATTATCAAGTTATCTGTTTGATTACTATTTAGACATAATTTCTTTTTCACATTACTTACAGGAGAAGGATGGGGACGCTTATTAACTTCTTCAGTGGAATTTTCAATTTCTTCATATATAAAGATATTTTCATTAGTTTTAGTGTATTTTTTTAGTTTTTCTTTTGTGTTGGTAGTCCTATATTCGGTTTTTATTTCTTTGTGGTTAACAAGTGATCTTTCTTCATCGATAGTTTCAACACTATTAAGACTTATTAAAGGTATCTCTTCCTCTACTGTCTGTACTTGAGATGATACAAGTATCTTGTCTTCTGTCTGCACTGCGGAAGAGGTAACATGTACTTTTTTTGGTTTGGTATCTAGAGGTTCAGGTACTGCATCTGGTAATAATTGCCTAAGAGTTCTATTCGAGTTTTCACACTTCATTTTAAACACATAACACCGATTAATTTCACTAATGCATTGCAAGCACGCTTTTTTAGGCATTTTATCGGCTGGTTGAGGCTGCAGAGGAAGATGCTAGGTTGTTTTAGTTTCAAATACCTTTTTGCAAACTTACCTTTAATTTTGCTATTTGTTTAAGCATATCTGCTACACAACCCATTCCAGCAGAGTCACCATTATATATGGACAGCAGTGGAACATCTAAAGCCAGACAGCATCTACATATTTTTTCCGTATTCATTTGTTATTTTAGGATTTATTTGGGAAAACAATACTTAATAAATTGTTTGTCAATCATAAAAATAATGTCAATAAAATTTGTTTAGATCAGTGATGCCAGGAGATTTTTTTTTTTTAATCCCAGCGTTTGCGAAAAAAATCCCGTTTTTTCCTATAATCACTTTTTCTTCCTTAATTTTTCTATACACTACTTTTTAAATTGTTTCAAAAAACGAAATGTTATTTTCACAATCAAAAAAACAATTTGGTTTTTTTTTATATCGTTTTTCTTCCCAAAGTATTTCATATATTTTCCTTTCATTTTTAGAACAAAAATGTAACTTATATTTTTTTAAAAATGTAACTAAAGTTGAGTCAACTAGAACTTTAGCAACAATTTGTATGAAATTGTTTCTGACGTTATATAAATATATATATATATATTGTTGTGGCTAAAATTTGCAAACGGGTTTTTGATGCAAAATGTGTGTAGTTACAAAAGAAATTGTTGCTGTATTATGAACATCAAGTGAAAATGTTTTTTTGATTGTGAACGAAGCTTTACTTCTTACATTACCTAATTACATTAAAGTCAACGTTTAAAGGCCATTATCCGATTCAAATTCTTTTTTAAATTTTTATTTCAGGTACATAAATTTAAGTTAATTTAAAAATAATACAAAAAGAACATTTTATTGAACAAAAGTAACATAAAAAAACTATAAAAGTAACAAAAAACAAGTAAGAAAGAAATGATACCCTACACCGCAGTATTTAAAAACACATCATGATTATGTGTCCATGTAAATATGGATTTATCTATGTTTATAAACTTCATGAAAATCGGTTTGAAAGTTTGTGAGAGGCAGAAATTGCCTCCCCTCGTGGTCCGATTTTTTAAAAAAATTATACATTTGTGTTCATTAAGATATGGTTCTATCTATGTTTTAAATTTCATTAAAATCGGTTTGATAGTTTCTGAGAGGAAGAAATTTCCCCCTATCTTCCCTCGTGGTCCTACGATGGAGCCCATTTTCAATAGGCTTGGTCCTTGTGCCAAGTAGAACCTATGACACAAATTTTATCAAATTATATCCAAAATTGCGACCCGTTCTTTGCGCACAAGGTTACATGGACAGCCAGCCAGCCAGCCAGCCAGCCAGACGGACATCGTTAGTTCGACTCAGAAAGTGATTCTGAGTAGATCTGTATACTTTAAGGTGGGTCTAGGACCACTATTTTAAGGCGTTACACACATCAGCACAAATGCATAATACCCTCTCCACTATTGTGGTGTGGGTATAAAAACAACACAAATTTTGGACAAAAACGTTTTAAAATCTAGTTTACACAAAGTTTGATTATGTTTAATTCTACCCCATCAGCTTTTATTTGATTTTAGAAACGTTTTGAAGAATTCTTCACATTCACTGCCGACATATCATCCTTATGGCACAATCACTCTTTTGGCTTTATTTTTTAATAAAGTTTTGACCAAGGTCTATCCAATAGGTCTGCTTAAGAAGCCAGATGTTTATTTGGGTTTTTCCTCAACGATATCAAAAGTTGTTTACATTTTTCTTATACGTGTATATTTTTGTTTTCTTTTTTGGTTTTTTGCAACACATACATGAACACAAAACACATTTTTCCTTTTGTTTTGCCTATGTAGTAGTAAGATTTTGACAACGGCGAGGAATTTTACACAAACAAAATGCCTGTTGTTTTTTGTATTGTTGTATTGTTGTAGTAGTAAGCAGACCTATTGGATAGGTCTTGGTTTTGACCAAGTTTAAAAATAAATTTAACAAGTGTTAATTTTCAATGTCAATTTACGAATTTTTAACGGATACACTTAATTAATAATAATTGGAAATTTTTGGAATAATTCCGCAATTAAACAAAAATCTATACTATTCAGCAGAAGTATGAAATCGTTCCCTTTTTCCTACATTTCAAATTTTTAAAATAAATTTCTGCAAAAAGGAAAAATCCCCACACTTGACACCACTGGTTTAGATGCTTGTCAAGGCGAATTCATACAGGTGACCGCATAGGAAATCATAGTTTCCATCAAGGCGAATGTAAAAAGGTAAGTGCAACTCGTCAGCCGTTCATCAGTGATATTCAAAATAAAATTCACAAACGTCAAAAATACGTTTATTGCGCCTTTAGAAAAAAAATTTCTGAAAAAAATTGTGTGAATGCAATGTGTCATGAAAATGACAAGTATCGCAAAAACAAATTTGATATCCCATACGTAACATGGGGTCTTCACCTGACAATTTTTTGTCATACCAAACGTCAAAGTCCATATAAAAAAAACTTTAAAATTGTTGGCAGCGTTTTTTTTGTATGAAGTTTTACGTTTATTATTATGACAAAAAATTGTCAGGTGAAGACCCTATGTAAGACTTGTGTGATAGTGTAAGCCAAGGTACCAAAGTATATTTATAGCAGGTAGTCTCGGAAAGCCAGCTAGTTATTTTTTATTTGCTTGTTTCGTGATACAAAATGTCAAATGTTGTATAGTAAACAAGTAAACAAGGTTTTTTGTCTTTTTCAACCCCTTTGCTGTTTGACAGTTCGTATCACAAAACAACAATAAAAAGCCGTGTTGTTTGTTTTATTGTACAACTGTTGTAATCTCGCGGCTACCTGCTATAAATATACCTTGCAATGTACGTTACATAGCGTATTCACCTGACAATTTCTTGTCATACCAAACGTCAAAGTCTATATAAAAAAACTCGAAAATTTTTATCAGCGTTTTTTTAATATGAAGTTTGGTATGCCAAAAAATTGTCAGGTGAAGACGCTATGTAAGGGCTGGAACGTTAAAAATCATCTGCACGTTTTGGCTAGAATATAAATAGATTCGCAAAAGATGGCATTAAGTCAGTATCAGTTCAGACTTTAGGCATTTTTCATACGTCACTTTTTTCATCTCTGTATACTTTGTGGTTCAGACTTTGTAAAGTTGATATCGCATCACGCGGAGAAAATTATGAATTCAGTTTTAGTTTAAACATTAAAGTATGAATATCACAACCTGTAAATTACGGTTGTTAAAGTGACTAAGTTATAAATAAAACTTGTGAACTAAATAAAAGTGTTGTATTGTGTTTATTTTAAGGGCTTAAAATGCTGTCATATTTTAAATACATGACTCAAATGTATTTTATATTTTTAATACACGACTTATGTATATTTTAAATGCTTGGCTTGAATTTATTTTTTTTTTTTTGCTTAACTCTGGTTATTACTATCAACTGGTGGCTGGTAAACATACGAGCTCATTTCTTGATAGTAAGTACCAGCTTGTGCTGTTTGGTCAAAATTACCAGCCTGAATCCGTACCGACTGGTAAAATCCCGGCTGTATAGGTTGTACAAAATTACCAGCCTGCATTGGTAACATCTGGTAAAATCCAGGCTGCATAGGTACCATCATCGGTTGGTAATAATTACCAGCCATTGGCGGCTGATAGTGGAAAGTGACAGGCGGTGGTGCCTGAATATATGTTTGGGGCATAGTCTAAAAAGATAAAAAAAATTAAGCGATAATCGACTTTAAATTAAAAAAAAATGGGTTGTTCACGAAGGGCCGATTTTTAGATATAGTTATATTAACAGCAACAAAATATATATTAAAAGTTTAATTACCTACCTAAATGTATTTTGTTGTTGTGAATATAACTAATTAACCATATTACCTGATAACCAGCCTTCCGTGATCAACACAAATGGGTTCACTTTTTTATTACCTGTTGGTTCTGTGCCTCCTCTCTGCGCACACCATCATTTCTGCCATTGTGTCCGCTTTTCCTATTACTGCGGCGTCCACGCTTACGTCCACGATTATTATTAGTTTTTTTTAAAATTAACAATAAAATTTTCTGAAAAGAAAACCATTTTGTCAGTTTGTATATCAACCGTTCTTGCAATCCAGCAATATCGGTTCAGTAGGAAAAAAAGTCCATATGTTGAATACCAACACTAAAAATTTGATATTAAGCATAATTTAAATTCGGGGATGAACATTTTTTGTTAAGTCCTCATGTTTGTTTTACAAAAGTACCAACTAAAATTTAATGTTTAAAAAATATGTATTGTTACTGTATCTATTAATCGTCTTTGATTATAATAGTCGGCTCCCTTGTGAGCAGATAATTGAGGTTCAACTGTATTAGTTTACAATTTTTAATTGTATATAAAGCCCACTCTAGAAATATTTTCTCAGTGGTATTATAGATTCGGGACAGCCGAAAAAAGCACTTTTCTTTTAAACAAAAAAAAAACACAATATGTATTTTTGTTTAATTTTAAACAAGGTATATTGGATTTTTAAATTCTTTGCGTACCTTCGTGTCTGAATCCATTTTTATAAAGAAAATGAATTCACCACAGGTAAAGATGCCATATTCTCTGTTTCCTTTCGTTGCCAGACTATTAGTCAAGGGTGTGTTTGGCATCTAGGGCTGCCAGATCAATTTGTTTTGAAAATTCGGTCAACTTAAAATATAGTTTATAAACAATTTTTAAATTTTTATTAAAAAGAATCAAACAAAAACATAATTAAAGTTCATAGTTATTTTATGCATACATACTTATCTCATTTAACAAAAACAATTTAACGCACACGTGCATTAATTTTTTTTTTAATGCGATTGTACTGGTTCTGTACTGCTTGTGCGGAGTTGAAGCCGGTTGAAACCTTACACTAACGAAAAACCACCCCCTTCTCCTCACTTGCGGCTATTTTACGCCGCATAATTGTTCTAGCGCAAATTGACATAATTGTAAATAATGGGATGTATTTCAATTTGTATGTAATAGCTTGGGGAATTATGGGTTGCTATAATTTAAAAAATTTCATTACTTTTTATCTTATCTTAGAGCCATTATTACAACTTGGCGTTAGCTAAAGTTAGGATTAAGTTGAGAGATATCAATGTGTTATTTGTCAACAAGCGTACATAGTTATCTGTCCGATAACAGCTTACGTTAACACAGGACCTCCATCTAAGAAAATATATAAAGGCAACCAGTGCCCATGCTCTGCAGCTCTCGTGTCAAGAAACTTTTCTATTGAACTGCGTGAAATGAATAAAAAATTCCATTTATTGAAACAAACAGCTGTTGTTCTCACTAAACTGTGTCTGTAACTTTTTTGGCGAGTATTGGCTGTCACGTAATGAAAAAACTCGCCATTTCACAGAACATTTGTGAGAAAAGTTCCCGCTTTGAACTGTTAAATAAACTCACGAATAAAGATGAAGCGAGAAAAAATTTCAACACTAAAAAACAATTAAAAATGCAAAATACAAAATACAAAACAAAATATTTTAATATTTTGTTCTTGGCAAATTTTTTTATTGTTTAATAACTTTGCTTTTAACATTTTTATAATATTTAAAAATGTTTTCAAAGCTCGTTTGCTAATAATACCATGTTCACACGGACAGCAATATTCGTGTTTCGCTCTTCTTTTCCTGTTTCGCGCCCCAAACATGATTAAAAGGACTTGTTTCCCCATACAAAATTTTGGGAGCGAAACAGGTCGTTTCATTTTGAAACAGACTGCGAAACAGGAAAAATGTTCTATCATCTCCAATTTCGATAACATTCGTCGTTATTTTATCTGAACTAGCTCTCAAAAAAAATCAAAACAAAGAAAAAACAAAATAAAAATTGATGTTTAATAAAATAAAGTGATAAAATTAACATTATAATATTAATAAAAGTAATAAATAATATATTTTCAAGTTTTATTTACTTTTTTTATCTTTAAAAAAAAAATCACACAAACAACACAAAAAAAAATGTCAAAATGAAACAAGAATGAATCGTATGAACAGCATGTTTGGCAATCTAGTTTCAGAGAGCAAAACCAGTGGTTTATCTCGTCGTATGAACATAGCAGTGTTGCAAAATTTAAATTTTGAAATGGTACTGAACTGCAACTAAAAGACTATTTTTCCCACTAAATGGTACTTTTTGTTAAAAATACAAATAAAACAAATTTAGAAAATCACAGGAAAAATATATTTTATTGGAATTCAGTTATCAAAGTAGTTAAAAGCAAACAGTATTTATATTTAAGGTACACATGTAAATAATATTTCTGTTATACATAAGCGTCAAGCGCCCCATCCATTTACAGTATTATTGTATATTTTATTCCCCATATTAATTATATATATCACAATATTCATTTCACAGTATATTGCACTTTTTTTCTTATTTTTATTTTGATAATTGCGATTTTTCGATTTGTTAAAAAAAAAAAAAAATTTTAAATAGTTTATATATTTATGAAATCATATATTTATAAATAAGTAACATTATTTTTGTCAACATTAATTTATACTGGTACTTATATATTAACTTTTGCAAAGTTACATTATTCAGACTTTTACATACTTAGAACTTAGTTCTAAAAAGAGTTTAAAACATTAATGTTTAAAAATAAAGCTTTTAATTCAGTGTTATACGATATAGCAAATTTACTTTAAGAGATCATCAGAAATATTATAACTACAAAAGAAACTACCAGTTGATTTTAATATATCTTTGGTTTTTATCAAACTTGAAACAGTTTCTACGTGTAAACGATTTCTTCCTTAGCTTTTTACATAATTTTGAATTTTAAAATGTGCTTCAATTGATGCTCAGCAATGTGGTATCGCTAAAAAACCAAAAGCAATGTGTGAAATTTCATCAAACATTAGTTTCATTCTTAATATTGACTATATTTTTCCAAGAATTTTAAATATATTGAGTTCTGAAATGCTTTATTTCTAAAAGACACGCTAGTACACGGAATTGAGAATTGATATTATTATAGCTCTCTCTATCGTTTGTAAATAACCTTAATAACAACAGTATTATGCTATTGATTTTTCCAGAAACAATATTTTCTGCAGTGAAGCTGATTACCACTTCTAAGGTTTTATTGTCAAAGCAAAATTTAGTTCTAAATGTTTCGCAAATTGTCCAATAAAATGATTTCGCAGTTTCTTTTACTTTATAAACCATTTCCTTAACATTGATTGCATATTTCTATAGATATGGATTTCATTTAAATTTAAATTATCCAATGCACCCTTTCTTAAAAATTTTCTTGCCACTTGTAAGAACAAATATCCCATTCTGGAAAAGCAAAATATGAATCCTGGCTTCCACGCTTTGCATTTCAATGTTAACGTCATTAGATGTTTTTAAAATACAACAACATAAATTTAGCAACAAACACATGATGACCAAAACCTGCTATCGAAATTATCACATTTAAAAAGTTAATAATACCGTTTGTACATACATACATACATACATTTCAGCGGAACACATGGAAAATGTTGAAAATGTGAAATACGCGTTCACACTTGAAACATCTAAGTGCTGGTTCACACAGGTCAAGTTTGACTCTTCAAGTCTAGAGCTTTTAGGAGAGAGGGGTAAAGAGAATGGAAAGGGGTACATACTTGACCGTACCAGTCAGTTTTGTATTTTTCTTTTCTTTTTTCATCCGTAATATAATAAAATGCTACAAAGTTGAAGGAAAAGAAAACAAAAACTAATTTTGTGCATGAACGTGAACGCAAGTTCAAAAGAAAATTTAAATAAAACTGTTCAAGTAAACTTGACCTGTGTGAACCAGCACTAACATCTACTGTCAATAAAAAAATGTCACCATTTCTGAAAAAAAAAACTTTTATTTTTTTTAAATAATTTTTTTCTACAAAAGTGCAAACATTTCAAAAGATAACACCAAAATGTATTTCTAATCCATTTCGTTTAATAATTTAAGCAAAATTAAGCAAAATAAGGCTTGCAAAAAGGGAAAAACTTGAGAAATGGTAACGCTGCTTTCAAAGCAACTTCCACTTTGTCAGTGATGCCAACAGAATTTATTTTGATTTTTAGCCCTATGTATTTCTTATGGGAAAATTCCAACATTTTCGCAAATTGATGTTAAATGTTAAATGTTGACAAGTGTGAAAAGGCTATAAGAGTTAAAAAGCTCATTAGATAAAAAAGTACTGAAAACAACGCGGGGGTACTGCGGTATTTTTTATATGAAAAAGTACTGAAAAAAGTACCAAAGTACTGAATTTTTCAACATTGGAACATAGAATAACCTTGCAGAAGGGATGGGCAAACTGAAAAATATATCGACATATATTAAATCGATATTTTTTAAGGGTATCGATATTTATTATTTCAAAAATATCGATATATTGATACATCGAACGTATTTTGCTCAAACTATTACCAAATTGCTGTTTTATGCTAGGAACCAAGGCGAATTAACTCCAGGTAAGCTCAACTCGTCAGCCGTTCATCAGCTGTATCCACGGCGAATTAAAAAAATGGTGAAACGTCAAAATATTGTTTTGTTTTTATACTGAAATTTGACAACAAGTCAGAAAATTGCAAAAACAAAATACATGGAGTTAATTCGCCTTGGTTTGTAGTTGTAGAGTTGCACTTACCTGTTATAAATTCGCCTTGCTAGGAACACAACTGGGACGAACGACGAATTTTTTTAGTAAAAATTCGCTGAGTAGATTCGTCGTATGAAACACAATAACGACGAATAACTAATTGAGAAAGTTGTTTTCTGTTTGTGCAAAGAGAGAGAAATAGTGTGACCATATGAACAAAAATTTACTTAAAAAAGACAAACATTAACAAAAACACAAATAAAAACTATTCTTGTAGTTATCTACTTTGTATATTTGTTTTAAATGCGATAAAATAATAAAAAACAATTATTAAAGTAAAAAGGTAACTTTATATACTAAAATACTTGAAAACTAAAATCCAATATGGTCACCTGGTACTGATTTGTTCGTCGTTCGCCGGCGTATGAAATAGAAATAAATCTATTGCAAAGTCGCCGCGTGTGACGAATTTCGGCCGACGCCTTGATTGTGTGTATTTTCATATACACAAATATGTTTTATTTTTGTCGACGAATATTCGCGGCCAAAAATTCGTCGTTCGTCCCAGTTGTGTTCCTAGCATTAATTAGAAATCTGCAATGTGAAAACCCCGCTTTTTCCTTAATTCTTCTTCTTATAAATTCCAATCATTTTAGATCTTCATATTAGCTTAAAAAAACATATGATGCATGCAGTGATGGCAATTCTTAAAAAACATATTCGTGGCTATTCCAAAATACGCGTCGAAGAAGTGAACATTTACATGAAAACAAAAACATAACCAAATTTACAAAAATTGTTTTTGTTTTTCATACAAAGTTTACAGTTTTTAAAAGAGAAAGAAACGAGTTATAACTCTCGCGTTAATTTTATTTTAGAAGTGTATAGATAACAAAAACAATTTTCGTCACTTTGGTTTGGTTTTGTTTTCATGTAAATGTTCACTTCTTCGACGCGTATTTTGGAATAACCACGATTGTTTGAAAAACGGCTAAAATTATGAGTTTTTAATGAAGACTGACTTTAAAAAATATCGAAATCGATAGTCGTATTTCAATATCGGTATTTTAAATATCGGTAATATATTTTTTTTTAATATTTATTGTCCATTGCTACCTTGCAGCCACACGTTCAAGTTGTTTGTTTAAAAATGAAACGACCTGTTTCGCTCACAAAATTTTGTATGGGTAAACAAGTCGTTTCAATCATGTTTGGGGCGCGAAACAGGAATAAGAGAGCGAAACACGAATATTGCTGTCCGTGTGAACATGGTATAAATGTCAATTATTTAGTTTTTATTCCCTCATACACGTGAAAATAAATATTTTTTATATATTTTTAATGTTGCCAAAAAACTACAGATTTTTTAATACAACTATAGTAAAATCTCGGCATCTTGTATCATCAATTCAGTGGCTTTGTTTCCGACGGCTCATATATTCAGACGATTGGAAATTAAGCGGCGGCTAGCTGCCGTTTTTAGCCCGATGGCTTAGTTCTTTGCAGTAGAGCAAGGCGAATTCATAAAGGTGACCGCATCATGAGATAGAGTTATGCTAGCTATCCCTTTTTTTTGAAAAATACTATGTATTTTGTTTTTGTAAAAAGTTAGAGTGACTGTCAAAATTATTTGTTGAAAATATAAAAAAGGAAATTTTTTGTTTATAAAATATGTATACACAATTGCTTTAGAAAGTAAATCTTTTTCCTCTATTGCAAATTAATGGTGACTCCACTTATTCCTTACGCCTCTTTATTTCCTTGTGTTTATCTTTTAGATTCACTTTTTTATTTTATAAAATTTAAATAAGTTTTTTTTCAAGAATTTAAATTTTTGTTGAATTTAAAATTTGAATTAATTTTTTCACAAAATGTAAACAAAACTTGACATTCAGTATACATACAAAAAAATAAACAAAAAACAGATGACGTGAAAATGTCACCTTTATGAATTCGCCTTGCAGTGGAGTAATTCCGCATAGATTTGTTTTTAGTAGATTTAAATAAACAAAAATAATTTATAAAAAATGTTTAATATCACTGAATTAACATGTCGGGTTTGTTTACAAGAACAAGATGTCCTTATTAATATCTATGACGAGTTGGAAGAATTAAACACAAATCTTAGTAATCTATTAGAAACATGTGCTGATCTCCAGGTGAGCTGCTTCAGCGTATAAATTATACAAATTTTCATAATTCTGCTTACAGATTACAGAAAATGATATTTTTCCCAAATATTTATGTGAAGATTGTACCCGGGAATTATTAATAACATCAAAATTTCGCGAAAAATGCTATAAATCCAAGGAAATTCTTTATAAAATTGAAGAAAACTATAAGGTTTTAGAAAACGAGGAGTCCTTCATCGCAAATGATATTATAGAATATTGTACAGAAGACGATATCGAGGTACAGGATTTAATAATTCATGAGCCAGCTGTTGAAAGTGAAATAGAAGCGGATAAACTTATAGAGGAAGTAGAACCAGAAAAGGTGGACGTCTCAGTATCTTTATTAAGAAAAAACAGTAAAAATCCTATAATTGCAACAGAATTATCCAGCCAATTAGAAAATAAACCCGCTTCGGAGGAACCTCTACTACCAGAAGATTGTTTAAATCATTTGGAGCTTGTTAGCGATCAATTTTTAGAAGAGGAAGTTCAACCAATAAAAGTTTCTAGCGATAATGCAAACTTATTAGGACAAAAAGAAGTGAATCAAAATTTAAATATGCCTTTCCCAGAAATATCAAAGAGATATCGTTTGTTCAAATGTGACGTTTGTGGTGCGTTATTTAAGCAAGCAATTAATTTGCAAAAGCATTTTCAAAAATCCCATGAAGCTGTTCATTGCTTTAACTGCTTTAAATGTGATCATTGGTTCTCTATAAAAAAGGAACTTTGTAAACATGTAGAAAACTGCAATTATGCAGAAGTTACAACATCATTTAATACAGACAACAATAAAATTACAACAGAAAAGATTTTTGCCACTTCCTTAGAACAGGAACATAGCCGTCAATGCGTTTATTGTAAACGCGAGTTTCCTACACCTTTTGCTTTACGTATGCATATAAGGACTCACACGGGCGAGAGGCCGTTTCAGTGTAAATTTTGTACAAAATCATTTAAAACACAATCACAACTTAATGTGCACCATAAAAGGTAAAATATTTCCACAAAGTTTAAATACCTATCTGATTGGCAAAATTTTCTTATTAAATTTTACAGGCACACAGGCCAAGCTGATTTTATTTGCACAATATGCAATAAAAGTTTTTATGAACAGAGTAATCTTACCGTTCACATGCGTTCCCATACGGGTGAGCGTCCTCATGCGTGTACTGTATGTAATAAAACTTTTACCCGCGTCTTTTTATTGCAATTTCATATGAGAACACATACAGGTGAAAAACCCTATAAATGTAATTTTTGTGATAAACGTTTTCGTCAGCAAACAGATTTAAGTAGTCACTTGTCCATACATACTGGTCAAAAAAAGCACACTTGTATTATGTGCGGGAAGTCTTATGCAAAACGTTCTCATTTAACGCAACATATGCGCAAACATCTGTTACATAATGATATAATGGAAAAAGGTAACGGTATGGAGTTTAAAAATGATCACAACACAGAAGAGCTATCTAATGGTTATGATAATCAAAATTACAACTTTGAAGAGCTAACAACAGCTACTGATAATATTCAAAATTATGTACAAAATACAAAAATAGTTTATTGTTTTGATGAAATAATACAATGTGAAGATGTGGTCACGGAATAGTTATTAAAAGTTGTGTTTATTAAAAATCATTATTTGTTTCTTTAAAATACTTTTCAATTTGTTCTTTTAGCAAACATTTTTCTGAATGGTTGGCAAAAGATGCTTGTATAGCGTTTAAAGAAAGTTTATAAATATCAGTTTTCCTTAGATGATAATGCTTACAAGCTAGTTTAAATTCTTTCGTTAACGTTGTATCAAAAACGCCACTATCGTCTGTACATAAGACAACATTTATGTCTTTATTAAAAATATTTTTAAAATGATGGCTGCCATAAGACTTTACTGTACCACATTTCACATTACTTGTTAAACAGCATTCAATGGCAATGCCAAGTTTGAGGCACTGCTGAAGTTGTTCTTTGCTCAAAAATGTGCCGTGACCACAGCGTTGAAAGCCAAAGTCTAACATTTCTTCAGTCTCTTCGGGATTAAGAACTTCAGCGCAGTGTAATGCTAGATTCAAGTTTGACTGTTTGGCTAGTTTTAATATACTTATAAAATTCTTAAAATTACCCTTTTTAGGATTACCACTTAAATCCATGCCTTTGACTATATCAGGGTATTTTTGCTTGAACTCCAGTGCTAAATTTAGTATTTCCTCAGCGCATGTCACCGATTGGGCTCGATCAATGGAAACTAGAAGTTTTACTATCATATTATACTTCCCACTATATTCCCTTAAAGCTCCGATTATAATTGCTATGTATTCCTTTCGTGTCATATGTTCATTGGCTTTGGGTGTAGTCCTTAACTCCATATAAATCACATTGTCTGCAGCGAAATCACGTATTGCCATTTCGCAAGCAAGTTTCAATCCCTTTGGTGTTGAAGTTAATTCATGCATAAATGTAAACTTTTGGAAGCAATAATCCAGATCATTATTATCAAAATCTATGAACTTCTCACATAATTTTATAAAATCGTCACTGTTTTCACCGTATAATTGTTGACCAAGTTCTTGAATAGATTTTGTATTTAGGCAACCGTTTAGATGAGCATGCAATTCTATTTTTGGTAAATTTTTTAAAAATAAATCCATTTTTAAAGTGAAAATTAGAAAACCAAGCACAGTGTGAACAGCTTCATATTAACAAAAATAATAGCTAGGGATGGGCAATAAATATCGATAACAGAAAAATTGTCCATATGTCATCGATATTTAAAATACCAATATATCGATATGTATTTACGCCTTTCGAATTCAATATTTTTAATAACTCTAAAAAAATTTAACATTTAGTGGTTTTTAAAACGCTTACAATACCTAATATGTGTATGGAAAAAAGGGTTTTCCATTATACATTTTCGCAGTTTATACAGTCAACTTAAAAAAATATTTTTGTGTGTTTTTGGTATACCAATAGTTTGTTTGTGTAAAGAATTATGTCTTCGTTGCGAAAGTTTAAAAAAGCATTCCTTCCTGCAATGTATGTAAAAAGATATATTACATACAAAAATTTTAGAAAGCAAATGTGAGTAGTGAAACAAATATGCCATATATTAAAAAAAGCAACTTTTTTTCTCACTTAACAGTGTCTGTAACATTTTTGGCGAGTAATAACTGTCACGTAAGGAAGTTACACACCAATTTTCAGAAAAAGTGTGATTGTAAAATTTTTGTGAGAAATTTCCCGCTTTGAACTGTCAGATAAACACAGGGTGAGAAAAAAAATTTTAACAATAAAATATATTTTAAAAAAGCAAAGAATAACAAGACGGAAGAGGTAAGTAATTTGTTATTGGCAGATTTTTTCATTGTTTAGTTTAATTATTTTCTTTTTAACATTTTTAAAAAATAAACGAATGTTTTCGGTGCTATTTTGTAAACAATAAACATTAAAGCTTTTATTTGGTATAGCCGACGGCAGTATTTTCGCCGCCGGCGTTGAAAACTGTTCAATTTTAGTACATTTTAGTCGGCGTCGGAGATATGTGTGACTGGAATTCTCAACGTCAGAAATGTCACATCGGCTTAAAGTGTAACATTATGAAATTTACAACGTAAGCTTATTTAACAGTTTTCGACATGAGTTACAGACACACTTTCTTCTCGCTTTTCAAGAAACAATGGAATATTTTGCTTCACATCTTTTCGATGCGAGAATAGGGATGAAACGATACCTCTAAGGTATAGATACTTTTACTCGGTGTGGTATCGCTCGTAAAGTATCGATACTTACTGGGCTCTAATGATGAGCACGAAATCGCAATGATTTCGGCTGATGATCACGACCAAAAGGCTGGACCAGCGGCTTCTGAGGTCACGCTCGAGATGGAAAGTGGATTGGCGAATGTATCAAAACCCATTGTTCGGCAGGTTGCGACAGAACAGGTCACATCAGAAAGCCGAACGAACTAAGAAAAAGCCAAGAGTGGTGTGAGAGTCTCCTTAGCCTTTCTAGAAAAGATAGCTAAGAATGACTCCTCACTGCACGATGGGTGGGATAGGTATTTGCTAAGGAAGCACTGAAAAAACGTTGCTAGATTCGAACGAATCCACGGCTCTGTCGGTGATATCCTAGGCATTCGCTATCCTGCGGGATACAAAGCAAGGGCTGCTGAGGACTCAAATGTTGTCAGTAAAGACAACGAATCCTCAGCATAAAAGAGCGGACAAACAAAAGGAGGGTAAAGAGTCAACACCTGGCCCTCTTAACGGTGACTGCATGTTCACGACTAAGGGAGCTAAGCCTGTGGACGAATTGCGCAATACAAGTCGCGCGATGACGACTAGGAAAGTCTTGATAATCTCCGACCGTCACTCCCAAAAAGGAGTCACAAAAGGAATCACCGGCACAAACCAGTCAGCATCTGCAAGGAAATCGGGTGATCATCGACAGAGCTCTGTTAAGGCCCCCAATAAAGGGGCAGTTAAGAGAGTTAGGTCTGGTGATGACCAGAAATCCCCAGCGGTCGGGCAGAAGCGGCTCGAGGCTGGTACTAGGTTGTGACGCCAATGCTCACCATACCCAATGGGGAAGTGCCGACATCAACAAAAGAGGTGAGTCTATGTTTGATTTTATGATATCTGTAACAGGGGGAATACGCCAACGTTCAGAACTAGGGATAAAGAGGCAGTGATAGATATTACATTGACGAACTGTAGGGAATAAGTAGACGATTGGAGGGTGGCTTTGGATTTTTCCTTCTCTGACCATAGTCGCCTGTCCTTTAATCTAATGTTTGAGAGGTCGAAAAGGTGTCCGTATAGGAATTCGGGATTGATACAAAGTAACCTTAGAGTTACACGGGACTGGGGGTTGACTCCGACCGGCGTGGAGCAACTGGTAAGCACCTTCACGGGGGTACTGAACAGTAGCTATGAGCGATCCTGTCCGTTGAACTTTCCGGGCGGGCGCACACAGCCAAGATGGTGGACAGACGAGTTGAGGACTCAAAGGTCCACTGTCAGAAGGTTGTTAAATAGGGCGAAGTATACGCGTAGGGAGGAGGATTGGAGTAACTTCGGATTGAGTTACAGGAGGTATAAGGGAGATATTAGAAGGGCGAAAAGGGACTCGTGGATTAAGTTTAGCGAGTCAGTTGAGTCAGTGAATGAGATGTCTAGGTTCAGGAGAATTTTATCATTGACCCGGTAGTCCCTAGATTTATTCAGAGACCGGACGACTCATGGGCGGAATCTGGCTCTCAATCTCTTTGTCTGCTTATGGAGACTCACTTTCCTGGGTGTGTGGATCCTGGGTCGGGGGAAGAGGCTGTATGTGGTGACCCATTCTCTAGGTCGGGCTCAGGCGGTGAGAGGGGAGACGGTAGGGGATAGTATCACCTTGGATAAGGTAACATGGGCGGTTAATACCTTTGGGTCTTACAAATCGGCGGGACCAGATGGTATCTTTCCGGCGGTGCTTTAGAATATCGGGAAATCATCACTCCTGTTGTTGGTGGAACTGTTTAGGTTATGTGTGCTGAACGGGTACATTCCTAGAGGGTGGAGGGAGGTCAGGGTAGTTTTTATACCAAAGGCGGGTAAAACCGGTCACCCTAAACCCAAGGATTTTAGAACAATCAGCTTATCGTCTTTTCTTTTGAAGACGTTGGAAAGACTGATTGATCTACATCTGAGGACGAAGATTGACGCCGGTATCATCAGCGGAACTCAACACGCCTATCTTAAGGGTAGATCTGTTGAGAGTGCGCTACATGATGTGATTGGTTATGTGGAGCGGGATTGCGAACCAAGGAATAAACCTTGGCTGCATTCCTGGACATAGAGGGTGCCTTTAACAATTTGAGGATAGAGGCTATAAGGCAGGCACTGGTTGATCTAGGGGTTCCCTTATTTTTGGTCGAATGAATAACTATGATGCTTAGCAGCAGAGTTATTTACTCAGACTGAGGAAACGAACGTTTGAGGAAATCGGTAACTAGGGGTAACCCACAGGGGGGAGTTCTCTCTCCCTTAGTGTGGCTCATGGCCGTCAATGTCGTTTTTAGACTTTTTGACTTTGGGCAAACTTTTTGGGCAAACTGTCGGCTTGGGCGAGCGATAAGGAACTGGGAGTTAATCCGGAGAAGACGAAATTGACACTTTTTACTAGGAGGTACACGGTGGAGAATTTTAGGCTACCGGTACTAGGGGGAGTGGAGCTTAGACTATCTGATAGTGCTAAGTATCTGGGAGTTTTTCTGGACAGCAAGCTGTCATGGGGAAGGAATACACAGGAGAGACTTAAGAGGGGTCTCAATGCCTACTTTACTTGCAGATCATCTATAGGTAGGAGCTGGGGACTCCGGCCGTCAGTAGTGGGATGGCTGTACACTTCGGTGGCAAGACCCATTCTTACGTATGGATGCTGTGTTTGGTGGGAGTAATTGAGATTGGCTAGCCGTAGGTGTGCTTCAATCGGCATGACAGGTGCCATGAGAAGCACTCCTCAAGTGGCCCTGGATGTCATTCTAGATCTTCTGCCTATTGAGCAGTATGTGATGGGAATGGCAGCCAGGAGCATTCTTAGACTGAGGGAGTTAGGATTGATAGGGAATGTCACGCAGGGTCACTCACGGATCCTAAGTGAGATTGAGGCTGGTGGCTATCGCCTGGGATCACCCGGCTGCACTGATTATGTGGGCACTAGGGTGGATTTTGGACGTTTGCCAGAGGTAAAAGTGCCTTCTAGGGAGAGCTGGTCAGGTAAGAGCTGATTATTTAGTGGATTTGCTATTTTTGCTGATGGCTAGAAGATGAGGTGCACGGGTGCGGGGTCTACATTAAGGATCTGGACATCAGAAGGTCATATAGGCTTCCTGACGACTGCAGTGTTTTTCAGGCGGAGGTTCTGGGGGTCTTGCGGGCCGTGGAACTGATGAGGGACAACATTGATAGGGGCTCGGAGGTCACTATATATGTGGACATCTAGGCGGCTCTTATGGCCGTAAAGGGCTTTTTATGAACTCCAAGCTGGTTGATGATTGTAGGAGGGCTCTGGAGGGAGTCTTAGGGGAGTATGTGCTTAGGTTGTGCTGGGTCACTGCGACATAGGCGGCAATGAGGTTGCAATTGGCGAGACAGGGCTCAGAGATGGAGGATCCTCACTGTATGGCGGCGGTTAGGCCTCCAATAGGCTTCAATTTTGGGAGAATCAGGGAATGGATTCTGGGTGCGACCAATCGGCTTGGGTGAACCGAACGGACTGCTTAGGAAGTCCGATTCGGGGTCGTTGCTGGGAAGGAGTAGGGTCTGCGTTAGGACCAGGATAGGAATTATCACGGGCCACTGTATGATTGACAGGATGGCGGTGAGGATGGAATCCAACCTGTCGGATATGTGCAAGTTGTGTGAGGACCCGAAGAAGTTGGAGACAGTTGTGCAAATTCGGTGCCACTATCCCAGGCTGCAGGGCAGCTGGCTGAAGTGGCTGGGCAGTAGATTCGTGGGCGAATTAAGGGATGTCTCGGGTTGTGGACTCGAGAATCTGGTAGGATTCGTAATGGGGATGGCCTGGCTGCGCGAGAGGATACTGGGTGCTGGCCGCACGTAGGGCGAATTTAACTTGAGTAGGATTTCTCTTTTTCTTTTTTTTTTTATTTCACCTACTTGACATCTTTATATGGCTATCTCTAAACAAGGCGTCACAATGGACCATATCTGGGTGAAGGCGTGATGGAGACTTCACACCAGCCTTTCTACCTACCAACCTACTTGTATCATAAAATAATAGAAAGCAGCATTTA
Source organism: Pollenia angustigena (assembly GCA_930367215.1). Lineage (NCBI taxonomy): Eukaryota > Metazoa > Arthropoda > Insecta > Diptera > Polleniidae > Pollenia > Pollenia angustigena. The sequence goes on from OV884056.1 coordinate 75,314,058, forward strand.
AAAACGTTCTTATTAGTATTTTAGTACTATCTATATATATAAAAGTGAATGTATGTATATTTGTATATATATATATATATTTGTGCCTTATAGGAGGCCAAACCACTTGACCGATGGCCTTGAAATTTTCACAGCCTGTAACTGTGACCCTGGAAGAGACATAAGGCTATACAAAATTGTGACTGGGCAAAGAGGCGATGCCACGCCCATACAACCCAAAATTTAAAATCGTGTTATCTATGACATTTTTTGACCTACGGCGATAATATTTGGTATATATGTTGTTGCCATGAATAGAAATACGTTTAATTAAAACAGTGGTAAAAAGGTGTATTGGACAAAGGGGCGGTGCCATATTTTTTCGTGGATGCCAATATTAAATATCGCATATTTAAGAGCCAAACCACTTGACCGATGGCCTTGAAATTTTCACAGCCTGTAACTGTGACCCTGGAAGAGACATTAGGCTATACAAAATTGTGACTGGGCAAAGAGGCGATGCCACGCCCATACAACCCAAAATTTAAAATCGTGTTATCTATGACATTTTTTGACCTACGGCGATATTTGGTATATATGTTGTTGCCATGAATAGAAATACGTTTAATTAAAACAGTGGTAAAAAGGTGTATTGGACAAAGGGGCGGTGCCATATTTTTTCGTGGATGCCAATATTAAATATCGCATATTTTAAGAGCCGCTGCAAGCATTTTGTTGAACTTTTGGTAGTAGGATCTTCTGAAAATTCAAATAAAATAGCAGCGGGGGAAGTGGCATAGGACGCCATTGTTTAATATCGCATATCTTAAGAACTGTTATAGTGAGAATGTTCAAACTTTGTACAATTCACTCTAATGGTATACTACACTTTTGAAAATAAAAATAAAGCGGGCATGAGCAGGGGTGGAAATACCTCCCATACGATGCATATATTAAATATCGCTCAACTGAAGAACTATTAAAGGGAGAGTCTTCAAACGTGGTAAAAGCTACTATTATAGCAAATTTTAAATTTCAATATAGTAATGGGCGGGGTGGACAGAGGAGGAGCAGTACCCCTCATAGATAGAAATATTAATAAGAGCCGCTGCAAGCAATTTGTTGAACTTTTGGTAGTAGGGTCTTCTGAGCCCCAAAATTGAAACAAAATAGCAGCGGGGGAAGTGGTTCCCCCCATATAACGCCAATGTTTAATATCGCATATCTTGAGAACTGTTATAGTGAGAATGTTCAAACTTTGTAGAAGTCACACTTATGGTATACTACACTACTGAAAATAAAAACAAAGCGGGCATGCGCAGGGGTGGAAATACCTCCCATACGATGCATATATTGAATATCGCTCAACTGAAGAACTATTAAAGGGAGAGTCTTCAAACGTGGTTAAAGCTACTATTATAGCAAACTTTAAATTTCAATATAGTAATGGGCGGGGTGGACAGAGGAGGAGCAGTTCCCCTCATAGATAGAAATATTAATAACAGCCGCTGCAAGCAATTTGTTGAACTTTTGGTAGTAGGATCTTCTGAGCCCCAAAATTGAAACAAAATAGCAGCGGGGGAAGTGTTACCCCCCATAGGACGCCAATGTTTAATATCGGATATCTTAAAAACTGTTATAGAGAGAATGTTCAAACTTTGTAGAAGTCACACTTATGGTATACTACACTTTTGAAAATAAAAATAAGGCGGGTAGGCGCAGAGGGGAATACCTTCCATAGGATGCCTATATTAAATATCGCTCAACTGAAGAACTATTAAAGGGGTAGTCTTCAAACGTGGTTAAAGCTACTATTATGGTAAACTATATAGAAATGGGCGGGGTAGACAGAGGAGGAGCAGTACCCCTCATAGATAGAAATATAATTTAGAGCCGCTGCACCATTTTGTTTAATTTTTTGTAGTATGATCTTCTGAACCCCAAAATTGAAATAAAATAGCAGCGGGGAAACGTTACCCCCATAGGACGCCAATGTTTAATATCGTATATCTTAAGAACTGTTGTAGTAAGCATGTTCAAACTTTGTAGAAGTCACTCTTATGGTATACTACACTTTTGAAAATAGAAAAAAGCGGGTAGGCGCGGGAGGGAAACACCTCCCATAGGATTCATATATTAAATAGCTCTCAACTGAAAAAGTGGTTAAAGCAGTGTAGCGAAGCGCACCGGGTTAAGCTAGTAGACTACAAAAAGAACTACAACCCATTAGAATTTTTGTGCAAAACAAAAAGTGTAAAGAATGAGGCCACTTTTAGTTGCCACCAAGTACTAAAATTTGTATAGAACGTTCAGGATAACAACCTTTTATTCCAGAAATCAACAGTGTCACTATGAATTTATTTTAAATGTAATTATGTATTTTATTTTTAAATTGATAAATATATAATTAAGGGTTGTAAAACCATAATCCACTTACTGTGAGTCAACTTAACGTCAAGTTATTTGCGCAACTTAAATTGACCTTTCTTTGTTTCAGTATTTAACAACTTCTATCATTGAGTTGTACACAATAGAGCAGCACGTTAAGATTATTAGAGCTTTTTACGAAAATGGGCGTTCAATCAAAATGCATTTAGTGCACATCGTGATTTTTTTGGTCAGTATAATCTACCAAATGTTTCCACAATAGAAAGAATTGTGCACAAATTTCAGCAAACCGGGTCTGTAGAAAATGGGAAAACATATGTGCATGCTCGCCCAGTAAGTTCTGCGGCTGGCGGCGTTATCGGACCGTACTTCTTTGAAAATGAAGTCGGCCAAGCAATTACCGTAAATGGTGTTCGCTATCGCGAGATGATAACGGAAATTGTGGAAATGAACCTAGACAATATGTGGTTTATAGGTGTTTACTGGTCAAACGGTTTCTTGATACCGTTACTTCTGTCCCAGCTTTGGAAAATAATCAAAAATTTAATGCTATGTTCATACGACGTTATAAACCACTCGTTTCGCTCGTTGAAACTAGTTTGCCAAACATGCTGTTCATACGATTCATTCCTGTTTCATTTTGACATTTTTTTTGTGTTGTTAGTGTGATTTTTTTTAAATAGATAAAAAAAGTAAATAAAACTTCAACATATATTATTTAACACTTTTATTGATATTATTATGTTATAATTATCACTTAATTTTATTAGACATCAATTTTTATTTTGTTTTTTTCTTTTTTTTTTGCTTTTTTTTGAGAGCTAGTTCAGATAAACTAACGATAAATGTTATCAAAATTGGAGATGCTAGTACATTTTTCCTACTTCGCAGCCTGTTTCAAAATGAAACGACCTGTTTCGCTCACAAAATTTTGTATGGGGAAACAAGTCGTTTCAATCATGTTTGGGGCGCGAAACAGGAATAAGAGAGCGAAACACGAATATTGCTGTCCGTGTCAACATGGTATAAGATTAATTTCAATACCAAATCGAAACGATTACTTTTGACCGATACCGAGTATTTTTTTTACCAATACTACTTGGTACTCGGCTGCTAAGTATCGATTACAAAAATACTTAGTACTTATAAAAAAGTATCGAATATGTACTTGTATTAACTCGTATCGTTTCATCCCTATGCGAGAAGTTCTCACTAAAGTTACCGAACATGGGCACTGGTTGTGAAACTCATAACACTTACTTGACTTTACAATAATTAAAAACTATTTTAGTAATTTTACAACAAGTGCTAAAGATATTTGATTCTAGCTTTGCGATTGCAAAAAATGTGACCTAAGTTGCAAATTTGTAAAAATAAAGGTCTATTTCGGAATAGCCTTAAGCCCGTAGCGATTAAAATTTTCGAACATTTTTTGCACAGGAATATTAAACACGAAGAATGCTTTAAAAAAGTATACACAATTCATATGTATGTTGGCTGGCTGTCCATGTGAAGCTTGTAGGCAAAGTACAGATCACAATTTTGGATATAATTTAATACAAGGACCATGCTTATTGAACATTTGGAGAATTGGTCCATAATTTCATATAGTACAAGCTTCTTTCAGGAATAGGTTTGTTGTGTCTATAAACCATTTTATATTACCATTTGGATTATATTTGGTCTAAACTTATTTTATTGCAATCTCAATCATCTAACGAAATTTTTTTAGAATCGGGCTATTTTAGATTATTGATCCCATACAAGTACTACTCCCAAAAATAGCTTTTAAAGCCAAAGCTTTCTTATAAATGTTGGTATTAACATAACAATAGGCGTTTATGTTCAGATAGTTTTTAAATGTGTTTATGTATTTTAGATTTGTAGCTGTTACTTTTTGTGTAATTTAATTGACCTTTTAATTAAAATTTATAATGAAAATATTTATTTGAAATTGTTTAACTATTTCTTTCTGTTAATTTTTTTATTAAGTAAGTACTAATTGGAAAATTGTATAACGTTCTTTAAGCAACTTTTTTTTTGAAAATTTATGGCGATTTCTTTTCTGAGAAAAATGTTGAATTAATGTTACATGTTCTACATTTTTGTGTTCGTTTGTACAAAAAATACAACTGTGGGAAAAATTTTCAAGTTCTTTTGTGAATATGTTGATGAAAAACATGGACAACATGTTGCATATTTTACCCTTACTTTTACTTAAGGTGTTCATATTGCCCTGTTCTACAACTTTGGTACTTACTACTTTGTTTGTACAACAAATGTTTTATTTTGTTTGTCATAATTAATACCGCTCATAATCTTGTTAACAAATTGTTTTAAATCAAAATATAAAAATATTTACACATGAAAATCAAAAATGTGTATTTATATTATTATCGTTTTAATTTTTGTAAGCCTTTAGTGATGTTAACATTTGTTTCCAACCCGTAATAGCGTGCAAAAACCGCTTAAATAGCTTTTAAAAGCGCTCATTAAGTACATTAATGATGAAAGTTTAATAGATGCAAATAAAAGCACTAATTGTGTTCTATTGAAATTGCACAACATGTAACACTTCAAGTGATTATAGGTAACATTAGAAAATGTTACATGTAACATATTTTTCTCAGAAATGAAATCGCCATTATTTTCGTATTAAGTACTAAAAGATAAACAGTCTGGCAAGCTGAAAAAGCTAGTGTAACTATTCACATGTCATTGTCTCGGTAAGAAGAAGCGTTTAATTTTGTAAACAATTTCTGGCTCAAAAAATATTTTATGCAAAATATCAAAACTTTAAAAAAAACTTAAATTAAAGCCATGGTAGGCTTATGTCGTTTATGTGCTTCTTTGCGAAAAATGGATGTATTGACCTCTATAAATGATGATTGCAATGAATTACTCGATAAACTACGAAAATGCTATCAGCTTAATATAAACCTGAATGGTGCTCTGCCTAACGCGGTATGCCAGGAATGTATTGAAAACTTAAATATTTCATACAAATTCTATACAAAAGTTAAAGAGGCGCAAGAAACTTTGCAAGCATTATATCCTGAAGCCAGGACGACCAAAGAAACTTCTGAGGAAATGTGTGCAGTACAGTCATCTTTGGCTAAAACATTGGCGGCAATAGAAGAAAACTCAAAAAAGCGAAAGCTATCATCGGAAAACCTTAAATACGCTTCAACAAAGACAGAAATCCCTTCAGAACAGATAAAAGTAGAAGCAATTTTATTATCTCAAAACAAAGATGTTTTAAAGCAAACACCGATTAAAAAAAATATTACAAAGGAAAACGCAACCATTAACGGAGATGTTATTCAAGAAGTGTATGATATACTTGAAATGACCAAAGAAGAAGAGAAAGTATTAGATAAATCTTACGAATTATTAGAGTCCTTTGATGAGAGTATAGAAGATATAACTGAAATCGAAACAGAAAATTATTTAAATTACCAGGATGAGATGCAAGAACAACTTTTAGTCGAACATGCTGCTGTAGAAGAAAACAATGCTCAAAATCCTTTAGAGGTTAAAAACAAAGTTGGTGATCAAAAGCAGCTCGAATCAGAAATAGAACATACAGGGGATGTTTTTATAACAGACAACCAATTAGGAATTGAATTACAATATTTAGAAACATATGATGATGAAGAGGAGGATGAGGAAATTGAGACAATTATAGACATTGAGCAAACGGAAAGTAAAGCTGAACATGTAATGGTTAGTAATTTTAAAAGATCTGGTATTTTTAAAAAGGAGTGATGAATTTTAAGCAATGTTAAAATACATAACTCAATTATATAGCTATGTTCTGAAAATCAAAATCAAATGTAATTGAAATCAATAGAGTTCTTTTTAATAAAAATTTCTTAATTTTGAGAGTAGTTCCGATACAGATAAGACGTTCTTAAAGTTTAAATAATAATAATGTCAATATTTGTTTTAAACCTTTACAACAGAATCGTTTTCAAAATGTGTTCCGTTTCTGTTTCAAAGTAAATTTTCAGAATTATTTGATATTAACTTATATAATATAAAATTTAAAAGAATATAGACAGGAAATAAGCGTGATATGTATATTAAATCTGTTTCAAAGATAGGATATTTTCGGTTTAAAATCGTTTTGTTTGTTTAAACCAATTTCTATCATATACCTGCATATTCTAAGAAAATCAGAAAAATAAATTATTAAGATAAAATTAGGGTTTCTAATTTCCCGGACTTTTTCTATTCCCGGGAAACGAAACAAAAAAAATCTCATTCCCGGGAATCCCGGTATTATTTGAATAAAACAATGATTTCATTAAATGAGTTCAAGACAAAAGTTTTTACGTTTTTAAAAGAATATACATACACATTAGACTGGTCGCATCTTGTATGGGATTTCTTTTTTAAATTTAATTGTTTGCGCTGCTTAAAATATGAGGTTTGGTGTAAGAAATCATGATCTAATTTTTCAGGTCATTCCGACGGTGCCTAGCCATGCCGAGTGGTGCCCAAAGTTCCCCATATTATAAAAAAAACATCTTTTCTATCAGATCTTTATAGTTATACTAGTTGAAAAGCAGAAAATCAAAAATATGGCTTCGTTACGATCTTCCGCAGAGAAAGTACTTCAAGTGTGCCAAATTTCAGTTTCCTATGTCATCAGATGGCTTCAGAAAGTTGCAGAAAGAATAGGTCATACATGCAAACATCCTGACATACTAAGAAATTATATATTTTGTAGATAGATTAAAGTATTTGCTGTTTAATATTTTAGTATGATACGAACGAAAGACCTAATTCGGGGTCGCTGAATCCAGTGGTGCTAGCCGTTTTTTTATGTTAGCTTTGGTTTTTGAGATATACCGTTATTTCGAAGAACTTCGATAACTACTTTTTTCTGGATGTATTTATATAAAAAAATGACTTACTTTTGAATTTGTTCATTTTGGCACAACCCTTGTAAAATTCATTAGTTTTTCAGTAGAATTGTATGTAGTGCTTTTATGTGTTTCTGATTACTTAACATATTATTTTGTAGGCGAAGATTTTACTGGGTCTTTAACCCGTTTATTTATGAACCGATTTTTTTAATTTTAACTACCAGGTATTCTACTAAGTCTTTTTCAGGTAAAAAAGAAAAAGATTATAGGAATATGTAAATTAAAGATTTATATCTCAGCCATTTGTAAACCGATATAGTTAAATTTCAATATGTAATATACTATTTCGGACTACATACGATATAAATATAAAACAACGTTGTCACTATCAAATCCATAAAAACCCAGAATATTTATAATACTGTTATCAAAGCTGATTTTTAAATTTTTATCGGATTAAAGAAAATAAATAATTTTTTAAAAAATATTCCTCCAGCTTAACAAAATAAATATAAATTGAATGAAATTATTAAATACCCATGAACTTTAACTATGTTTTTGTTTGAATTTTTTTTAATAAAAGTCGAAACAAATTTGTTTAAAATTGATTTTAAATTGCACGATTTTTAAAACAAAAAAGACGATCTTTTTTATTTTTTCTCAGGAAATTGACGACTTTGACACAAATTTATCTGGCAGCACTGATTAAAACCAAAACAAGAAAAGGCTAAAAAAAATTTAAAATAATAAAATATAACAATTGTTTTTTGTTTATTTTCATCATATAAATTATGCATTCATCATTTATATTCCTTCTATTTTTTTATATATTTTAAAAAAATAGTATATAAGCATATTTTAAATTCAAAATATTTACATTTTGTTTTTCTCGCCACCAATTTCAAATGTGACTTATTTTGACAGTTCTTGAAAGAAACTTTTCGCAAAATATTGTTATAGAAACACTTTTTCTCGCATCCTTCCAATAATTGCTGGAAAATTATTTAAATGACAGATAATTCTCGCAAAAAAAAGATACAGAAACACTTGTGTGAGAAAAATCATTTTTTGTTTCATTTCACACTATTTTTTGTTGCAATTCACACGTTTCATGCGAAAAGTTTTACGATGTGAGAAATACAGAAACGGGCTACTGAGTGGAGAAGCAGCTCGCGCTTTTTGTCATTATTTCTTAAGGGCAAACAGGTCGTTTTTGTTTGTCTGCTTTTGTTGCGTTTTGCGTTGTCACCCCGCATTGGTTAGTGTTTCGGCGTCGTATAACTGTACCGAGTTACAGTTTTTGCGGTATCTGCATTAACTATATGCAATCGTTTTTAACCTCAATTAGAGGTTTTGTCTGGTGGAGAACCATTAATAACTCATGTGACTGGTGGAGAACCAATATAACTCAGACGTTTTACTGGTGGAGTACCAAGGAAATAACTCAGACGTTTTACTGTGGAGACAAGATATACTCTGGAGCTTATTCTGGAAGCTCTTCGCCTTCCTATACGAAGGTCTAGGTCGATCGAGGACTTGTGGATGAGGCTCCAACAAACCGTGTGATACTCTGGCAATATAACTCTAGATAGTTAGCCAAAAATTTTTTAGTGTTTAAGCAAAATCAAAAAAAAAAAAAACAAAATGTTTATAAAAATAAAAATAAATGCATAATATTGTTGTTGCTAAAATTTGCGAACGGTTTAATAATGTAAAATGTATGTAGTTGCAAAATAAATTGTTGCTCTATTATGAACACCAAATGAAAATGTTTTTTTGATTGCGAACGTAGCTTTAAACTGTTTTGTGTTTACAAAAATTAAATTTTGGAAATTTTCTTTGTTTTATTAAATTAAAAATAAGTGTAGGACGTATTTAACTGACGAATTCAACTTCTCACCCTTATTTTGTAAAAACAGGCAGTTAGAAAAACGGCCAAAATCGCTCAGGTTGTACATATCGTCAACTCATTATGGGTTTGCCAAAAAGTCGTTGTTGGGAAAAACGACAATGAAGGTTTACATGAAGTTTACTGAAAATATACCCGATCGATTTTTTTTGTAGTTTCACCACTGCTTCTGGCATATATTTTGAAGAACTAGTATATTTTCGTGATCGTTCATAAACGAACTTAGATGTTAACTGTATTTTATTGAAAGTGAAAACTACTGTTTTGTGCCGCATACGCCACTTTTCAAAACGCACTTCTTAAAAGTATATTTTTGTGCTGCATACGCATACTAACTGCTGTGTTTTGAGTTGTTGACATTTAATTTTGCTCTTGCCTTTGCTTTTAATATTTTTGTTCTTACGCCAATAAAGCGAAGCAAGAGTAAAATTTATTTTCTTGCTGTCATTTTATTTGGATTTCTCTTGAACTACATATTTTTCTATAATTAGTGTTGTGGTTATTTTGTTGAACTATTTATGGGTTTTAATCCAAATTTGTAATATTTTTAATTAGGCTTAAGTTCATGAAATTTAATTTTTATTAAATTATTTTTATGAAGAAAGGAATTTTACAACATGAAAATTAATTAAAATTGTTATTGATAATCTTTCATTATTGACGTGGCTCGGGCTCGAACCCTGGCCGGCAGGTTACCATGACATGTTTCGATCGCAACCACTCGATCGCCTCAGATGGATTTGCCGTCTTACACTCGCAGCCATCGACGACTGCTGACGTCACTAGTCAAACATCAATCCTTAAACCAAATTGTATTTTAACATTTGGTAGATCGAAATTTGCTTTCCTGAATGATTATCCATTTTAATTGACTTTACATGTTTTTTTTTTCCTTTACTTCTGTTTTTTCGTACTTTCGTCAAGAGTTTTTCTTGAAGTCCAAGTACATTTTTTTGTTTTTTCACTTTGTCTTTCTCTTTTCTGTTGACCTTTTTCAGCACAACTTGAAGGACAAATGTACACATAGAGCTCGTGCCTTAGCTTTTACAATAATTAGTGTTGTGGTTATTTTGTTGAACTATTTATGGTTTTTAATCCAAATTTGTAAAATTTTTAATTAGGCTTAAGTTCATGAAATTTAATTTTTATTAAATTATTTTTATGAAGAAAGGAATTTTACAACATGAAAATTAATTAAAATTGTTATTGATAATCTTTCATTCTTGACGTGGCTCGGGCTCGAACCCTGGCCGGCAGGTTACCATGACATGTTTCGATCGCAACCACTCGATCTCCTCAGATGGATTTGCCGTCTTACACTCGCAGCCATCGACGACTGCTGACGTCACTAGTCAAACATCAATCCTTAAACCAAATTGTATTTTAACATTTGGTAGATCGAAATTTGCTTTCCTGAATGATTATCCATTTTAATTGACTTTACATGTTTTTTTTTTCTTTTGTATGAGGAATTTGTAGCTTTGCTAAACAGTGGAGTGTAGAGCAAAACAATACTTAATAAACTCTAAAATACTTGATATGGGAAAAAATTAAAGTGCTAAATATATTTGTCAAATGCTTATCGTGCAGGCGAATTCACTCGTTAACGTGAACCTGGACATTATATTCGCCGTTGTTCCCAAATTTTTTGATTGCCCATCCTGCAACGTCGGTGTCACACATACAAACACATTTTCACTTATACTACCACTAAGTGTATTTGGGCCTTAATGCTTAATATCTCAGAAACAATACGTAATTTTGTGAAACAGATTTTAGATTCAGAAAGGGGGTATATAATATAATGCGGATATTTGTTAACTTTCAGAGTAGAAATAATGATTTATATTATGTTCATAAAGAAAATACTACACAACAAACTCCACAGAAAAACCTTTTTATATATCATGAATATAATCTTTTAACACTTATATAGGAGAATGATTTCCTGAATGTTCTAGAAAAAGTTTTTTTTTTATATGTGTTAGCAGAAACACCAAAAGTTTTCAAAAAGTTAGGCAACTTTTTATAACATCTTGCAACTCTAACATAAAAAGGACGCTCCAATAGGGCAGATAATTTCGGTATCTTTAAATGTCTATTCCACTGAATTACAAAAGTCTGCAACATATAAAACTTATAAAAGTGAACAAGATTTCTAAAATTCATGAACTCTACAAATGGATAACCTAAAAATATTAAAACAAATGGTGAGACATGCTGTCTTATTCTCAACGAGTAAAGATATCACAGAAACACCAAAAGTTTTCAAAAAGTTAGGCAACTTTTTATAAAATCGTGCAACTCTAACATAAAAAGGACGCTCCAATAGGGCAGATAATTTCGGTATCTTTAACTGTCTATTCCACGTTGATCTACTAAAACCAAATAACTGAATTACAGAAGTCTGCAACATATAAAACTTATAAAAGTGAACAAGATTTCTAAAATTCATGAACTCTACAAATGGATAACCTAAAAATATTAAAACAAATGGTGAGATATGCTGTCTTATTCTCAACGAGTAAAGTTATCGCATAACTCGATTTAAAACCAATCTTATTTTTTAAGAATATAGCCAACTGTTCCAGTATACACCTCCAATCCATATAAAAAAAACTGTCATTATAAGCCCATGAACAATTTATTTCTTAACATAACGGGAAATTAAATCTGTGTTGTAAAATTTACGTAAAGTAAAATTCACTTTACATAGGCTTTACACGTGAAAGTACTTTCTTGCAAGTAGAGTATACGTATTATCAACGAAAAATCGAAGAAACAGCCGATTGGCTAAAAGTACCAAAATTATGTGTGTGTTAGGCCCAGAACAGACGGTGAAACGAAACTGCAACTTCTAGTTATTTTCGAGTTTCATTTGAGTTTATGCCATAGACTCCTTTGAGGGACCACACACGACGCGACCATTTTGAGACCGGTTTGAAATGCATTAGAAACCAGTTGCATTGAAACCGGCGTGCAGGAAACTCGTGTTTGCGTTTCCTCTGTTCTCAAAGAAAATCGAAATGATTGTGATAATTTCATTACATTCGGGTAAAATTTAGGTTGCAGGGTGTGTGGAAAACGATTGAAACTGGTTTCAAAACAGTAATTTCTAAAGGGTTTCGTTGCAGTTGCGTTTTACCGTCTGTTCTGGGCCTTAGTGAAAAAGTGTTAGTGTATTGCAACTTTCAAGAAATTTCCCTGCAGGAAAAAAAGTAAAGGTCCAAGGACCGATCCTTGAGGCACACCACTGTGAACTGGAAGCAAGCTACAAGCCCGATTACCACTAACAACATAGTGACTTCTACCAAAAAGATATGAAGATATTAACTTGCAACAAGGGGTCTAATTGCCGCATTCAATACTATCGTATCGAATAAACTATCGAATTGTTTTGCATACTATAGACACTGACGTATCGAATGAAAACTCGATTAATGTTATGTCGAGTTACCCGATATCGAATGCTATTATTTCAAATTCAATACACTTCATTCGATATCGAGTTTCATGATACCAAAATAAATAATTTCGATCAATTTCGATTGATATCGTATGCGGTGATTAGACCCCAAAACTTGAAAAGCTATAATATCTGTGCAATTTTTGAACAATTAGATAATGATCTACTCTATCAAAAGCCTTAGTAAAGTCTAATGACAATAAAATACACCTTTATTAGATAAATTATTGCGAATATTATCTGTTAAGCCAAGCAGTAAAGATGTATTACTCCTATTAGCTCTAAAAACAAATTGACAATCATGTAGAAAATTATTGTGATCAATATATTTTAGAAGTTGAATCTGCATAATATGCTTAACAATTTAAGATAGAACAAGCAATATGGATATCTGCCGTAAATCGTTAGACCCAGTTATTGATTTATTTCTACTTATGGGAACTATCCTCGAAATCTTCCAAAATAACGGGGAATTCGACGTTATCAATATTCACCCTTATCGTGGTTGGCGTATTTAAAATACGCCTACGACTGTTTGGTAATAGATTAAAGGAAATTAATTCACGTTCTCTTTAATCTATTACCAAACAGTCGTAGGCGTATTTTAAATACGCCTAACACGATAAAGGTGATTGTATTGACTAAATGAAGTACATAGTTCCCATTAATTGGCATCAAAATCCTGATTAACTTAAGCCTTAAGCCATCCAATCCAACAGCATTTGACATAATTAAAAAGCCGAAACTATTTCAGACAACTCAACTCTTAAAAGTTAAAATAAAAATAAAATAATAACATGTAATACGTATAAAATTGGCCTTAGGCTATATGAAAATAATTTATTAAATCGCTAAATTAGAAAAATCAATCATTTTATACAAAATTTAAAAAAAAACTTAATAAAATAGTGCCGAAAAATATTAAAAAAGGTAAAATTTGTCTTAATGAAATAGAGAGAAAACAGTCGAAAAAAGCAATAGCAATAAAATTTAGTGAAAAAATCGCTAAAATATTTTAAAATTCTATAAAAACTAAACAAAACCACACAAAGCATTTTTTTCTTTGAAAACCTTTATAATCAACCAAAAAAATTCTAAAATCGGGTAAAGAAAAAGCTATAAATACAAAAAAAAAATCTGTAAAATCGTAAAAAATTCGATAATACAGTCGTAATGCAGTAGAATCGCGCAAAAGTTAACGAATTACATATGTACAAATAAGCAATACAATAATAAGCATGGTTCCTACAGAAATAACACTAAATTTATTCCAAAGGCTTCGTTTCCATCATAACTAAAAAGATATTTCATATGTGTTCGCCTTAGCCTCGAGAGTTTCAAAATTTTTTATTTTATTTTTAAGATATCTCAATTAATTTTCTTTAAACTCTACTTTCTGCTGTAAATCTAATCTCATTTGCGAAATTTACGTTCAGATAAGTTATTGCGATTCTAATTTATGTACATTAGGGCGGATTGATTTGTATGGATGAAAAAATGAAAAATCGTATAGCAAAAACGTAATCTACATAAAATTCAAAGAAAATCCTCCGAAGAAACCATGTATCTAAAATCAAACCCTAATCCGCGCCTCTAGACTTGAATTTTTTTTTTACTTGGGTGAATATTTTTTTTAATGTAAACAAAATTTTGAGTGTAGAAAAATATAAAGTGCAGTTCTCTTTACTAAACAATTTTATTCAGAAAATTCGATTTCTTTTTGGCAAAAGCTATTTTATTCAAACATTTATTTTTTTTGGCAAAGGCGGGCATATACGAATTAAAAAAAAGTCGACCCGCCCTAATGTACATACTTCAATTGAAAAACGATCGATAAACTTAAAAAATGTTTCAAAATGTAAAATTAGAAAAATATTAATGTGGTGTTTATAGAACACGAGCGCCTTACTCGTCCGTTCAACTTACATTTAAAACAAAAAAAAAATTTCGAAACTACACATATGACATATCCTTTTGATTTTTCTTAAAAACGGAAATTTTTTGGATATTTTTTAAAGCTTCCAGTAACTTGTTGTATTCTAAACAACCCATATGTTTCATTCTTTGTTTGATTTTTCTAAGCGGCAAATAGCTACTCCTAGATTACCCACATTTCTTGTATTAAAAGCATATTGATTTCTGGAGAATAGAATAGTATGATGACCAATATCGTGTAAAGATTTATAAACATACATATACGGGAAGAAATCTTGCAGTTATATCTTAATATTCTTTATTTCGAACAAAATTCTTAAATTATAAAAAGAAATTTTTAAATTAAAAAAAATCCTTGTAATAAAAAACAGTCAAAGTTTTGAAAATTTTAAATTACAAAAAATTTTTACTTTATCTCTTTTTAGCAATTACCAGCCCAACTACAAATTAATTCTTGGAGGTCCTACGTTCATCTTTGTTTTATATGCGAAGAAAACTTAACCTCTTTTTTGGAGTTAAAAAGACACATAGCCCATCAGCATAAAATAATACAAATTGATAAAATACAATACAAATGTTTTGACTGTAAAAAAGTCATACCGCGCTATAATTTCTTTCTCAATCACGTACGCTCTAAACATCATCGCGATTTAAAGTTAAAATGTGATGTCTGCGATTTCAGTTTTCAAAACTTTAAAGCACTTTCATATCATCGCAGTGCTAATTGTGCAGAAGCTAACAATTATGCACATATCGTGCCATGCACTCAATGTTTTAAAAGTTTTCACAATACATATGGTTTTCAAAATCATTGTAAAATTCAACATAACTGCTCAAAAGTTAAAGTTAAATATAAATGCGTGCAGTGCAATAAAGAGTTTAAGTATAAAAGCTGTTTAAAATCACATGAACAAATACACACAGGTATGTATATGTATAAAATGATTTAAAAGAAATAAAACTATTAATATTTTTTTTTGCAGAATTGAAAAAATTTGCCTGCAGCTACTGTGACAAAAAATTTTACAGTAAAGTGGGCTTAGAGCAACATTTATATTTTCATGTCGAGGAAAAATATTTTACATGCAATATATGTTCTAAAAAGTAAGTTATTTAGTATTAAACATGCATTTGCTGTTAATCATATAAACTATTTATTTTTTCATCATTCAAGGTATAAAACATTTCAAACTCTTGAACAGCATCAAAAACTACATACCGATGAAAAACCTTTTAAATGTGATTTTTGTGATAAATATTTTAGCAAAAAAGTGCAGAAACTTACCCATGAACGAAGTCACACGGGTGAAATGCCCTATGATTGCCAACAATGCGATAAACGTTTTCGTTATCGCAGTGCTCTTAATGCCCATAAAAAGATTCATACTGGCGACAAACCATATTCATGTGAGTATTGTGCTAAAACTTTTGCTGATAGTTCAAATCGTAATAAACACGTAAGACGCATACATATAAATAGTGAAAGAATGGAAAATGTAAAAGAGTGAAAATAAGAAAAGAGATGTGTTTATTTTCAAAAGGGATAATTAGGCGTACAAAAATTAACTAAAATCGCCAATCCATGTTTGTACTCAATAAAAAAGAGGAGAATTTTTCATTAAACTTTTTATGTTATTTAATTATTTATTTCATTCTTTATCGTACTTTGTCTGTATCGTAACGAATTCGTTTTATTTTACTTATGGAATGCTGTAACTGAAACCTAACCCCCATATTCATAAATTTTTGAATTATTAAAAAAGGTTTATTGAACGAATTTTTATAGAAAATACATTTCATAAACCTTTTATAAACCTGAAATGTTTTTTATGATTATGGGCAAGGCGAATTGACTTTCAGGTGGCCTTGAAAACACAGCTGTGCTACTTTTTTTTTGTAAATAGAGAGAGGAATGTCAAAAGTTACTTGTGTTTTTGACTTATCGGCCAACGAAAGCAGCAACAAAATACATTGTTGTGTTTTTGGTGTTGTTAATTGTTGTAGTATCGACACCACCGTTTACATGAATTCGCCTTGATTATGGGGGTAATTCTTTAAAAAATAATAAACTAACTGAACTTTTTTTAGGCTTGCCAGATCAAAATTGGCAAAAAGCTTGATATTCAAAAAAACAAGCTTGATTTTTCTTTACAATTAAAAATTCCGTTAAATGAACAAACAAATTTATACTGTTGTTCAGTTTTTTATTTTTACAATAATGAACTTATACGTAGCGGAGCTGATGTGTGTATGCGCATAGTCCAGAATTGAAATCGACCAGATGGGTACACAAATAGCTGAGATATCAGCCATAAATTATGAAGCCACTTATTTCTACACATAAATAATAATCTTAATTTTCAACTTTCACATAAAATAAACTTGGTAGAATGCTGGTAGTGAAAATAACAAAATCGTTCTATAAATGAACTAGTTATAGACAAATAACTCATAGGCAGTGAAAATAAAATTAATTGCACTGGATACCTAGCCACACGGGTATTGCTGAAAATGAAGCCGCTGAAAATTCCGCAAAATATGCTTCTTACGCACCAATCATAACTGATGCAACAACTGATAAAACTAACCAACCCAACCAATATACCAAAAAGTAAGATCAAAATGTTCTCAAGCCTACGCCTTGGTCACACCAGTTTCTCGCACGAATGGTTGCTAATGGCGATTTCTTTTCTGAGAAATATGTTGCATTAATGTTACATGTTCTACATTTTTGTGTTCGTTTGTGCAAAAAATACAACTGTGGGAAAAATTTTCAAGTTCTTTTGTGAATATGTTGATAAAAAACATGCAAAACATGTTGCATGTTTTACCCTTACTTTTACTTAAGGTGTTCATACTGCCCTGTCTTACAACTTTGGTACTAACTACTTTGTTTGTACAACCAATGTTTTATTTTATTTGTCATAATTATACCGCTCATAATTTTGTAAAAAAATTATTTTTAAACAAAATATAAATATCAAGGCCCATTGAAAAGGTCTGCGCAAGAAGCCTGATGAACATTGTTTTCGTTCTTTTGAGCTTTCAAAAGTTGTTTACATGCACGTTTTTTCCTTTTGCTTTGTATATGTGGTAGTAAGTTTTTGACAGCTTAAAAGAAAAAGTTTTTTGTTCTTGTACAAGTAAGCAGACCCGATAGATGGGCCTTGATAAATATATTTACACATTAAAATCAAAAAAAGTCTATTTATATTATAATCGCTTAAATTTTTCTAAGTCATTAGTGATGTCAATATTTGTTTCCAAGCCATAATTGCGTGCAGAAACCGCTCAAATAGCTTTAAAAATCGCTCATGAAGTACATTAATGATGAAAGTGTAATAGTTGTAACTAAAAGCAGCTATGTATGTAATTGTGTTCTATTGAAATTGCACAACATGTAACACTTCCAGTCATTATAGGCAACATTAGAAAATGTAACATGTACATATATATATACTGTAACATATTTTTCTCGGAAAAGAAATAGCCATAAGTATACAACCTCAGCCCAAATGTAACAAATGCAATTGTCTGTAAAGCATCAAGCACGTCCTATTAGATTGTCCACTCTTTCAACCTCAAAGAAGTAGAATGTTCGCGAACATACCACCCATCGATTTTCTTAGAGAACCAACAGCCACCAACATCAATAAAATTTGCGACTATATTGAAACAACGAAACTTAAAATTTTATGTAAATCAAAAACTTAACAACGCTCACTCCCATATTTATTCTGTTCAATGGTACAGTAACGCACATTCCATATAAGATAGGAGAACTTAATTTTGCTCAGATATTTCGAATAAAATATCTAAATCTGAAATTAATTTCTAAAGCTAAAATTGAAACATGAAATTAATGAATTATGTAAGAAATAAAAAACACATAAGACTCTGACAATCTTTCTGCTATACATTCTTCTACTATTCTTTAGGATACAAATTCCAGGCCATATATAATATCATGATTTATAATGGTTGACAATTTAATGGAAACTTGTTTAAAATTCCGATTTGGCTAAGCAAATTACATTTGTTCTTGATTCTTGACACATATTGAAAAAGCTTGATGTCTGGCAACCCTAGCTGTTGTGCATGACCTTGTAAGTTTGTTTGTTCCTTTTCGCAACAGATAAGTTGAATGATTATTTAAGATTTATTTATTTAACTACTTTATACATCACTGTATGTATAGTATATTTCTAAATGCTCTATTCAACATTAAATGAACCTAAACAAAGCCTTTAGTTTGTTTCCTACTTTGACAATTCAGATAATAGATTTTTTGTTAACTTTCAAATAGATTTATATTACTTACTTTTTATACCCTTTACCACAGCTGGAAAAGGGTATATGTGTATAAGTTTGTTATTCCGTTTGTAATTTTTACAATATTGACCTAATAGGGCCCATACACAATACCATCATGATTGTACAATCAAGTGATTGTGCAATTAAACTTAAACCATACAACACACCAGCATGCTGGTACAAAATTCATTTTTTACCAAAAATTGTGTGGAAAAGGTTGTAATGAATAACAATACAATTTGTGCTGCTGTTATTATTGCTACTATCCTAAAACGAAAACGAATAAGGAGTAAAAAAACGTGTTTTAATTTAAATTTTGTATTTTTTGATGTTTATGCCTTGACGATTTAATATTTATGAGCTAACTTTACAGCACACGATACAATCATGCTGGTGCAATCAAAAAAATATCAAACTATTTTTGATAAAGCACCATCAGCTGGTACAATCACACCACAAGCTCATACACGGTCCATCAGCTGGCACAATCACTTGATTGTACAATCATTATGGTATTGTGTATGGGCCCTATAAGACCCTACAAAATATATATGTATGTATATTCTGAGTCCTTATGAGTAGCGAAGTTGATTTAACGATATTCGTGTGTCTGTTGAAATAGGTTTTCCGAAGAGTGCAATTATGATGGGGACTTGAATGTTCAGCCAGAGCGTTCCATAAAACGTCAGCTCATTCTTGGTTTGGCGTATATGCCAAAAAGTCGTAGTGGTAAAAAAAAAACAATTAAGTCTTACGTGAACTTTTCTGAAAATATACCCGATAGAATTTTTTTGTATTCTAACTACTGCTTCTGGCATATACATATTTTAAAGAAAAATATATTTTTGTAAACGATCATGAACAAAGTTAACAAGAAGTTAATAGCATTTTATTGACAGTGAAAATTATTGTTTTGTGCCGCATACGTTATTTTTCTAAATTTATTTTTCAAATAAGCCTTTTTGTGCTGCATACGTATCTTACTTATTGCTGTGTTTTGATTTGTTGACATTTTATTTTGCTTTTAGATAAACTACTTTTTTTCTTACGGTAGTAAACCGAAGGAAAAGTGAAATTTATTTTCTTGTTGTAGTTTTTTTTTTTGATTTCGCTTTAACTACTTTTTTTCTTATGGCAATGAAGCAAAGCAAGTGTAAAATTTATTTTGTACGTTTTTGTATGAGGAAATTTTTTCTGTACTCGCCAAACAGTGTCGTTTAGAGCAAAACAATACTAAATAAACTTTAAAATCGTTCGTAAGGAGCAAAATTAATGCTTCATAACTCAGAAACCATACAAAATTTGGTGAAACCGGTTTCGGATTCAGAAAGAGGATATTAAAAATATATATACCCCTTACCTTACTTAATTGTTTTTAAATGGTTGGTAGGTCGAACCAATAATGAACTGTCGAAATTGCCGAGATATGAGCAAAAAACAAAGACGGTTTTTTGTTTTTTTTTATACCCATCACTGAAAGTAACAAGGTATATAAATACCTTCAATAAGCTTGTTATTTTATTTTAATGCTTTATTTTGCGTTTTTTTACGCATAACAAATTCATACATGTACAGCAAAGATTTAACGATGTCCGCCTGTCTGTCTATTTTTCTATATATCTGGAGAACACATAAGAGCAAAAGTTTTCGAATTAGGAACAAGCTTCTTGGTTATCAGTAAACAAAATCTGACAAAGTGTGGTCAGGATTGGAGAAGTGGGCGCGGCACAAAAGAGATACAGTTGAACTTCTACAAGTCGAACTTCTGTAAGTCGAAAATTCTTTAAGTCGAAGGAGATCTCTTGGCAATAGCGATGGACAGGCCAATTCACATGATTTTGTTTCTATAACTTGAACATTTGAACTTCTTTATCTTGAATTTTTCTATAACTCAAATTAAAATATTTGCACCACGCGTCGCCAAACATTCACAAGTCGAACTTTTTTCCAAAAATTGTTTGCCATCTTAAAGTTTTATTTTATTTAAAACTAATTAGCATTTAAAATATGACATTTATTTTTAGTTAAATATTCAATAATTCTAAGTTTTTAAAATTTTGCATGTAAACAATTATCAAATCACATAATATTTCATTAAATGAAATCTTTAAACATGTACACATGTATTTGTGCGAAATAAAATTAAAATTACATGAAAACCGAACGAATTTTATTTTTTGTTGTGCATTTATTACAAAATTCCCTGACTTGAAGTGTCTGTAAGTCAAACTTTTTTTTCGGGATAATAGAGTTTCGAGTTATAGCAGTTCAACTGTATATTAATATCTTAATATAAGCGAGAGAAAAATTATCTCAATTTGAAACACATAGTTGGGTTATCAGTACACAACCTCACTAAAAATATGGGCGGAATTAAAGAAGTGGGCGTGGCGCATCCCATACAAAGAAATTATAGATTTCTGTCTATCTAGAGATCGGCCACAGCCATGGTTTATAAATTAGGTACAAGACTCTTGGTTATCAATACACTACATCCGACAAAGTGTGGGCGGGATTGGTGAAGTCGGCGTGGCACTTCCATACAAAGAAATTATAGATTTCTGTATTTCTAAGCTAATCCCACGAAGCTCTATGCTTGTCTGCAGGATACCAGAGTCTCTGGCGGGCTCAATTCCCGCAACCCCCGCACTGATAGACTAGCTAACTACCAACTAGCGTGGGTATTTCTTCAGGTAACAACGTAATAATATATGTGTGTGTGTAGTATATGTATGTATTAAAGACCTGCATGAATGCATTCACTACATCTATAAACAATATCGACAAATTTAAAGAATGAACACACACACGCCAATTGACTGATACAAAACAGCTTATTTGTGGATTTGCAATCCAGTTATTGAGCAAAAAAAGTTGCTATTTTTAAGGCACTGAATGCTGTTTTTTTCTCCCATTCCATATCTACAACTTTGCTTCAGACACAAAAGAGATATTCCGTACGGTATACCGAAATATAACAGTGTTAAAATATAGAAAAAGTGATAAAAATCCACATTGAGCAAAAAAAAAAAAAAATCGTGTGGACATTTAATTTTTAATGCAGCCAACTTGACCAACTTGTCAGAATTGAGTCCCAAAATCATGTGTTGTACTGTGTTATTATTTGCTACCATTTCACAAACTTAATTTCTCTCCCACACAATTTGCTTATATTTTTTCTTTTTGCATCTTTTTTTTTACAATTGACAACCAAATTTGACGTTTTATGTTAGCAATAATTGTCAACGAAAATTGGCCAACAATTATTACAACATAAAATTCCGGCAATAAAAATTTACAAAAAAGTTTAGTCTACATTAAAGATAACATAATTTTGACATTTACTGCAATATATGCCGCAATATTTATCGCTGGTATAGACAGGCTGTCAATACACAACATCACAAAAATATGGGCGTGATGGGAGAAGTGGGCGTGGCGCATACCGTACAAAAGCATAAATTTGTCTATCTCGGGATCGGCAACAGCTAAAATTTACAAATTAGGTAGATGCATCTTGATTATCAATACACAACATCCGACAAAGTGTGGGAGTGATTGGAGAAGCCGAATAAAGCCCTCTTACTTGTTCTAAAATAAAACATCATTTGTTAATTTTGTGAATACCTTTTAAATATATTTAATTTTCAGTATCTGAATCTGGAATAAGAATTTCAATTTTATTTGATTTTTTTATTTTTTGTATTTGAACTAAATTATAAGAAGATCCTAATTACAATTATATTATTTTGAATAATAAGTATATAATTTTTATACTAATAATAGTATTTATTATTTATAAAAAAGCATATAATTATTTATTATATATTTTTTTTTTACAAAGTTATTAACTAGATTTAGATCTAGATGCTTTCATGAGTATATTTAACATTTTCTATGCACTTTTTTTTATAAGGTTGTTTCTTTTTTGTGTTATTTTTTTTAATAATTATTAGTAATTTTAGTTCTTTTTTTTTGGCTAGCTACATAAAAACTCATTCACAGTCAGACAATTTCATTGATTTTTATTATTATTTTGAATTTTTTTTTTTTAGTTTCTATACTTTGTATAATGTATGTATGTATGGTTGTGTATTTTGCAAATACAATAAAAAATTATTTAATTGGTTGTTTAAGAATATCTTAAATGTTTGCTTGGCCATGGTATGCTTTTCAACGAAATTTAATTTGATTTTTTTTTTGTATTTTTCAAGGAAATGGTAAATATTTTGTTGAGATTTTTTTTTTATTAGTTTTTTTTTCTATAATTACTTTATATGTTAGAGTTTCGAAGTATGGCAGCAAATAGAATTAAATTTATTATTTGTTTTTTTTTTTACAATTTCGTTTAAGTTGTTAATGTTTGTTTTGCCTAGATTTCATATAAATAAAATTATTTATATTGTTTTGAATTTACTATAACGTTTTTCGTTAAGTGTAAATGCATTTTATTGATACATATTTTGCTTTTGAAATATTTCCAAGTGTAACTGTTTGGGGATTAGCTAGATTTTCTTTTATTGTTTAATAGTTCTATTAATTTCTTTACTTTGGTTTAATTTTTAAAGCAAATTGTTGGTTTTTTTCTGTTTTGTTTTAGTATTTATAATTAAATTTTAAATATAACGATCTTCAAGTTTTTATTTTTTTTTATTTATAATCAAAATATTTCTTATATTTTTAGAAGAAAATTTAAAAAAGCTGGTAACTTTATTACTTAAATTTTTATAAATAAAAAGTTTTAATCTTCATGAATTTCTTATGATTTATAAAGCAGGTTCAAAAGACCATGTAAACTGGGTATATTTTAAGTTACGCCTAATCTTATGTATAAGTCAGATTTAGGTTCCTTAAAAGTATACGTTAAAAATGTAACAGATTATTTATACTTTTTTTTTTTTGCTGTAGCACTCATAGACTTTCTTATGTTTAATGACACATGTTCGAAGGACCATGTTTTCCAGTTCATATTAAAAAAAAAAAAATATTTATTTCTTATGTTTTGAGAAACAGAGAGCTAAAATTCTAACAAATTAAATACTGTTAAAGATAACAAAGACCTTGCCGCTGAAAAAGAACTGAATTTTATTCGGCTTAAAAGATGACGATGTTATCTATTCAATTTAAATAGAAACCAAATTTAATATACAACAATTTTCAGTATATGAGCATTTCCCCAGAATGGTCTACAAGGACGAAAAAATAAAATGTTGATTATCATCGTCTTTTATTGTTTCTTATTAGAAAAAAGGCTATGTTCTTATAAAAGAATGGTTTCCTAGCATATCTGAGCTGTTTTACTTGAGGAAATTGGTCTGGAAACTGGAAAATTTTATAATTTCCTGTATTTTCTACTTCTAAAGACATTTTTATATACTTATTTTACATGCAAAAAATATGTTATGTTTACACTCTTTCTTCATAATCTCTCCATTACAGTCAATTTGTAATTTGTTAAGGAAATTTGAAGACATTTATGGTAAATTGCATGGTGATAATAATAAAAAAAACGCATGGAAAAATCGTACGTTCGCGACCGGTACATAAGCTAATTAAACAAAAACCAAGAGAGATATTTTATTTTGTAAATACTGGATGGAGACCTACATTAAAACACTTTTAAAATAAATTAATCACTTTTGAAAATTCCGTTTCATTACGCAGATTTTTACATTTCACTACTGTCAGCCGAAGTTGACTTCTATTTTGAGTACGTTCGTGACCACACGTTTATAACTCTTATTATGAAAACTTAAACACGATGAAATCCATCTACCCAAATGCTTTCGAATCGCAAAAAGAATGCTAGGAAAAGTTTGGTTTTTCTATATTATTTGTACATCAAAAGCGTACAAACGTACGTTCGTGACCCCAGGAAATGCTCATATACGACTTTATTTTCAGTCGGCACACCAATCTAAATGCTTTGTAAAATTTAGTCGGCACTTGTCTCTATTAAAGACTGTTTAAAATTTTCTTTTTTATTTAAGTACGAAGTTGCCAGAAATTTAAAATTTTCTTTTTATAATATCTTAATGTTAAAAAACGAAAACTGAAAAGTTACTAGTACATGTTCTTAATTATCATCTATTACGATTTCGATCTTTAGAATTATTATTATGTTTTGTTGTATCTCGTTTTATAAATTTGTTGGTTTTTCTATTCAATTTTAAAGAGGTGAGCTTATGGACGTTTAAATTTTATTATTTTAGTTAGAAGAATACCAGGTTTTTATAAATATTATTATATTAATATTGTTTTTAGATTGATTAACATAAAATTTCTTTGTAAAAAGTCGTTGTTGATAGTAATTTGTTAAACAATTCAATATATAAGTATATGTATAAGTAAATATATATTAAAACTTTAATACGTTTGTACACTTTGTTTCCAAAAGATTTAAGCAAAATAAAAAATTTATTAGTTTCAGTTATGCATATTAAAAATTCTATATTTAAGATAAATGAAACTTAAATGATAAGGCTGGGTTTTTGAGATGTGGATAAAGTTTAAACTTAGTTTAACGCAGTCTGAAACTCTGATTTTTCGTCAAAAAGTGATTTTTTGTTATCATTTCATTAAAGACCAACATTTTAAGCCAAACAAAGCTGTTCCGTTAACATTTTGTATACGAACCTGGTAATGGCGGCACAAAACAGTTTTCAGCTGCCGTATTCTGTAATTCGCTTAGCTAAAGCTAAATCTCGATCGCTAAAATTCTTTAGAGAAAACAAAATTCAAAATTTTTAGCGATGACACTAAAAGCTAAAATTACGGCAAATTAAATTTGTATTGCATTGCCAAATTTAGCAATGCACGTTACTGAATTACATTTGTAGCCAAAAATTGCTAAATAAACTTTATAGATTTTTAGCGAAAGAGATTTAGCTTTAGCGAGTTACGGAATACGACTGCAGATTAACTAAACCCAGTAAAAAATGTGCTCCAAAAGGAGCAGGTTTTGTGTATGAATTCATACCTCAAATTGCTTCAAACCTGCTGATGGGATGCCTTATTTTTGTATGGGGTGTTCCCGGTTCGGAGGACATGCAAACAAATCACTCCTAAAGTGCTTTTTTAGGGGCTAACTATATTAACATATTCATTAATGTTTTACTTTTACTTGTTTAAATGCCTTTTTTCAATCATTTTCGTATATTTTTATTTTTCCGGTTTGCAACCTTCTTCGTTGTCAGCACTAAAATAGCGGTTTTTTTGTATATTTTATTCTATATCATTTACTGCTGTATAAAAGCTCTTTTATTGAAGCGCTCGATGATGCGCTTTTTCTTTTAAGTGCTTCAATAAACGCAAATTTTTTTTACTGGGAACTAACTAAGATCTCAAATACCCAGCCTTATGGCCATTTTCTCAATGTATCGACAAACTGTCTGTTACTTAATGTCAACATAAATTTATTGGACCGGTAAACTGTCCGTTAACGATTTTGGGTTTCTCAATACACCGACAAAAAACATTGTTTTCAGCTGGCAACGCCACTCAAAATACATGTAAACGTTGGCAGTCAGCTGATTGAATTTATCTGTACGGCAAATAAATAATTGGCAGATGAGTGCCGGTAAGCTTTGCGATAAAATCGAAGCAAATGAGACATTGAGAAAACCAAATTTCTTTAATGTGCAGTTTTTCGTTGGGAAAAAAGATAATCGCCTAATGAGAAAATGGCCATTAGAGAATTAACTTTAAGTTAAATAAGCAAAGTATAAATTTCGGAATGATTTTTGGTTTCAATTTACAGTAGAATCCCGACAATTCGTTATTGCAAGGTACCAGCCATTTTTTACGAAAAACAGTAATTTTTGAAGTAACGGGATTTGGGTTAAACGAGGTTAAATACGAAATAACGGGGCCTTTCTATATTCTATATTAGAACGAACAAAATATATAAAAAATACAAAAAAAACTATTTTTTATTAGAACGTTGACCGTTTGTAAATCAAATTACTCTGGAGCGGGTTCTAGAACTTTTCGCCTTTCTATACAAATGCTAAGGTCGAACGATGGCTTGTAGACAAGGCTTCAAAAAATTGTGAGATATCCTGGCAATATTATTGCTAATAGTTAGCCAAGAACTTTGTTTAATCCAAAATCAACACGTTACCTGTACTTATCACTAACGAAAAAGCAACAAAGCACATACAAGTTAATATTGCCGAACTTTTGTGAACCTTAAAAACAAATATTGGTAGTAACCTTTGATAGCATATTTACTTCCTAAGCTCGTGCAACTGCAATCACGCAGAATTTGCGAAGTAAAAACTGGGTTCTTTAAGTGCCATCGGGCAGTACTTTTGGCATGGACAAAGAAATCCTGTTGGATACAGACAAAAAGATTGTATCAAAACAAGTAAGAGAAGTATTTAATGATATCAAAACGCTGATTTAGAAACCATTATCTACATGTAGATCAATTTTAAAAAGGGCAAAAGTAGTGAACTGATCTCGAATGACTTTAAAGTGTTAAAACAAATAGATGCATAAAAAGTGGCAAGGGCCTCCAAAATGGGTCGAATTTCTACTTGAGGGTCACAACGGCAACGCTGCTGGGATTTTATAAGAATATTCTTTCTAACTTGAACCTTACCCTGCGGCCACACGTTCAAGTTGTTCTTGAGAGTCTTTAACACATACTGCGTGTCAAAATTTGTAAGCAATTAACTTCCAAGATGTCAACAACAACACAATTTATAAAGACAAATTTGTACTCAGCTGTTAAATTGAGTGTAAAATTGCCAAACAAATGGAAAGGTGAAATTGAAAGCCATCTCGTGGTCAATTTAAAAAGTGTGAGTGTATTAGTAAAAAAGTAAGAGTGTATTGCAAATTGAAAGGAATTGAAAGGCAAAACTTGATCGTGTGGCCGCCAAGTTAAACAGTTGGACTTGATCCCGGAGTCTGTCTATTGTAGAGAATCTTACTATTTTTTTTTTGCTTAACAGACCCAATAGAAAATCTTACAACGTCTCGCTGACTCTTACGTTTATTATACCCTTCACCGAAGGTAAAATGGTATATTTAAGTTTGTCATTGCGTTTGTAATTTCTACAATATTGTTGTTAGTCCCTATAAAGTATATATATTCTGGGTCCTTATAAGTA
Source organism: Pollenia angustigena (assembly GCA_930367215.1). Classification (NCBI taxonomy): domain Eukaryota; kingdom Metazoa; phylum Arthropoda; class Insecta; order Diptera; family Polleniidae; genus Pollenia; species Pollenia angustigena. The sequence goes on from OV884056.1 coordinate 75,342,042, forward strand.
ACGAAGTTGAATGACCAAAAAACAGTCTGTTTGTCCGTCTGTCTGTGTGTCCGTTGATATGGCTTTTCCGAAGACCCCACATTTGATTGGGACTTAGTAGTTATATATTTTTGAAGCATATAGTCAGGAGCAGTTTACTATTTAAATTCAGCCTGAACTGTCCACAAATGGCTGAGATATGAGCAAAAAAACACGATTGCCTCTAATTTTACCCAAAAATCCCTTATTGTTGTTTTTTAAAAGTTTCGAAATTATGTAGAAGCATCTTGGTTATTAATACACATCATTGGACAAAATTTGGGAGAGATTGAACAAGTGGGCGTGGAACTTCTCATACAAAGACATTATAGATTTCTGTATACTTATCTGGAGAACGGCAAGAGCCAAAGTTCCCAAATTAGGTACAAGCATCTTGGTTGTCAATCCACAATATCCGACAGCATGCGGGCGGAATAAGACATAGCCGAATATAGCACTTTTACTTGTTTTTGTATAAAAATTGTGTCAAAATAAACAACATTAAACAACATTAGCGCAATATTTATTCGACTCAATAGGACTTTTGGAAGACTTAAAAAGGCTAGACCAAAGGTAAAAAGTTTTGCATTTGCGTTTGCAGATATTTATTTGGGAACCGTTGCTATATTATATATGTTTTTTTCTCGTTCCAACAAGGAGCAGCAAAGGGCGTCTGTGCTCCTTGTAGGAAATCAATTAACTACAATTAATTTCAGTGTATTTATCAAATATAGAAAAATTGGGAATTTAGCACGTCATACAAAAATCTTAATAATAAATTTTGTATTCCCGTAAATAACTTTGATAATATACTTGCATGTGCCCGTGCAGAAAACTGAATTGCCAAATTGGTTTTTTTTTGTTGTTTTCTTGCGAAGACAATATAATGAAACAATTTGTTTTTTAATTTGGTTTTTTCTTTTTACCCACTTACAACTACAATTCGAGTCGGAAAGAACCCAACCAATTGTAGGGGGATGTAAGAAAAGATAAACTCACTGTTTATTGTTGGTGTTTTGTTTAAGCTTTGATATTGTTACAAGTAAGACTTTGAGTGTTTGAAATTCTTATTCGCTTTAGGGTTTTATTTGTATAATATTTTTAGCTTTTCTAAAATCTTTGGAAAAGGTTTCCTGATGATCTGGCCTAAGCAACCAGTGAAATGCGCATAGAAGCTAGCTTTCCCTCAACAATAAATTTCAGTGTATGTATTTATAAAATATAGAAAAATTGGGAGTTTAGCACGTCATACAAAAATCTTATAATAAATTTTGTATTCCCGTAAATAACTTTGATACAATTAATTATATTTGTAAATTTAACTTTTTTCAAGAATAAGAATTTTTTCAATAAAAATAAAGTATAAGTAGCATAATATATGTTCAGCATCTCACTCTATAAGAGGGACACCTCATAAAAATAAATCGCAAAACGCCAGATTTATTTTCTGGTACGATCTGCTATGTTCCCTAGAGCATATTTTTGTTATTTGAAGTCGCCACACTTATTGCCAATCGCAAAGGTTAAGCGTTTTGCAAAATAATAATTTGTTTTAATTATTTTATGTAGTTCTCAAATTAAACTGGGATAATTTAATCCACATAATTCATATAAAATAAAGTATATTTAGGCCGAAATTTACAGTCATTAGTTAGCACTGCTACCAACATTAAAATTTAGTATTTTGATAGAGTTACCATTTTTGCTCTGATGAAAGTTTTAGTTAACCAATACATATGTATATTGTAAATATGAAATGCTAGTTAACCAATAGTTATCATATAAGTTTACTAATAATTAACTAATGACTGTAAATTTGGGCCTCAATGAACATTTTTGAAATTAAACTAGGAATTTTATTTTGAGTTCCAAACATAGCAACATAAGATTTTTCTATGTGTCCCGCTTAAAGTGTTACTAGCTGTATGTATTTTGGTAGAAGTTTCATATTCCTGTAATCAGTAATTTTAAAAACTAAAAATAGGCAAAATAATTTTGTTTAAAATAAAAAAAAATATCTTGTTTTAAATTTCAAGGTTTGAATCTCTGTTTTTTTTTTAGTTAAAAGTATAAAAATTTAAGTAACAAGTTTAAATTAAATTCTTATTATTTTATATTATAAATATTTTTAAATTACTAATAGTTAAATATTTTGATAATTTGATTTTACATGCTAAAAAAAATTTAAAATTTTTGCAATTCCTTTTTGAACCTTTTTTAAATGTTATCTTTTTTGTTTCTTTTTAATTTTAAATTATGCATTTAACTACTTTGTATCTTAAATAACTTATTATATTAATCAAATAGGTTTTTATTATTTTATATTTTGAATATTTGTTTCCTTAAATTATTTTTTAATAATTTAAATTCAAACATTTTTGTTTAGCTATGAATTTAATTATAATGAAATTCGTTGGCTTTTGATAATTTAAAATTTTTAACTTATTCCAATTTGCCAATTGATTGGTCCAACATTTATAATACAATTAAGTTTTTAAGTTTTTTTTTTAATGTAATATGTTTAAGAAGAATTTTTATTGAGGTTATGCATATAATTTGAGTAGGAAGTTATGAAAACTGAAGGAAACTTTGCAATAAACTGTGATAAGTGTTGCTAGTTTTCCGATTTTATTCCATTCCCGGAAATGTATTAATTTTTTTAAAATCTAAAGTTCAACTGACGCAGCTTGCCTTACTTTTACAAGGTGCCGCAAAAGTTTTCAACCTATCTGAAGGAGCTATAATTTTTGAAAATGGAGATTAATGTTAGTTCTGTTTTGACATATGTGAAGTAAGCAGATACAGAATACACGCCAATAAGAAAATCAGCGCTATACTCATTAAGAACACGGAATAGTTTTTTCGATTGCATGCGAAACTTTTAATCGAAAATCATCTCGATCGAGGAGGTACATTTTCATCCCTTCGGATACGTTAATAAAAATAATTATCGCTTTTGGGGTACCGAAAATCCGCGTACATTACACGGAGAGCCATTACACACGCTCAATGTTACTGTACGAGGTGGTGTTTTCGCTGGAGACGCCAAAGCGCCTTATTTTTTCAAAAATGCCGCATGCCAAACGACCTTCAAGCGATATTCTTAGGCAAAATTTCGCCTAATACCTTTTATTACACATATTTTAAGACTTTCTTTTTAACAAGATTTATAAGCGATTTATAATGATTCATTTGAACTTTTAATCGAAAATTTCTCTCTACCGAAGAGCCACATTTCCATCCCTGTGGATACGTGAATAAAAAGAATTATCGCTTTTGGGGCACGGAAAATTTGCGTACAATACAAGTAGAGCCATTACACACACCCAAAGTTACAGTACGGAGTGGTGTTTTCGCTAGAGACGTCAAAAACGCCGCAGGCCCAACGACCTTCAACCGAAATTCTAAGGCTTAGTTTCCGTGTCGCCTAATATCTTGTTTTGGTTCTTTGCCCTGGCCGGCGGGGTTACCCGATCGACTTCTTTTTGTGCGGTGTCTTTAAGACACGAGTCTATAGGACGAAGCAAATAGAATTCGTCGTACTTTGTACATCGCCTTTTCTAACTGACATTTACAAATAGACAAAGGAGGTTGACACCATGAGTACATTGTTATAACATCAGTTGGTTTTGAAACATAATTTAATAAAAAAAAACATATTTTCAATAGAATTCGAGGATATTTTGGGAGTTTCTTTTTTGCAATTTTTTTGCTTGTTTCCGTACTTCTGGTAACTCTTGTCAAACAGGCTAGGAATCATTTTAACATCTTTGATAAGTTTGTTTTCCATTTTTTTACTTTATTGTAGTTTAATTATTTTATTTTGTAATTTATTTCATTTTTGCTGACACACAACACAAAAAATTAAATTAAAATAAAGCAAAAAATAAACTGATAGCTTTCAAATAACTCAACGTACGTTAAAAGTTTGCACTAACGGAGACGTTCGAAATGGGACAAAGCTCATAATAAAACCAGTATTTCAACGTAGTGGTCAGTTGCAAACGTCGACGTATAAAGTACAACAGGTTCTATGTGGCTCGGCCTTATGTCAACAAGACTCGTACTTTAGAAGTCCTCAAAGCGAATATTTGTTGGGAATTCGGGACACAATCGACGGAAGTTCTGACAGAATTATGGAAAAAGCCCTAAATCGGGCTCGTTAACACAATCCAACATCAACGCTAAAGAACATCCGGTGATAACTTTTGCGCCACCGTGTATTTTAAAAAATCGAAGTATCTTGATAAAACCTTGACAAATGAGATCCAAAGATGGTATAAATACACTTTTTATATTAAATTATAGAAATGCATGCTATCCTTATTGCTACAAACTAAGCAACAATAACCGATTAAGATGATAATGAGGCGTCTAAGTCACGATCACAAGAGAGCTCCAAAATGACAATTGGATCCAACTGCTTCGGACTTAAACCTGTTCACGAAAACGTGTAGGGCCTGAAATTTACGTTGAAATAAATCGACTTGGCTCTGCGAAGAACTTAATAGATAAGCAGAGCTTCTTAGGTAAAACAATTGTGTGTGCTTCGAAGTCCTCAAAGTCCTTAGACCGAGAGCAGTAGAAGCTAGACCGTTATGGTCAAATTTAGATTCTACTAACATATACTTAATTAAGACACGATTTGACCGTTAAGCTCAAGTATTATATGAGCAAATCGTTTGGCAAAGTCAAAGCATACAGAGCCGTTGGACTAGATGTTTAAGTCGACAATTCTTTAATGAGTTTATTGGTGAAATATCAGCTGAAAAAGAAATATAAACCCCTCAACAGGGCTGTCTAAATAAGTTGTCGATGTGCTTTCTTTATATTCGAAATTTCGTGGCTTTATTTGGATTACATTGTTGTTCTTATCACATTGAAATTTACATTTAAATTTTGCATTTTTTTAACAAATTCCGGATTCAATATCCCACACAATCGTATATAACCACAATCTGGGCCCTGTTTTGCAAAACTACAAGTTAAAAATCTACAAGTAAAATACATTAAAAAAGCAACCAATTTACAATTGTTGTTTTTGTTTCAAATAAAGTTTTAAGAAACAAGGCCCAGTTGTCGATGCCACAATATGCCACCAAAAAGATACAAAATAATATGACTCAGCTTATTTGCAAGAAAATATAAATAATTCTGATCGCATAATAATTTTATGAAAATTTGTCACTCAATTTAATTTTTAGGTCACACTATCAAACTTTATGAGCGCACTCGATTTTTTTGACAAATCTTATGACTAACGACCACTTTCGCGTAGTTCAGTTATAATTAACTTTCGTTATAACTGGGAAAAACATACATTAACTTGGAGGCCAAACGATTAAGTTTTGCCTTTCAATTCCTTTCAATTTGCAATACACTCTCACTTTTTTACTACCACACACTTTTTAAATTGATCACGAAATTACTTTCAATTTCACTTTTCCATTTGTTTGACAAGCAGTATATGTAAAAGACTATCAAGAACAACTTGATCGTGTGGCGGCTGAGTAACACACATTAAATGGCAATCAAACAAATTCGTTAAAAAGTTTATAATTTTAAAATATTGATTTTCTTGGGGTTCCAACGATCCAGTTCGGCTTCAATTTTTTTTTACAGGTTTCACTTAAAATTGTTCATTAATACATGGGTGTAAAATTGAATGAGCAAATTTTTCGTTTGTCTTTACACCCAGTCTACAACTGACATGAAATGCTTAACATTAACACTTATATGATGCTAAAGCTAAGTATAGACTCATCATGTTGGAGTTTTTCTCATGCTATAACCAGGGTTTAAACAACTGCAGTCAAAACCAAAAACCAAATTATGTGTACAACTTTTCGCTTATTAAGTTTAACAGCGACTGTTTACACTTAATGAATAAGAAGTAAAAGCAACAGTTTTTTTGGCCAATGAGAAATGAAGAAATAGCAGTTTTTCTACTTTGACTGCAGTTTTTTAAACGCTGGCTATAACACGGTTTTTAATACATATGTATTGACAACGCATTTATAACATCATGTTATAACAGCAAATCATGTCTGTTGTAGACGGGGTATTATAAAAATTCTGCCGCTATAATTTTAGATGATATTTTTTTACAATTGCGTGCAGCCGACGTCACAGCTTTAATTTTTCTGAATTTTGACAAGCAGTATATGTAAAAAACTTGAAAGCGAAACTTGAACGTGTGACTGCGGCGTTAGAAATATGGACTTTAACAAAAATTAAGACATAAGCTAAAGTTGTTTTCGTTTTTTAAAAACCTACTCTCCTCAATAATTAAAATATTCATATAACGGCAAATTTCACCAAGTTCAGTTATAATTTATTTTATCACTTTAACTGTTAGTTATCCGTATGTTTATTAAAGCCGTTATAATATAACGCAAGTCTTAAACTTTTCGACGAAAATGCTTTCCTGATCTAATTATTAAGCCTTATTGTGGTTTTCAATGTTGTAAACGACTGTGTAGTTTTTTGTAATAGAATAAAGAAACACACAACCTGCTGACGTGAAAGGTCCTTCAGACTCTTCAGTGTCTTCCAAGCAGAGATCCCAGCGATCTGGAGGCTGACGGAGGTGATACTGGATCTGTGGATACAATTTATATTTTTATGATAGTCTGGCGGCGCTTAGGGCATTGACAAATTATACGGTGCGATCATGCCTGGTCGCTCGGCGTAGGGATACTCTGAGGGAAATCATGGAGGTATTCAATGTAAGGCTGTGTTGGGTACCTGGACACGGTTGTTTCTGTTGAGAGGACTGTAGAGGGGGTAATCGTTCTACGTAGTACCTACTTACTTCCTTAATTCTACCTATCTGTTATTTCTTTTCTTCCTCACTTCTCTCTTTTTTCTGCCTCTTTATTGAAGGGATTCACAATGAACCGCATTGGTGTCCCAAATGAAAGTGTGCCCTTGGGCGCATAACCCTTTTTAGCCTAACGCACAACCTGTGTTCTTTAATCTACTACAAAAGACGTGTTAGTCATTTACGACAACGATGACCGTAATAAGGCTGATTGTTTGGCAATTATCAAAAAAACAATAACAACTTATCATGTCAGGGTTGTATTTTGCTCAAAATACTAAAGATTTGGTTTGCAGTGTGAAACTGCCTTGAAAAGTTATAGTAATAATTAATTATAATAGAACTTAGCGAAGTTGCCCATAAGTTAAAAAATTTTTTTTAACTTAAATCTACTTTTCTATATCTTTCGATTCTTATGTCTAGTATAAATATGTTTATGTATTTAATTGTATATAAATGTATTTGTACATATATGTAAACATTTGAGCTTTTGTAATGAAATTTTGCATTGAAATAAAAACTTAAGTTATATATCCTTTTTTTATACCAAAGAAAGAAAAAAACATTTATTTTAGTATACACAAATTCCATGTTAAGGAATTTTTCTACTTGCCAAAATGGCATTTTTAGTTGTTGTAGTACTTATATAAACTCTATCCAACCAACCACTCAAATTGTCCATACTTGCACTTTTTCCGCAACCACACACCAACTGGCCCTTTCATAATACGAGGAAACTATGTGTAGACTGGCTACATGATGATTGATTAAAGCATCAAGTTCACCTTCGCGAAAAACGTGATAGTAACGATGGTGTGTGGTGGCGCCACCTTGTGATGGACTATCAAGTGAAGTGGTTGAGCTATTTGAATGCTCCCAAGATTCGGTCGATTGATTACGATTTTGCATGGTAGTAGAAGTTGTATTGGTCGTCTCTTCGCCAAAACTCTTTTTTCTTGCTGTTGATGCGTTCGGTTCTTCATCTTCCTTATCGTCTATTGAATCAGTTTTTAGATTCAAGGCTTTATTCGTCACTTGTGTTTGCTGCTGCGTTAAAGATTCTTCTGCCTCCACCTCATCTTCGTCTTCCTCTAGTATAACACCATGTTCCACCTCTTCCAATTCTTCTTCTTCCTCATCATCTTTAATGGAAGAATCTTCATCTTGCAAGAGATAAGCTGTTTCCGGATGTAAATTATTGTGTAAATGTCTTTTGTAATTAAATTTTGAAATTTTACAATTCTCATATAATTGCAAAGTATAACTGCGTTCGTTTTCTTCTTCATCTTCATCCTCATCTTCTTCGTGTATTGTAAAGCTTCTGGTCTGCGAAGAAAGCGAAGAAGTAGAAGAGGAATTAGGCGACTGATTAAGGCTGGGTTGTGTTGATAAATTGGCCAACATAAGTCTACGTTCTCTTAGCTCATCCCTTAAAGCAGCCAAATCTTTTTCACCATTACGTTTTCGAGGTTGGGAGAAAGGATCTTCAAAGAATTCATCACTGGCTTCCAATGACCTTGTTTCGGCCTTGTTATTTTTTTCCTCTAACTCCTTCATTAGTTGGGCACTTACTTGATCAGCAAATTCCTGACAGTCTTTAGGCTGATTAGATTGCACATCACCTCCATACTTGGTAGGTAAGATATCGGATTTGTCATCGTTGACAATCATACCTGAGTCGGTTTCCGATTTATTAGTATTTTCAGCTTTTATATCACTTTCTTCAGTTTTATCCTCATTGGGTGTAACATCTTTTCCTTGATCCAAACTGGGAACCGTGGTTAAATTATTTGATTTAGGGGCACTAATAACACTATCAACCGAATCGGGTGAGGATGGTTCACTGGAATCACTATCCAAGTCATCAGTAGCTGGATTAAACAGCTCTAATGACATGAGCTTGGGTATAGTGGCTATCGGTCCACCTCCTCCTGCTGTAGTAGTTCTTCGTACTATGGGAAAACTTTGCCGAGTGATTTGTAAAGATTGTTGCTTGCGGAACTTCGGTATGGGAGGCAAGTCTTTGATAGTCTGCCTAGTGATTTTAATTTCAACTGGTTTTGGCTCTAAATTTGTTTTAATTTCCTGTTTAATTTCTTGTTTTTTCTGCTGCTGTGTCAGCTCTTCCTGCTGCTGCAGATCCTTTGATTTCTGTTGTTTTATATGAACCTCATCGAAATTAAATCTAGTCTTGTCTAGACTATTTAAGGGTAACTTATCCTCAGAACTTTTCTCTGTTAAATTACCTTTTGCAGGAGGAGTAAACATGGCCATAGCTGCTATAACTGCAGGCATTGACTGAGGCGGGGAAGTAACTGCGGTTTGGGCGGCAGCAGGGGAATGAGCGGGCGTTGGAGGGCAGGGCATAATGAGAGGTGATGTTGGCACTGATGATATGCGATGACCATTAATATCTAACTTACAACACTGACCCAATGTGTTGGAGGAGGCGGAAACACACTTACTCTGGCAACAAGTTTTGTGTACATGACAACCACCGCCATTGCTGGACGAGGAATTGCTCGAACTGGAATTTGAATTTTGATGTTGTTTTTGATAGTTTAACTGCTGTTGGTGTTGCTCTGGTTTGGGTATAAATATAACCGAAGCAAAACTATCTTCAGACTCTATACTAGTATCTGATTGCAAACTACTGTCTTTGGAAGAGTCTGAACCCGATTCTCGGGAATGACGTCTAGCCTTTTCCTCATCCCCACCATTAGTGCACTGAGAGCAGGCTTGGTGATAGGTCTGACAGTAACAGGCCGTCGTGGTACAGTCCAAACTTTTGCAAATGGTTACTGGACCCGCAAACTTGTTCGTGGTATTCTGGCGATGCAGCAAGTAATGTAGATGGGTTTGGAAATTGCTGACCAGAGGAGAATGTTGTTGCTGGTAATAATGATGATGGTGATGATGATGCTCGTGTGTGCATATATTGCCCTTGGGGGTTTTACTCATACCTTGAGTCGCAGCAGGCGTTTTCTCTTCTGGTGTTGTTTTCAAATTTTGCATTATTTTATTAAGACCCGTTTTGGTAACCCTCTCCAAACTGCCAGTTGAACTTTTGATTTTACTAGTAAAACCTTCCCGTATAACCTGCAAACGCTTAGAAAATAAGGCCGAACGACAAAGAAAAGCTTCATTTAAAGACATTTGCTTTTGAATTCTCTTACGCACTCTCTCCTTTTCCCTTATACGATTTCCGGCCATTAGTTCCTCGTTCAGAGAACTTTGTTTACGCATTTGGCGGGTGGTCAGAGAATGTCCGGGCAACGATTGCTGTTTGGCAAACAGTGAATTAGTGACACCATTCGTATTTACATTGTACTGACTTAACATATGAAATGGCGTATCTGGCAGTTGATAGTCTTCATCACAAAGAGATTGTTTTTGTTTAATGAGTTTAGGACGGCGGCTAAAATTTGATGAGGCATGCGTTACTGTACCAGCTGTAGAGGTACTAACCGCATTTAATGTTGGATTAGTAGGTGAGTGACCATTTGTTTGCATATTAGAGTTAGTGGTAGTTGCGACTTGTACGGTTAAATGAGCATCAAAGAGTTGTGTAGAGTTCGTATTCTTATCGGCATGCAATAATGGACCACCGAGACTTGGTACACTTGAACGTGAGCGTACAATTTGTCGTGGTGGTGGATTAAGTATACTACCTAAACTACGAGATTTTAGACCCGCTGATAAGGGTGGATCTGTAAAATCTTCAAAGTCTTCTAAGCGACGCAATTCAATTGGTAAATCTTTTGCGTCTTCATAATCTAAACTACTATCGTTTTTGGTATCCTTTGAGGTCCAGGAATCAAGGAACCAGGCATGTTTGCGGCCACCAGCTAGTTTCTAAAAAAAAGAAAGGAATGGCATAAGATTTTTGGAAGGAAAAAGAGGTTTTTCACTTTAACAACTTTCTTTTAAAATATTCTTTGCTCCACAATTCTTGTAACTGACCTGTATGGCCCTCCGAACAAAACTATAACACGATTCCCCTGGCGATGATGATGATAAACTCGAACTATCTCCATCTCCGGCCGAACGACTCGAATTCGTCGAATCCTCCGTATATGCATGATACGGAGGCAGAAAGTCTTCATCATCTTCCTCATCAGAATAGTTGAAATTTCGATTTTTAGGCGGTTGCCAAGGTATCAGCACATCTTGAGACTCAAAACGTCTATGACGTTGCTCCAAAGCCCACACAGTTATAACAACGCGACCACCAATACGCAAAATACGAGCCAATTCTCTCAACGCATTTACCCTTCTCTCGGTGGTGGCAAAGTGATGTACCACAGCTATGGACAAAACAGCATCAAACGATTCATCCCGGAATGGTAATTCAAGATTGTCACATAGTGCAACCTAAAGAGAAGAGAAAAGAAAAATTTAAAAATAAATTGAATAATGTTGGGACCACATGCACATACATTATTGTCAAGCTAATTAAAGCATGTAAAAAGAGAGTTTGTATAAATAAAATAACTAACAACATAATAGGATACACTCGACTCACACTTGCAAAGTGCACTATAGATGGATGGAAAAACGGACAAGAGTATGACACAAACCTAAAGGGGATTTCTATAGCAAAAGTTTTTTGCTTGCTTGTTTGCCTGCATGTGAAATAAATTCATGTCGTAATGCACTTCCAACACATATCCTTAGAAAAAAATTACTCTTTTTAGCATTACGAGTGCATGTGTGGGAGTATCTGTGTGGGTAAAGTCTCAGCTTAGAAAACAAAAATGTTTTATCAACTAAGATTTTGTTGTTGTTTTTATTCGTTATAAACTAAAAATACATTATAGATTTTTTACATTTTCCTTTTTTTAGCCATATGGGAATTTTGTTTATGGCATTAAGCTTAGGGACTTCCGTTTCCGTTGTTTGGGCAATGGAAAGTTTGATTTTCTTGTTATTTTTTTTTAAGTTTTTGTATTTACTTGTTACTAGAAAAAAATCGAATTTGTAATAATATTTCCTTAGTGCAGCAAATTTTTACTAGAAATTATTGTTGCTACGAATATTCGTATTGGTATTGCCGAATTTTCATTATACCTATTTTGCGACATTCGTATTTCCCAAATTCAAGCGAATATTTCGCGAATATTTTTTATTTATATTTGTTTTTATTAAATATTTCTGAAATAAATACAAATTTCGTTATAATTTTCTTTATCTTAGCTTTGTGGGGGTAAGAATTTTCGATTTCTAATGCAATTAATTTTTTCAGAAACGCAAGAATTTATGCCTTTTCTCAAAAACTATTTCGACTTAGGCGGTTATTGATTGTGACCACAGATATTCCACGCCCAATTGTCCAATCCCGCCCACATTTTGTGAGATGTTGTGAATTGATAACCAGGATGCTGATACGTGATATTTAAACTTTGGCTCTTGCCGCTTTTCAGATATATAAATAAGAATAAAAAAAAAATAAAAAAACGACAACAAGGGATTTTTGGGTAAAATTAGAGGCAGTCGTGTTTTTTTTTGCTCATATCTCAGCCATTTGTGGACCGATTAGGCTGAATTTTAATAGAAAGCAATTCCTGACTATACGTGACATTAATATATAATGTATAAGCAAGAGAGAATTCGTTTTTTCCCGGACAGTTCGTATGTGGAATAACCTTCCTGCAGAAGTCTTCCCTCTCAGTTACAACATGATTAAGTTCAAATCGAATGTTCACAAACACTACTCCCTCTATCCTCCTTCCCACAACCTATTTTCCTAGTTCCAACACAATGCAATGCATTAGTAGGGGTCATCCCCTGAGTGCTGGTCCTAACAGAAAAAAAGTACCCATCATATCTGGGGTCTTCGGAAAACCCATTTCAACGGACAGACAGACATCGTTAAATCAAGTTCGCTCCTCATAAGAACCCAGAATATTTCTACTTAATAGGGTCTAACTAATCAATATTGTAGAAATTTTATATGAAAAACTTCTCAATGCAAGGTAAAGTTGTTTACAAAATAACCCCCTAAATGTGTGAAAATCCACATAGGTGACTGCTGCGTCTACAAAACTCTTTCCCCCCAACAACACTGAATTACAAACTAAAAACAAAATCTGAAAGTATTATGTTTAGCAAATTCATGAAACATTTTCAACTTATTTTTTTTATCTTTAGCCTACGAAAGGGGGCGGGGACGAATAATGTCATTTTACGATCTCCTGGGTCCAATTTAAGGTATCTTGACTTTCCCCGAAGTTAAAAGTTGCATTTGCTAAATAAAAGTATGGAAAAACTTTTTTAAAAAATTTAATTTTTCAGGGGTAGGATTAGTTATTTTAGGGGAATTATTTCTCCCTTGGTCCGATTTTATTTTTTAAGACCTTTACCAGCCTATGTCTATAACCAGTGATGCCAGAAGTGCAGATTTATCTGCATTTTTCAGGGGCCAAAAGATTATATACCCCAAAATTGCCTAAATGCAGATTTGAAGATTTTTGGTTTATCGCGGTTGAAACTACTTCTGTTTCCACTTCTTGCATTGATAACCCAAATGTATCAACCTTTCATGGAAGAACCGTTTAGAAATAAATTCATTAGTAGAAATTTTATTCACAAAAGATTAATTTAAAATGAAAAATTCGCATTGTCTTGACACATTAGTATCACCGGACTTATGTCTTCTGATTTTACACTAAATTATATGCATATGTACTTATGTATAAATATCTTTAATAATTGCAATATTTGATCTCTTCTTAATTTTCAATAAGACTCTTAATAGTTTAAATAACAAAGATGTGATTAATACTTACTCAGCCTGAGTAACTAAATTTGGATAGATATTTTTAATGTAAAAATATCCAAAAATTATCATGGAAATTAAATCGAATAAATTTTCAAAATTGTTCTATGTTAAAAGTTCAGAACAATATTTCGTTTTATATACCTCATACTTCGAGGACCAATTATATCGGGTTTTTCAACAAGAACTTTGTTTTCTAAAACAAAATAAAAAATTTAGATGAAGGTGATTCAAATTTTTATTGTATTACGAACAAAAAAGATCGGTAATTATGAAGGAAAAATGATATCAGGCAAATGTCCACCACGAGCACGCTGACAGATGTCGATTCTTTCATCAAAGTTTTTAATACCGTTTTGGCAAAATGTCGGGCCTATTTCGTTAATCACAACACAGATTTTCAGTTTTAAGGCTGCAATCGATTCGATTGGCTCCGTATAGACTCTGCCCCACAAAAAATATCCAGTCGCCGTATTCTGTAATTCGCTAAAGCTAAATCTCTATCGCTAAAATTCTATTAAGTTGATTTAGCGATTTTTGGCTACGAATGCAATTCTGTAACGTGCATTGCTTAATTTGGCAATGCCATAAAAATTTAGTTTGTAGCAATTTTGGCTTTTAATGTCATCGCTAAAAATTTTAATTTTTGCATTCTCTAAGGCATTTTAGCGATCGAGATTAAGCTTTAGCTAAGCAAGTTACAGAATACGGTTGCAGGAGTGTTAAATCACACGATCGGGCTGACCATTAAAAAGCTGATTTTTAAAACTTAACCTACTTACAACTACAATTAATGTTGGAAGAATCTCAACTAATTGTAGTGGGGATTGTAAGAAAAGATAAACTCACTGTTTATTGTTGATGTTTTTGTTTAAACTTTGATATTATTACAAGTAGAACTGTTGCATTTAATTCTTAAACGCTTAACAGTTTTATTTGGTTTAAATCTTTGGATGAAGTTTTCAGACGATCTGGCCTAAGCAACCAGTGAAATGCGCATAGGAATAGCTTATCCCATCAACAATAAATGTCAGTGCTTTTATCAAGAATAAAAATTGGGAATTAAGCACGAATAACAAAATCTTTTAAATTAAAATTTTGTATTCCCAAAAATTACTTTGATAATAATTGGTTGAGGCTTAGACCTATATAAAATTATTGACCGACATTCACAAAGTTTAATGGTTTTTAAGCAATTTTAACAAGCTTGGGTAAATGATCATTATTCTTAACAGTTTAAGCCGAGCCTAAATGATTTTCAGGAGGGCAATTTATATTGAAGCCATGGTGAGCTATGAACCAATCATCCCAAAATTCTGCAGACTGATTTCTGGTATTAAAAAACATAAATTTCAATAGAGCGGTGCAATTAGATTTAGCATTTGCAGTGAATTTCAGAAGGTTGCTAAAATGCGATCTAAGGTAAATTATGGACCGTATATCACAAATTATAAAATTTTTTCTGGCCATATGAAGCTTATTTAACGTATTTAATTATTTTACCAGAGTGGGCTTTATATGGGGCCTAGGGTAAATTATGGACCGATCTTCACGAAATTTCACAGTGTCATTTCTAGTCCTATAGAACTGTGATGTACTAAATTTTGTTATGATAGCATTAGTTTTTACGGTTTTATGAATACTAAACTGTTTTCCGGGAGTAGGGTTTATATGGGGCCTAGGATAAATTATGAACCGATCTTTACGAAATTTCATCATATTCAAATTTCAAGTCCTATAAAATTGTGACGTACCAAATTTTGGTATGATAGCATTATTTTTTACGGTTTTAGGTGTACCAAACTGTTTTCCGGGAGTGGGGTTTATATGGGGCCTAGGATAAATTATGTACCGATCTTCACGAAATTTTACAGTCTTATTTCTTACAGTCTTATTTCACGTTATTTTTACAGTTTTAGGTCTGTACGGTTTTAGGCGTACTTAACTGTTTTCCGGGAGTAAGGCTTAATGGGGCCTAGGGTAAATTATGGACCGACCTTCACGAAAGTTTCATTATAAGTCCTATAAAACTGTGACGTACCAAAATTTGTAATGAGAGCATTGTTAATTTGCGTTTCAGGCGTACTATACTGTTTTCCGGGAGTAGCGCTTATATGGGGGCTAGGGTAAATTATGGACAGATCTTATCGAAATTTTGCAGCGTGATTTCCAGTCGCATAAGACGAATTTTTGCAAAATTTTATATCATTCTTTGGATTGTTCCACCATTTATGTTAGTTTTTGTAACAAAGTTATCAATTCTTTTTAGGTGGTGGATCCACATTTTGATTCATAGCTCTGATCCTACTGAACCGATTTTGCTGGATTTCAATCTCAAATTGCTTAGGATAACTACTAGCAATTTGACACCAAGTTTGTTTATTTGTTTTGAGTTTTTCGAAAGTGAGCTTGTTTTCAACAGACGGACAGACAGACGGACATGGCTTAATCGACTTAGAAATACTCAAGGACCCAGAATATATATACTTTATGGGGTCTGAGATAAATAATAAAAAAGTTTCACACGGAATGGCAAACTTAGTATACCCTCTTCACAATTGATTGTGGTGGAGGGTATCAAAATATGTGAATATAATATGGCAATCTCAAATCTAACCTTACGACAAAAGTTAAAGGTAGAACGGTCCTCTCTTTACCTTATCCTTCACTTTTAGATTAAAGGGAACTTGTGGTAATTAAAAACTTATTATCTGTTCGATAACTTCCTACATTAAGCTATCTTAAATTATTTTAATATCATATCATCCAAAATTATGCAGTACAAAGAGTCAGCCAATAAAAGAACGCTGTTAGTTACTTAAAAAAATTATACAATCTAATGGTTTTGCAAATTGGAATAACGTTTTTAAAGCCTCTTGCGTAGTGGAAAAACGTTTAAAATGACATCGTGATTGTGGATATGAAACGTTTTTCCATTAAAAAAAATTTATAACCTGCAAATTTGCATGTTATTTTAAATTCAATTTCTTGATATTTTGCATACAAGTTTTTACTATCATTAATTTTGATAATCTAAAAAAAAATTTTAAAATAAGTAATCCTGCCTTTTAAAAACGTTTTTTTGCTCTTCTGCAAAATAATTATTTTGTCACTTACAACGTTGTGCGCGGCTGTGCTTCAATTGGCGAAGTAGATAAAGCAAACATTATTGAACTATTGAGGCCTTTTTAAAAGCCAAAAAGAAGCAGGTTCTAAACCAGTGTTCGAAAATAAACACTAAATATCGTTCTTTAATGTTCGGTTCGGTAGATTTGTGGAAAACACAAACGCTAATAGTGTTTGTGTAGAAATTCATTAAAAAAAATAACGTTTCCCTGTTTGACATCTTTCGAACACAAAAATAATGCTGTTTTCATCATACTCAACAAATGATGAGAACATTAAATTCCGTTCGGTTTTTTTTTTGAAAATCCACGAATTTCAATGTGTTCGGTTCGGCTCGTTAATGTTCGTCGCTTTTTGCTGATAAAAAAAAACTAAACATTTTTTAAACAAACTAAATACACACACGAAAAAAACATTATAGAACATTAAAATATAATGTTTTTCTACAGTATCACTACAATTGTTCTGTTTTTTAACGAAGAACCGAACATTATATAATGTTCGGTTCTTTCTTGAAAATAGTTACGAACGGTATTAAGGTTTGTGTATGTTTACACAAACACTAAAAAAATAGATATCGTTCTTCGGTGTGTGAGCCGAACGCTAAATAATGTACTGTTTATTTTCGAACACTGTTCTAAACTCTCTGGAAGTGTCTGAACTTACTTTAGCATTTTGTTAAATTTAAATCTATTTAACAAAAGCTCAATAAATGTATTGTTACGAAAGTAACTTTAGTTAAGAATTAGATTAATTTATTAGTTATCTTATATTGATTAGATATTTAGTATTTGTTAGTTATTTTATTAGCTTTAATTGTTATTGAAAAAGTTATGCACACTTCAATGCACAGATGTAATGTTAAAAATGTTGTGAATAATTGTACTTCAACCCCACTGTAAATACTAGAATGTTCGTTATTGTAATGCCTTTAGATAGTAACTATAGCTGAATAAGTTTAATTAACAAAATAGCCGTTACCCTGCAAATAATAGGACCAGTCCAAACATACGTGTAAAGAGTAGCCCACAAGGAACCAGGACTAGTCCAAAAGTAACCCAAACGTATGGAAAAACATGGTCTATTTAACATTACGATGTCCTAGGGTAGGACCATATAACCCACCTTTGGACTACTAAGGAGGAGTTTTAAAACTACTCCATGGTATACTCAAAAGCAGGGTTACCGTTGGACATTTTCGAAAAGGGTCACAAAGAGGGGATTTTCCAGAAAAAGGGGTAAAAAAAGGGTATTTCAATAAAAAAGGGTCAAGTTTTTTATAAGCAGTATTTCCCATTTTAATGATCATTTTTTCATACTTTTTATGTAATTTTCCGATTAAGCGATGTCAAATAAATTTTAGTGTTTGTTTTAAATTTTGCTATCGTTCGCGAATTGTAACCATTTTCTCGATTAAAGCGATCTTTTCCTGTAAGTGTCCGATTTTTTCAAGCTTTTACGATTTTTAATAAATATAAGACTTTGCTATCATACCCCTTTTACCAAATATTTGGGAATTTCCGCTAATTGAGCAATTTGTACCTCTTGTTTTCATTCCTGTAAGGGCATTCTCAACACTGTCGATTCAAATGGGGACGAAAAGTTCAATACCTTTTCTTATTATTAAGGGCGAATTATTTTGAATAAAACATGCTACTGTTTAAGAGAGCAAAACACCAAATTGCATTTTTTTAATAAAATGTCAAATTTTTGTTTTAAAAAGAAACCACCGTAAAAAATAACAAATATTTATATGAGTTATGTTTGCTTTTAGGAAAATTGTACTTTACTATCAAAAATCAAGGAGAAGAAAGCATGGAATTGTAAGTTTATACTTTGAGTCTGTTCCATATCAAGCAATGCTAATTTCGAAAACATTTGTTTAGCACTTCTGTTCCGCAGTGTTGACAAAAAACAAAATGTGAGAGCTATTTCCAAAAAAGGGTCAAAAAGTGTCACAAAATAGGTGATAATGATACAAAAGTATAATTTAAAAAAAGGGTCATAAAAGGTATCAACACCGTCGAAAAAGGGTCAAATTGATACTTTAGTATCACAACGGTAACGCTGCTCAAGAGGACTAGTTTTGAAGTCGTTTAAAAACGAAAGCATGTCGTTAAAAAACGAAGACATGTCGTCTCACTACACACACTTTTTAACAATGACATGGCCCATGCTTGCATTACATCGGATCAGTCCATGGGGTAGTCCATTTTCTCAAAATGGAGCAGGTGGCCGAAATTTATTTGCAGGGTATGAGGCGAACTTTCTAGAGCCATCTAGACGTTACTAGTATCATCTACACGTCTGGGCTAGAGTATAAATAGAATCGCAAGAGATGGCATAGATCATTCTAAGTTTTTGACAAGTGTGACCGTTGCTTTCTTTATTGCCACAGAACTATAGATTTTCTGAATAGCTACTCATTTTTCATTTTATCATACTGTAAAAACAGAAACGCCTCTACAATAATGTTATCCCGTTTTCTTGTTACTCTCTTAAAATTTATTTTTCATGATAACACAACATTTTTTTTATTTGTTATTTTGCATCAGTCTTTTTTTGTCCCTATACAAAATAAAGATATAGTGTTTAGCTTAACAAAAGCAATTTTGCCCTAGATAAAAATCCTTTATACTTATGTAGGTCTATTTATTTTTATAGAATGCACGAGTTCCTACTCCCACATCTTAACATTGTGGTTTGATTTTCAATTGCATTTTGGAAGATTGAATTGAATTCGTTTTTGGCAAAAATACAACTAGTTCAATTGAAATCGTCTTTGGTTTATGGCAAACATTAAAGGAAATAGGACAAGAAAAGATTGAAAGTAATAGATAAAAGGCAATATGTGAATTTACTGTAGTAAAAAATAAACAATAAATTCTTTTGGTTTGATTTTAAACACAATAAAAGTTCTTAACAGCATAAGAGCGCTCTTTGGCTGAGCCGAATCTTTGATACCCTCCACCGAGAGTTAGAATATCTCAGAATATTTTAAAAGCAAAATTAATAAAAACTAGCTTCACTCTTTTATAATTTGTTGCGGCAAACCGAAAATTTCAAGATGACTAGAAATAAAGTCATAAAAAACTTTTTTTTAGGCATTTTAAAATGATTTTCAGGAGAGGATTTTAAATGGGCCGATCAAAATTCGATAAAGTAATTTCGAGTATTAAAAAACCTTAATTATACCAAATTTTAATTTAAATTAGACCAAATTTTAATGCAGTAATACAATTCTTTTTAGCGTTTTAAAGTGCTTTTCTGAAGTTCGTTTTATATTGGGCCTATTGTAAATTATGAACCGATTTTTAAAATAAATAAAACAAATTGGGGGCGTCATACTGTAGAGGTTAAAGTTCTACAAAACCTAGCACCCAAGGTTCGATTACTGGCAGAGGAAGAAAAATTTTCATCATGGCTGTCGAGTTTTAAAAATGAATTGGCTTTAACCCTCCTCCATGCAGTCCATTGAAGAAGACCCCTGCTCTCTATCCCCCCCCCCCCCCCCCTCCTTAGTCAGACAGGCGCCACCCCCTGGGGAAAAAAGGTTTCAAAGATTATCAAGGTTCCCTACTTAGCTGCAAGAACACCGATTAAAGAAACTGCTAGAAGGCAAAATAACAATACTGAATGGATGGATACTCCAAGAACAAGGACAGCGAAATCTTATATGGGACGACGCGAAAACAACTGCAGCAAAGCGTGTAAGATGGATAGGCTTTGTGGAAGCCATATGCTCCCAAAGGGGGTAATGGAGAAAAAAAAATTACAAAATTGCATGGTGTTATTTCTAGCTATATTAAGCTTAATTGGACCAAATTTCACCACAATATCTAAAGGGTGTTTTTTTAGAGTGTTAAAACTTTGAATTGGCATCACTGCCTTATTTGAACACCCATTTAACAGTTGATAGTTGCTTTTTGTTTAGTTTGCTTTGAAATTTAATTTTGAATCAACTTACACCAGAGCAACGCGTGCAAATTGTTGAAATTTGTAATCAAAATAATTCGACAAATGAGCTGAAGCACAAATTGATATTGATTTTGAATTTCCATTCATAAGCGAATGTAAATCTTACAAACCTATTTTTAACCTTGTGGATCGGACCCTTGCTTAAACCTATTTTAAATTTTATTCTAAATATTGGACAAAAATCAAACTCCTATATGATTTTTGTAAGATCTTCTCCGCAAATCGAGTTCAAATCTGTAGGCAAAATGACAATTTGTTCGAGAAATCGATAAAAACAATCAAATTAAGCCCCTTCTTGGTTTTAGGGTAAAAAAATAGTTGGTTTATTTTTAACTTTACCTATTACAAAACTAAATTCTTTACAAAGAGAAATAAAACTCACGGCATATGATTGCAATATTAATAAAAAACCATATTAGGTTGTAACACATCCAAGGTCCCATTGTGCATTCTAAAGTTATCTTTCGAAGTTAAATTTTAATAAAAATCTTGACAATTTTACACCACTTCAATTTGTACATTAAGAAATCCTTTAGATTTTTATCCCAATTAAATACATTGCATAAGAGTGTATGGTTGTATGTATATCCTTTAGGTTTTTTTGCAGCATAAAAATAAGCTTCAGTTTCTCGAATTTAATTTGTTGTTTTTGTTTAGCTTTAATTGCAACCAACAAAAACTTAGAAATCATGTTAACAAGCTCCAGTTAGAAAAATATCTGCATACGGGCAACATGTAAAAAATAAAATAACAATAGTACAGCTATGAAATAAGAAAATATTCCTCAGGGATAAATGTACAAGTAGTTACGAATATATTTAGCTTACAAACTAGTTACCCAACAAACACGAAGTCAAACACAACTCACCAACCTTTTTAAATTCTTTGATTTTAACATTTGATTTCAAATTGATAATGATTTGAATGCAAACATTTGACACACAATGTGTTTGATAACAATATTCAAAGTTCATGGGAGTCAAAAACTTAATTAACAAGATTTCCTTTAAATGTGCTAAATTCCTTTTTCATACTATTGATAAAATTAATCTTATTGATGATGGGATAAGCTATTCCTATGCGCATTTCACTCGTTGCTTAGGCCAGATCATCCGGAAACTTCATCCAAAGATTATAGAAAAGCTAAAGATATTATTCAAATTAAACTGTTAAGCGAATAGGAATTATAAACTCTCAAAAGTCTTATTATCAAAGCTTAAACAAAACACCAACAACAAACCGCAAAATAATCTTTTCTTACAATCCCGACTACAATTGGTTGATTTTTTGTCAACTCTAATTGTAGTTGTAAGGGGAAAACAAAAAGAATAAAACAAAATTGAACAAATTACTTTGTTTCATTGTTGCCAGTTCAGTTTTTTGCACTGTCACCTTCATATCTGTTAGCAAAGGTTTTCTTGGGAGTCAAAAATTTCATTAATAAGATTTAGTTTTAATGTGCTTAACTCCCAATTCTTACTATTGATAAGCATAATTTTTTTCATTTATGTATTCTCCACACCCAGAGAAAAAACATGTTTAAATATGGTCACCTCCAACAATACTATGTTTAAAGAAAATTTTAACCATATTATGTTCAATTTAAATATATAATGGTCAGTGACAACCATATTATGGTAAAAATAGTCCTCCATCAAGAAGCCACAACCATATTATGGTTGCGTCCGAACATATTATGGTAAATAATAACTATATTATGTTTAACACTTATAATAGCATGGTTGGTTTTCAACCATAGAATGTTGCTCTTGAAAAAGAGGATAATACTCTATTGTTCATTTAAAAACAAATTATTGTCATATTTAACGATAACATGCTTAGAGGCAACCATAAAATGTTTGTGGCTTCTTGATAGGGGATTAATTTAACCATAATATGGTTATCGTTGACAAAAATATGGTTAAATTAAACATAATATGGTGAAAATTTGCTTTAAACATAGTATTGTTGGAGGTCAACATATTTAAACATGTTTTTTCTCTGCGTGCACATTGTATTAAAATTCACATTTGAAAAATTTTTGAGAATACCGTTTGAGAGCATGTTGAAAATAAATGCATTACTCAATTTAAAAAAAGTTCCCCTTTTTCTTGAGAATTCTATGATTTTTAAAGGATTTTCAAATCATTATCAAACGTTTGTCGTTTGAGAAAAGGCTTGATTTCAAATAATTTTCAATTCGAAATCAAACCTCCTTGTTCGTGGGGTAGTAAACTAGTTAGCTATGAGAAGTGTATATGTATGTTAACGTCCTTTTTGTTTTAAAGAAGTTAAATTTTTATGAACGTTTTAGGTATTTGCTTAAAAGTATGGTACAGAAAAAAACAGTAAAAAAAAACAAACTAATCTAAACAACTGCAGTAAAAGAAAAAAAAAAAAAACATTAAAACAATAACAAATCAAACAACAGCTTTCATTCGTTTATTCACTTGTTCCTATACTTTTTCCTCTCTGATGCTGTGTGTTAGGAGCACGAATTACTGCCAGCACCAGGATGAGAAATTAAGTAACATTACCACATAACCACATAAACATTAAATCATAAATACTCACATACCCAGTAAACAATTTTTTACAATATATCTTCAGACTTGATTGGAAAACCAACCGTAATTTCTTAATTTCATTTAGACATTTAACAGAATTATCTTAGCATATCAACGTATGCAATTTCTGCACACAAATAACATTTTTGAGAGTACACTCACAATATTATTACAGTAACGGACTGTAGTTTATTTAAGAAATATTCCGTTCAGTCATTTTTAAATAAATAAACTTTTAAAATTCCAAGCAAATTTATTTTTAACTGATTCTAACAGTTATTCAAAAAACTAAGTACATATTAATACGGATTTTCAGTTGCAGTTAATATTGCCCGTTGATTGAGTTAAATTCTTCTTTATGATAAATTAAATAAAAATGTAAATTAAAGCAACGAAAAGTTCATTTAATTGTTACTGTCAAAAATTCAACCGCGAATTCCGTAAAACCAAATGAATTTTCAGTTATCTTATATAAATTAATTGTCAAAAAATTAACTTCATATTCCGTAAATACAAATAAATATGCAGTTATTTTATAAAATTTTACTGTCAAAAATTCAACACCATATTCAGTAAAAACAATTAAATATTCAGTTATTTTATATAATTTAATTACCAAAAATTAATTTTTACTTATCTATAAAACATGAATTGCTTGTTTTGTGTAAGCAATACCCATTTTCTATTTGTTAATATAATTTAGTTAAATACATCAAATTTTAAAAGTAAAATAATTGCGAAGCCATATCGGTCATGCTGCTGGTGTCTTATAATTGAGAGTTCTTCTGTAAACAAAGTGGTCAGTACAACAAAAGTAAAACAAACTTGTGTATCAGGGTAAGTAAATAATAATATTCTCCCTCTCTCGCTTATAAGAAACAAGCGGACAGGTGTCTGTCTGGTATTTTTTAGAAATTCGGCTCTTTTGTGGAGTAAACGAAAATTTAATGAAATAACTGAATATTTTATTGTTTTTACTGAATATGGGGTCAATTTTTTGACAGTAAAATTTTTTGAATAACTGAATATTTAATTGTTTTTACTGAATATGGTGTTGAATTTTTGACAGTAAAATTTTACAAAATAACTGAATATTTATTTGATTTTACGGAATATGGTGTTGAATTTTTTACAGTAAAAATTAAATGGACTTTTTGTTAAAAATAAATGAAAAATAAGTAGACCGGTTTTTAATTGAAGTTTCATTTATTTTATATTACAATTTCAGTTAATTTTACGTACAGAATATTGTGAGTGTACCTTCTCTTTTAGAATTTATCGAAGGACTTATCGATATTAACAAAACCCCAAACAAAAATTCGATGTAAAATGTATGAAAAATTAAGCAAAATGCAAAAAAAAAAAATTATATGATTTATTCCATTCTAATTGTCTTCCGAGATAAAACCGAAAGAAAAATTAAATTTTAGCCAAAAATGTATAAAATCCGAACAGCAACTAAAACTTGTAAAACCCAAATTAGGTTTTGGTAGTTTCGATAAGTATTTCGAAAGATTCCACACGAGAAGGAGTTTGCATTTTATGTGTTGCACTGTGAAATCTGTCCGGTAAATCTAAAAAGTTTTACAAATTCTCCAGACAAAAAGTGGAAATTTAAATTTTGTCCTACTCCCTACACAATTTTCGCTACATTTTTGTTCAGACATTGGATGTAAAACCGGCAACTTATACAGAATGTAAGTAAGAATTTTGACAAAATTCAAAAAAAAAAAAAAATGCTCGCGAGGTGGTGGAGACATATATAGACAATTCACATTCAACGTACACAATAACAATTTAAATAACATGCATAAACATGATGACACACAATAACTGGCAAAATTCAAAATTTTATGTTTCAGGATACATTCACCATGTTGCTAGGCATGTATGACAATAATATGTATGCAACTAAATGGGAGTCTGCGGAGGGTAATTTAAAAGGACCTGCCAAGTTTTAATGTCATTTTGTGTGTTAGTGCTGTACATGTTAGAGGGAGTCGATTATCTACATGTATTAAATATGTCTATAATTGTAAAACACACATACTTTTGAAAGAAATGAAAACCAGGATCTAAGCACAATTGGTGTGTGTGTGTTTGTTTTTGTTAGCTATTTGGTGTAACTACTTCTGTATATATGATTGAGTTGATGTGGTTGTACTGCAGTTGTTTTTATTGTCTGTATAGTTCGTCCCAAAACCGTCTGTATCGTACGTTTCATTGCCACTTGAGTGTTCAAAGAGTGCTCAAGCAAACAATGCACTTGCACGAAAAAGTGGGACAGACACCTAAGGGCTAAGGGAATGAGTTTTTATTTTAATTCATAGTACATTTTTATTTAAAAGAATTACATATTTTAAGAGGTAAATTTTTAACAAAAATAATTTTTTTAATAGTCACACAGTTTTTTTTTTACAAATAATATGCACATTTTTCACTTTAATTCTACATTTTTACCTAAAAAAAATACCTTTTTACCTTTTCAAACAATAATAGGATTATTTTTAACAAAAAGGTAGTTTGGTTTTCAGTAATAAATTTTTTCATAGAAAGCATATTTTTTTTTATCAAAAATTACCTTTTCATCAAAAAGTCCAATTTTATGCAAAATTACATTTTTATTAAAAAAGGACCTTTTTATTCAAAAGTACCTTTTATTTTTATTAGAAAGTGCCTTTTATTTTTTTAAAAAAGGACCTTTTTTTATTAAAAAGTACCTTTTATTTTTTTTATCAAAAAGTACCTTTTATTTTTATTAAAAAGTGGCTTTTATTTTTATTAAAAAGTAACTTTTTATTTTATTAAAAAGTACATTATATTTATATTAAAAAGTAAGTTATTTTTATTAAAAAGTACCTCTTTATTAAAAAGTACTTTTTTATTAAAAAGTACCATTTTTTATTGAAAAGTACCTCTTTTTTAAAAAGTACATTTTTTTATTAAGAAGGACCTTTTTATTAAAAAGTACCTTTTTATTAAAAAGTACCTTTTTATTTAAAAGAACCTTTTTATTTAAAAGAACCTTTTTATTTAAAAGAACCTTTTTATTTAAAAGAACTTTTTTATTAAAAAACATTTTTTTATTAAAAAAATCATTTTTTTTATTAAAAAGTACATTTTTATTAAAAAGTAATTTTTTTAATTACCAGTAAGTTTTCATCAAAAAGTACCTTTTTACTTACTTTTCTTAAAGTACCTTTTTTTTTAAAAGTCTTTTTTTTTTAAAAGGACCTAATGCTTAAAAGTATTTTTTTAAAGTATCTTTTTTCTTAAAGTACCTTTTTTATCAAAAAGTACAGAAAGTTTAAAAAAAGCTATTGGAAAAAAGCCCTGCAATTTGCGGTCCATCACTATTTACAGCCGAGAACGATTCCAATTTTGAGAATGGTACATAATTTTAAGCTAAAAGTACCATTTTTAATTTAATTTTTAGGATAAAAGTAAAATTCCAACATAAAGAATAAAATAAAAGTACACTTTTAACGGAAAGTAAATGAATTTAATTTTTTGATCAAATATACTTTTTTGAAAAAAAACCTATTTTTTTAACAAAAAATTTACATTAAAAACGAAACGTACTTTTTTTTTTTAACAAAAACCGAAATTGTAGTTTCGGAAAAAAGTAAACATTTTATCGAAAATGAACCATATTAAAGAAAACGTACCATATTAAGAAATTGTACCTTTTAGAGGAGGATTAATCAGAAAATTTACATCTTAAAGAAAATGTATTTTTTTTTAAAATAAGTACCATTTTAAAAAAATTTACTTTTATAAGAATAAATACCATTTTAAACAGAAAGTATGCAGCATTTTAAGAAAACATATAGTCTTCAGCAAAAAATACAAATTATATTAAATTAAGCCAAAATTTGGCAGCCAAATGGTATAAAAAGTACAATTTTACACAAAAAGTACTATTTAAAAAGTAAAAGGCTTTCAAAATGATTTGCTTTTAAAAAAAGAAAGCAAGTCTTTATAGTCTTTCCCTCTTTTTGTAATGTGTGTAAAAGGTAAATGTATCGTTTAATTTAATTTTACCATTTCCTTTTACAGTCACATTTATAAACTTGATTGTGTGTGTGTGTGTGTGTGTGTATTTTCCTGTTGGCAAGAGTACCATCATTACATTGAGTGTACCTATATTTTTAAACATGTACTGTGTATGTGTGTGCAAGTAGTACTTAATTGTAATAAAGTTTAAGGAAAATTAAATGCTTTTTAGCATAGTTTAAACTGTTGTTAATCAGTATTTACCTGCACTTTTAGCACATTTTAAACATTCCAACGGACACAATACACTTTCCTGCAAACACATTGCATTCATTCACTGCTTTACACTGAACTACAAACATACTTGCAACGCATTGACCCATGTTGCATTATCAACAAAAAGGTGCACAAGCATTCACGTAAGTTCGCACACATTTACACTCATGTTTCGTACAAAGACTTTAAATGAAATCGATTTTAATTCTTCTGGAAATGAATTTATGTTGTACTTTTGTGTTTGTGTTGTGCGAGAGTTTAAATTGTAACGACGAACAATTGGGAAAAGCAGGTAGGGAGGAAAAGTGCAAGATAGGAAAACCTTGATTAAATAAAAAAAAAAAAAAAAAAAAATAGTAGGAAAACGAAAGAAATGACAATTAAATGGTAGTATTATTGTATTTTGTTTGTTCACAACGTGGCTTTAGCTAAAGGAGTAGGAAGAATATAAGAGGTGTGTTTTTTACATCGTCTATTAGGTTTTGCAGTAAATTTTTGTTGTTGTTGTATTGCTATTACAAATGTTATTACCAACAAAAGCAGCAGCAACAGTAACAATAATTTCAACCTCAGCAACATCATGATTTTAATACACAAGTATTTTGTTTGTATGTGTATGTATGTGTTCCAAAGTATAAAAATATGTATACTTTGATTAATATAGTAACTTATGCAAGAGTACTTTTTAAAAAAGGGATTTTTTTTAAAGTGTTATTTGGAGTTACAGTGTAATACATATTTATTTAAAAAAAGTTTAAAAAACTACTTTTTGTTTAAAGGCTCCTTTTTTTAGGCAAGTACTTTTTGTTTAAAAAGGTGCTTTTTGTTTTTAAACGTACTTTTTAAAAAAAAAAAGATTTTTTTTCTGCTCATATACGTACTTTTTTATGACAAACTTTTTTGCCTGTTGACATTAAAATATTTTAAATTAAATTAAGTTTTACAAAACAAATTTTGTATGAAAATTTTTCTTAATAAACGTTTGTTAAATTTAATAATCCTTCATGAATAGGGCTTATGTTTAAAGCTTGTTCAAGAAGGCAAATTGTAAATTTGGTCAAAGTTTACTGTTTTTTAAAAGGAACTTAATAATAAAAGGACTATTATTAAAAAGATGTCCGTATAGTTAAATTTTATTCAAAAAGGTACTAATTATAAGTACTTTTTAATAAATTTTTTTTTTTTTAAAATTTATTTATATAAACTGTAACAGTTTTTGTTGTTTGTTACAAAAACTTTATTTTTTATTTAACATTTGTTTATGTACTTTTTTTTAAAGAACATACTTTTTACGAGAAATGTATTATATTTGTAAATGTTCTTTTTTCTAACAATTATAAGCGTTAAAACTTTTTTTGTTGCAAAATTTAATTTCAGTTGGAAAAATTAAATAAGGTATGTAAGTAAGTTTTGATTGGAGGTACATACTTAAGATGCTATCAAATTATATTTAAATTCATTTCATTTTGTAAAATTTCTTCCCTAATTAAAATAATTAATTCAAAATTTCATTTGACAAACGTAAAATTTCGTACAGACGTTAACCAGTACTAACAATATTGTAAGCAGAAATAGAAATAATTTTCTTGCAATGGTGCCATTGTCATTTGCATTAATTTAACACATCTGCCAAATAATAATGAGCTAACAATGTTCACACAGTTGCAAGGCAATTTTAATGACAAAATCGTAAGATCTTATAACCGTCTGCACGAAGCTTAAGCCTGATTTACAAATATCAAAAATTTCAAAGGTACTTTTAGATACTTAATAAAGAGGTACTTTTTTTTGATAAAATATGCCATTTTCTGATAAAAAAAGGATACTCTTTTATAAAAAGGTACTTCTTGATAAAAAAAGGTACTTCTTGATAAAAAAGATACTTTTTGATAAAAAAGATACTTTTTGATAAAAAAAGGATATTTTTTATAAAAATTGGACCTATGATATAAAAAAAGGTATTTTTTAATAAAAAAAAGGTACTTCTTGATAAAAAATTTACTTTTTGATAAAAAATTTTCTTTTCTACAAAATGTTACTTTTTCATTTAAAAGTACTTTTTGATTTAAAAGTACTTTTTGATCAAAAATGCCGTTTTGCTCAACAATTTTTTTTTTTGTAAAAAAGAAAACATCGTACCCTAGTTTCTGTGGCATGCCCTAAACATTTTGTTATCATGTAAAAAATAAAGGTGCACAACTGCATGAGTACACGAACAAATAAACATCTAAAATGTTTATATCTCGTAGAAAGAAAAAAGTTTCAGTTTTTACAGGAACCTTGACCCAAATGTTATCAAAACAAATATAAAGCTGTTGCAATAGCATAACGACTGCAACAACAAAAATAACACTATCAGTGAAAAAGCTGCATTCGTACATTGTGTTAAAGGAAAAATATGAAATTAAAAAAAAAATTCAACAAAAAAAAAAAAAAAAACGTAAAAAGTATTGAAACATCAATTTCAGTAATACTTACTATTAGCAGAGCTTGTAATTGAGCAGCGAACGATATGAGTACGCGCCCGAAATGCATCAGCTAATATTGCTGCCAGAACAAATATTAAGTTGAAAGTTTTGGCTTCTTAAAATGAAAATATTGACAAATGTTTGAATTGAAGAAATTGTCAAGTATTTGTCTGTGGGGATGAAAGTTTGTAAAACATTTAGCAAACATTTAATTTTGACTGTGAACGTCAAGTCTTATCTTTAAAAGACTTTTTTTTTGAAATTTAGGAAAAACTGTTTGAAAACTTTTTTAGTTAGTTAAGATCGAAGGATTTATCTAACTTTGCAATCTTTTGTTTTTTAATGGGTTATCCATTTAGTGTTTTTAAAGCCGCCGGTCTGGCAAGGCTGCCAGCTGTTAAATAACTGTCATCCGAAGTGTCATTTATTTAAGACATCTTTTCATGGTAATAGAAAGTATTAAGACTTTGTTGAATCAAAATATTATGAAATTCTCTTCGTGTTTAAGAAAAAAGAACAAAAGTCTGTTGTAAGTATTTTTCATGTTTACACGAATGGTGTAAGTAAAATCAGGGCAAACATATTTAACAGCTGAGTTAATAACAGAAAAAGCTGATGGCTACAGTTCTGTAATATTTCCAAAAATAACATGAATATTTCCTGAGTTGATTTTGGTTGTTTTTTTTAATCGTATAGAAATGTTAATGCCTTCAATATATACTGTTGGTGCTGCCAATAGTTACTTTAAAATACGCCTATTACATACATAAGTTTCTAAAATGGTTTAGAAAATAAACATTTACCAACCGCTTGTCAAATTTTGTATCCGTATTCTGTCCTAGTCAAAGCATTTTCCTTTAACATGATACGAATTTTTTCATTCTACATAATTTTTTGACATATCTTAATACATACATGTACAACCATGTGAAAGTGAAAGGTTTGCCATTAACGAATATGCATCGTTTAAGAACCGAATAACGCGTAAAAATAGATACAACTTACTACAAAATGTGATAGTTCAAACTGACATCTTTTCGAGCTTAAAGGAGTGATTATGGTCGTCATATTCGACCTACTGTGCCAGGAATTGGCATAATTAAAAATAAATTTGAAGAGACTGGAAGCGTAACATAAGTGGTTAGGCCATTGCTATGTGCGCACTGCCGAAAATATCACTACTGGTAGTGAAAGTGTGGCGGACAATCCGAATCCACGGGCAAATTTTTTTGGCTTGCAGTTGAAAACTATGAGCTCGACGATATGTGGTTTCAACAAGACGGTGCCACGAGCCACACACACGATTGCATATGAAGTTTCCAGAACACGTAATTTCACCTAAAGATCATGCGATTTGACGCCGTTAGATTTTTTTTGTAGGGTCTTGTCAAAGATCGTGTCCACGCGGATCAACCTCTAACGTTTGAGCATTTGAAAACCAACATTCGTCAAATTATCACCGCCCGAAATATGCGAAAAAGTAGTCGAAAACTTCCTAACAAGAATCGACTACTGCAACTTATCTGGGGGTATGCTCGAAAGGTCGAATTTGATTTCGAAATAAAAAATTATTAGCTTTTAAGCATTTTTGGGTTTTAATAAAGTTCATTTACAATTTTAGTAGTTTTTTTTGGTATGTTCGAAAATTCCAACATAGGATTTGCAAATGTGCCCGTCACTGGTTTAAAAACAAAGACGTTTATTTAATTGCATATTGAATTTTAACGCAATTCTTAGTTAACATCATTGCTTGTGATTTTTTGGGTATGTCTAAAAGTTTGAACTTAATTGCGAAATAAAAATTAAATACATAGTTTTCATATTTTTTTTCCTGGTTTTTATGCATTTTCTAGCTTATTTCATTGCAAATTTTAGTAATTTTTGGTATGCTCGAAGTTCGAACCTGATTTTCTTAGTTTTTTTTTTGTTTTTAATACGTTTTTAAACAATATGTATAGGATATATTTGACATTTTCGAAAATTCGAACTTATTTCGAAGTAAGAAATTTTTAGATTCTATGATTTTTTGGTTTATGTTCAGTTTTTGCGTAATAATACATTTGTTTGCTTTACTCGAACTTAAATTCGAAATAAAAAAATTAGGTTTTATTTTTCTTTTATTTTCCTTTGAAATTGAATTTATTTGAGATTTTAGTAGTTTTTTGATATGTTCGAAATTTCGAATCTGATTTCGAAATAAAAAATTATTAGATTTTAAGCATTTTTTTGTTTAAATAAAGTTCATTTACAATTTTATTAATTTTTTGGCATGTTGGAAAATTTTAACTCTGTTCAAAAAGAAAGACGTTTATTTTTTTACTTAATTTTAACGTAACTTTTAGTTAACTTCATTTCTCGTGATTTTTTGGGTATGTCTAAAAGTTTGAACTTAATTGCGAAATAAAAATTAAATACATAGTTTTCATATATTTTTCCTGGTTTTTATGCATTTTCTAGCTTATTTCATTGCAAATTTTAGTAATTTTTGGTATGTTCGAAGTTCGAACCTGATTTTCTTAATTTTTTTTGTTTTTAATACGTTTTTAAACAATATGTATGGGATATATTTGACATTTTCGAAAATTCGAACTTATTTCGAAGTAAGAAATTTTTAGATTCTATGATTTTTTGGTTTATGTTCAGTTTTTGCGTAATAATACATTTGTTTGCTATACTCGAACTTAAATTCGAAATAAAAAAATTAGGTTTTATTTTTCTTTTATTTCCCTTTGAAATTTAATTAATTGGAGATTTTAGTAATTTGTTGGTATGTTCGAAAGTTCGAATCTGATTTCGAAATAAAAACTTATTAGCTTTTAAGCATTTTTTTGTTTTAATAAAGTTCATTTACAATTTTATTAATTTTTTGGCATGTTGGAAAATTGTAACTCTGTTTAAAAACAAAGACATTTATTTTATTACTTTATTTTAACGTAATTTTTAGTTAATTTCATTTCTTGTGATTTGTTGGGTATGTCTAAAAGTTCGAACTTAATTGCGAAATAAAAAATAAATAGTTTCTATAGTTTTTTTCTTGGTTTTTATGCATTTTCTAGCTTATTTCATTGCAAATTTTAGTTATTTTTGTATGTTCTAAGTTCGAACTTAATTGCGAAATAAAAAATAAATAGTTTCTATAGTTTTTTTTCTTGGTTTTTATGCATTTTCTAGCTTATTTCATTGCAAATTTTAGTTATTTTTGGTATGTTCGAAGTTCGAACCTGATTGTCTTAATTTTTTTTTGTTTTAAATACGTTTTTAGTCAAAATTTCTTATTTGACATATTCGACAATTCGAACTTTTTTTGAAGTAAGAAAATTTTTTTAGATTCTAGGATTTTTTTGGTTTATGTTCAGTTTTTACGTAATAATAAATTTTTTTGCTATACACGAACTTAAATTCGAAATAAATAAAAATCAAGTTTTATTGACATTTTTCTTTTTTTGTCCTTTGAAATTGAATTTATTGGCGATTTTAGTAATTTTTTGGTATCTTCGAAAGTTCGAATCTGATTTCGAAATAAAAAATTATTAGCTTTTAAGCATTTTTGGGTTTCAACAAAGGTCATTTACAATTTTAGTAATTTTTTGGTTTGTTCGAAAATTTAAACGTTGTTTAAAAACAAAGACGTTTACGAAAACAAAAAACCTTTAAGGGTTTTCAAAGTGTTTATTTTGGCTATTTAAATTTTCGTTATCGCCTCAATTTCTTTAAATCTTTTCTTTAACATGCCTTTTAACAGCTTTAATGCTGGCATTTTTCTTTTTCTTTTATTTGCCACACTTGAAAGTAAAAAATGTATTTTAAATAAATTTTGTCAAACTCTTTTTGTACTTTTTGCTCCTTTAAAAAAAAAAAAACAACAACAAATAAATTTTAGTTTTTTTGTTTTTATTTGCCATTATAAATAAAATAAAAAGAACTAGGTGACATTTAATTTATTTTTTTAAGCCAAAAGAAATAATAAAAAAAAACCAGCATGTGTCTCAGAGTGTGTACGAATGAGCTTTTGTTTTAATTTTATATACTTAATTTAATTTTACAAAAATTTGTCAAGCGAAAAACAAACACAAAACGTTGCTTATGAAAATCGTTTTTTTCTTTCTTTCCTTATTAAAAAAAAATACATCCTTTCAGCATCCTTTAGAAAAGAGAAAACATATTTAGAAAAAAATAACACAGAAAATATGGTGGCAAAAATATGGAAGAACACACACTCACTTGTTGGGAACAAAAGCTTTTTATGTGTTTGAGATTGAGTGTTTGTGTATACATATGTATGTATGTATGTATGGAAGTGTATTTTTCTATATATTGTTTAAGAGAATTTACATTAGTCCTTTTATTTCTTTTACTGTTATTGTTGCTTCGCGAGAATTAGTACTTTTTGTTTCTTTTAAAACAATAAGACAGAAAATTCTTTTTCTCTATTGTTGCATTTTTTTTGTTTTTTTTTTGTTTTAAAGCAATTTGTTTAATAGTGTACAGTGGGGTAAAATAACAAAATAAGTCTTAATAAATCTAGAACTTAAATGGAACAGTTTATTTTTTTAATCTTAAGACACCCTGTTTTATTTAAGTATTGTTTTGCAGAATGTGTGGAAAGCCAAAAATATATATGATACTAGAACTACTTCAGCCGATTTTCTCAAACTCAAAAGGCCGTATTCACAATGTATCTACAAACTGCCTGTTATTAGACTGATAAACTGTCCGTTGACGATTTTGGTTTTTCATAATACCGAAAAGAAACATTATTTTCAGTTGGCAATATTTTTCTCAAAATAGTTCTGAAAGTTGGGAGTCAGCTGGTGGAATTTATCTGCACGGCAAATAAATAATAGCGGCTCATCTTTGTGACAGAATAGAAGCAAATGCGATATTGAGAAAACCAAATTGCTTTGATGTGCAGTTTTTCGTTGAGAAAAAAGATAATCGTCTAAGAAACGGTCATTAGCCTGTTTAACTGTTCTGTTAATACAGAACATTCAAACATTGTGTCAAAGTTGAAACTATTGAAATGGCTTCCACAAAGCATCTCCATCTTAAACGATTTGTTGCAGTTCTTTTCACGTCTTCCCATGTAAGATTTCACTGTCCTTATTGTTGGAGTATTGAGTCATTCAGCATTGTAATTTTGCCTGGTATAAGTTTCGATAATCGGTTGTTGTTCCAGGTAAGTAGATGGTTGGTATGCGGTAGCAGGTCCTAGGATAATGGGGCTGCAACCTGTCGCTGCCTAGAATCAATGCCCTACGCATATTTTTTGGGGTTGTGGTGGAGAACCTTGCTAATCTTGATTTCCTTAAGAAGTTGCGGGCTACCTGACCTTTGCCATGATGTTATTCTCTTTTTCAGGGGGAGGGGTGCTCAAAGGATTCTTGGAAGAATTGTTTGGAGGCGAATTGAATCCAATTAACTTTTTAAAACTCGAAAAAACCATGATTAAAAAATATTCGTCCTCTGTCAGGGATCGAAACTGCGGTAATTGGTTTTGTATGCAAGCACTTTAAATACTTTATTCCTAGAAAAATGCATCTTCATATTGATGATGCCCTTACATCAGAATTGTGACATCAATGTTATTTCAAAAGGTATAAATGAGGCAAAAATTGTCATCAATCCAAAGAGAAACGTCGTCTATGAGTCGTATATGTCAAGACTATAGTGATATTAATTCGATGCCACATTTTGTGTATTACTAACATTATTTTCATGTTTAAAAAGTAAAATAAGAAGCAAAAATTCCCAAATTCTATTTTTTAAAATTATTTTGTTAAACATATAAAATTGTCAAAGTATAATGATTATGAAAAGCATATCGGGCATGCTGTTGATGTTTTATAATTGAGAGTTTTTCTGTAAACAAATTGCGGAATGCAACAAGAGTGAAACAAACATGTCTAAGAGATTAATAATAATATTCTTTTACTTTGACTTAAGTCAATTCCAATGACAAAATTAAATGACACAGTGTCATAAATAAGTCCTTTTGTAACATTGTGTCATCTCATTGATGACATAATTGCACCTGTTGACAATTTGGCCAAGTTATGTTGAGGCTGACAGTACGATGATGAAAAGTGTCATGGGGTCAAAAACGAAGACACTTGTCATAGTACTGATGTCAAAATACATCAGCGTTATGATGCCTTTTCTATCAGCGTACACCACGCCGCCAAGAGGTTTATATTACAGAGTCGTTAATAATCTTCTTTTTTCGCATAAATAAGCTAGAACGACGTCAAACTTGCAATTTCGTCTATGCAGTTTTATTTTTTTTAACTTTAATCTACTACTCTGCGGATTTGTATTAAACAAGCTGTTACGCTTTTGTATTTTGAGCGGCCATTTTATAGTTAATTGTTATACCACAGTGCAATTTTAAAGTCAGAGTAGAAAATTATCTTTTAAACTGTCTTTTGGGACTTTTAATTTCCCTAAAAAGTTTTCGGAAATATTGAATAAGAGGCTACAAACGCATGAAAAAAGTACCGAGACTTATGATACCCTGTTACAAAGTTGTTTAACTGGGTGTCAAAGTTCATAAACTTCACAAATAAACAAAATTTTAAATTCTGTAAATTTGAACCGAAAACTTTAAAAGATTTTTAAGGTATTCTATAACTACTACTAAAGGGTACTTTACTCTATTACACAAGTCATTGCAGTTTATATTCGCACTATCACACATGAAATAATAATTTGGTTTGCTTTTGTCTCTGTTGCTATCACACTTTTACATTTTACTTGAGTTTTCGACATGTTTAAATATAAATTACAATAGTGTAAAGTTTCCTTAAGCCGATGTCTGCGAAACAAACTTTTTGCTAATTTATAAGTCTTGAGTCACCATTTTGTTTATTTTTCGAACACTGAGCAGTGCATATTTCTGGTTGGTGCTGATTGTGCACCCATTTTTTGTTTGTTGTTTTAAAAAGTTACACATGACGTTGCAAGGAATCTAAGTTGCAGTGAGACTTAAGAAAGAAAAAACTATAAAATAATTTATTGTATTTTTTCAAAGCAATAATTTTGTTCATAAAGTTTTACTATCTGCATCTGCGTTTGCGACAATAACAGCAATAGCATAATTACTAAATGTAACAGAAAAATTCCTACTGTCAACACTTTAATAAATTATTTGTAAAATGTATGACGATTTTTTTTTAATTTACCCTGCAATTCTGATGGCTGGCTTATTTTAATCTGAAATTAAGTATTTTCAGACTTAATTTTCGAAATGGAGTCGCTAATAGTTTCTGAAATTAGTTTTAAGACTGTAATGATCAGAGTGCTTCCAAAGACTCTTTCAGTTATCTTAAGAGTAGTAAGTGTTTTGATGTCTTGTTTCTTTGGTAAAATGGTTTTGCAAATTAATCAAAGTGGAGAAATGGCAAATTGTATATAACAAAAAATATGCTAAAACTATAAGTGTAGAACGTTTTTTTTTGAAAATTAATTTAAGTAAACTCCATAATTATGAAAAACTAGAAAAAAATTTAAAATCTTATGAATTTAAGATACCCTGCAAGTCTGAGGGCGAGATTAGTTTTAAATAGTTTAAAGTACTTATAAGGCTAAAGTTTGTTTAAAATTAAGTCTTTTCAAATTAATAAGAAAAATACGGTAATTATAATTGGCAAATTAGTCATTAATAAATTTATAGATAATGGTGTCTCCTTAGAACCCTAATGTAGGCTATGTTAGGTTCCATGGGCAGCAATTGAGAGACAGCTCACTTGGGTCCTTCATCGGTCCCTTTGTGATATACAGCACCAATGCCCATCCTATAGAGCAGTTACTCAGTTGGCGTCACTGCAAAGTTTAACCAATTCGCCTTCCTAATGAAGAGAAGAAGCGATCTAAATTCTATCCTAGATATATCCTCTAAGCAGGCAAACTCCGGTTACCCCAGGTATTGACATAGAAAGTGAAGCACAGTTTTATTTTCCTTCAGTAGCTATAGAATTCTAGACCCATCCTCTAGCATGAGTCCCTACCGGCCAGTTCCCAGTTACAACTGATACCACGGTTTTAATCTGGCCCCTATTAAAACTTAGTAGAGAGCTAGTTCTCCGTTCATATCCAGACCATAGTGTCCTGCATATTGAGCAGTTGGACTCACAAGTCCGCCCTATCTGCGCAATTCCATAAGATCCGCGCTTGATAAGTGACTTACAGTGAGCCATTTAAAAGCCAACGAATAAATCAATGAATGCGTCATCCATGCGCCCACCTTGCTTGGGCACCTCATCTGCTATCTGATTGCTCGATCATTCCGAGTGCCCTGGTATCCATATTAGAGTTGCCCTTAAATGCTTCGCAATCTCATTCAAAGACATCCGACATTCTACAGTTAACCTAGTTGTCGTGTAGACACCCGCTCGGGAAGCAATGACAGCCTAGCTGTCAGTAAATATATGTATATCTCCCGATATGTGATAATACATTAGCCACTACATCTATCCGGCAGGCGAAAGAACACTTTTATATCCAGTTCCTCTATGAATAAACCTCCGCTTTCCCTTTGTCCTTAAGTAATCTGTAGTTAAGATTGTTTAAAATATTTTTTATTAAAAAAAAAATCTATTTAAAAAATAATCAAGGACCTTATTCAGTCAGTTTGTTACATTTCTTCATGTATTTCTCTCAGTGTTTTAAACAAAGTATAGAAACGGATATTTTGAGATAAAGGCTAAAAATCAAGAAATAACAGATATTTAATAAGTTTTCTCACAAATTCACAATTCCCAGAACAGCAGGGCAAATTTAAAGCATTGTTTGTGTTTATGTTTTTGCACATATAAATAGTTTTATGTGTTATTGTGTTTTTAACCAAAGGTTTTTTTGTAATAACCAAATAAACTGCAAAGTCCTTTAAAATTTTTTCAAACACAAACTAACTACAAAAAAAAAAAAAGACTTTGATCTACCCTCGTATTAGTGCTTGCCAAATAAGTAACTGTATATATTTAAGTTCTCTTTTTTCCCTCTAAGCCTGCATTTTAAAGCTTTTCATTTGAAAATGAGTTTATTTTTTCTATAGTTGCATTCATCAAAATAAATTTATGACATCCGTATGTTTGCATGTTGGTTTTTTAACTGTGCACTCGTATGCGTTTGCCAGGGCATGCTGAAGTGTGAGTGTTTGTGTAAACGTTTATGTCATGTCACTTTTTATTGCATTCAGCATCACGTAATATGTCAACATAAACTAAAATTAAATAAGTAGTTGTGTGTGTGTGAGTGTGTTTGTGTGTGCCGTCGTAGTAGTTGATGTTGTACGAGTTGCACTAGTGGCAGAATGTCAAGATAAAAAATAAAATTATAGAATAAAAAAAAAAAAAAAAAAAAATTAAACAAACATAAAGTCAAATTTAAAATTCTCTATTTAGTTATTCACATAACGGAAATAACAGAAAACTGTTATACAAAGTTAAAAAGTCATTGCGAAGAAAAAATATGATGTATTAAGCAAATAAAGTATTTATGAAAAAAATGGCAGTATATAAATTTTATGAATCTTTCCATGTTTTTTTTAGTGCAGTAGATAACTGATTTAAGAAAAAAGCGCTTTTAAGAAATAATTTCAAAATCAGCATGTGAATATTAAAAGTTATCTGTATAAGAAAACTTTTTATAAGAAAAAAAAAAAAACTGATACAAGAAATATTTTGCCATGCACTAGCAATAAAATGTATCATAAGTGCTTCGCAATATGATTGGGTCAATGCACAGCAGTGGTATTCGTATGCAGCACAAAAAGCTAATTTTTTTAAATAAATTTAGAAAAGTGGCGTATGCGGCACAAACCAAAAATTTTCACAGTTAAAAAATACTAAACACTTTTTGGCATATGCGCCAAACCAATAATAAGCTGACGATATTCCGATGACTTCCCTAAGTTCATCAGTTGAAAAGAGCGAGAGATGGTTTACATAGGACAGTAACTATATTTCTTCTTAAATAATTTATCGAGCTTAAGTTCACTTTGGTTTTTATATAAATAAAACATTAGTTAATTATCAATATTTCGATTTCCTTTGGAAATCTTCTTCAGGATTTTTCTTCTTGTTTCTTAACATAATAGTTTTAAATTTCAAAATAAAAGTTATGAACAAAGTTAGAAGAAACTAGTCT
Organism: Pollenia angustigena; assembly: GCA_930367215.1. Lineage (NCBI taxonomy): Eukaryota > Metazoa > Arthropoda > Insecta > Diptera > Polleniidae > Pollenia > Pollenia angustigena. The sequence goes on from OV884056.1 coordinate 75,382,215, forward strand.
AAAATTACTAAAAAACAGCCACCTTAGACTTATCCCAACTCAAGCCACGAAGGAAGAATAATCTAGGTCGATTTTATTGTAGAGTGCTTGTCACTATGGGTGGGTCCCATATCACGGATTCATATTCAAGAATCGGTCGAACAAAAGTGGTAAACAGTAGAGGCTTGCAACAATACCAATTACAAGTAATTTTAATACTTTGAATTTTTTCAATTTATTCGCTGCTTTGCGTTTAAAAACACATACATATGTTGTGCAGTACGGCGTTCTAAAGTTCTTTCAACACATGTGTATTTATGTAAGAGAGCGGAGACAATTTTGACTTGAATGAGTTGAAAATTGTTTTTGACTTTAGTAAACTACCCAGTAAAAACGTCGCCTACAAAATAATGTGTTGAGTAATCAGAAAAACTGAAAGCACCAATGAATTTTACAAGGCATGTCCCAAAATGAACGCATTTAAAAGTAAGTCATTATTTTTTTTACTTAAAAACATCCAGAAAAAAGTAGTTATAGAAATTGTTATACATGTAGTTATAGAAGAAAGCTACTAAATAATGAGTTAAAGAAGCTATTCATTTTGAAAAAGAAAGCGAAATTTTTACTGAGTAGTTATATAACAACGCTACAAAATAATGAGTTAAAGAAGCTATTCATTTTGAAAAAGTAGGCGAAGTTTTACTGGGTATAGTCTTGTACAAACTATAGCTTTAGCAGTAGTCTTAAACTTTAAACAGAAAGCGGTTAAGTGAGTAGGCGACGCATTACTCCTAGCCGAATTGCATTTATTCATATCTAAACTGTCAAACTGTTGTCTAAAATATAGTTAAAACCTTCGACTTTAATGATATTCCTCGTCTTAACTATAGTTAAAACCAGTGATAGCCACTCCATAGCCTCGCGAGGCAGACAATAATCGTATTTTTCACACAGACACGGTCGGCCATTCACATATATAGGGATGAAACGATACGAGTAAATACAAGTACATATTCGATTCTTTTATATAAGTACCAAGTATTTTTGTAATCGATACTAAGCAACCGAGTGCCAAGTAGTATCGGTAAAAAATACTCGGTATCGGTCAAAAGTAATCGTTTCACTTTGGTATTGAAATTATCTCTTAAAATTTTGATTATTTTCCAAAGCTGGAGCAGAAACCGTTTGAGCATAAACCTTATATTGTCTAGTTCCATTTCCTCAATTTCTGGCTGTAGGAAGTCCGTTTACCTCTTGCTATAGCGAACACCATTCACGGTAATTGCTTGGCCGACCTCATTTTCGAAGAATTACGGCCCGATAACGCCGCCAGCAGCAGAACTAACTGAGCGAGCATACCATAGGTTTTCCCATTTCCTACAGACCCGGTTTGCTGAAATTTGCGCACAATTCTCCCGATTGTGGAAACATTTGGTCGACTATGCTGACCAAAAAAATCAAGATGTGCACGAAATGCATTTTGATTGAACGCCCATTTCGTAAAAGGTCAACAATCTTAACGAGCTGCTCAGTTGTGTACCTCTCAATGGTAGAAATTGTCAAATACTGAAACAAAGAGTAGTCAAATTAAGTTGCGCAAAAAACTTGACGTGGATTGTGGTTTTACCACCCTTTATTATATATTTACATTTAAAATAAATACATAGTGACATTGTTGATTTCTGGAATAAAAGGTGAATGAAGGTTGTTATCCTGAACGTTCTATAAAATTTTGTTTCCTAAGATAAAAAGGATTTTTCGAAAGGAAATTGGTACTAGGTGGTAACTAAAAGTGGTCTGAATTTTTGCACTTCGTTTTGCACGAAAATTCTAACGGGTCGTAGTTCTTAGTGTATTGTATAGTAATAAAACACTAATAAGAACGTTTATAAATGCTGCTTTCTATTCTTTTATCATATAACCGATATAAGAACCGATACCAGATACTTTACGAGCGATACCATATCCAGTAAAAGTATTGATACCTTAGAGGTATCGTTTCATTCCTACACATGTATACAACAACTTTGTTCGTTTCAAAACATCAGACTATCATCAGTCTCTGCGATCACACACAATATCTTTGACTGCGTGCGTTCGGGGCTTGGTTATCACTGGTATAAACTATAATCTTATCCACAGTTAAGTAGTTCACAGTTTATTCCAGGGCTGTGGAGTCGTCAAGCAATAGTTATAACTCCGACTCCGACTCCTTTTGCTGTAATTTTTTAAGTACGACTCCAACTCCGACTCCAACTCCGACTCCAACTCCGACTCCGACTCCTACTCTAACTTATCATTATTTATGAGACTAGTTCTTATTTGACTTTAAACTCTTTTAATTTGTTTTTTAATTCAGTACCTTTTAGGGCCATTATTATAACTTGGCGTTAGCTGTTATCCGACAGTTAACAGGCGCTTTTTGACAGATAACACATTATTATCTGTCAATTTAATCTTAAATTTAGCTAACTTCAAGTTGTAATAATGGCCCTTAAATGGTTAAATATAGCAAGAAAATTATTCTGTAAAACTTTCGAATCGATATTTTAATTCTAACGTGCCGCATTGAGCTTTAACATATGAGGAGGAAAGCTCGAAAAACATATAGCGCCCGATTAAATAGACCAACTGAGCTCTACTTTTTTGATTCTACAGTGTTATGTCATTCTTGACTAATAACTCAACAGTTGAACATTTTAAGCCAACTGTAATATAGATAGAAAAATAATGGATTTAATTTTGGAACCACCGAGTTTTGTTACGAACTTTCGAAAGATATGAGTTTTGATTCAAACCGTATGGGATCATTAAACTTTAGTATATTTTAAAAGTTATATTTATTTATTAAATATATGCAAACAGTGCTAAAAAATGTAACAATAGTTGTGTAGGGAAGATATAAACTACACCAATTCACATCTGTTGGAATTTATAGATGTGTGAATTTCCATAAGTTCTATCTAATGCAGCTTTCGAGATAGAAAAGTTGAAAACAATGCCAAGTCCGATTTGCTAAGACGTTAAGGGCACCAAGTGTACTAACTATTGTTTACCACAGAATTTGTAGAGACAAAGAACATCATAAGTTCTTTTTTGTAAATTGTAAATGAGGTCTTTTGTTTTTAATATATATAAATTCAAACACTGCCGTTTTGGTCTTGTTTTATTTATTAAGTCAAATATTTAGACCAACTTTTTTAATCATTCTCAGGAAAATTAAATAATTTTTTTTAAAACACGCAGATGCGCCTTCAGTTGTTACTTCTACAATTTTTATAACACATTTTGAAGAGAAACGTACCGTAAAAAGTTCTATTATTTCTGGGAAATAGCACACCTTTTGTTGTTGGACTTGGTGCTGTTTGTCTCAAGGTAACGAACCTTTTATGATATAATTTTTTAGGGTTATCATTGACATAAAAAAAAAATGTGAGGATCATTAAAATATTCGGACAAAGGCAAATTTTTAATACAGAAATAGCATCATTTGCGATTTTCAACGTGTTTCAAAATGTGGCTTGCAGAGTTAAAAAAAATATGAATTTTTAAACAACTAAATTGAAATCGTTTTCTTCAGTACACCATTGCTTTTTTCCTTTCCAAGTTCAATATTATTATTGTCAAAGACCGAAATTTGAAATTGCAAGTCTTTATTATCTCTCCAATTTTTCCTAAATTGAGTAGATAAAAGAATTCTCAAATCATTTTTCGGGTTTACCCCCAGATTGATGGGAATTATATTTAGAACAATGTCATGTATTTTTCCGAGCTCCTTTTCCTTTTTTTCTATTATAATTCACCTTGAAGGTTAGAACTTAAAATTTAGTTTACTTAATGCTTTCACCACAGGAGCTACAGCAGATTTCAAGTCATATATCGGAACATGGCTACAAAAATATTTGTTAATATACGATAAATAAAAAACAACAAATTTTTAACTTCCTTAATTCGGCTCTATTTCATTAGGGATATCTTGGCGAAATTCAAACAGTGAACCAGCGAGTTTTGGTACAGAAATTTTAGGTCACAAAAAAACATTGAAAAGGACATGCTTCGATACAATCTATATATTTCTCATAAATTGCTAAAAGAACTGTCAAATTAAGATGTTATCTCAATTTTTCTAACTCCCCTACTCATATGAAAAGTATACTGGTCATTATCTTCTGACTTCACAAATTCAAAAAGTAGACCCTCTTATAGCCAATTCCACCAATTTATTTAAATATCAATTTATGTTTAAAAATCGTTTTTTTATGTGGAATAAAAATAAAATTATATGAAAAATTATATTTAAATATGAATTGATATTTTAAAAGAATTGCTGAAATTGGTCATAAAAATTTTTTTATTTTGAAAAATATTAGAAAAAATTTAATTGCCAAAAAGTCGGAGTCGGAGTCATTAGTGTTTGTGGGTACTTCGACTCCGACTCCGGTACAAAAACCTCAACTCCGACTCTTCAACTCCGACTCCGACTCCACAGCCCTGGTTTATTCTACAGCATTTTTTACCTTTACTTTCTACACTCTGACGTATGAGTAATAAACAATTTACAACAAATTAAATAACAATCATACATTTAGTGTGTCGTGTCATAAACGAAATTATTTATTCGTTTTCATAAACTGACGTCAATTTTCTTTTGACTAAAAATTTATTTCCTACAATATTTAACTCTTTTTTTATACCCTCTTCCACTATTGTGGAATGAGGGTAAACTAAGTTTTTCATGCTATGTAAAACTATTTTAATATTAATCTAGGATCCTACAGAGTATATACATTAGGGTATTCAAACGATTAACCGTTGTTCGATTAATCGAATAATTTTGTGCGATTAACTGTTCGAATAATTTAAAATTGCTTATTTTCGATTAAGGAAAATTTCGTACTGGCTGACCCGACAGACGTTGTCCTGTCCAAATTAGGAAAAATGTTTGCGTTCGATTTTTAAAATCCGTTAAAAAGATACGAACATTTGAAAGAAAAATTAGTCAAATCGATGGAGCCGTTTTCTGATTTTAGGTAAATCGAAAAATGTGGGCGGGGCAAAATTTTCTTTCCGTAAAAACCTAAGTTGGACCATGGCGATGGTTTTAAAGAAAAAATCGGTCAAGCCGTTCTTAAGTTATGCGCTTAATAGAAAAAGTAGGCGTGGTACATTTTTCTTTCGATGAAAACGTAAAATGGATTAATACGAACATTTAAAAGAAAAATTAGTCAAATCGATGGATCCGTTTTTCGATTTTAGGTAAATCGAAAAAAGTGGGCGGGGCAAAATTTTCTTTGCGTTAAAACCTAAGTTGGACCATGGCAATCATTTTTTAAAAAAAATCGTCCAAATCGCTCAATCCGTTCTCCAGTTATGCGCTTAATAGAAAAAGTGGGCGTAAAAGTAGGCATGGTACATTTTTCTTTCGATGAAAACTTAAAATGGACTAATACGAACATTTCAAAGAAAAATTTGTCAAATCGATGGAGCCGTTTTCTGATTTTAGGTAATTCGAAAAAAGTGGGCGTAAAAGTGGGCGGGGCAAAATTTTCTTTTCGTATAAATCTAAGTTGGACCATGGTGATCATTTTAAAGAAAAAATCGCCCAAATTATTCAGAAGTCATTGGTGGTGCAATATGAAAATTGGATTTTGCCACGCCCTTCCGCCCGCACACCGAAAATCACGAATCAGACTTCACAGTGTCGACCGCCTGAATATTCTGAATATTCCCTGAAAATTTCATCAAAATCGGCCAAGCAGTTTTGGAGTCCATACGTTACATACATACATACGTACATACACACATCCTAGTTTTTTTCTTTTACATTAAATATTTATTATGGCATTCAAATGATTAACCGTTGTTCGATTGATCGAATAATTTTGTGCGCTTAACTGTTCGAATAATTTTAAATTGCATAATTTATTTTCAAGAATGTTTTGTACATACTTTTACCACAAGGATTCAGCAGGAGAATATGATTTTTTTTGAGATGAATGAAAACAGCCTTCTAGAAGACCTTAACAAGACTATGAAAAGCATTAAACTTGTTAAAAAATCGAAAAGCGAAAAAGAAGAGAGAATTTGGATATGCTTTATAACGCTTTACTTTCACTCTCTCCAACATCAAAAATAAGTAAAAGAATATTTTCTTTTATTTAAAAAGTTTTTCTCTTTTATTACATAATTTAACCTTTTGTTAAATTGTTGTTACTTTTTTAACAAAATTTTAATGTTAAAAAAAATAATATTTTGTCTTATATTAAAACTTCTAAGCTTGACAAAATTAAAATTATTCGATTAACCGAATAATATTAAATTGTTCGATTATATTCGATAAAATTTTTACCTCGAATAATTATTAGCGCGATTAATCTATTAATACAAAACATCGATTAATGAAATACCCTAATATACATACTGAGGGTCCTTGAGTAACACTAAGTCGATTGACCCATGTCCGTCTGTCTGTCCGTTGAAATCACGTTACTTTCGAATGGCTCAACAGAAAAGAATAATTTTGGTTTCAATTTGTTTCTAGTTGTCCTAAGCAGCTTGGGGTTGAATTCCAGCATAATCGGTTTAGTAGCAAAAACAATTTGAACCCAAATGTGGAACAACCACCCTAAAAACTGAAATTTAAAAAAAAAACAGCAAAAATTGGTTGCAGAATGGATTGTTAATATATGTATAAATCGTTTTATATGGCTAGAAATCACACTACCTAACTTCTTGAAGATCGTTCCATAATTTACCAAAGGCCCTTTATTAGGCCCACTTTAGTGAATACGCCTAGAATCATAAAAAATAGTGATATCTTGTTTAAATTCAGTCTGTATTAGTTTCATTAGACTAAAAATCACGATGCCCAATTTCGTGTGGATCAGTCCATAATTTACCATAGGCGTTCCGACAGTGGGCCATGTAAGCACTTTATAACGCCTAAATCCCTAACAAATATTTCTATTGTAAACATTTTGGTCTGTCATAACATCGCTTGAAATCACATAGTCGAATTTCGTTAATGTACCATAGGCCCTATATAAATCGCACTTTTGGAAAATACCTTTAAACTTCTAAGATTGCAATGAGCTTAAATACTGCGAGGTCAGTTTTTATAAGCATTAGTTTATAATTTATAGATCCGATGTAAGGCCGAATTTTGATATACTTAAACTGTCAGTGAAGGGTATCAAAGTTTCGGCACAGCCGAACGAACTACTTTTGCTTGTTTTACTCTTGTTTTCTTTCAAGCAACTTTTTGTTCTCTGCCACAGTTCCTTTATTTTCCAAACCAAATTAAACGTATATTAAAATACGGTTCTAAGAAAGAAAAAACCTCCACAACTACACAATAATTGCCAACATTTGTTTAATTTCCCTAGAACCATTTAAAAATAAGTTTGAAAAAAATGCTTTAAAAATACTTTTTCTTGTTGAACTCGTGCTATTTTCTTCATGCATTTAAATGTATAAATTGAAAGTGAAATTATGATACTTCATTTATAAAAAAAGTTCTGTTTTTTTTAGTTCATCGTTTGTTTTTTTGGAGCAACAAAATGGAAAACCATTTAAAACAAAACTTTACTTTTTTAAGTTGGTATAACAATGTTAACAAGCCAATCGATAGTTTTTGTTAAAAAATGGGAAAAAATTCTCTATTTTTTGTATTAAAATGTAAACCAAGTGAAATGCTATTAAAACAAGAAATAAATAAAAAAAAGTTAAAGTAAAATGCATTTTAAAATGAGATTTTTAAATTTATTGCTTAACTTTTAACACACTATTTCACTTTTGTAGAAAAAAAAGGTTTGAAATGGGTTTAAAGAGAAATATCCGTAGGGATATCGTTATGAGAACCTGATAGAATCAGCCACTTCCCACACAAAATTCAGTTAAATGACTAGTTGTTTCTTAATTATTTACCTAATGGAGTAACTACTCTTTAAACACATTGTCACTAGTTAAGTGATATTCTTTCCTTTTTATTATCAAACTCTATTTACTGGTCACGGAATAAGTAAATAAAAACCAATTGACACAAATTTCCCGCAGGGATGTTTTGCCAGTCTGTTGTCTAGTATCCAAGCTTGCGTTTTGTATGGTTTTCAGTTTTGTATTGTCTAGTGTCTAAGGCATTCTTTAGTAAAATTTATAATCTGGTCTTTTCTCTAGCCGAATTTTGAATCTAGTTTTAACTCTACTTTCTAGCTCATTCTTTAGTTTATTCTATAGTGTAGTATTAAATCTAGTCTCTATTTTAGTATCTAGCGTAGTCTCAAGTCTAGTCTCTAATCTGATCCCTAGGCTGGCTATTCTTTAGTCTATACTCTTGCCTAGTTTCTACCTTAATATTTAGTTTCTGGTTTATTCGCTAGACTACTGTCTAATGTAGTTTTAAGTACAGACTCTTGTATCTAGGCTAGTTTCTCGTATCGAGCCAAGTATCTAATCTAGTCTCCAGTCTAGTCTCTAGTCCAGGCTTTAGTCTAGTCTCTAGTCTAGCCTCAAGTCTATTATTTAGTCTAGTCTCTAGTCTATTTTCTAGCCTAGTCCCTGATAAAGTTTGTAGACTAGTTTATATTCTCTAGTCTAGTTTTTAAGGTCTGTTCTTATACTGCTCTAGTCTCTTTTGCCTATTTTCTAGTTAGTCTTCAGTCTGGTCTCTAGTAGATTCGCTTGTCTTTTTTCTAGTCTAGTCTTAAGTATTGTTTTTTCCCCTAGTCTCTCTAGCATTATTTCTAGTTTAGTCTTTAGTCTGGTCTTTAATCTATTCGCTTGTCTCTTCTTTAGTGTAGTCTTTAGTTAAATCTATAGTCTAGTCTCTAATGTCTAGCATTCTCTCTTATCTGGTCTCTAGTCTAGTCTCTAGTCTATTATCCAGCCTTGTCTCTGATAGTTTCAAGGCTTGTTCCTATTGTGGTCTCTTGTCTAGTTTTTAAAATCTGTTCTATGCAACTCTAGTCTCTCTTGCTTAGTTTCCAGTTTATTCTTTAGTCTGATTTTTAGTACAATCGCAAGTCTAGTCTCTTGTCTAGTCTTAAGTTTAGTATGTAGTCTAGTTTCTCTAGTTGAGTCTTTAGTATCTAGTATTGTCTCTTATCTCTAATGTCTCTTATAAAGTCTAGTCCTTAATCTAGTCTATAATCTAGTCGCTTTTATAGTGTCCAGCCTATTTTCTAGCACAGTGTTAAGACTAGTTTCTAAGCCAATTACTATTCTGGTCTCTAGTTAATTTGCTAGTCAAGTCTCGAGTCTGTTTTTAGTTTAGTCTCTAGTCTATGTAGTCTCTTGGCTAGTCTAGTCTCAAGTGTCTAGTATTGCCTCTAATCGCAAAGGTCTCTTATTTACTGAAGTCTTTAATCTTGTCTCTAATCTAACCGCTAGTCTAGTCTCCAGTATACTTTCTAGCATAGATTTTAGACTGGCATCTGACATAGTTTCTTGGCTTTTTTCTATTCCGGTCTCTGGTTAATTCGCTAGTCAAGACTCTAGTCTTAAATTAGGTCTCTTGTGTCTGACATTGTCTCTAATCAAGACGTATGAATATTCTCTATTATTCAGTCATGTTTTTAATTTAGTCTCAAACCTAGTCTCTTGTTTATTCTCTAGTGTCTTATCTAGCCTTGTCCCGATATAGTTTCTAGGCTAGTATTTATTCTTGTCGCTAGTCTAGTTTCTTGTTATATTTTTAAGATCTGTTCTTTTATTGCTCTTTTCTTTAATATATTTCCTAATAAAATCTGTAGTTTATTCCTTTCTCATTATTTTTGTAAATGGTGTAGTTATTTGAAATAACTTTTTGATATTAAAGCATTTCTCCCTTTTTTTTTGCTTTTTGTGCCAATTTCTTTTACAATTTTTTTGTTATCTAAATTCCTTGAACATAAATATTTCGTTTTTAATTTAAGTAAAACCATGAAGGCTTTTAAAGTTAATGCAGTTACTGCAACATTTAAATGTTCTTTAGCTGTTCGTTTTTTGGTTTTTGGCCTGAAATTTGAATTGCGTTTTGGTGAAAATTGTGTTACTGCATAAATTTCAAGCCGTGCTGTGATTTCATTTCGTTTTAGCTTCTTAAAGTTTGCGCGTTTTGTTGTGAGAAAATAAAAAAAACATATTTTTGTTTTCGGCCAAAAAAAATTTTAAACAAATATGATAAAGACATGCTATTAAGACTGAAAGAAAGTACAAGTATAATAATGAATAAATATATCATGCTATCATCAGCAGAGTACAGTGGGTAAGAGGGATTTAAAAATACTTTTTTTTTGGAAGAACAATAACTTTTAGTGTAAAAATTTCAAGATTTGTTTATATACAGATTATTATTTAACCATGTTTTTAATTTAACCACTTTTCTTTGTAATTATAAAAAAAAAAAAAAAAATTGAAGGCCTTTAAAATAAACACTCCAATACTCATGCACGAGTAAATTCATATTGATGATATACAATTGTATTTGTTTGAGTTATTATGTGAGTGTTTTTGAAAGTGTTTTATTTAAAGGAAGTTTTCGAAAACGAGGGTTGTTTGTTTGAAGGTTTTATTAAGATTTTAAAATAAAAAACTTTATAATATTATAAAAAACTTTTTAATTTATTTTAAAAGAAAATAAAAGAACATACATAATTTAACCTCTTATATACATAAATGTCTAATTCATATACTCATTTTTAAAGTCTTTTATCCACTTAATATTTAGCCTCTTATCTCTATTTGAGTCTGATATCTAATCTCCAATCTAGTCCAATTTCTTCTTTAACTCATACCTAGTCATTAATTAATTTCATAGTCTAGTCTCTGCACCAGCCTCAAGCTTAATCTCTAATATTGTTTTGATTCCAGGCGAAACTTTGGTGTTTAGTCTAGACTTTGAATTTGTATTCAGTCTAGTTCTTAGTGAAGTCTCTTTTATTTTAGAATATTTAAATTTTATTCTTCTGTAAATCAATAGTATGAAATGGGAATTTAGCACATTTAAACGAAACCTTGTTAATTAATTTTTTGATTCCCAAGAAAAACTTTGATAGCTAATTAGCACGTGGCAGTGTAAATAAAACTGAACTGGCAAAATAAAATAAAGTATGACCCCTTTCAAACTCGGCAAGTCTCTTGCGCAACTCTTGGTTTGTAGATGTCAGCGGTAAGGTCGGGGTAAATAAAAAAAATTTGTACAGACTTTGTTGTTATCGGCAAGTAACTTGCGGAGTGTGAAAAGGGTCTATGTTATTTTTTTTTTTATTTTTGTTTTTTCTTTACCCACTTACAACTACATTAACAGTTGGCAAAAAGTCAACCAATTGAAGTCGGGACTGTAAGAAAAGATAAATTCAAAGTTTATTGTTGTTGTTTTTGTATTTAAACTTTGATATTGTTACAAGTAAAACAGTTGCGTATAATTCTTATTCGCTTAACAGTTTTATTTGTATAATATCTTTAGTTTTTCTTAGAAAAAGGGAAATGTTTTAAATTTAAGGCTTTTTGTAACTTTTTAATATTTTCTCTAGTTTAATTCCTAATTAAATAGAATCTAGGCACAGATCGTCGCAGACGTGATCGAGTGACTTTGATCGAAATTTTACTTTTTTATTTTACTTCTCATTCGTTATCAAAAAACTTTTATCGAAATTTGGGATTATTTCATTCGATAACGAGTAGTCGATCGAATGATTTCACTCGAAATGTTAATTTGAATTTATATAATTGTTTTTTTTACTAACAATTAACACACTTTTTGGGAATAGTTTCTTCAACAAATAGCTAAAAATTTAAGTATTAAAAACTTTTTTCAGCAACAAGAATAATAAATAACAATCAGTTTTGCAATTTTTCGCAAATTTAAGTCATGTATGCGATAGAATCCATTTTTGTATTGTCAGTTTTTTTTTGATTTCTTTACAGCTTTAAAGATTTTTAATAAATAGATGACTTTGCTATTATGCCGCTGTTAGCAATTTCCCCTAATTTAAATTTTTTTACAGAATTTTTTAAAAATCTTATATTTTTATGGACTTTTAATCAAATTTAGAAGGCATGTCATATGGCATGTCCGTGGGCGTTAAGACACTTTGCAAATGGACATTATGTCATTTTTAAAAATGTCTTAAGGTCCATAATTACTAAAAGTTTTAAATACAAAAAAAAAAAAGATCTATATACACGCAGAGAAAAACATGTTTTATAATGGTCACAACCAACAAAACTATTTTTAAAGAAATTTATTTAACCATAATATGGTTATCGGTGACAACGATTTAAATTAAACATAATATGGTTAACATTTTTTTAAAAATGGTTTTGCTGCTTTTTCTCTGTGTGTACATATTAAATATATAACAAAAACACTTTTGGGTGGAAGGCTTTTCTCCCCTATGGTGTAACAAATACCGGCTTCGCTTACTAAAGCGTCCCCTCTATTCTTTCGAGTTTGTAAGCATGTTGTGGACTTTATGACACTACACAGAAAAAATTATTGCCGAATTATTTTCAAACAAACGCTTGTTTGAAAATTATTTTAATTTCTATAAATTTTTTTTACTGATTCAAACAATATTTTTGTTTGATTTTTATTTAACCAACAAAAATGTGCTCTTTAATGTTGTCGTCTTTTTGCATTTTTTTTATTTGATCGTAAGCAACACTTCTTTATGTGAAATATAAGAACAACAATAAAAAACACACACAGTTTTTTTTTGACGCTTTAAAAAAGTGCAACTATAAGAAAAACAATAGCAGAAACAACATTACAAGAAACAAAATCCCGTATTCAATTTTTTAAAACTGTTTGGTTAAATACATCAAATACAAAAATGGAATGATGACGAAAAACATATCGAGTCGGTCTGCTGCCGTTTTTGGTTACATTTCTTCTTTAGCAAAGGAAAGGATACAGCAACAGAGAGTGATAAAGAGAAACATTGTGTTGTGTGTATAAATAAGACTTCGTTCAAAAATTATTCCAACAAAAAAAATGTGTCTCAAATCCAGCCGGCGGCTCTGCTCTGCCGTCATCTTCTCATACAGTGCTTACTTGTGTGCGTGTCGCGTCGCTTGTGCAAAAACTTTTTTTTTTTTATTTTGAAATTTAGTATATTAATTTCAGTAAACTTTTTGTTTGATTCAGTTAAATTATTTGTTTGAAAAAATCAGTGTTTTTTTCAATAAACAAAATGCAAATAAATTGTTTGAATATGCAAATTTGTTTATAGGACCGATTTCAGACAAAAAATTGTTTGATTCTACAAATTTTTTGTTTGAATTGGAAAAATAATTTTTTCTGGGTACTCTGATGGACATTATGACAATTTTAAAACTGTCATAAAGTCCATGGACACTCTGACACTTTTTGGAGTGTCATAGTGACTGTTATGACATGCCACCCAATTTTACGGCTTGTTCGAATTTTTAAAAATTTTCGCGAATTTTCGCTATTTTTGCAAATTTTTTTTTTTTTTTGTTAATTGTTGTAATTTTGTTTTTTTTTTAACCGATTTAGCGATTTCAAATAAATTTTAGGGTTTGTTTCCAAGTTTGCGATTATTCGCGAATTTAAGCCATGTTCGCGATTTTTTCTGTACACACAGAAAAAAATACGCATGTAAAATTAACATGGAAAAATGTTGATTGAGAATCATGTTAAATTTCAGAAAAATTATGCCCTTTACTTAAATTTATCATTATTTCATATTAATTTTTAATAAAAAATATCAAAATAGCCTTAAATTACGTTTATTTAATATTATTCACTGTTAAAAAAATAAAAAAAAAAATATTAAAATATAAATAAATCTGGATTCAATATTGAACCCATAAAAACCTGTTTTGTATTAAAATCAAAAGTTTATCTTGTTAAATTAACATGCATACCTACTTAATTATGTACATTTTTTATTTTCACTTTTAAAATATGTTATAAAAAGAAGACAATTCCCGTATTCTTTAAATTAAAATTGTTTATTTAAATAGTACATCAAGTTTTCAAAGTAGAATGATGACCATATCGGGCGATTCTGCTGATGCTTCTGTTAACAAAGGAGAATACAAAATAAGTGAAACATGTGTTACAGGGATTTAAATTATTCTTACATAAATGCAAATGTTGTCTGAAGCTTCTTCACACTGTTAAAATACACTCAAACCCATTTGATTCTACATGAAATTCACGTTGTTTCAACTGGAAATAACTTTCATTCAACGTGATTCCGATTGTTATTTCAATATAAATTACATTTTGCTCTAACTTTACTGCAATGTTAAATTAACATGAATTATAGTTATATCAAAAGAAAAAAATGTTGTTCGCAGTTATTGTAAAATCAGGTTGAATTAACATGAAACCCGTATGAAGCAAAATCACCACCGAAAAAATTTAAATCAACCTTGTTTTCGACGTTTTTAACTTGATTTTTTTCTGTGTGTAGGTTTTCTGATTCTTTACAGCTTTAACAATTTTTAATAAATACTAGACTTTGCTTCCATGCCGCATGGTGGAAATTTTTGCGAATTTGCGCTAATTTAATATTTATACCCACTCCACAATAGTGGAGAGGGTATTATGCATTTGTGCTGATGTGTGTAACGCCTATAAATATTGGTCCTAGATCCACCTTAAAGTATACCGATCGACTCAGAATCACTTTCTGAGTCGAACTAACGATGTCCGTCCGGCTGGCTGGCAGGCTGGCTGGCTGTTCATGTAACCTTGGGCGCAAAGTACGGGTCGCAATTTTGGAGATAATTTGATAAAATTTGGGACATAGGTTCTTATTGGCACAAGGACCACGCCTATTAAAAATGCGCCAAATCGTAGGACGACGAGGGAAGATAGGGGGAAATTTCTTCCTCTCAGAAACTATCGAACCGATTTTAATGAAATTTAAAACATAGATAGAACCATATCTTTATGGACACCAAAGGGATGCAGTTTTTAATAAAAGGACCACGAGGGGAGATAGGGCCAATTTCTGCCTCCCAAACCGATTTTAATGAAATTCAAAACATAGATAGATCCATATCCATATGGACACATAAGCTATACAGTTTTTAAACAATAGGACCACAAGGGGAGGTAGGGGGCAATTTCTGCCTCTTACAAACTTTTAACCCATTTTAATGAAGTTTATAAACATTGATAAATCCATATTTATATGGACATATAAGCATAATGTGTTTTTTAATACTGTGGTGTAGGGTATCATATGGTCGGGCTTGACCGACTATACTTTCTTACTTGTTTTTATCGAATTTTTGCCATTCTTTGTAGTTTTAGGGACTTTTAATCAATTTAATGGCTTGTTTGATATATTAAAAACTTTCGCGAATTGTCGCTATTTTTGCAAATTTTCTGAATTTGTAAAATTTTTCCGAATTTCTATAGTTTTCCGAATTTTTGCGTTTCTTTGTTGCACTTTTTGGCAAGCGCCGCCGTTATGAAAAAAGCCCCATAAATAAACCGAAGTCACCTATTTTATAGGGCACTATTAACACTGTTGATTTATATGGGGTGAAAAGTGCAATGCCTTATGCCATTAGTATACAAGCATAAAAATCTATTACATTTTTTAAACAAATTTCAATTCGAAAGCTTTTGAATGTCGCAATCTTGTTTTTGATACGTCACGAAGTTTTATTCGATACGAAAGTTCATTCGAGCACGTGTCCGACGATTTGGGCCCTGGGAATTTATTTCTCATGTTAAGTAACATAGTTACTATTCCTGGAAAATATTGAAGGAATTAGACGATTAAAGTATGAAAGCTTTATAAATTGTAATTTGACTTTTAACACACATTTGAATTAATATGAAAATGTATTTAAATTCTTAACTGTACAACAGAGAAAAAACGGGGTTCTGACAATGATTTCTGCTTCAAGGCTTCAACAATCTTAACCCTTCCTCCCGGGCGATATTTCACCTTTTGGTAAACATTCTGCAGAGATCCTATCTTGTACTACGAGAGTCAGTAGCACCCGGTGAGTAGGCATTGGACTGAGTATTTCTTAAGGGTTCCTTTAGCGGGAAATTTGTGTCATTTGGTCCAACAGACTGGCCTTGGGAGTTGTGAAAAGAGAACAGGTACAAAAAGAAAGAACTCATGACCAGTGAAAGGAGAACCAATCATGTAACTAGTTTATGCAGAACAAAAAGGTAGAAAAAGTAATGAATTACAGAACAGTCTACACCGGTGGTGTGACAAATTTTTTTGGTCTTTCTAAAACTTGTTTCTTGAATTCAATTCTACGTCTTGTTTTATTGAAATAATATAACATTGTATTGAAATAATACTACCCAAAGAAAACAGATTCGTGATCACAACCGAATTTGGCGCCAATCGACTTTCGTCGGTTGCATGTACTATCACACAATTCGGTTCCAATTACTGAAAATTTCGTTGCTTAGCATAATAGGTTTGAAAGCAACATTTGAATTTTAGTACACTATCAGTCATAACAACAGATATTGTTAGTTGTTGGTATGATTATTAGAAACAAAATTGTGCTTATACCCGAATAAATGATGGGTGCAACTAAATTAACACATAATTGGTGTTCATAACAAGAGATTTGATTGTCGTTATCAATACATTTTTTTTTTAACCGGTCAAATGTAGCCCATAAGGGGCAAGGACTTGTCCAAAGGTAATCTCAATGAATGGAAAAAATGGGTTATTTTACAGTACGATGTCCTAGGGCAGGACCATATAACCCAGCTTGCATTACAAAGGGAAAGTCTTACACTGCTCCATGGTATAATCCAGAGGATTAGCTTTGAAATCGTTTCAAAACGAAAACATGTCGTTAAAAAACGAAGACATGTCGTTTCACTGCAAACTCTTTTTAATAATGACATGGTCCATACTTGCACTACATTGGACCATTCCAGGATCAAAATATATCAAGAAGTCCAATATAATTTGCAGGGTATAAAAAAATAATACATACATTCATACATACATATGTATGTACATACCTATAAGAATACGTAAATTTCTTACCCCTATTTATTAAGTTTTTTACATTTTCCATTTTTGACCGCAAATATATTTTTTAAATATAATATTAAAAATTAATTTAATCTATCAAATGTTTTGACAGAAAATTTAGTACGCAATTGGGGCTTTTAACTATTTTTTGGTTGTGAATTCCGAATAATTATATTTTCATTTGTTGTACTCGAATTGAATCTATTCCAACAATCAATAATTAGCTGCAATAAATGAATAATCATTTATATTACAAAATTTATTGACGAAAGCAAATTATTGATTGCAATGACCAATATTCAGTATTGCCCTATATTAAATTCGGTTGTGATTCTAACCATTTGTACTAATTTTTAGAACTTAATTAAATTAGTTATCATTACTAATAAAAGAATTGAAGGAATCATATTTCAGTTGGAACATCATTTTTATAATCAAGAGAATTAAAAATCAGTTAGAACTATACATTTTTAATAGTTGCAATAATAAATCATGTTACTTGATCAATATTTTATTACTGCAACCGTTTCGCAACCAATTTGTTTTCTGTGTGTACATTGTAGTAACTGTCACTAAACACGTCCATAAAGAATAGATGTGGTCAAATGGTGTCACTTGACCCCCTCCAATGACAACCCCATGTAAAAGTGATAGGTCCAATTCATAGAAAGTGTTAAAACTAGAACCGGTCTCTACCACCAAAGACCTATCACGGGACTACTTTGGTGTCAGTTCGCTTCCCTCTAGGGTTCCTTGCTGGAAGTTTTATCTTTCTTTCAGGAAGATTCTCTTAGCTGAAGTTTCGCTTTTCCGTTGAAAGGATACTTTTAAGGATCTCGTAACGGTTGGGGTTACCAACCTTAAATTGAATATCTCACTAAAGAGCTGATTTAACACCAGTTATAGGAGAGTTCAGCGGGAGGGAGGCCTAAGCCTAGGTACCGTTGCTACTCAGCAGATGCTGCTGGAATTTTTCCAAAAGCAGTGGAGGATCGATAGCTCCAGCTCCTAAACAAGGGCGAGTGAATAATTTTGCAGGATTTTGCTCTCAAATTGCTACTTAGGTATGCTGGTTGCTCTGGCCCTCGGGAACGTTTGGTAAACGCATTGTTTATGACCCAGTGTATAAGATCTACCATGAAGTGGGGCCTAAGGCGTATCCATGGTATTCATGTAAATCTTTTCCACAACTGTTCTCTTTTCCGTATAATTCAACTTCAATAATGATTGTAATTAATCAACCACCCCTCGTTCTCCTTATTATCATTTCATCTTTATGGTAAAATAAACAAATTTCAGTTTTAATGCATACAAATTACTTTATATTTGTAAAAATACTAAAAAAAAAATTATTATGAAATTGCAATAATGTATGAATACTAAAATTATATTATGGAGTTTTTATATATTATTTATTTTATATATTATTTTGCCTTCATCGTATATATTCATCATAAAATCATTAAAAATTCCTTATTACACTCGCATTTCATATCTTTGGTATTGAATTTATAATGTTTTTTTTTCTTTGGCATTTTGTAAATCTGTGTGAAAAGAAAAATGTGGTAAGTAGGATGAACATGGCACCAGGATGTGCATAAATATGTTTACAAAACACAAATACATAGAAAATGTTGTCATATTTGTAGTGCCCTCAACTACAACAAACAGACATGTCCTGGCCATCATCTCTCTTTTTTTTAGTTAAAAATAGTTTGAGCATTTAAAACGATGCGCGTTAGTCGAGATTTATTTGTTTTTTTATCTCAGATTTTTTATTCTTAATACTTTATTTTTATTATTATTTAATATAAATTGTAATTTCATTTTAATATACAATATTTTTTCTATAATTTATAATTTATATAAGGAAAAGTGGGTTTGCATTGTAATTTGCGTTTAAGCCATTATTTATTGCATTTTTAATCTCTACAGTTTATTATTCTGTCGTTCTATGAGCGTATTTTTTTTTTTAATATTATTTTTGACCCAGATATTCTTTAACACGCTTCTGCTTTATTGTTTGTGGCATTTTGTGATATGAATATCTTTTGAGAGTTTCTTTGTGGGCATAATTATGTTGTTTTCATATTGGATTTATAATGACCCAATAATAATGCAATTCCAGTCCAATGCAGAGAATGCAAAATGTTTATTTTTCTTTTAATGGGATTCTTCTTTAAAAAGCTTAAAAGAAAAGTCATACACAAACCCCTCTTTAGGAAAAGAATTTAGCATGAAATGGAAATAACTGTTTGGCAGACATAAATTTTAAGTGTAGAGTACATTTTTTAAATTGTTTGTTACAAAAAACTAAATAAATTTTTAACATTTTAAAACTCCCACAAAAACTCTTAAGCGGCCCATACACTTGCAATATTATTGTATATGATATTCGCCATATTATTTCCATTATGTCCTATACTTTACAATAAGTCGCACAATAGTTTCATTCAGTCAATAAAAAGGTGAACATTACCAATAGGAATAACATAAACAGCATTGTACAATGTTGCCAACACACTTCACTTTCTTTTCGTTGTGCAATCAAAATCAAGTCTTTTGAATGTTGCCAATATATTGTTCCACCTTCGAATATCACATACACATTGGCGATATAATTGTACTATACGTACAATTTAACAAGTTTATTGCAAGTGCATGAGCCGCTTTAGTTTCTGTGGATTTTTTCAACATTTAAAATCTCTCTTTGAACTTTTTTTATTGTAGTAGAAACAAATTTTCAAAATGTTATAAATTCAAAACGTTTAAAATATTTAAAATAAACCCTTTTTCAAACTCTGCCAGTTGAAAGCGTACAAATTGTTGAAGCTAACTCTCTTGATTTGGCTATTTATTTTTCTTTAATCAGTCCGTTTCGCCAAATCATAATATTTTTTCAAAATAAAACCCGAATTTTAATCGAAAAATCCTTATTAGGAGATGAGAGGTCGGTCCATTAGTTGAATTTGTAAAAAAACCCTCAGAAGTTCTTAAATTTATTCTAGTCTGCTCTATTATATATTCTAGCGTAGTGTCTGGTCCAGCCTTATGTTTAGTTTCTTGCCTTGACTTAAGCTTCAAACAGTAAACCGTATCCATGCTCTGTAACTTTGGTGAGAACTTCTCGTATCGAAAAGATGTAAAACAAAATATTCCATCGTTTCTCGAAAAGTGCACCTAGAGAAAAAACATGTTTTAATAAAGTCACCTCAAACAACAATATTTTTAAAGAAAATTTTAAACATATTATGTTTAATTTAACCATATTATTGTCAGCGACAACCATATAATGGTTATATGAGTTCTCCATCAAGAAGCCACAACCATATTATGGTTAGAAATGTTGGAGGTAACCATATTTAACATGTTTTTTCACTGCGTGTGAGAAAAATTGTGCCTGTAACTCATGTCGTAAACTATCAAGAGAGTCTACGTCGTCACGATATAAATGCCATAATATTCTACACGATGTGAAATTGCAGAACTTGAGAACAAAAATTTACTAAAATTGAAAATAGAAAATTTTTCATAAAATTTACTTTTTATAGAAAATATTATTTTTCAAAATTTGCTATTTTTAAGAAATTTTGATAAAATTTACATTTTATGGTTACCTTAAAATGGAGACTGTGTTAAAATTTACTTTCAATAGGAAATTCTGCTAAGATTTACTTTTTATAGGAAAGTTTTTTTAAAATTACTTTTTAGAGGAAATTTTCAAAAATTTACCTTTAATAGGAGATTTTGTTAAATTTTACTTTCAATAGGAAATTTTGTTGAAATTTACTTTTTATAGGAAAGTCTTTTAAAAATGAATTTTTATAGAAAATATTCTTTTTTAAAAATTTGCTATTTATAAGAAATTTTGCTAAAATTTACTTTTTATGGGACATTTTGTTAAAATTTACTTTTAATAGGAAAGTATTGTAAAAATTACTTTTTATAGGAAATATTTTTTTTAAAATTTGCTATTTATAAGAAATTTTGCTAAAATTTACTTTTTATGGGACATTTTGTTAAAATTTACTTTTCCTAGGAAAGTTTTTAAAAAATCACTTTTTATAGGAAATTTTGCAAAAAATTACCTTTAATACGAAATTTTGGGAAAATTTACTTTCAATAGGAAATTCTGTTAAAATTTACTTATAGGAAAGTTTTTTAAAAATTTCTTTTTGTATAAAAAATTGTGCTAAAATTTACTTTTTATAGAAAATTATTTCTAAAATTTGCTTTTTATATGAAATATTGTTTTAAAAATTTGCTATTTGTAAGAAATTTTGCTAAAATATCATTTTTATGGGACATTTTGATAAAATTTGCTTTTTATGGAATATTTTGTTAAAATTTCCTTTTTATAGGAAAGTTTTTTTAAAATTACTTTTTTGCAAAAATTTTGTTAAAATTTACTTTCAATATGAAATTCTGTTAAATTTTACTTTTATATGAAAGTTTTTTAAAAATTAGTTTTTTTTAGCTAATTTTGCTAAAATATACTTTTTATAGAAAATAATTTCTAAAATTTACTTCTTATAGGAAATGTTTATTTAAAATTTTGCTATTTATAAGTAATTTTGTTAAAATTTACTTTTTATAGGAAATATTTTAGAAATATTAATTTTTATAGGAAAATTTGCAAAAATTTACCTTTAAAAGGATATTTTGTTAAATTTTAGTTCAATAGGAAATTTTGTTGAAATTTACTTTTTATAGGAAAGTCTTTTAAAAATGAATTTTTATAGAAAATATTTTTTTTTAAAAATTTGCTATTTATAAGAAATTTGGCTAAAATTTACTTTTTATAGGACATTTTGTCAAAATTTTCTTTTTATAGGAAAGTATTGTAAAATTACTTTTTATAGGAAATATTTTTTTTAAAAATTTGCTATTTATAAGAAATTTTGCTAAAATTTACTTTTTTTGGAACATTTTGTTAAAATTTACTTTTCAAAGGAAAGTTTTTAAAAAAATACTTTTTAAAGGAAATTTTAAAAAAAATTACGTTTAATACGAAGTTTTGGGAAAATTTTCTTTCAATAGGAAATTCTGTTAAAATTTACTTATAGGAAAGTTTTTTAAAAATTTCTTATTGTATAAAAAATTGTGCTAATATTTACTTTTTATAGAAAATTATTTCTAAAATTTACTTTTTATATGAAATATTGTTTTAAAAATTTGCTACTTATAAGAAATTTGGCTAAAATTTACTTTTTATGGGACATTTTGTTAAAATTTTCTTTTAATAGGAAAGTATTGTAAAATTACTTTTTATAGGAAATATTTTTTTTTAAAAATTTGCTACTTATAAGAAATTTTGCTAAAATTTACTTTTTATGGGACATTTTGTTAAAATTTACTTTTTATAGGAAAGTTTTTAAAAAAATACTTTTTATAGGAAATTAAAAAAAAAAATTACCTTTAATACGAAATTTTGGAAAAATTTACTTTCAATAGGAAATTCTGTTAAAATTTAATTACTGGAAAGTTTTTTAAAAATTTCTTATTGTATAAAAAAATTGTGCTAAAATTTACTTTTTATAGAAAATTATTTCTTAAATTTACTTTTTATATGAAATATTGTTTTAAAAATTTGCTATTTATAAGAAATTTTGCTAAAAAATACTTTTTATGGGACATTTTGTTAAAATTTACTTATGTAAAAAATTTTGTTGAAATATACTTTTTTTTTTACAAAATTATGTTTGTTTAAATCTGCAAATTACAGAATTTACTTGTTTCATTATCTTTCCTACATGTTTTTTCTAAAGTATAAAAATGGTTGCCGCTGCTTTTTAAGTTCCTTCAATTAAGAAATTTTTGCAATTGTTAAAAAAAAAATTGGCAGGACCCAGTGCTTTTCAAAAAGTTACGTTCCAAAAGCGGTGTAATTATTTGTCAACTGCTTTTCAAAAGTATTTTTAAGTTTTGGCACTTGTTTGCTTTTAGGTTTTGATTTTTTTTTAAGCTACGGACAGACGTTAGCATTTAAAACGTAAGCATTTATTTTGAGATAATTTCGATTATTATGTTCAACCTTTTAATATTACTAGGATCGCCCGGTGGCCGAAATTCGACCACTCGACATTTACTTTCGAGAAAACCTGTGCGTTATACAACAAAAATGTACACATTTTTAGAGAACGGCAAAAATGCACTATTCACCCAACTTTGTACGTATGCCAGTAAGATAAATTAAAATTAAACACCCTAGTGATCACAGAAATTCGTTATTTTTGCTCTAGCTCTTCTAGTTTTCAAGAAAAACGCATTTAAAGTTTTTCATACAAAAGTCCTAAGAAAATCAATTTTGATATGGAATTTCTACTGTAGACATAAATACCAGAGCTGTAAGAGACTACAATCGATTTAATTGCTATCACAGGAATTTTCGTTAGTAACTGATAGTTTTTTTTATGCATACAAAATCGTTAACTAACATTAAAGACGATTGAATCAATTTACATATTCACCCTTATTCCGTTTAGCGTCGTCGTCATCGTCATCAATTTAATATCAAAATCAATTTTTATCGACATCGTCATCAATTCGATACAAAACTTGTATGCCATAACAGCATTGTAACGATGTCGATTGTTTATCGTTTTTTAAACCACATCTCTAATAATTTAGACAGTTGGCTTGTTTTGTTTACAGTTTTTATTAAACATTTTTCTTGATATTTTTAAACAACTAAAATGTTTTTTGTTCCTATTTGTAATTCTGATCCGAATGATGAGGAAAATAAGAAAAACTTGGTATTGCAAAGAAGATTTATAAGGCAGAAATCAAACATATTTCAATTACCTGATGATAAGTAAGTAATAAATTAATGGCCATTTTCTCAATGTATCGACAAACTGTCTGTTACTTAATGTCAACATAAATTTATTGGACCGATAAACTGTCCGTTAACGATTTTGGGTTTCTCAATATACCGACAAAAAACAAAGTTTTCAGCTGGCAACGCCACTCAAAATACATGTAAAAGTTGGGAGTCAGCTGATTGAATTTATCTGTACGGCAAATGAAAGGAAAATAAATAATTGGCAGATGAGTGCCGGTTAGCTTTGCGATAAAATCGAAGCAAATGAGACATTGAGAAAACCAAATTTCTTTAATGCGCAGTTTTTCGTTGGGAAAAAAGATAATCGCCTAATGAGAAAATGGCCATAAGTGTTCTTTCTATTTGCCAGGAGGTAATTTCTTATTTGTTTGAAAGGTTTGAAAGTTGTTTTCGCTTAAATAAAGATGCATTTAAGTATGTGCTGGGGACTATTACACCACATTTAAAAGTGGTAGTCAGGGCGACACACATTTCAAATACCATAAAATTTGCGGCAACGTTAAGGTTTTTAGCGCAAGGATCCTTCCTACCAGCTTAGTGTCGCTAATGATTTTAACTTAGGATTATCGCAGCCAGTAGTGTCTAAGATAATTTCGGAGATTCTGAATGTTTTGGAAAGGAACATTTGTCCACAATGGATCAAATTTGTTATGACAGACGAAGAAAAAACTGAATCAAAACTGCATTTTTTTCAAAAATCTGACTTTCCTGGTGTCGTTGGGTGTGTGGATGGTACCCACATAAAAATATTGACTCCAAGGGCATTTAGTATTATTGAAATTCTTTTCCACTGCTCTTTAAAATCAAAAGGAACACTGCCTTTTTGAAAACCTTTGGCAAGTGCAGGATTTTTTTCCATCTCCTGGACTAACATATCAAATTGGCGAGTATTTGTAATTGTTTTTCTTTTTCCATTTTTTAAAATCAAGATTATTGTTAAAAACAAAATTAAAAAGGAATAAAACTGTTTCGGCACCAATAAGACTGACGACAAAATCAGAGTCAATTTAAATCGATGCCGCCGTTAACGTTTCGTACGGCATACCAAAAATACATCGACGCTTATCGATAAAACTTGATATTGACAATGGGCATACCAATTTCCAAGAATCGACACAAAACGTTATCGTTTCGTATTGATGACGCTAAATGGAATAAGGGTGATTAATTGATTGCAATCGATTTGATCGCAATACTTTAATTGCAATCAAATCCAGTAATTGCTATCAAAATTACATTAGAAAAAAAATTGTTTACAAAAGAAACTCTTTCTTCTAGAAATAAAGTTGACTCCAATCTTTTTTAATTGTCAACAATGTTAACTTTTTTGTTAAGATTTTTGTATGATGTGGTAAATTCCCAATTTTTCATATTTGATAAATACACTGAAATTTATTGTTGAGGGAAAGCTAGCTTCTATGCGCATTTCACTGGTTGCTTAGGCCAGATCATCAGGAAACCTTTTACAAAGATTTAAAAAAGCTAAAAATTAAGCGAATAAGAATTATAAACACTCTAATGGCCATTTTCTCAATGTATCGACAAACTGTCTGTTACTTAATGTCAACATAAATTTATTGGAACGATAAACTGTCCGTTAAAGATTTTGGGTTTCTCAATATACCGACAAAAAACATTGTTTTCAGCTGGCAACGCCACTCTAAATACATGTAAAAGTTGGGAGTCAGCTGATTGAATTTATCTGTACGGCAAATAAAAGGAAAATAAATAATTGGCAGATGAGTGCCGGTTAGCTTTGCGATAAAATCGAAGCAAATGAGACATTGTGAAAACCAAATTTCTTTAATGTGCAGTTTTTCGTTGGGAAAAAAGATAATTGCCTAATGAGAAAATGGCCATAAGTCTTACTTGTAACAATATCAAAGCTTAAACAAAACACCAACAATAAACAGTGAGTTTATCGTTTCTTACATTCCACTTTTGTTTACAATCATCTGGCGGTCCAAGTGTAAATTATTTCGTTCAACTTTCACTATATTTCTGATTTTAGAAGAAATTATTGATATCGCAATGATTTTAATAAAAACGTCATTGCAGTCGAATTAATTGCATTTAATTTATTGCATTTAATGATTAAAAAAAAAAATCAAAAAATATTTCTTTTTTGACACGATTTTCATCTTTTTTTAAATCTAAAATTATTTTCAAATCAGAGAATCAAATCAGCAGCTTAGTTGAAATTACTTTAATTTCAATGGTAATTGAGTGCAGTTTTTTACAGTACTGATACATACACACATACATATGTATGCAATTATGTAAACCAGGTGCAATTTATTATTTTGCTTTTTCGTAAACAAACTTACCTCGCCTCCCTTCTCCTTCGCCACACGACTCAAACGATAACAACGATCCACTCCAACAGTACAGATTGAGGGATTACATTGTGTCAAATAACGACCACTGCCACAGCCAACATCACAGACCACTGAACCAGTTTCTAAATTACTAAGAAATTGAGCAACACGCGGCCGTAATGACCCAGTTGGCTCCTCACAATTCTCATAGACATCATGGACATAGGCACGCTCTAAGGCAGCCGAACGACCGTTGGTATCATTCGATGATGTCGCGCAGGATAAGGATTTTTTGGTAGTCGTTGTTTTGGCTGAAGAGGCTGATGTTGCCGCTGCTCCCGCTGAAGCGGGTGAAGTTGTGGTTGACGTTGTTGTGCAGTGATTTGTTAAAGAAACTGAATTATTTGTGGGCGAACAAGTTAAAGATGCTGTGGGAGTTGCATTGGTATGCGACTGTATGGTGAAGGTGTGATTGTGTGTATGCGAGGGTATTTGCAATTGTGTCTTCTTCGGTATGGTACCCGTTGGGGAGGAGTATTGCGAGGAATTTATTGTTGCAGATGTTAAAGAGGCCGTGGGTGATATAATTGTAGGAGTCAGATTTGTATTTAAGAACGTTGCCGCCAAATTGCCGTTAGTTGTACTGACGACACCATTAACTGGGGCAGAGGAGAATGCGGTTGATGCTGCTGCTGCTGTCGATGTTGCTGTTCCACTAGCTGCACCGGTAACTCCTGCAGGTGTGGTATTGCTTGACAATTGTTTAGTCATTGAATAAAAGTTATATTTTATTGTTGTCGTAGCTGTTGCCGTTGCTGTTGCAATAAAAGATGAGTTTGGGGTGGAAGTTGCTGGCGTAGATAAAGTTTCAGTTGTGTTGGCGTGGCCAAAACAGGAAATTGTAGTTGTATTAGTTGTAGCTGATACTGATGTTGTTTTTTTCGTTGATAGTTGACAGTTGTTGGTAGTTGCATAAAGTTGTTTATTATAGTCTGAGTTGAGAACGTAATGTTCATCTGCAACGGAAACCAAAGTTAAAATTTATTTATTATTTTAATTTGCCAGGAAGTATTACGTTTATCAATGTTAGAAGGATAAATGCGATATTTAAAGTTAAATAATTTAGAGGAATTGAAATTGTTGCAGGTAAATGTTTGTTTTTGATGAAGGGTTATGCAAGGTTGAAGAAACCCAGAGGTATTAAGCAAACTTTTGTAAAAATACATACAAGTTGTGGGTAAGAGGAATTTGATTAAGTTAAATTAAGCTAAATTCTTTGTCTCATAACTTAAGTTTAAAAGAATTTTTAAGAAAACTATAACTTTTTGACGAAAGTTAAATCCACCGGGTTTGCTCGTAAAGTTCCAAAGGAACACCACCGTCTTGATTCACTTAGTCTGGGTTCACACTATCAACGTTTTCCTTTAGAGAGTCTGAGTTTTTGGGTGAGAGCGGAGAGAAGGAGAACATGTTCTCTTCCCCTCTCACCAATAAAGTCAGACATTTTGAAAGAAAACTTTCATAGTTTGAATCCAAACTAAAGCCCCAGTTAGCTGCGAGTAACAGTAATGCTACCGTAAAGTAAAGTAAAATCTATTTTCTACATATTTAGACGTTACGGTTAAGTTGAATCTTACTGCTTACTATAATCGTTATAATTGCTTTACATACAACAAAATGAAGCATCTCATTTGCAACGCTACTGAAACTGTCAGCTAACTGGGGCTTGTGGTTTGTACTATTTTCACTTCTTGCATTAAAAATGAAAAATATCAACCATTTAAAAACAAAATAAATAGAAAAATTAGTGTTTTTTATGTGTTGATATTTTCGGTACTTACGGAGGTTTTTGCCCCCTTTAATACAGAAAAATATCAAGAACCGAACCGCTTAGAAATAGCATAATAAAAATATTTGCTTAAGACGAAGCAGGTTTGTAAAGGAGAAGTGTAAGAGTTTCGTTTACTATCTCGCTTACGGAAGGCATGCATTTTATATGTTGAGTTCCCACTTTGAAGCAATACATTTTTGACAAACAAAGTGCTTTTTTCAACGCATATAAAAACTGGTGAATTTAGCTATCAGCTTAACACACTGAAGGTTTTGTTACAGTTTAGTATTCTCCCTTACAAACTTGCTTCGTAGTAATGGAATGCCGTGGCACTTGAAATGTTATTTTTTATTTAAAAAACTTGGTAAAAATTTGTTCACTTACGTTACTGCATCTCCGTATGTCTTATTGCGTAGCGCATATTTGTGCGGTTATTTTTTTTTAAATGAACCATTCGTGCTTCGCAAAATGTTAAAATTTTATATTGAGTGATAAATATTATTATTCACAAGAGATGTCTTGAAACTTTAAAACTCGCATTGTTTTGACACATTATTTTCGCGAAGTTATACCATCTAATATTTACAGGAAAAAAATATGCATTTGCACGTCTATTTTCATATGCACTAATGTATAAATGTCTTTAATAATTGCAATATTTGATCTATGGTAAATTCGCAATAAGACTTTTGTTAGTGTAAATAGCACGTCAAGCAATTAACTTTTAATTTGGTGTTTTAATTTCCAAAAACGTGATTAACTCTTACTATAATATTAAAATATTTAACAATCCGGAAGAAAGAAAAATTAAATCGGAATTTTTTATTGATTTGATGTATTTGACCAAATTGCATCTATTCCTAAAATTGTACTGGTACATGTAAAAAAATATTGTGTATTGAAGAATTTTTTAAGATTTTAAAATCTAGGCGTAGATTTTGCAGATGTTTTTATGAAAAATCATTGATTTTTTTTTTGCTGATTTTACCTCTAAAAGTTCTGGCAACACAGGTTGTATATTGAGGCCCTTCATTTCGTCGGTTGATTATTTAATTCTGTGGCCGTATGGAAAAACTAGTTAACTCCACTTTTTTCGTAAACTGAGATAACACCAAACATAGAAAGCATGTTTCATTTACTATCACTCTATCAGTTCGAAATTTTGATATAGTGTCTCTTTTAAAAGTTATTTGAAAAACAAAAATCAGAAAAATACCAATTTTTATGTAAAAACTACACAGAAAAAATTATTGCCGAATTATTTTCAAACAAACGCTTGTTTGAAAATTTTTTTAATTTCTATAAATTTTTTTACTGATTCAAACAATATTTTTGTTTGATTTTTATTTAACCAACAAAAATGTGCTCTTTAATGTTGTCGTCTTTTTGCATTTTTTTATTTGATCGTAAGCAACACTTCTTTATGTGAAATATAAGAACAACAACAAAAAACACACACAGTTTATTTTTGGACGCTTTAAAAAAGTGCAACTATAAGAAAAACAAAAGCAGAAACAATATTACAAGAAACAAAATCCCGTATTCAATTTTTTAAAACTGTTTGGTTAAATACATCAAATACAAAAATAGAATGATGACGAAAAACATATCGAGTCGGTCTGCTGCCGTTTTTGGTTACATTTCTTCTTTAGCAAAGGAAAGGATACAGCAACAGACAGTGATAAAGTAAAACATTGTGTTGTGTGTATAAATAAGACTTCCTTCAAAAATAATTCCAACAAAAAAAATGTGTCTCAAAGCCAGCCGGCGGCTCTGCTCTGCCGTCATCTTCTCATACAGTGCTTACTTGTGTGCGCGTCATTGCTTGTGCAAAAACTTTTTTTTTTTATTTTGAAATTTATTATATGAATTTTAGTAAACTTTTTGTTTGATTCAGTTAAATTATTTGTTTGAAAAAAATCAGTGTTTTTTTCAATAAACAAAATGCAATTAAATTGTTTGAATATGCAAATTTGTTTATAGGACCGATTTCAGACAAAAAATTGTTTGATTCTACAAATTTTTTGTTTGAATTGGAAAAATAATTTTTTCTGTGTAGATAACTCCATGCATTTTTTGAAAAAACAAGAAAACTCCCAAATAAAACAGAAAAATAAGAAGTTTAAAACGACGTTGTTTCGAAAACTAAGAGAGAAAGAGCGAAATAGAACAAATTCGGGTCGCAAGTTCTTTGGATCAAAATGTTGAACATACAAATTGCAACTCCAGAGAATTCAAAGAATATTATATGAATTCTTTATATACATATTAGAGCGACTCACCAAAAAAGTGCTCGATGTACCCTGCTAAAAATGAACCTTTGACTTAAATATTTCGGATCCAGATCTGACCTCTCGTGAGCTGGACCATTATGAAAAAGGGTATATTTTTGCATGTTTTGTTAATTTGAGGATCTGTTTCCTTACCAACATATACAATATGGAAATCATAAGAAAGGTTTTTTAAGACGCTTCCAACTGTATGCACAATTTGTCCAAGGAAGATGTCCTTTTTTTAAGGATATTCTATAAAAAAGAACGGTTTTTGTACTTTTTGTTCGGGGTTGTTTGTAATAAAAATGCGAAATTAACATATTTAAATCTTTAGTCGATTTAATTAAATACGTGTCTCAGATTTTTTTTGAAATTCGTGCTAGTTCACGTTTTGACAAAAATGCAATGTGGTGGTAGCCCTTCGTGTTAAATAGGGCAATATGGGTATCAAATTTTTTCTTATGCCAAGTACATCATCATTGTATGTATATAATTTAGATTTTTGCAAATTAGATGCATTTTACACGGTGCTCTGGTATATACATATATAAATGCAATTTTGTCGTAACTCTAATCTGATAGCGGAGTGCCCCGGTAGACTAGCTGGTAGAGAGCTTGTCTATCAGCGCCGGGGTTGCGGGTTCGATTCCCGCCAGAGACTCTGGTTTCTTTCCTGCAGACAAGCGTAGAGCTTCGCGGGATTAGCGTAGGGAATTACAAAAAAAAAAAAAAGATTTAGTGTTAAGATCTTGTCTGGATGAAAATAGGACTAAAGAAAGAAAAAAGGAAATGATCCACAACTTTTTGACGGCATATTTTTTTTTCGCAAATTAAAAAAACATATGCTTAAACAATAATATAAGATAGTGTTTTTGGTCAGCTAAACTAAAAAACGATCTTATTACCAAGTTAAGTATAAAATAACGGAACACTTTTTGTTTAAAATTTTAATATGTATTAAAATAAAACTAACCACAGGTTAATTTCAGGTTCAACCTATGTTAAACCGATTATAACGTTAATCAACGTCCTTAAAACTGGCCAATTCATTTCATAAAATGAGCCGTTTATTTTGAAAGTGGCATGAGTCACTTTTTCAAAAAAAATCGAGTTAATAATAAATAATAATAATAAATAATAATAATAAATAATAATAATAAATAATAATAATAAATAATAATAATAATAATACTGAGAAAAATATCATTATCATGATGTTTCAAATACAAGTGAATCTTCTCGAAAGTTAGCATCCATATTTTTAAACGTGTTAAAACGCAAACCCTTAAATATCTCGACTTAAAAACCGAAATGACTTATGCCACTTTCAAAATAAACGGCTCAAATCAAGAAGGGTAAACCTTTTAATTATGTTTATGCATAAAAACAGACGAAAACTCAGCTTATTTTTTGATGTATAAGCATAAAGAGAATAATATATTTTTTGGAAAAACTGGATAACTCCATTTGTTCGTAGAAAAAACGGGTAAATTAACGTGTTGAGTCAAAAAGTTAATGTTTTTCCATAAATCATTCCTTAAGTTGCCTTAATTCCATAAAATACTAATATAATTTAAGAAATTAATTTAATGTCCAAAAATCAGTTTAATGTTGCCAGAAATCTTTAACTGAATCTAAAATATTGTTTTGTTTAATGCGCATGCATAATAACATAAATTCATATAAAATAATTAGCGAAATATGTTTAAAACTTTAAATGTGTTTTTCTCGTGTTTTCAAAAAATGGAGTTATCTAGTTTTTCCATACGGCCACAGAATTGTCGTATGTGGATACAAATTACATACGACAATTAAATAATCAACCGACGATTTGTAAAACGCAAACGCAACGCCAACAATAATATTGAAAGCCAAAACAAAATCGAAAATATTTCACAATTTTGTTGTTGTTTTCTATAGAAATGTATATTGAATTTTTAAATTTTAAACGCTCCATATCTTGTGGCGTTGATAATTTTAAAACGCAATATGTATTTCTGTAGAAGGCAGATGATAAATTTTTTACATTGTTTTGCTTTCAATGTTATTTTTGGCATTGCGTTTCCGTTTTACAAATTTAGGGCCTAAAAATGCATTCTCGTAAACGATTTGTAATTTGTAATTTTTTTAAGCAAAAACGAACATTGTTGACTTGGCCGTAAATCGGTCCACTTTTTCGGTACATATACAAATGACTTTCCGAAAACCAATTAAACGCTTATATGTAAATGTCCAGCAAACACAGATATTACGATCAAATTAAGCCAGAAGAACTCTTGCACGCATACAAAATAATACACTTAATTTTATAACAATCCACTCATACAACTCCCACTCCCGAAAGGCACTTTAATCTAGCCGGACATTATAATAAAAATAAAATTAAAGCAATGTAAGTATGCAGCTCGACAGACAACAAATCGTATAGTAAATTTTCAAGTCGTTTACTTGAGATTTGTCGTTTTGGGACACTGTCAAAGTCAGGAAAGCATTAAAAAATTCAGTTTCTGTGAAAAATAATACTCTTTTGACCGCTATTTTTTAATTTGCCACACTGTGCGACGGTTTTCTCTGGGAATATGGGAGATATTTATTTTGTGCTAAAGGCAGAGTCACATAGAATC
This sequence comes from Pollenia angustigena, assembly GCA_930367215.1. Lineage (NCBI taxonomy): Eukaryota > Metazoa > Arthropoda > Insecta > Diptera > Polleniidae > Pollenia > Pollenia angustigena. The sequence goes on from OV884056.1 coordinate 75,415,069, forward strand.
CGTAGTATTTTATACGTCGCTTTGTCCATCTTACACTAACGTAACAACGGATGAGGGGGACACAATGAATAATTGATGGGGGATGTAAAATCAAGACCGAGACAATTTTATTTAAGTTTAATTATTTTATTTTATCTTAGCCGACTCGACCTTAAGGCAAGATTACACTATTATACTTTGTATTAATACATGCCAAAAACTCAAGTAATATGACAAAGTGTGATAGTGTGAATGCAATGTGTCACGAAAATGACAAATATTATGAAAAAAGTTTGACATCCCATACGACTTCATCGTTTTATGAAAAATTTCTAAACAATAATACTTTTCATTGGATCAGGGTTGCATTTTATTTCATGTGTGAGTGTTTATACTTTGTGTGATGGTGTGAACACAAACTGTCTTGTTACAATAGATTTTATGGCAGTCGCAACAAAACTCATTTGATTTTTATCTCACAAAGTATTATAGAATACGTAAGACTTGTGAGATAGTGTAATCTAGCCTTTAGCACTATAACAACTCTTTCTTCTAGCACATTTTTAGCCTTATGTTTTTTTCCACAACTCACTTTGGTTTTTGAGAAACGAGTTTCATATCTTATTATAATCTATGGCCTCTGTTTAAAATATGAAAATAAACCTGCGTCAGTTCTATATTTATAAAAAGAAAAAATAATTATTTAATACTAATACACTCATAATACATTAACAATCATTAACACACACACTCTTTAGTATGAAGTAAAAAAAGACAATAGAAAGAAAAGAAAAAAATAAAACCGAAAATAAATTTAACATATAAATTACGAAAAACAAACAACAATGTATTTAGTTGTTCTTGTATTTACTTAATAAATTACACTATTTTTTGTTTTTGTTACTAGTTATAACGGTTTTGTTACCATACCCTAATGCACTGTAGTTGTTTGTGAGTATGAATCAGTGTTACCCTACACAGAAAAAATTATTGACGAATTATTTTCAAACAAACGCTTGTTTGAAAATTTTTTTAATTTCTATAAATTTTTTTACTGATTCAATCATTATTTTTGTTTGATTTTTATTTAACCAACAAAAATGTGGACAACTCTTCAAAAATATAATAAACGCGTTATTGGTGTCAAGTTCTCATAATTTTTTATGAAATATTTAACGCTCTTTAATGTTGTGGTCTTTTTGCATTTTTTTATTTGATCGTAAGCAACACTTCTTTATGTGAAATATAAGAACAACAACAAAAAACACACACAGTCTATTTTTGGACGCTTTAAAAAAGTGCAACTATAAGAAAAACAATAGCAGAAACAACATTATAAGAAACAAAATCCCGTATTCAATTTTTTAAAACTGTTTGGTTAAATACATCAAATACAAAATTCGAATGATGACGAAAAACATATCGAGCCGGTCTGCTGCCGTTTTTGGTTACATTTCTTCTTTAGCAAAGGAAAGGATACAGCAACAGACAGTGATAAAGTAAAACATTGTGTTGTGTGTATAAATAAGACTTCCTTCAAAAATAATTCCAACAAAAAAAATGTGTCTCAAAGCCAGCCGGCGGCTCTGCTCTGCCGTCATCTTCTCATACAGTGCTTACTTGTGTGCGCGTCATTGCTTGTGCAAGAACTTTTTTTTTTTATTTTGAAATTTATTATATGAATTTTAGTAAACTTTTTGTTTGATTCAGTTAAATTATTTGTTTGAAAAAAATCAGTGTTTTTTTCAATAAACAAAATGCAATTAAATTGTTTGAATATGCAAATTTGTTTATAGGACCGATTTCAGACAAAAAATTGTTTGATTCTACAAATTTTTTGTTTGAATTGGAAAAATAATTTTTTCTGTGTAGATAAGTCCATGCATTTTTTGAAAAAACAAGAAAACTCCCAAATAAAACAGAAAAATAAGAAGTTTAAAACGACGTTGTTTCGAAAACTAAGAGAGAAAGAGCGAAATAGAACAAATTCGGGTTGCAAGTTCTTTGGGTCAAAATGTTGAACATACAAATTGCAACTCCAGAGAATTCAAAGAATATTATATGAATTCTTTATATACATATTAGAGCGACTCACCAAAAAAGTGCTCGATGTACCCTGCTAAAAATGAACCTTTGACTTAAATATTTCGGATCCAGATCTGACCTCTCGTGAGCTGGACCATTATGAAAAAGGGTATATTTTTGCATGTTTTGTTAATTTGAGGATCTGTTTCCTTACCAACATATACAATATGGAAATCATAAGAAAGGTTTTTTAAGACGCTTCCAACTGTATGCACAATTTGTCCAAGGAAGATGTCCTTTTTTTAAGGATATTCTATAAAAAAGAACGGTTTTTGTACTTTTTGTTCGGGGTTGTTTGTAATAAAAATGCGAAATTAACATATTTAAATCTTTAGTCGATTTAATTAAATACGTGTCTCAGATTTTTTTTGAAATTCGTGCTAGTTCACGTTTTGACAAAAATGCAATGTGGTGGTAGCCCTTCGTGTTAAATAGGGCAATATGGGTATCAAATTTTTTCTTATGCCAAGTACATCATCATTGTATGTATATAGTTTAGATTTTTGCAAATTAGATGCATTTTACACGGTGCTCTGGTATATACATATATAAATGCAATTTTGTCGTAACTCTAATCTGATAGCGGAGTTCCCCGGTAGACTAGCTGGTAGAGAGCTTGTCTATCAGCGCCGGGGTTGCGGGTTCGATTCCCGCCAGATACTCTGGTTTCTTTCCTGCAGACAAGCGTAGAGCTTCGCGGGATTAGCGTAGGGAATTAAAAAAAAAAAAAAAGATTTAGTGTTAAGATCTTGTCTAGATGAAAAAAGGACTAAAGAAAGAAAAAAGGAAATGATCCACAACTTTTTGACGGCATATTTTTTTTCGCAAATTAAAAAATCATATGCTTAAACAATAATATAAGACAGTGTTTTTTTTTGGTCAGCTAAACTAAAAAACGATCTTATTACCAAGTTAAGTATAAAATAACGGAACACTTTTTGTTTAAAATTTTAATATGTATTAAAATAAAATTAACCACAGGTTAATTTCAGGTTCAACCTATGTTAAACCGATTATAACGTTAATCAACGTCCTTAAAACTGGCCAATTCATTTCATAAAATGAGCCGTTTATTTTGAAAGTGGCATGAGTCACTTTTTCAAAAAAAATCGAGTTAATAATAAATTATAATAATAAATAATAATAATAAATAATAATAATAAATAATAATAATAATAATACTGAGAAAAATATCATTATCATGATGTATCAAATACAAGTGAATCTTCTCGAAAGTTAGCATCCATATTTTTAAACGTGTTAAAACGCAAACCCTTAAATATCTCGACTTAAAAACCGAAATGACTTATGCCACTTTCAAAATAAACGGCTCAAATCAAGAAGGGTAAACCTTTTAATTATGTTTATGCATAAAAACAGACGAAAACTCAGCTTATTTTTTGATGTATAAGCATAAAGAGAATAATATATTTTTTGGAAAAACTGGATAACTCCATTTGTTCGTAGAAAAAACGGGTAAATTAACGTGTTGAGTCAAAAAGTTAATGTTTTTCCACAAATCATTACTTAAGTTGCCTTAATTCCATAAAATACTAATATAATTTAAGAAATTAATTTAATGTCCAAAAATCAGTTTAATGTTGCCAGAAATCTTTAACTGAATCTAAAATATTGTTTTGTTTAATGCGCATGCATAATAACATAAATTCATATAAAATAATTAGCGAAATATGTTTAAAACTTTAAATGTGTTTTTCTCGTGTTTTCAAAAAATGGAGTTATCTAGTTTTTCCATACGGCCACAGAATTGTCGTATGTGGATACAAATTACATACGACAATTAAATAATCAACCGACGATTTGTAAAACGCAAACGCAACGCCAACAATAATATTGAAAGCCAAAACAAAATCGAAAATATTTCACAATTTTGTTGTTGTTTTCTATAGAAATGTATATTGAATTTTTAAATTTTAAACGCTCCATATCTTGTGGCGTTGATAATTTTAAAACGCAATATGTATTTCTGTAGAAGGCAGATGATAAATTTTTTACATTGTTTTGCTTTCAATGTTATTTTTGGCATTGCGTTTCCGTTTTACAAATTTAGGGCCTAAAAATGCATTCTCGTAAACGATTTGTAATTTGTAATTTTTTTAAGCAAAAACGAACATTGTTGACTTGGCCGTAAATCGGTCCACTTTTTCGGTACATATACAAATGACTTTCCGAAAACCAATTAAACGCTTATATGTAAATGTCCAGCAAACACAGATATTACGATCAAATTAAGCCAGAAGAACTCTTGCACGCATACAAAATAATACACTTAATTTTATAACAATCCACTCATACAACTCCCACTCCCGAAAGGCACTTTAATCTAGCCGGACATTATAATAAAAATAAAATTAAAGCAATGTAAGTATGCAGCTCGACAGACAACAAATCGTATAGTAAATTTTCAAGTCGTTTACTTGAGATTTGTCGTTTTGGGACACTGTCAAAGTCAGGAAAGCATTAAAAAATTCAGTTTCTGTGAAAAATAATACTCTTTTGACCGCTATTTTTTAATTTGCCACACTGTGCGACGGTTTTCTCTGGGAATATGGGAGATATTTATTTTGTGCTAAAGGCAGAGTCACATAGAATCCGTAGTATTTTATACGTCGCTTTGTCCATCTTACACTAACGTAACAACGGATGAGGGGGACACAATGAATAATTGATGGGGGATGTAAAATCAAGACCGAGACAATTTTATTTAAGTTTAATTATTTTATTTTATCTTAGCCGACTCGACCTTAAGGCAAGATTACACTATTATACTTTGTATTAATACATGCCAAAAACTCAAGTAATATGACAAAGTGTGATAGTGTGAATGCAATGTGTCACGAAAATGACAAATATTATGAAAAAAGTTTGACATCCCATACGACTTCATCGTTTTATGAAAAATTTCTAAACAATAATACTTTTCATTGGATCAGGGTTGCATTTTATTTCATGTGTGAGTGTTTATACTTTGTGTGATGGTGTGAACACAAACTGTCTTGTTACAATAGATTTTATGGCAGTCGCAACAAAACTCATTTGATTTTTATCTCACAAAGTATTATAGAATACGTAAGACTTGTGAGATAGTGTAATCTAGCCTTTAGCACTATAACAACTCTTTCTTCTAGCACATTTTTAGCCTTATGTTTTTTTCCACAACTCACTTTGGTTTTTGAGAAACGAGTTTCATATCTTATTATAATCTATGGCCTCTGTTTAAAATATGAAAATAAACCTGCGTCAGTTCTATATTTATAAAAAGAAAAAATAATTATTTAATACTAATACACTCATAATACATTAACAATCATTAACACACACACTCTTTAGTATGAAGTAAAAAAAGACAATAGAAAGAAAAGAAAAAAATAAAACCGAAAATAAATTTAACATATAAATTACGAAAAACAAACAACAATGTATTTAGTTGTTCTTGTATTTACTTAATAAATTACACTATTTTTTGTTTTTGTTACTAGTTATAACGGTTTTGTTACCATACCCTAATGCACTGTAGTTGTTTGTGAGTATGAATCAGTGTTACCCTACACAGAAAAAATTATTGACGAATTATTTTCAAACAAACGCTTGTTTGAAAATTTTTTTAATTTCTATAAATTTTTTTACTGATTCAATCATTATTTTTGTTTGATTTTTATTTAACCAACAAAAATGTGGACAACTCTTCAAAAATATAATAAACGCGTTATTGGTGTCAAGTTCTCATAATTTTTTATGAAATATTTAACGCTCTTTAATGTTGTGGTCTTTTTGCATTTTTTTATTTGATCGTAAGCAACACTTCTTTATGTGAAATATAAGAACAACAACAAAAAACACACACAGTCTATTTTTGGACGCTTTAAAAAAGTGCAACTATAAGAAAAACAATAGCAGAAACAACATTATAAGAAACAAAATCCCGTATTCAATTTTTTAAAACTGTTTGGTTAAATACATCAAATACAAAATTAGAATGATGACGAAAAACATATCGAGCCGGTCTGCTGCCGTTTTTGGTTACATTTCTTCTCTAGCAAAGGAAAGGATACAGCAACAGAGAGTGATAAAGAATAACATTATGTTGTGTGTATAAATAAAAAATTATTCCAACAAAAAAAATGTGTCTCAAATCCAGCCGGCGCTGCTCTGCTCTGCCGTCATCTTCTCATACAGTGCTTACTTGTGTGCGCGTCATTGCTTGTGCAAAAACTTTTTTTTTTTTTGATTTTGAAATTTAGTATATGAATTTCAGTAAACTTTTTGTTTGATTCAGTTAAATTATTTGTTTGAAAAAATCAGTGTTTTTTTCAATAAACAAAATGCAAATAAATTGTTTGAATATGCAAATTTGTTTATAGGACCGATTTCAGACAAAAAATTGTTTGATTCTACAAATTTTTTGTTTGAATTGGAAAAATAATTTTTTCTGTGTAGCAAAATTCAAAATTACATTTGATATGAAGCAAAATTACCCGATTTTAATGAAATTAGAGGAATGCAAATAGAAAATATTTATTTTGTTTAAATCCTTATACACCATTTAGCTTAGAAATATATGCCACTCTTCAATCATATATATTATTTCTAAAGCACTTTTTTTTTGTCGGTTGCAAATATCTCCCATACCACCGCATCAAATTTAATGAATGATATCTCATTTTAAAGCTTATTTCTAACACTAATGACGAAAAATAATTAGAAATTGAAAAATTAATATTTTCATTGATAAAAATTATATTTTAAAATGTATTGAAGTTACTAAAATTTCTATTAATTATTTTCATTTTATGTTACAAAAATGACAACTAACGGTGCGAAATATTCGCACGGGTCATCATTAAGCATTTTACATATATTGCACGAACTTTTGGTCGTAGTAGATCCCTAGTAAAATTTAATGCAGAAAATATTCGTAGAACATTTTTACCATCCAAAGTGCCGTTTTAGTATATTTTTGTGTGAAATTTGAAAAAAAGAACAAAAACTACCAATTAAAAATGAGAGTTAGGGGGTTACTGACGACATCTGAGATAATTTTCTAGCTCAGAAGTACATTTAGTATTTTTTTTTTAATTATTCCCAACGCCTTTTAAAAAAATTCAAAAACTTCAAGGGCTGAAATTTCGAAAACCCGAGCTAACTTTTCAAAACCCTTTGGCAGATTTGCTCTTCCAGTAGTGAGATTTCTTTTCAAATTGGCAAGTATTGAGATTGGCGGCGATGCACCGAATTTTGTTGCACTGTGTTATTAGGCATAATGGGTAAATTAGGAAAATAATTATCCAGTGAATTAACATAATAAAGACTATCATAAGCAATCTGCAGTCTCGACATTTTTAAAGTTGGCTTTTTTTACTATCATTAAAAGCACGGATTTGGAAAATTAAAAATTGGTAAACAAGGGAAAAATTTTGTAATCTCAGTACTTTTTTTTGTTGAAAACGGTTTTTGAAAAATAATTTTAAAATGGCGATGCACGTAAAATCCCAATCAACAACTAGACACAAGACTTTATAAAAAGGAAATGTAGACGAGAATATATGTTCAACTCAGACCATGCCTAATTTGACGCCCAATGGCACTGTATTATAAATTAAGAATAAAAAATTTAATAATTTACTTCTACACGGTGTGTCACAAGTTTCGTTTACGCAGTGCCTGACTTGAGCACTGAACTTGTGTAGTGTATGACCGTCATAAGAGAGCTAAACATTTTCTTGACTTGAGTATTCTGGCGCTATTTTTTTCAGGCTTTTGAAAATCTATGTTTAAAGATGAAAATCTTTTCTTAAAACAAAAAGCCACTCTGATTCAGAAGAATTTTTGTATATTTTTTTGATCAAAAATATCTGAAAATGTATAAATTTTATCACTGAATTATAATTTTACGTTTATTTCGGTAACTAAAAAATTTTAATTTACATCTAAAAAATTATCCATTCTCTACTCACGAGAGTAAAAATTACACTTAATTCGTGTAACTATCCACGAAGTGGTAGCACTGGTATGTATAAAAATAAGTAAGAGTAATCGATAGGGAGGGAGAGAGGAAGAGAGTGATTGAAAGTATAACCCTAGTTAACCTTATATTAGAGATAATAGTGTTGTTGCTTTTTTGTTTATTATAACTACAGACATTCTAGTCCTGTTTTTTTATCTCTTGTTTTTTTTAATTCTCTACTTACTTTGAGTTTTTTTTTGGTGTTTTTTGTTGTTTGTTTTTTGGCAGAGTGTATTTTGCGATTTATAACGAAAAACATATAAAGTGTTTTTTTTAAGCCTGATAGAATTTAAAATGGCAAAAAAAAATCACTAAAAATTTTAATTTAATTAAAAAAAATTGTTTTATTCGCAAGGTAAAAATTGTTTTCGGGCATATTGGCGCCGCGGACATTCTTGGCATTTCGGCTGTAATATTTTGGGTCACTTTTTCATGCATGTCTCTACGAATAATACGAACAACCCAGTAAAAACTTCGCTTACAAAATAATGTGTAGAGTAATCAGAAGAACATAAAAACACTACTTATAATTCTACGGAAAGAACCAATGAATTTTACAAGGGATGTCCCATTCAAAAGTAAGTCATTATTTTTTTACCTAAATGCGTCAAGCAAAAAGCAGTTACAGAAGTTGTTATAGAAAAAAAGCTAATAAATAATGAGTGATGGAAGCTTTTAATTTTGAAAAAGTAGGCGAAGTTTTTACTGTGAATATTGACTTAACAGTCCAATTGACAGGTCCATTTCTTGAAATTAACTTATCGCAAAATTTTCGTTTTAATAAGTAAAAATTTGCGGTGTTCCGTATGACACGTAACGTCCCTTTGTTGAATGTCATCCATATTTTCAAGTAAAAAATGTTTCTTCATGGTGCGTTAACGATCTACATTGACCATAACACATGTTCTGGTAAAATTTTTAAGAGAAATATCGGTTGAGCAGGGTAAACGTTGTCTTACCCTTAAATGTTTTATATACGCAATGGGTATGTTTAAGGTGTAAAATTTGTACCTATTCATGCTACTTTTTCTGACAAAATATTTTTCAACACACAGAGAAAACAGATTCGTGATCACAACCGAATTTGGCGCCAATCGAATTTTGTCGGTTGCGTGTACTATCACACAATTCGGTTCCAATAACTGAAAATTTCGTTGCTTAGAATAATGAATAATGTATCAGTCATAACAACAGATATTGTTAGTTGTTAGTATGATTATTAGAAACAAAATTGTGCTTATACCCGAATAAATGATGGGTGCAACTAAATTAACACATAATTGGTGTTCATAACAAGAGATTTGATTGTCGTTATCAATATATTTTTTTTTAACCGGTCAAATGTAGCCCATAAGGGGCAAGGACTTGTCCAAAGGTAATCTCAATGAATGGAAAAAATGGGTTATTTTACAGTACGATGTCCTAGGGTAGGACCATATAACCCAGCTTGCATTACAAAGGGGAAGTCTTAAAACTACTCCAAGGTATACTCCAGAGGATTAGCTTTGAAATCGTTTCAAAACGAAAACATGTCGTTAAAAAACGAAGACATGTCGTTTCACTGCAAACTCTTTTTAATAATGACATGGTCCATACTTGCACTACATTGGACCAGTCCAGGATAAAAATGGATCAAGAAGTCCAATATAATTTGCAGAGTATAAAAAAAATAATACATACATACATATGTACGTGTATATGTTCATACCTATAAGAATATGTAAATTACTTACTCCTATTTATTAAGTTTTTCACATTTTCCATTTTTGACCGCAAAGATATTTTTTAAATAAAATATTAAAAATTAATTTAATCTATCAAATGTTTTGACAGAAAATTTAGTACCCAATTGGGGCTTTTAACTATTTTTTGGTTGTGAATTCCGAATAATTATATTTTCATTTGTTGTACTCGAATTGAATCTATTCCAACAATCAATAATTAGCTGCAATAAATGAATAATCATTTATATTACAAAATTTATTGACGAAAGCAAATTATTGATTGCAATGACCAATATTCAGTATTGCCCTATATTAAATTCGGTTGTGATTCTAACCATTTGTACTAATTTTTAGAACTTAATTAAATTAGTTATCATGTTACTTGATTAATATTTTATTACTGCAGCCGTTTCCCAACCAATTTGTTTCCTGTGTGTGTGCATTCATTGCCATACACGTAATAAATTATAAGCTCCCAGTACAATAATGAAATTTTTGATCTTCAATTGGGAGAAAAAAAGTATCAAAAAGGGAAAATACGGAAAATTAAATTTCATTATTTTACATTTCCGTGCCGCATGTGGGAAATGAGGAAAGTAGGATATTGAACTTAGAAACAACATTTTAGGTTCAGGGTCCTGAGTGAATCAGAACCTTTAAGATACAATAATGAAATTTTTGATCTTCAATTGGGAGAAAAAAAGTATCAAAAAGGGAAAATACGGAAAATTAAATTTCATTATTTTACATTTCCGTGCCGCATGTGGGAAATTAGGAAAGTAGGATATTGAACTTAGAAACAACATTTTAGGTGCAGGGTCCTGAGTGAATCAGAACCTTTAAGATGAAAATGTTGTCACTTTTCTGTTCTTCAACTGTTCTGGTCTTCGTTAATATTGACCTAAAAACATAAAAATGACTTGCAATGACCTGAGTGGATCAGAATCTTTAAGAGGGAACTTGCTGGTCGTTTCTGTTCTGCAACTGGTACTTTTTAAGTTTCCGTTCCGTTAGTATTGGCCCGTAAAATTAAACATGCAGAGTCCAGAGTGATGTCGACAAAAATATATAAATCGCTTCCAAACTGATATCATATACTTATTTTGGTGAACATTGCAGATAGAAGATAGTGAATATAGGCCCTCGATATGGAAATGGTCAAATACTGCTACAGGCGTGTCAACTGCACAAAACGGTAAATTTTTTCCAGATGATATGAAGCCTTTAGGGTCTATTTTGGATTCGTCTTACTCAAAATGGCATAATTTTGTTTATTAACACAATTTGTGGTTAAACATCGTTGAATTATTTTCAAAGTAATAGCGTTGTTAAAAAGTGAATTTTTTTCACGATGTATAACAATCATAAATGTAAAACATTTCGTTTAAAAGCTAACCGTTTCTATCGGTCTTAAAATAATACCCTGTATTATAGTTAAAAATAAAAGCTCTTTTTTATTTTTTGTTGCTTTCCTACGTATACATACATTTTCATATAACGATTTGTTTTTGTTGTTGTTTGATTATTTTTTTTGGCATTTTATATTCCTCTTTGGAGGTTTTTTTTGGGGGGTTTTTGTGTGTGTTGAATTTTTGACATGTGACTTATTGTTGTTGGTAACAGCATGTGCAAGACAAAGTGGCTAAATTTCGTATATGCGTGTGTTTGATTTTGATGTTTAAGGTTTTGTTTGATTTCTACTAAAATACTTACATGAGATATTTTCTATACATTTCAAGAGTGTGTTAAGTATCTTAATGTTAACAAATTTAGGGATGTTTAAAAAAAAAAGAAAAATGATCGACTGAATTAGGGTTTTTCTTTTTTAAGTGTAATCGAATGAATGTGTTTGATTAGATGAGTGTGAATGAAGCAATTAAATTTATGAAGATTTGAATGGTTCATTTTATTTTATTTCTATCCTTTTATTTTTTTTTTGCTTTTTTTATAAATAAATTGTGTAAATAGTATTAAAATGCCAAATGGTTCTTGTATTAGTAATAAATTAGACAACGGAAATTATTGTAGAAAAGGTTGTTTGCAATAGTATTACAACAGTATTACAACGCCAGTACAGATTTGTATTTATTAGGGATGCTAAACGGGAAATCCCGAATCCCAAAATCCCGAGATTTTTCGGAATTGACAAATTTATTTTTTTTAATCCCGGGATTTTTCGGGATTTATCAAGTTTTGTGTACAAAAATGTTCGTTTTAAAAGAATTTTTATACTCTATACAAAAAAAAAAAAAAAAAAAAAAAAAATTATATTGCAGTTGTATTTTTAATTTTTACAATTCTTATTTTTCTTTTTTAAAAATATATGTTATATATATTATACCTTTTGAAAATTCATAAATAAATAAAAAAAGAGTTGTTTATTTAAAAAAAAAATCCCGAAATATCCCGAAATCCCGGGATTTTCTAAAATCAATCCCGATTGGCATCCCTAGTATTTATGAACACTAGTGTTTGCCCAGTGGTCGAAATTATACCATAATTATTTATGCAAATATGAAGAAAATATACATATGTTAAAGTATCTATGTATCAATTCACATGTTTCGAGCATTTGTTTTTTTGTATCTAAGTGGATCGATTTGGAGAGGCACCAAAGTCCGGTACATATGATTTCTACTGCTCCAGTCCTTTAATTTAACTACATTATTTAAGTTCAATAATATAAAAAAAAATCAAAAAGTACCGAGTGAAAAACAAAAAAAAGTAGCAAAAGTCACCTCTTATAGTTTTTCAATCACTCTGGACTCTGCATGTTGAATTTTATGTCTCTAGGTTTAGAATTAATGAAAATTAAAAAAGTATAAGTTAAAGAACGAAAAATTACCAAATAAATCCCTCTTACAAATTCTCATATACTTAGGACCTTGCATGTTTAATTGCACGCTTTTAGGTTCAATACTAACAGAAATTCAAAAAGTACCAGTTGAAGAACAAAAAAGTTTTCTCTTTTAGATTCTTATCCACTCAGGACATTGCATGTTTAATTTAATATTTCTAGGTCCAATATTAACGAAAATTCAAAAAGTACCAGTTGATGCAAAAAAGTACCAAAATGTTATCTCTTATAGATTCTCATCCGCTAGGAGTGTTGAATGTTTAATTATATATTTCTAAGTCTAATATTAACGAAAATTACAAAACGTAGTTGAAGAACGAAAAGGTACCAAAAAGTTCCCTCTTACAGATTCTTTTGCACTCAGGACCACGCTTGTTTAATCTTATATTGCTATGTCCAATATTAACGAAAATTACAAAAAGTACCAGTTGAAAAACGAAAAAGTCCCAAAAAGCTCCCTCTTACAGATTATTTTTTACTCATGACCATGCTTGTTTAATATTATCTGTATTTCTAGGTCCAATATTAACAAAAAATTCAAAAAGTACTAATTAAAGAACAAAAAAGTACCAACAATTTTCAACTTCTATGTTCCCGTTAACTCAGGACCCTGCACCTAAAATTGTTTTCAATATTATAGAAAATTCAAAAATTACCACATGCGGCACGGAAAAGTAAAAGAAAGATATTTATTTTCCCCATTTCCCCTTTTTGATACTTTTTTTTTCGTTTCATTAAAGTATCAAAAATTTTAATATTGTAGTGGGAGGACATAATTTAATACATATGCTTATATCAATGAATAATGAAAACTACATTGTAAAAAGTACCAAAAAAACGAACGTTCGAATTTTGATTAAGTACCAAATTTATCTTAAAATTTTTAAGATAAGTTACGTATCTGGTTTACTTTTTATTTCAATATTTATTTTTCTAAGAGATAGTTAGATTGACAAAGAAGTTCCAAAATACAGTTCATAGCAGTTAAATCCCCAAACGGACCGAAGCTCAAAAAAGTACAAGACACCTTTCCGCTTTTACTCTAATTAACGACGAGAAGTATTAAATTGTTTTTGTATCACTTTAAGTTTTAAAGATATATGAGGCTACCCATTTACCCTTTTTTACCCCCTCAGATTTTATAAAGTATATCTTGTGCACTTCTGTAAGTAAATACCTTTCAAATGGTTTATTTTTTGTTCGAATCAGTTGACAAACAGAGGATGAAAGTGTTCTTAACTGTTTTGCCTTAATAGATTTTTATATAAGATTTATTTTTGGTTAAACTTTTTTCATAAGTGTGATAAGGGATTTGAGGGCAGAATGCAAGAAATTGTAACATGTTTAATCAAGGTTAAATGTTAATTGATATTTTAGCCATTAACATAGATTCTGCTATTTGTCAACCAAAAGACGAATGATTAATATAAATAAGGAAAATAAACACAAAAGAAATTGCTCATACGTATTCTGGGAATTCTTAAAGACATCATAAAAATTTTTTTATTTCTAAAGCGGCTCATACACAATTATATCGCCAATGTGTATGTGACATTCGAAGATTGCACAATATATTGGCAACAATCAAAAGACTTTTGATTTTTATTGCACAACGAAAAGAAAGTGAAATGTGTTGGCAACATTGTACAATGCTGTTTATGTTATTCGTATAGGTTATGTTTACCTTTTTATTGAATGAATGAAACCATTGTGTGACTTATTGCATAATTAAGAACAAAATTGAAAAATTATGGCGAATATCATATAAAATTATATTGCAAGTGTATGTGCGGTTTAGACTGGATTTTCAATATGATTTTTCTGATTAAGAAAAACATAAGATAACTTTAAGGCCCTAGTGCTACGAACGCAAATGAGTCGTACATCGTATGAATGTAGAACGTAACGCCGTAAATTTTAAGAAACACGCTTCACTTGTTTGCTTTTGATGTTAATATTCAAAAATTCCAAAATTATTTTTCATACTCTTCGACCGTCCAGGAGTGTAGGGACTCGATGGACAGACCCTGTGCGAATAGGAGAGTTCACATATATTGGGTTCGCGGCCACCAGGGCATAGAAGGCAACGAGGAGGCGGACGAATTGGCAATACGGGGGGGGGGGGGGGGGGGGGGTGGGGTTCATTTACCATACGATAGGGTGATGGCCATTCCGGTTCCAACTCAGCCAAAAATTCTTCTGTCGCTATCGAGAATGGACTGCAGACTTCTGGTAGGTTTTATTGTTAGGATTGTCCGAACTGTCCAAGCTACGACTACAGTGGAACGAAGTCAAACATCGCGCTGATGATCGAGATCATTGGAATCAACTTGTGGCGGCCCAATGCTCCCCAGAGGAGTAAAAGGAACATATATATACAGAGGGCGGGGCGGTTGAATAGTGACAATTGTAGATTCTGTGGGGTACCAGGGGAAAAGGATACAGTGGAGCATTTACTCTTCTACTGTCCGGCACTCGTGCGCTCCAGGGCAAATTGTCTGGGAGATTATTACTTCCAAGGTCTCGGGGAAGTCTCCGGAATTGGGTTTATGAGACTCCTAGCATTCGTCAAGAGAGTGTGGGGTCCTCTGAGTACCATTACATCGGAATGACCTTTTTCTAACATTCTTCTGTGGACTATCGTACAACGTGGTAACGCTAGGGACCTATTTGGTCTATGCGGGGTCTTTGTGACCGGCCACTCTAACCTAACCTAACCTTTTATTTTTTTTTATCAAATATTAAATTTAAAAACACAAAAAAATTTCATTTTATATTTTTTTTTTAATTTTTTCTATGACAATACGGTTGTAACCGTATCTACATACGACGTAGATACGCTTTTACGTCTACGCCACCTATTTTGTGCCTTTGCATAACATGTTATACGTTTTAATTTGACAAAGTATCTTCGCCGTAGGCTACTACGTTCTAACGGCAGTTGTGCAAAACGCAACGCAACGCCAAAAATTACATTGAAAGCAAAATCAAAGTCAAACATTTTTTGTAATTTTCTTGTTGCTTTCTATAGAAACTTGCATTTAATTTTTAAATTTTAAACGCTTGTGGCATTGAAATATGAATTGCTGTAGAAAGCCACAACAAAATAATGAAATATTTTTTGCTTTCAATGTAATTTTTGACAATGAGGGCCTAAATTTTTGTTAACAAATTGAATGTAACGCCTGCTTCTCCAAGCAAAAACGTCAAAATAATATCTAATCTAGCAAAAATTATTTATTCTTTATTATTATTGTTTTATTATTATTATTTTTAAAATCTTTTTTTTTTTTTTTATTGAATCTTTCTTGTCGAAAATTACAATTTGTATTCAAAACTTAATCCTAATTCTTATTTGTATTTGTTAGCCGTTAGCCGCTAATTATAATTGCATTCAAGTGTCCAAAATGCCTGCTAGGCTCAAAGTGTCGGATCTTTTCAGCCTCCGGTGACCTTCGAACTTTATTACATCCCGAGCGAGGAAGTTGGAATGGACCATTAGTTTATCTATGTATTTGAGTGAATACTTTTTAATTTCTTTCTGGATGGTAACGATGTTAAGATCTCTGTGGATAATGTCATTACGTTTATACCATGGGGCGCAGACAATTTGCCGTAATATACTAGACTGTTCTTTGTAGCTTCTGGATGTTTGATGCGCATGCAGTACCCCATAATTGGATGCCATATGTCCATATTGGTTTTATGATAGACCAATTTTTAAAAATCTAACAGAAGATTTCTAACACAATTATAAAAATAGCCTTGAGCAGCCCCTCCATTATACAATACTATTGCATAAGTTGTTCGCCATTTTATTTCTGTTTTGCCGTATATTATGCAGTAAGAGGCACAATGATTTCAATCTAAATATAGCGTAATTTTTATTGAAGAAAACGTATCCTATAAGCAAAACAACTTTGTACAATGTTGCCAACACATTTCACTGTATATTGCACTATTTTCGTTTCATTGCTGCCAATATATTATGCCACGATGGAATATCACATACACATTGCCAATATTATTGTACAAAACGAAAAATTCAACAATTACATTGCAAGTTTAATGCCCGCTTTCCAAAAAAAATTTCCAAAAAAAATGTTTATGGTTTTTTAAAAATTAGTTTTCTAACAACCTTAAAAAAGATTTTAACTCAAAAATTTATTGAAATTTACCTTTATAATAAATTTTAAATCTAACTTTTTAAAATTAAAAGTTTATATTTCGTTATTGTTTCAGGAACTCAGTACTTGGCGGACAAAATATGTTAAGAACAGTCCACATCCGCAATAATTTTAATTGGTGAGTACAAAAAGAAATTTACTTTATAAACAAAAAATATTTCCCTATTCTTTATTTTAATTAGGCTTGAGTTCATCAAATTTCATTTTCATTAAATTATTTCCACTGAGGAAAGGAATTTTTACAACTTGTAATTTTTATTAAAATTTATTGATAATTTTCCTTGGCTGAGCTGGGATTCGAACCGGGTTGATCTTTACATGTTTCAAGAATCAACACATTCTATCGTCGGAAGATCTTTGAGTTCCACCCACTGCACCACTTCGGTGCCCGTTAAGCCAACAGTTAAACATCAATCTTTAACCGGGTACTGGTGGTTAGAAATTTGCTGTAATTATCACTTAAATTTTAAATTACATGTTGCCTCCTTTCCTCTGTTTTTCGTATTCTTTCCGTCAAGACTTTGTCTTGAAAACCTGAATACATTTGTTTATTATTTTTTTTTGTCCACTTTCGTCGACATTTTTATTTGTACAAATTAAAGTACAAATGTAATGTAACCTAACCTAACTAAAAATCAAAATTGTTCTTAAAAACAAAATTTTGATAAAACTCATATAATTGTAAAAAAAAAATCTGACTCATTCATCATCGCCCAGCCTAAACCGCTGCCCCTAGAAACTTGAAATTTGGACTACCGATTGGTCACTCCCCAAATCGATCCACTAAGAGGGGATTTTCGGAAATTCGAATGTTTAGAGGGTAAAAAAAGGTAAAAACGGGACAATTCGGTAACCTCATATCTCCGAAACTAAAAGAGATGCAAAATAAATGTAATACTTATCGTTGTTCTTTAGAAAAAGAGACGGAAAGGTGTCTGGTACTTTTTTGAAATTCGGCCCTATTAGGAAGGGAAGGGGTAAAATCTGAATTTTATTACTTTTTTGCCACCCCATCTATCTTTTGAACCAATAAACATAGAAACAAAGTTAATACCATATTCGAAACTTATCAAACAAATACGTATATGAATTTGGTACTTTTTCGAAATTTAAACATGTAAGGGGTACTTTTTTTACAAAACATTTTCCTCCATTCATTGACATATTCGTACTAAATTATGGGCTGCCACTACAATACTGAAATTGTTGATGGTTTAAATTTCAGAATATCAAAAATTGAAAATTAACAGTTCAACTAAAAATCAAAATTGTTCTTAAAAAAAATTTTTTGATAAAACTCATATAATTGTATAAAAAATCTGACTCATTCACCATCGCCCAGCCTAAACCGCTGACACTAAAAACTTGAAATTTGGACTACCGATTGGTCACTCAACAAATCGATCCACTAAGAGGGGATTTTCGGAAATTCGAATGTTTAGGGGGTAAAAAAGGTAAAAACGGGAAAATTCGATAACCTTATATCTCCAAAACTAAAAGAGATGCAAAATAAATGTAATACTTATCGTTGTTCTTTAGAAAAATAGGCGGACAGGTGTATGGTACTTTTTTGAAATTCGGCCCTATTAGGAAGGGAAGGGGTAAAATTTGAATTTTATTACTTTTTTGAACCAATAAACATAGAAACAAAGTTAATACCATTATTCGAATTTTGGTACTTTTTCGAAATTTAAACATTTAAGGGGTGAAAATCGTAACTATTTTTGGTACTTTTTATTTACAAAACATTTTCCTCCATTCATTGACACATTCGTACTAAATTATGGGCTGCCACTACAATACTGAAATTTTTGATGGTTTAATGGTGGAAAAATATAGTACCCAAAAAAGGAAACACGGAAAATTTGATATTTTTCTTTAGCTTTTTGGTTTTACTAAAGTAGCGGGTTAAATGCTAGAATTTAAACAAGTTTAAACCTAGAAAAATAAACTTTGGCATAAAAATATGTCCACGAAGAAAAAGGAGACGCTAGCGAAGTAGCGGGGTGTATGCTAGTATATTATATTTTTGTACTCCTTAATTTAAGAAAAAATATTTTGAATTTATAAATTCATATTTTCATATGAAATTCGTTTTGTAAGGCCTCTACCAGATAATAAGAAATACAATTGAATTGCGACAATATTTCTGTCTTGTAAAGGGTGGTTAATTGCAAATAAAACAAAAAGTTTCAGAGAATTATCTTAATATTTTTTATTATGATAAAAGAATCTATCTATGACAATTACATGTGATACAAAATATCGGCTCCGGTGGCATACCTCTATCCGATGGTCCATATTTTCAATGACTCTTTGACATAATTGAGTTTCAGAGTCGTTAATGTGCCGAATTAACTCATCCTTTAGCCCTTGAATTGTTCTGGGCTTATTGACGTACACTTTTTCTTTTAAATATCCCCAAAGAAAGACGTTTAACGGTGTCAAATCACATAAACGGGATGGCCAATTAATATCGCCACGACGCACAGTGCTTTGTCCCCATATAACGAAGGGACATAAATAGAAGGAGTTGTCAGATATTTTTGAAACTACACTACACGTACACTAGCATCAAATAGCTTAGTTAAGAAAAATATGAATTTTTGGAGAAATCGGTTCAAGGACACGCCTACCTCCCATCTGCCCTGAAATGGAAAAATGTAATTTTAGCTTCAATAATGCCCACAAAACAACAAAAAATGGTCAGGCTAATGTACACACAACTAGAAACGTGTGTGCAAATTTTCATTTAAATCTGAACAAGGACTCAAGGTTCTGCCATATATCCTTTTTCTTAAAAATGCTATAACACTTTCAAAAATTATCCAATCGTAATAAAATTTTATATGGGAATTGATATTTGTTAGATATATATGTGTGCGGAATTTTGTAGAATCGGAATATTAATGTGAAAAATACAAAAATATCATTTAATGAAAAATGAGTTAAAAACGCTTAAAATGCTCTTGCAAAAATAACAAGTAAAAAAGTATAATCGGTCAAGCCCGACCATGTGATACCCTATAGTATAGTATTTAAAAACAAATTTCCTAGAGTGTAATCTATTTGGGACCCATGGGCAATCATGGACCCGCCAGAACAAAATTTTGTTATGAGGTTAAGATTCGTTTAAAAGTTCTTTCTCCCGAATATTGTTTAGATATCTTAAGCTCCGTATATGAGTTTTTTGGATGAGGGTTTATATGGAACCTATAGTCTATTTTGGAACTATCTGGACAACATTTTGTCATGACTTAGTAGCTATCGTAAAAGTCATTGCCGCCAATTTGTATGTAAATACTAATATTTTTAAGGAAGCTGGCATTAAAAGCTATTTTCTGGAGAATGATTTGTATGGGAGCTATGCTCAAAAATAGAAAGATTCCAATACAATTTGATAAGCTGATTTTGATTGCAATAAAATTAGTTTGGTTTGGACCAAATTTAATCTTGCCGATGTAATAAGATGGCTTTTGTAAAATTAGGGACCGATTCGTTCCATTTTTAATAGGCTTGGTCCTTGTACCAGTCACAGCCTTTGGGACAAATTTCATCAAATTGTCTCCGAATTTGCGATCTGTATGCACAAGGTTGCATGGACCGCCAGCCGGCCGGACGGACATCGTAAGATCGACTCAGAAAGTGATTCTGAGCCGATCTTATGAATTATTTGGAATTATTTCTTATTATATTCCTAATTAATTTTCTTTAAACTAATTTATTTATTATTTACATATGTATGTATGTTCATATTTTTTAATTACAATAAATCATCTTCAGTACTGAATTCTTCCAAAAAAATATTGCCGCTCAACGAAACATTTGTTTCGTCATCTTTAACTGGTACATTTTCTATCAGTATATATTTCTCAACTTCTTCAAAAAATATATTTTTTTTAGTCTTTGGATTCCTGTTTGAAGATAACAACGGATCTAAGGAATGTATTAAATGAGTCATTAAATCATTATGAGTGTCGTCGTGACGTTTTTCTGGTATGGGAAAGTCTGGTTTTTCTCACGATTTTGTGGTTGGCTTCCAATGCTTCTTCGGACAAGCACCCTAAAATTTATTTTAGTTATTAGTTACGTCTTATTATAATTACATAAAGCCACTTTAATACCTAAATATTTCTTATTATGTTCCTAGTTTATTTTTTTTAAACTAATACAATCTATGAAAATTTGAGCGAAAATCACGAAAATAGCATTTTTTTTAAATACATTTTTTTCAAGTTGTGGTAAAATTTTTTAATTTTTTTTCTTGTAGTTATTAGAAAACAGTCTAAATATTCGAAATCAGAAAAAAACCCATAGACGGTATTTTTCTTTTTTTTTTTTTTAATATTCCATCAAAGTTAGGAAATTTTTAGAGCTTAAGTAAATAATAAGCATTTTTCAAAACCATTAAAAAATATGTATAGGAGCATAATTCCCCTAAAATTTTTTATAGTTGGTTTAGAATAGAGTTAGGTGTAACAGAAAAAAATTTGAATCTCGTAATCCAGAAAATGAATTTTTTACAATTATTTTCTTGAAACAATAAAAAACTAAGGGCATTTGTGATCTCAGATTTTTGTTGTTTTTTATTGAACGGTATAAGTTTGAATTAATATTTCACAGTAGTGCAGCCAAAAAAAAAAAAAAAAAACACCTTATGTTTTAGCAGAGAAATTTTGCTAAAATAATGCAATATTACACCAATTTTCTTAAAACTTACAATTTATGAAAATTAACTTCCAGTTTAACGATATCGAACGTCATCGTTCGCATAGGAAATTACATTAAAAACAAACTTCGAAGAATGTTCGAATTTTGTTTTTGTTTTAAATGTAATTTTCTATGCGAACGATGACGTTCGAAATCCATGAACTGGCTGTAAAGCAATTTTGGGAATACAAAATTCTTTAATTTAAAAAATTTAGCTTGTCGTGCAAAATTCCCAATTTTTATTAATTATAAAAACACTGAAATTTATTGTTGGAGGTTAAGCTAGTTTCTTTGTGCATTTCATTGGTTGCTTAGGCCAGATCATCAGGAAACATTCTCCCAAACAGTTTTAGAAAAGCTAAAGATATTATGCAAATAAAACTGCAGAGTGAATGAGAATTGTAAACACTCAAAAAGTCTAATTTGCAACGATATCAAGGCTTAAACAAAATACCAACAATAAACAGCGATTTTATCTTTGTTACATTCCCGACTACAATTGAAAAATGTTCAAAAAGTTACATTATATTTATTTTTCATTATTTATTTACGGAATCTTCATATTTTTAATATGAACTAGCAATAATTAATCAAATCGTATCCTAATACTTTATTTATGTCCTGCCAGTGCCAGACAAAATTTTTTTCATCACGGGTTCTGTTCACTTTAATATATGTGTTTATCCCTCATCTTAATGGATAAGTGCTGCAGTGTCTCTTCTTCTTAAGCGAGTGTGGCCGCTATCATTTAAAATATTTCGAGCTAGTGGATTTGGGTGTTGTTCAAGCCTTTTTAAATATTTAACTGCATATTTTGTAATCATAGTTTTTACTAATGGCACATTGAGATCCTTATGAATGTTTGAGTTTTTAACATACCAGGGAGCGGCTGTGATTATTCGAAGAAGTTTATTTTGGCGCCTTTGAATTTTTTCGATATTAAAGGCCGAGGCAGTGCCCCATAGTTGAATACCGTAGCACCAGATAGGCTTTAAGATAGAGTTGTAAAGTAGAAGCTTGCAATCGAGACTAAGGACAGAATTTCTTCCAATAAGCCAATGAATTTGAATGGCTTTTAGTTTCATTTGGGCTAATTTTGCCTCTATACGGCATTTCCACGTTAATCGCCGATCCAGATGTGTTCCGAGATATTTAACATGCGAATGTTGAGGAGTTATTTGATTATTAATTGTAATAGGAGGGCAAGAGTCCCGGCGCAAGGTGAATGTTATATGTACGCATTTTTGCTCATTGATCATTATCCTCCATTGCCTTAACCATATTTCCAGTTGAAATATATGATGCTGTAAGTATCGAGATGCTTCATAACGGTTTTCGCGGACGCTTAGAAAAGCTGTATCGTCTGCAAATGTTGAAATTTGGGTGTAGTTATTTGTTGGCATGTCCGAAGTATAAATTAAATATAATAGAGGTCCCAGGATGCTGCCTTGTGGGACTCCAGCGCCAATGGGCTGAGGTGAACTTAAGAAATTTTCTTTTTTAATAATAAATTGACGACCGACCAAGTAGCTTTCTAACAGCTTGTGTGTGTTAACCGGTAGGTTTAGCTTGAGAAACACCGCTGAAGAGAGCGGAGCAATATTTTCTTTCTTCAAAGGCTTTTCTTATGGCGTTTACTATCCGATGGGTTTGTTCAATTGTGCTATGTTCTCTTCTGAAACCGAATTGATGGTTAGGTATACACCCATTGTCATTTAAAATTGGATTCTTTTCCTGGCTTTGGTATCATCGTAACTAAGAAGACCTTCCATTCTTGAGGGTAGTATTCAAGGCGTAAAATAGCATTAAAAATTAAAAGAATCATTTTCTTTCCTATGCTGGGTAGCTCCAGAAGCATTTTGTTTCTGATCTTATCAAAACCAGGAGCCTTCTTGGGTTTGAAATCACAAATAGCTTTTTCGATTTCTCTTAACTCAAATCTTAGGGAAACAGCTGCTCTAGCAGCAACAGCTGGTAACTCGACCGCAATATCGTGAGATATGTTTGGGGTAAATACGTTTTTTAAATGATAAACAAACAGATTTCCTTTTTTAACACCATTTCTTGCCCAACTTCCATTCAAGTTTCTTAATGGTGGTTTCGAGACAACTGGCCTTTTGAGATTTCTAGCTGCACGCCATAATTAAGATATACATTTTATAGAAAATTTTTTTTAAAAATTTACTGGTCATTTGAATTTTTTTTTTAAATTTGCTTTTAATAGGTATTATCCCAAAATTTCTCGAATATTTTCCTAAAATTTTATTTTATCAAAACATAATTTTTCAAAACATCGCTAATTAAAGCGTGTTTGTTAAATTAATGAAAAAGTTATTAAACTACATTTCTTCTTACAAAAACGAAATATAAAGTTCTTTAAATTATTCATTACAAAAATACCAATAATATAATTTCCTATCGTTCATTTATTTTCAAATTTCTTTACATACAACCACATCAAAATAAAAAAAAAAATAAAAAACCTTCACTGATACAACTCCTTCAAGTTCTGAAATTATCCTTCATTCATTTTTAATAATTTCAAAGACCTACGCAATAATCCTTCATTTTCAGTTCGATGCAAATGTATGTATGTATGTATCTGTGTTCGTGTGTATTGTAAACTAAATACCAATATCAAGGATTTTTCAAATACAGTCACAATTCACAACTCGACTACAGCGAAGAATATTTTAAATGCCTTTGTGACTATTTAGTACAAGTGAGTAAATTGAAGAGAGAGTATGTAAGTGAATTAATGAGTTTGTTTGTGTGTTTGAAGGTGGCATGTTGTAAAATTATACATGTGTTGTCATTTCAAATAATAAAAACGTCATTACTATGACAGCTTTATAAGAAAAATTTTTATAATTAAAACGACAACAACTGCCAGTCAGTAGCAGCGCTAGCAAAAAAATTACCACAATTATTAATGTAATTGACTTAAACACGCTTAACATACCAACACAATCAAAAATGGAGTCAACAAAAAAAAAAAAAAAAAAAAAAAAATTAAAAATTTTACAGTTTGCTTGGAAAAAGTACAAGGAAATAGTTTGAACATTTTTAAATTAATAAAATTTCCTATTCATAAAATCGAAAAATTGAAATTGTTTAACTATAGGCAATAGTCTCGTTTTTAATGACTTATTAGTTTTCCCTCGTATATGATTTTGCTATTAATAAATCTTTCACGTAAATTAATACAACTTTCGATATAGTCAGCAATTTGTAAAGCACTGAAAATGTCAACGGCAGCGACTCTACTAATAATGTCAATCAAAAATTTCATTTACACATGCATTAAAGGCACGAAAAGTTAATCACTACTGCTGCATTTCTCCCTCTCGCTCCCTCTCTCTTTAACATATACGCACTTTGTTTTTGGCACCGGACTATTTTCAAAATCCAGCCAATCAAATACAAAATTACTTGAATGTCTGACGTCTTTAAAATTAGTTGAAAACTTTGGCTATTTACAAACAATTTCGTTAAGAAAATTTTGTTTTAGGCAGTGTTTAAATAGCCAAACCTAAAGTTAAGCAATAGCAACGAAAACATCCCAGCTAGCATTTTGTATCATAATCAAATCTTTTAGAAATTAGCTTTAAGAGCAAAAATAACCGCATATGAACTCATTTTTCGATCGTAAATGATACTCTCGTTGTGAGAAAATGGTACTCTGCCGTTGAATCACCTCAAAGAATCATTTTTGATACAATTGTGTTTGAGAATATGTGAATCCTTTTTCAATAGCTCTAGTTATACAGCCATGTCCCAGAGTTCAATTCCGGAAATGGAATTCATTCCGTATTTTGGTGCTTCAGAAAATTACTAAAACATTTTTCAGAATAAAACTATTTTTAATTAGTATTGTGGTTATTTTGTTAAACTATTTATGCTTTTCAATCCAAATTTTAATATTTTTATAAGTCTAAAGTTCATCAAGTTTAATTTTCATTAAATTATTTTTATAAAAAAAACGAAAGGAAGTTTACAACATGAAAATTAATTAAAATTGTTATTGATAATTTTTTTTTATTTCTTGACTGCAGCTGGGCTCGAACCCAGGCTTTCACGGACAGGTTAACCTGAGATGTTTCGATTGCAACCACTCAACCTCTTCAGAGGGGTTTGCCGTTTAACACTCACACCCAACGACGACCAAATTGTATTTAACCTTTGGTAGATCGAAATTTGCTTTGAATGATTATCTATTTTTAATTGATGTTAATGCTTTTAATTTTATCAACGTTGCCTGAAACAAATGGATTTTATTGTAGAAGAGGCTTAGAGGGGCTAATCCTTGCTTTTTCCCTGATTTAAAACATTGCAAAACGTCTAGTTTTTATTGTTAGCTTATGTGGGATTCTTTTTTGATGTATTATTGCAAAATTTTAAGATTTAACTTCTCTTCAGCAAATTTAACTTTAAGCTACATACTAACGACTTTTAAACTTAAAATTAGCATACAACCTTCACGTACGTATTTGCATACGACTTAAACGCGAAATCCCCTTTGTTTCTTTTTGTTAGCTTTTTACAAACATTTTTATATTAACGAAGCCAATGCAAGCACTAACTAACTGAAACAAAAACGACTTAACTACGAAATCAAAGAAATTTAAAAAAGACGCAACTTGAAACGACGCAAACAGGGGGTTTGAGGTTTTTAATGGCCATTTCACTTAAAAACGCAAAAATGTATTTTGCTAATTTTGAGCATATATTATATAATTATTGCCCATCGTTACCCAGGAAAACCTTTTTGATTTTTTGTTGTAGGTGGTAGTTATTTCAAACGTTACCTGGTTAGTAGTTGTCGTTAGTCTGAAAACTCCAATAAGTACTTACTACATAGTAATGACACCAGCAACTACAAATTACTTCTATTTTTTCACTACTTAATATTTGCCTTCTTATGATCAGCTTAATAACTACTTGTTTGTTGTGTTGTTTTCAGTACTGAATATTTGAATTCTTTGGACACCTCGAACAAAAATTAGTAGTTATTCAGCCGAAAAATAAGCAGTATTTATTTTCTCCCACATTACTTGCTAACTTACCAGGCAAGTAAAGTTTTTGCTGGGTGGCCATTAACTTTCCCATCTTTATCACAACCGCTGCTCTTATTTTTTTTAGCTAAACCGTTTTCCAGCGATCAAAGCCAGGGCTGTGGAGTCGTCAAAAAATAGTTCTTACTCAGACTCCAACTCCGACTCCTACTCTAACCTTGATGCTGGATGTAAGTGAGACTGGTCCTTATTTGAATTTAAACTCTTTTTTTAATGCAAGAAAATTATTCAAATTTCAAATTAAAATTTCAAGTCGATATTTTAATTCGAACACGTGCCGCATTAAGCTTTCATATAGTTATTTACGTATGTTTAGACGACTGGTCCTTATTTTCTGACATTTTAAATTTAAAAAAAAAACTTTTAGAAATTTTTTTAAGTTTTTCGTGCCGAAAAGTTTTGAAGTCGGAATCGCAAATTGTTGTGGATACTTCAACTCCGACTTTACAGACCTGCTCGAAAATAGGGCAAGATCTGTGCTATAAGTCGGGTAAGGAAAATCTTCGCAATCACTATTGCTTAACAGGTTAAAAACTGGCCTTGCGATCAAGGAACTATAGGGCTTAATGTTGCGGGCGTTTTAGGGCCATTGTTCGCTTTTTTACGGTACAGATCCTCTGTAAGCGACCGATTAAATTCCAGCTGATCGGAATAGATGGGAGCCTTCTGGTCTCACCAAATACAAAAAATTACCTTGCCGCCATATAAATTTGGCTTTGATATTGATTCGCCTGGTTTCCGGGGCTTTACATACCATTTATTGTGCTTCGGGTTGCTGAAATAGATCCATAGTTAATGAACATGATGACTTGATACAGAAATAAGTTTTTTATAGAGTTCAAGCAACATTTTGGATCTTTCAATATATCTAGGCTTTAAATCATGTGGTACCCAGTTTCCTTCTTTTAGGACAAATCCTGCTGCTTTTAAGCTTTTTTAAGTTGTTGTTTTATTGTCTGCCAATGATTTTACAAGGTTTTATTTTTGAATTTGGCAAAAATCTCCATGGAGTCATGACTTAAATTTATCATCCTTGAACTTTTTTGCCGCACCTTTGCAATCTTTGACTTTCGCGTCAAAGTCTTGCCTTTTGAACCGCTCAAATCGCGTTGACATTGATGTAAAACTTTTAAAAGAAAAGCTCTGAATTCAAATTGTTTAAGTCGAGCAAAACATAATGTAAATGATCCCTTGTTGGCACACAACTCGAATTTTTTCAAGCAGAAAGAAACACTTTATTGTTGACATTATTTCGTTCAATGACAAAGAGAGAATAAATGAGAGAAGCTAACCTGATGTTTATCAAAGACACAAACCATGACAATTATTTTTAAGTTAGATTTAACGTTTGTCTTGGGAATTGAACAACAACACTTAAATCTTGATTACATTTAAGTGTAATTATTTTGAATTTGTTATTAATTGTTCTCTATCTCTCTTTTTAAACACCCCTTTCATAATTTCATTACAATTTTTTATTTTGTTGAAACTTGATGTACGTGTATGACGTTATGCGTGTCACTAGAACATAAATTATTTCATGTCTGCTCTCTTGTTGTTGTGTTTGTTGCTTTCAAACGTCAACAAAATCTTTATTATTAATATTTTTTGATGAAGTCAAAACATTGTTAAAAAGAATATGAAAAAATACCCAAACATCAAATGAACATTTATAAACGTACATACATATTTATGTGTATGTGTGTCTGAACTTTGTTCGTGCGACACGTATGACGACATATTTTATATTTGTGCGAATGAGTGAATCGCTGCTTTTCGCTGAAATGAATGAAATGAAATCAGACAATGTGAATATACAATTGCGGAAATGACATTTTGACACTTTTTAATTGGAGCGTAAGTATTTGAAGAAAGAAGTAGGACACAAAAAGTGCTCATCAAAATGAAATTTAATTAAATTATTGTGTAATAATTAATTAAAACGAATTTGCTGATTGTTAGCAGAGAGTTAAAGTGGAACATAAGTGTGTTCGTAAAAGGGATGCTTGTTTGGATTGTGTTATTCTTTTGCTTTTTTTTTATTCTTTACTGGTACATAATAATTCAGTTTGAGGGAAATTTATTTGCTTAGTGATTTTTTGAATTTGGGGAATTTTTTAGAAATTGTGATGTTTTTGGAAAATTTAACAACGATTTGCTAGTTTTGAATAATTTACCATTTTTGGAATTTTTTTTTGAAAAACTTTCAAAAAATTTGTCATTTTGGAAAAACTTTTCCAAAACTTTTTGAGAAAGTTTGCAAACATTTTAAGTAAGAAAAGTTGCAACTAAGGAAAATTCCCATTTTTTTGGAATGATTTGTAGCATTTGAATAAAACTTTAGGAAATTTTAAATTTTTGGGAAAATGTTCATTTGTTTTGAGGAAATTTTATCAAAAATTGTTAGCAGGTCTATCAGGCCGAAGTTGCCGGTTCAATTCCTGCCAGTGGCTCTGTTTCACTACAAAGTAACGTAGACCTTCTACTTTTGCACGGTTAATTAAGTTCGAATATAATTTGTTATTTGTTTATTTTATTTGTTATTGGCGCCCTATGCTCCAGTGGGAGTTAAAGGAACATATAAATGTATATATATAATTTGTTATTATGGCAGCCTTGCTCTCGAAGAGATCTGAGCGTCCATTTACACACACTGGATTAGATTTCGCAGGGCTCTTCGATGTAAAAAGCTATTCCGGCCGATCCTGCCGAATATCGAAAGGTTACGCTTGCGTTTTCATATGTTTTTTTTTTTGATAAAGGCAATACATCTAGAAGCCACCTCTGACTGATGCATTCAGGCTATTTTAGCAGCATGCAGACGCGAGGATGTCCTTTACACCTTCATTCAAATAATGGAACTACGTTCGATAGCGCATCTCGACTTTTAGCGAGAGAGTTTATTGAAACTTCACAACAATCCGTCTTAGCCAATTATGCTCATCAGAATATTTTATTCCAAAAGGAGCTCCCTATATGATTGGTTTGTGGGAAGCTGGCGTAAGATTCTTCAAAACCTATTTTCGAAAGACCACAGGATGCTACAAGTACAATTTTGAAGAGCTGTCAACTTTATTGTCCAAAATTGAATCGTGTCTTAATTCTAGACCATTATCTCCCCTTTCAACCGATCTAACTGATCTCTGCGCATTGGCCTCTGGACAGTTTCTAATAGGAACTCCTATTCTTGCACCGGTCGACCCACAGATAAACGGTTCGTCTATATCGCTGGCCTATCGACTACAGAGATTAAAGTTGGTCCATCACATGGAAGAATGAATATCTGAGAGAATTGCACAAAAGCGTAAAATGGCAGAGGCCAGAAGTTAATCTTTCTAAAGGTGCACTGGAAGTGATCAAGGAGCGAGAATCTTCCACCGAATGCATGGCGACTTGGTCGGGTTGTAAAAGTCTACGCTGGATCAGATAAACGAGAGAATGAGAGTCGCTGATATATTAACTCAGCGCGGGCTAATAACAAGGCCAATAGTTAAACTTATAATGCTACCTGCGAAATCTTAGTTTATATTCGATGCATTTTGCTTATATCTGTTTTATTATAATTTTTTTTGTTTTCAAGCTCATCATGCCAAACATTTCTTCTAAGTCCAAGTCCACTTCTAAAACCTTCTTGAAAAGTTATAATGCTTACCTTTGCCGTTTATGCAATAGCCCACATCCGCTAAGAAAATGTCGCAAATTCCTTGCGAGGTATATTTCAGATCGCATAAACGCCGCATGTGTCAAAAAGTACTGCCAAAACTGCTTGGGACATGATCATTCGCATGGCAAGAGTTTTTCTAAAGACGGCTGCAAGCACTGTCACAAGTTTTACCACATTTTATTACATGCCAACCCACGACTGGTAAAGGATCTTATGCCCTCATGTTTCAGATCTCTTTCTTGGTCACGTTCAAAGTTGCCAGAACCATTCTCTTCATCCAAAAACCGCGGTTCGTTTGCCTCCACTTCCAAAAGACAACCTCCGAAGTCAACCGATTCCAAATCGACGTCATTAACCGAAATTCCACGCCAGAACACAACTATTTTACTTCCTACCGTGCTGGTAAAAGTTGGCACTACGACGTCACATGCTCATTGTTTGATGGACTCTGGTTCATTTTTAAGCCGTGTATGAAAGGGGTTGGTGGACAAACTAAGTCTAATAACATAAACTCTTCATAATGACACCATTTGTCCAATCGTTCTGAAGTCCAGGCACGATTCTGCTTCTAAAATAGAATGAACCTTTCGAGTTGACAATCGTATAGCCCTTCGTACTTCTGCGAAGTAACTCGCTGACTCTTTCAAAAAGAACTTTCAGGACTCATTCTATATAGACATTATTATCGCATCAGATCATTACCCAAAAACTAGAATGAGTAATATAAGGTCTTATTTAGCAGACACAAGCCCTCCAAGCCGCATTCCATACATATTTATTTTGTACACAGATTGTCATTGGGCGCAAGCCCTTCCACACTCCCTTTAATAAAAACTTTGATCGGTCACTTAAGATAAAAAAAATAAATAAAAATGAACAAAATCCTTTCTCCCTTCTTAAAGAAAGGAGTAGCGAATGTGTAAAGAATATTTTTAAAGGTCATTCAAAAAGAAATTAATACCTTCTAGAAGGCATGCTTCGGAAGGCAGGATATCAGATGAAGCGAATCTTTTTGATATGAGTAAAGACGCCTTCAAAAAGGACTGCTAATTGTGGTCCTTTCAAAATTGACCGCTGGGTAATATCACAAGGTGTTTTTTTTTTTTTTTGCAAATCGTCTTACCTACCGCCCAAAGTACGGTGTTCGGTTGGATGATTTATGGGCCATGTAACTTTTAAAATCATTAATGTACTTTTCATAGGCAATAGGCAAAATGCAAACATTTTTCATGTATTTTAAAATAAGTAAACAAAATCTTTTGTAAGTAAAAAAAAAAAAAAATTTTTATCGCTCCTTAGTGTTCGGCTCGGTAGATTTGTGGAAAACACAAACGCTAATAGTGTTTGTGTAGAAAATCATTTTGAAAAATAACGTTTCCCTGTTAGTCGTCTTTCGAACACAAAAATAATACTGTTTTTATCAAACTCAACAAAAGATAAGAACATTTAATTCCGTTCTTTTTTGTATAAATACACAAACTTCGTTGTGTTCGGTTCGGCTCATTAATGTTCGTCCCTTTTGGCTGGTAAAAAAAATCAAAATTTTTTACAAAAAAAAAAAAAAAAAAATCCGCATACCAAAACAAAAAGCCAACAAAATAATTTTACACAAACAAAACATATACACATTATACACACAAACTATTCGTTCTGCGGTCGTTGCTAAAATTGTTGGTTTGTTCATTTTTATCAATGTTAACAAAAGAAACATTATAGAACATTTAAATATAATGTTTGTCTATAGTATCACTACAATTGTTCTGTTTTTTTAACGAAGTACTGAACGCTATATACTGTTCGGCTCTCTCTGGCAAATATATTTAAGGGTTGTTTTCGTCTACACAAACACTAAAAAAATTGATATCGTTCTTAGGTGTGTGAGCTGTACGCTTAATAATGTACTGTTTTTTTCGAACACTTTGTAATTTTCTTTTTCCTCTAAAGCAGCCTCATAGACAATATCCTGGGGGGCTACTCTCTATTGCGATGCGAAAGAAAATTGTATCAAATCTAGCGATTGGTACTCTTTAATACGTTTGCGCATATGTCTTTCGCATCTTTTAATTTTTTTTCTTATCGTAAATCATCACTTTATTTTATTTAAACTTTCCAGTTTCAAATATTTTTACACTCTTTGGCATTTCATTACTGTAAATCCGCGCCATCTTTAATTTTTATTGCCACTTTTGCTTCTTTTTCAGAAAATTTTGCAAAAGTGATAGAGGGTACCAAGTTGGCATTTAGCTTTCGCATCGAACTAGTTTTCGCATCGCAATGGAGAGTAGACCCCCTGTTTTTGTTGAGCTTAGATTTTATTGCATGTATCCAGAAAGGTGGGCGGCAATGTTAATGCCAAAAGTGCTTATCCAGCCCTGGTCATTAATACTGGTGAGGCGTAAGATTTCCCCCCTTTTATAATATATATGAAAAAGCTAAATGATGCAATTATCGCCCTTTCTCATTTTCTCATAATGCCTTAAACAAAACGCGTCAACAGGCTTTAAAGGTCTATGAAGCTTTTTCCGTTTTGGCTTAACTAATTTTTGGCTCTTGTTCTGTTTCTAGCCAGCGAAGAAGGTAATACATTTCTCCCATAAAATAGTCAAACCTAAAATTCTAAATTATTGGTTTTTTTCATTTCATTTCCTATGGGGTATCATTTTCTGAGTAAACAAAATAAAGTTAATTTTAGTTTGTTTATTTATATCGACTCAGGGAATTTCCGTCCAGCATTCTATGCTCACGGTTATTATAATAACATTTGTTATTGTTGTTTTTTGTTGTTTTTTTTTTGTTTATTGGCGGTACAATCCTCTTGTTGTCATAGATCCCATCCCCACACACTTAGGGCTAATAAATCAGTGCAAGTTAAATTCTGTTTTTGTTTAAAACTGTGTTTAAATCAGCCAATCTTTATTTCATTAAACATATAAAACATAGAAACTGGGAATTATTTCCTTTCGCTGGGAACAAGAAAATACAATATAATAGTCTGGTAGTGTATAAAGTCATTTCTGAATAATTGAAGGAAAAGGACTTTTACAAAAAGCTTTATAAAATACATAAAGCTGGAGGTCCATAACGCCTCCATGCAGCGCATGCTTTTATAACCTTACTTGCGTTCTACGTTTCAAGTTACATGCAACGCTTTTTATGCAGCAGCAGCACAAGTAAAAATAAAATTTAATTTGTCAAAATCAGCTGATTTGTTCGAACACTGCTTGTGACGCTTACAAAAGTAGAAAGTAAACCTACTTTTCGCCTCAAGGCATCTACGCTTTTGCGCATGTAACTTACTACGTATAACTACACAGATTCTACTTTTTGACAGCTGCGTATGCTGCGAAAAAGCGAGTAACGCGTGGTGTGGACCTCCAGCTTAACTGAAATTTAGTTCATAGAATAAATTCGAAAAATAAAAAATGTTTTACATATATATAAAACATATCGAAACGCGAAAAATCGGGCGTTTAAACTACCAACACAATCTATAATAATTTGACATTTATCGTAGTGCTGCCACATTATTATTTTTTACAATACATATAATATGGCACTGATTTACAGCTGTTGAGATTAAACTACATATAAAATTAAGTTTAGTTCAACTAGACCAATGTTTAAACATTCACTGATTTATTAGGCATTATAATACATTCCTTATTTTTGTACCTGTATTTAACAATCGATATATTCACTAGAAATAATTTCTATGGCAGTTCAACGTTTGCCGGGTCAGCTAGTTTTTTAATGTAAAACAGAAATTGTCTCGTTAACTGAGTCATCACCAGGGCAACCATAAATATGCAATGGAATGTTTTTCCTTGTGCCACCAACGAAGGCAGAAACAATATATTTATCCGTTTTAGAGCTTTTTAAGTGTTTTCTCATCGATTTGTTAGTGCATATTTTTGCATATTTTACCATTTGTAGGATTTTTTTTTGCATAATTGTGTTAAAAGAGCTTTTTTACAGCATTGTTTGAGTTTATAGCGCATACTTTGCCTTTTTGAGGCATTTTTGATACATGTTAAATTTTTTATATGCCTACTTCGCAGCAAATAACAAATTTTGGCTTTTCTGTTATAAATATTTATCTGTATCTTTAAGACTCAGAATTACTTTTTAAAGTGATCTAACGCTGTCCATCCGTTAGCCTGGCTGGTTGTCTGTTCAAGTTTGCTTTGTGCGCAAAGTACAAGTTGCAATCTTGTAGTGAATTTGATCAAATTTGGTAGATACACTTTAATTTTACTAAAGACGGAGTCTATGCAAATAATTAGAAACGGTATAAAATTTCACATATTCTCCATTAAAACTTCTTTCCAAATAAGACTCTTTGTGTCCGTTAACCATCTTATTTTGTTGGCATTTAAATTAAATTCACTCCAAAAATATTTTACTGCTAATTAAATTCTTTTCGAATCAGTTTACATTTGCCCAAAGCTCCTATCTATAAACAGCTTTAACTTTCTTTTAAATGTTAACATTAATAAAGACCTTATGCCACTACATTTTTAATGCATTGTTCAAGTTTTGGTGAACAGTGCAAATATAAAGTAATAGAAAAATTTACCAAGTGCGATAAAAAATTAAGTTATGTCAAAAAAAAAAAATGTAAAATTGTTCAACTTAAAATTGACATTTCAAGCTTGAAATGTTAAAAGAGTTGCTGAATCAGCGGTTTATGGGCAAATTCAGCGATTTACCGCTTTTTGTTTGTAGGTTTCTCATAAACAAAAAGTTGGCAGCATTAAATAAAATTAACAGAACAGGGATGGCTAAGTTGTTTCAATTGTACTTTTTTGTTGATACTTTTTAAACTAAGACTTATAATACCTTTTTGTGGTGTTTTTTATAAACATAAATAAAATTAATTTCAATTAAAAAAATCTTTTAGTACAATTAGGGTAAACAATTAAAATTTTTAAAGGTTGTTGGTTCAATTTTAAAAATTCTCTACGCCATCCCTGAAACAAAACCATAACGAGAGAAAAAAAAAAAAAATAAAAAACTTTGTTTACATTTTTTTATAGTTTGCTCTTTCTAACATTTACTGTTTCTTTCTATCAATTCTATATCAATTAATGAATAAAAAATGTAGTGTCATAAGGGCTTAAGCAATTTAGCGACCGTTCCTCATATCCCTTTAAGACAAAACATCTCATATGCACACAGAAAAAAATATCAATGTAAAATGAACATGACGAAATGTTGATTGAGAATTATTTAAATTTATCATTATGTCATATTAATTTTAAATGAAAAAATATTAAAATAACCTTAAATCCGTTTATTTAATATTATTCACTGTCAAAATAACATTGTTCAGTATTGAATCCATAAAAACGTGTTTTTTTATATTAAAATCAAAAGTTTATCTTGTTAAATTAACATTCATACATAATTAAGTTTGTACAATTTTTTTATTTTCATGTTTAAAATATGTTATATCAGGTGATTTTTAAGAGCTATAGGAAAGTTAAAAAAAAAACACATGAAATTCAGAAAAATGCATGAAATCTTTGTTTGAATCGATAGTACGGTCCATATAATTTAATGTTTGAAGATTATTTCATGCAAATGTTGACCGTGACTGCGCCTCAAATGGTCCATCCGCTTAGTCCAATTTTGGCATACACTTTCCAACATTTCGGCCGGTATCTCATGAATAAATGCTTCAATGTTGTTTTCAAATGCGTCAATTGAAGCGGGCATATGTGTATAGACATGAGCTTTAACATAGCCCCACAAAAAATAGTCTAAAGGCGTTAAATCGCACGATCTAGGTGGCCAATTGACCGGTCCCGAACGTAAAATAAAATGTTCACCGAACTCGCCTCTCAATAAGTTCATTGTTAAGCGTGCTGTGTGGCATGTGGCACCGTCTTGTTGAAACCACATGTCATGCAAGTCAAGCTCTTGAATTTTGGGCAAACAAAAGTTGGATATCATTCTCACGGTAGCGCTCACCATTCACAGTTATGTTACGATTCGCATCATCTTTGAAGAAGTACGGTCCAATGATGCCACCAGCCCATTAACAGCACCAAACTGTGACTTTTTCTGGATGCATTGGCAGCTCTTGCAATGCTTCTGGCTGATCTTCACTCCAAAATCGTCAATTCTGCTTATTAACGTACCCATTGAGCCAAAAATGAGCTTCGTCGCTGAACACAAGAAGCGCGCGATGAACTTTCTTAACAGAGCAAGCATCTTGAGAATAAATTTCAATAATTTGCAAGCGTTGTTCGTTTGTAAGACGATTCATGGTTAAATTATAGACCAAACTGAAGATGTTTGACAGTGAAACAAAACACGAAACGTGCGTCAGCGGTTTAAACCAGTGTTGCCAAAAAAATAATAGCTAAACAATCACCCGATATAAAGAAGACAATTCCGTATTCTTTTAATTAAAATTATTTAGTTAAATCGTACATTAAGTTTTCAAAGTAGAATGATGACGAAAACCATATCGCGCGATTCTGCTGATGCTTTTGTTAACAAAGGAGAATACAAAATAAGTGAAACATGTGTTGCAGGGGTAAGTGTTTTAAATTATTCTTAAATAAATGCATATGTTGTCTCTAAAGCTGCTTCACACTGTTATATCACACTCCAACCAATTTGATTCTACATGAAATTCACGTTGTTTCAACTTGAAATAACTTTCATTCAACGTGATTCGGATTGTTATTTCAACATAAATTACATTTTGTTCCAACTTTACTGCAATGTTAAATTTGTTTTAAAAGAAAAAAAAAAATGTTGTTTGCAAGTTGTTGTAAAATCAAGTTGAATTAACATTAAAAACGTATGAAGCAAAATCACCACCGAAAAATTTTAAATCAACCTTGTTTTCGACGTTTTTAATTTGATATTTTTCTGTGTGTGGATGTTAATATCTAGATAATTTTCGGCACAAATAACTCTTATATGTATGATTTTTAACCTCTTAACATAACATTATTTTTGTTAGCCGATGACTGCCCATCGTTCCAAATTGGTTAAAATCTCGAAAATTCGCCCATTAATACTATGTTGCTTGGGCTTTACCGACTATGATTTAAGGATTGTTGTTATTAAAAGAACTGTTATTTAATTGTTGAATATTTTGTTTTCAAATTAACAATTTTTGAATTTTTTGAGAGATATTTTTAACAATTTTCAGTGCAAATTTTTAAGTTTTTACTGCATATTTAGTGCGCATTTTTTAGCGCATATTTCTGGTTTCCCTGGTCATCATTGTCAACCCCCCCCCCCCCCCTCTCCTGTATTTCACACAGTTCCCTTAAACAAATTGAAAGGAAAACTGCGAGAAAAAACCAATATAACTGGCAATATAAAATCGTTTTAAATATTCCTTAAGCCATTTATTGCACTTCCTT
Source organism: Pollenia angustigena (assembly GCA_930367215.1). Taxonomy (NCBI): domain Eukaryota; kingdom Metazoa; phylum Arthropoda; class Insecta; order Diptera; family Polleniidae; genus Pollenia; species Pollenia angustigena. The sequence goes on from OV884056.1 coordinate 75,452,763, forward strand.
GCAGTGACATTTTTCTGTACGTCCAGAGCAGGTTGGTATCAATTGGTGCTGCCCATTTGGAGACTGGCATGATAATCTATTTATAATTTACAAAACGAGTGCAAAAATGAAGCAGGAATAAATAAATAAATGAACCAGGGAGAGAAGTTTATTGAAAATGAAAAGAATGAACGATTGTGCAGAATGAAATTCAATTATTTCATTTTAAACTCTTTTATTTTATAAACGGAAAATTCGATTAAACGGATAATAGTGCCAGCGAATACACAAGACAGTTGGGTTCAGGAAAACAAAATCTTTTAAAGCCTTTGTTTAAAAATAAATCACACCGCAGCAGCAGCAGTTTTTATGGTTTATTTTTGCAAGTTAGTGTTTAAAGAGATTAATAAACGTTTTCAATATGAATGACTATGAAGAGAGAAAAGAGACATGATAAAATATAAGAGCCAACAAGGATTTGTGTGTGTGTTATGGGTTAAATTGACTCACAGGAGGAAGGAAAAAAAGGTTTAGTATAAAATTAAATTTGTACTTGTTTTCTTTTTAATCCTTTTTTTTTACACAACGACAATTAAGAATGAGTTTTTTTTGTTTTGCTGTGAAATAAAATGCAATAATGGTTGCAATTGTTTTTTAAATATATATTTTTTTTCAATTCAATTGGAGTTTTAATGCTGACTGGCTGCTGACTTGTTTGTGGTCGAGATGTTGGAAATACTGTTTATTTTAAATTTTCGTATGTTCGTTGTTTTATTTTCTTTATCTTTTTTTTTTCTTTCTGTAAAAGTCAATGATTTATGGTTAACAAAATGTGATAAATTTTAACTTTTATGCTCATCATGTAAGCAGATGGATGGCTGTGTGTGTGTGTGTATGTGTGGCGCTCTGCCCTTTTAAGTGTGTGTTTTGTTTAAATGTGACGTACTATAAGTAAAATATTCTGGTCATGTGATAAATGTTCATAGATATTGAATATTACTCATACGTCTGTATGTCAAAATAAGAAAAATTATATTGTAGTTTATTTAAATTAATGTTTGAATATTGTATGAATTGAATAATGTTGGATATACATTAGTTGAAAAACGTTTCTATGTTTGTATGTCAAGTAATCAGTGTATAACAGAAGTGCCCAAGTGATGGGAATCACTATCAATTGTGCTAACTTGAAATATTAGTCACGAGTAAAAAAATGAGTGTAATTGCAATATTAAATATGCATGTGTTAAGTTGTCTTTAAATTAAGAATTTAAATTAAAACTTAACTTATTAGTTACAATTTTATAAGCCCAATTAAAGGCAGATTCACAATGAAAGCAACATTTTCACTGGGTGTTCCAAATTAAAGCAATAACCTTTTTTTTGTAAAAGAAAACATTGGCCAATTTTTCCTTGAACATTAAATCTGTTCTTATTAACCTTGCAGCCACACGTTCAAGTTGTTCTTGAGAGTCTTTTACACATACTGCGTGTCAAAATTTACATAAATTGAAAGCTGTGACGTAGGCTGCACTCAATTTGTAAGCAATTACCTTTCAAGATGTCAACAACAACACAATTTATAAAGACAAACTTGTACACAGCTGTTAAATTGAAAGTAAAATTGCCAAACAAATGGAAAGGTGAAATTGAAAGCCATCTCGTGGTCAATTTAGAAGGTGTAAGTGTGTTAGTAAAAAGTGAGAGTGTATTGTAAATTGAAAGGAATTACAAGGGAAACTTGATCGTGTGGCTGCTAAGTAAAAGACAAAATAAACAGGATCACAAAAACGGCATTTTATGCCGTATTTATTAAAATATTTTTAATTTTATAAAGTTTTACAAAACAAATTTTCTATAAAAATTTTACTAAATAAATTTGTGCCGCTTAAGAAAAAAATTAATTGAGCAAAAAAAAAAAAAAAAAAATCTCAATATGTTTTTAATTCAAAACATTTTATTTTAAGATCTCATTTTAATGTGTGCTAAATTCCCAATTCGTACTGTTGGTAAACACACTAAAATTTATTGTGGATGGGATAAAGCTACACAGAGAAAACAGATTCGTGATCACAACCGAACTTGGCGCCAATCGAATTTCATCGGTTGCATGTACTATCACACAATTCGGTTACAATTACTGAAAATTTCGTTGCTTAGCACAATATTTTTGATAGCAACAATTGAATTTTAGTACACTATGTTATAACTAGGGATTGCGGTTCGGTTTTAACCGAAATCGAAACCGCAGTTTTTAATGCCTAAAAACCGAAACCGAAAATCGACCATAAAACCTCGGTTTTAGCTTTCACTTCAACAATATATTGATGCTTAAATGACAAGGTATTTCAAAATTCTTTAAATTCAAAAAAGGTGCTAAGAAGAACATATGGAGGGCTCAGAGCTGAAGCGAAACAAGTCAAAAAAGAAAATTCGAAAATATATTAATTACTGGAGCCACTGACTTGGGTTTATTACCGTTACCTTAGGAACGAAACTGTTTTTGATTTACCCCATTACAGAACTAGAATGATTTAAATTTTGCGGAGATTTTCGGACCAGATTTGAAATACATATACGTGATATATTTTATGACTTGGTTCGGTTCAGCTCTGAACCCTCCATATGTTACCTTTTAAACTCTTAAATAGACACCTGATTTGTGTGGAACAAAAATCAGGTGGGACCACTAGTATTTTGTAAGGAGTTTTTGTGGCTATAGAAACTGGAATGCTGGGACTACTTTTATATGTATGGAGTTTTATGGCTATAGCAGAAACATTTTGATGGGAAATAGAATAATTCTTCGAAAAAAAAAGTTAAGAAAGAGTTCTTATGTGTTGCGTATGCTTTTTGATACGTTTCATTTTGATTTTATTTACTGGCCAGGCTCAGGTGGATACAATATGCGCAAAATTTTCATTTGGCCAATTGCGACGCCCACGGTGTTTAAACTTTTTTTTTCTCATTTTCTTGTAAAAACCACTTTGATTGAGGAATACATAAAGTTCCGTTATAAAATACTTAATAATTGTAAATTTATAAAAAAAAAAACTGGAAAAAGCCTGCCAGGTCCAGGTATACACTTAAAGGCTAATAAAAGTACCTCAATTGAAACAAATAAAAAATTTTATTATATACAAAAAAATATATATGTATGTTTATATATGAAGCTTAACTTTTATATTTTCAAAACCGAAAACCGACCGGTTTTAATCATTTTAAAAGCGAAAGCGCGGTTTCACATTTTTACGGTTTTTAGCAAACTCTAGTTATAACAACAGATATTGTTATTATGATTATTAGAAACAAAATTGTGCTTATAACCGAATTAACACATAATTGGTGTTCATAACAGGAGATTTGATTTTCGTTATCAATATATTTTTTTTTACCGGTTGCATAAACCTTTTTCCCGATATATTAGATAGAAAATCAAAATAATTCCAATAAACTCCATTTTTATACCCTTCACCGAAGGTAAGAGGGTATATATAACTTTGTCATTCCGTTTGTATGTTCCACAATATTGATCCTACACCCTTTGAAGAAAAGCGAAGTTCAAATCCGGTTGTCCGTCTGTCCGTCTATGTTGTCCGTGTGTATGTTGAAATGGGTTTTCCGAAAACCCCAGAAATGATGTGGACTAGGTTGATGTATATTTATGTCACATATACTCCGTTTAAGTTTGTTATTGAAATTCAGTCAGAGCGGTTGAAAAATAACGGAGATATGAGCAAAAAACCACGACTACCTCTAATTTTTCCCAAAAATCCCTTGGGGTTGTTGTATTTTTATTACTTTTTGCTGTATATCTGGGGAAAGGCAAAAGCCAAAGTTTCCAAATTAGCTACAAACATTAAGATTATCCATATACAGCATCCCACAAAATGTGGGCGGGATTGGAGAAGTGGGCGTGGTACCTCCCGTACAAAAAGTGTTAAAAATTGTAGAAAAACCTGAATTTTTGGACTGTCATATGACCTATGATTACGCCTTATACATCAAAAGATCGAAAATCTTCAGTAGCAAATATTTTATGAAAATTTCGGAAAAATCGGTTCAGATACAAAAAAGTTATGACCAAAATATAAATTTTTTTTTAAAAAATACCCATTTACGGGAGCCATAGGTCTTTCTGAGTCCACGTTTTATCACCAAAGTAAATGGTAAATTTCTTCTTAAACACGTCGGTATATAAATCTGTCAAATCGGTTGAAAAATGGCTGTGTTATACCCGAAATACTGAGTCCCCAAAAATTACTCTTTTTTTATAATTAACTTTGTTAAAATATATGTAAACAAGTATATATAAATGTTTATATATAAATATAACTTAAGTAAATGGTAAAATTCTTCCTAAGCACGTCGATATATAAAAGTATCAAATTGGTTAGACAATGGGTAATTTATGATCAAAATTTTTATAAAAACCTAAATTTTAGGGCTGCCATACGTCCTATGGATATGATTTAGAACATATTCTATACAAAACTCGGAAAAATCGGTTCAGATACAAAAAAGTTATGACCAAAATTAATTTTTTTTTAAATACCCACTTTCGGGAACCATAGATCTCCCCGAGTCCAAACTTTATAGCTCAAGTAAATGGCAAATTTCTTCTTAAACACGTCGGTATATAAATCTGTCAAATCGGTTAAAAAATGCCAGAGTTATAACCGAAATACTGAATTCCCAAAAATTACTCTTCTTATACCTTTACCGAAGGTAAAAAGGGTATATATAACTTTGTCATTCCGTTTGTAATTTCTTCAATATTGATCCTACACCCTATAAAGTGTATATATATATATTCTGGGTCCTTATGAAAAGCGAAGTTCAAAACCGGTTGTCTCTTATTCGGGCCATATTTCATTTTAATGATATTCAAACAACGTTCGTTTATGGTTCAGTCGTCTAGGGGGTTGAGTTTAGAAACTGTTAGTCTTCTGGTTAAAATCTTGGTTTTTCAAAGAGATTTTTTTTTTTTATTTGTATGTTCTAAAAACGATTTAAAAGAAATATTTTCCAGTTTTATTAAGTTTTTGTCTAGTTGCTCTGTATTCTGCTCGCACAATGGTGAAGGGTATATAAGATTCGGCGCAGCCGAATATAGCACTCTTACTTGTTTAAAGTATATTTAGTTTTTTGTATTTTTATTTATAGTTTTTACATTATTTACTTTTATTAAAACACATGCATACAGCTTTCCCCATCATCCAACGGATTTTCAAGGGCACAGATGATCACTTAATGTACCAACAAAAACAATCTTTGGCTGAAATTTCTTTCATCAATGTCGTCTTGTTCCAGTGTCTGAAGTAAAACAGAATAATTAACGTATGGTTTCACAATACGAACATTGATTGAAGTTGTATATTATTATGAAAATCACTAAAAAAACTGAGCGATTTCATTTAATGTATGTATAACATATCGGTTTTCCAATGTACACGCGGAGCAAAATCTGAATCTGAATTTTTGCCAAAAAAACTTGAAAATTTACTTCACTTCCTTACATAATATGGGCTATCGGATGGAGCTGCATCATCCATAATTCCGTATAATATTATAAGAATAATTGTTTTAAATCCAAATTTTGATATTTTAATTAGGCTAAAGTTCATCAAATTTAATTTTTATTAAGTAATTTTTTATGAAGAAAGGAATTTTACAACATGAAATTAATAAAAAAAATTTCTTATTGATAATTTTTCATTCTTGACTGCCGCGTGAATCGAGCCCAGGCTTTCACGGACAGGTTATCCTTACGTGTTTCAATTGCAACCACTCAATCTTTTCAGAGGGATTTGCCGTTTAACACTCACAGCCATTGACGACATTGACGGCAGTCAATAGTCAAACATCAATCTTTATACCAAATTTTATTTAACCTTTGGTAAATCGAAATTTGCTTATGTGTTTAATTGATTTACATGTTCTTTTTTAACTTTCGTTTTTTCGTACTTTTTGTCAAGAATTCTTCTTGAAGTCCGGAGTACATTTTCCTGTTTTTAATTTTTAATTTCATGTTATTAAATTTCTTTCTTCATAAACATAATTAAATGAAAATTTAAATTTATTGTATAGTTGACCTGTTGTTTATGTTGTCAAAGAAAGCTTTATCAGTGAAGTGTTAAATTAGTCCGAGTTTTTTAAACTTTTATTGTTTATTTATTTAAATATTCCCCTGATGATGATCAGAGATTTTGACCGAAATATTGGAAAAATATAAAAATAAATAAGTAAAAATAAAATTAAAAGTTTTTTGAATTTTATTTATTATTTATATAAGACCTCAAGCCAAAAAAAATAAAACAATGAAAATTTAAATTTGATGAACTTTAGCCTTATTAAAATATCAAAATTTGGATTGAAAATTATAAATTTTCCAAATCGATTACCAGATTTGTAATCAGTGACCCCGAAAACTCCCGGGTAACGAGTTTCAAGCAATTCAAGCGTTCAGGCACATCCAAATCATCTTGTTTACTTCAAAGTCGTTTTTCTCCAAAACTCATTTTCTTCTCATATGTAGGTCTCATTTAACTTTCTGTGTCAAATATGTTCATAATAGTTCTCTTCTGGTCTTGCCAGCATGTGTCTGAGAGTTGTCATAACGGAATATTGGTCGCATATTCGGTGTGTTTTTCGATCAATGCTAGTTTTATATGAAACGGTTGTATTCTGTACAGGTCCCCTGTGATCTTCTAGCATCATATTTATGTGCTGCATTTTGAGCACAACCTTGGCGCAATGAATATTCGGCTTTGGATTCGGCTAGTTGTCAGTAGTTTTCTTAAACTTGCAGTTGTTGTGATGGTATTCAAGCAAAATTTTGGACAAATCGTCTTTCAATGCCTCTCAGCTTTGACTTGAGTGGTTTCCAATTATTTTTTCTTTTGGATTAATTCTGGGGACAAATTACAACATTCAATATCGATCGAAATTTCCATATAAGTTGTGATTCCGCTCAAAATCGAATGCCGTAATTTGCCTCCTACTGTTTAAAAGTATATTAAAATTGATGTCTAAGTAGCTTCTAATATTTTGCAAGACTTTCTTGAATATGTCGAAAAACAAATCAAATTCTTAGTTGAATTTAGCAAATGCAGAATAATTGTCAGTTAATATATCCCCTAGTCTAGTTTCTTGTCAAGTATTCTTGTCTTTTGAGTGTTTGCAATTCTTATTCACTCTGCAGTTTTATTTGCATAATATCTTTGGCTTTTCTAAAATTTTTTGGGAGAATGTTTCCTAATGATCTGGCCTAAGCAACCAGTGAAATGCACAAAGAAACTAGCTTAACCTCCAACAATAAAAATTGGGAATTAATGTGATGTTTCCTGGTGACAGGCAATTGATTGTATAGAAAACTTTTTACGGAAATCACTCAGTTTTTTGAGTACTTTTCATATACATTTTACTACACAATCAATTGCTTGTCACCTGGAAACAACACATAAGCACGACAAACAAAATCATTAGTAGTTTCCATGTTTTCTTTCAATTCGTGGTCGGATATTTGGAATCAATCTATAAACCCACCGACCGGTTTTACTTTTGTCCCATCGCTCCTGCCAAGTATCTTATAATATTTTCTGTGCGTTTTCTTTTATATAAAGAACAGTAAGTCCACTGTTCTCTATTCTTGACATCTAAATTTGTATATACATTTATTCTCGTTCGCTTACCATAAGATCTATAGGTTTAACTCTAAATCAGCACTTGTGGAAACTGCGCGATGTGGAAAAATCACACGAACAGCACTTATTCTTGGTTTCTGCAGTTGTGCTAAAATGTAACTTATATTCATTGCAACATCAAACGTTCAGGAGGCATATGATGAATTTCATTTAAAAATCGAGATAAAATTGAAATTTTGAACCCGACCAACTCAGATATCGATGAAATTTTGTTCATAGCTAAATTTGATCAATACAAACAAACTCTCATTTTTAGAAATGACTGTTTTGCGATTTTTTGGGCGTGACACAGTGGGAACGTTTTCGAAAAAACGCGATAATGGTCGAAAAGAGCTCCATTTAAACTACAATAACTCAAAATCGGCTAAACCGATTTCCATGATCTTGGTATCATTAAAAAGATATTTTAACAGGCTTTATGACACGTTTAAAAAAAAAAAGAAATACACTGTAAAAAAAATTTATAACAAAAAAAAAAAAATTTAACTGACGAAAAAACCAAAAAGATCAAGGGTTTTTTTACAGTGTATTAATTTTTTAGAAAGGTTTATCCTTCATCTATACCATATCAAAAAATAAAAATGGGTTCTTTTTTAGTTTTTTTTATATAATTTTTTAAGTAGTGTCACTTCTAGTAATTGCCCTTATATTTTATAACAAAAAAAAATTTTAGGTAACGAAAAACCAAAAAAGATCAAGGATTTTTTACAGTGTATTACTTTTTTAGAAAGGTATTTCCATCACCTATAACATATCCAAAAAGTAAAATGGGTTCTTTTTTATTTTTTTTTAAATAATTTTTTAAGTAGTGTCACTTCTAGTAATACGTACCGAAAGTTTTCGAAATAATTCGAATAACAGCGAAAATATCAGGTCACATTCACAAAATAGTTCAACAATTCTAACATTTTTTAAATGTTTTCAAATAAAAAACCATCAACAATTGTTTATATTATTTGCCATGTTTTTATTAATTTGTGTTTTATTTTATTTAAATTTTTTTTAAGTTAATTATTTGTAAGAAATTTTGCGCTGCTCAAATTTGGCACAGTCAGAATATCTGCGCACATGTACAAAAGTTTCATTTATCGGAATAAATGAATGAAAGCCTTGAGTTCCTGTTATAGTTTTAGCTTCTTTATATCTTGAAAATAGCTTTTCTTTAACGTTGTTGTATTCGTCAGCATCTGCGTAAGCAACTTGTATGGTGGTCTTATATGTTTCTGGAGCCCAGTGATAGAGTTGCCTCGTTGTCTGGATTTCATTTTTATTTGCAATACTATAATTTCGAGCACCTCTCTTCAATGTTCCTCCGATTCCATCACATGCAGATTTATTTTCAGATAACGATAAATTAACTCATAAAAGCTTCGCCATAATATCGGATTACAATACCCATGATGGTATAAAATTCAAATAAAATAAAACACAAATTAATAAAAACATGGCAAATAATATAAACAATTGTTGATGGTTTTTTATTTGTAAACATTTAAAAAATGTTAGAATTGTTGAACTATTTTGTGAATGTGACCAGATATTTTCGCTGTTATTCGAATTATTTCGAAAACTTTCGGTACGTATTACTAGAAGTGACACTACTTAAAAAAAAATAAAAAAGAACCCATTTTACTTCTTGGATATGTTATAGGCGATGGAAATACCTTTCTAAAAAAGTAATACACTGTAAAAAATCCTTGATCTTTTTTGGTTTTTCGTTACCTAAAATTTTTTTTTGTTATAAAATATAAGGGCAATTACTAGAAGTGACACTACTTAAAAAATTATATAAAAAAAACTAAAAAAGAACCCATTTTTATTTTTTGATATGGTATAGATGAAGGATAAACCTTTCTAAAAAATCAATACACTGTAAAAAAACCATTGATCTTTTTGGTTTTTTCGTCAGTTAAAATTTTTTTTTTGTTATAAATTTTTTTACAGTGTATTTCTTTTTTTTTTTTTTTAAACGTGTCATAAAGCCTGTTAAAATATCTTTTTAATGATACCAAGATCATGGAAATCGGTTTAGCCGATTCTGAGTTATTGTAGTTTAAATGGAGCTCTTTTCGACCATTTTCGCGTTTTTTCGAAAACGTTCCTACTGTGTCACGCCCAAAAAATCGCAAAACAGTCATTTCTAAAAATGAGAGTTTGTTTGTATTGAACAAATTTAGCTATGAACAAAATTTCATCGATATCTGAGGGGGTCGGGTTCAATGCATCTCGATTTTTACGTGAAATTCATCATATATGAACTGTTGACCTTATTGTTAACTTCAAAGTCTAGTCTGTGTTTCTCTTTATGGTCTTTAATATAGTCACTGTGCTCATTATGCGTTCAGGGATTCCTTAATGGAATTTCTTTGTGGATTGTTTTATCTACGCCCATGTAACACTTGTAAACGTTAATTCCTTTTCAATAAAATTTTTAATGCAGTTAATTGAATTTTTTTCGCATTAAAACATTTAGCAAATCCAACAAATCTAATGAGCTTTTAATTACCTTGTATTCTGCTATTTTTTGTTTTTGTTTTGGACTACTTATATTGACTGGCCGCTTTTTTTGTTCAATTTACATTTGCCTAGGTCAGTGCTAGTAACAATTATTTGAATTGTTCAAAGACCAAAGAGAAAATTTAATAGTTCTGTGCTAGACAAGCATGTCCGACTACGTTTGGTCATGCATTAAGTAGGGGTTGGCTCTTGATGATGTTGCTGTTATTGTTATTGTTCGTCCTTTGAAAAACTGGAAAACTGAACAATGTAAAGAGTGTGTAAATGAATTACAATAACCTCGTCAAGTAAATTACAGTATTCTACACTTTATAACAAACAGCTAAAGCTATAGGAGGGTAGTTTCAAAAGGCATTTAAACGATAGGTTGCAAATTATGTTTTCTTTTGAATTAAGTTTAAAAAAGAAAATTACCTAACCAAAAGTGATCTTAGTAAAGCTAATAAAATCTAGATATTATATTTTTGTTTTAAAGTAGATTCAACCCTCGTTGTTAAATTCACACATAGTAAATTTACTTAAACATAAAGTGTTTTTTTTTTTTTTGTTCACCAGATCATTTTATTATCATTTTAAATTGCCATTGATAATGAAAAAGGGTCCGAAGAATTGAGAAGGTATGGCCCCATACTTCTCTTATGCAAAAAAGAAGGAAAAAAAACCACAAGTAAATGCTAACAATAATTTTAAAATTACCATCTAATTTGTTTAAGTTTAGTATGTATGCACATATTTTACTCTGTACCCTTGAGACATGTACATACTTGTTTGTCAAATTTGTGAATGTGTGCGGCGTTTGTCTAAAAAGAAATATCAAACAACTCTCTCACTCTCTAACCGATACATTCAAAACATTTATTATCCTTCAAAAGTGTTTAAGGTTGTGATAATATTTAAACTGAATTTAATAATAAATTTTTGAAAAAGCAAAAAATACAAAAAAATTGTTGCATTGTCCAGCTAGTTGACAGTTTGAGGGAGGTTGCTGCAGGGACTTGCAATTGAGCCAACAAATCTGGGAAATTGCTTGTGAAAAGTTCTTAGAATGGGGCAGTAGATTTTATAAATTTGGCCATTGTGTTTAAGTTGACATGTTAATATTATGAAAATGTAAATTTAAAATTTCCAAGAAATTTAAACCAAAAACAATTATTTTCATGTTGAAAGAGTTTTTAATTAAAATTTACTAAGAATTTATGAAAAATAATTTGTATACCCTTCACCACAGGTGGAAAAGGGTATGTATAAGTTTGTCATTCCGCTTGTAATTTCTACAATAGTGATCTTAGACCATATAAAATGTATATATTCTGGGTTCTTATGAGTAGACAAGTTGATTTAACGATGCCCGTCCGTCTGTCCGTCTGTCCGTCTGTCTGTCCGTCTGTCCGTCTTACGTTTGATATGTGTTTTCCGGAGACTCCAGACTTGATAGCGGCTAGGTTGTTTTACATTTATATCACATATAGTCCACCATTTCTTGCTATTGAAATTCAGCCAGATCGGTCCAACAATGGCTGACATATGACCAAAAAACCACGACTGCCTCTAATTTTTCCAAAAAATCCCTTGTGGTTGTTGTATTTTTATTATTTTTTTCTGTATATCTGGAGAACGGCAAGAGGCAAAGTTTTCAAATTAGGTACAAACATTAAGGTTATAAATACACACCATCCCACAAAATGTGGGCGGGATTGGAGAAGTGGGCGTGGTACCTCCCATACAAAAAGTATTAAAAATTGTATAAAAACCTGAATTTTTTGACTTTAATATGACCTATGGATACGCCTTATATATGAAAAACTAGGGAAAATCGGTTTAGATACGAAAAAGTTATGACCAAAATATTAATTTTTTTTTGAAAAATACCCATTTTCGGGAACCATAGATCTTCCTGAGTCCAAGTTTTATAACCAAAATAACTGGCAAATTTCTTCTTTAACACGTCGGTATATAAATCTGTCAAATCGGTTAAGAAACAGCAGAGTTATGACCAAAATACTGATATCCCAAAAATTACTCTTTTTTATAATTAAGTTTGTTTTTTATACCCTTCACCGAAGATCCTATAAAGTATATATATTCTGGGTCCTTATGAAAAGCGAAGTTCAAATCCGGTTGTCGTGTCTTCTCCCCCCCTTCGCATTTGTTAACATATACATACTAGCATAGTGCCCAATATGGTTTTCGTTATCACCCTTCTTTATTATTTCATATATTTAACGAAATAATTTTAACAAATAGAAACTAGAAATTTTTGTGTTTTTTTGCTACTTAAAAACTCGCCAAAAGAGATTAATCTACAGTATGACAACAGTGCCTTTACAAAAAGAAAACAAACAAAAACTGTGTTGAGTAGTAAACAGTAAACGGTCCATATTTAATTTTAATGATATTTAAACAGCGTTCGTTCATGGTTCAGTTGTCTAGGGGGTGTATTAAGTTAGAAACTGTGAGTTCCTTGGTTCGTATCTTGGTTTTTTTTAAATTTTATACTTTATTAAATTATTTAAGCTTCAGTTCACTTTTTAAAAAAATTAATTAAAAAGTTTTTATTCAATATTTCGATTTCCGTTGGAATTCTTCTTCAGGAAATTTTTTTTAAAATAAAATAAAATTTGACAATAAATGGAAAAATAAAATATGGAAAAATAAATTTTAAAATTTCAAAAAACAAAATTATCATAATAAATTTAAAATTCCATTCTACAAACTTTAAACAAAAAGACAAACCAAACAAAAAAGGAAAACAAAATTTTTTTAAATTTATTCAAAGCCTAAAACCTATTTTAATGTCCCTTTTCGTCAATAATAAGCTATGCCATCTGAAATCTATTTTATAAACAATCAAGGACAAATACCTATTTATAATTATCCCTTACATTAACCTATTTATTTTTATTCAATAAATGTCTATAAATTTGAGCTAAGCCCTCAGTATCTTTTTTAAAATTAATCCTTTTCTCAAATGGAACATTATTTATCTGCAGCATTTCTAACATATATCTACGTTTCTTAAAACTTTCCGTATTCAAAATTGATGTGTTTTCAAAATCAGGATAATGATTAAAATCCCTACAATGAGTTGATAACGCCGTTCCATGGGCTGAATTATAATTCCTATATTTTTGGTCATGTTTATGTCCAGCTAATCTAATTTTCAGTTTTGTCCCAGTTGTTCCTACATATATTTTTCTACATTGTTCATTATCATTGCCACCACAATGAATCTTATAAACTAAATTCGACCTATCTGACTTTAGTAATCTATCCTTAGTTTTTGTGAATAATTTCCCTACATTATTAATCACCTTATGTGCCATTTTGTATTTCCCTTTATCATATATATTCGAGTTTTCTAATCTTTCTGAAAACCCAGGTACATAAGTTAATGACTTATAAATACGTGGTGCCGAAATCTCATCAATATTACGAGATCTATCTATATTGTATTGTCTTATTAATTTGCAAATCAATTTGTTGGGAAAACTATTATTCTTCAAAATATTCCCAATAATTTCCTTATTTTTCCTATGAAATCTATTGTCACTAATTGTTAATATCCTGTCTATTACATTCCTAGCTGTGTTAATGATAATTCTCTTTGGGTGTTTAGAATAATAATTTAAAATTCTACCTGATGAGGTTGGTTTTTGATACCAATCTACCAATAATCTACTTCCTTTCCTAATCACCAATGTGTCCAAATATGGAATTGAAAAATTCAATTCCCTTTCAATAGTGAACTTAATATTCTGATCAAAAGAATTAAACGTTGGAAAATTGTCCTTATAAAAATTGTCTTCAATAAATTTATTGAAGAACTTTTAAAATTAAATGTGATAACATTAGTGGAAAAACACAAACTAAAAACTTTCATATCTGAAGCACCAAGATTATATGGTTTACCAAAAATTCATAAGGACAATTTTCCTTTAAGACCTATTTGTTCATCCATAAATTCACCCTCACATAATCTTTGTAAATATATTACTAATTTACTTAAGAAGATAACGGAGAATTTAAAGTATAATGTTAGTAATTCTATACAATTTAAACAAAAGTTGGAAAATTTAACAATTTAGGATAATGAAAAATTAATATCACTTGATGTTGTTTCATTATTTCCTAGTATTCCAGTGGACTTAGCTATTAGAATTATTGAGGAAAATTGGGATACAATTTCAGGGTTAACAAATATTAATAAGGATTTATTTTTGAGAATTATTAAGTTCTGTATAGTAGATAATAGATATTTTCAATTTGATAAGAAAATATATGCACAAAAAAAGGGGCTACCTATGGGTTCTCCAGCATCTCCAATAGTTGCTGATATTGTTATGGAGAAATTATTAGATACATGTTTAGAAAAATTGACAATTAAACCAAAGATAATAACGAAATATGTAGATGACTTGTTTGTTATAGTTAATGAGAATGAGATAGATAATCTTTTATCAACGTTTAATTCTTTTGATCAGAATATTAAGTTCACTATTGAAAGGGAATTGAATTTTTCAATTCCATATTTGGACACATTGGTGATTAGGAAAGGAAGTAGATTATTGGTAGATTGGTATCAAAAACCAACCTCATCAGGTAGAATTTAAAATTATTATTCTAAACACCCAAAGAGAATTATCATTAACACAGCTAGGAATGTAATAGACAGGATATTAACAATTAGTGACAATAGATTTCATAGGAAAAATAAGGAAATTATTGGGAATATTTTGAAGAATAATAGTTTTCCCAACAAATTGATTTGCAAATTAATAAGACAATACAATATAGATAGATCTCGTAATATTGATAGATTACTAAAGTCAGATAGGTCGAATTTAGTTTATAAGATTCATTGTGGTGGCAATGATAATGAACAATGTAGAAAAATATATGTAGGAACAACTGGGACAAAACTGAAAATTAGATTAGCTGGACATAAACATGACCAAAAATATAGGAATTATAATTCAGCCCATGAAACGGCGTTATCAACTCATTGTAGGGATTTTAATCATTATCCTGATTTTGAAAACACATCAATTTTGAATACGGAAAGTTTTAAGAAACGTAGATATATGTTAGAAATGTTGCAGATAAATAATGTTCCATTTGAGAAAAGGATTAATTTTAAAAAAGATACTGAGGGCTTAGCTCAAATTTATAGACATTTATTGAATAAAAATAAATAGGTTAATGTAAGGGATAATTATAAATAGGTATTTGTCCTTGATTGTTTATAAAATAGATTTCAGATGGCATAGCTTATTATTGACGAAAAGGGACATTAAAATAGGTTTTAGGCTTTGAATAAATTTAAAAAAATTTTGTTTTCCTTTTTTGTTTGGTTTGTCTTTTTGTTTAAAGTTTGTAGAATGGAATTTTAAATTTATTATGATAATTTTGTTTTTTGAAATTTTAAAATTTATTTTTCCATATTTTATTTTTCCATTTATTGTCAAATTTTATTTTATTTTAAAAAAAATTTCCTGAAGAAGATTTCCAACGGAAATCGAAATATTGAATAAAAACTTTTTAATTAATTTTTTAAAAAAGTGACCTGAAGCTTAAATAATTTAATAAAGTATAAAATTTAATAAAAAAGGTCGAAGAAAAAGGATTATAGTTTTTTTTAAATAAATTTTTTTATATTTTTATGTTCTAAAAACGATTTTAAAAAAATATTTACCAGCTTTCGCTTCTTAAATTTCATTTATAATGAAGTTTTAAGTATTATAAATATGTATGTATGTATATGTAAAAATTATTTAGTTGCTCTGTATTCTGCTCGCACAATGGTGAAGGGTATATAAGATTCGGCACGGCCGAATATAGCACTCTTAAGGCCCAAATACATAGATCAAAATACTCATCAAGCATTGTGGTAGAATTAGTGGAAATGTGCTGTATGTGTCACACTTACGATGCTGGATGGAAAACCAAAAAAATTAGATATGACGGCGAATATAACGTCAAGCACACGTACACGATGAATTTGCCGGCTGGACAAGCATTTGACAAGTGTTTTTGGGCCTTAACTTGTTATACCCTCCACCACAATTAGTTGTGAAGAGGGTATATTAAGTTTGTCAATCCGTGTGAAACTTTTTTATTATTCATCTCAGACCCCATAAAGTATATATATTCTGGGTCCTTGAGTAATTCTAAGTCGATTTATCCATGTCCGTCTGTCTGTCCGTCTGTCCGTCTGTTGAAAACACGCGCACTTTCGAACAACTCAAAAGAAATGAACAAACTTAGTGCCAAATTGCTTGTGGTTATCCTAAGCAGTTTGGGATTGAAATCCAGCAAAATCGGTTCAGTACGACCAGAGCTATGAATCAAAATGTGGAACCACCACCTAAAAAAATTGATAATTTTGTTACAAAAAATAACATAAATGCTGGAACAAGTCACGGAATGAGATAAGATTTTGCAAAAATTTGTTTTATTAGACTGGAAATCACGCTGTTAAATTTCGTGAAGATCCGTCCATAATTTACCCTAAGCCCCATATAAACACTACTCCCGGAAAACAGTTTAGTACGCCTAAAACCGTAAAAAAAAGCTAGCTTAACAAAATTTGGTACGTCACAGTTTTTTATGACTAGAAATAACACTGTGAAATTTCGTGACGATCGGTCTATAATTTACCTTAGGCCGCATATAAGCCCTACTACCGGAAAACAGTTTAGTCGCCTTAAACCATAATTAATAACAAATCGTCAAAGTTTAAGATAATAATAACATCATACAGATATTACTCCTTAAACATTCGAACTGTCGGTGGAGGGTATCAAAGATTCGGCACAGTCGAATATAGCACTCTAACTTGTTTTTCTTAATTTTGTTAAAAAGGAACAGTGGTGTAGAATGAAATCAATAAACATTATTTGAGGCCGTCAGCTTAAAAGTGGTGTAAGCCACATTATATTTATTTCATATTTGTGTGGCTTATGGCTACTTTTGTATTATAAGTAGAGGAAAACTAAATAAATGCAACACAAACTTGTGCAACACTTTCTGTTAGTGATTGGTAAAACAAGAGTTAAACTTGTTAGCATGTTGAAAGTGTTTTTAATTAAAATTTATGTACTAAGAATTTATGAAACATAATTTTTTTTTCTTAATTTTGTTAAAAAAGGAACAGTGGCGGGCGTAAAATAATATTAATAAACAATATTTAACTAAAACAAAATACAATTTTTTTTTTTTGGCATCCATGACTATATTGAAATATTATTGTTGTTGTTGTAACAGCAAAAACAATATACAATATTTTATCGGGGGTTCTGCCAGTTCAAGTCCAAGTATTGTGCTTTTTCCACAGGGTGGGTCATAGATTTCTTGAACAAAGCGAAGTAGGGCTGGCTGGAAAATTAAAGGTTGGGCGGAGTATCACGAGGACCCTGACCACATGCTGGGCTTTAGTAAGGGACAGCTCAGTCTGTGTGCGACCAGAATTAATTAAGCCTATTGCTTAGTTATACCAGCACAACTCTTTTTTACACGGCAGCATCATTTCAGTATAAGTTAACGGCGTTGGGCGACCTTCAAGTGGAACATGCATGCGGTATCCTGCTAACTTCTACGAAATTGGTGGCGTCTCTATGTTCAAAGCTGTCATATACGAGCGGTGATCACATGGATTTTGCACATACCTCAGTATGCTTATCCGTATACACGTAGGTACTTTTTGATATGCATCGGTGGAGCCTCCAACTGTGTGACGTTAAAGTTTAAATGACTTCTCTGATTACATCCCAAAAGAATCTTTTTTGTCATCATTAAATTTTCTTCCTTGATTGGTAATCCTTTGTCTCCTCATGAAGATGGTGTTCAGAGGTTATGTTTCTTCACAAGTATCACTCCACCCTGGATCAGCATACTTAACCTCTGTCCGATCAACCGTCTTGTTAGTAACAAGCAAGGTTCATTACCCATCAAGTGTTGCCAACTAGCGCTTTGAGAACCTGGCTCCTGTTTCGAAATTTGTGCATCATTGCAGTGGTACATGCTGAGGAGGTAAGAATAAAAAAAATGACATCTAAAATTTGTTGGTGGTTCACTGTCGGAATTTTTTATTATATTATTTATTATATTATTATTATATTATATATTATTTTTTACCTCCTTTGTCCAGGTGGAAAAGAGTGTTGCCACTGACTTCGTAGGTGATAACTTCAGGTTAAGTGCAGTAAAGTGAAATCATATTATCATATATCATATAACAGCAATAATTATTATCTTTATGTCAATCGCTGACGGTCGACTTAAGACTGCAGAGTCTTAATTGAACCTTATTAAGTGAATTTTTTGCCATCTTCCATATTCAGAGGTGGATGTATGAACTGTGAACTAAATGATTGCTAAGAAGACCTAGATTATGCGGATTTAGGTGGCGGCGTGCTGTAGTGTTTAAAATGCTTGCCTACAAAACAAACAAAAAACAAAAAAAGGTCATGCAGCCACCACCCCCTGGGTAAAAAGGTAGGAATCAAAGATTAGCAAGATTCCCTACCCCTACACCAAATACACGGAGGACGTTGTTTCTACGCAACGACAGATGGAAGACCCATTAGCCAAGGACCTGCTACAGCAGATCAATCATCTACTTATCTGGAACAACAACCGATTAACAAAACTGATAGAAGGAAAAATAACAATACCGAATAGATCGATACTCCAAGAACTACGACAACGAAATCGTACATGGGAAGACGCGAAAACAACTGCAAATAACCGTATAAGACGGAGACGCTTTGTGAAAGCTATCTGCTCCCAAATAAGGCAAAGGAGAAAAAACACATTATGTGCAAGACATCTGTCTTATATTACACAGATACGAGATAAAAAAGGCCAAGCTAAATTCAGTGCAGCTAGAAGTAGCAAGGCCTTTAAACTAATTACGCAAAAACAAAGATAATAAGAGTAAATATGGAGAGCTAAAGCGAACCAAGTCAAAAAAGAAAATTTAAAAATATTTTGAGTTTGAGCAAGTTAACTTCCATTAGTTTCTGAAGCCATTGACTTGGATTTATGACCGTTACCTCGGAAATGATATACTTTTTGATTGACTCCGTTACGGAACAGGATGGAGTTAAACTTTGCGAAAAATTTCGCACCAGTTTTAAAATATATGTATATATTATATTTTATGACTTGGTTCGGTTAAGCTCTAAGATCTCCATATGACAAGTAACTCTGGTTTGTACAGGTTTAAAAAAAAAAACTGCAGTCGAAATTAAAAACTGTCGAATAAAAAACGGAAATTTGTGTACAACTTTTCGGCTTTTTTCGTTGGTTTGACAGCAACGGTATACATTTAATAAATCAGTAGTAAAAATAACAGCTTTTTTTTTGCCAACGGCAAATGAAGAAGTGGAAGAAACGGCAGTTTTTCTACTTTGACTGCAGTTTCTCAAACGCTGGATTTTTATGCCAATAGCCAACCTCTAGAAAATGTAATGTCGTTTTGTTACCTCGGCAGCTTGCTAATATCAACAGGTGGATCTATAGACTACATGAAAACCAGACTTTGCACCAGCCTTTCTACCTTCTATCTCAAACCAAAACCCATAGCAAAGAATACACCAAATTACTACCAGAACTGAGATCATCCGCAGAAAATGAACGTTGATTGGCCGCCCTCTAAGGAAACCTGATGGCGATGTAACTCAAAACAAATGCCGGAATAAATTAAAGCTATAAGTTGCGGATGGATATAAGTGGAAGCAGTTGGTAACGACTTTTAAGATTCTTACACAATTTCACGGAAATAATAACAATAAAATGTATGGGGGCAACCATAATGTGGTTGTGGCTCTTTGATAGAGTATTAATTATACCAAAATATGGTTGCCGGTCGAAAAAATAAGGCTCAGGTTACCATTAGCGTTTTTCCTTACCCGGACTTTTTCATTTCCCGGGAAAGAGGGATTTATTTTTCAATTTCCCGGGATTCCGGGAATTCCCGCTCAATACACTGAAAAAAATTTCTACACAGATCCAATGAAATTTACATTGAAACTCAACCTATGTAACCTTTCATTGGATTAATGAAATGTTTCATAAAATCAATGAAAATTTTGCATTAGTTTAATGACAAACGTTTATTTTATCCATTTTTTCAATGAGGATTCATAAAATCAATGAAAATTTTGTCATTGATTTTATTAATCCTTCATTAATCCAATAAAAGGTTACATAGGTTGAATTTTAATGTAAATTTCATTGGATCTGTGAAGAAAATTTTTTCAGTGTACAAATCGGTGCAAAATATTATTTAATTTAATTTATTTGAACAAATAACATTTCCTGACATCAATAAAATAAGTTTATAAATGCATTTAACTTTTTTATTTCTGTGGCAAAAATGAAACAGTGCTTAATGACATCTTAAGGTATTCATGTACAAAAGTACACATGGGCAAAATTTCAATTATTTTGTAGGATTTTTGGTCATCTTGCTTCAATGTGCAATAACTTTTAGAATAATAACAACTTCCAATCTGTGATATTAGGAGTGTTTAGGAATAAAAATTTAAAAAATATAACCGCAGAAAACTGATAAATTTATTAAATTCGGAATTTTAAAATTGTTCTCCTATAAAACTAATCAAATTGACTTAATTTTGCACTTATTGCCGAAGAATTAATTCAAAGCCACCAGCATTTATATAAAACCGAAAAAGTTAAATTACTAAGCAAATTATTACAAAAGATTTCTTTCAAAATAAAATTTTAGTGCAGAAAAAGCATATGCAGAATCATTTGAGAGCCTATTTCTAAGTTTTATGAGGAAGATTTCAATGGGAAAACCAGTTTCCTTTCTACGGATGTTTTTCTTTATAGGCAAAGGAACATTATATAATCTCTAGACACTTTCAGTTTTCTAAGCACTTCCTTCAAAACTTGTAATTCCTTTTTTCGAATCGAATTAGCGTGTTCTTTATTAATAATTGTTGTCATCATCTGAAAAAGCTTTAATGCAGCTGCTATGCATATAAAATCATTACATTTTTTGAAGCAAGCAGGAGCAACTTTTTTTCGTTTTTATAAAATAAATCTGGGTCTTTAAACAAATTAAAAATTCTTTACATTTTTACTATTCTTCTTTCGAAATTACAGAACATTAAACATTAACTGCCTATTTCACGATGCCACTCGACAGTTATCGTTCCACTGGCAACACTGTCTGCAGATGACGATGGCGTCATTACTTTTCCCCTTACAGTTCCAATTTTAAAGATATACAGCCATGTTTTAGAAATCGAAATCATATGAAATTGAAATCGATGGAGTTTTTAAATTCAGTTTTTTTTAAATGAACATGGCTTTTCCTGATTTCAAAAGTATGTAGTTCTGGTAAAGATAAGTGGTCCTCAAATTATGAGGCACATAAAAGGGAATTTTTATGAACTTCAAACACAGGAAAGTTTTCAAAATCAGTTCGATTTCAAGTTCACGCGAAATCGATTTCCATAATATGGCTGATAGTGATATTTATCAAATGCATAATTTACACCACTTTCTGTATTATTCGGTCTGTATTTCACAAACTTCAAACATTAAAATGCACAAAAAATAATTTTAGTTGAGTGGGGTTTCATTATTCTATGGTCCCATGCAATAAAGCCATAGGAAATAAAGCCATAATCGTTTAGTAACCAAAGTGGAAATAACGCCATAACATTGTTATTGTTATGGTTACAAATTGGCAAAAGAATGAGTTGCCATTGTCAAGTGTTGAAGATATATGGTACAGTTGGTGGGGGGGGGGCGCGTCTGGCGGGCGATTGTGGGGCGTGCGGCGGCCCCATCACAACTTTTTTACAAACTCCAAAGCATAGCCGACCTTCGACAGGGCGCAAGTATTTTCTACAGAGAAGCTTTAGTTAGCGAAGCCGGTCTTTGTTATACCATAGAGGAGAAAATCCTTGCGCCCAAAAGTTTTTTCGTTATATTTTTAATATATATAATATATAAGGCCATGACTTTATTTCGCTCCTTACATGGAAATAAAGTCATATGGTCTTATTTCTCGCTCCATTGAGAAATAAGGCCATATGGCTTTATTTCCTATGGCTTTATTGCACGGCGCCTTATTCTTTATTGTTCTGTTATTTTAAAGAAGTTACATTTTTTGTTTTGTTGTTTTAGTCCTGAAAAATGTTTTTGATGTAAATTTTCTGAAATCAAAATAACTGATCCTTATGTATTTTTGACCGCTGATTACGAATATAAAATTTTTTTTTACCACCCCTTGTTGTAGAGATATTGTTCATTTAAAAAAAGGAAATACTTAAAATTTTCCTTTTCTAGCTCCATTCAAAATAATTGGGGTTTTACGTTAAATTTAGAAATAATAACATAATGGCTACGAAGAAAAGCACAAGAAATTTATTTAAAAAAAAAAAAAAAAAAAAAAAATGCTTAGGAAATTATTTTTTTTTTGTTAAATTAAAATTACAGATGCCAATTCAGTCAGTGAACAGGTTGCTCTAAAAAACTTATTTTCAAAAAAATTGCAGATATCACCATTTGAATATAAGCCCTCGTTATATAACTTATAATTTAGAAAGCATAGTCGGTCAAGCCCGACCGTATGAAAGCCTACACCACAATATTTAAAAACAAATTTTCAACAGTGTACTCTTTTTGGGACCCCTGGGCTATAATTGACCTGTCAGAACCAAATTATGCTTTAAGGTTAAGAATCATGTAAAAGTTCTTTGGGCCAAATATTAATCTTCTTCTATAAGAGATTTGTTTGCCTTAAAATGTTTTAAGGATGGGGGTCTATGTGGTAATTTTTAACCTACGAGCACAAGATTTTGGCATGACATAATTAGTTGCTATCTAAAATGTTGTTGTTGCCAAATTTTTATCGCCAATAAAAAATTTCATAATTTTGCGGAGCACTAATGGTACATTTAAAAAAATGAGCCCACAATTATGCGCTACGCAATAAGACATACAGAAATGCAGTAAAGTAAGTGAAAGAGCTCTCAACAACTTTTATAAAAAAAAATAACATTTCAAGTGCTACGGCACACATTGGTTTAAGTTCATAGAACGAGCGGCAAAAACTAGAAGCAGTTGTTGAAAGATAATGAAACTTGGCACATAGACATTTTTTGTTTGAATCAAGAAAAATGGAAAAATCAAAATGATCCGCCCACTTTTACGCCTACCTCCCATACAAAGTAAAAATTAAATTTTGACCTACGGCATTGTTTTTTGGCACATATCATTTTTAAACAATCTTAATCATTTGTGTGAAATTTGAAAAATATCCGCCCACTTTCCATACAACTTGTATTGTAATGCATCAACTCAATTTTCACAAAAAATAAATATTATAATCAGTGTTCGAAAATAAACAGTACATTATTTAACGTTCGGCTCACACACCCAGCAACGATATCTATTTTTTTAGTGATTGTGTAGACATACACAATTATATAATGTTCGGTTCTTCGTTAAAAAACAGAACAATTGTAGTGATACTGTAGACAAACATTATATTTTAATGTTCTATAATGTTTTTTTCGTGTGTGTATTTTGTTTTTGTAAAAAATGTTTGGTTTTTTTTACCAGCCAAAAGGGACGAACATTAACGAGCCGAACCGAACACATTGAAGTTTGTGGATTTTCAAAAAAAAAAAAACCGAACGGAATTAAATCAAACGGGGAAACGTTATTTTTTTTTAATGATTTTCTACACAAACACTAAAAGTGTTTGTGTTTCCCACAAATCTACCGAACCGAACATTAAGAAACGATATTAAGTGTTTATTTTAGAACACTGATTATAATTGTAGAATAGGCTCCTGAAAATATATTCCTGATCCGCCCACTTTTACGTCCACCTCCCATACAAAGTGAAAATTAAATTTTTACCTATGGAATTGTTTTTTTGCACATAGCATTTTTAAACACTCTTAATCATTTGTGTGAAATTTGAAAAATATCCGCCCACTTTTACGCCCACTTTCCATACAATTTGTATTGAAGAAGTGGCATAACTCTCTTGATTTTTAATGCATCAACTCAATTTTCACAAAAAAAAAATATTATAATTGTAGAATGGACTCCTGAAAACATATACCTGTTCCGCCCACTTTTACGCCCAACTCGCTTCCTGAGTTTCCTCGGACAGCATACCAGATACAAATATTCAATTCAAATGTAAAAAATAAAAATAAAATCAGTGAATAAGAAGGGCCTTTAGATAGAGACATACTTATTGGTAGAATAGCTTCTTTTTTTTTTATTTCATTATTTATTTATTGAATCTTCATATATTAAATATGAACTAACAATAATTAATCAAATCTTAACCTAATGCTTTATTTTATGTCCTGCCAGACAAAAATTTTCTTCATCACGGGTTCTGTTCACATATGTAGGTGTTTATCGCTCATCTTAATGGGTAAGTGCTGCAGTGTCTCTTCTTCTTAAGCGAGAGTGGCCGCTATCATTTAAAATATTTCGTGCTAGTGGATTTGGGTGCAACTCTAGCCTTTTCAAATATTTTACCGCATACTTCGTAATAATAGTCCTTACCAGTGGCACATTGAGATCCTTGTGGATATTTGAGTTTTTAACATACCAAGGGCAGCTGTAATTATTCGAAGAAGTTTATTTTGGCGCCTTTAAATTTTTTCGATATTTGAGGCCGAGGCAGTGCCCCATAGTTGAATACCGTAGCACCATATTGGCTTTAAAATAGCGTTGTAAAGTAGTAGTTTGCAGTCGAGACTAAGAACAGAATTTCTTCCAATAAGCCAGTTAATTTGAATTGCTTTTAGTTTCATTTGGGTTAATTTTGCTTCTATATGGCATTTCCATGTTAAACGCCGATCTAGATGAATACCGAGATATTTGACATGCGATTGTTGAGGCACTAGTTGATTATTGATTTTAATAGGGGGACATGTTTCCCGACGCAAGGTAAATGTTATATGTACGCATTTTTGCTCATTGACCTTTATTCTCCATTGTTTAAACCACAGTTCTAGTTGAAATATATGATTCTGCAGGTATCGAGATGCTTCACGACTGTTCTCGTGTACGCTTAGAAAAGCTGTATCATCAGCAAAAGTTGAGATTAGGGTGTGATTGTTTGTTGGCATGTCCGAGGTATATATAAGGTAAAAAAGTGGGCCCAGGATGCTTCCCTGAGGGACTCCATCTTCAATTGGCTGAGGAGAACTTAAAAAATCGCCTTCTTTAATAATAAATTTTCGAACGACCAGGTAGCTTTCTAACAGCTTGTGTGTATTAACCGGTTGGTTTAGCTTTAATTTATGTAACAAGCCTACATGCCAGACTTTGTCAAAAGCTTGAGAAACATCTATGAAAAGAGCGGAGCAATATTTTCTTTCTTCAAAGGCTTTTCTTATGGCGTTTACTATCCGATGGGTTTGTTCAATTGTGCTATGCTCTCTTCTGAAGCCGAATTGATGATTGGGTATACACCCATTGTCATTTAAAATTGGGGTTAATTTTGACGCTAAGAGCTTCTCAAACAGCTTTGATATATTAGCTAATAAGCTAATAGGCCTATATGACTCAACTTTTGTGTGATCTTTTCCTGGCTTTGGTATCATCGTTGTTAAGGAGACCTTCCATTCTTGAGGGTAGTATTCAAGGCGTAAAATAGCATTAGAAATATAAAGAATAATTTTCTTTGCTATGCGAGGTAGCTCCAAAAGCATTTTGTTACTGATTTTATCAATAACAGGTGCCTTCTTGGTGTTTAATTCACAAATAGCCCTTTCTATTTCCCTTATCTCAAATCTTAGGGGGATAGCTGCTCTAACATTAACAGGCGGCAACTCGTCCGCTATATCGTCAGGTATATTTTGGGTAAATACGTTTTTCAAATGATTTTCAAACAGGTTTCCTTTTTCATTATCATTTCTTGCCCAACTTCCATTCAAGTTTCTTAATGGTGGTTTCGAGATAACTGGTCTTTTGAGGTTTCTAGCTGCACGCCATAATGAGTAGCCTGATTGTGGAGTTGCATCCAAGTCCTTAAGATATTTTTCTACGGAAGCCGTTTTCTGAGTCTGCAGTAATTTTCTTAGCCTTTTTGTACACTCTTTTAATTCATTTTTAAGTTGAGGGGATCTTTGCAATTGCCATTCTCTTCGCACTCTCCTTTTTTCATTCAAGAGGCGCTCGACATCTGCAAAATATATTTTGTTATAATTGGTTTTTTTAGGGTTGTGCTGGAACGTTCAACAGCTCATCCACATTTTCCGGTGTGCTAAGCGGAATATTTTCTGTGCAATGGGTACTGAGATATTTTTTATATTTTAACCAATTTATTTGTGTAGCTGTTGTCGCTATGCACCAGAATCTTATGCACAGTTACATTCATGTAGTACCAGCCATGAACGAAAATGCATGTTTTGTTACTTTATCATTTTATAGTTTTTACTGTTTTTTTTGGAAAGGAACAGGTAGGAGTAGCTGAATTTTTTTTTTTAACTTTTAGCCGAGACTTCAAGCTGTAATTTGACATCTTTTGTTAAACAGCGCTCCACAGCGCTAAAAAGATGCAGTCCACAGAAGTTGATGAACATTGAAATTGTAATGTTTTTTATATTTTGTCCTACGAATTTTTTTATATGGCACTTTTTCCAATCTTTTTTAATGCAAATCTCATCTTTAACAATTGCTATTTACAAAAATATACAAAAAAGTCAAATGGTAAGTTTACTGTGATTGTACCAAACGATTGAACATACAGTAAAATTTGCATGCCATTTTAAACAAGCGAAAATATATAAACTTTGAGCGTGTCTGTTCAAACAAATAATAAATATATCAGGCTTTTATTTCGGAATCATAATATTCAGATATCTGACAACAAAATACCAAAATATTATCCAAATCGGCGAACATGAAAAAAATTAATTAATGCCGCTCTTGAACCAATGGGGAATGCCGCCCCTTACTACGAAGCAGGTTTGTAAGGGAGAATACTAAAAAATAACTGTATCAAAACATTCAGTGTGTGAGGCTGATCGTTACATACAATAATTTTTATATGCGCTGAATAATGCGCTTTATGTGTCAAAAATGTATTGCTTCAAAGTGGCCACTCGCCATATAAAATTCATGTCCTCCGTCAGCGCAATGGTAAGCGAAACGTTTATGTTTCTCCCTTACAAACCTGCTTCGTTGGAAGCTCAATTTTTTATTTGGTGTGTCAACACCATCATAAGAAATTTATGGCATTAAAACAGTGATGTCAAAAATGAAAATTGTGGTTGTAGTGCTTTATATTAGTATTAGTGAATAAAGAGTCAAGTTTTCTTAATAATAATAACAAAAATACGTAAGCATCCGCCACATGTGTACTTGTCGCTTGATAATCGACGATTGAATTGTGTACTCTCGTGGACTAAATGAAAAAGCATAAGAATAGGTCTGTCTGGGTACTTTTCCAGTAACAAATACTCAGTAAATTTTTTTGGGAGAGTAAGACCAATATTACTCTATCGGCTGAAAAAATCTCAAAAAGTACGCAGACAGTATCCAGTGAAATTTTGCAAGAAAACAGGTGCTCGGTGTGTAAACAATTGAAATAACAAAGCATAAGAATTTTAGCATATGTGTAAGCAAAATTGAATTCTCGAGGTAAATTAAAAAATTATTAATTAAAGTGAAGCTTAAAAAGTGTTGTAAATTAAAAAACTTGTTTATTACACTGTTATTAATTCAGTAAATTCAATTTCTTCTTAGTTTTTAGTTTCATTTGTCGGGTTTTTTATAAAACTTCTTTTGCTTACATTGCCCAACATAGTGCCGGCTTACAATGGAAAAAAGAATGAAATGCCCAATACAGTGCCCTCCAACAGCTTGACAACGGAGAAAAATAATTTGGATGCGAAGTGCTCGCCAGGAACACAATTCCAAATACTCGCCTCTTTAATTGCAAAGTTTGTCCCACAAAGTTCTGCTGGTTCTATCGGTTCTGCCATCTCCACTCCACTTACGCCACGGTCGCACTGTATATTTGGACGTTTCTAGCATAAAGTAAAATGTTTTGTTTATTTTAATTTATTATAAACGTTAAAAATCAACACAATTCTATAATATATAATAATAACTCTGCAATTGTTAAATTTCAATTTTTATTTTCATTTCACAAAAACTATTTCATTCAAACAGCTGTTCAAACTATTTGCAAAATCTTGCAAGCGGAAATTTCTCCAGTAACATTTTGCAAGTTCTCTAACTTCTAACTGTCAAGAAATTCTCTTTTTGGCTCTCTCGCTGCAAGAGATTTGGAGTACGCAGACAACATTTTGCAAGATTTTGCAACATTTTTCGCAAAATATGTGTACGCAGACAGACCTAATGTGTGTGAATTTTGAGCTAGCACCAGGGTTGTCAGATTTTTTTGAGCTTCATCGCCAAACCGGATGTCAGAAATCGCCAAAAATCGCCAAACGTCGATTTTGTTCAGTTTTTGTTAAATTTTCTTTTTTTTTAATTAAATTTTGCATACAAATAACGCTAGTATAATTTTTCAGTAAAAAATCGCCAAAAACTGAGAAAAAATACAAAAAAGTCGCCAAAGTAAATTTTGTTTTGTTTCTGTTATTTTTATTTTAATAACATAAAATGGAGATCATATATCGCTCATTTGCTGCAAGACCGGCATAACTCAAAAAATGGAATTTTGGAGTTAGAGATCATCTTTATATCTTTTATACTTTCCCAGTATGAAGAGAATGTGTCTTCTTTTTTCTAAGTAGTAAGAGCAAATCAAAAACTTAAAATGCGTTTATCTCGAAATGGATGGTCTTGCAGCATATGAGCGATATGTATTCAGTTAAAAACTTAAATTAAGTAAACAAGTCTATGAGATCGTACACCTACATACTATTATAATTAAATAGTGACTGAATATAAAATTTACTTAATATGTTTTTTTATATTAGTAATGAAAACAAAAATTACAAGTTGTTAAAGAAAATTGCCGAAATAATATAAATGGTAAAAATAGCCAAGTTAATCGCCAGTTATATCAGAAATCGCCATAAAAGTCGCCAGTCGCCAAATGGGCGAGAAATCGCCATATCTGACAGTCCTGGCTAGCACAATTGTGCTATGAAATTTAATGAATTTGACATCAATGCATTAAAATTTATTTTCGGGAGTAGTATTTCTATGGGAGTTATGGCCAAATAAAAGACAATTTCAATAAAATTTGGTAAGATGATTTATACTGCGTGAAAATAAGTTTGGACCAAATTTAATCCAACATAATAAGATGCTATTCCGGAAAGAAACTTGCTTAGGGCTATGTGCAATCATGAACCGATTCTCACTGTTTTCAATAGGTTTGGTCCTGCTGAAAATAAGAGCCCATCTACCGAGTTTAATTAAATTTTATCCAAAATTACGTCCTTAACAAGGTTACATGGACAGACTGGACGGCAGGACAACGTTAAATCGATTAATAAAGTGATTCGAAGTCGAGCGGTATACTAAAAGACGGATCTAGAATCGATATTTTTAAGTGCAACAAATACCAGCATGAAGTTTTAATACCCTCTCCACTATTGTGGTGTGGGTAAAAAATATTCTCAATTTTTTAAAGGCAATTATTACAACTTGCCGTTAAGTAAAGGTAGTTAAAGTTGGACGTAAAATAAGTCCTTTACTATTTAAACTTTACTTTAACTTACCCGGTAGGATGAACTTGCTATAAACATTTTTGCATACTAAAGTTTAAAGCAAAGTTGTAATAGTGAAACACTTTGTATATGTGGCAAAAGCCTACCATTAACTAACGGCAAGTTGTGCCATTATTATTACAATTAAATGTTTAACTGATAATTCCTTTTTACCTTTTGAATTTTTTTTATTGAGATGATTTGTTACAGTTGTTGAATGAATTGTCGCAGATGCAGCATTAAGAGGCAAATTATTATTAAATGCCTTCGAAGGCGTAAATTGTTCTGATAACATTAAAAAAAAGTATTACAAAAATTAAGTAGATAATGTAAATTTAACTAACGTTTTATTTTTTTTTTTGGTTAAGAGAAAAACAGATTTAAGCATCCGCTTTGAATTTTTTTAAGCACTTTTTAAGCATATTTTTTTAAAAATAATTTGATAGAATATTTTTTATTTATTATAATTAAAACGATTTTTGATTAATTAATAAGCATTTTTCTTTTTATATGTTATGCAGTATAACTATTTCAATTTAATGAAATCTCTTATTTAATCACTGTTTTCTGTTTGATGTTTAATTTTAATTGAAATGATGAATAAACAAAGAAAGCTTGCTTTTTATTTTCGCATGTTTAAAGCCAACAAAGAAAAAAACACGAAAATTATTTTAAAATGAAATAAATGAGCAAAAATTAACAGTGATAACATGCATGCGTACGATTGTAGGAGCGTTTTTTTTTCAAGTTTTTAATAATTCATAAAGCGTTGAGTAGCGGAAGAAGCGAAGGAAGTTAAGCGTAAAAGCTTTTAATTAAAAAAAAAAAAAAAAACGGAAGGGAACTCTTTTATTTTGTTAATTACATTTAAGTATTTTTATTATAGAAATATTTCTTTTTTTTTACTAATTTTTGTTTGTTTGTTATTTTTCGGTTTTTTTTTTATTTGTTAAAAAATAGAAAAAAGCACAGGATACACACACTTTACTCACTGAAATTTCACAGAAAACATACAAAATGTCTTTCCTTTTTTTACTTTCTTTTGTTTCTTGTTTTTTTTTTTTTTTTTTTTTTGGGATATTACAGGAGAAGCCCGAACGAACAAAAAGCCAAGAGGGTTTGGGAAATGTGTAAGAAAAAGTAGATTGATTTTTAAAGTTCTTTTCTTTTTTTAAAGTTTAAGTAAAACTTTTAATAAATTCCTTTTAAAATTTTCTTTTCAATAATTTCTCCAAGATTTTACATTTAAAAAAAAAAAATGTTTATTTTTCTTTAACTTTCTTAACTCTTCTTGTGTTTGTTTGGAAAAGTTTCAATTTGTTATTTCTTCTATACAAAAGTTTTAATTTCTACCGCTTTTTCTATTTTTGTGTCCGTAATCTTTGAAATACCGTTAAGTACTAAAGTCATAAAAGCTTTTTCATATGTGTATACTCTTTTTTTCTTCTCATCTCCTTTTCGTTTTCATTTTCTAGTTCATTTGCGTGCCCAGCTGTCAATTTTTTTTAATGGGTTGTTGAATTCTTAGGCCACAAAAAGGAATAAGGAAAAAAAGTTAAAACTTTCTTAAATTTAACGAAAGCTTTTATAGTTTTTTTGTTGTTGTTGTTAATGCAATAACTGAGAGCTGTAAAAGTTTTTGTAGGTCATATGAGATAAAGTTTTTTTTGCAGCTCGAATTAAAAAAAAAAAAACACAATGAAAAAGCCTTTAGGCGGGAAAATGTTGATGGGACATTTGCGAAGAGGACATTGCCAGCACTTTCACTGGGTTTCAAAGGCAGCTGAGTGAAAGTTTAATTTGATGTTTGTTGAGTTAACAAACAAGATCGTAAAATTAAACAAAATATTGCTTTTTTACCCTTTATAACCTAAAATGATATAACGGGGTATATTAAGCTTGTCATTCCGTATGTAAGACAATGAAATATTCATCTAAGGCACCATAAATTATTCTGAGTCCTTAAGTCGTTTTAGCTATTGCTTTAAGTCTGACCGTGACTAAAGAGCAAAAATAATCATAAAATTAGTAGAATAATGCTGTTGTTGTCAGGTAATTTGTGATAAAAATTACGCTGAAATTGTTGTTTTGATTGGTCCTTAATTTACGCTTGATTTCATATAAAACCTACTACCGAAAAAAACCCTTAAACACGCCTAAAATCATTGTGACTATATTTGTCAAAAGCGATTTATTTTCTTTGGCCTTTAGTTTTGTTGATTTAAGTGTTTTTATTGGCCATTAAAAAAATTTTTTTTCCACTCAAAAGAAAAATCAATCCATCCGTACTTAAATCAATCCGCAGATTTATTATTAATACGGTGATTACGGATTCTTTTAAAGCAAGTACAAAAAGACTGATTCAAGTACGGATTTTCAATCGCCAAATACTTTACTTATCCATATTCAATACCGAATTCGTACTTGAAATAATTCGAAAATGAGATTGATTTTAGTAAAACCAAGATTGAATCAATCGCATAATGCGCTTAATTCTAGAATTATAAAGTTGATTTAATCCCGAATTCATACTTGAAATAAACCAAAAAAGAAATAAGATGGAGAATTTTATTATGATTAACAGGGCAACCATAAATATGCAATTGCATGTTTTTTCTTGTGCGACCAATGAAGGCAGAAACAATATATTTATATTTATTTTTATTTTTTATGAATTTTGGCATCGATTTGTTAGTGCATATTTTTGCATATTTTACTGTTTGCAGCATTTTTCTGCATAAATTATATATAGGGATGCGATTTCCATGCAAATGCATGTTTTTTGTCGATAGTCTAAGATTGATGTCGACCAATTATCTTTCCGAATCATTAAATTTGCGTTAAAATGGCATCGATTTGTTTTTGCATATTGTTGCATATTTTGCTGAAAATGCATATTCTTGCATATTTTGGTTTTAAATGCATATTTTTGCATATTTTTAAATTTTTGAGTGACATATTTCTTAAATTCCTATATTATGAAAAAAGTTTTTCAAAAAATATCAAAATTGTATAAACAAAATTTTTTTGTAGCTCTGCTTAAAATACAAGATTTCGACAAAAAAATTCTTCAGTTTTTAACCGATGCAGCACCTTGCATGCTTAAGGCTGCCAAGTGGCCTACAACAATTTAACCAAAACTGTTACATGTTACTAGCTAGGCACTTGAGTTACATCGAGTTGCAGAATAAATTAGAAAGAAGCCAATTTGTCAATACTGATTTTTTGATTTCATAGCCCGACAAATTAAAAAAAAAATCTAAAATGTTTTGCAAAAAATTTTGGGGAATTTAAACTCTAAAACAAATTTTAACTATTTTTGATGTAGAATCAAATGTGGGATCTGAATTACAAAAATTAATATTCTTCAAATTAATTGGCATCCTTCAAGTATGCTTGAACTTCGGTTGACGTTGTACAAAAGCTTTTTAACAGAAAAATGTTTACTTTTGATGATATAAAAAAGTATTTATTTGATTATGCAAACAAAAATTAAAATTATGTAGTTATTTAAATTTTGTTTTAAAATGAAATAAAAACAACAACATATTTTTTTTGTTTTTTAATGCATATTTTGGAGTTTTCAGTGCATATTTTATGCGCATATTTTCGATTTTGAAGTGCATGAAAATCACATCCCTAATTATATATAACAACCATTAAGCAGCATTTTTTAAGTAATAGCGCATATTTTGCCTTTTTGGGACTTCTTTTGATGCATTTTAAATGTTTTTAGATGCCTACAACAGCTTTCGCAGCAAATAAATTTTTTTTTGCGAAATTTTGAATTTTCTCTTTTAATACCCAACGTGTCGCTTCAATTTCGCCATCTACATTTTATTTTAAATCGAAAATTTTAAGACAAAGCAGGTTGTCATTTAAGAACAAGTTAGAGTGCTGTGCCGAATCTTTGATACCCTCCACCGACAGTTCAAATGTTTTAGGAATCATATCTATATGATGTCTTATTGACCGACAATCAGAAAGTTTAATACTTTTTATTTAGCAATTTTAGATAGCTTGAGTAAAATATCATGATTCGTAACAGTTTAAGCTGAACTTAAATGATTTTCGGGGGGGGGGGGGGGGGGGGCACTTTATATTGGAGCCATGGTATGCTATGAACCAATAATCCCAAAATTCTTCAGAGTGATTTCTGGTATTAAAAAACATAAATATCAATACAGCGCAGCAATTAGTTTTAGCGTTTGTAGTGAATTTCTGAAGGCTGCTAAAATGGGATCTAAGGTAAATTATGGACCATATATCGCAAAACTACATACCATTTTTTGTTGGCCATATGAAGCTAAACTGGAAGAAAGTTTACCGCAATATCTGAATCTGCTACCGTTTTAGGCGAATTTAATTATTTTACCAGAGTGGGCTGTATATGGGGCCTAGGATAAATTATGGACCGATCTTCATGAAATTTCGCAATGTTATTTCTAGTCCTATTAAACTGTGACGAGCCAAAATTTGTTATTATAGCATTATTAGTTATGGTTTTAGGCATACTAAACTGTTTTCCGGGAGCAGTTTTTATATATGGCCTAGGGTAACTTATGGACCGCTCTTTACAAAATTTCACAGTTTCATTTCTAGTTCTATAAAACTGAAATGTATTAAATTTTTTTATTTTAGCATTATTTTTTAGGGTTTTAGGCGTACTAAACTGTTTTCCGGAAGTAGGGTTTATATGGGGCATAGGGTAAATTATGGACCGATCTTCACGAAACTCCACAGTGTAATTTCTTGTCCTAATAAACTGTTACCTGCCAAAATTTGTTATGATAGCATTGTTAATTAGGGTTTTAGGCGTACTATACTGTTTTCCGGGAGTAGGGCTTATATGGGGCCTAGGGTAAATTATGGACGGATCTTCACGAAATTTTACAGCGTGATTTCCAGTCGAGCAAAACGAATTTTTGCAAAATCTTATATCATTCTGTGCATTGTTCCACCATTTATGTTAGTTTTTGTAACAAAATTATCAATTTTTTAGGTGGTGGTTCCACATTTTAATTCATAGCTCTGATCCTACTGAACCGATTTTAATGGATTTCAATCCCAAACTGCTTAGGATAACAACAAGCTATTTGACACTAAATTTCTTTTGAGTTTTTCGAAAGTGAGCGTGTTTTCAACAGACGGACAGTCGGACAGACAGGCGGACATGGCTAAATCGACTTTGAATTACTCAAGGACCTGGAATATATATACTTTACGGGGTCTGAGATGAATAATAAAAAAGTTTCACACGGATGACAAACTTAGTAGACCCTCTTCACAACTAATTGTGGTGAGGGTATAAACAAGTGTTATTTTAAACTTTAAAATTTTGTAATGAATAAGCAAAAATTAAGGAAAAATCAATTATAAAAGTTTTTGGCGATATGTGTAATACAGGTAACCCCCCTACAAGACGGCTTCCTACAAAACGATTTCGATCTTACACGAAAAAAAAAATTTGCGGAAATCTCCTCATCTACAACACGGTTTCATTCCAACACGATAAAATGAAATTGCAACTTAATCATGATTAAGTTGTTAAAATTGTACCAAAATAGAACAAAAGTACTAATTTTTGCATCCCTGTTACGATTTACGGCCATTTTCACCAAGTTCGGTTAAAACTGACTTTCAATTAAAGTTCCGGCTACCAATATGTTTTGACAGCTATAACCGATAGCTAATTATAACCGAACTTGGTGAAAATGGCCGTTAGTTAGATTTCGGTGATTCAGCAAAGTGTATGTGTGTATACACAATTTTCGGATCCACCGAAAGTAAAATTGGGGAATACCTAAAGTATATTCGATTCGATTGAAACACAAATCATTTAGTATACATACAGAGTCTCAAGTGTTAACAACGTTGTTGCGAATAAATTGATTTTATATAAAAAATATAAAATATATAATAAATATTTAATTAAAAATTTATATTTTACACTGTCTCCTACCCTCATATAACACGTTTTCCTACAACACGGCGTTTTCTAGGAACCTATTTACCGTGTTGTAGGAGGGTTACCTGTACATAAAAATCTGGACCAATCTTTTACTAAAACGATCGACTCATCATCACTTTTTAAAGTTATCTAACGATGTCCATCCGTCCGTCTGGATGGTTGCCTGTCCATGTTAACCTTGTGCGCAAAGTACGAATTTCAACCTCTTAACTAAAATTTGTGAGCCGGTGGTGCCCATCGTTTTGAAATGAGTAAAATCTCGAAAATTCGTCTGTAAATACAATGGTGCTTAAGTTTTCCCGATTATAATTTTAGGATTGTTTTTATTAGATGGAACTGTTATAAAGCGTTGAATACTTTGTTTTCAAATTAGCAATTTTCGAATTTTGTGGGGCATATTTTTAACAATTTTCATGCGCATAAAACTCGAATTTAAGAGCACATTTATGGTTTCCCTGATGATTATTTTATTTACCCGTTTAACACCTTACAAAATTTCAATTATAAAACACCAGCATCATTCCCGATATGGTTTAAACTTTAGAAACTTAATGTACATATATAACTGAACATATAAACTAAATGAGAAGCAAGAGTTTTCAATTTTACTTTTTAAACATGAAAATAATGTGTTTTCGTCTTCTTCTGTTGTTTTTGTTGTTTCTACACACAACAAGAAAATAGTTTTTTAACTACTTGTGTGGGGTTGTTGTAGTGTCTGCAAAAAACTTTGATAAGTTTAATGAGAATAAAACGCCCACTTTGTAATTTTACTCTCAGAGTTGGACTACCAACTAAAAGTTTAATCTTTGTTTATACTTGGTTTAAGAATTTTGTACTTATTTTAAGAAATTCCGGGATTGATTTTCGAAAGTAATCCGATTTAGGATTGTTTTTGGTATGTTTTAGTGTTATTCGTAGTTGAATTTTTTAGTACGACTCGTGCTCGAAAGTATAAAAAACTAAATTTATCCGGAGTGTCTTTCTTTCTGTGTATGTATTTCAAATATAAATATGTACGTTACATTAAGCGAAAATAGAGTTTTTGCTCATTTTAATCGATTTTTGTTTTACTTTCTTCATGATTCTGGTCCCAGCGGGTATTTAGAAACATTTAAAATGTTTTTTAATTTTATTTAGTTATTTCTCTTTCTAAAAGGCAAAAAAAAAAGCTTGGCAAAAATGTTCAAACGTTTGTACAAATGTTTTGTGTTGTTAATTGAGGAAAAGTCGATGAAACTTAATAGGATTCAAGAACTGTGAAGGAAAGTCGGCCTAAAGATCAACTTCAACAAAAATTTAAGTTATACGAATGAGCACCAGCAATACGTC
The DNA here is from genome assembly GCA_930367215.1 of Pollenia angustigena. Taxonomy (NCBI): domain Eukaryota; kingdom Metazoa; phylum Arthropoda; class Insecta; order Diptera; family Polleniidae; genus Pollenia; species Pollenia angustigena. The sequence goes on from OV884056.1 coordinate 75,489,977, forward strand.
AAAGTTCCTTGTAAATGGCAGTGAACTGAAAGAGGTAAAGAGGAGGATTGACTAGAATATAAAAAGCCGTATAAATAAGGCAAAACAGGAATTTGTTGCCATTCCATCTACACCAAACTGCGACTTTTCTCCTCAAATGTAACATCTATCCTATTGTTTGGATGCGAATCCTGGAACACATCCCAACGCCTGATTTAAAGGCTACTGATTTCTGTCAACAAATCTTTAAGAAGGCTTCTTCGTATGTTCTGGCCAACAACAATATCTTATATTGAGCTCTGGAGAAAGACAAACCAATCACGCTTAAAATGTGAAATACTTGAAACAAAATGGAATTGGCTGGGTCATATTCTGAAAAGACCACCAGAAGATATTGCACGAATGGCAATAGACTGGAACCAACAAGGCAGTAGAAGACCAGGAAAGCCAGCCTATTCGTTGAGTAGAATGGTTGAAATCAAAGGAAAATCCATCAGAAAATGCTGGAGTGAAATAAAAAATTGCGTTTTACACAATAAGGGCCAGAATCGCTTAAAATTTATTATATTTATTTAAACGATTTTATTTTTTACTTCAACGTGACTACCCTCGTATATATTTTTTTTAAACTCTAGTAAAATTTCCATTGTTCAACTGTCGAGTAAAATTTCCATTCTACAACTTCAGTTTAAAGCCCAAAATGTCAGTTTCGTTAAGTTTTATCTGAGTAAAAAAAAAACAAGGAACTCAAAGAACAAAGAGAAAATGTCACACAAAATAAGTGACGAAAAAAGTTAAAGCTTTTCAGTATTGAACTTTGAAAAAAAAACGCTTAAACTAAAATGTAAAACAAAAGCAACTATTGCAGAAGAAATTACGCAGACAAATTTAATGAATGAAAAGCTCTTCTACGTAAATGAGTGACAAGTCGTAGTAAGACAGATAAACTACAACACATACACACACACACACAAATACATTTGCATAAGAGTATGTATTAGACTATAAAGCCAAATATACGTATAATTCAAATAATTGAAATTGTAGCATACAAAGAAACAGAAAGACAGACGGACACTTAGTCAGCCCATCAAATTTAAATCCAATCGTCATACCAAACAATTTTAGATAGACTCCCATAAAATGTTGGACATAAATAGGAAAAAAACATTGGTAAAAGTCGTGTAATGAAAGCATGACTAATAATAAGTTTAGGTGATAGGAGGGCAGGACAAAAGGACTTATAAAAAATATATCCTACAATAAAACAAAAAGAAGATAAACCTTGAAAGAAAAGTTCAAAATATTCATTGCTTTAACAAAAAGTTTTACGTATTAAGAAGGCACTTCTTAAACAATATATGTACATTAGACCGACTCAACTTGTGTGGAGCTGAAAAAAGTGATTTTGTTACCCCTCTGAAAATAAATCAAAATATTTTGGTTCTAGCGCTGACCATCCGTGAGCTTGACCATTTTTAAAAAAGATATTTTTTTCAGTTTTTCGAATTTTTTTTAGATAAAATTTGGTATCATCGAAAAGAGTTTTTGAAACAGCGTCCAATGGTATATACAACTTAACCACTTGCGACCTTAATTAGGATATTTAACTAAATACATATTTGCGTTTGGGGTTTTCATACAAATTCTACGTATGTGGAAATAATGTTCTGATTTTCAAAGATTTCTTTTGTAAATACCATTCAAAATACTCGACTGTCCCGGATCTTTAACAGAAAGTTAATAAGAAAGCTTATTCGTTAGTGTTGGGTCTTACCGTTTTTCAGATATATCTATATGGAAAGTGCCACGCCTACTTTACCAATTCCACTCACATTTTCACGAATTTTGTGTATTGCTTTTTTGTAAGTGTAAATAAGTATAGATATACCGAGTAAAAAAAAAAAAAAAAAAAAAAGAGAATTATGTGTAAAATTAGAAGCCATTTATGGACCAATCTGGTTAAACTTCAATAGCAAACAATTGTGGACTATGTGTGGTGTAAACTTATAACAACCAACTCGCCATCGTATCTAAGGTCTATGGAAAACTCATTTCAACGGATACACGGACATCGTTAAATCAACTTTTTTACTCATATGGACACAGAATATATATACATTATAGGGTCTAGGATGAACAATTTGGGAATTAGAAACAAAATGACAAACTTATATGTATATATCCTTTCCTCCTGTGGCAAAGGGTATCTAAAATTAGTGGCAATCTTGTTTTTTTGAGCCAATATTAGTCTCGTATGGATCCGATATGGCTGAATTTTAATAGTAAAATTTAACGGAGCATATGTGACAAAAATGTGCAACAACCTAGTCCCCATAATGGGTGGGTATTTGGAAACCCCATTTCAACATACACACGGATAGATGGTCAGACGGACATCCTTCAATTAACTTCCCTACTAATAAGAACCCAGAACTTATAACCGGAATTACAAACTTTTACCCTTTCCAGCTGTGGTAAAGGTTTCTAGAGGAAACTTTTCAGTTTGTTCTCGTTAATATAACAACAACAAAAAACTGTAATTGTATTTAAAAATATCTTCTACATCAAAATTACACGCGTACATATATGGGTTATTTGTATGTCTGTTTACATCCATGCAAATGTATGGGTGCGTTTCTTTTTTAAGAATACCCAGCGGGAAAAAGAAGGAGTACGGATGCCTTCGAGAAGGCCTCTGTACTCCTTCTTTTGGATGAACAAGTCTGGTAGGAATGGCAACGGTATAAAAAAAAATAATTCTTTTGCTCCTGCTTGCGCAAAAAAACAACACAAAAATGTTAATTAAAAAAATATATTAAAAGTATTTCAATTTAATTAATGTGTTAATTGAATCAATTATTTTTTTGTTGAAAGAAAATTAAAAATAAAATTTTGAATAAATTAACATTTAAGTTGTTTTGAAATAAATTTTTTATTAAAATTATTAGTATTGTGGTTATTTTATTGAACTATTTATGGCTTTTAATCCAAATTTTTAATATTTTTAATTAGGCTTAAGTTCATTAAATTTAATTTTCATTAAATTATTTTTATGAAGAAAGGAATTTTACAACATGAAAATCAATTAAAATTTACTGATAACTTTTCATTCTTTGACTCAATCTGGGCTCGAACCCAGGTGTTTACGGACAGGTTACCCTGACATGTTTCGATTGCAACCACTCAATCTCCTCAGAGGGCTTGCCGCTTAACACTCGCAGCCATCGACGACTGCTGACGTCATTAGTCAAACATCAATCCTTAAACCAAATTGTATTCAACCTTTGGTATATCGAAATTTGCTTTGAATGATTATCTATTTTAATTTATTTTAACATGTTGTTCCTTTACTTCTGTTTTTTCGTACTTTTGTCAAGAATTCTTCTTGAAGTTCCAAGTACATATTTTGTTTTGTTTTTTCATTTTTTTGTCTTTCTTTTTCTTGTTGACCTTTTCAGCACAACTTGAAGGACAAATGGGTTCGAGCCCAGATTGAGTCAAAGAATGAAAAATTATCAGTAAATTTTAATTGATTTTCATGTTGTAAAATTCCTTTCTTCATAAAAATAATTTAATGAAAATTAAATTTAATGAACTTAAGCCTAATTAAAAATATTAAAAATTTGGATTAAAAACCATAAATAGTTCAATAAAATAACCACAATACTAATAATTGTTAAAGCTAAGGCACGAGCTCTATGTTTGCATTTGTCCTTCAAGTTGTGCTGAAAAGGTCAACAAGAAAAAGAAAGACAAAAAAATGAAAAAACAAAAAATATGTACTTTGAACTTCAAGAAGAATTCTTGACAAAAGTACGAAAAAACAGAAGTAAAGGAATAACATGTTTAAATAAATTAAAATAGATAATCATTCAAAGCAAATTTCGATCTACCAAAGGTTAAATACAATTTGGTTTAAGGATTGATGTTTGACTAATGACGTCAGCAGTCGTCGATGGCTGCGAGTGTTAAACGGCAAGCCCTCTGAGGAGATTGAGTGGTTGCAATCGAAACATGTCAGGGTAACCTGTCCGTAAACACCTGGGTTCGAGCCCAGATTGAGTCAAAGAATGAAAAATTATCAGTAAATTTTAATTGATTTTCATGTTGTAAAATTCCTTTCTTCATAAAAATAATTTAATGAAAATTAAATTTTTTTATTAAAATATGTATTAAATAACAAAAAATTTTTTCGTTTAAAATAAAATAATTTAAACTTGGAGAATTTATGTTGGGAATTGTCAAAACCTGAGCTTAGTTTTATTAAATCAATTAACAAATTGTTTGAAACGGCAAAGTTTTTTGATCATTTTTTTAATTAAATTCAAAAACATAATTTATTGAAAAAAGCTCAATTTTAAATTTGTTTTTGTAATTTTAAGTAATCTATATAATCATTTTAGTAATAGGTGCGAAATCAACAAATTGTTTGCTTGATTCTATGAAGTTGGTATAAATTTGGTGATTAGAGACAATTTTTAATTTTTTCTGTGGTTAGAATAGTAATTGAATCAAAAAAATTTTTAAGCAGGCCTTCAAAAGGCCTGAAAGAAGAAGGTGTTCTTAGGTTTCCCGCTGGGTACATTCACTGCAAATCACTTTCTCTCGGTATTTGTGTGTGTGTGTGTGTGTGTGTTTGAGAGAATTTCTAAAGAAAAGAGAACAAAATGAACACAATTAAAAAAATACGCACACTTGTTGTAGCAAAAAGAGCAAACAATTGAAAACATTCATTCACTTGCAATTGCTGGGGGTTTGGCGGGTGGTAGTTGTGATGGAGGTTGTGTATTGGTAATGATGTGTCCTATGGTATCATGAATTCATTGTTAATGTCGTCATTGACATTAAAATACTAAAATTGCGGTTGCACTCCCACTATAATCAACATTTTACCCTTCACCGTCAACAAATCTGACAAAAAAATACACTTTTCTGTTTATAGAATCGTTTGTTTGGTGTATTTAGTTGATATTTTGTTACAAGTTTTTTTTTATCAAAATAACTTTAATTCAACTTTTATGTAAAAAATTCTTTGTTTTATGTTATTATATTATATATTGGTAATGAATGTTAGTAAGTTTTACTTGCGTAGGGCCTTAAAGGGGGTTTGTATAAAAAATTGTTTAATAATAGACAATAGTTTGTTTTGATTGAAATTAATAGTAGAGCGTTTTATGAAAGTTTTTTTTTTTTTTTTTGAGAATGACATGTTGTAGTTGATTCACATGCACAAAATGTAATTTGTTGTCGACATTGACGTATTTATGACGTTGTAGGATTTATTGATTGGATTTGTTTTTAATATTTTAACATCAATTACTCGGGTATTGGTCATAACAGTACCACATGATAGAATTTTATCATTAAAAGAATGAAGTAAGTTATTGTCATTACTTTTAAGGGGTTCAAGTTATTTTTTAGGGAAATTATACGCTTTTTAAATCATGTATAAACGACGTTGAGAAAGAAAACTAAGGGTGCACGATTAGGAATATGTACTAAAAACTTTCCTAAAAAAGTACTTGTTATAACTAAACACCACAAAAGTGGAGAGGGTATTATGCGTTTGTGTAAATAATTATCACACAAAAAAAAACAATACTCCTTGAACCACCGAATAACTTCCTGAGTCGATCTAACGATGTCCATATGTCCGTTCGGATGACTGGCTGGTTGTCTATCCATGAAATCTATCCATTAATGTAGAGCTAGCAGTTTTGATAATTTTGTAATTTGATCAAATTTGTTACATAGATCTGACCTTTTAGAGGGAAGAAGCCTATTCACACAGAAAAATATACCAATGTTAAATTAACATGGAGAAATGTTGATTGAGAATCATGGTTAATTTCTGCAAAAGTATGCCCTTTATATAAATTTATCATTATTTCATATTAATTTTAAATGAAAAATATTGAAATAACCTTAAATCACGTTTATTTAATATTATTCACTGTAAAAACAACACTTTTCAATATTGAATCCATAAAAACCTGTTTTATATTAAAACCAAAAGCTTATCTTGTTAAATTAACATGCACACATACTTAAGTATGTAAATTTTTTTTTATTTTCATGTTTAAAATATGTTATAAAAAGAAGACAATACCCGTATTCTTTTAATCAAAATTATTTAGTTAAATAGTACATCAAGTTTTCAAAGTAGAATGATGACGAAAACCATATCGGGCCATTCTGCTGATGCTTCTGTTAACAAAGGATATACAAAATCAGTGAAAGTAAGTGTTTTACAGGGGTAAGCGTTTTGAATTATTCTTAAATAAATGCATATGTTGTCTTCACACTGTTATATCACACTCCAACCAATTTGATTCTACATGAAATTCACGTTGTTTCAACTTGAAATAACTTTCATTCAACGTGATTCGGATTGTTATTTCAATATAAATGACATTTTGCTCTAACTTTACTGCAATGTTAAATTAAATTAATATGTTTTACATGTTCTCCTTAAATAGTGTCTGTAAATTTTGCACGCTAAGCGAAAAATTGCGCGCATTGTATGGAATTACACTGTTCCACAGTCTGGATATTCTCACAGCAAACGACTTCTCCATATACATTGTACTGATTCTAGGACATATAATAGCAGAAGTACGAGAGGAGTGCGAGAAAGTGAAACGAATTTGCAAGTATTGCGGGCATCCATATTTTTCTATTTTATAAAATAAACTAATTAGCCGGTAATTTAAGAAATCGTTGAAATACATTCCTAGAAACTCCTTCATCTCAACTGAAACATGAGCTCTCCAATCCAGTCTATATACAAAACGTATTACCCTATTAAAACACTTCTTCAGCTTATCAATATTCGTTATTGTCGTGGCAGTGTAAACCTCCATGCCATATATACAAATTGGCATAATCAAAGATTTAGGTATTAGCCTCCTAATATGAAGAGGTAAAAAATATCCGAGAGTATTAACCCTTCTAAGGGCCATTATTACAACTTGAAGTTAGCTAAAGTTAAGATTAAATTGACAGATAATAATGTGTTATCTGTCAAAAAGCACCTGTTAACTGTCGGATAACAGCTAACGCCAAGTTATAATAATGGCCCTAAGTGTTAAATTGATCCTAGACACAATACAATATATATGCCTTTCAAAAGTTATCCTTTCATCCAAATATAAGCTTAGGGATTTGTAGCTAGACACATACTCAATGTCCTTGCCGCATATATTTAATTGCGGCAATGACAATACACAATTGCCAAACCTCATTGCATACGTTTTTATCGGGTTAAGTTTTAATTTATTCCGATCAGCCCATTGAGTGACTTTGCACAAGCCATTATTAAATAAGTTTGCAAATTCAGACATAGAAGTCCTACCATCAAAACAACAAAAGTTGTACATCATCCGCATAACTTTGTGCAGTGCAGAATGACAGAGTTTCATAAAGATCATTGATAAACATCATAAATAGTAATGGAGCCATAACAGATAAGAGAACTCCACAGTAGATTCAAATATAAATAAATCAAACTCTAAACTGTTTACTAATAAATTATTTTTTAAATTAATTTTATTAAAAGTACTTTTTACTAATTTTTTTTAAGGTTTATCATGTATAGTTAACAAAAAATCGGACTTATATTCCTGTTATCCAATTGGACTAAAATAATTATTAATTTACAAAAAAATTATGTTAGTACTGCAGAGTTAAACACAGTGAAAACTTCCAAATGGTTTTTTTTTTAGCTTTTTTAGAATATAAAAACAATTTTGTTAAAATTTTTTGAGCAACTGCTTGAAATTGAATTGATTTTACAAATAAAAAAGGACACTTTGTATCAAAAGAACTTTGTTTAACAAAAAAGTAACTTTTTTATAAAAAGTACTTGTTTAACAAAAAAGTAACTTTTTTTAAAAAAGTACTTGTTTAACAAAAAAGTAACTTTTTTGTAAAAAGTACTTGTTTAACAAAAAAGTACCTTTTGTATCAAAAGTACTTTTTTTTATCAAATAAGTAGCTTTTCTATCAAAAGTACTTTTTTTAAACAAAAAAGTATATACCTTTTGTATCAAAAGTACTTTTTTACAAAACAGTAGCTTTTGTATTAAAAGTAGTTTGTTTTAACAAGAAAGTATGTACCTTTTGTGTCAAAAGGACTTTTTTTTTTGGCAAAAAAGTAGCTTTTTTATCAAAAGTACTTTTTAACAACAAAAAACCACCTTTTGTATCAAAAGTACTTTTTTATTTTTTAACAAAAAAGTACCTTTTGTGTTTTTTTTTCTGTTTGTAGAGAAATTTGTTTAAACCTGTACAATTACAACAAATTTTTTAACAAACAATTACTTTTGATACAAAAGGAACAAAGTTCCATGTACTTAATGGAACGGTACTTATTCGAACTAAAGGTACATATTTTTGAACACAAAGTATAATTTTGACGAAAAAGTTCTTATTTGTACACATGGACTCTTTTAGTTCTCATACATTTTTAAGACTGTCTTAGTTTTCAAATATAAGCGTTGTTGAGAGAAAGCTAGCCTCTATGCTAGCTTTCTCTCAACAATAAATTTCAGTGTATTTATCAAATATAAAAAATTGGGAATTTAGCACGTCATACAAAAATCTTAATAATAGTACTTTTTTCTATTTGTAGAGAAATTTGCTTAAACCAAAAGCATTTTTTAAAGCAAAGCGACCTATTTAAAGCTTTTATAAATCAAATGTAACCTTTTGAATTAAAAGTACTTTCTTTTAACGAAAAAGCGTTTTCAACCAAAAAGTTACTTTACTGTAACAAAAAGCTATTTTTTGAGTATAAAACACATATGAGTAAATCCAAAGTGTTGAACGTGACAGTCATACGCATCAAAAATGCAATAACATTTAACACAAGAAATATTTTTACGTTCTTTGAACGCGTAAATTAAAGCACTAAGAAAGCACTGTTACCTATGCTCGCGATTCTAGGTTATAGATAATGGCAAAAGAAGTAGCGGTTTGAACGTGAACAAATTAGAAGAAGTTTTTGTGACCATGTATAAAAAGGCGTAATTCAGCGCATTTTTCTGGCACAATTTTTAAGTCAAACTACTTTCAGAATTTAACGTAGCAATGTAACATTAAAATGTCTTGGTTTGATTCCAAAATCTTTTGTATTTTCTTTTTTTTTTAGCCAAAATCTGGGTCGATACGTGACATTTCGAACGTGAAATTTTTTCCATAGTAATTTAACTAAATAATGATAAAAACAAAATAAAAATGTACCGTTAATCCGAATAACATTTTTCTCTTCGGACTTTTCCTTAGATTACAGACCATGTAAGAAAATTTTTTTGGAATAATTTTTATCAAATATAACCTCTTTTAAGGAAGATATTATTACAGAAAACATACAATAAAACATTCTCACAAATAAGAAATTACGTTTGCACAACTTTGCAGTCTGATTGTTCATCTAAGCGAACAAATTTGTAAAACTAGTAAAATCTAAATATTTCTCTAAAACAATATCGTAAAATAATCAGCTTTTAATAACTTTTAACTTTTAATTTTTCAGGGTGGACCTTTTTTGACAGAAATGCCCATATTAAACAAAAAGTACCAGGTAAAGAAAATGTTTCTTTTTAAATAAAAATATAAAAATTTCCCCTGCGTCTATGGTTTTGATTTCTCAAAAAGCTTAACAGCCTGTTCAACGATTTCGAACGTTAACGTTCGCATAGAAAATTACATTTAAAACAAAAACAAATTTTATTTTTATTTTAACTGCCTGTTTTTAGAAAACGTAAACAAGTGAGTGAGTGAGAAATTATATTGAAAACAACAATAAAACACGAAAATTTGTTTTTGTTTTCAATATAATTTCTCACTCACTCACTTGTTTACGTTTTCTAAAAACAGGCAGTAAATGTAATTTGCTATGCGAACGTTAACGTTCAAAATCGATAAGCAGGCTGTTAGTTATTCAGTTTCGACTTATGGGATTACATATTAACGTTATGGGACAGTTTATGGTTTTTTAACATTTTGGTTGTTGTAATATCCCCTTTATAAAAACTGAGTTTTATTGTTGGAAAATTAAGTTAAACACCTTTTAAATATACATACTTAAGCTTTGGTCACACTCAACAAATATTTTAAGCCCTTTACTTATCTAAAATTTGTAGTAAATATTTCGTCCCCTTAATATAACAATAGCGTATGTGCTCATACGCTATTATTTTTTTATTGCATGTTTAGAATCTCCATCATTGATTTTATGTCTGGTCAAAATTTCGTAAAATTCTACTTCCAAAAAGTGGGTCAAAATGTCGTTGGAAAAAATAGTGTATAATTTCTTGTTCAAAATTTTCCTTCAATAAGAAACCGAACGTTATATAATGTTCGGTTCTTCGTTAAAAAACAGAACAATTGTAGTGATACTGTAGAAAAACATTATATTTTAATGTTCTATAATGTTTTTTTTTCGTGTGTGTATTTTGTAAAAAATGTTTGGTTTTTTTTTATCAGCAAAAAGCGACGAACATTAACGAGCCGAACCGAACACATTGAAGTTCGTGGATTTTCAAAAAAAAAAGACCGAACGGAATTTAATGTTCTCATCATTTGTTGAGTATGATGAAAACAGCATTATTTTTGTGTTCGAAAGATGACAAACAGGGAAACGTTATTTTTTTTTAATGAATTTCTACACAAACACTATTAGCGTTTGTGTTTTCCACAAATCTACCGAACCGAACATTAAAGAACGATATTTAGTGTTTATTTTCGAACACTGATTCTAACAGTTATTCAAAAAACCAAGTGCATATTAATACGGATTTTCAGTTGCAGTTAATATTGTCCGCTGATTGAGTTAAATTCTTCTTTATGTAAAATTAAATGAAAATGCAATTTAAAGTAACGAAAAGTTCATTTAATTTTTACTGTTAAAAGTTCAACCGCGAATTCCGTTAAAACAAATGAATATTCAGTTATTTTATATAAATTAACTGTCAAAAAACTAACTACATATTCCGTAAAAAACAAAGAAATATTCAGTTATTTTACATAAATTAACTTTCAAAAAATTAACTACATATTCCGTTAAAAACAAATGAACATTCAGTTATTTTATATAATTCAACTACCAAAAATAAAAAATTAACCAGCGGACGGGTGTCTTTCTGCTATTTTTTTTAGAAATTCGTCTATTTTGTGGATTAAACGAAAATTACTGAATTTAATAAAACAACTGAATATATCTTTGAATATTCCTTTGTTTTTTACGGAATATGTAGTTGATTTTTTGATAGTTAACTTATATAAAATAACGTGAAATTCATTTGTTTTTACGGAACACGGAGTTGAATTTTTAACAGTAAAAATTAAATGAACTTTTCGTTAAAAATAAATGAAAAATAAGTAGACCGGGTTTTAACTGAATTTTCATTTATTTTATATCACAATTTCAGTTAATTTTACGTACAGAATATTGTGAGTGTAATTATATACATCGAAACCTGCATGATCTCCAAAATTTGTGCAAGAAGAATGTAATTTCTCGTGGTTCGCAGTAATTTTTTTTAAACTTACAATGTGAAAAGAAGCGATTTTGTTTAGATGGGCCAGATGAAGCAGAGGAAGTGAAAGAAGATGAATGAACTTCTAGTTATTTTTAATTTACGCAATGTATACCTTAATTTGTCATAATTTTTTTGTTTATAATAACCCAAATTGGAAAGTAATGAATATGTGACACTGAATTAACAAAACTATGAATTAATCACTGTTTTATAATGTTACAAATTGATATTTTTGAGATCAAATATTTTAATAAAAATACCGTAAAATTATTGAATAAAACAGCGTATACCATACAAAATAAAAAAGTGTATCAGATTCATCATACAAATTCCTTAAAAAATAAAATAGCCTATATGGAGGACTTGCACTTTAAATGACATAATGATGTTCTTAAAGGATGCGCAGAATAAAAAAAAATTGGTAAATTTAAAGACAAGAAACGATATTATGTATTCGTCGAAAAATCCAATATGATGAATTTTTATTTGCCGATTTGACAAACACTTTAAACACGATTTTCTCAAAACCCAAAAATAATTTTACACTATTGTACTATTGTAACTTTTGCTAGATCAAACACTACGTTTTTATATAGGAATAAAGTTGAATTAATTCAAATTTGTAATATTTTTAATTAGGCTTAAGTTCATCAAATTTAATTTTCATTAAATTATTTTTATGAAGAAAGGAATTTTACAACATGAAAATTAATTAAAATTTACTGATAATTTTTCATTCTTGACTCAATCTGGGCTCGAACCCAGGCGTTTTTACGGACAGGTTACCCTGACATGTTTCGATTGCAACCAATCAATCTCCTCAGAGGGCTTGCCGTTTAACACTCGCAGCCATCGACGACTGCTGACGTCATTAGTCAAACATCAATCCTTAAACCAAATTGTATTTAACCTTTGGTAGATCGAAATTTGCTTTGAATGATTATCTATTTTAATTTATTTTACATGTTCTTCCTTTTTTACTTCTGTTTTTTCGTACTTTTGTCAAGAATTTTTCTTGAAGTTCAAAGTACATATTTTGTTTTGGTTTTTCATTTTTTTGTCTTTTTTTTTCTTGCTGACCTTTTGAATTAATTCAAAATAATTGTTGAACCTACCCCCGTGTCCATCAACGATTTTAAAATTTAAAAACGTTTATTAAGTAAAATTATTTTAGAAAATTGGATTTTTGAACCTTTATTAAATACATTTTTTATACCAACACCACAATAGTGGAGAGGGTATTATGCATTTGTGCTGATGTATGTAACGCCTTAAAATATTGGTCCTATACCCACCTTAAGGTATACCGATCGACTCAGAATTACTTTCTAACTAACGATGTCCGTCCGGCTGACTGGCTGGCTGGCTGTCCAGATAGATCCATATCTATATGGACACATAAGCTATACAGTTTTTCAAAAATAGGACCACAAGGGGAGGTAGGGGGCAATTTCTGCCTCCCACAAACTTTCAAACCGATTTTAATGAAGTTTATCAACATAGATAAACCCATATTTATATGGACATATAAGCATGATGTGTTTTTTAATACTGTGGTGTAATGTATCATATGGTCGGGCTTGACCGACTATACTTTCTTACTTGTTTTTTGAATACGGCAGATTGTCTTTCGGGGCTTTTCGTCACACATTTGTTAAGTGTGAACATACCTGTGAACAAAGAGACGTATAATTAATGAAAAAATAAATATTGCACATACGTTACGCAGTCCTTAGGTTTTACCCTAAAAGTGCCAAATAAAACACACAAGCGGCTTTACCAAAGATATGGAAAACTTTTGAAGCCTGTTTTTACGCAAATAAAATTTTTTAGTGATCCACACAAGCATTTTGTTGTTGTTGTTAAGCCGCTTGTGAATTGCTTTTGCCCTTAAATGCAAACTAGTTTTAGTGGAATGGAGATATTCTATTTGTGTGAACTACATATTTTTCCTGTTAATATTTTTTTCTAAGAATAACAATCGTTTTATTGCATTTTGTTTGATTAAAACCCACTTTATTATCTCCTCTTAACACTTAATCTCAGATTTAAACCTCTGCTTCTTAATTTGCTAATCTTTTATTAACCAATTAACAAAAACTTATTTCCGCTTCCTAAAAATAAAAAAGACAAACTTATAATTTGAAAACATTTTCTTAAACACGTGTCGTTATTTATGACACCAACCGTATCACCTCGCATAAATTAAACGTAAAATGAAAGTAGAACAAATTAAAATATACCTAAAGTGTTAAACCGAAACGTGACAATATTATGAGAGTAATTTGAGAAAAACAAGCAGCGAAAATAAGAAAGAAAAGAAAATAAATAAGCTTTTTGGAAAATGGAGAAAATAGCTGGTAAAGAAATCAAATACTATTACCAGCACATACACCTGTACCAGAGCTATAAAAGATTGCAATCGATTAAATTGCAATCACATAATTTCTCGTTAATGATTGCTAATTTTTTGATTCCATTCAAAATCGGAAAATTGATTTTATGATTTCAATTTTAATTCATGAAATCAATACGAAAAAAAGATTTATGTGTTGTTTCCAGGTGACAAACAATTGATTGTGTAGTAAAATTTATGTGAAAAACTCTCAAAAAAACTAGTGATTTTCATATAATTTTCTGTCACCTGGAAACAGCACATTAATCATTTTTTTTTGCAATCAAATACTCACCCTTATTGTGTTTGGCGTATTTAAAATACGCCTACCACTGTTTGGTAATAGATTAAAGGAAAAAAGTTCACGTTCTCTTTAATCTATTACCGAACAGTCGTAGGCGTATTTAAAATACGCCAAACACAATAAGGTTGACTATTTAAATTGATTCAAATTCAAACTGATTGCAATCGATTTAATTGCAATCAAATCCAGTAATTACACTCAAGATTTAATCAGAAGGCATGTCTGCGTGCTCTTTTTAAATTAAACTCCCTTTTCTTGAAATAATTTTGATTTTGATAATTTTGAATTGCCGACAATTGCAAGATTTCAAGTCTATATTATTTCGTTGGTCTTTGATTGAAATTGCATGATTTCAATTAACATTTGCTTGAAATCGAAGTTATTGCAATTAAATTAATTTCATTCGGAATTGCAATCAGAAAATATAAAAATTTTAACACGATTTCAACTTAAAATCTGAAATCGTCTTAAAAGTAAAAAACGAAATCAGTTTGGATAAATCATCTGGATTTCAATACCCATTGATTGCAGTTTTTTACAGTTCTGACCTGAACACATGCATCTGCACACCAACTGAGTATTGAACACACCGCAAAAAGAAGATAAATAGGAAGTGGTAAAAATAATGGGAGTTGGAAGGAAAAATTCACATGTTGGGAAAATATTGAAGATTAATGAAAGACGTTTTGCATAAAAGAAAAGAAAAATAAGAAAAATTTCTTAAAAAAAAAAACGAAAAACTTTAACAAATGTTGTAACGAGATAAAACTATACAAGTAGGGATATGATTATTCAGCATATGCATACAAATAAATTTAACTACACTGCAGTGTCAGGAGTTTTGTAGACTACCATAAATTTCTACCTCCTTATGCAAAAAAAGTTAAAGTTCACATTAGTTAATCAACACATTAAGCCCATACACTTTTGATACGCTTAATGGTTGGTTAACTAGTAAATGTAAACTTTAACTTTTTTTTTTGCATAGTTTCTATTGTCTGGTCTCAATTGTTATATCGCCAATACGGTGAAGTGAACTTCACACAATTATTTACGGGACGTTGTGGCTATAAAAGTTATTCGCACCGCTTCTATCATGACAATATACGATATGCTGACGATTCCCGTTATTGGCAAGCACCATATCTGACCTACTGAAGATTTTTCCTTTAACATTTATTAATTTATTTGTGCTGCATGTTTTCCAATACGGGCTGAATACATCTTTTGAAGATTTGAAACATCCGTAACAAAAACCAAGGCTCAACAGTCTAATCCCTAAAGTCTAGTGTCTGCTGTCTAGTCTTAATCTCGTCTTAAGTATTCTCGGCTTTATAGTAAAGGTGTCCCTTTGGTCTCTTTTTTTTTAAATTCTCGCCTATAGTCACTTAAATATTTCTGTCTTAATTCTAGTCTATATTCTCGCCAATAATCTCCTCCATGCTCTCATATAAAGGGTGGTACAATTCTCCCGATTGTGGGCACATTTGGTCGATTATGCTGACCAAAAAAATAACGAAGTTCACGAAATGCATTTTGATTTGAACGCCCATTTTCGTAAAAGGCTTCAACAATCTTAACGCTCTGCTCAATTGTATACCTTTGCACGGCTGAATTTGTCAAACAAAGAAATGTCAAAGAAAGAAATGGGGAAAAAACTTGACGTTAAGATGTGACCCACAATTAACGTCGTGCATAATGGTTGAACCACCCATTCTTTTCTTCTCAATAGTCTCATTTTAAGTCCCGTCTATGGTTTCAGCTATAGACTTTTCATTACCTAAAAGTACACTTTGTTATCGCCTTCTTCTTTATAGTTTTCTCAGTAGTCTCTCTTTAAGTTTAGCGAAGCTATAACGCTTATAATTTTACTTATATAGTTTCGTTTAAAGTTTTACTTATATTCTCGTTTATAGCCTTGACTTAAGTCACCCAAGTAGTCTCACTTATAGTCTCTTTTCTCTAGCCTTCTTATTAGTCACGCAATTAGTCATCTCTATAGTCACATCGTTTTCACAATACAAGTGATTGAATGTGTAGTAAAATTAATATACAAAGTAATTAAAAAAACTGAGTGCTGCTTTTCATATAAATTCGTATTTAGTTTCTGGTCTCGCATTAAGTCTTTTCTTAAACAAAAACAACAATAAACAGTGAGTTTATCTTATCAACATTAATTGTAGTTGTAAGTCAGTTAAGAAAAACCAAAATAAAAACAAAAACAACTTGCTTTATTATTTTCGCAAAAAATAAAGCTTTTTGCCAGCTTAGTTTTTATTTAGCCATGCACTTGCCAGCTTATTATCAAAGTAATTTATTTATAATTTCAGTAATAATTTCGTCTATAGTCTGGCATAAAGTGTTCTCTATAATTTCGCATAATGCATTCTCTGATCTCGTCTATAATCTCCAATAAACTCATTTCTATAAGGTCTTCTTTTTAACCTCGACGATAGTCGCGCGAATTTTGTGCTCTGTAATTTGACAAAATACCTTCCCTTTAATATCGATGATAGTCTTGCGTATACTGTTTTCGATAATTTCGCAAAATGTCTTCTCGAAAATCTTCTTTTTGATCTCGTCTAAAGTCTTGCATATACCGTTCTTTTGAATATTTTCTTTAAAGTCTTCTCTGTAATAAAGTCTGCTCTACCTAAAGTGTTCTCAGTAATTTTGCATAATGTCTTCTCTACAGTCTTCAATTTAACCTCGGCTATAGTTTCGCGTATACTGTTTACTTTAATGTCTTCTCTTTAATCTCGTCCATTGTCTTGCATATACTGTTCTCTGTAATATTTGCTTTAAAGTCTT
Source organism: Pollenia angustigena (assembly GCA_930367215.1). NCBI lineage: Eukaryota > Metazoa > Arthropoda > Insecta > Diptera > Polleniidae > Pollenia > Pollenia angustigena. The sequence goes on from OV884056.1 coordinate 75,507,012, forward strand.
CTCTGTAATATAGTCTGCTCTAACAATAGTCTTCACTTTAATCTCGCCTAGAATTTCATTAATAATTTCGTCTACAGTCTGGCATAAAGTGTTATCTATAATTTCTCATAATGTCTTCTCTAAAGTCTTCAATTCAACCTCGGCTATAGTTAGGCGTACACTGTTTGCTTTAATGCATTCTCTAAAGTCTTTTCTTTAAACACGACTTTAGTCTCGCGTATCGTGTTCTCAATAATTTCGCATAATATCTTCTCTAAAATCTTTTCTTTAATCTCGTCTATAGTCTTGCATATTTTGTTCTCCATAATGTCTTCTCTAAAATCTTCTCTTTAATCTCGACAAAAGTCTCCCTTGGAGTTTTATTAATACGCTGATCTATTGTCTTGTCTTTCGTCTCGTCAATTGTCTAGTCTGCAGCCATACATATCGAAAACCATTGAAGCATTTTATTTGTAAGGAAAATATTTGATTAACTTGGCTTGCCATCGAATCCATCCATCTTTCCCACCCCCAATCGACCCCCATTAACTATAAATATTCAACAATATGATTTCAACACTTGCAAAATAGACAGAATTAAACACAAGAATACAATTCTTACACGTGCAATATCTGCTCGTTTCACTCCATGTGATAGAAAATTTTCTTGAAACTTTTTAGATGTGTTATAAAAAATATATACAAAAAAAAAAAAATCTTAACTGTTGACTTTTGTATCCGGCTGTGCGAGATTGTTAAATGTGTGTGTATGTATTTATTTGTGTGACTATTTGCATATACAATAATGATATTAATCTTAAAGTTGTCCTGTTACATCCTTAAGATTTGTTACATGTTTCCATTGTTGGGATTTATATTTTTTAACTCATTAAAGGATGACTCATTTTGTACAGAATCTCTAAGAAGATAAAAAAAAGAAACAACACATGGTGTGTTTAACACACAAACACACACACACATACACTTACACGAATATTTTTGCTTGATTGTGCATAATGTTTGAATTTTAACGACGCCATGAAACCTTGACTGCCAAGAACAACAGCAACAACAACAACAACAACAGCGGCAGATTGTAATCATCTGGTATTTTGTTATTTTTATTAACACACGAATACACACATGAGTGCTTTTTAACTCTTTCTTCTTACTCTTTCGCCCCCTCTTTCTACGACTTTATAGTGTTGCTCTTGCTAGGAAAAGTGAAGGGGGATATTATTTTACTGTTGCTCTAACAAATTTTTGTGTTCGTTTTTGTCGGTCTGTCTGTCTGTATATTTCTTGTTGCTGTTTTTTTATGCCAAATTGGCGTCTCATAATTCAAAATAATAGAAAAAGCTCTTCGCATTAAAAAAAACTGAAACAAACGGCGTTTTCTTGACTTAGAGGCACATTTTGCAAATACAAGTACTGGCCTTTATATTTAAGTTGTTGTGCCTTTTTTCTCTTGTTGTCCTTTTTGGAAATTGGGGAATGATTTTTTTTCAACATGACAACAATTTTTGTGTTAAGACAGTTTAGTATATTTTTAGCTCTGAGCTATTTCAATATGTTTAATTGGACGGGAGAACTGTTAAATTAATTTTTACAAGAGAAAATGTTTATGATAATATTGAAGGGAGTATAGCAGTTGCAATGCAAAGGAGACTTGTGGGGTTTTAAGACAAGCGTTGTCTGATTTATTTATGGAAATTTTGGAAAAAGGGGCATAAATAAAAAACTATGAATCATTTTATTTGGTGGCTTTAAAAAATAAAACACAATTTTCTTATTAAAAAAAAAAAAAAAACAATTTTACTGTCTGGCTTTTTTCTTGCCTTGAGACTTTTTGCAGCAATTGTCTTCGATGATTTAAGGAAAGTTCTGAAAACAGTTCAGAGTGTTACTAAATAAGGATTTGCGTAAGATACAAGAAGATCTTGTGAAATAAAAGCATTTAAATTCTTTGAAGATCTAGGAAATTGAGGACCTCCTAAAAAGAAGCCCAGAAATGACGAACTCTGACTTGTACATTGGAAATGCAAGTTTAACTGTATGTAAAGGGTGTCTTATTAAGACGTATCACTAGGGAAAAGTGTACTATTACCAAACTTGTTACATGACAGTTCTAAAGTGGTAGGGATCAGGTCTAGTTCTAACACTTTATATAACACTTTGTAACAGGTCACTGAAATATCCTAAATGGACACATTTTATTTTGGTTAAACTAAGGCCTGTCGCCGATTTTGTCCCGACCGAACCATGTAAATGTGATAGATCTCCTTTATATAAAAAAATATAAACTAAAGGGTGGTTAAAATTTAAAGCCCGATGTTGGTTTTAAATAAAACTCAAATTATTTAGGAAATTATTGTCATTTCTTTTTATTATGATAATATTGGTATGGGTCAATTATATATTTAACAAAATATCGGCCAAAGGCCGACTTCGGCGGCAAACCTCAATCCGATGGTCCTAATTTTCGATGACGCTGAGGCATAATTGAGGTTCTATGCCGTTAATATGCCGAATTATCTCATCCTTTAGCTCTTGAATTGTTGGTAGCTTATTGACGTACACCTTTTCTTTCAAATAACCCCAAAGAATAAAGTCCAACGATGTCAAATTACATGATCTCGGCGGCCAATTGACATCGCCACCACGTGAGATAGTACGGCCATTGAATTTTTCGAGCAAAATAGGAATAGTTTCGTTAGCTGTGTGGCAAGTGGCACCGTCCTGTTGAAACCACATATGGTCCACATCCATATCTTCCAATTCGGGCCATAAAAAGATCGCTATCATCTCACGATAGCGAACACCATTCATAGTAACTGCCTGACCGTCCTCATTTTGGAAAAAATACGGCCCGATGATGCCGCCAGCCCATAAACCGCACCAAACAGTCACTCTTTGTGGGTGCATTGGTTTTTCGACAATCACTCTTGGATTCCGATTGTACGCACATTTGGACAATTAAATTGACTGAAAAAAAATCACGGAGTGCACGATATGCATTTCGATTTGAACGCCCATTTTCATAATAAGCTTGAATAACTTTTACGCGTTCCTCGATTGTGTATCTTTCCATGGTTCAAATTAGGAAGTCTGAAACTGAGAAATTGCAAATGAAATGCAGAAAAAAACGGTGTTATGTCATAACGTCCATCAGAGAAATGTCATAGCGTCCGCACAACTTAACTTAACTTAACCGGGCGCAAGGATTTTCTTCTCTATGGTATAACAAATACCGGCTTCGCTAACTAAAGCTTCTCTGCACTGACGGCCTTCGGCCGGGCGTAAGGATTTTCTCTTCTATGGTATAACAAACACCGGCTTCGCTAAGTAAAGCTTCTAAAATCTGCCTTGTTCCGAACGAAAGCCGACTATGCAGAGAAGCTTTAGTTAGCGAAGCCGGTGTTTGTTATACCATAGAGGAGAAAATCCTTGCGCCCGGCCGAAGGCCGGCTGTGCAGAGTAGCTTTAGTTAGCGAAGCCGGTGTTTGTTATACCATAGAGGAGAAAATCCTCGCGCCCGGCCAAAGGCCGTCTGTGCACAGAAACTTTAGTTAGCGAAGCCGGTATTTGTTATAGCATAAAGGAGAAAAAAAAACGCAAAACAATTTTTAAACATTTTTTTACCATATTATGTTTCATTTAACCAAATCATTGTCACCGACAACCATATTATGGTTAAATTAGTTTCTTTAAAAATAGCTTTGTTGGTTGGGACCATAATGAAACATGTTTTTCTCTGCGGTATGCAGATCATTTTTTTGTATTTAACTTCTTTAGTAATTATGGACCTAATGACACTTTTGAAAGTGTCATAATGTCCATTTGCAAAGTGTCATAGTGTCCATGGACGTTATGGACGTTATACACTATGACACTGGACGTCATGACATGCCACCAAAAAAACCACCCGATAATAGCATTAGATAGATCGCACCAAATTTAGTCAAAATGCAAGTTTTGTGTCAATAACCTTCTCTCTGGTGTAATTACACTGTAAACATTTTATCACCATTTGGGTGACATATTTTCTTTTTTACTATTGTGTTCACCTGTCGCGGGATAAGCGCTTTAACAACAATTGGCACACATTTTCCGCAGGGATATAACTTCCGCTAGGGATGGCTGTATAACTAGCTGCCATACTAATGAAGTTTGTTCGATTGTTTTTTCAGTACAATCGTGGTTTTTTTTTTTTAAACTCGCGTTCCGATCGCCAAACTTGTAGAGCAAGTTTCGTCAAGCTTACGGTGCGCATAGTCGTCCATCTGAGCAGCTAATATTTAATACTATAGATCGATTCATGACCATATTTACTCTTTTTGGAAAATATTCATCGAAATCGAGCCCATACCGTGCGTACAGAAGATGAATAGCCGCTGTAGACGTGAGTGTGACAGAGGACTCGACTTTGTCGGTGTCGAATTGGTCTCAGTAACTCGGTCTCTGGCTATTTCACTACTTTGGAAAATTTTGAGGAAAGAACTTTTCTTATATCCATATAAGATTCAACTGGTGCAAGAATAAAAGACAGCGGTCTATTAGTTGCGTCGTGTGTGCGGTAAATGTGCGGAAAATCCACTGAAAGTTTAACCAGATATTTTATCGTCGAATCATCTTTAGCAATGAGGCTCATTTCTGGCATAACTGGTATATAAACAAGCAGAATTGTCATTTTTGGAGAGAGCACAACCATCATGAGACTACATTACATCCCGAAAAGTCACTGTTTGGTTTGGTTTGTATGCCGAATGTTTCATTGGCTCATTTGCCTTAAGAAACCGCTGCACATATTACCCTAAATAGCGAACGCACAAATAATTCACAAATAATTTTTTTTATTCCATTGCAAATCATTTGGAGGAGAAATGGTTCCAACAAGATGGCGCAACATGTCAAAAGCACAGGAAACCATTACTTTGTTGGGCCAAACGTTTAGTGACCGAATTTTCGCAAGAAATTTCATGCTCTATTGATGAAACAAGACCGCTGTTCGTTAATCGAGGTTTCACTGCAAATGCAAAATGTATAAAAGTGGGAAAGCAATTTATTTTTTATAAAATGTCAGAAATAACGTAAAGAAATTTAACAGGCGTGAATGCCACATTTATAAAATTTAACCAATATGACACAATAGAACACTTTGTGACCTTTCAAAACGATGCTAAGAGAGCATTTTTGAAAATTCGATTCTTTAGGTGGTAAAAAACGGTAAAAACGTGTAAAATCGTCTGCCTCATATTTCCTATATTAGAAGAAATACAAAAAAATTTAATACTAATTGTTGTTCATTAACATGAAAAGAACTTTAAAAAAATTTTTTTTAAGAATCGCTTTTCTTAAAAAAGAAATTTAAAAAAAAAATTTTGCCTGGCTACGCCCATGTATTCGTGTACTGTCATCGGGAATATGTATGCCTGCAAAGTTTTATCCATTTGCATTGAGTAAAAGGCGGTCAAAAAATTTTTTTTATCTGGCTGAAGTTTTTTGTTTTTATCACTTTATTGAACGTATGAGACGAATGTATGTAAGCACGATATTTTAGATGACGATTTTTTAAAATTATGATGCTGAGAAGCACCTTCCTGAAGGAACCAAATTAACAGGTACTAATTGGTTAATTTTTTAAGAGCTATAAGAAAGTTAAAAAAACACATAAAATTCAGAAAAATGCATGAAATCTTTATTTGAATCGATAATACGGTCCATATAATTTAATGTTTGAAGATGAATTCATGCAAATGTTGACCGTGACTGCGCCTCAAATGGTCCATCCGCTTAGTCCAATTTTGGCATACTCTTTCCAACATTTCGGACGGCACCTCATGAATAAATGCTTCAATGTTGTCTTCCAATGCGTCAATTGAAACGGGCATGTTTGTATAGACATGAGCTTTAACAAAGCCCCACAAAAAATAGTCTAAAGGCGTTAAATCGCACGATCTAGGCCGCCAATTGACCAGTCCCGAACGTGAAATAAAATGTTCACCGAACTCGCCTCTCAATAAGTCGTGCTGTGTGGCATGTGGCACCGTCTTGTTGAAACCACATGTCATGCAAGTCAAACTCTTGCATTTTGGGCAAAAAAAAAGTTGGATATCATCTTACGGTAGCGCTCACCATTCACAGTTACGTTACGATTCCCATCATCTTTGAAGAAGTACGATCCAACGATGCCACCAGCCCATTAACCGCACCAAACTGTGACTTTTTCTGGATGCATTGGTAGCTCTTGCAATGTTATCTGGCTGATCTTCACTCCAAAATCGACAATTCTACTTATTAACGTACCCATTGAGCCAAAAATGAGCTTCGTCGCTGAACACAAGAAGCGCGCGATGAACTTTCTTAACAGAGCCCCATTTTGATAATAAAATTCAATAATTTGCAAGCGTTGTTTGTATGTAAGACCAAACTGAAGGTGTTTGACATTGAAACAAAACACGAAACGTGCGTCAGCTGTTTAAACCAGTGTTGCCTAAAAGATAATAGCTAAAAAATCACCTGATATAAGATATTTAATTGCAACTTTAGATAATGTTCTAAATTGGATTTGATTCTCAACCCAAAAGGTAATCAATCTAGCGGATTTTTCCTTTAATGGTCTTTCCTTGTTTTATTCTATGCTCGCAATTGCAATTGCATTTTTATTTGATTTTTTTTTTATAATATCATAAAACTATCATCTGATATTTCAGCACCTATGTAAACATATCAAAATTTCGGCATTGAGGCCTTAAGATAGTAGTAAAAAAGCACCGCTTAGCAATCCATACCCCCTGCCATTCTTGTAGCTTGTATTCATTGCTCTAATTCTGGGCGAATTCATAATATCAAGTAAAAACTTGCGGCAAAAAACTGCATGTGTATAGCTGCTGTAACATGTCCTCATATCTGTATTTTAAATAATAATAATATCGATATTGATATTTTCCTATCGATATTTCTGTGGTTTTCATGGGCAACCGCGTATGTCTATTTTTTCGATTTTGAAATGTTGATGCTTTATTGCTTAATTTTAAGCGCTCTTTACATTTTAAAAAAAAAATTTAAAAACAGATATACCCATTCCGATGTTTTAACTCAATTACAAAGTTCAAAAGGTGCAATATCTAACCCATAGTTTGATCTAGAATGGGTTTTTCTGCTCTCCTGAAAAATTTTATTTTAAGACATACGCGGTTGCCCATGAAAACCACAGATTTAAGATAGTTAAAAACTATCGATAGTACTATCGATAGTTTCCCAGCACTACCTAAAAGTCAACTAAAATCAATTGATAAGACAGAAAGAAAGGAAAAATTTTGCAAAAAATTATGGTGTTTTAAAAAATTAAACAAATTTCAACTATTTTTGATCTGGAATCCAAAGTGGGATTTGAATTAGAAAATTGTTATTCTCCAAATGAAACGCCATCCTTCAAGTTTGCTTCAACTTCGGTTGACGTTGAGAGATAATTTTCCATGTACAAAAGCTTTTTACAAGACAAAGGATTTCTTTTGATGATTTAAAAAAAGTATTTATTTGATTATGCAAACAAAAATTTAAATGATGTTGTTATTTAAATTATGATTTTAAAAAAATATATCTTTGAATAACAATAGAATAAAAACAACAATCGAATTTTTTATTTTTTTGCTTTAAATAAAATTAAAAAAGCAAAAGCTTTTTTATTGAAAATGTTCAAGTTTTAAATGCATATTTTGGAGTTTTTAGCATATTTAATGCGCATATTTTCGAGTTATTAGTGCATAAAAATCTCATCCCTGTTCATAACTTAACAGCTGTTACAACAAAAAAATTATGAATTTAGTTAAAAGTTAAGCCAAGTTTCATCCGTACCGAATCAGTAATTACTTTCAAATCGGTTCTCTAATCGAATCAGAAGTTGAAAATTGCCTTATCTTTTATATTTTTTCAAAACCACTAGCTGTTCATTCCCCCAAAGTGTGTTCTGTTAATAAAGTTTAAATTTATTTTGCATGCAAATCCTTCAAAACCCAATTAACTTTCATAAATTGTAAAAAAATTCTAAATATTTTTCACATAAAATCAACAAACAGCCTCAGCCTAACAAAATGCTGTATTTAATGTTTAGTTTTATTTAAAAACGTTTCATAGATTTGTATAAAAATAAAAAATAAAAAAATCAAACAAAACAGAGTGTTGCATGCTCTTAGTCATTTTTATCTATGAAATAAATTTAAAATTTAAATTACGAAAGGTGGTGTGTTTTTTTTAATTTTAGTAGGAGATGTCCTTTTGACGTCAGTATAAAATATAAAATAAAAAATATACAACGAAAAAAAACCAGAAAATAACCAACAGCAAATAAAAGAAGAAAAAAATAAATAAAAATTTCATTCATTCACTCACATACAAAGAAAAATATCGTTAACAAAATGTAGGAAGAAAACAGAAGTCAGTTTTTATTCTGTTGAAATTAAAATAAAGAAAAACAAGCTCTCACAACCAAAAATACACATGTTTATCTTCACACACATACAATTAAGCTCAGATACATTGACACTGAAACAACAACAAAGAACAGTTATAAACAAAAACTAGCAAGAGAGCAGGATTGCAAAAGTGTAACGAAAGGAAACATAATTTTGCGGTAGCAAGGACGACGTGAAATGTGACGTAAATACATACTTATTATCATCATGTGGTTATATTGTTTGTTGTTTTTTCTTTTCTTTACTGAAACTTATGGCCGTTCTTGTTGCTGCTGTTATCGCGTGAAATTTAAAACGAAAGGACAAGAACTCGAGACAAGAGAGAAACTATTAAGAAGAAAAGAAAAACAAATAGTTTGTGGCTAAAGAACACACACAGGCAGCTATAGACAAACTTTAATAGAAAGAAAACTTGTGTACCTTTTTGATTGTTAATATTCTAGAACGAACTCTATTTTAACTATCTTTAACTTTACTCTAGATCTGTTTAAAGTCTTCCATAACTTTTCTATTTGAGTTAGAGAACTCTACTCTCTAATCCAACTCTGACTCAACTCTAACCCTACTCTAGCGCTAGAAAAGGCAGTAAGCTAAAATGTCTAAAGAAATTTTTCCATAAATGGGGGAAATCCGTATTAAATAATTATGTAACTTAATATATTTAAGGCCACATTAGGTCGGTTTTTAATCTTGAATGGTAATATCGAGTCATATTCTGCAGATTTTCTAGTGGTTAAATTTTAAGGGCCGATGTTGGTTTTGAATAAAACACAAATTATTTAGGAAATTATTGTCATTTCTTTTTATTATGTTAAAGTTGGTATGATTCAATTATGTATGGAACAAAATATCGGCCAAAGGCCGCCGCGACCTCAGCAGCAAACCTGCAACCGATGGTTGAGGTTCTACGCCGTTAATGTGCCGAATTATCGCATCCTTTCGCTCTTGAATTGTTGCTGGCTTATCGACGTACACCATTTCTTTTAAATAACCCCAAAGAAAGAAGCCTAACGGTGTCAAATCACATGATCTTGGCGGCCAATTGACATCGCCACAACAGTTAGAGATAACACGTTCATTGAATTAGTCGCGCAAAGTTATCTGTGTGGCAAGTGGCACCGTCCTGTTGAAACCACATATCGTCCACATCCATATCTTCCAATTCGGGCCATAAAAAGTTAGTTTTAATCTCACGATAGCGAACACTATTCACAGTAACTGCCTGAGCGGCCTTATTTTGGAAAAAATACGGCCCGATGATGCCTCCAGCCCATAAACCGCACCAAACAGTCACTCTCTGTGGGTGCATTGGCTTTTCAACAATCACTCTTGGACTCTCATTTGTCCAAATGCGGCAATTCTGCTTATTGACGTATCCACTGAGGTGAAAACGTACATCATCACTGAAGATGGTTTTCTTCGAAAATTGATCATCCATTGTTGCCTTTCTTACCACCATTCTGACCATTGACGACGTTTGGAATGGTCACGAGGCTTAAGCTCTTGAGTCAATTGCACCTTGTAAGCGTGTTAATGCAAGTCTTTATGCATTATGTTCATCAACGACGAGCGGGAGAGGTGCAATTGTTGCAGAAATATTTTCTGCAGTACGAGCTGTACGAGTATGTACTGGTGTTTTCACATCTCCTACAGACCCAGTTTGCTAAAATGTTTGCATGATTTTTCCGATTGTACGCACATTTGGACGGTAAAATTGACCGAAGAAAATCACGAAGTGCATGATTTGCATTTTGATTTGAACGCCCATTTTCATAATAAGCCTGAATAACTTTAATGCGTTGCTCGATTGTGTATCTTTCCATGGTTCAAATTGAGTTAGTCTGAAGTTGAAAAATGTCAAATGAAATGCAGAAAAAAACTTGGCTTTTAGGTTTATATTTAAGGCCACATTAGGTCGGTTTTTAATCTTGAATGGTAATATCGAGTCATATTCCGAAGATTTCTGATATTTTAATATATGTTTATGTTGGTTGTTAACGATTTTAATATCTTCTGATTCGTTGGAGTAGTTATGAATACCTTATTCAGGCTTAAATCATTTGTTGGGCTATTTGGTTAAAAGACTGCGCTTAAAAGTCCTGCAAAAACATCAGCATTTTCTGCATGTCTCTACCGGCTGCTTATTATACTTATCTTGTAGCCTTTCAAAAGGTGACATTTGTAAGCCTTCACACAGAAAAAAATCAATGTAAAATCCTCGAAAACAGAGTTTATTTTACATATTTCGGTACTGATTTTACTTTTTAGTTACATCATGTTAATTTAACATTATTTTAAAATAGCTTGCAAACAGCAATATTTTCTTGTTAAATAATTCATGTTAATTAAAGATTCCCGTAAAGTTAGAGCAAAATTACATTCATTTTGAAATAACACTCCAAATCACGTTGAATGAAAGTTATTTCGAGTTGAAACAACTTGAATTTCATGTAGAATCGAATCGAATTGGTTTGAGTTTGAAATGACAGTGAAAAGAAGCTTTAGATGCAACATATGCGTTAATTTAATAAACATTCTAAGCGCCTACCCGTAAAACCACTTTTTTGTTTTGTTTGTGTTTTTTTGCGCCTACCCGTAAACCCACTTTTTTGTTTTACCCTTTGTTCACAGAAGCACTCACAATTAAAAGACACCAGCAGAATGTTCCGATATGGTTTTCGTCATCATTCTACTTTGAAAATTTTATGTACTATTTAACTAAATAATTTTAACAAAAAGAATACGGATTTTTTTTTTCTTTTTATAAACGATTTTAAACCAGCCCAATTATGAATAAAAATTCTCCCTGAATTTTTTTCCTTTTGCCATTTTTACAATTGAATTTACATAGGAAAAATGGGAGAAGGGAGAACACTACCAGGGAATTTTTATTCATTATTGAGCTGCATGAAAATAAAAAAATGTATGTTTTTCTTTTTATAGTTTTGTTATTGTTTCTATACAAACAATTATAACAGGGTTTCTTGGATTCAATATTGAATAATGTTATTTTAACATTTTTCGTTTAAAATAAATTTGAAACAATGATAATTTTAAATAAAGTCCATACTTTTGCAAAAATTTACTATGATTTTTAATTAACATTGCGCCATGTTAATTTAACATTGATATTTTTTTATTTCATTTCTAAGATTTTTTTTACAAGGGCGGACGTCCTCTGCTTTATTGTCACGCACTTCTGAGATGTCTTTTTTCAAAAAAAATGTTTCTCACTCAATTTTAACAAAACTCCAACTTCACTATTTTGAAACTGGAAGCCTATTCTAGTCCTACATTAACTCTACTCTTAATTTCCTTAATATCTGATTTAACTTAATTGCATTAAAAAATAACAAAAGTTGTCTTTTAATACATTTTTTCTCAGTGTAGTTATTAAAAGTTAAATGTATATTCCAAATAATTTCATTCCATAAGGTATTTGGACAGCTTAACTTCACAAAGCTTTATATAAATATAAGTAATTGTAATAAAGTTTTTTTTTGCAAAAAGCTTTTCGAATGGTTTAAGTAACACATAAAAGCTTTAGAGGTTATGTTATCAAATATAAGAACCTTTTGAGGACTTTCAAAAAAGTTTAAAGGCTTAAAACTTTGTACTTGTTAAGTTTTAACTGTAAATTTGTTTTAAATCTGTAAAAAAATACAGCTTTTTAAGGATTTTTTTTTTATTTCCTTTAACAAACTCAAAGATTATTATAACTGCACTGGCGAGCAATTGAATCGCTATGTGCAGAAAGAGAACTATTTCAAAACATTCATTTTTAGATAATCATTTAAAACAGTGTACATAGTTCATTGTGGATAACTATAAATGCAAGTTTAATGTTGTTACCTCGTAGAGGGGGGGGGGGGGGGGAGGGGGACAAAGGACTTAAATATGAAGTTGTCTAGATGAAACTTTTTACACTGGTTTTTTAGCAATACTTAAATTAGGTACTTGCAGCTAAACTCTTTCTGCACCTAATATCAAATCAATCCTAAGAAAAAGATACATATTTAAGTACAAAATTCGTTTATTTCATTAACAAAATGGCAAAATGAATTATTCATCAGAATCATTCCCTACTAGTGATGGGAAATTTAGTACTATGGTACTATTTTCAGTACTTTTTTCTTTCAAAAATACCACGGTACCCCAACGTCCGTTTTAGTACTATTTTCTTGTTGTACTTGGTTGTTTAGAAATTAAGCGTTGATACTTTTTTTACATTGACAACCAGGGCTGTGGAGTCGTCAATAAAAAGTACACTGAAATAATTTTCTTCACAATACCAATGAATTTTGACATAAATCCCGTGAAAATTGCATTAAAAAGGAACCTATGCAGCGCTTCGTGGGATCAATGAAACCTGTTTCATTAAAATGTATTTAATCAAACATTACATTAGATCAATGAATATTATTCATTGGATGAATACTTTCAATAAAGTAAATAATATAATACGAAGATCGTATTAATAATAAAAAAATTTTTATTTCTTTTTATTTTATTTTTTTTTTTATTTAATGTTTTATTTTTTTTTTCTGTCTCTGGCGGCAATCGATACCGCAACCTCGGCGCTGATAGACTAGCTCTGTTCCAGCTAGCCTACCGGGGCAGTGTAGTTTTTGAATAAAAAACTATGTTTTTTGCTATTACTCAATTAAGAGCGTAAACATGAGATTAAATTGTCCATATGTCCAAACATAAATTGTCCATTACTATAATGAAATTTTTCATTGTCATAATGAAAATTTAAATTTATGAAGGCATCCTTTTTTGAAATATTTTTATACTTTTTATCATTGAGACTATAGAGTTATTTGAATGTTAAAAATATTTTTTTTTTCAATTATTGAAATATGTTGCTTTTTTTAAAAAATGTTTGATTTCATAAATTTAATGGCATATTACATTAGATGTATGAAATAATTAACTCTTACATTTTTTAATTAACAATTAAACATTTTTTTAAGGAAACTATAATTTTGTATTAATTTATGAATATATTTATGTTTGTATATTGTTTTTTTATGTTCCCAATTAAAATTTTTTGTTGAACTTGGACAAACTTAAGTTTTCATATATCCAATGAAAATTTCTAACGTAATTTCGAAATCCAATGGAGCGATTTTAACGAAAATACTTCATTATAACTATGAAACTCCAATTAGACAATGAAAATGATTCATTTAATATATGAAGCATTTTTCTTTCAGTGATCATATCTAAAAATTTCATATCTCTCGGAAGTACCGTTACAAAATAAGAGCAAAAGCAATTTCAAACGAAACCCTAGACTTGAAGCAAAAATATTGAAAAAAACCTTGTCATGTAAAATTATATTTTTGTTGGTTACATCATTTTTGCTATTAGGGCTCGATATGCTAGTTGATCTATTTTAATGTCAGATATTCTCATCAGAATTTTGCTATTGAAATTTAGCCAGCTCGGTGCATAAATGACTGAGATATGAGCAAAAAAAAAAAAAAAAAAAAATTAGGTGTTTTAGTCGTTTATTTATGAGTTTGGACCAAATTTAATCTAAATACCAACTAAATTAGATGGTTTATGGGCACAAATACCCTTTTCCGGAACGAAACTTGAGCGCTGCGAAATATGGCCCCAAAAATAAATTAAACATTTTCGGTGGAGTTCATATGCCCGAAACTAAAAATCTCAAATTTAGAATCCCGATTACAAAATCCAGATACATTATACAGTTATACAGCATATAGCATGGTTGGGCTTTCGGCCATGCGCAAGGATTTTCTTCTCTATGGGTTAACGAACACTGGCTTCGCTAACTAAAGCTTTTCTGCATAGCCGGCCTTTGGCCGGGTGAAAGGATTTTCTTCTCTTTAGTATAACGAACACTGGCTTCGCTCACTAAAGCTTCACTACATAGACGGCCTTCGTCCGGGCGCTAGGATTTTCTTTTCTATGGTATAACGAACTCTGGCTTCGCTCAGTAACGCTTCTCTTAATAGCCGGCCTTCGCCCCGGGCTCAAGGATTTTTTCCTCTATGGTATAACAAACACCGGTTTCGCTGACTAAAGCATCTCTGCATAACCGGCAAGAATTTTTTTTATACTATCCCTAGAAACATTTACATAGAAATTTATAAAATTTTTAAAAATGTTTGGGGTGATTTTTCATTTCTTAAAATTTGCATTTTTTATTAGTAGACGAAAAATAGCCACAAAGTAAAAATTGTGTTTTTATTTGGGGTCAATATTCATTCCACTTAAAATGCAAAAACACCCTAACGAAATAATGAAAAATAACCCCAAAAAAAGCAAAAAAATTGCGCCAAAATTGCGTGTTGTTGTGTATCATGTAAACTTTTGGGGCCGTTTTACATTTTCCTTTTGGGAGCATATTTCCTGGGGTCATTTTGCGCACCGCCCGAAACTTGTATGGGGGCTATGTGAAATTATGGTCCTACCTGGCCCATTTTCAATAGGCTTGGTCCTTGATTTCATTTAATTATCTCCAAAGCTGCGTCCAGTACTTTGCACACAAGGTTTACATGGGCAGCCGGCCTGCCATACGGACATTGTTAGATCGACTCAGAAAGTGATTCTGAGCTGCAGACGCCATAAACAAGCAGCTTAAGCGTGGCAGGGTGAGTTTAAAGTTCTGCAAAGAGCACAAAAATTGGAGAATGGAAGATTGGAAACGGGAACGAATGAAGCCAAAATAAAAATTGAACTGGCCAATTACTTAATCTTAATTTTCTTGCAAAAACAATAAGGCAATTTCTTTTCAATTTTGTTGTTTTCTTAACCCGCTTTCAACTATGTACAGTTAATATTAGAAGAATTCTAAGCAAATTATGTGGGGAATGTAAGAAAAAATAAACTGTCTGTTGTGGGAGTTTTGTTAAATTGTCTCAAATACGACTTAAATGTTTGTAATTCTTATTCACTTTGCAGTTTAGTTTGCATATCTTTAGCTCTTTTAAAATCTTTGCAAAAGGGTTTCCTCATGATCTGGCCTAAGCTACCAATAAAATGCGCTTAGGAAGTAGCTTCCCTCAACAATAAATTTCAGTGTATTTATCAAGAATGAAATTTTGAGAATTTAGCACAACAAACAAAATCTTATTGATGAAAAATTATGTATTCCCGAAAATAACTTTGATAAAAGGCGTTCAGTTAGATTGAAAAAATACTACTGGCCGCGCTACCCTTAAGAAACTTTTAAAAGGCACTTAGTAAAAGGAACGAGGAAACATGAAGGCGGAAGCTTGTTAATTTCGTTCTGTTTTACTTAGTGGCATCTTGGTCCATTAGAAAAATCGATGGTATAATCAAAAACAAAGGTTATCCACGGATCCAAGGAAATTGCCAGAAAGTTACCAGCGTAAAGCCCAGATCTCAGCCCGATCGAGATTAAATGGACTTTTAGGCGGTGCGCAAAATGACCCCAGGAAATATGGCCCCAAAAGGAAAATGAAAAACGGCCCCAAAATTTTACATGAGACACAACAACACGCAATTTTGGCGCAATTTTTTTGTTTTTTTTGGGGTTATTTTTCATTTTTTCGTTAGGGTGTTTTTGCATTTTAAGTGGAATGAAAAATGACCCCAATATCAAGGAATGAAAAATGGCCCCAAATAAAATCACAATTTTTACTTTGGGGCTATTTTTCATCTACTAATAAAAAATGCAAGTTTAAAGAAATGAAAAATCACCCCAAACATTTTTACACAAATTTTATAAAATTCTATGTAAAAGTTTCTAGGGATAACATAAAAAACCAGAATTCTTATACCAAAGTAGAGAAAATCCTTGCCGGTTATGCAGAGATGCTTTAGTTAGCGAAGCCGGTGTTTGTTATACCATAGAGGAAAAAATCCTTGAGCCCGGCCGAAGGCCGGCTATTGCGAGAAGGGTTCGTTATACCATAGAAAAGAAAATCCTTGCGCCCGGCCAAAGGCCGGCTATGTTGTGAAGCTTTAGTGAGCGAAGACAGTGTTCGTTATACCTAAGAGAAGAAAATCATTTCACCCGGCCGAAGGCCGTCTATACAGAGAAGCTTTAGTTAGCGAAGCCAGTGTTCGTTATACCATAGAGAAAAAAATCCTTGCGCCCGGCCGAAGGCCGTCTATAACGTAGAGCTTTAGTAAGCAAAGCCAGTGTTCGTTATACCATAGAGAAAAAAATCCTTGTGCATGGCCGAAAGCCCAACCGTGCTATCAATCGTACGGTTTTTAAAACCAAAACTGTATAATTATCCGGATTTTGAAATCGGGATTCTAAATTTGGGATTTTTAGTTTTGGGAATATGAACTCCACCGAAAATGTTTAATGTCACTTTCTTTGTGTTCTTTTTTGGGGTTAAAATTCATTATAAATTTTGAGGTGATTTTTCATAATGAAGAATAACCCCAAATTTAGGGACATATTTCATTTTATTTTTAGGGTTATTTTTCATTTTTTTGGGGTAATTTTTCATTAAAAAAATGGGGCCATATTGCATTATGAAAAATAGCCCCAAATTTGGGGTCCATTTTTTTTTATTTTTTGGGGCCATATTTCGCAGCGCCGGACTTTTATGAAGAAACAATTTGCGCGATATGATAGGGCGCCTACAACTTTAAATGAGCTTTGGATGAGAGTTTAAACACAGTAGTCAAAGATTCCGAAGCAAAAAATTAAAATTTTGGTTGAAAGTATCTTGGCATACTCATCCAAAAAGCTCATTACTAAGCCAAAAAGGCTTTCGACAAAGTACTGAAAATGTTAACAAAATTTAAATTTTCCTTAAAGCTTCGTTCACAATCAGAGCAACAATTTCGTTTTTTCTTCTATCTTATTTCTTCCCAAAGTATTTCATATATTTTCCATTAATTTTTCAAACAAAAATGTAACTAAAGTTTTGTTTTAAAACTGAGTGAACTTCTACTTCAGCAGCATTTTGTATGAAATTGTTTCTGACGTTTTTAATAATTTTATTTAGTTTTGAATGAACATTTTAACAAAATGTTCCAACAAATAATAATAAGTACGTAATGTTGTTATGGGATAAATTTTCAAACGATTTCTGTATTTAAAATTGTTGCTCTATTATGAACTCCAGTGAAAATATTGCTGCCTATTGTAAACGAAGCTTAAAGGTGCAAAAGTGGATCCGAAAATGATCTTTAAATATTCCTGAATTCCATTTTGTTTTCTTTTGCAAAGAAAGAGTGAAATTACTAGCCAGTGTTAAAATTCTATTTTATTTTATGAAAAACTCTAACAACTTTAAATTTAAGTAAAATACACTTTTTTTTTTTTTAAATTTTTGTATAAATATTTTCAGTTTTATTTTAAAAATATTATTTTGAAAACGTATTATTAAAATTTTTTTTTAATTTAAAATCCTTTTTAAAGATTTTTAAAGGTATGAGTCTTGACTAGAAATTGTTTCAAAAAAATATTTAATTATTTTAAAGAATTTTTAAATTCATGAAAAAGGGATTTTTTTTAATTAAAAAAAAGGGAAAATATCTAATTCAAAACTATCATAAGCATAACGTTATTCGTTTATGAAAAGAATTAAGAAATAAAATAGTGTTTAATAAATCCTGTCATAATTTGTAATATAAATTTTGACTTTTAAGCCCTTAAATTTTGAAATATATAACCGAAATTTGGTCCATTTCGTTTAAGTAATGAAATAGTTTTGGGGAAGCCAAAGATTGTTGAAAATTAGTTTCCTAAAATCTAGTAATTTTGCTGCTTTCTGGTGTGTCTTCATCATCCTCTATAGACGATTGCTCAGAATGATTAGAGGAACCGCGTTGTACTCGGGTTGTATTTTGACGATTGGGTCCAATGTGAGCATTGGCCTGACGTAAATTGGCAAAGAATTGTTGACGTCTGGGACCACCGCCACGTAATGGCAAAGTTGGAATTTCGCTTGGTGTTTGATGATTTAGTTCGTCCTGGGAGATATTGCGCATGGCGGGATTAACGCATTCGTAGACACTCTAAGGAAAATAAATATGAAAAGACATTAAGGAAAGATAGGGATTGAAAATTACCTGCTCCGATGAGTACTGATTATTTTGCGCAAACGCCAAAGAGGTTAATGATGGCAAAGCTTGAGCTATATCCGATCTTTCTATGCCTCTTACGATTAAGAAAGTCCTAGGTATTAAAATACCCACCAGTATGGCCCATCCAGAAGCCTGTAGACCCAAAGGCAAAGCAGCATCACGCATTTCATCACCAAACATGGACAAAGAAATGAATACAATCCATATTATGAACATTAAAACAGCTCCGATTACTATCAAAATTCCCTCACGATAATTTCTCTGAGAGCGATAGATGAACGGCACTAAGGCGATAATACTCAGCAAGAGCATCATGTCGTAGGACAACAAACCCAGCAACCAATGACCATAGTACATATTTTCACAGGAGACCTTATCAGAGGCAATATGCATCACCACCAACAACTGAATAGACATGACCAGCTGCACCAGAATGCTAAAGACACATATGACCGCTTGAATATAACCATTAACATGGGAGAGGAAACCACCCTCGGAACCAATTGAAGCCAACATAACAGCACGACACAGTAAAAGAGAGAACACGAAACAATACACGAGAGTTAAAACGAAAATTCTCACAGCACACAACGTATTTAAAGTGGCGGCATCTTCAAATGTTATATGAGAATTACGATGTTCTCCTACATACTCCAGGGAGAAGGGTATAAAAGAAGTAAACATCATAAGTAAAGAGAGTAAGAGTAAAATGGAAGTAACTGGATTTCCCTCGAAGACATCGCCCAAAGAAATGCGCACTACAATAAAAACCAAAATGGCTAGAGTACAAAGAATCCCAAGTATGGCCGCTGTCATGCCCGTAGCCACCCAGGTATTAGGTTTAATTCTCCAAAACATCACCGACTCCCCATCAAACAAGAAGGGGTAACGTGAGTTGTCTCCACCCGCTGTATACTGGCAATTGAAGACATGTCCAAATTTCGTTTTCAACTCTACACTAGTACGATTGTCACGATTATAATGATAGTAAGTGGTTATATTGGTCACAAAATTTTGACTGGCAATTTCCTTTAAATTCATCATTTTCTCCTCAAACTCCAAGGGACCGGGTGGTGAGCCTGGCCTGGTTTCTTCCATAAATTTTTGAAACATTTGGAAGTTCATTGAAGTAGCCAAATTGCGCATACGTAACAAATCCAAAAGCTCGGCGGTGTTATGTTTCACCAAATGATATTCGGGTTTCTCCCAGTCCTCTATAAAGGCCAGAAAATTGGAACAGGTTTCTATGGCAAATAAGTCCTCTAAACGCTTGCAATTCTTTTGCAAAGAAGATTTCAGCCATCTTGACAACTCCAAAATGGGCCGGGCAAAGGATAACACTCGGGAGGGTAGTATGGTCTTGCCTACGAGCGGCTCATCTAAAGTTATTTCGGTAGAGTTTTTGTCCACTAGATGTAAATCGATTTCGTTTTCCATTAATATAAAGGATTTGTTGGGTAAATCTGAATAGAAAAAAAAGGATTATTTTAAACTGATAACTAAATTGTATTTTTATTCCATCAATTTACTTTTTTTTACTAAATATTTATCTTCTTCAAAAAAAAAGGTTAATTTTGCTCACAAAGGTACTTTTTTAAGAAATTGCACCTTCTTTTTAAAGAGTATTTTTTGGTTAAATATTTAGTTTTTTTTCAAAACGGAATTCTGATGATGAGAATGAGGTAATTCTCGAAACGTAAATTCAATCCGAGTTCGAGCCCCAAGTCAGCCAATAATAAATATTATCAACAAATTCTAATTAAAATTCCTTCCTTAAGTAAAAATAATTTAGTGAAAATTAAATTTGATGAACTCAAGCCTAACTGAATATCAAAATAACAAAGGGGATGAAGGGATGCTCTGAGGGAACTCATGGGGGTATTCAAAGTAAGGCTGTGTTGGGTACCCGAACACTGCATGGTCGATGGAAATGAGGTGGCGGATGTAGTACTCGCAAAAGAGGGTTCGAGTCTGGACTTAGTTGTGTGGGAAAAGGGGGCTAAGCCCCCCCTATGTTACTACTATGGGCTGATACGGGAATGATTCCGTGATTACGTTAACCGGTCCTGGAGGGATAGAACGGATTGCAGGGTGTCTAGGGCACTATGGCCCGGATTGGACGCAGGGACAACCAGGACTCTACTAGGACTGAATTGGAGTGGTCTAAGATCCCTAATAGGGTTCTTGACGTGTCATTGTGCTGTTAGGACCTTTACGAATAAATGGGAAAATACCATACTGGACTTCTGCAGATTATGCGTTGATTCTGAGGAGCAAGAGACGATTGAGCATGTACTGTACCACTGTCCTAGGATGCAGGGTCTCAGACAGAAATGGCGAGTAGATAGATTTCAGTCGAACTGGGATGTATCGCTGGATGAACTCCAGTCTATCTACCAGGGTTTGTCAGAGAAATAGGACGGTTGTTTCTGTTGAGGGGACTGTAGAGAGGGTAATAGTTCTACGTGGTAACCACTTACTTTTCTAATTCTATTTATCTGTTATTCATGTTCTTTTTCACTTTTCTCTTTTATCTACCTCTTTATTAAAGGGATTCACAATGAACTGCATTGGTCTCCGAGTAGAAGTGTGCCCTTGGGCGCATTACCCTTCTTAACCTAACCTATTGCATACAAAATTTATTTTGTTAAAATACTAATGTGAAATACTAATTATAGAAAAATTTCTTGTAATAATGTAGTCCTTTTTAAACACTCTTAAAATGCATTTAAAAGCTAACTTTGTGCAAAGTACTTTTTAGAACATACCTACTATAAAATGTCTATCCATTCTTTCGGTTGGTACTGCGAACACCGTTCCATTCTCTTTGAAATTAGAGGCCATCTTATTGCCAAACAATATATAAATATTGGAATCACTCTTAAAATGCATTAGACACATGTGTTCCGAACGCACAGCATCCATGAAGTCGTTATAAACATTAAGATTCTCCGTCAAAATCTCAACCGAAGCAATTTGATCACCCCAAGGCATTTGATACAAGAGATGGGCCACTTTTGGGAAAATATCAGCACGCGCAGAAGGTATGGGCCAAATATTATAATCCAAATCTTTGATGACATCTTCGAGCATATTGTAATAATCCAAATCGATAAAAATTCCCATCGCATGTGTAATGCATTGCTGTTGGTACTCCACCTCTTGCAGCAGAAGATTCTCCACCAACTGATCAATGTCAATTGCTATAGCACGTATGCCTAGAAGGATTTACGAGATGAGAAGTATAAGTTTGAACTTTTATAGCAAGTCTTACCTATTTCGAAATTCGCTTCCAATAGATTTGCTACATTTAAGCGATTGATCACAAACATGGCCGATATTGTATCCTTCGTTATCACACTTAACATTATGTCACCTTCGAGAATTTGCACCAAATCATTTTGTGTTTTCACTATGATCGATTCCTCTTCCGAATTTCCGATGATGGCTGTTATGCCATGTATGCAAATGTCATTGATTCCCGTGGTTGTCTCTTCGATGGCTGCTGATGTGGGTGGTGGTGTTGCGGTTGTAGTTGTAGTTGTTGTTGTCGTAACATTTGCTCTCTCAGTGGCAATGGCTCGTGATTTTGTTATCTTGGGTAAATTTCTTACTCTTGTAGTGGGCTCGTCAGCTTTTGTTAGGGTCAAAAGACAGCATATTAAAAGAGCTAAAATCAGTAAAGCTAAAAAAAAAGAAAAAAAAAACATTGTTTGTCGGTTACACATATTTTTCTTTTATTAACAGTAATAATGCTCTTATACAAATTTTTCTAAAAAAAAAAATGTAAATAAAAATAATTTTATACATTTTGTACTTTTTATAGAAATAAAATATGTAAAAAAGTATGCCTTAAAGATTTTTTGTATACAGAATTTGTTTTCTATTGAAAAAATTCTTGTTCTTTTTTGATGAAGTCTTCTACAAAAATTTTTGTTTAAGAAATTGTTAAAAGCATCTACACTATTTTATTAGAAAATGTCTTTATTCTGAAATGTTCTTACACATATGAATAAAAATCATATATTGATCGTTCATATTATGAAACAACGTTGTGCTTTGATGGTGAAAGGAGAAGGACACAGTATACTTTGCTTCGTGTATCAAGAGTTTTTGTGAGTTTTGTTATTGTGACGAAGAAGAAAAAAGAGGGAATGCATACAAAATACTAGCAAAAACATTTCATTGTATAAACCAGTGTTCGAAAATAAACACTAAATATCGTTTTTTAATGTTCGGTTCGGTAGATTTGTGGAAAACACAAACGCTCATAGTGTTTGTGTAGAAAATCATTAAAAAAATAACGTTTCCCTGTAAGTCATCTTTCGAACACACAAATATTACTGTTTCTATCAAACTCAACAAAAGATGTGAACATTTAATTCCGTTCGGTTATTTTTGAATCCACAAACTTCAATGTGTTCGGTTCGGCTCGTTAATGTTCGTCCCTTTTGGCTGGTAAAAAAACACATTTTTACAAAAACAAAATACACACACGAAAAAAACATTATAGAACATTAAAATATAATGTTTGTCTACAGTATCACTACAATTGTTCTGTTTTTTAACGAAGAACCGAACATTATATAATGTTCGGTTCTTTCTTAAAAATAGTTACGAACGGTATTAATGGTTATGTATGTCTACACTATCACTTAAATAATAGATATCGTTCCTGGGTTCGTGAGCCGAACGTTAAATAATGTACTGTTTATTTTCGAACACTGGTATAAACACAAATGTTATTTTAAAAGAGGATCAAAGAAAGTTATGCAGCAAATGTTTCATAGTAGGGACGAGGACAAGGTACCTTAACACAGTTTGGACTCATTTGGCAGTGTAGGCATACTGCTCTATAAAAAAATCCGACTTCTCAAACTTGTCTTCATATACAACAAAAACAATTTAACGCACCCCAATAAAAATTTTTATCATTTTGCGAAACACTAAAGGTACATTTAAAAAATAAGCGCACAATTATGCGATGCACAATCAGACATACAGAAATGCAGTAAAGTAAGTGAAAGAGCTCTCAACAACTTTAAAAAATAAAAATAAAATTTCAAGTGCTACGGCATTCCCTTACTACGAAGCAGGTTTGTAAGGGAGAATACTAAAAAATAACTGTATCAAAACATTCAGTGTGTAAAGATGATCGTTACATCCAACAATGTTTATGTGCGCTGAATAATGCGCTTTATGTGTCACAAATGTATTGCTTCAAAGTGGGAACTCGCCATATAAAATTCATGTCTTCCGTAAGCGCAATGGTAAGCGAAACCCTTATGTTTCTCCCTTACAAACCTGCTTCGTTGGAAGTTCCATTTTTATTGGGACACATGTTCAAATGTTGGCTCATAAACACGAATTTGACAATTGGGGCTTCATGTCTGTCCGCGTACGGGTCTACCTTGTGTAAATATACCTTGGACGAGGACTTAAAGATGAATTGATTTTTTTAAACTCTTATACTGAGTTATTTTTTTAATAGCTTGTACACGAAAACTGCCTTTCGGATGTCAGAGTGTTCTGGTATTTTTTTATAATCTTTAAAATTTTAAGCAAATTATTTGCTTTAGAAAACTTATACATTTTTTTAGGGAAAATTAATTTAACTAATTTTCTATACTTAAAAAAAAACTATTGCACAGATTCTTTTTATACAAAAACTATTAATCTGATATTTTTCATAAAAAATAAAACTTTTATACAGATTCTTTTATTAAAAGAACGTTTAGGTAATTTTTAACAATCTTATACTGATTGTTTTATAGAAAAATCTTACACAAATTTTTTATAATAAAAAAAACTTCTACATTAACAGCCTGGCCCACGAAGTCGACTGCTATCGCATGCTTGGATTTTCAACGCCCCACTAACAATTTTTACAACGACAAATCGATCGATCGAATGCAAGCGAACGATAACGTAATAGTTTTTTTTATATAATTGCGGCCCACTAAGAAATGTGACGCGAACAAAATATGTCACTTGTGTTGTGGTTGTCGACAGAGGAATTTTGTTTAAATATGAAACGAAATTTTTCTTTACACAATAACACTTAATATTATTATATTAAAAAAAACCCTAACTTATAATATTATACAGTTTAAGATCATTTTTTGTTAACTGCTTTGTTTGTTTTTTGTTCAGTCCTTTGTTTTGTAATCTGCTTTGTTTGTAGCACAGAGTTGTATTTTTAGGCTTTATTTTATATGTTTCGTCGATTTTTATTTCCAAACCAGCGTTTTATTTATGGAATTTTTGATGTGGCCATACAATAATTTCACAAAAAATAAATGGATTACGTTGGAAACGTAAAACCTGTTGACCGACAATTCGTTAGTTAGTGTTCCGCTTAACCCTACGTTGCCACAAGCAATTAATTACTTGCATGTGTAAACGTAGGGTAAGAGAACGAGTCACTTGTTGTCGCTCGCTTAAGTTGTCGATTGACATCGTGGGCCAGGCTGTAAGTTTTCCTACAGAAAGACTTTAATACTGATTTTTTTTTTTGAAAATACTACTTATTTTTTCAAAAAAAGAAAACAACTTGTTTACAAATTGTTGCCATAGAGAAAACTATTATATTGATGTTTTAATAGAAAAAAGTGTCTTACATAAATGCTTTTCTATAAAAACTTTTATTTAATGTCTTGTCTACATAACATTTCTTTCATAAGGTTTTTTCTTTAAAAAATTCGTATAAGACTTAAAAATAAATTTCAATAATTATTCGTTTATTAAAAAGTCTCTTAAAAAAAGTAATTTTGAATATAATAAATAAAATTGCGTGCCAAAGTCGTTTAAAAAACACATTTTTTCAATAGAAAAACTCTTATACAAAACTTTTTATAGAAAAAACTCTTATACCATTTATTTTATATAAAAAGCTCTTATACAAATGTATTTTTTCGTATTTTTTTTATATTTTTTTTTATATACAGTGGTATCCCGGTTTAACGAATTATATACTGTCAGGCCCTTTCGTAATATCGAAAAATTCGTTAAATCCCGAAGTTTCTTTTAATACATTTTTATTAATAAAACAACAACATTTTAATAAAACAAAGTAAATTCGTTTATTTCCATTTATAACACAAAATAAATGGTACTTCATATCTTTTTTAAATAAATGAGTACATAGTGGAGATATAAACGGCTGCACTTACTCTTTGTATGAAGAGAGTTCCTCCCCATTTTGATTCATTAAACGAATTCCATAGCGTTTTTTGAATCAACAGAACCAGCCAAGGCTGTCATAAAACTGTCCACCATAAAATTTTTTGTGTAGATCTTGGGCTTTTGCTTTTAATATTGTACCACTTATAGGGATGTTCGCCTTCCTCCTGTTTTGAAACCAATTAAACAATTCTGTTTCCATTCTTGGAAACTCACCTGTTTTAAACGCCCTTTTATTCTTTGATCCAAAATTATTTTTTTCCATTTCCCTCAAACGTTTCCGTTTTGCTTTTATAATTGTTCATATTGATAACTTTGGCAGCTGATATTTATTAGATAAAGCACTTAGTTGCAGGCCCTTTTCATAATTGTCAAACATTTTTAATTTTTCTTTAAGAATTAAACGTTTTCTTTGGGGCATTTTGATGTCAACTTTACAAAAACTTCACAAAAATGATTTGAAACAGAAAACAAACATGTGTTTTGTAAACAAAAGACTTTGTAACGTACAAATTTTTATTTTGGCCAGCAAGTATTTTCTTTGCTTTCTTTGTAAGAAAATAAAATACTTCTCTTAACTCGTTGTTTTCAGTAAAATCGCTTTAAAAATATGGTAAAAATGTATACAAAAACAAAAGAGAATGGATGCAAATATGTTTGCATTAATTTTTTTTCCTTCATATATGTTCCTAATATGTTGAAGCCTCCCTATATTTATCTTCCGACCACACACCTACAATTGTTACTATAATGAACCCCAATAGAATTGTACCTCCGACGACAACTACGCAAATTAATTGGTTAAAATATAAAAAATATCTCAGAACCCATTGCACAGAAAATATTGCGCTCAGTACACCAGATTATGTAGATCGCTCTATTGACAATTTTGACAGTTTTCTGAAACTAGCTGTTCAACATTCCAATATTGCCCCCAAAAAAAACAAAAACTATTAAAATATATTCCACAGATGTCGAGCATCTTTTGTCTGAAAAGAGGGCTCGAAGAGAGTGGCAATTGCACAGATCCCCTCAACTTAAGAACTTACTTAAAGAGTGTACAAAAAGACTAAGAAAGTTACTGCAGACTAAGAAAACGGCTTCTCTGGAAAAATATCTTGAGGAACTTGATGCAACCCCACAATCAAACTACTCATTATGGCGTGCAGCTTGAAATCTCAAAAGTTGTCTCTAAACCACCATTAAGAAACTTGAATGGAAGTTGGGCAAGAAATGATGTTGAAAAAGGAAATCTGTTTGTCAATCATTTAAAAAACGTATTTACCCCAAATATATCTCACGATATTGCGGTCGAGTTACCACCTGTTGCAGCTAGAGCAGCTGTTCCCCTAAGATTTGAGTTAAGAGAAATCGAGAAGGCTATTTGTGATTTAAACCCCAAGAAGGCTCCAGGTTTTGATAAGATCTGCAACAAAATGCTTTTGGAGCTACCCAGCATAGCAAAGAAAATTATTCTTTTAATTTTTAATGCTATTTTACGCCTTGAATACTATCCTCAGAAGTGGAAGGTCTCCTTAGACACCATGATACCTAAACCTGGAAAGGATCACACAAAAGTTGAGTCATATAGGCCTATAAGCTTACTTTCTAATATATCAAAGCTGTTAGCGTCAAAATTAACCCCAATTTTAAATGAAAATAGATGTATTCCTAGCCACCAATTCGGCTTTAGAAGAGAACACAGCACAATTGAGCAAACCCATCGTATAGTAAACGCAATAAGAAAAGCCTTTGAAGAAAAAAAATATTGTTCCGCTCTCTTCATCGATGTTTCTCAAGCTTTTGATAAAGTCTGGCATGAAGGCTTATTACATAAATTGCAGCTCAACTTACCAGTAAACACAGAAAGCTACTTAGTCGGTCGAAAATTTATTATTAAAGAAGGTGATTATTTAAGCTCTCCTCAGCAAATTGACGCTGGAGTCCCTCAGGGAAGCATCCTGGGCCCACTTTTGTACTTAATATATACCTCGGATATGCCAACAAACAACTACACACAAACTTCAACATTTGCTGATGATACAGCTTTTTTGAGCGTGCACGAAAACCGTCAAGAAGCATCTCGATACCTACAGGATCATATATTTCAACTCGAACTATGGTTAAAGCAATGGAGGATAGAGGTCAATGAGAAAAAATGCGTACATATAACATTCACCTTGCGTCGGGAATCATGCCCCCCTATTAAAATCAATAATCAAATAATACCTCAAAATTCGCAAGTAAAATACCTCGGTATTCATCTAGATCGCCGTTTAACGTGGAAAAGCCATATAGAGGCAAAATTAACTCAAATGAAACTAAAAGCCATTCAAATTCATTGGCTTATTGGAAGAAACTCTGTCCTTTGTCTCGACTGCAAACTTCTTCTTTACAACTCCATCTTAAAGCCAATCTGGTGCTATGGTATTCAGTTATGGGGCACTGCCTCGGCCTCTAATATCGAAAAAATTCAAAGGCGCCAAAATAAACTACTTCGAATAATCACAGCTGCCCCTTGGTATGTTAAAAACTCAAATATTCACAAGGATCTTAATGTTCCATTAGTTAAAACTATGATTACGAAATATGCAGTAAAATACTTAAAAAGGCTCGAATTTCACCCGAACCCACTAGCACGAAATATTTTAAATGATAGCGGCCACACTCGCTTAAGAAGAAGAGACACTGCAGCACTTATCCAATTAGATGAGCGATAAACACCTATAAAAGTGAACAGAACCCGCGATGAAGAAAATTTTTGTCTGGCACTGGCAGGTCAAAAAATAACGTATTAGGTTAAGATTTGATTAATTATTGTTAGTTCATATTTAATATATGAAGATTCAATAAATAAATAATGAAGAAAAAAAAAAAATATATATGTTCCTAATAAGATAAAAGGAACCTTCTCACCAAATTTCATTAAAATCGGAAGGGGTCGCACAATGCTTTGTCCCCATATAACGAAGGGACATAAATAGAAGGAGTTGTCAGAAATTTTTGAAATTGTACACTAGTAGCATAAAATAGCTTAGTTAAGAAAATTATGAATTTTTGGAGAAATCGGTTCAAGGACACGCCTACCTCCCATGTGTCCTGAAATGGAAAAATGTAATTTTAGCTTCAATAATGCCCACAAAACTACAAAAAATGGTCAGGCCAATACACACACAACTAGCAACGTGTGTGGACTCAAGGTCCTGCCATATATCCTTTTTCTTAAAAATGCTATAACACTTTCAAAAATTATCCAATCATAATAAAATTTGGTATGGGAATTGATATTTGTTAGATATATATGTGTGCGGAATTTTGTAGAATCGGAATATTAATGTGAAAAATACAAAAACATCATTTAATGAAAAATGAGTTAAAAACGCTTAAAATGCTCTTGCAAAAATAACAAGTAAGAAAGTATAATCGGTCAAGCCCGACCATGTGATACCCTATAGTATAGTATTTAAAAACAAATTTCCTAGAGTGTAATCTATTTGGGACCCATGGGCAATCATGGACCCGCCAGAACAAAATTTTGTTATGAGGTTAAGATTCGTTTAAAAGTTCTTTCTCCCGAATATTGTTTAGATATCTTAAGCTCCGTATATGAGTTTTTTGGATGAGGGTTTATATGGAACCTATAGTCTATTTTGGACCTATCTGGACAACATTTTGTCATGACTTAGTAGCTATCGTAAAAGTCATTGCCGCCAATTTGTATGTAAATACTAATATTTTTAAGGAAGCTGGCATTAAAAGCTTTTTCGGTGAATGATTTGTATGGGAGCTATGCTCAAAAATAGAAAGATTCCAATAAAATTTGATAAGCTGATTTTGTTTGCAATAAAATTAGTTTGGTTTGGACCAAATTTAATCTTGCCGATGTAATAAGATGGCTTTTGTAAAATTAGGGACCGATTCGTTCCATTTTTAATAGGCTTGGTCCTTGTACCAGTCAGAGCCTTTGGGACAAATTTCATCAAATTGTCTCCGAATTTGCGATCTGTATGCACAAGGTTGCATGGACCGCCAGCCGGCCGGACGGACATCGTTAGATCGACTCAGAAAGTGATTCTGAGCCGATCTTATGAATTATTTGGAATTATTTCTTATTATATTCCTAATTTATTTTCTTTAAACTAATTTCTTTATTATTTACATATGTATGTATGTTCATATTTTTTAATTACAATAAATCATCTTCAGTACTGAATTCTTCCAAAAAAATATTGCCGCTCAACGAAACATTTGTTTCGTCATCTTTAACTGGTACATTTTCTCTCAGTATATATTCCTCAACTTCTTCAAAAAATATATTTTTTTTAGTCTTTGGATTCCTGTTTGAAGATAACAACGGATCTAAGGAATGTATTAAATGAGTCATTAAATCATTATGAGTGTCGTCGTGACGTTTTTCTGGTATGGGAAAGTCTGGTTTTTCTCACGATTTTGTGGTTGGCTTCCAATGCTTCTTCGGACAAGCACCCTAAAATTTATTTTAGTTATTAGTTACGTCTTATTATAATTACATAAAGCCACTTTAATACCTAAATATTTCTTATTATGTTCCTAGTTTATTTTTTTTAAACTAATACAATCTATGAAAATTTGAGCGAAAATCACGAAAATAGCATTTTTTTTAAATACATTTTTTTCAAGTTGTGGTAAAATTTTTTAATTTTTTTTCTTGTAGTTATTAGAAAACAGTCTAAATATTCGAAATCAGAAAAAAACCCATAGACGGTATTTTTCTTTTTTTTTTTTTTAATATTCCATCAAAGTTAGGAAATTTTTAGAGCTTAAGTAAATAATAAGCATTTTTCAAAACCATTAAAAAATATGTATAGGAGCATAATTCCCCTAAAATTTTTTATAGTTGGTTTAGAATAGAGTTAGGTGTAACAGAAAAAAATTTGAATCTCGTAATCCAGAAAATGAATTTTTTACAATTATTTTCTTGAAACAATAAAAAACTAAGGGCATTTGTGATCTCAGATTTTTGTTGTTTTTTATTGAACGGTATAAGTTTGAATTAATATTTCACAGTAGTGCAGCCAAAAAAAAAAAAAAAAAACACCTTATGTTTTAGCAGAGAAATTTTGCTAAAATAATGCAATATTACACCAATTTTCTTAAAACTTACAATTTATGAAAATTAACTTCCAGTTTAACGATATCGAACGTCATCGTTCGCATAGGAAATTACATTAAAAACAAACTTCGAAGAATGTTCGAATTTTGTTTTTGTTTTAAATGTAATTTTCTATGCGAACGATGACGTTCGAAATCCATGAACTGGCTGTAAAGCAATTTTGGGAATACAAAATTCTTTAATTTAAAAAATTTAGCTTGTCGTGCTAAATTCCCAATTTTTATTAATTATAAAAACACTGAAATTTATTGTTGGAGGTTAAGCTAGTTTCTTTGTGCATTTCACTGGTTGCTTAGGCCAGATCATCAGGAAACATTCTCCCAAACAGTTTTAGAAAAGCCAAAGATATAATGCAAATAAAACTGCAGAGTGAATGAGAATTGTAAACACTCAAAAAGTCTAATTTGCAACGATATCAAAGCTTAAACAAAATACCAACAATAAACAGCGATTTTATCTTTCTTACATTTCCGACTACAATTAAAAAATGTTCAAAAAGTTACATTTTATTTATTTTTCATTATTTATTTATGGAATCTTCATATTTTTAATATGAACTAACAATAATTAATCAAATCGTATCCTAATACTTTATTTATGTCCTGCCAGTGCCAGACAAAAATTTTCTTCATCACGGGTTCTGTTCACTTTAATATATGTGTTTATCCCTCATCTTAATGGATAAGTGCTGCAGTGTCTCTTCTTCTTAAGCGAGTGTGGCCGCTATCATTTAAAATATTTCGAGCTAGTGGATTTGGGTGTTGTTCAAGCCTTTTTAAATATTTAACTTCATATTTTGTAATCATAGTTTTTACTAATGGCACATTGAGATAATTATGAATGTTTGAGTTTTTAACATACCAGGGAGCGGCTGTGATTATTCGAAGAAGTTTATTTTGGCGCCTTTGAATTTTTTCGATATTAAAGGCCGAGGCAGTGCCCCATAGTTGAATACCGTAGCACCAGATAGGCTTTAAGATAGAGTTGTAAAGTAGAAGCTTGCAATCGAGACTAAGGACAGAATTTCTTCCAATAAGCCAATGAATTTGAATGGCTTTTAGTTTCATTTGGGTTAATTTTGCCTCTATACGGCATTTCCACGTTAATCGCCGATCCAGATGTATTCCGAGATATTTAACATGCGAATGTTGAGGAGTTATTTGATTATTAATTGTAATAGGAGGGCAAGAGTCCCGGCGCAAGGTGAATGTTATATGTACGCATTTTTGCTCATTGATCATTATCCTCCATTGTCTTAACCATATTTCCAGTTGAAATATATGATGCTGTAAGTATCGAGATGCTTCATAACGGTTTTCGCGGACGCTTAGAAAAGCTGTATTGTCTGCAAATGTTGCAGTTTGGGTGTAGTTATTTGTTGGCATGTCCGAAGTATAAATTAAATATAATAGAGGTCCCAGGATGCTGCCTTGTGGGACTCCAGCGCCAATGGGCTGAGGTGAACTTAAGAAATTTCCTTCTTTAATAATAAATTGACGACCGACCAAGTAGCTTTCTAACAGCTTGTGTGTGTTTACCGGTAGGTTTAGCTTGAGAAACACCGATGAAGAGAGCGGAGCAATATTTTCTTTCTTCAAAGGCTCTTCTTATGGCGTTTACTATCCGGTGGGTTTGTTCAATTTTGCTATGTTCTCTTCTGAAACCGAATTGATGGTTAGGTATACACCCATTGTCATTTAAAATTGGATTCTTTTCCTGGCTTTGGTATCATCGTAACTAAGAAGACCTTCCATTCTTGAGGGTAGTATTCAAGGCGTAAAATAGCATTAAAAATTAAAAGAATCATTTTCTTTCCTATGCTGGGTAGCTCCAGAAGCATTTTGTTTCTGATCTTATCAAAACCAGGAGCCTTCTTGGGTTTGAAATCACAAATAGCTTTTTCGATTTCTCTTATCTCAAATCTTAGGGAAACAGCTGCTCTAGCAGCAACAGCTGGTAACTCGACCGCAATATCGTGAGATATGTTTGGGGTAAATACGTTTTTTAAATGATAAACAAACAGATTTCCTTTTTTAACACCATTTCTTGCCCAACTTCCATTCAAGTTTCTTAATGGTGGTTTCGAGACAACTGGCCTTTTGAGATTTCTAGCTGCACGCCATAATTAAGATATACATTTTATAGAAAATTTTTTTTAAAAATTTACTGGTCATTTGAATTTTTTTTTTAAATTTGCTTTTAATAGGTATTATCCCAAAATTTCTCGAATATTTTCCTAAAATTTTATTTTATCAAAACATAATTTTTCAAAACATCGCTAATTAAAGCGTGTTTGTTAAATTAATGAAAAAGTTATTAAACTACATTTCTTCTTACAAAAACGAAATATAAAGTTCTTTAAATTATTCATTACAAAAATACCAATAATATAATTTCCTATCGTTCATTTATTTTCAAATTTCTTTACATACAACCACATCAAAATAAAAAAAAAAAATAAAAAACCTTCACTGATACAACTCCTTCAAGTTCTGAAATTATCCTTCATTCATTTTTAATAATTTCAAAGACCTACGCAATAATCCTTCATTTTCAGTTCGATGCAAATGTATGTATGTATGTATCTGTGTTCGTGTGTATTGTAAACTAAATACCAATATCAAGGATTTTTCAAATACAGTCACAATTCACAACTCGACTACAGCGAAGAATATTTTAAATGCCTTTGTGACTATTTAGTACAAGTGAGTAAATTGAAGAGAGAGTATGTAAGTGAATTAATGAGTTTGTTTGTGTGTTTGAAGGTGGCATGTTGTAAAATTATACATGTGTTGTCATTTCAAATAATAAAAACGTCATTACTATGACAGCTTTATAAGAAAAATTTTTATAATTAAAACGACAACAACTGCCAGTCAGTAGCAGCGCTAGCAAAAAAATTACCACAATTATTAATGTAATTGACTTAAACACGCTTAACATACCAACACAATCAAAAATGGAGTCAACAAAAAAAAAAAAAAAAAAAAAAAAATTAAAAATTTTACAGTTTGCTTGGAAAAAGTACAAGGAAATAGTTTGAACATTTTTAAATTAATAAAATTTCCTATTCATAAAATCGAAAAAATTGAAATTGTTTAACTATAGGCAATAGTCTCGTTTTTAATGACTTATTAGTTTTCCCTCGTATATGATTTTGCTATTAATAAATCTTTCACGTAAATTAATACAACTTTCGATATAGTCAGCAATTTGTAAAGCACTGAAAATGTCAACGGCAGCGACTCTACTAATAATGTCAATCAAAAATTTCATTTACACATGCATTAAAGGCACGAAAAGTTAATCACTACTGCTGCATTTCTCCCTCTCGCTCCCTCTCTCTTTAACATATACGCACTTTGTTTTTGGCACCGGACTATTTTCAAAATCCAGCCAATCAAATACAAAATTACTTGAATGTCTGACGTCTTTAAAATTAGCTGAAAACTTTGGCTATTTACAAACAATTTCGTTAAGAAAATTTTGTTTTAGGCAGTGTTTAAATAGCCAAACCTAAAGTTAAGCAATAGCAACGAAAACATCCCAGCTAGCATTTTGTATCATAATCAAATCTTTTAGAAATTAGCTTTAAGAGCAAAAATAACCGCATATGAACTCATTTTTCGATCGTAAATGATACTCTCGTTGTGAGAAAATGGTACTCTGCCGTTGAATCACCTCAAAGAATCATTTTTGATACAATTGTGTTTGAGAATATGTGAATCCTTTTTCAATAGCTCTAGTTATACAGCCATGTCCCAGAGTTCAATTCCGGAAATGGAATTCATTCCGTATTTTGGTGCTTCAGAAAATTACTAAAACATTTTTCAGAATAAAACTATTTTTAATTAGTATTGTGGTTATTTTGTTAAACTATTTATGCTTTTCAATCCAAATTTTAATATTTTTATAAGTCTAAAGTTCATCAAGTTTAATTTTCATTAAATTATTTTTATAAAAAAAACGAAAGGAAGTTTACAACATGAAAATTAATTAAAATTGTTATTGATAATTTTTTTTTATTTCTTGACTGCAGCTGGGCTCGAACCCAGGCTTTCACGGACAGGTTAACCTGAGATGTTTCGATTGCAACCACTCAACCTCTTCAGAGGGGTTTGCCGTTTAACACTCACACCCAACGACGACCAAATTGTATTTAACCTTTGGTAGATCGAAATTTGCTTTGAATGATTATCTATTTTTAATTGATGTTAATGCTTTTAATTTTATCAACGTTGCCTGAAACAAATGGATTTTATTGTAGAAGAGGCTTAGAGGGGCTAATCCTTGCTTTTTCCCTGATTTAAAACATTGCAAAACGTCTAGTTTTTATTGTTAGCTTATGTGGGATTCTTTTTTGATGTATTATTGCAAAATTTTAAGATTTAACTTCTCTTCAGCAAATTTAACTTTAAGCTACATACTAACGACTTTTAAACTTGAAATTAGCATACAACCTTCACGTACGTATTTGCATACGACTTAAACGCGAAATCCCCTTTGTTTCTTTTTGTTAGCTTTTTACAAACATTTTTATATTAACGAAGCCAATGCAAGCACTAACTAACTGAAACAAAAACGACTTAACTACGAAATCAAAGAAATTTAAAAAAGACCCAACTTGAAACGACGCAAACAGGGGGTTTGAGGTTTTTAATGGCCATTTCACTTAAAAACGCAAAAATGTATTTTGCTAATTTTGAGCATATATTATATAATTATTGCCCATCGTTACCCAGGAAAACCTTTTTGATTTTTTGTTGTAGGTGGTAGTTATTTCAAACGTTACCTGGTTAGTAGTTGTCGTTAGTCTGAAAACTCCAATAAGTACTTACTACATAGTAATGACACCAGCAACTACAAATTACTTCTATTTTTTCACTACTTAATATTTGCCTTCTTATGATCAGCTTAATAACTACTTGTTTGTTGTGTTGTTTTCAGTACTGAATATTTGAATTCTTTGGACACCTCGAACAAAAATTAGTAGTTATTCAGCCGAAAAATAAGCAGTATTTATTTTCTCCCACATTACTTGCTAACTTACCAGGCAAGTAAAGTTTTTGCTGGGTGGCCATTAACTTTCCCATCTTTATCACAACCGCTGCTCTTATTTTTTTTAGCTAAACCGTTTTCCAGCGATCAAAGCCAGGGCTGTGGAGTCGTCAAAAAATAGTTCTTACTCAGACTCCAACTCCGACTCCTACTCTAACCTTGATGCTGGATGTAAGTGAGACTGGTCCTTATTTGAATTTAAACTCTTTTTTTAATGCAAGAAAATTATTCAAATTTCAAATTAAAATTTCAAGTCGATATTTTAATTCGAACACGTGCCGCATTAAGCTTTCATATAGTTATTTACGTATGTTTAGACGACTGGTCCTTATTTTCTGACATTTTAAATTTAAAAAAAAAACTTTTAGAAATTTTTTTAAGTTTTTCGTGCCGAAAAGTTTTGAAGTCGGAATCGCAAATTGTTGTGGATACTTCAACTCCGACTTTACAGACCTGCTCGAAAATAGGGCAAGATCTGTGCTATAAGTCGGGTAAGGAAAATCTTCGCAATCACTATTGCTTAACAGGTTAAAAACTGGCCTTGCGATCAAGGAACTATAGGGCTTAATGTTGCGGGCGTTTTAGGGCCATTGTTCGCTTTTTTACGGTACAGATCCTCTGTAAGCGACCGATTAAATTCCAGCTGATCGGAATAGATGGGAGCCTTCTGGTCTCACCAAATACAAAAAATTACCTTGCCGCCATATAAATTTGGCTTTGATATTGATTCGCCTGGTTTCCGGGGCTTTACATACCATTTATTGTGCTTCGGGTTGCTGAAATAGATCCATAGTTAATGAACATGATGACTTGATACAGAAATAAGTTTTTTATAGAGTTCAAGCAACATTTTGGATCTTTCAATATATCTAGGCTTTAAATCATGTGGTACCCAGTTTCCTTCTTTTAGGACAAATCCTGCTGCTTTTAAGCTTTTTTAAGTTGTTGTTTTATTGTCTGCCAATGATTTTACAAGGTTTTATTTTTGAATTTGGCAAAAATCTCCATGGAGTCATGACTTAAATTTATCATCCTTGAACTTTTTTGCCGCACCTTTGCAATCTTTGACTTTCGCGTCAAAGTCTTGCCTTTTGAACCGCTCAAATCGCGTTGACATTGATGTAAAACTTTTAAAAGAAAAGCTCTGAATTCAAATTGTTTAAGTCGAGCAAAACATAATGTAAATGATCCCTTGTTGGCACACAACTCGAATTTTTTCAAGCAGAAAGAAACACTTTATTGTTGACATTATTTCGTTCAATGACAAAGAGAGAATAAATGAGAGAAGCTAACCTGATGTTTATCAAAGACACAAACCATGACAATTATTTTTAAGTTAGATTTAACGTTTGTCTTGGGAATTGAACAACAACACTTAAATCTTGATTACATTTAAGTGTAATTATTTTGAATTTGTTATTAATTGTTCTCTATCTCTCTTTTTAAACACCCCTTTCATAATTTCATTACAATTTTTTATTTTGTTGAAACTTGATGTACGTGTATGACGTTATGCGTGTCACTAGAACATAAATTATTTCATGTCTGCTCTCTTGTTGTTGTGTTTGTTGCTTTCAAACGTCAACAAAATCTTTATTATTAATATTTTTTGATGAAGTCAAAACATTGTTAAAAAGAATATGAAAAAATACCCAAACATCAAATGAACATTTATAAACGTACATACATATTTATGTGTATGTGTGTCTGAACTTTGTTCGTGCGACACGTATGACGACATATTTTATATTTGTGCGAATGAGTGAATCGCTGCTTTTCGCTGAAATGAATGAAATGAAATCAGACAATGTGAATATACAATTGCGGAAATGACATTTTGACACTTTTTAATTGGAGCGTAAGTATTTGAAGAAAGAAGTAGGACACAAAAAGTGCTCATCAAAATGAAATTTAATTAAATTATTGTGTAATAATTAATTAAAACGAATTTGCTGATTGTTAGCAGAGAGTTAAAGTGGAACATAAGTGTGTTCGTAAAAGGGATGCTTGTTTGGATTGTGTTATTCTTTTGCTTTTTTTTTATTCTTTACTGGTACATAATAATTCAGTTTGAGGGAAATTTATTTGCTTAGTGATTTTTTGAATTTGGGGAATTTTTTAGAAATTGTGATGTTTTTGGAAAATTTAACAACGATTTGCTAGTTTTGAATAATTTACCATTTTTGGAATTTTTTTTTGAAAAACTTTCAAAAAATTTGTCATTTTGGAAAAACTTTTCCAAAACTTTTTGAGAAAGTTTGCAAACATTTTAAGTAAGAAAAGTTGCAACTAAGGAAAATTCCCATTTTTTTGGAATGATTTGTAGCATTTGAATAAAACTTTAGGAAATTTTAAATTTTTGGGAAAATGTTCATTTGTTTTGAGGAAATTTTATCAAAAATTGTTAGCAGGTCTATCAGGCCGAAGTTGCCGGTTCAATTCCTGCCAGTGGCTCTGTTTCACTACAAAGTAACGTAGACCTTCTACTTTTGCACGGTTAATTAAGTTCGAATATAATTTGTTATTTGTTTATTTTATTTGTTATTGGCGCCCTATGCTCCAGTGGGAGTTAAAGGAACATATAAATGTATATATATAATTTGTTATTATGGCAGCCTTGCTCTCGAAGAGATCTGAGCGTCCATTTACACACACTGGATTAGATTTCGCAGGGCTCTTCGATGTAAAAAGCTATTCCGGCCGATCCTGCCGAATATCGAAAGGTTACGCTTGCGTTTTCATATGTTTTTTTTTTTGATAAAGGCAATACATCTAGAAGCCACCTCTGACTGATGCATTCAGGCTATTTTAGCAGCATGCAGACGCGAGGATGTCCTTTACACCTTCATTCAAATAATGGAACTACGTTCGATAGCGCATCTCGACTTTTAGCGAGAGAGTTTATTGAAACTTCACAACAATCCGTCTTAGCCAATTATGCTCATCAGAATATTTTATTCCAAAAGGAGCTCCCTATATGATTGGTTTGTGGGAAGCTGGCGTAAGATTCTTCAAAACCTATTTTCGAAAGACCACAGGATGCTACAAGTACAATTTTGAAGAGCTGTCA
Organism: Pollenia angustigena; assembly: GCA_930367215.1. Taxonomy (NCBI): domain Eukaryota; kingdom Metazoa; phylum Arthropoda; class Insecta; order Diptera; family Polleniidae; genus Pollenia; species Pollenia angustigena. Next base: position 75,545,980 of record OV884056.1, read on the forward strand.
ACTTTATTGTCCAAAATTGAATCGTGTCTTAATTCTAGACCATTATCTCCCCTTTCAACCGATCTAGCTGATCTCTGCGCATTGGCCTCTGGACAGTTTCTAATAGGAACTCCTATTCTTGCACCGGTCGACCCACAGATAAACGGTTCGTCTATATCGCTGGCCTATCGACTACAGAGATTAAAGTTGGTCCATCACATGGAAGAATGAATATCTGAGAGAATTGCACAAAAGCGTAAAATGGCAGAGGCCAGAAGTTAATCTTTCTAAAGGTGCACTGGAAGTGATCAAGGAGCGAGAATCTTCCACCGAATGCATGGCGACTTGGTCGGGTTGTAAAAGTCTACGCTGGATCAGATAAACGAGAGAATGAGAGTCGCTGATATATTAACTCAGCGCGGGCTAATAACAAGGCCAATAGTTAAACTTATAATGCTACCTGCGAAATCTTAGTTTATATTCGATGCATTTTGCTTATATCTGTTTTATTATAATTTTTTTTGTTTTCAAGCTCATCATGCCAAACATTTCTTCTAAGTCCAAGTCCACTTCTAAAACCTTCTTGAAAAGTTATAATGCTTACCTTTGCCGTTTATGCAATAGCCCACATCCGCTAAGAAAATGTCGCAAATTCCTTGCGAGGTATATTTCAGATCGCATAAACGCCGCATGTGTCAAAAAGTACTGCCAAAACTGCTTGGGACATGATCATTCGCATGGCAAGAGTTTTTCTAAAGACGGCTGCAAGCACTGTCACAAGTTTTACCACATTTTATTACATGCCAACCCACGACTGGTAAAGGATCTTATGCCCTCATGTTTCAGATCTCTTTCTTGGTCACGTTCAAAGTTGCCAGAACCATTCTCTTCATCCAAAAACCGCGGTTCGTTTGCCTCCACTTCCAAAAGACAACCTCCGAAGTCAACCGATTCCAAATCGACGTCATTAACCGAAATTCCACGCCAGAACACAACTATTTTACTTCCTACCGTGCTGGTAAAAGTTGGCACTACGACGTCACATGCTCATTGTTTGATGGACTCTGGTTCATTTTTAAGCCGTGTATGAAAGGGGTTGGTGGACAAACTAAGTCTAATAACATAAACTCTTCATAATGACACCATTTGTCCAATCGTTCTGAAGTCCAGGCACGATTCTGCTTCTAAAATAGAATGAACCTTTCGAGTTGACAATCGTATAGCCCTTCGTACTTCTGCGAAGTAACTCGCTGACTCTTTCAAAAAGAACTTTCAGGACTCATTCTATATAGACATTATTATCGCATCAGATCATTACCCAAAAACTAGAATGAGTAATATAAGGTCTTATTTAGCAGACACAAGCCCTCCAAGCCGCATTCCATACATATTTATTTTGTACACAGATTGTCATTGGGCGCAAGCCCTTCCACACTCCCTTTAATAAAAACTTTGATCGGTCACTTAAGATAAAAAAAATAAATAAAAATGAACAAAATCCTTTCTCCCTTCTTAAAGAAAGGAGTAGCGAATGTGTAAAGAATATTTTTAAAGGTCATTCAAAAAGAAATTAATACCTTCTAGAAGGCATGCTTCGGAAGGCAGGATATCAGATGAAGCGAATCTTTTTGATATGAGTAAAGACGCCTTCAAAAAGGACTGCTAATTGTGGTCCTTTCAAAATTGACCGCTGGGTAATATCACAAGGTGTTTTTTTTTTTTTTGCAAATCGTCTTACCTACCGCCCAAAGTACGGTGTTCGGTTGGATGATTTATGGGCCATGTAACTTTTAAAATCATTAATGTACTTTTCATAGGCAATAGGCAAAATGCAAACATATTTCATGTATTTTAAAATAAGTAAACAAAATCTTTTGTAAGTAAAAAAAAAAAAAAAATTTTATCGCTCCTTAGTGTTCGGCTCGGTAGATTTGTGGAAAACACAAACGCTAATAGTGTTTGTGTAGAAAATCATTTTGAAAAATAACGTTTCCCTGTTAGTCGTCTTTCGAACACAAAAATAATACTGTTTTTATCAAACTCAACAAAAGATAAGAACATTTAATTCCGTTCTTTTTTGTATAAATACACAAACTTCGTTGTGTTCGGTTCGGCTCATTAATGTTCGTCCCTTTTGGCTGGTAAAAAAAATCAAAATTTTTTACAAAAAAAAAATCCGCATACCAAAACAAAAAGCCAACAAAATAATTTTACACAAACAAAACATATACACATTATACACACAAACTATTCGTTCTGCGGTCGTTGCTAAAATTGTTGGTTTGTTCATTTTTATCAATGTTAACAAAAGAAACATTATAGAACATTTAAATATAATGTTTGTCTATAGTATCACTACAATTGTTCTGTTTTTTTAACGAAGTACTGAACGCTATATACTGTTCGGCTCTCTCTGGCAAATATATTTAAGGGTTGTTTTCGTCTACACAAACACTAAAAAAATTGATATCGTTCTTAGGTGTGTGAGCTGTACGCTTAATAATGTACTGTTTTTTTCGAACACTTTGTAATTTTCTTTTTCCTCTAAAGCAGCCTCATAGACAATATCCTGGGGGGCTACTCTCTATTGCGATGCGAAAGAAAATTGTATCAAATCTAGCGACTCTTTAATACGTTTGCGCATATGTCTTTCGCATCTTTTAATTTTTTTTCTTATCGTAAATCATCACTTTATTTTATTTAAACTTTCCAGTTTCAAATATTTTTACACTCTTTGGCATTTCATTACTGTAAATCCGCGCCATCTTTAATTTTTATTGCCACTTTTGCTTCTTTTTCAGAAAATTTTGCAAAAGTGATAGAGGGTACCAAGTTGGCATTTAGCTTTCGCATCGAACTAGTTTTCGCATCGCAATGGAGAGTAGACCCCCTGTTTTTGTTGAGCTTAGATTTTATTGCATGTATCCAGAAAGGTGGGCGGCAATGTTAATGCCAAAAGTGCTTATCCAGCCCTGGTCATTAATACTGGTGAGGCGTAAGATTTCCCCCCTTTTATAATATATATGAAAAAGCTAAATGATGCAATTATCGCCCTTTCTCATTTTCTCATAATGCCTTAAACAAAACGCGTCAACAGGCTTTAAAGGTCTATGAAGCTTTTTCCGTTTTGGCTTAACTAATTTTTGGCTCTTGTTCTGTTTCTAGCCAGCGAAGAAGGTAATACATTTCTCCCATAAAATAGTCAAACCTAAAATTCTAAATTATTGGTTTTTTTCATTTCATTTCCTATGGGGTATCATTTTCTGAGTAAACAAAATAAAGTTAATTTTAGTTTGTTTATTTATATCGACTCAGGGAATTTCCGTCCAGCATTCTATGCTCACGGTTATTATAATAACATTTGTTATTGTTGTTTTTTGTTGTTTTTTTTTTGTTTATTGGCGGTACAATCCTCTTGTTGTCATAGATCCCATCCCCACACACTTAGGGCTAATAAATCAGTGCAAGTTAAATTCTGTTTTTGTTTAAAACTGTGTTTAAATCAGCCAATCTTTATTTCATTAAACATATAAAACATAGAAACTGGGAATTATTTCCTTTCGCTGGGAACAAGAAAATACAATATAATAGTCTGGTAGTGTATAAAGTCATTTCTGAATAATTGAAGGAAAAGGACTTTTACAAAAAGCTTTATAAAATACATAAAGCTGGAGGTCCATAACGCCTCCATGCAGCGCATGCTTTTATAACCTTACTTGCGTTCTACGTTTCAAGTTACATGCAACGCTTTTTATGCAGCAGCAGCACAAGTAAAAATAAAATTTAATTTGTCAAAATCAGCTGATTTGTTCGAACACTGCTTGTGACGCTTACAAAAGTAGAAAGTAAACCTACTTTTCGCCTCAAGGCATCTACGCTTTTGCGCATGTAACTTACTACGTATAACTACACAGATTCTACTTTTTGACAGCTGCGTATGCTGCGAAAAAGCGAGTAACGCGTGGTGTGGACCTCCAGCTTAACTGAAATTTAGTTCATAGAATAAATTCGAGAAATAAAAAATGTTTTACATATATATAAAACATATCGAAACGCGAAAAATCGGGCGTTTAAACTACCAACACAATCTATAATAATTTGACATTTATCGTAGTGCTGCCACATTATTATTTTTTACAATACATATAATATGGCACTGATTTACAGCTGTTGAGATTAAACTACATATAAAATTAAGTTAAGTTCAACTAGACCAATGTTTAAACATTCACTGATTTATTAGGCATTATAATACATTCCTTATTTTTGTACCTGTATTTAACAATCGATATATTCACTAGAAATAATTTCTATGGCAGTTCAACGTTTGCCGGGTCAGCTAGTTTTTTAATGTAAAACAGAAATTGTCTCGTTAACTGAGTCATCACCAGGGCAACCATAAATATGCAATGGAATGTTTTTCCTTGTGCCACCAACGAAGGCAGAAACAATATATTTATCCGTTTTAGAGCTTTTTAAGTGTTTTCTCATCGATTTGTTAGTGCATATTTTTGCATATTTTACCATTTGTAGGATTTTTTTTTGCATAATTGTGTTAAAAGAGCTTTTTTACAGCATTGTTTGAGTTTATAGCGCATACTTTGCCTTTTTGAGGCATTTTTGATACATGTTAAATTTTTTATATGCCTACTTCGCAGCAAATAACATATTTTGGCTTTTCTGTTATAAATATTTATCTGTATCTTTAAGACTCAGAATTACTTTTTAAAGTGATCTAACGCTGTCCATCCGTTAGCCTGGCTGGTTGTCTGTTCAAGTTTGCTTTGTGCGCAAAGTACAAGTTGCAATCTTGTAGTGAATTTGATCAAATTTGGTAGATACACTTTAATTTTACTAAAGACGGAGTCTATGCAAATAATTAGAAACGGTATAAAATTTCACATATTCTCCATTAAAACTTCTTTCCAAATAAGACTCTTTGTGTCCGTTAACCATCTTATTTTGTTGGCATTTAAATTAAATTCACTCCAAAAATATTTTACTGCTAATTAAATTCTTTTCGAATCAGTTTACATTTGCCCAAAGCTCCTATCTATAAACAGCTTTAACTTTCTTTTAAATGTTAACATTAATAAAGACCTTATGCCACTACATTTTTAATGCATTGTTCAAGTTTTGGTGAACAGTGCAAATATAAAGTAATAGAAAAATTTACCAAGTGCGATAAAAAATTAAGTTATGTCAAAAAAAAAAAATGTAAAATTGTTCAACTTAAAATTGACATTTCAAGCTTGAAATGTTAAAAGAGTTGCTGAATCAGCGGTTTATGGGCAAATTCAGCGATTTACCGCTTTTTGTTTGTAGGTTTCTCATAAACAAAAAGTTGGCAGCATTAAATAAAATTAACAGAACAGGGATGGCTAAGTTGTTTCAATTGTACTTTTTTGTTGATACTTTTTAAACTAAGACTTATAATACCTTTTTGTGGTGTTTTTTATAAACATAAATAAAATTAATTTCAATTAAAAAAATCTTTTAGTACAATTAGGGTAAACAATTAAAATTTTTAAAGGTTGTTGGTTCAATTTTAAAAATTCTCTACGCCATCCCTGAAACAAAACCATAACGAGAGAAAAAAAAAAAATAAAAAACTTTGTTTACATTTTTTTATAGTTTGCTCTTTCTAACATTTACTGTTTCTTTCTATCAATTCTATATCAATTAATGAATAAAAAATGTAGTGTCATAAGGGCTTAAGCAATTTAGCGACCGTTCCTCATATCCCTTTAAGACAAAACATCTCATATGCACACAGAAAAAAATATCAATGTAAAATGAACATGACGAAATGTTGATTGAGAATTATTTAAATTTATCATTATGTCATATTAATTTTAAATGAAAAATATTAAAATAACCTTAAATCCGTTTATTTAATATTATTCACTGTCAACATAACACTGTTCAGTATTGAATCCATAAAAACGTGTTTTTTTATATTAAAATCAAAAGTTTATCTTGTTAAATTAACATTCATACATAATTAAGTTTGTACAATTTTTTTATTTTCATGTTTAAAATATGTTATATCAGGTGATTTTTAAGAGCTATAGGAAAGTTAAAAAAAAAAAACACATGAAATTCAGAAAAATGCATGAAATCTTTGTTTGAATCGATAGTACGGTCCATATAATTTAATGTTTGAAGATTATTTCATGCAAATGTTGACCGTGACTGCGCCTCAAATGGTCCATCCGCTTAGTCCAATTTTGGCATACACTTTCCAACATTTCGGCCGGTATCTCATGAATAAATGCTTCAATGTTGTTTTCAAATGCGTCAATTGAAGCGGGCATATGTGTATAGACATGAGCTTTAACATAGCCCCACAAAAAATAGTCTAAAGGCGTTAAATCGCACGATCTAGGTGGCCAAGTTGGATATCATTCTCACGGTAGCGCTCACCATTCACAGTTACGTTACGATTCGCATCATCTTTGAAGAAGTACGGTCCAATGATGCCACCAGCCCATTAACCGCACCAAACTGTGACTTTTTCTGGATGCATTGGCAGCTCTTGCAATGTTTCTGGCTGATCTTCACTCCAAAATCGAAAATTCTACTTATTAACGTACCCATTGAGCCAAAAATGAGCTTCGTCGCTGAACACAAGAAGCGCGCGATGAACTTTCTTAACAGAGCAAGCATCTTGATAATAAATTTCAATAATTTGCAAGCGTTGTTCGTTTGTAAGACGATTCATGGTTAAATTATAGACCAAACTGAAGATGTTTGACAGTGAAACAAAACACGAAACGTGCGTCAGCTGTTTAAACCAGTGTTGCCAAAAAGATAATAGCTAAAAAATCACCCGATATAAAGAAGACAATTCCCGTATTCTTTTAATTTAAATTATTTAGTTAAATCGTACATTAAGTTTTCAAAGTAGAATGATGACGAAAACCATATCGCGCGATTCTGCTGATGCTTTTGTTAACAAAGGAGAATACAAAATAAGTGAAACATGTGTTGCAGGGGTAAGTGTTTTAAATTATTCTTAAATAAATGCATATGTTGTCTCTAAAGCTGCTTCACACTGTTATATCACACTCCAACCAATTTGATTCTACATGAAATTCACGTTGTTTCAACTTGAAATAACTTTCATTCAACGTGATTCGGATTGTTATTTCAACATAAATTACATTTTGTTCCAACTTTACTGCAATGTTAAATTTATTTTAAAAGAAAAAAAAATGTTGTTTGCAAGTTGTTGTAAAATCAAGTTGAATTAACATTAAAAACGTATGAAGCAAAATCACCACCGAAAAATTTTAAATCAACCTTGTTTTCGACGTTTTTAATTTGATATTTTTCTGTGTGTGGATGTTAATATCTAGATAATTTTCGGCACAAATAACTCTTATGTGTATGATTTTTAACCTCTTAACATAACATTGTTTTTGTGATCCGATGACTGCCCATCGTTTCAAATAGGTTAAAATCTCGAAAATTCGCCTGTTAATACTATGTTGCTTGGGTTTTACCGATTATAATTTTAGGACTCTTGTTATTAAAAGAACTGTTATTAAATTGTTGAATATTTTGTTTACAAATTAACAATTTTTGAATTTTTTGATAGATATTTTTAACAATTTTCAGTGAAAATTTTTAAGTTTTTACTGCATATTTAATGCGCATTTTTTAGAGCATATTTCTGGTTTCCCTGGTCATCATTGTCAACCCCCCCCCCCCCCTGTATTTCACACAGTTCCCTTAAACAAATTGAAAGGAAAACTGCGAGAAAAAACCAATATAACTGGCAATATAAAATCATTTTAAATATTCCTTAAGCCATTTATTGCACTTCCTTGCAGTGACATTTTTCTGTATGTCCAGAGCAGGTTGGTATCAATTGGTGCTGCCCATTTGGAGACTGGCATGATAATCTATTTATAATTTACAAAACGAGTGCAAAAATGAAGCAGGAATAAATAAATAAATGAACCAGGGAGAGAAGTTTATTGAAAATGAAAAGAATGAACGATTGTGCAGAATGAAATTCAATTATTTCATTTTAAACTCTTTTATTTTATAAACGGAAAATTCGATTAAACGGATAATAGTGCCAGCGAATACACAAGACAGTTGGGTTCAGGAAAACAAAATCTTTTAAAGCCTTTGTTTAAAAATAAATCACACCGCAGCAGCAGCAGTTTTTATGGTTTATTTTTGCAAGTTAGTGTTTAAAGAGATTAATAAACGTTTTCAATATGAATGACTATGAAGAGAGAAAAGAGACATGATAAAATATAAGAGCCAACAAGGATTTGTGTGTGTGTTATGGGTTAAATTGACTCACAGGAGGAAGGAAAAAAAGGTTTAGTATAAAATTAAATTTGTACTTGTTTTCTTTTTAATCCTTTTTTTTTACACAACGACAATTAAGAATGAGTTTTTTTTGTTTTGCTGTGAAATAAAATGCAATAATGGTTGCAATTGTTTTTTAAATATATATTTTTTTTCAATTCAATTGGAGTTTTAATGCTGACTGGCTGCTGACTTGTTTGTGGTCGAGATGTTGGAAATACTGTTTATTTTAAATTTTCGTATGTTCGTTGTTTTATTTTCTTTATCTTTTTTTTTTCTTTCTGTAAAAGTCAATGATTTATGGTTAACAAAATGTGATAAATTTTAACTTTTATGCTCATCATGTAAGCAGATGGATGGCTGTGTGTGTGTGTGTATGTGTGGCGCTCTGCCCTTTTAAGTGTGTGTTTTGTTTAAATGTGACGTACTATAAGTAAAATATTCTGGTCATGTGATAAATGTTCATAGATATTGAATATTACTCATACGTCTGTATGTCAAAATAAGAAAAATTATATTGTAGTTTATTTAAATTAATGTTTGAATATTGTATGAATTGAATAATGTTGGATATACATTAGTTGAAAAACGTTTCTATGTTTGTATGTCAAGTAATCAGTGTATAACAGAAGTGTCCAAGTGATGGGAATCACTATCAATTGTGCTAACTTGAAATATTAGTCACGAGTAAAAAAATGAGTGTAATTGCAATATTAAATATGCATGTGTTAAGTTGTCTTTAAATTAAGAATTTAAATTAAAACTTAACTTATTAGTTACAATTTTATAAGCCCAATTAAAGGCAGATTCACAATGAAAGCAACATTTTCACTGGGTGTTCCAAATTAAAGCAATAACCTTTTTTTTGTAAAAGAAAACATTGGCCAATTTTTCCTTGAACATTAAATCTGTTCTTATTAACCTTGCAGCCACACGTTCAAGTTGTTCTTGAGAGTCTTTTACACATACTGCGTGTCAAAATTTACATAAATTGAAAGCTGTGACGTAGGCTGCACTCAATTTGTAAGCAATTACCTTTCAAGATGTCAACAACAACACAATTTATAAAGACAAACTTGTACACAGCTGTTAAATTGAAAGTAAAATTGCCAAACAAATGGAAAGGTGAAATTGAAAGCCATCTCGTGGTCAATTTATAAGGTGTAAGTGTGTTAGTAAAAAGTGAGAGTGTATTGTAAATTGAAAGGAATTACAAGGGAAACTTGATCGTGTGGCTGCTAAGTAAAAGACAAAATAAACAGGATCACAAAAACGGCATTTTATGCCGTATTTATTAAAATATTTTTAATTTTATAAAGTTTTACAAAACAAATTTTCTATAAAAATTTTACTAAATAAATTTGTGCCGCTTAAGAAAAAAATTAATTGAGCAAAAAAAAAAAAAAAAAAAAATCTCAATATGTTTTTAATTCAAAACATTTTATTTTAAGATCTCATTTTAATGTGTGCTAAATTTCCAATTCGTACTGTTGGTAAACACACTAAAATTTATTGTGGATGGGATAAAGCTACACAGAGAAAACAGATTCGTGATCACAACCGAACTTGGCGCCAATCGAATTTCATCGGTTGCATGTACTATCACACAATTCGGTTACAATTACTGAAAATTTCGTTGCTTAGCACAATATTTTTGATAGCAACAATTGAATTTTAGTACACTATCAGTTATAACTAGGGATTGCGGTTCGGTTTTAACCGAAATCGAAACCGCAGTTTTTAATGCCTAAAAACCGAAACCGAAAATCGACCATAAAACCTCGGTTTTAGCTTTCACTTCAACAATATATTGATGCTTAAATGACAAGGTATTTCAAAATTCTTTAAATTCAAAAAAGGTGCTAAGAAGAACATATGGAGGGCTCAGAGCTGAAGCGAAACAAGTCAAAAAAGAAAATTCGAAAATATATTGAGTTTGAGCAAGTAAATTGCCATTAATTACTGGAGCCACTGACTTGGGTTTATTACCGTTACCTTAGGAACGAAACTGTTTTTGATTTACCCCATTACAGAACTAGAATGATTTAAATTTTGCGGAGATTTTCGGACCAGATTTGAAATACATATACGTGATATATTTTATGACTTGGTTCGGTTCAGCTCTGAACCCTCCATATGTTACCTTTTAAACTCTTAAATAGACACCTGATTTGTGTGGAACAAAAATCAGGTGGGACCACTAGTATTTTGTAAGGAGTTTTTGTGGCTATAGAAACTGGAATGCTGGGACTACTTTTATATGTATGGAGTTTTATGGCTATAGCAGAAACATTTTGATGGGAAATAGAATAATTCTTCGAAAAAAAAAGTTAAGAAAGAGTTCTTATGTGTTGCGTATGCTTTTTGATACGTTTCATTTTGATTTTATTTACTGGCCAGGCTCAGGTGGATACAATATGCGCAAAATTTTCATTTGGCCAATTGCGACGCCCACGGTGTTTAAACTTTTTTTTTCTCATTTTCTTGTAAAAACCACTTTGATTGAGGAATACATAAAGTTCCGTTATAAAATACTTAATAATTGTAAATTTATAAAAAAAAAACTGGAAAAAGCCTGCCAGGTCCAGGTATACACTTAAAGGCTAATAAAAGTACCTCAATTGAAACAAATAAAAAATTTTATTATATACAAAAAAATATATATGTATGTTTATATATGAAGCTTAACTTTTATATTTTCAAAACCGAAAACCGACCGGTTTTAATCATTTTAAAAGCGAAAGCGCGGTTTCACATTTTTACGGTTTTTAGCAAACTCTAGTTATAACAACAGATATTGTTATTATGATTATTAGAAACAAAATTGTGCTTATAACCGAATTAACACATAATTGGTGTTCATAACAGGAGATTTGATTTTCGTTATCAATATATTTTTTTTTACCGGTTGCATAAACCTTTTTCCCGATATATTAGATAGAAAATCAAAATAATTCCAATAAACTCCATTTTTATACCCTTCACCGAAGGTAAGAGGGTATATATAACTTTGTCATTCCGTTTGTATGTTCCACAATATTGATCCTACACCCTTTGAAGAAAAGCGAAGTTCAAATCCGGTTGTCCGTCTGTCCGTCTATGTTGTCCGTGTGTATGTTGAAATGGGTTTTCCGAAAACCCCAGAAATGATGTGGACTAGGTTGATGTATATTTATGTCACATATACTCCGTTTAAGTTTGTTATTGAAATTCAGTCAGATCGGTTGAAAAATAACGGAGATATGAGCAAAAAACCACGACTACCTCTAATTTTTCCCAAAAATCCCTTGGGGTTGTTGTATTTTTATTACTTTTTGCTGTATATCTGGGGAAAGGCAAAAGTTTCCAAATTAGCTACAAACATTAAGATTATCCATATACAGCATCCCACAAAATGTGGGCGGGATTGGAGAAGTGGGCGTGGTACCTCCCGTACAAAAAAAATTAAAAATTGTATAAAAACCTGAATTTTTGGACTGTCATATGACCTATGATTACGCCTTATACATCAAAAGATCGAAAATCTTCAGTAAAAAATATTTTCTGAAAATTTCGGAAAAATCGGTTCAGATACAAAAAAGTTATGACCAAAATATATATATTTTTTTTTAAATACCCATTTACAGGAGCCATAGGTCTTTCTGAGTCCACGTTTTATCACCAAAGTAAATGGTAAATTTCTTCTTAAACACGTCGGTATATAAATCTGTCAAATCGGTTGAAAAATGGCCGAGTTATACCCGAAATACTGAATCCCCAAAAATTACTCTTTTTTTATAATTAACTTTGTTAAAATATATGTATACAAGTATATATAAATGTTTATATATAAATATAACTTAAGTAAATGGTAAAATTCTTCCTAAGCACGTCGATATATAAAAGTATCAAATTGGTTAGACAATGGGTAATTTATGATCAAAATTTTTATAAAAACCTAAATTTTAGGGCTGCCATACGTCCTACGGATATGATTTAGAACAGATTTTATACAAAACTCGGAAAAATCGGTTCAGATACAAAAAAGTTATGACCAAAATTAATTTTTTTTTAAATACCCACTTTCGGGAACCATAGATCTCCCCGAGTCCAAACTTTATAGCTCAAGTAAATGGCAAATTTCTTCTTAAACACGTCGGTATATAAATCTGTCAAATCGGTTAAAAAATGCCAGAGTTATAACCGAAATACTGAATTCCCAAAAATTACTCTTCTTATACCCTTCACCGAAGGTAAAAAGGGTATATATAACTTTGTCATTCCGTTTGTAATTTCTACAATATTGATCCTACACCCTATAAAGTATATATATATTCTGGGTCCTTATGAAAAGCGAAGTTCAAAACCGGTTTTTCTTATTCGGGCCATATTTCATTTTAATGATATTCAAACAACGTTCGTTTATGGTTCAGTCGTCTAGGGGGTTGAGTTTAGAAACTGTTAGTCTTCTGGTTCAAATCTTGGTTTTTCAAAGAGAATTTTTTTTTTTAATTTGTATGTTCTAAAAACGTTTTAAAAAAAATATTTACCATTTTTATTTAGTTTTTGTCTAGTTGTATTCTGCTCGCACAATGGTGAAGGGTATATAAGATTCGGCGCAGCCGAATATAGCACTCTTACTTGTTTAAAGTATATTTATTTTTTTGTATTTTTATTTATAGTTTTTACATTATTTACTTTTATTAAAACACATGCATACAGCTTTCCCCATCATCCAACGGATTTTCAAGGGCACAGATGATCACTTAATGTACCAACAAAAACAATCTTTGGCTGAAATTTCTTTCATCAATGTCGTCTTGTTCCAGTGTCTGAAGTAAAACAGAATAATTAACGTATGGTTTCACAATACGAACATTGATTGAAGTTTTATATTATTATGAAAATCTCAAAAAAACTGAGCGATTTCATTTAATGTATGTATAACATATCGGTTTTCCAATGTACACGCGGAGCAAAATCTGAATCTGAATTTTTGCCAAAAAAACTTGAAAATTTACTTCACTTACTTACATAAGATGGGCTATCGGATGGAGCTGCATCATCCATAATTCCGTATAATATTATAAGAATAATTGTTTTAAATCCAAATTTTGATATTTTAATTAGGCTAAAGTTCATCAAATTTAATTTTTATTAAATCATTTTTTATGAAGAAAGGAATTTTACAACATGAAATTAATAAAAAAAATTTCTTATTGATAATTTTTCATTCTTGGCTGCCGCGTGAATCGAACCCAGGCTTTCACGGACAGGTTATCCTTACGTGTTTCAATTGCAACCACTCAATCTTTTCAGAGGGATTTGCCGTTTAACACTCACAGCCATTGACGACATTGACGGCAGTCAATAGTCAAACATCAATCTTTATACCAAATTTTATTTAACCTTTGGTAGATCGAAATTTGCTTATGTGTTTAATTGATTAACATGTTCTTTTTTAACTTTCGTTTTTTCGTACTTTTTGTCAAGAATTCTTCTTGAAGTCCGGAGTACATTTTCCTGTTTTTAATTTTTAATTTCATGTTCTTAAATTTCTTTCTTCATAAACATAATTAAATGAAAATTTAAATTTATTCTTGTGTATAGTTGACCTGTTGTTTATGTTGTCAAAGAAAGCTTTATCAATGAAGTGTTAAATTAGTCCGAGTTTTTTAAACTTTTATTGTTTATTTATTTAAATATTCCCCTGATGATGGTCAGAGATTTTGACCGAAATATTGGAAAAATATAAAAATAAATAAGTAAAAATAAAATTAAAAGTTTTTTTAATTTTATTTATTATTTATATAAGACCTCAAGCCAAAAAAAATAAAACAATGAAAATTTAAATTTGATGAACTTTAGCCTTATTAAAATATCAAAATTTGGATTGAAAATTATAAATTTTCCAAATCGATTACCAGATTTGTAATCAGTGACCCCGAAAACTCCCGGGTAACGAGTTTCAAGCAATTCAAGCGTTCAGGCACATCCAAATCATCTTGTTTACTTCAAAGTCGTTTTTCTCCAAAACTCATTTTCTTCTCATATGTAGGTCTCATTTAACTTTCTGTGTCAAATATGTTCATAATAGTTCTCTTCTGGTCTTGCCAGCATGTGTCTGAGAGTTGTCATAACGGAATATTGGTCGCATATTCGGTGTGTTTTTCGATCAATGCTAGTTTTATATGAAACGGTTGTATTCTGTACAGGTCCCCTGTGATCTTCTAGCATCATATTTATGTGCTGCATTTTGAGCACAACCTTGGCGCAATGAATATTCGGCTTTGGATTCGGCTAGTTGTCAGTAGTTTTCTTAAACTTGCAGTTGTTGTGATGGTATTCAAGCAAAATTTTGGACAAATCGTCTTTCAATGCCTCTCAGCTTTGACTTGAGTGGTTTCCAATTATTTTTTCTTTTGGATTAATTCTGGGGACAAATTACAACATTCAATATCGATCGAAATTTCCATATAAGTTGTGATTCCGCTCAAAATCGAATGCCGTAATTTGCCTCCTACTGTTTAAAAGTATATTAAAATTGATGTCTAAGTAGCTTCTAATATTTTGCAAGACTTTCTTGAATATGTCGAAAAACAAATCAAATTCTTAGTTGAATTTAGCAAATGCAGAATAATTGTCAGTTAATATATCCCCTAGTCTAGTTTCTTGTCAAGTATTCTTGTCTTTTGAGTGTTTGCAATTCTTATTCACTCTGCAGTTTTATTTGCATAATATCTTTGGCTTTTCTAAAATTTTTTGGGAGAATGTTTCCTAATGATCTGGCCTAAGCAACCAGTGAAATGCACAAAGAAACTAGCTTAACCTCCAACAATAAAAATTGGGAATTAATGTGATGTTTCCTGGTGACAGGCAATTGATTGTATAGAAAACTTTTTACGGAAATCACTCAGTTTTTTGAGTACTTTTCATATACATTTTACTACACAATCAATTGCTTGTCACCTGGAAACAACACATAAGCACGACAAACAAAATCATTAGTAGTTTCCATGTTTTCTTTCAATTCGTGGTCGGATATTTGGAATCAATCTATAAACCCACCGACCGGTTTTACTTTTGTCCCATCGCTCCTGCCAAGTATCTTATAATATTTTCTGTGCGTTTTCTTTTATATAAAGAACAGTAAGTCCACTGTTCTCTATTCTTGACATCTAAATTTGTATATACATTTATTCTCGTTCGCTTACCATAAGATCTATAGGTTTAACTCTAAATCAGCACTTGTGGAAACTGCGCGATGTGGAAAAATCACACGAACAGCACTTATTCTTGGTTTCTGCAGTTGTGCTAAAATGTAACTTATATTCATTGCAACATCAAACGTTCAGGAGGCATATATGAACTGTTGACCTTATTGTTAACTTCAAAGTCTAGTCTGTGTTTCTCTTTATGGTCTTTAATATAGTCACTGTGCTCATTATGCGTTCAGGGATTCCTTAATGGAATTTCTTTGTGGATTGTTTTATCTACGCCCATGTAACACTTGTAAACGTTAATTCCTTTTCAATAAAATTTTTAATGCAGTTAATTGAATTTTTTTCGCATTAAAACATTTAGCAAATCCAACAAATCTAATGAGCTTTTAATTACCTTGTATTCTGCTATTTTTTGTTTTTGTTTTGGACTACTTATATTGACTGGCCGCTTTTTTTGTTCAATTTACATTTGCCTAGGTCAGTGCTAGTAACAATTATTTGAATTGTTCAAAGACCAAAGAGAAAATTTAATAGTTCTGTGCTAGACAAGCATGTCCGACTACGTTTGGTCATGCATTAAGTAGGGGTTGGCTCTTGATGATGTTGCTGTTATTGTTATTGTTCGTCCTTTGAAAAACTGGAAAACTGAACAATGTAAGGAGTGTGCAAATGAATTACAATAACCTCGTCAAGTAAATTACAGTATTCTACACTTTATAACAAACAGCTAAAGCTATAGGAGGGTAGTTTCAAAAGGCATTTAAACGATAGGTTGCAAATTATGTTTTCTTTTGAATTAAGTTTAAAAAAGAAAATTACCTAACCAAAAGTGATCTTAGTAAAGCTAATAAAATCTAGATATTATATTTTTGTTTTAAAGTAGATTCAACCCTCGTTGTTAAATTCACACATAGTAAATTTACTTAAACATAAAGTGTTTTTTTTTTTTTTTGTTCACCAGATCATTTTATTATCATTTTAAATTGCCATTGATAATGAAAAAGGGTCCGAAGAATTGAGAAGGTATGGCCCCATACTTCTCTTATGCAAAAAAGAAGGAAAAAAAACCACAAGTAAATGCTAACAATAATTTTAAAATTACCATCTAATTTGTTTAAGTTTAGTATGTATGCACATATTTTACTCTGTACCCTTGAGACATGTACATACTTGTTTGTCAAATTTGTGAATGTGTGCGGCGTTTGTCTAAAAAGAAATATCAAACAACTCTCTCACTCTCTAACCGATACATTCAAAACATTTATTATCCTTCAAAAGTGTTTAAGGTTGTGATAATATTTAAACTGAATTTAATAATAAATTTTTGAAAAAGCAAAAAATACAAAAAAATTGTTGCATTGTCCAGCTAGTTGACAGTTTGAGGGAGGTTGCTGCAGGGACTTGCAATTGAGCCAACAAATCTGGGAAATTGCTTGTGAAAAGTTCTTAGAATGGGGCAGTAGATTTTATAAATTTGGCCATTGTGTTTAAGTTGACATGTTAATATTATGAAAATGTAAATTTAAAATTTCCAAGAAATTTAAACCAAAAACAATTATTTTCATGTTGAAAGAGTTTTTAATTAAAATTTACTAAGAATTTATGAAAAATAATTTGTATACCCTTCACCACAGGTGGAAAAGGGTATGTATAAGTTTGTCATTCCGCTTGTAATTTCTACAATAGTGATCTTAGACCATATAAAATGTATATATTCTGGGTTCTTATGAGTAGACAAGTTGATTTAACGATGCCCGTCCGTCTGTCCGTCTGTCCGTCTGTCCGTCTGTCTGTCCGTCTGTCCGTCTTACGTTTGATATGTGTTTTCCGGAGACTCCAGACTTGATAGCGGCTAGGTTGTTTTACATTTATATCACATATAGTCCACCATTTCTTGCTATTGAAATTCAGCCAGATCGGTCCAACAATGGCTGACATATGACCAAAAAACCACGACTGCCTCTAATTTTTCCAAAAAATCCCTTGTGGTTGTTGTATTTTTATTATTTTTTTCTGTATATCTGGAGAACGGCAAGAGGCAAAGTTTTCAAATTAGGTACAAACATTAAGGTTATAAATACACACCATCCCACAAAATGTGGGCGGGATTGGAGAAGTGGGCGTGGTACCTCCCATACAAAAAGTATTAAAAATTGTATAAAAACCTGAATTTTTTGACTTTAATATGACCTATGGATACGCCTTATATATGAAAAACTAGGGAAAATCGGTTTAGATACGAAAAAGTTATGACCAAAATATTAATTTTTTTTTGAAAAATACCCATTTTCGGGAACCATAGATCTTCCTGAGTCCAAGTTTTATAACCAAAATAACTGGCAAATTTCTTCTTTAACACGTCGGTATATAAATCTGTCAAATCGGTTAAGAAACAGCAGAGTTATGACCAAAATACTGATATCCCAAAAATTACTCTTTTTTATAATTAAGTTTGTTTTTTATACCCTTCACCGAAGATCCTATAAAGTATATATATTCTGGGTCCTTATGAAAAGCGAAGTTCAAATCCGGTTGTCGTGTCTTCTCCCCCCCTTCGCATTTGTTAACATATACATACTAGCATAGTGCCCAATATGGTTTTCGTTATCACCCTTCTTTATTATTTCATATATTTAACGAAATAATTTTAACAAATAGAAACTAGAAATTTTTGTGTTTTTTTGCTACTTAAAAACTCGCCAAAAGAGATTAATCTACAGTATGACAACAGTGCCTTTACAAAAAGAAAACAAACAAAAACTGTGTTGAGTAGTAAACAGTAAACGGTCCATATTTAATTTTAATGATATTTAAACAGCGTTCGTTCATGGTTCAGTTGTCTAGGGGGTGTATTAAGTTAGAAACTGTGAGTTCCTTGGTTCGTATCTTGGTTTTTTTTAAATTTTATACTTTATTAAATTATTTAAGCTTCAGTTCACTTTTTAAAAAAATTAATTAAAAAGTTTTTATTCAATATTTCGATTTCCGTTGGAATTCTTCTTCAGGAAATTTTTTTTAAAATAAAATAAAATTTGACAATAAATGGAAAAATAAAATATGGAAAAATAAATTTTAAAATTTCAAAAAACAAAATTATCATAATAAATTTAAAATTCCATTCTACAAACTTTAAACAAAAAGACAAACCAAACAAAAAAGGAAAACAAAATTTTTTTAAATTTATTCAAAGCCTAAAACCTATTTTAATGTCCCTTTTCGTCAATAATAAGCTATGCCATCTGAAATCTATTTTATAAACAATCAAGGACAAATACCTATTTATAATTATCCCTTACATTAACCTATTTATTTTTATTCAATAAATGTCTATAAATTTGAGCTAAGCCCTCAGTATCTTTTTTAAAATTAATCCTTTTCTCAAATGGAACATTATTTATCTGCAACATTTCTAACATATATCTACGTTTCTTAAAACTTTCCGTATTCAAAATTGATGTGTTTTCAAAATCAGGATAATGATTAAAATCCCTACAATGAGTTGATAACGCCGTTCCATGGGCTGAATTATAATTCCTATATTTTTGGTCATGTTTATGTCCAGCTAATCTAATTTTCAGTTTTGTCCCAGTTGTTCCTACATATATTTTTCTACATTGTTCATTATCATTGCCACCACAATGAATCTTATAAACTAAATTCGACCTATCTGACTTTAGTAATCTATCCTTAGTTTTTGTGAATAATTTCCCTACATTATTAATCACCTTATGTGCCATTTTGTATTTCCCTTTATCATATATATTCGAGTTTTCTAATCTTTCTGAAAACCCAGGTACATAAGTTAATGACTTATAAATACGTGGTGCCGAAATCTCATCAATATTACGAGATCTATCTATATTGTATTGTCTTATTAATTTGCAAATCAATTTGTTGGGAAAACTATTATTCTTCAAAATATTCCCAATAATTTCCTTATTTTTCCTATGAAATCTATTGTCACTAATTGTTAATATCCTGTCTATTACATTCCTAGCTGTGTTAATGATAATTCTCTTTGGGTGTTTAGAATAATAATTTTAAATTCTACCTGATGAGGTTGGTTTTTGATACCAATCTACCAATGATCTACTTCCTTTCCTAATCACCAATGTGTCCAAATATGGAATTGAAAAATTCAATTCCCTTTCAATAGTGAACTTAATATTCTGATCAAAAGAATAAAACGTTGATAAAAGATTATCTATCTCATTCTCATTAACTATAACAAACAAGTCATCTACATATTTCGTTATTATCTTTGGTTTAATTGTCAATTTTTCTAAACATGTATCTAATAATTTCTCCATAACAATATCAGCAACTATTGGAAATGCTGGAGAACCCATAGGTAGCCCCTTTTTTTGTGCATTTATTTTCTTATCAAATTGAAAATATCTATTATCTACTATACAGAACTTAATAATTCTCAAAAATAAATCCTTATTAATATTTGTTAACCCTGAAATTGTATCCCAATTTTCCTCAATAATTCTAATAGCTAAGTCCACTGGAATACTAGGAAATAATGAAACAACATCAAGTGATATTAATTTTTCATTATCCTAAATTGTTAAATTTTCCAACTTTTGTTTAAATTGTATAGAATTACTAACATTATACTTTAAATTCTCCGTTATCTTCTTAAGTAAATTCGTAATATATTTACAAAGATTATGTGAGGGTGAATTTATGGACGAACAAATAGGTCTTAAAGGAAAATTGTCCTTATGAATTTTTGGTAAACCATATAATCTTGGTGCTACAGATATGAAAGTTTTTAGTTTGTGTTTTTCCACTAATGTTATCACATTTAATTTTAAAAGTTCTTCAATAAATTTATTGAAGACAATTTTTATAAGGACAATTTTCCAACGTTTAATTCTTTTGATCAGAATATTAAGTTCACTATTGAAAGAGAATTGAATTTTTCAATTCCATATTTGGACACATTGGTGATTAGGAAAGGAAGTAGATTATTGGTAGATTGGTATCAAAAACCAACCTCATCAGGTAGAATTTTAAATTATTATTCTAAACACCCAAAGAGAATTATCATTAACACAGCTAGGAATGTAATAGACAGGATATTAACAATTAGTGACAATAGATTTCATAGGAAAAATAAGGAAATTATTGGGAATATTTTGAAGAATAATAGTTTTCCCAACAAATTGATTTGCAAATTAATAAGACAATACAATATAGATAGATCTCGTAATATTGATGAGATTTCGGCACCACGTATTTATAAGTCATTAACTTATGTACCTGGGTTTTCAGAAAGATTAGAAAACTCGAATATATATGATAAAGGGAAATACAAAATGGCACATAAGGTGATTAATAATGTAGGGAAATTATTCACAAAAACTAAGGATAGATTACTAAAGTCAGATAGGTCGAATTTAGTTTATAAGATTCATTGTGGTGGCAATGATAATGAACAATGTAGAAAAATATATGTAGGAACAACTGGGACAAAACTGAAAATTAGATTAGCTGGACATAAACATGACCAAAAATATAGGAATTATAATTCAGCCCATGGAACGGCGTTATCAACTCATTGTAGGGATTTTAATCATTATCCTGATTTTGAAAACACATCAATTTTGAATACGGAAAGTTTTAAGAAACGTAGATATATGTTAGAAATGCTGCAGATAAATAATGTTCCATTTGAGAAAAGGATTAATTTTAAAAAAGATACTGAGGGCTTAGCTCAAATTTATAGACATTTATTGAATAAAAATAAATAGGTTAATGTAAGGGATAATTATAAATAGGTATTTGTCCTTGATTGTTTATAAAATAGATTTCAGATGGCATAGCTTATTATTGACGAAAAGGGACATTAAAATAGGTTTTAGGCTTTGAATAAATTTAAAAAAATTTTGTTTTCCTTTTTTGTTTGGTTTGTCTTTTTGTTTAAAGTTTGTAGAATGGAATTTTAAATTTATTATGATAATTTTGTTTTTTGAAATTTTAAAATTTATTTTTCCATATTTTATTTTTCCATTTATTGTCAAATTTTATTTTATTTTAAAAAAAATTTCCTGAAGAAGATTTCCAACGGAAATCGAAATATTGAATAAAAACTTTTTAATTAATTTTTTAAAAAAGTGACCTGAAGCTTAAATAATTTAATAAAGTATAAAATTTAATAAAAAAGGTCGAAGAAAAAGGATTATAGTTTTTTTTAAATAAATTTTTTTATATTTTTATGTTCTAAAAACGATTTTAAAAAAATATTTACCAGCTTTCGCTTCTTAAATTTCATTTATAATGAAGTTTTAAGTATTATAAATATGTATGTATGTATATGTAAAAATTATTTAGTTGCTCTGTATTCTGCTCGCACAATGGTGAAGGGTATATAAGATTCGGCACGGCCGAATATAGCACTCTTAAGGCCCAAATACATAGATCAAAATACTCATCAAGCATTGTGGTAGAATTAGTGGAAATGTGCTGTATGTGTCACACTTACGATGCTGGATGGAAAACCAAAAAAATTAGATATGACGGCGAATATAACGTCAAGCACACGTACACGATGAATTTGCCGGCTGGACAAGCATTTGACAAGTGTTTTTGGGCCTTAACTTGTTATACCCTCCACCACAATTAGTTGTGAAGAGGGTATATTAAGTTTGTCAATCCGTGTGAAACTTTTTTATTATTCATCTCAGACCCCATAAAGTATATATATTCTGGGTCCTTGAGTAATTCTAAGTCGATTTATCCATGTCCGTCTGTCTGTCCGTCTGTCCGTCTGTTGAAAACACGCGCACTTTCGAACAACTCAAAAGAAATGAACAAACTTAGTGCCAAATTGCTTGTGGTTATCCTAAGCAGTTTGGGATTGAAATCCAGCAAAATCGGTTCAGTACGACCAGAGCTATGAATCAAAATGTGGAACCACCACCTAAAAAAATTAATAATTTTGTTACAAAAAATAACATAAATGCTGGAACAAGTCACGGAATGAGATAAGATTTTGCAAAAATTTGTTTTATTAGACTGGAAATCACGCTGTTAAATTTCGTGAAGATCCGTCCATAATTTACCCTAAGCCCCATATAAACACTACTCCCGGAAAACAGTTTAGTACGCCTAAAACCGTAAAAAAAAGCTAGCTTAACAAAATTTGGTACGTCACAGTTTTTTATGACTAGAAATAACGCTGTGAAATTTCGTGACGATCGGTCTATAATTTACCTTAGGCCGCATATAAGCCCTACTACCGGAAAACAGTTTAGTCGCCTTAAACCATAATTAATAACAAATCGTCAAAGTTTAAGATAATAATAACATCACACAGATATTACTCCTTAAACATTCGAACTGTCGGTGGAGGGTATCAAAGATTCGGCACAGTCGAATATAGCACTCTAACTTGTTTTTCTTAATTTTGTTAAAAAGGAACAGTGGTGTAGAATGAAATCAATAAACAATATTTGAGGCCGTCAGCTTAAAAGTGGTGTAAGCCACATTATATTTATTTCATATTTGTGTGGCTTATGGCTACTTTTGTATTATAAGTAGAGGAAAACTAAATAAATGCAACACAAACTTGTGCAACACTTTCTGTTAGTGATTGGTAAAACAAGAGTTAAACTTGTTAGCATGTTGAAAGAGTTTTTAATTAAAATTTATGTACTAAGAATTTATGAAACATAATTTTTTTTTCTTAATTTTGTTAAAAAAGGAACAGTGGCGGGCGTAAAATAATATTAATAAACAATATTTAACTAAAACAAAATACAATTTTTTTTTTTTTTGGCATCCATGAATATATTGAAATATTATTGTTGTTGTTGTAACAGCAAAAACAATATACAATATTTTATCGGGGGTTCTGCCAGTTCAAGTCCAAGTATTGTGCTTTTTCCACAGGGTGGGTCATAGATTTCTTGAACAAAGCGAAGTAGGGCTGGCTGGAAAATTAAAGGTTGGGCGGAGTATCACGAGGACCCTGACCACATGCTGGGCTTTAGTAAGGGACAGCTCAGTCTGTGTGCGACCAGAATTAATTAAGCCTATTGCTTAGTTATACCAGCACAACTCTTTTTTACACGGCAGCATCATTTCAGTATAAGTTAACGGCGTTGGGCGACCTTCAAGTGGAACATGCATGCGGTATCCTGCTAACTTCTACGAAATTGGTGGCGTCTCTATGTTCAAAGCTGTCATATACGAGCGGTGATCACATGGATTTTGCACATACCTCAGTATGCTTATCCGTATACACGTAGGTACTTTTTGATATGCATCGGTGGAGCCTCCAACTGTGTGACGTTAAAGTTTAAATGACTTCTCTGATTACATCCCAAAAGAATCTTTTTTGTCATCATTAAATTTTCTTCCTTGATTGGTAATCCTTTGTCTCCTCATGAAGATGGTGTTCAGAGGTTATGTTTCTTCACAAGTATCACTCCACCCTGGATCAGCATACTTAACCTCTGTCCGATCAACCGTCTTGTTAGTAACAAGCAAGGTTCATTACCCATCAAGTGTTGCCAACTAGCGCTTTGAGAACCTGGCTCCTGTTTCGAAATTTGTGCATCATTGCAGTGGTACATGCTGAGGAGGTAAGAATAAAAAAAATGACATCTAAAATTTGTTGGTGGTTCACTGTCGGAATTTTTTATTATATTATTTATTATATTATTATTATATTATATATTATTTTTTACCTCCTTTGTCCAGGTGGAAAAGAGTGTTGCCACTGACTTCGTAGGTGATAACTTCAGGTTAAGTGCAGTAAAGTGAAATCATATTATCATATATCATATAACAGCAATAATTATTATCTTTATGTCAATCGCTGACGGTCGACTTAAGACTGCAGAGTCTTAATTGAACCTTATTAAGTGAATTTTTTGCCATCTTCCATATTCAGAGGTGGATGTATGAACTGTGAACTAAATGATTGCTAAGAAGACCTAGATTATGCGGATTTAGGTGACGGCGTGCTGTAGTGTTTAAAATGCTTGCCTACAAAACAAACAAAAAACAAAAAAAGGTCATGCAGCCACCACCCCCTGGGTAAAAAGGTAGGAATCAAAGATTAGCAAGATTCCCTACCCCTACACCAAATACACGGAGGACGTTGTTTCTACGCAACGACAGATGGAAGACCCATTAGCCAAGGACCTGCTACAGCAGATCAATCATCTACTTATCTGGAACAACAACCGATTAACAAAACTGATAGAAGGAAAAATAACAATACCGAATAGATCGATACTCCAAGAACTACGACAACGAAATCGTACATGGGAAGACGCGAAAACAACTGCAAATAATCGTATAAGACGGAGACGCTTTGTGAAAGCTATCTGCTCCCAAATAAGGCAAAGGAGAAAAAACACATTGTGTGCAAGACATCTGTCTTATATTACACAGATACGAAATAAAAAAGGCCAAGCTAAATTCAGTGCAGCTAGAAGTAGCAAGGCCTTTAAACTAATTACGCAAAAACAAAGATAATAAGAGTAAATATGGAGAGCTAAAGCGAACCAAGTCAAAAAAGAAAATTTAAAAATATTTTGAGTTTGAGCAAGTTAACTTCCATTAGTTTCTGAAGCCATTGACTTGGATTTATGACCGTTACCTCGGAAATGATATACTTTTTGATTGACTCCGTTACGGAACAGGATGGAGTTAAACTTTGCGAAAAATTTCGCACCAGTTTTAAAATATATGTATATATTATATTTTATGACTTGGTTCGGTTAAGCTCTAAGATCTCCATATGACAAGTAACTCTGGTTTGTACAGGTTTAAAAAAAAAAACTGCAGTCGAAATTAAAAACTGTCGAATAAAAAACGGAAATTTGTGTACAACTTTTCGGCTTTTTTCGTTGGTTTGACAGCAACGGTTTACATTTAATAAATCAGTAGTAAAAATAACAGCTTTTTTTTTGCCAACGGCAAATGAAGAAGTGGAAGAAACGGCAGTTTTTCTACTTTGACTGCAGTTTCTCAAACGCTGGATTTTTATGCCAATAGCCAACCTCTAGAAAATGTAATGTCGTTTTGTTACCTCGGCAGCTTGCTAATATCAACAGCCTTTCTACCTTCTATCTCAAACCAAAACCCATAGCAAAGAATACACCAAATTACTACCAGAACTGAGATCATCCGCAGAAAATGAACTTGGATTGGCCGCACTCTAAGGAAACCTGATGGCTATGTAACTCAAAACAAATGCCGAAATAAATTAAAGCTATAAGTTGCGGATGGATATAAGTGGAAGCAGTTGGTAATGACTTTTAAGATTCTTACACAATTTCACGGAAATAATAACAATAAAATGTATGGGGGAAACCATAATGTGGTTGTGGCTCTTTGATAGAGTATTAATTATACCAAAATATGGTTGCCGGTGGAAAAAATAAGTCTCAGGTTACCATTAGCGTTTTTCCTTACCCGGACTTTTTCATTTCCCGGGAAAGAGGGATTTATTTTTCAATTTCCCGGGATTCCGGGAATTCCCGCTTAATACAAATCGATGCAAAATATTATTTAATTTAATTTATTTGAACAAATAATATTTCCTGACATCAATAAAATAAGTTTATAAATGCATTTAACTTTTTTATTTCTGTGGCAAAAATAAAACAGTGCTTAATGACATCTTAAGGTATTCATGTACAAAAGTACACATGGGCAAAATTTCAATTATTTTGTAGGATTTTTGGTGATCTTTCTTCAATGTGCAATAACTTTTAGAATAATAACAACTTCCAATCTGTGATATTAGGAGTGTTTAGGAATAACAATTTAAAAAATATAACCGCAGAAAACTGATAAATTTATTAAATTCGGAATTTTAAAATTGTTCTCCTATAAAACTAATCAAATTGACTTACTTTTGCACTTATTGCCGAAGAACTAATTCAAAGCCACCAGCATTTATATAAAACCGAAAAAGTTAAATTACTAAGCAAATTATTACAAAAGATTTCTTTCAAAATAAAATTTTAGTGCAGAAAAAGCATATGCAGAATCATTTGAGAGCCTATTTCTAAGTTTTATGAGGAAGATTTCAATGGGAAAACCAGTTTCCTTTCTACGGATGTTTTTCTTTATAGGCAAAGGAACATTATATAATCTCTAGACACTTTCAGTTTTCTAAGCACTTCCTTCAAAACTTGTAATTCCTTTTTTCGAATCGAATTAGCGTGTTCTTTATTAATAATTGTTGTCATCATCTGAAAAAGCTTTAATGCAGCTGCTATGCATATAAAATCATTACATTTTTTGAAGCAAGCAGGAGCAACTTTTTTTCGTTTTTATAAAATAAATCTGGGTCTTTAAACAAATTAAAAATTCTTTACATTTTTACTATTCTTCTTTCGAAATTACAGAACATTAAACATTAACTGCCTATTTCACGATGCCACTCGACAGTTATCGTTCCACTGGCAACACTGTCTGCAGATGACGATGGCGTCATTACTTTTCCCCTTACAGTTCCAATTTTAAAGATATACAGCCATGTTTTAGAAATCGAAATCATATGAAATTGAAATCGATGGAGTTTTTAAATTCAGTTTTTTTTAAATGAACATGGCTTTTCCTGAGTTTGAAAGTATGTAGTTCTGGTAAAGATAAGTGGTCCTCAAATTATGAGGCATATAAAAGGGAGTTTTTTTTTATGAACTTTAAACACAGGAAAGTTTTCAAAATCAGTTCGATTTCAAGTTCACGCGAAATCGATTTCCATAATATGGCTGATAGTGATATTTATCAAATGCATAATTTACACCACTTTCTGTATTATTCGGCCTGTATTTCACAAACGGGTTCTTCAAACATTAAAATGCACAAAAAATAATTTTAGTTGAGTAGGGTTTCATTATTCTATGGTCCCGTGCAATAAAGCCATAGGAAATAAAGCTTTATGGCTTTATTACCACCATCCAAGTGCAATAACGCCATAATCGTTTAGTAACCAAAGTGGAAATAACGCCATAATTGTTACAAATTGGCAAAAGAATGACTTGCCATTGTCAAGTGTTGAAGATATATGGTACAGTTGGTGGAAGGGGGGGGGGGCGTGTCTGGCGGCGATTGTGGGGCGTGCGGCGGCCCCATCACAACTCTTTAATAAACTCCAAAACATAGCCGACCTTCGACAGAGCGCAAGTATTTTCTACAGAGAAGCTTTAGTTAGCGAAGCCGGTCTTTGTTATACCATAGAGGAGAAAATCCTTGCGCCCAAAAGTGTTTTCGTTATATTTTTAATATATATAATATATAAGGCCATGTATGGCTTTATTTCTCTCCTTACATGGAAATAAAGTCATATGGTCTTATTTCTCGCTCCATTGAGAAATAAGGCCATATGGCTTTATTTCCTATGGCTTTATTGCACGGCACCTTATTCTTTATTGTTCTGTTATTTTAAAAAAGTTAAATTTTTTGTTTTGTTGTTTAAGTCCTGAAAAATTTTTTTGATGTAAATTTTCTGAAATCAAAATAACTGATCCTTATGTATTTTTGACCGCTGATTACGAATATACAATTTTTTTACCACCCCTTGTTGTAGAGATATTGTTCATTTAAAAGAAGGAAATACTTAAAATTTTCCTTTTCTAGCTCCATTCAAAATAATTGGGGTTTTACGTTAAATTTAGAAATAATAACATAATGGCTACGAAGAAAAGCACAGCAAGAAATTTATTGAAAAAAAAAAAAAAAAAAAAAAAAAACAAAATGCTTAGGAAATTATTTTTTTTTGTTAAATTAAAATTACAGATGCCAATTCAGTCAGTGAACAGGTTGCTCTAAAAAACTTATTTTCAAAAAAATTGCAGATATCACCATTTGAACATAAGCCCTCGTTATATAACTTATAATTTAGAAAGCATAGTCGGTCAAGCCCGACCGTATGATAGCCTACACCACAATATTTAAAAACAAATTTTCAAAAGTGTACCCTATTTGGGACCCCTGGGCTATAATTGACCCGTCAGAACAAAATTATGCTATAAGGTTAAGAATCATGTAAAAGTTCCTTGTGCCAAATCTTATTTCGATATCTTCTTCTATAAGAGATTTGTTTGCCTTAAAATGTTTTTAGGATGGGGGTCTATGTGGTAATTTTTAACCTACGAGCACAAGATTTTGGCATGACATAATTAGTTGCTATCTAAAATGTTATTGTTGCCAAATTTTTATCGCCAATAAAAAATTTCATAATTTTGCGGAGCACTAATGGTACATTTAAAAAAATGAGCGCACAATTATGCGCTACGCAATAAGACATACAGAAATGCAGTAACGTAAGTGAAAGAACTCTCAACAACTTTTATAAAAAAAAATAACATTTCAAGTGCTACGGCACACATTGGTTTAAGTTCATAGAACGAGCGGCAAAAACTAGAAGCAGTTTTTGAAGGATAATGAAACTTGGCACATAGACATTTTTTGTTTGAATCAAGAAAAATGGAAAAATCAAAATGATCCGCCCACTTTTACTCCCACCTCCCATACAAAGTAAAGTTAAATTTTGACCTACGGCATTGTTTTTTGGCACATATCATTTTTAAACAATCTTAATCATTTGTGTGAAATTTGAAAAATATCCGCCCACTTTCCATACAACTTGTATTGTAATGCATCAACTCAATTTTCACAAAAAATAAATATTATAATCAGTGTTCGAAAATAAACAGTACATTATTTAACGTTCGGCTCACACACCCAGCAACGATATCTATTTTTTTAGTGATTGTGTAGACATACACAACCCGTAATACCGTTCGTAACTATTTTTAAGAAAGGACCGAACATTATATAATCTTCGGTTCTTCGTTAAAAAACAAAACAATTGTATTGATACTGCAGACAAACATTATATTTTAATGTTCTATAATGTTTTTTCGTGTGTGTATTTTGTTTTTGTAAAAAATGTTTGGTTTTTTTTTACCAGCCAAAAGGGACGAACATTAACGAGCCGAACCGAACACATTGAAGTTTGTAGATTTTCAAAAAAAAAAAAAAAAAAAAAACCGAACGGAATTAAATCAAACGGGGAAACGTTATTTTTTTTTAATGATTTTCTACACAAACACTAAAAGTGTTTGTGTTTCCCACAAATCTACCGAACCGAACATTAAGAAACGATATTAAGTGTTTATTTTAGAACACTGATTATAATTGTAGAATAGGCTCCTGAAAATATATTCCTGATCCGCCCACTTTTACGTCCACCTCCCATACAAAGTGAAAATTAAATTTTTACCTATGGAATTGTTTTTTTGCACATAGCATTTTTAAACACTCTTAATCATTTGTGTGAAATTTGAAAAATATCCGCCCACTTTTACGCCCACTTTCCATACAATTTGTATTTTTAATGCATCAACTCAATTTTCACAAAAAAAAAATATTATAATTGTAGAATGGACTCCTGAAAACATATACCTGTTCCGCCCACTTTTACGCCCAACTCGCTTCCTGAGTTTCCTCGGACAGCATACCAGATACAAATATTCAATTCAAATGTAAAAAATAAAAATAAAATCAGTGAATAAGAAGGGCCTTTAGATAGAGACATACTTATTGGTAGAATAGCTTCTTTTTTTTTTTATTTCATTATTTATTTATTGAATCTTCATATATTAAATATGAACTAACAATAATTAATCAAATCTTAACCTAATGCTTTATTTTATGTCCTGCCAGTGCCAGACAAAAATTTTCTTCATCACGGGTTCTGTTCACATATGTAGGTGTTTATCGCTCATCTTAATGGGTAAGTGCTGCAGTGTCTCTTCTTCTTAAGCGAGAGTGGCCGCTATCATTTAAAATATTTCGTGCTAGTGGATTTGGGTGCAACTCTAGCCTTTTCAAATATTTTACCGCATACTTCGTAATAATAGTCCTTACCAGTGGCACATTGAGATCCTTGTGGATATTTGAGTTTTTAACATACCAAGGGCAGCTGTAATTATTCGAAGAAGTTTATTTTGGCGCCTTTAAATTTTTTCGATATTTGAGGCCGAGGCAGTGCCCCATAGTTGAATACCGTAGCACCATATTGGCTTTAAAATAGCGTTGTAAAGTAGTAGTTTGCAGTCGAGACTAAGAACAGAATTTCTTCCAATAAGCCAGTTAATTTGAATTGCTTTTAGTTTCATTTGGGTTAATTTTGCTTCTATATGGCATTTCCATGTTAAACGCCGATCTAGATGAATACCGAGATATTTGACATGCGATTGTTGAGGCACTAGTTGATTATTGATTTTAATAGGGGGACATGTTTCCCGACGCAAGGTAAATGTTATATGTACGCATTTTTGCTCATTGACCTTTATTCTCCATTGTTTAAACCACAGTTCTAGTTGAAATATATGATTCTGCAGGTATCGAGATGCTTCACGACTGTATTCGTGTACGCTTAGAAAAGCTGTTTCATCATCAAAAGTTGAGGTTAGGGTGTGATTGTTTGTTGGCATGTCCGAGGTATATATAAGGTAAAAAAGTGGGTCCAGGATGCTTCCCTGAGGGACTCCAGCTTCAATTGGCTGAGGAGAACTTAAAAAATCGCCTTCTTTAATAATAAATTTTCGAGCGACCAGGTAGCTTTCTAACAGCTTGTGTGTATTAACCGGTTGGTTTAGCTTTAATTTATGTAACAAGCATACATGCCAGACTTTGTCAAAAGCTTGAGAAACATCTATGAAAAGAGCGGAGCAATATTTTCTTTCTTCAAAGGCTTTTCTTATGGCGATGGGTTTGTTCAATTGTGCTATGCTCTCTTCTGAAGCCGAATTGATGATTGGGTATACACTCATTGTCATTTAAAATTGGGGTTAATTTTGACGCTAAGAGCTTCTCAAACAGCTTTGATTTATCAGATAATAAGCTAATAGGCCTATATGACTCAACTTTTGTGTGATCTTTTCCTGGCTTTGGTATCATCGTTATTAAGGAGACCTTCCATTCTTGAGGGTAGTATTCAAGGCGTAAAATAGCATTAAAAATATAAAGAATAATTTTCTTTGCTATGCGAGGTAGCTCCAAAAGCATTTTGTTACTGATTTTATCAATACCAGGTGCCTTCTTGGTGTTTAATTCACAAATAGCCCTTTCTATTTCCCTTATCTCAAATCTTAGGGGGATAGCTGCTCTAACATTAACAGGCGGCAACTCGTCCGCTATATCGTCAGGTATATTGGGTAAATATGTTTTTCAAATGATTTACAAACAGGTTTCCTTTTTCATTATCATTTATTGCCCAACTTCCATTCAAGTTTCTTAATGGTGGTTTCGAGATAACTGGTCTTTTGAAGTTTCTAGCTGCACGCCATAATGAGTAGCCTGATTGTGGAGTTGCATCCAAGTCCTTAAGATATTTTTCTACGGAAGCCGTTTTCTGAGTGCAGTAATTTTCTTAGCCTTTTTGTACTCTCTTTTAATTCATTTTTAAGTTGAGGGGATCTTTGCAATTGCCATTCTCTTCGCACTCTCCTTTTTTCATTCAAGACGCGCTCGACATCTGCAAAATATATTTTGTTATAATTGGTTTTTTTAGGGTTGTGCTGGAACGTTCAACAGCTCATCCACATTTTCCGGTGTGCTAAGCGGAATATTTTCTGTGCAATGGGTACTGAGATATTTTTTATATTTTAACCAATTTATTTGTGTAGCTGTTGTCGCTATGCACCAGAATCTTATGCACAGTTACATTCATGTAGTACCAGCCATGAACGAAAATGCATGTTTTGTTACTTTATCATTTTATAGTTTTTACGGTTTTTTTTGGAAAGGAACAGGTAGGAGTAGCTGAATTTTTTTTTTTAAACTTTTAGCCGAGACTTCAAGCTGTAATTTGACATCTTTTGTTAAACAGCGCTCCACAGCGCTAAAAAGATGCAGT
The DNA here is from genome assembly GCA_930367215.1 of Pollenia angustigena. NCBI lineage: Eukaryota > Metazoa > Arthropoda > Insecta > Diptera > Polleniidae > Pollenia > Pollenia angustigena. Next base: position 75,578,395 of record OV884056.1, read on the forward strand.
CCACAGAAGTTGATGAACATTGAAATTTTGATGTTGTTTATATTTTGTTCTACGAATTTTTTTATATGGCACTTTTTCCAACCTTTTTTAATGCAAATCTTATCTTTAACAATTGCTATTTACAAAAATATACAAAAAAAGTCAAATGGTAAGTTTACTGTGATTGTACCAAACGATTGAACATACAGTAAAATTTGCATGCCATTTTAAACAAGCGAAAATATATAAACTTTGAGCGTGTCTGTTCAAACAAATAATAAATATATCAGGCTTTTATTTCGGAATCATAATATTCAGATATCTGACAACAAAATACCAAAATATTATCCAAATCGGCGAACATGAAAAAAATTAATTAATGCCGCTCTTGAACCAATGGGGAATGCCGCCCCTTACTACGAAGCAGGTTTGTAAGGGAGAATACTAAAAAATAACTGTATCAAAACATTCAGTGTGTGAGGCTGATCGTTACATACAATAATTTTTATATGCGCTGAATAATGCGCTTTATGTGTCAAAAATGTATTGCTTCAAAGTGGCCACTCGCCATATAAAATTCATGTCCTCCGTCAGCGCAATGGTAAGCGAAACGTTTATGTTTCTCCCTTACAAACCTGCTTCGTTGGAAGCTCAATTTTTTATTTGGTGTGTCAACACCATCATAAGAAATTTATGGCATTAAAACAGTGATGTCAAAAATGAAAATTGTGGTTGTAGTGCTTTATATTAGTATTAGTGAATAAAGAGTCAAGTTTTCTTAATAATAATAACAAAAATACGTAAGCATCCGCCACATGTGTACTTGTCGCTTGATAATCGACGATTGAATTGTGTACTCTCGTGGACTAAATGAAAAAGCATAAGAATAGGTCTGTCTGGGTACTTTTCCAGTAACAAATACTCAGTAAATTTTTTTGGGAGAGTAAGACCAATATTACTCTATCGGCTGAAAAAATCTCAAAAAGTACGCAGACAGTATCCAGTGAAATTTTGCAAGAAAACAGGTGATCGGTGTGTAAACAATTGAAATAACAAAGCATAAGAATTTTAGCATATGTGTAAGCAAAATTGAATTCTCGAGGTAAATTAAAAAATTATTAATTAAAGTGAAGCTTAAAAAGTGTTGTAAATTAAAAAACTTGTTTATTACACTGTTATTAATTCAGTAAATTCAATTTCTTCTTAGTTTTTAGTTTCATTTGTCGGGTTTTTTATAAAACTTCTTTTGCTTACATTGCCCAACATAGTGCCGGCTTACAATGGAAAAAAGAATGAAATGCCCAATACAGTGCCCTCCAACAGCTTGACAACGGAGAAAAATAATTTGGATGCGAAGTGCTCGCCAGGAACACAATTCCAAATACTCGCCTCTTTAATTGCAAAGTTTGTCCCACAAAGTTCTGCTGGTTCTATCGGTTCTGCCATCTCCACTCCACTTACGCCACGGTCGCACTGTATATTTGGACGTTTCTAGCATAAAGTAAAATGTTTTGTTTATTTTAATTTATTATAAACGTTAAAAATCAACACAATTCTATAATATATAATAATAACTCTGCAATTGTTAAATTTCAATTTTTATTTTCATTTCACAAAAACTATTTCATTCAAACAGCTGTTCAAACTATTTGCAAAATCTTGCAAGCGGAAATTTCTCCAGTAACATTTTGCAAGTTCTCTAACTTCTAACTGTCAAGAAATTCTCTTTTTGGCTCTCTCGCTGCAAGAGATTTGGAGTACGCAGACAACATTTTGCAAGATTTTGCAACATTTTTCGCAAAATATGTGTACGCAGACAGACCTAATGTGTGTGAATTTTGAGCTAGCACCAGGGTTGTCAGATTTTTTTGAGCTTCATCGCCAAACCGGATGTCAGAAATCGCCAAAAATCGCCAAACGTCGATTTTGTTCAGTTTTTGTTAAATTTTCTTTTTTTTTAATTAAATTTTGCATACAAATAACGCTAGTATAATTTTTCAGTCAAAAATCGCCAAAAACTGAGAAAAAATACAAAAAAGTCGCCAAAGTAAATTTTGTTTTGTTTCTGTTATTTTTATTTTAATAACATAAAATGGAGATCATATATCGCTCATTTGCTGCAAGACCGGCATAACTCAAAAAATGGAATTTTGGAGTTAGAGATCATCTTTATATCTTTTATACTTTCCCAGTATGAAGAGAATGTGTCTTCTTTTTTCTAAGTAGTAAGAGCAAATCAAAAACTTAAAATGCGTTTATCTCGAAATGGATGGTCTTGCAGCATATGAGCGATATGTATTCAGTTAAAAACTTAAATTAAGTAAACAAGTCTATGAGATCGTACACCTACATACTATTATAATTAAATAGTGACTGAATATAAAATTTACTTAATATGTTTTTTTATATTAGTAATGAAAACAAAAATTACAAGTTGTTAAAGAAAATTGCCGAAATAATATAAATGGTAAAAATAGCCAAGTTAATCGCCAGTTATATCAGAAATCGCCATAAAAGTCGCCAGTCGCCAAATGGGAAATCCCATCGCCAAACACTTTTAAAAATCGCCACGTTTGGCGAGAAATCGCCATATCTGACAGTCCTGGCTAGCACAATTGTGCTATGAAATTTAATGAATTTGACATCAATGCATTAAAATTTATTTTCGGGAGTAGTATTTCTATGGGAGTTATGGCCAAATAAAAGACAATTTCAATAAAATTTGGTAAGATGATTTATACTGCGTGAAAATAAGTTTGGACCAAATTTAATCCAACATAATAAGATGCTATTCCGGAAAGAAACTTGCTTAGGGCTATGTGCAATCATGAACCGATTCTCACTGTTTTCAATAGGTTTGGTCCTGCTGAAAATAAGAGCCCATCTACCGAGTTTAATTAAATTTTATCCAAAATTACGTCCTTAACAAGGTTACATGGACAGACTGGACGGCAGGACAACGTTAAATCGATTAATAAAGTGATTCGAAGTCGAGCGGTATACTAAAAGACGGATCTAGAATCGATATTTTTAAGTGCAACAAATACCAGCATGAAGTTTTAATACCCTCTCCACTATTGTGGTGTGGGTAAAAAATATTCTCAATTTCTTAAAGGCCATTATTACAACTTGCCGTTAAGTAAAGGTAGTCAAAGTTGGACGTAAAATAAGTTCTTTACTATTTAAACTTTACTTTAACTTACCCGGTAGGATGAACTTGCTATAAACATTTTTGCATACTAAAGTTTAAAGCAAAGTTGTAATAGTGAAACACTTTGTATATGTGGCAAAAGCCTACCATTAACTAACGGCAAGTTGTGCCATTATTATTACAATTAAATGTTTAACTGATAATTCCTTTTTACCTTTTGAATTTTTTTTATTGAGATGATTTGTTACAGTTGTTGAATGAATTGTCGCAGATGCAGCATTAAGAGGCAAATTATTATTAAATGCCTTCGAAGGCGTAAATTGTTCTGATAACATTAAAAAAAAGTATTACAAAAATTAAGTAGATAATGTAAATTTAACTAACGTTTTATTTTTTTTTTTGGTTAAGAGAAAAACAGATTTAAGCATCCGCTTTGAATTTTTTTAAGCACTTTTTAAGCATATTTTTTTAAAAATAATTTGATAGAATATTTTTTATTTATTATAATTAAAACGATTTTTGATTAATTAATAAGCATTTTTCTTTTTATATGTTATGCAGTATAACTATTTCAATTTAATGAAATCTCTTATTTAATCACTGTTTTCTGTTTGATGTTTAATTTTAATTGAAATGATGAATAAACAAAGAAAGCTTGCTTTTTATTTTCGCATGTTTAAAGCCAACAAAGAAAAAAACACGAAAATTATTTTAAAATGAAATAAATGAGCAAAAATTAACAGTGATAACATGCATGCGTACGATTGTAGGAGCGTTTTTTTTTCAAGTTTTTAATAATTCATAAAGCGTTGAGTAGCGGAAGAAGCGAAGGAAGTTAAGCGTAAAAGCTTTTAATTAAAAAAAAAAAAAAAAACGGAAGGGAACTCTTTTATTTTGTTAATTACATTTAAGTATTTTTATTATAGAAATATTTCTTTTTTTTTACTAATTTTTGTTTGTTTGTTATTTTTCGGTTTTTTTTTTTATTTGTTAAAAAATAGAAAAAAGCACAGGATACACACACTTTACTCACTGAAATTTCACAGAAAACATACAAAATGTCTTTCCTTTTTTTACTTTCTTTTGTTTCTTGTTTTTTTTTTTTTTTTTTTTTTGGGATATTACAGGAGAAGCCCGAACGAACAAAAAGCCAAGAGGGTTTGGGAAATGTGTAAGAAAAAGTAGATTGATTTTTAAAGTTCTTTTCTTTTTTTAAAGTTTAAGTAAAACTTTTAATAAATTCCTTTTAAAATTTTCTTTTCAATAATTTCTCCAAGATTTTACATTTAAAAAAAAAAAATGTTTATTTTTCTTTAACTTTCTTAACTCTTCTTGTGTTTGTTTGGAAAAGTTTCAATTTGTTATTTCTTCTATACAAAAGTTTTAATTTCTACCGCTTTTTCTATTTTTGTGTCCGTAATCTTTGAAATACCGTTAAGTACTAAAGTCATAAAAGCTTTTTCATATGTGTATACTCTTTTTTTCTTCTCATCTCCTTTTCGTTTTCATTTTCTAGTTCATTTGCGTGCCCAGCTGTCAATTTTTTTTAATGGGTTGTTGAATTCTTAGGCCACAAAAAGGAATAAGGAAAAAAAGTTAAAACTTTCTTAAATTTAACGAAAGCTTTTATAGTTTTTTTGTTGTTGTTGTTAATGCAATAACTGAGAGCTGTAAAAGTTTTTGTAGGTCATATGAGATAAAGTTTTTTTTGCAGCTCGAATTAAAAAAAAAAAAAACACAATGAAAAAGCCTTTAGGCGGGAAAATGTTGATGGGACATTTGCGAAGAGGACATTGCCAGCACTTTCACTGGGTTTCAAAGGCAGCTGAGTGAAAGTTTAATTTGATGTTTGTTGAGTTAACAAACAAGATCGTAAAATTAAACAAAATATTGCTTTTTTACCCTTTATAACCTAAAATGATATAACGGGGTATATTAAGCTTGTCATTCCGTATGTAAGACAATGAAATATTCATCTAAGGCACCATAAATTATTCTGAGTCCTTAAGTCGTTTTAGCTATTGCTTTAAGTCTGACCGTGACTAAAGAGCAAAAATAATCATAAAATTAGTAGAATAATGCTGTTGTTGTCAGGTAATTTGTGATAAAAATTACGCTGAAATTGTTGTTTTGATTGGTCCTTAATTTACGCTTGATTTCATATAAAACCTACTACCGAAAAAAACCCTTAAACACGCCTAAAATCATTGTGACTATATTTGTCAAAAGCGATTTATTTTCTTTGGCCTTTAGTTTTGTTGATTTAAGTGTTTTTATTGGCCATTAAAAAAATTTTTTTTCCACTCAAAAGAAAAATCAATCCATCCGTACTTAAATCAATCCGCAGATTTATTATTAATACGGTGATTACGGATTCTTTTAAAGCAAGTACAAAAAGACTGATTCAAGTACGGATTTTCAATCGCCAAATACTTTACTTATCCATATTCAATACCGAATTCGTACTTGAAATAATTCGAAAATGAGATTGATTTTAGTAAAACCAAGATTGAATCAATCGCATAATGCGCTTAATTCTAGAATTATAAAGTTGATTTAATCCCGAATTCATACTTGAAATAAACCAAAAAAGAAATAAGATGGAGAATTTTATTATGATTAACAGGGCAACCATAAATATGCAATTGCATGTTTTTTCTTGTGCGACCAATGAAGGCAGAAACAATATATTTATATTTATTTTTATTTTTTATGAATTTTGGCATCGATTTGTTAGTGCATATTTTTGCATATTTTACTGTTTGCAGCATTTTTCTGCATAAATTATATATAGGGATGCGATTTCCATGCAAATGCATGTTTTTTGTCGATAGTCTAAGATTGATGTCGACCAATTATCTTTCCGAATCATTAAATTTGCGTTAAAATGGCATCGATTTGTTTTTGCATATTGTTGCATATTTTGCTGAAAATGCATATTCTTGCATATTTTGGTTTTAAATGCATATTTTTGCATATTTTTAAATTTTTGAGTGACATATTTCTTAAATTCCTATATTATGAAAAAAGTTTTTCAAAAAATATCAAAATTGTATAAACAAAATTTTTTTGTAGCTCTGCATAAAATACAAGATTTCGACAAAAAAATTCTTCAGTTTTTAACCGATGCAGCACCTTGCATGCTTAAGGCTGCCAAGTGGCCTACAACAATTTAACCAAAACTGTTACATGTTACTAGCTAGGCACTTGAGTTACATCGAGTTGCAGAATAAATTAGAAAGAAGCCAATTTGTCAATACTGATTTTTTGATTTCATAGCCCGACAAATTAAAAAAAAAATCTAAAATGTTTTGCAAAAAATTTTGGGGAATTTAAACTCTAAAACAAATTTTAACTATTTTTGATGTAGAATCAAATGTGGGATCTGAATTAGAAAATTAATATTCTTCAAATTAATTGGCATCCTTCAAGTATGCTTGAACTTCGGTTGACGTTGTACAAAAGCTTTTTAACAGAAAAATGTTTACTTTTGATGATATAAAAAAGTATTTATTTGATTATGCAAACAAAAATTAAAATTATGTAGTTATTTAAATTTTGTTTTAAAATGAAATAAAAACAACAACATATTTTTTTTGTTTTTTAATGCATATTTTGGAGTTTTCAGTGCATATTTTATGCGCATATTTTCGATTTTTAAGTGCATGAAAATCACATCCCTAATTATATATAACAACCATTAAGCAGCATTTTTTAAGTAATAGCGCATATTTTGCCTTTTTGGGACTTCTTTTGATGCATTTTAAATGTTTTTAGATGCCTACAACAGCTTTCGCAGCAAATAAATTTTTTTTTGCGAAATTTTGAATTTTCTCTTTTAATACCCAACGAGTCGCTTCAATTTCGCCATCTACATTTTATTTCAAATCGAAAATTTTAAGACAAAGCAGGTTGTCATTTAAGAACAAGTTAGAGTGCTGTGCCGAATCTTTGATACCCTCCACCGACAGTTCAAATGTTTTAGGAATAATATCTATATGATGTCTTATTGACCGACAATCAGAAAGTTTAATACTTTTTATTTAGCAATTTTAGATAGCTTGAGTAAAATATCATGATTCGTAACAGTTTAAGCTGAACTTAAATGATATTCGGGGGGGGGGGGGGGGGGGGGCACTTTATATTGGAGCCATGGTATGCTATGAACCAATAATCCCAAAATTCTTCAGAGTGATTTCTGGTATTAAAAAACATAAATATCAATACAGCGCAGCAATTAGTTTTAGCGTTTGCAGTGAATTTCTGAAGGCTGCTAAAATGGGATCTAAGGTAAATTATGGACCATATATCGCAAAACTACATACCATTTTTTGTTGGCCATATGAAGCTAAACTGGAAGAAAGTTTACCGCAATATCTGTATCTGCTACCGTTTTAGGCGAATTTAATTATTTTACCAGAGTGGGCTGTATATGGGGCCTAGGGTAAATTATGGACCGATCTTCATGCAATTTAGCAATGTTATTTCTAGTCCTATTAAACTGTGACGAGCCAAAATTTGTTATTATAGCATTATTAAATATGGGTTTAGGCATACTAAACTGTTTTCCGGGAGTAGTTTTTATATATGGCCTAGGGTAACTTATGGACCGCTCTTTACAAAATTTCACAGTTTCATTTCTAGTTCTATAAAACTGAAATGTATTAAATTTTTTTATTTTAGCATTATTTTTTAGGGTTTTAGGCGTACTAAACTGTTTTCCGGAAGTAGGGTTTATATGGGGCATAGGGTAAATTATGGACCGATCTTCACGAAACTCCACAGTGTAATTTCTTGTCCTAATAAACTGTTACCTGCCAAAATTTGTTATGATAGCATTGTTAATTAGGGTTTTAGGCGTACTATACTGTTTTCCGGGAGTAGGGCTTATATGGGGCCTAGGGTAAATTATTGACGGATCTTCACGAAATTTCACAGCGTGATTTCCAGTTGAATAAAACGAATTGTTGCGAAATCTTATATCATTCTGTGCATTTTTCCACCATTTATGTTAGTTTTTGTAACAAAATTATCAATTTTTTAGGTGGTGGTTCCACATTTTAATTCATAGCTCTGATCCTACTGAACCGATTTTAATGGATTTCAATCCCAAACTGCTTAGGATAACAACAAGCTATTTGACACTAAATTTCTTTTGAGTTTTTCGAAAGTGAGCGTGTTTTCAACAGACGGACAGTCGGACAGACAGGCGGACATGGCTAAATCGACTTTGAATTACTCAAGGACCTGGAATATATATACTTTACGGGGTCTGAGATGAATAATAAAAAAGTTTCACACGGATGACAAACTTAGTAGACCCTCTTCACAACTAATTGTGGTGAGGGTATAAACAAGTGTTATTTTAAACTTTAAAATTTTGTAATGAATAAGCAAAAATTAAGGAAAAATCAATTATAAAAGTTTTTGGCGATATGTGTAATACAGGTAACCCCCCTACAAGACGGCTTCCTACAAAACGATTTCGATCTTACACGAAAAAAAAAATTTGCGGAAATCTCCTCATCTACAACACGGTTTCATTCCAACACGATAAAATGAAATTGCAACTTAATCATGATTAAGTTGTTAAAATTGTACCAAAATAGAACAAAAGTACTAATTTTTGCATCCCTGTTACGATTTACGGCCATTTTCACCAAGTTCGGTTAAAACTGACTTTCAATTAAAGTTCCGGCTACCAATATGTTTTGACAGCTATAACCGATAGCTAATTATAACCGAACTTGGTGAAAATGGCCGTTAGTTAGATTTCGGTGATTCAGCAAAGTGTATGTGTGTATACACAATTTTCGGATCCACCGAAAGTAAAATTGGGGAATACCTAAAGTATATTCGATTCGATTGAAACACAAATCATTTAGTATACATACAGAGTCTCAAGTGTTAACAACGTTGTTGCGAATAAATTGATTTTATATAAAAAATATAAAATATATAATAAATATTTAATTAAAAATTTATATTTTACACTGTCTCCTACCCTCATATAACACGTTTTCCTACAACACGGCGTTTTCTAGGAACCTATTTACCGTGTTGTAGGAGGGTTACCTGTACATAAAAATCTGGACCAATCTTTTACTAAAACGATCGACTCATCATCACTTTTTAAAGTTATCTAACGATGTCCATCCGTCCGTCTGGATGGTTGCCTGTCCATGTTAACCTTGTGCGCAAAGTACGAATTTCAACCTCTTAACTAAAATTTGTGAGCCGGTGGTGCCCATCGTTTTGAAATGAGTAAAATCTCGAAAATTCGTCTGTAAATACAATGGTGCTTAAGTTTTCCCGATTATAATTTTAGGATTGTTTTTATTAGATGGAACTGTTATAAAGCGTTGAATACTTTGTTTTCAAATTAGCAATTTTCGAATTTTGTGGGGCATATTTTTAACAATTTTCATGCGCATAAAACTCGAATTTAAGAGCACATTTATGGTTTCCCTGATGATTATTTTATTTACCCGTTTAACACCTTACAAAATTTCAATTATAAAACACCAGCATCATTCCCGATATGGTTTAAACTTTAGAAACTTAATGTACATATATAACTGAACATATAAACTAAATGAGAAGCAAGAGTTTTCAATTTTACTTTTTAAACATGAAAATAATGTGTTTTCGTCTTCTTCTGTTGTTTTTGTTGTTTCTACACACAACAAGAAAATAGTTTTTTAACTACTTGTGTGGGGTTGTTGTAGTGTCTGCAAAAAACTTTGATAAGTTTAATGAGAATAAAACGCCCACTTTGTAATTTTACTCTCAGAGTTGGACTACCAACTAAAAGTTTAATCTTTGTTTATACTTGGTTTAAGAATTTTGTACTTATTTTAAGAAATTCCGGGATTGATTTTCGAAAGTAATCCGATTTAGGATTGTTTTTGGTATGTTTTAGTGTTATTCGTAGTTGAATTTTTTAGTACGACTCGTGCTCGAAAGTATAAAAAACTAAATTTATCCGGAGTGTCTTTCTTTCTGTGTATGTATTTCAAATATAAATATGTACGTTACATTAAGCGAAAATAGAGTTTTTGCTCATTTTAATCGATTTTTGTTTTACTTTCTTCATGATTCTGGTCCCAGCGGGTATTTAGAAACATTTAAAATGTTTTTTAATTTTATTTAGTTATTTCTCTTTCTAAAAGGCAAAAAAAAAAGCTTGGCAAAAATGTTCAAACGTTACGTTTGTACAAATGTTTTGTGTTGTTAATTGAGGAAAAGTCGATGAAACTTAATAGGATTCAAGAACTGTGAAGGAAAGTCGGCCTAAAGATCAACTTCAACAAAAATTTAAGTTATACGAATGAGCACCAGCAATACGTCAAAGTTCCTTGTAAATGGCAGTGAACTGAAAGAGGTAAAGAGGAGGATTGACTAGAATATAAAAAGCCGTATAAATAAGGCAAAACAGGAATTTGTTGCCATTCCATCTACACCAAACTGCGACTTTTCTCCTCAAATGTAACATCTATCCTATTGTTTGGATGCGAATCCTGGAACACATCCCAACGCCTGATTTAAAGGCTACTGATTTCTGTCAACAAATCTTTAAGAAGGCTTCTTCGTATGTTCTGGCCAACAACAATATCTTATATTGAGCTCTGGAGAAAGACAAACCAATCACGCTTAAAATGTGAAATACTTGAAACAAAATGGAATTGGCTGGGTCATATTCTGAAAAGACCACCAGAAGATATTGCACGAATGGCAATAGACTGGAAACAACAAGGCAGTAGAAGACCAGGAAAGCCAGCCTATTCGTTGAGTAGAATGGTTGAAATCAAAGGAAAATCCATCAGAAAATGCTGGAGTGAAATAAAAAATTGCGTTTTACACAATAAGGGCCAGAATCGCTTAAAATTTATTATATTTATTTAAACGATTTTATTTTTTACTTCAACGTGACTACCCTCGTATATATTTTTTTTAAACTCTAGTAAAATTTCCATTGTTCAACTGTCGAGTAAAATTTCCATTCTACAACTTCAGTTTAAAGCCCAAAATGTCAGTTTCGTTAAGTTTTATCTGAGTAAAAAAAAAACAAGGAACTCAAAGAACAAAGAGAAAATGTCACACAAAATAAGTGACGAAAAAAGTTAAAGCTTTTCAGTATTGAACTTTGAAAAAAAAACGCTTAAACTAAAATGTAAAACAAAAGCAACTATTGCAGAAGAAATTACGCAGACAAATTTAATGAATGAAAAGCTCTTCTACGTAAATGAGTGACAAGTCGTAGTAAGACAGATAAACTACAACACATACACACACACACACAAATACATTTGCATAAGAGTATGTATTAGACTATAAAGCCAGATATACGTATAATTCAAATAATTGAAATTGTAGCATACAAAGAAACAGAAAGACAGACGGACACTTAGTCAGCCCATCAAATTTAAATCCAATCGTCATACCAAACAATTTTAGATAGACTCCCATAAAATGTTGGACATAAATAGGAAAAAAACATTGGTAAAAGTCGTGTAATGAAAGCATGACTAATAATAAGTTTAGGTGATAGGAGGGCAGGACAAAAGGACTTATAAAAAATATATCCTACAATAAAACAAAAAGAAGATAAACCTTGAAAGAAAAGTTCAAAATATTCATTGCTTTAACAAAAAGTTTTACGTATTAAGAAGGCACTTCTTACACAATATATGTACATTAGACCGACTCAACTTGTGTGGAGCTGAAAAAAGTGATTTTGTTACCCCTCTGAAAATAAATCAAAATATTTTGGTTCTAGCGCTGACCATCCGTGAGCTTGACCATTTTTAAAAAAGATATTTTTTTCAGTTTTTCGAATTTTTTTTAGATAAAATTTGGTATCATCGAAAAGAGTTTTTGAAACAGCGTCCAATGGTATATACAACTTAACCACTTGCGACCTTAATTAGGATATTTAACTAACAGCCAGTTCATGGATTTCGAACGTCATCGTTCGCATAGAAAATTACATTAAAAACAAAAACAAACTTCGAACAATGTCCGAATTTTGTTTTTGTTTTAAATGTAATTTTATATGCGAACGATGACGTTCGATATCGTTAAACTGGCAGTAAATACATATTTGCGTTTGGGGTTTTCATACAAATTCTACGTATGTGGAAATAATGTTCTGATTTTCAAAGATTTCTTTTGTAAATACCATTCAAAATACTCGACTGTCCCGGATCTTTAACAGAAAGTTAATAAGAAAGCTAATTCGTTAGTGTTGGGTCTTACCGTTTTTCAGATATATCTATATGGAAAGTGCCACGCCTACTTTACCAATTCCACTCACATTTTCACGAATTTTTTGTATTGCTTTTTTGTAAGTGTAAATAAGTATAGATATACCGAGTAAAAAAAAAAAAAAAAAAAAAAGAGAATTATGTGAAAAATTAGAAGCCATTTATGGACCAATCTGGTTAAACTTCAATAGCAAACAATTGTGGACTATGTGTGGTGTAAACTTATAACAACCAACTCGCCATCGTATCTAAGGTCTATGGAAAACTCATTTCAACGGATACACGGACATCGTTAAATCAACTTTTTTACTCATATGGACACAGAATATATATACATTATAGGGTCTAGGATGAACAATTTGGGAATTAGAAACAAAATGACAAACTTATATGTATATATCCTTTCCTCCTGTGGCAAAGGGTATCTAAAATTAGTGGCAATCTTGTTTTTTTGAGCCAATATTAGTCTCGTATGGATCCGATATGGCTGAATTTTAATAGTAAAATTTAACGGAGCATATGTGACAAAAATGTGCAACAACCTAGTCCCCATAATGGGTGGGGTATTCGGAAACCCCATTTCAACATACACACGGATAGATGGTCAGACGGACATCCTTCAATTAACTTCCCTACTAATAAGAACCCAGAACTTATAACCGGAATTACAAACTTTTACCCTTTCCAGCTGTGGTAAAGGTTTCTAGAGGAAACTTTTCAGTTTGTTCTCGTTAATATAACAACAACAAAAAACTGTAATTGTATTTAAAAATATCTTCTACATCAAAATTACACGCGTACATATATGGGTTATTTGTATGTCTGTTTACATCCATGCAAATGTATGGGTGCGTTTCTTTTTTAAGAATACCCAGCGGGAAAAAGAAGGAGTACGGATGCCTTCGAGAAGGCCTCTGTACTCCTTCTTTTGGATGAACAAGTCTGGTAGGAATGGCAACGGTATAAAAAAAAATAATTCTTTTGCTCCTGCTTGCGCAAAAAAACAACACAAAAATGTTAATTAAAAAAATATATTAAAAGTATTTCAATTTAATTAATGTGTTAATTGAATCAATTATTTTTTTGTTGAAAGAAAATTAAAAATAAAATTTTGAATAAATTAACATTTAAGTTGTTTTGAAATAAATTTTTAATTAAAATTATTAGTATTGTGGTTATTTTATTGAACTATTTATGGCTTTTAATCCAAATTTTTAATATTTTTAATTAGGCTTAAGTTCATTAAATTTAATTTTCATTAAATTATTTTTATGAAGAAAGGAATTTTACAACATGAAAATCAATTAAAATTTACTGATAACTTTTCATTCTTTGACTCAATCTGGGCTCGAACCCAGGTGTTTACGGACAGGTTACCCTGACATGTTTCGATTGCAACCACTCAATCTCCTCAGAGGGCTTGCCGCTTAACACTCGCAGCCATCGACGACTGCTGACGTCATTAGTCAAACATCAATCCTTAAACCAAATTGTATTCAACCTTTGGTATATCGAAATTTGCTTTGAATGATTATCTATTTTAATTTATTTTAACATGTTGTTCCTTTACTTCTGTTTTTTCGTACTTTTGTCAAGAATTCTTCTTGAAGTTCCAAGTACATATTTTGTTTTGTTTTTTAATTTTTTTGTCTTTCTTTTTCTTGTTGACCTTTTCAGCACAACTTGAAGGACAAATGGGTTCGAGCCCAGATTGAGTCAAAGAATGAAAAATTATCAGTAAATTTTAATTGATTTTCATGTTGTAAAATTCCTTTCTTCATAAAAATAATTTAATGAAAATTAAATTTAATGAACTTAAGCCTAATTAAAAATATTAAAAAATTGGATTAAAAACCATAAATAGTTCAATAAAATAACCACTATACTAATAATTGTTAAAGCTAAGGCACGAGCTCTATGTTTGCATTTGTCCTTCAAGTTGTGCTGAAAAGGTCAACAAGAAAAAGAAAGACAAAAAAATGAAAAAACAAAAAATATGTACTTTGAACTTCAAGAAGAATTCTTGACAAAAGTACGAAAAAACAGAAGTAAAGGAATAACATGTTTAAATAAATTAAAATAGATAATCATTCAAAGCAAATTTCGATCTACCAAAGGTTGAATACAATTTGGTTTAAGGATTGATGTTTGACTAATGACGTCAGCAGTCGTCGATGGCTGCGAGTGTTAAACGGCAAGCCCTCTGAGGAGATTGAGTGGTTGCAATCGAAACATGTCAGGGTAACCTGTCCGTAAACACCTGGGTTCGAGCCCAGATTGAGTCAAAGAATGAAAAATTATCAGTAAATTTTAATTGATTTTCATGTTGTAAAATTCCTTTCTTCATAAAAATAATTTAATGAAAATTAAATTTTTTTATTAAAATATGTATTAAATAACAAACAATTTTTTCGTTTAAAATAAAATAATTTAAACTTGGAGAATTTATGTTGGGAATTGTCAAAACCTGAGCTTAGTTTTATTAAATCAATTAACAAATTGTTTGAAACGGCAAAGTTTTTTGATCATTTTTTTAATTAAATTCAAAAACATAATTTATTGAAAAAAGCTCAATTTTAAATTTGTTTTTGTAATTTTAAGTAATCTATATAATCATTTTAGTAATAGGTGCGAAATCAACAAATTGTTTGCTTGATTCTATGAAGTTGGTATAAATTTGGTGATTAGAGACAATTTTTAATTTTTTCTGTGGTTAGAATGGTAATTGAATCAAAAAAATTTTTAAGCAGGCCTTCAAAAGGCCTGAAAGAAGAAGGTGTTCTTTGGTTTCCCGCTGGGTACATTCACTTTCACTTTCTCTCGGTATTTGTGTGTGTGTGTTTGAGAGAATTTCTAAAGAAAAGAGAAAAAAGTGAACACAATTAAAAAAAAAACGCACACTTGTTGTAGCAAAAAGAGCAAACAATGGAAAACATTCATTCACTTGCAATTACAGGGGGGTTGGCGGGTGGTTGATGGAGGTTGTGGATTGGTAATGATGTGTCCTATGGTATCATGAATTCATTGTTAATGTCGTCATTGACATTAAAATACTAAAATTGCGGTTGCACTCCCACTATAATCAACATTTTACCCTTCACCGTCAACAAATCTGACAAAAAAATACACATTTCTGTTTATAGAATCGTTTGTTTGGTGTATTTAGTTGATATTTAGTTGATATTTTGTTATGTTTTTTTTTTTTTATCAAAATAACTTTAATTCAACTTTTATGTAAAAAATTCTTTGTTTTATGTTATTATATTATATATTGGTAATGAATGTTAGTAAGTTTTACTTGCGTAGGGCCTTAAAGGGGGTTTGTATAAAAAATTATTTAATAATAGACAATAGTTTGTTTTGATTGAAACTAATAGTAGAGCGTTTTATGAAAGTTTTTTTTTTTTTTGAGAATGACATGTTGTAGTTGATTCACATGCACAAATTGTAATTTGTTGTCGACATTGACGTATTTATGACGTTGTAGGATTTATTGATTGGATTTGTTTTTAATATTTTAACATCAATTACTCGGGTATTGGCCATAACAGTAACACATGACAGAATTTTATCATTAAAAGAATGAAGTAAGTTATTGTCATTACTTTTAAGGCGTTCAAGTTATTTTTTAGGGAAACTATACGCTTTTTAAATCATATATAAACGACGTTGAGAAATAAAACTAAGGGTGCACGATTAGAAATATGTACTAAAAACTTTCCTAAAAAAGTACTTGTTATAACTAAACACCACAAAAGTGGAGAGAGTATTATGCGTTTGTGTAAATAATTATCACACAAAAAAAAACAATACTCCTTGAACCACCGAATAACTTCCTAAGTCGATCTAACGATGTCCATATGTCCGTTCGGATGACTGGCTGGTTGTCTATCCATGAAATCTATCCATTAATGTAGAGCTAGCAGTTTTGATAATTTGATAATTTGATCAAATTTGTTACATAGATCTGACATTTTAGAGGGAAGAAGCCTATTCACACAGAAAAATATACCAATGTTAAATTAACATGGCAAAATGTTGATTGAGAATCATGGTTAATTTCTGCAAAAGTATGCCCTTTATATAAATTTATCATTATTTCATATTAATTTTAAATGAAAAATATTGAAATAACCTTAAATCACGTTTATTTAATATTATTCACTGTTAAAACAACATTGTTCAATATTGAATCCATAAAAACCTGTTTTATATTAAAATCAAAAGCTTATCTTGTTAAATTTACATGCACACATACTTAAGTATGTACATTTTTTTTATTTTCATGTTTAAAATATGTTATAAAAAGAAGACAATACCCGTATTCTTTTAATCAAAATTATTTAGTTAAATAGTACATCAAGTTTTCAAAGTAGAATGATGACGAAAACCATATCGGGCCATTCTGCTGATGCTTCTGTTAACAAAGGATATACAAAATCAGTGAAAGTAAGTGTTTTACAGGGGTAAGCGTTTTGAATTATTCTTAAATAAATGCATATGTTGTCTTCACACTGTTATATCACACTCCAACCAATTTGATTCTACATGAAATTCACGTTGTTTCAACTTGAATAACTTTCATTCAACGTGATTCGGATTGTTATTTCAATATAAATGACATTTTGCTCTAACTTTACTGCAATGTTAAATTAAATTAATATGTTTTACATGTTCTCCTTAAATAGTGTCTGTAAATTTTGCACGCTAAGCGAAAAATTGCGCGCATTGTATGGAATTACACTGTTCCACAGTCTGGATATTCTCACAGCAAACGACTTCTCCATATACATTGTACTGATTCTAGGACATATAATAGCAGAAGTACGAGAGGAGTGCGAGAAAGTGAAACGAATTTGCAAGTATTGCGGGCATCCATATTTTTCTATTTTATAAAATAAACTAATTAGCCGGTAATTTACGAAATCGTTGAAATACATTCCTAGAAACTCCTTCATCTCAACTGAAACATGAGCTCTCCAATCCAGTCTATATACAAAACGTATTACCCTATTAAAACACTTCTTCAGCTTATCAATATTCGTTATTGTCGTGGCAGTGTAAACCTCCATGCCATATATACAAATTGGCATAATCAAAGATTTAGGTATTAGCCTCCTAATATGAAGAGGTAAAAAATATCCGAGAGTATTAACCCTTCTAAGGGCCATTATTACAACTTGAAGTTAGCTAAAGTTAAGATTAAATTGACAGATAATAATGTGTTATCTGTCAAAAAGCACCTGTTAACTGTCGGATAACAGCTAACGCCAAGTTATAATAATGGCCCTAAGTGTTAAATTGATCCTAGACACAATACAATATATATGCCTTTCAAAAGTTATCCTTTCATCCAAATATAAGCCTAGGGATTTGTAGCTAGACACATACTCAATGTCCTTGCCGCATATATTTAATTGCGGCAATGACAATACACAATTGCCAAACCTCATTGCATACGTTTTTATCGGGTTAAGTTTTAATTTATTCCGATCAGCCCATTGAGTGACTTTGCACAAGCCATTATTAAATAAGTTTGCAAATTCAGACATAGAAGTCCTACCATCAAAACAACAAAAGTTGTACATCATCCGCATAACTTTGTGCAGTGCAGAATGACAGAGTTTCATAAAGATCATTGATAAACATCATAAATAGTAATGGAGCCATAACAGATAAGAGAACTCCACAGTAGATTCAAATATAAATAAATCAAACTCTAAACTGTTTACTAATAAATTATTTTTTAAATTAATTTTATTAAAAGTACTTTTTACTAATTTTTTTTAAGGTTTATCATGTATAGTTAACAAAAAATCGGACTTATATTCCTGTTATCCAATTGGACTAAAATAATTATTAATTTACAAAAAAATTATGTTAGTACTGCAGAGTTAAACACAGTGAAAACTTCCAAATGGTTTTTTTTTTTAGCTTTTTTAGAATATAAAAACAATTTTGTTAAAATTTTTTGAGCAACTGCTTGAAATTGAATTGATTTTACAAATAAAAAAGGACACTTTGTATCAAAAGAACTTTGTTTAACAAAAAAGTAACTTTTTTATAAAAAGTACTTGTTTAACAAAAAAGTAACTTTTTTAAAAAAAGTACTTGTTTAACAAAAAAGTAACTTTTTTATAAAAAGTACTTGTTTAACAAAAAAGTACCTTTTGTATCAAAAGTACTTTTTTTTTATCAAATAAGTAGCTTTTCTATCAAAAGTACTTTTTTTAAACAAAAAAGTATATACCTTTTGTATCAAAAGTACTTTTTTACAAAACAGTAGCTTTTGTATTAAAAGTAGTTTGTTTTAACAAGAAAGTATGTACCTTTTGTGTCAAAAGGACTTTTTTTTTTGGCAAAAAAGTAGCTTTTTTATCAAAAGTACTTTTTAACAACAAAAAACCACCTTTTGTATCAAAAGTACTTTTTTATTTTTTAACAAAAAAGTACCTTTTGTGTTTTTTTTTCTGTTTGTAGAGAAATTTGTTTAAACCTGTACAATTACAACAAATTTTTTAACAAAAAATTACTTTTGATACAAAAGGAACAAAGTTCCATGTACTTAATGGAACGGTACTTATTCGAACTAAAGGTACATATTTTTGAACACAAAGTATAATTTTGACGAAAAAGTTCTTATTTGTACACATGGACTCTTTTAGTTCTCATACATTTTTAAGACTGTCTTAGTTTTCAAATATAAGCGTTGTTGAGAGAAAGCTAGCCTCTATGCTAGCTTTCTCTCAACAATAAATTTCAGTGTATTTATCAAATATAAAAAATTGGGAATTTAGCACGTCATACAAAAATCTTAATAATAGTACTTTTTTCTATTTGTAGAGAAATTTGCTTAAACCAAAAGCATTTTTTAAAGCAAAGCGACCTATTTAAAGCTTTTATAAATCAAATGTAACCTTTTGAATTAAAAGTACTTTCTTTTAACGAAAAAGCGTTTTCAACCAAAAAGTTACTTTACTGTAACAAAAAGCTATTTTTTGAGTATAAAACACATATGAGTAAATCCAAAGTGTTGAACGTGACAGTCGTACGCATCAAAAATGCAATAACATTTAACACAAGAAATATTTTTACGTTCTTTTAACGCGTAAATTAAAGCACTAAGAAAGCACTGTTACCTATGCTCGCGATTCTAGGTTATAGATAATGGCAAAAGAAGTAGCGGTTTGAACGTGAACAAATTAGAAGAAGTTTTTGTGACCATGTATAAAAAGGCGTAATTCAGCGCATTTTTCTGGCACAATTTTTAAGTCAAACTACTTTCAGAATTTAACGTAGCAATGTAACATTAAAATGTCTTGGTTTGATTCCAAAATCTTTTGTATTTTCTTTTTTTTTAGCCAAAATCTGGGTCGATACGTGACATTTCGAACGTGAAATTTTTTCCATAGTAATTTAACTAAATAATGATAAAAACAAAATAAAAATGTACCGTTAATCCGAATAACATTTTTCTCTTCGGACTTTTCCTTAGATTACAGACCATGTAAGAAAATTTTTTTGGAATAATTTTTATCAAATATAACCTCTTTTAAGGAAGATATTATTACAGAAAACATACAATAAAACATTCTCACAAATAAGAAATTACGTTTGCACAACTTTGCAGTCTGATTGTTCATCTAAGTGAACAAATTTGTAAAACTAGTAAAATCTAAATATTTCTCTAAAACAATATCGTAAAATAATCAGCTTTTAATAACTTTTAACTTTTAATTTTTCAGGGTGGACCTTTTTTGACAGAAATGCCCATATTAAACAAAAAGTACCAGGTAAAGAAAATGTTTCTTTTTAAATAAAAATATAAAAATTTCCCCTGCGTCTATGGTTTTGATTTCTCAAAAAGCTTAACAGCCTGTTCAACGATTTCGAACGTTAACGTTCGCATAGAAAATTACATTTAAAACAAAAACAAATTTTATTTTTATTTTAACTGCCTGTTTTTAGAAAACGTAAACAAGTGAGTGAGTGAGAAATTATATTGAAAACAACAATAAAACACGAAAATTTGTTTTTGTTTTCAATATAATTTCTCACTCACTCACTTGTTTACGTTTTCTAAAAACAGGCAGTAAATGTAATTTGCTATGCGAACGTTAACGTTCAAAATCGATAAGCAGGCTGTTAGTTATTCAGTTTCGACTTATGGGATTACATATTAACGTTATGGGACAATTTATGGTTTTTTAACATTTTGGTTGTTGTAATATCCCCTTTATAAAAACTGAGTTTTATTGTTGGAAAATTAAGTTAAACACCTTTTAAATATACATACTTAAGCTTTGGTCACACTCAACAAATATTTTAAGCCCTTTACTTATCTAAAATTTGTAGTAAATATTTCGTCCCCTTAATATAACAATAGCGTATGTGCTCATACGCTATTATTTTTTTATTGCATGCTTAGAATCTCCATCATTGATTTTATGTCTGGTCAAAATTTCGTAAAATTCTACTTCCAAAAAGTGGGTCAAAATGTCGTTGGAAAAAATAGTGTATAATTTCTTGTTCAAAATTTTCCTTCAATAAGAAACCGAACGTTATATAATGTTCGGTTCTTCGTTAAAAAACAGAACAATTGTAGTGATACTGTAGAAAAACATTATATTTTAATGTTCTATAATGTTTTTTTTTCGTGTGTGTATTTTGTAAAAAATGTTTGGTTTTTTTTTATCAGCAAAAAGCGACGAACATTAACGAGCCGAACCGAACACATTGAAGTTCGTGGATTTTCAAAAAAAAAGACCGAACGGAATTTAATGTTCTCATCATTTGTTGAGTATGATGAAAACAGCATTATTTTTGTGTTCGAAAGATGACAAACAGGGAAACGTTATTTTTTTTAATGAATTTCTACACAAACACTATTAGCGTTTGTGTTTTCCACAAATCTACCGAACCGAACATTAAAGAACGATATTTAGTGTTTATTTTCGAACACTGATTCTAACAGTTATTCAAAAAACCAAGTGCATATTAATACGGATTTTCAGTTGCAGTTAATATTGTCCGCTGATTGAGTTAAATTCTTCTTTATGTAAAATTAAATGAAAATGCAATTTAAAGTAACGAAAAGTTCATTTAATTTTTACTGTTAAAAGTTCAACCGCGAATTCCGTTAAAACAAATGAATATTCAGTTATTTTATATAAATTAACTGTCAAAAAACTAACTACATATTCCGTAAAAAACAAAGAAATATTCAGTTATTTTACATAAATTAACTTTCAAAAAATTAACTACATATTCCGTTAAAAACAAATGAACATTCAGTTATTTTATATAATTCAACTACCAAAAATAAAAAATTAACCAGCGGACGGGTGTCTTTCTGCTATTTTTTTTAGAAATTCGTCTATTTTGTGGATTAAACGAAAATTACTGAATTTAATAAAACAACTGAATATATCTTTGAATATTCCTTTGTTTTTTACGGAATATGTAGTTGATTTTTTGATAGTTAACTTATATAAAATAACGTGAAATTCATTTGTTTTTACGGAACACGGAGTTGAATTTTTAACAGTAAAAATTAAATGAACTTTTCGTTAAAAATAAATGAAAAATAAGTAGACCGGGTTTTAACTGAATTTTCATTTATTTTATATCACAATTTCAGTTAATTTTACGTACAGAATATTGTGAGTGTAATTATATACATCGAAACCTGCATGATCTCCAAAATTTGTGCAAGAAGAATGTAATTTCTCGTGGTTCGCAGTAATTTTTTTTAAACTTACAATGTGAAAAGAAGCGATTTTGTTTAGATGGGCCAGATGAAGCAGAGGAAGTGAAAGAAGATGAATGAACTTCTAGTTATTTTTAATTTACGCAATGTATACCTTAATTTGTCATAATTTTTTTGTTTATAATAACCCAAATTGGAAAGTAATGAATATGTGACACTGAATTAACAAAACTATGAATTAATCACTGTTTTATAATGTTACAAATTGATATTTTTGAGATCAAATATTTTAATAAAAATACCGTAAAATTATTGAATAAAACAGCGTATACCATACAAAATAAAAAAGTGTATCAGATTCATCATACAAATTCCTTAAAAAATAAAATAGCCTATATGGAGGACTTGCACTTTAAATGACATAATGATGTTCTTAAAGGATGCGCAGAATAAAAAAAAATTCGTAAATTTAAAGACAAGAAACGATATTATGTATTCGTCGAAAAATCCAATATGATGAATTTTTATTTGCCGATTTGACAAACACTTTAAACACGATTTTCTCAAAACCCAAAAATAATTTTACACTATTGTACTATTGTAACTTTTGCTAGATCAAACACTACGTTTTTATATAGGAATAAAGTTGAATTAATTCAAATTTGTAATATTTTTAATTAGGCTTAAGTTCATCAAATTTAATTTTCATTAAATTATTTTTATGAAGAAAGGAATTTTACAACATGAAAATTAATTAAAATTTACTGATAATTTTTCATTCTTGACTCAATCTGGGCTCGAACCCAGGCGTTTTTACGGACAGGTTACCCTGACATGTTTCGATTGCAACCACTCAATCTCCTCAGAGGGCTTGCCGTTTAACACTCGCAGCCATCGACGACTGCTGACGTCATTAGTCAAACATCAATCCTTAAACCAAATTGTATTTAACCTTTGGTAGATCGAAATTTGCTTTGAATGATTATCTATTTTAATTTATTTTACATGTTCTTCCTTTTTTACTTCTGTTTTTTCGTACTTTTGTCAAGAATTTTTCTTGAAGTTCAAAGTACATATTTTGTTTTGGTTTTTCATTTTTTTGTCTTTTTTTTTCTTGCTGACCTTTTGAATTAATTCAAAATAATTGTTGAACCTACCCCCGTGTCCATCAACGATTTTAAAATTTAAAAACGTTTATTAAGTAAAATTATTTTAGAAAATTGGATTTTTGAACCTTTATTAAATACATTTTTTATACCAACACCACAATAGTGGAGAGGGTATTATGCATTTGTGCTGATGTATGTAACGCCTTAAAATATTGGTCCTATACCCACCTTAAGGTATACCGATCGACTCAGAATTACTTTCTAACTAACGATGTCCGTCCGGCTGACTGGCTGGCTGGCTGTCCAGATAGATCCATATCTATATGGACACATAAGCTATACAGTTTTTCAAAAATAGGACCACAAGGGGAGGTAGGGGGCAATTTCTGCCTCCCACAAACTTTCAAACCGATTTTAATGAAGTTTATCAACATAGATAAACCCATATTTATATGGACATATAAGCATGATGTGTTTTTTAATACTGTGGTGTAATGTATCATATGGTCGGGCTTGACCGACTATACTTTCTTACTTGTTTTTTGAATACGGCAGATTGTCTTTCGGGGCTTTTCGTCACACATTTGTTAAGTGTGAACATACCTGTGAACAAAGAGACGTATAATTAATGAAAAAATAAATATTGCACATACGTTACGCAGTCCTTAGGTTTTACCCTAAAAGTGCCAAATAAAACACACAAGCGGCTTTACCAAAGATATGGAAAACTTTTGAAGCCTGTTTTTACGCAAATAAAATTTTTTAGTGATCCACACAAGCATTTTGTTGTTGTTGTTAAGCCGCTTGTGAATTGCTTTTGCCCTTAAATGCAAACTAGTTTTAGTGGAATGGAGATATTCTATTTGTGTGAACTACATATTTTTCCTGTTAATATTTTTTTCTAAGAATAACAATCGTTTTATTGCATTTTGTTTGATTAAAACCCACTTTATTATCTCCTCTTAACACTTAATCTCAGATTTAAACCTCTGCTTCTTAATTTGCTAATCTTTTATTAACCAATTAACAAAAACTTATTTCCGCTTCCTAAAAATAAAAAAGACAAACTTATAATTTGAAAACATTTTCTTAAACACGTGTCGTTATTTATGACACCAACCGTATCACCTCGCATAAATTAAACGTAAAATGAAAGTAGAACAAATTAAAATATACCTAAAGTGTTAAACCGAAACGTGACAATATTATGAGAGTAATTTGAGAAAAACAAGCAGCGAAAATAATAAAGAAAAGAAAATAAATAAGCTTTTTGGAAAATGGAGAAAATAGCTGGTAAAGAAATCAAATACTATTACCAGCACATACACCTGTACCAGAGCTATAAAAGATTGCAATCGATTAAATTGCAATCACATAATTTCTCGTTAATGATTGCTAATTTTTTGATTCCATTCAAAATCGGAAAATTGATTTTATGATTTCAATTTTAATTCATGAAATCAATACGAAAAAAAGATTTATGTGTTGTTTCCAGGTGACAAACAATTGATTGTGTAGTACAATTTATGTGAAAAACTCTCAAAAAAACTAGTGATTTTCATATAATTTTCTGTCACCTGGAAACAGCACATTAATCATTTTTTTTTTTGCAATCAAATTCTATTTAAATTGATTCAAATTCAGACTAATTGCAATCGATTTAATTGCAATCAAATCCATCAATTACACTCAAGATTTAATCAGAATACATATCTGCGTTCTCTTTAAATTAAACTCCCTTTTCTCGAAATAAAGCTGATTTTGATAATTTTGAATTGCCGACAATTGCAAGATTTCATGTGTATATTATATCGTTGGTCTTTGACTTGTCTAGTTGTGTGATTCAGAAAAACTGATTGAAATTGCATGATTTCAATTAACATTTGCTTGAAATCGAAGTTATTGCAATTAAATTAATTTCATTCAGAATTGCAATCACAAAATTTCAAAATTTTGACACGATTTCCACTTGAAATCTTCATCTTGAAATCATCTTGATTTCAATACCCATTGATTGCAGCTTTTTACAGTTCTGACCTGAACACATGCCTCTGCACACCAACTGAGTATTGAATACACCGCAAAAAGAAGATAAATAGGAAGTGGTAAAAATAATGGGAGTTGGAAGGAAAAATTCTCATGTTGGGAAAATATTGAAGATTAATGAAAGACGTTTTGCATAAAAGAAAAGAAAAATAAGAAAAATTTCTTAAAAAAAAAAACGAAAAACTTTAACAAATGTTGTAACGAGATAAAACTATACAAGTAGGGATATGATTATTCAGCATATGCATACAAATAAATTTAACTACACTGCAGTGTCAGGAGTTTTGTAGACTACCATAAATTTCTACCTCCTTATGCAAAAAAAGTTAAAGTTCACATTAGTTAATCAACACATTAAGCCCATACACTTTTGATGCGCTTAATGGTTGGTTAACTAGTAAATGTAAACTTTAACTTTTTTTTTTGCATAGTTTCTATTGTCTGGTCTCAATTGTTATATCGCCAATACGGTGAAGTGAACTTTACACAATTATTTACGGGACGTTGTGGCTATAAAAGTTATTAGCACCGCTTCTATCATGACAATATACGATATGCTGACGATTCCCGTTATTGGCAAGCACCATATCTGACCTACTGAAGATTTTTCCTTTAACATTTATTAATTTATTTGTGCTGCATGTTTTCCAATACGGGCTGAATACATCTTTTGAAGATTTGAAACATCCGTAACAAAAACCAAGGCTCAACAGTCTAATCCCTAAAGTCTAGTGTCTGCTGTCTAGTCTTAATCTCGTCTTAAGTATTCTCGGCTTTATAGTAAAGGTGTGGGTACGTTCGTAAATGCAGTTGCTGCGCATCAGTTGCGCATTAGTAAAGTTGAATGTTCGTAAATGCATCACTTGTAAGAAACTTGGCATTACTTTCATATGTCAAAAGTTTTTTTTAGCAGTGATGCCGCAGCTCTGCAGCAAATATTGACAATTATTGCATCAGTTAATTTTCTGATGCAATAACTTTTAACATAAAAGAAATAGTTTTATTTTTCTTTTTTGATGCTTTTTCTTGTAATTTATAAGAAGACTATTATTTTTGGTTAAATATTTTTAATAAAATTTGCCATCGCTATTGTTGATAACATTTTTTTTATTATTTTATGTTCGCTCATAAAACGTACCCTGTCCCTTTGGTCTCTTTTTTTTAAATTCTCGCCTATAGTCACTTAAATATTTCTGTCTTAATTCTAGTCTATATTCTCGCCAATAATCTCCTCCATGCTCTCATATAAAGGGTGGTACAATTCTCCCGATTGTGGGCACATTTGGTCGATTATGCTGACCAAAAAAATAACGAAGTTCACGAAATGCATTTTGATTTGAACGCCCATTTTCGTAAAAGGCTTCAACAATCTTAACGCTCTGCTCAATTGTATACCTTTGCACGGCTGAATTTGTCAAACAAAGAAATGTCAAAGAAAGAAATGGGGAAAAAACTTGACGTTAAGATGTGACCCACAATTAACGTCGTGCATAATGGTTGAACCACCCATTCTTTTCTTCTCAATAGTCTCATTTTAAGTCCCGTCTATGGTTTCAGCTATAGACTTTTCATTACCTAAAAGTACACTTTGTTATCGCCTTCTTCTTTATAGTTTTCTCAGTAGTCTCTCTTTAAGTTTAGCGAAGCTATAACGCTTATAATTTTACTTATATAGTTTCGTTTAAAGTTTTACTTATATTCTCGTTTATAGCCTTGACTTAAGTCACCCATGTAGTCTCACTTATAGGCTCTTTTCTATAGCTTTCTTATTAGTCACGCAATTAGTCATCTCTATAGTCACACCGTTTTCACAATACAAGTGACTGAATGTGTAGTAAAATTAATATGAAAAGTAATTAAAAAAACTGAGTGCTGCTTTTCATATAAATTCGTATTTAGTTTCTGGTCTCGCATTAAGTCTTTTCTGCAATCTCGCCTATAGTCTTCTTTAAAGTCTTTTCTGTAATATAGTCTGGTCTTTAGTCGTATCTTTAACATCGGTTATAATCAAAGTAATTTTTGGGAAAACCAAATTTTTAATTAACAAGATTTTGTTTGACGGGCTTAATTCCCAATTTTTATTCTTGATAAAACCACTGAAATTTATTGTTGATGAGAAAAGCTATTCCTTTGCGCATTTCACTGGCTGCTTAGGCCAGATCGTCAGGAAACTTCATCCATAAAGATTTTAGAAAAACTAAAGATATTAAACCAAATAAAACTGTTAAACGTATAAGAATTAGAAGCAACGGTTTTATTTGTAACAATATCAAAGCTTAAACAAAAACAACAATAAACAGTGAGTTTATCTTATCAACATTAATTGTAGTTGTAAGTCAGTTAAGAAAAACCAAAATAAAAACAAAAACAAAAACAACTTGCTTTATTATTTTCGCAAAAAATAAAGCTTTTTGCCAGCTTAGTTTTTTTTAGCCATGCACTTGCCAGCTTATTATCAAAGTAATTTATTTATAATTTCAGTAATAATTTCGTCTTAAGTGTTCTCTATAATTTTGCATAATGCATTCTCTGATCTCGTCTATAATCTCCAATAAACTCATTTCTATAAGGTCTTCTTTTTAACCTCGACGATAGTCGCGCGAATTTTGTGCTCAGTAATTTGACAAAATACCTTCCCTTTAATACCGATGATAGTCTTGCGTATACTGTTTTCGATAATTTCGCATAATGTCTTCTCGAAAATCTTCTTTTTGATCTCGTCTAAAGTCTTGCATATACCGTTCTTTTTAATATTTTCTTTAAAGTCTTCTCTGTAATAAAGTCTGCTCTACCTAAAGTGTTCTCTGTAATTTTGCATAATGTCTTCTCTACAGTCTTCAATTTAACCTCGGCTATAGTTTCGCGTATACTGTTTACTTTAATGTCTTCTCTTTAATCTCGTCCATTGTCTTGCATATACTGTTCTCTGTAATATTTGCTTTAAAGTCTTCTCTGTAATATAGTCTGCTCTAACAATAGTCTTCACTTTAATCTCGCCTAGAATTTCATTAATAATTTCGTCTACAGTCTGGCATAAAGTGTTCTCTATAATTTCTCATAATGTCTTCTCTAAAGTCTTCAATTCAACCTCGGCTATAGTTAGGCGTATACTGTTTGCTTAAATGCATTCTCTAAAGTCTTTTCTTTAAACACGACTTTAGTCTCGCGTATCGTGTTCTCAATCATTTCGCATAATATCTTCTCTAAAATCTTTTCTTTAATCTCGTCTATAGTCTTGCATATTTTGTTCTTCATAATGTCTTCTCTAAAGTCTTCTCTTTAATCTCGACAAAAGTCTCCCTTGGAGTTTTATTAATACGCTGATCTATTGTCTTGTCTTTCGTCTCGTCAATTGTCTAGTCTGCAGCCATACATATCGAAAACCATTGAAGCATTTTATTTGTAAGGAAAATATTTGATTAACTTGGCTTGCCATCGAATCCATCCATCTTTCCCACCCCCAATCGACCCCCATTAACTATAAATATTCAACAATATGATTTCAACACTTGCAAAATAGACAGAATTAAACACAAGAATACAATTCTTACACGTGCAATATCTGCTCGTTTCACTCCATGTGATAGAAAATTTTCTTGAAACTTTTTAGATGTGTTATAAAAAATATATACAAAAAAAAAAAATCTTAACTGTTGACTTTTGTATCCGGCTGTGCGAGATTGTTAAATGTGTGTGTATGTATTTATTTGTGTGACTATTTGCATATACAATAATGATATTAATCTTAAAGTTGTCCTGTTACATCCTTAAGATTTGTTACATGTTTCCATTGTTGGGATTTATATTTTTTAACTCATTAAAGGATGACTCATTTTGTACAGAATCTCTAAGAAGATAAAAAAAAGAAACAACACATGGTGTGTTTAACACACAAACACACACACACATACACTTACACGAATATTTTTGCTTGATTGTGCATAATGTTTGAATTTTAACGACGCCATGAAACCTTGACTGCCAAGAACAACAGCAACAACAACAACAACAACAGCGGCAGATTGTAATCATCTGGTATTTTGTTATTTTTATTAACACACGAATACACACATGAGTGCTTTTTAACTCTTTCTTCTTACTCTTTCGCCCCCTCTTTCTACGACTTTATAGTGTTGCTCTTGCTAGGAAAAGTGAAGGGGGATATTATTTTACTGTTGCTCTAACAAATTTTTATGTTCGTTTTTGTCGGTCTGTCTGTCTGTCTGTATATTTCTTGTTGCTGTTTTTTTATGCCAAATTGGCGTCTCATAATTCAAAATAATAGAAAAAGCTCTTCGCATTAAAAAAAACTGAAACAAACGGCGTTTTCTTGACTTAGAGGCACATTTTGCAAATACAAGTACTGGCCTTTATATTTAAGTTGTTGTGCCTTTTTTCTCTTGTTGTCCTTTTTGGAAATTGGGGAATGATTTTTTTTCAACATGACAACAATTTTTGTGTTAAGACAGTTTAGTATATTTTTAGCTCTGAGCTATTTAAATATGTTTAATTGGACGGGAGAACTGTTAAATTAATTTTTACAAGAGAAAATGTTTATGATAATATTGAAGGGAGTATAACAGTTGCAATGCAAAGGAGACTTGTGGGGTTTTAAGACAAGCGTTGTCTGATTTATTTATGGAAATTTTGGAAAAAGGGGCATAAATAAAAAACTATGAATCATTTTATTTGGTGGCTTTAAAAAATAAAACACAATTTTCTTATTAAAAAAAAAAAAAAAAACAATTTTACTGTCTGGCTTTTTTCTTGCCTTGAGACTTTTTGCAGCAATTGTCTTCGATGATTTAAGGAAAGTTCTGAAAACAGTTCAGAGTGTTACTAAATAAGGATTTGCGTAAGATACAAGAAGATCTTGTGAAATAAAAGCATTTAAATTCTTTGAAGATCTAGGAAATTGAGGACCTCCTAAAAAGAAGCCCAGAAATGACGAACTCTGACTTGTACATTGGAAATGCAAGTTTAACTGTATGTAAAGGGTGTCTTATTAAGACGTATCACTAGGGAAAAGTGTACTATTACCAAACTTGTTACATGACAGTTCTAAAGTGGTAGGGACCAGGTCTAGTTCTAACACTTTATATAACACTTTGTAACAGGTCACTGAAATATCCTAAATGGACACATTTTATTTTGGTTAAACTAAGGCCTGTCGCCGATTTTGTCCCGAGCGAACCATGTTAATGTGATAGATCTCCTTTATATAAAGAAATATAAACTAAAGGGTGGTTTAAATACAACTCAAATTATTTAGGAAATTATTGTCATTTCTTTTTATTATGATAATATTGGTATGGGTCAATTATGTATTTAACAAAATATCGGCCAAAGGCCGCCGCGACTTCGACGGCAAACCTCAATCCGATGGTCCTAATTTTAGATGACGCTGAGGAATAATTGAGGTTCTATGCCGTTAATATGCCGAATTATCTCATCCTTTAGCTCTTGAATTGTTGCTAGCTTATTGACGTACATCTTTTCTTTCAAATAACCCCAAAGAATAAAGTCCAACGGTGTCAAATTACATGATATCGGTGGCCAATTGACATCGCCACCACGTGAGATAGTAC
The DNA here is from genome assembly GCA_930367215.1 of Pollenia angustigena. NCBI lineage: Eukaryota > Metazoa > Arthropoda > Insecta > Diptera > Polleniidae > Pollenia > Pollenia angustigena. The sequence goes on from OV884056.1 coordinate 75,609,243, forward strand.
GGCCTTTGAATTTTTCGAGCAAAATAGCAATTGTTTCGTTAGCTGTGCGGCAAGTGGCACCGTCCTGTTGAAACCACATATGGTCCACATCCATATCTTCCAATTCGGGCCATAAAAAGATCGCTATCATCTCACGATAGCGAACACCATTCATAGTAACTGCCTGACCGTCCTCATTTTGGAAAAAATACGGCCCGATGATGCCGCCAGCACATAAACCGCACCAAACACTCACTCTTTGTGGGTGCATTGTTTTTCGGCAATCACTCTTGGATTCTCATTCGCCCAAATGCGGCAATTCTGCTTATCTACGTATCCACTGATGTGAAAATGTGCCACATCACTGAAGATGATTTTCTTCAAAAATTGATCATCCACTGTTGCCATTTCTTGCCACCATTCTGACCATTGACGACGTTTGGAATGGTCAAAAGGCTTTAGTTCTTGAGTCAGTTGCACCTTGTAAGCGTGTTTATGCAAGTCTTTATGCATTATCATCAACGAGGAGCGTGAGAAGTGCAATTTCGCAAACAGCAGCAATATTTTCTGCAGTACGAACTGTACGAGCTGTAGGAGCATGCACTGGTATTGTCACATCTGCTACAGACCAGGGTTGCTCAATTTTTTGCATGATTTTTTCCGATTGTACGCACATTTGGACAATTAAATTGACTGAAAAAAATCACGAAGTGCACGATATGCATTTCGATTTGAACGCCCATTTTCATAATAAGCTTGAATAACTTTTACGCGTTCCTCGATTGTGTATCTTTCCATGGTTCAAATTAAGGAAGTCTAAAACTGAGAAATTGCAAATGAAATGCAGAAAAAAACCACCCGATAATAGCATTAGATAGATCGCACCAAATTTAGTCAAAATGCAAGTTTTGTGTCAATTACCTTCTCTCTGGTGTAATTTATTTTTTACTATCCCAAATCGTTCCTTTTTATTATAATATTGTGTTCACCTGTCGCGGGATAAGTGCTTTAACAACATTTGTTTCACATTTCCCGCAGGGATATAACTTCCGCTAGGGATGGCTGTAAAACTAGCTGCCATACTAATGAAGTCTGTTCGATTTTTTTTCAGTACAATCTTGGAATTTTTTTTTTTTAAACTCGCGTTCCGATCGCCAAACTTGTAGAGCAAGTTTCGTCAAGCTTACGGTGCGCATAGTCGTCCATCTGAGCAGCTAATATTTAATACTATAGATCGATTCATGACCACATTTACACTTTTTGGAAAATATTCATCGAAATCGAGGCCATACCGTGCGTACAGAAGATGAATAGCCGCTGTAGACGTGAGTGTGACAGAGGACTCGACTTTGACGGTGTCGAATTGGTCTCAGTAACTCGGTCTCTGGCTCTTTCACTACTTTGGAAAATTTTGAGGAAAGAACTTTTCTTATAAGAAACCGCTGCCAATATTACTCTAAATAGCGAAGGCACAAATAATTCAGAAATAATTTTTTTTATTCCATTGCAAATCATTTGGAGGAGAAATGGTTCCAACAAGATGGCGCAACATGTCAAAAGCACAGGAAACCATTACTTTGTTGGGCCAAACGTTTAGTGACCGAATTATCGCAAGAAATTTCATGCTCTATTGACGAAACAAGACCGCTGTTCGTTAATCGAGGTTTCACTGCAAATGCAAAATGTATAAAAGTGGGAAAGCAATTTTTTTTTTTATAAAATGTCAGAATAACGTAAAGAAATTTATCAGGCGTGAATGCCACATTTATAAAATATAACCAATATGACACAATAGAACACTTTGTGACCTTTCAAAACGATGCTAAGAGAGGATTTTTGAAAATTCGATTCTTTAGGTGGTAAAAACGTGTAAAATCGTCTGCCTCATATTTCCTATATTAGAAGAAATACAAAAAAATTTAATACTAATTGTTGTTCATTAACATAAAAATCACATTTAAAAAAATTTTTTTAAAAAAGATAATTTAAAAAAAAAATTTATCCTGGCTACGCCCATGTATTCGTGTACTGTCATCGGGAATATGTATGCCTGCAAAGTTTCATCCATTTGCATTGAGTAAAAGGCGGTCAAAAAATTTTTTTTATCTGGCTGAAGTTTTTTGTTTTTATCACTTTATTGAACGTATGAGACGAATGTATGTAAGCACGATATTTTAGATGACGATTTTTTAAAATTATGATGCTGATAAGCACCTTCCTGAAGGAACCAAATTAACAGGTACTAATGGGTGATTTTTTTAAGAGCTATAAGAAAGTTAAAAAAAAACACATGAAATTCAGAAAAATGCATGAAATCTTTATTTGAATCGATAATACGGTCCATATAATTTAATGTTTGAAGATTAATTCATGCAAATGTTGACCGTGACTGCGCCTCAAATGGTCCATCCGCTTAGTCCAATTTTGGCATACTCTTTCCAACATTTCGGCCGGTATCTCAATAATGTTGTCTTCCAATGCGTCAATTGAAACGGGCATGTGTGTATAGACATGAGCTTTAACATAGCCCCACAAAACAATAGTCTAAAGGCGTTAAATCTTACGATCTAGGCGGCCAATTGACCGGTCCCGAACGTGAAATAAAATGTTCACCGAACTCGCCTCTCAATAAGTCGTGCTGTGTGGCATGTGGCACCGTCTTGTTGAAACCACATGTCATGCAAGTCAAACTCTTGCATTTTGGGCAAAAAAAAAAGTTGGATATCATCTTACGGTAGCGCTCACCATTCACAGTTACGTTACGATTCGCATCATCTTTGAAGAAGTGCGGTCCAATGATGCCACCAGCCCATTAACCGCACCAAACTGTGACTTTTTCTGGATGCATTGGTAGCTCTTGCAATGTTATCTGGCTGATCTTCACTCCAAAATCGACAATTCTACTTATTAACGTACCCATTGAGCCAAAAATGAGCTTCGTCGCTGAACACAAGAAGCGCGCGATGAACTTTCTTAACAGAGCCCCATTTTGATAATAAAATTCAATAATTTGCAAGCGTTGTTTGTATGTAAGACCAAACTGAAGATGTTTGACATTGAAACAAAACACGAAACGTGCGTCAGCTGTTTAAACCAGTGTTGCCAAAAAGATAACAGCTAAAATATCACCTGATATAAGATATTTAATTGCAACTTTAGATAATGTTCTAAATTGGATTTGATTCTCAACCCAAAAGGTAATCAATCTAGCGGATTTTTCCTTTAATGGTCTTTCCTTGTTTTATTCTATGCTCGCAATTGCAATTGCATTTTTATTTGATTTTTTTTTTTATAATATCATAAAACTATCATCTGATATTTCAGCACCTATGTAAACATATCAAAATTTCGGCATTGAGGCCTTAAGATAGTAGTAAAAAAGCACCGCTTAGCAATCCATACCCCCTGCCATTCTTGTAGCTTGTATTCATTGCTCTAATTCTGGGCGAATTCATAATATCAAGTAAAAACTTGCGGCAAAAAACTGCATGTGTATAGCTGCTGTAACATGTCCTCATATCTGTATTTTAAATAATAATAATATCGATATTGATATTTTCCTATCGATATTTCTGTGGTTTTCATGGGCAACCGCGTATGTCTATTTTTTCGATTTTGAAATGTTGATGCTTTATTGCTTAATTTTAAGCGCTCTTTACATTTTTAAAAAAAAATTTAAAAACAGATATACCCATTCCGATGTTTTAACTCAATTACAAAGTTCAAAAGGTGCAATATCTAACCCATAGTTTGATCTAGAATGGGTTTTTCTGCTCTCCTGAAAAATTTTATTTTAAGACATACGCGGTTGCCCATGAAAACCACAGATTTAAGATAGTTAAAAACTATCGATAGTACTATCGATAGTTTCCCAGCACTACCTAAAAGTCAACTAAAATCAATTGATAAGGCAGAAAGAAAGGAAAAATTTTGCAAAAAATTATGGTGTTTTAAAAAATTAAACAAATTTCAACTATTTTTGATCTGGAATCCAAAGTGGGATTTGAATTAGAAAATTGTTATTCTCCAAATGAAACGCCATCCTTCAAGTTTGCTTCAACTTCGGTTGACGTTGAGAGATCATTTTCCATGTACAAAAGCTTTTTACAAGACAAAGGATTTCTTTTGATGATTTAAAAAAAGTATTTATTTGATTATGCAAACAAAAATTTAAATGATGTTGTTATTTAAATTATGATTTTAAAAAAATATATCTTTGAATAACAATAGAATAAAAACAACAATCGAATTTTTTATTTTTTTGCTTTAAATAAAATTAAAAAAGCAAAAGCTTTTTTATTGAAAATGTTCAAGTTTTAAATGCATATTTTGGAGTTTTTAGCATATTTAATGCGCATATTTTCGAGTTATTAGTGCATAAAAATCTCATCCCTGTTCATAACTTATATAAAAAACTTAACAGCTGTTACAACAAAAAAATTATGAATTTAGTTAAAAGTTAAGCCAAGTTTCATCCGTACCGAATCAGTAATTACTTTCAAATCGGTTCTCTAATCGAATCAGAAGTTGAAAATTGCCTTATCTTTTATATTTTTTCAAAACCACTAGCTGTTCATTCCCCCAAAGTGTGTTCTGTTAATAAAGTTTAAATTTATTTTGCATGCAAATCCTTCAAAACCCAATTAACTTTCATAAATTGTAAAAAAATTCTAAATATTTTTCACATAAAATCAACAAACAGCCTCAGCCTAACAAAATGCTGTATTTAATGTTTAGTTTTATTTAAAAACGTTTCATAGATTTGTATAAAAATAAAAAATAAAAAAATCAAACAAAACAGAGTGTTGCATGCTCTTAGTCATTTTTATCTATGAAATAAATTTAAAATTTAAATTACGAAAGGTGGTGTGTTTTTTTTAATTTTAGTAGGAGATGTCCTTTTGACGTCAGTATAAAATATAAAATAAAAAATATACAACGAAAAAAAACCAGAAAATAACCAACAGCAAATAAAAGAAGAAAAAAATAAACAAAAATTTCATTCATTCACTCACATACAAAGAAAAATATCGTTAACAAAATGTAGGAAGAAAACAGAAGTCAGTTTTTATTCTGTTGAAATTAAAATAAAGAAAAACAAGCTCTCACAACCAAAAATACACATGTTTATCTTCACACACATACAATTAAGCTCAGATACATTGACACTGAAACAACAACAAAGAACAGTTATAAACAAAAACTAGCAAGAGAGCAGGATTGCAAAAGTGTAACGAAAGGAAACATAATTTTGCGGTAGCAAGGACGACGTGAAATGTGACGTAAATACATACTTATTATCATCATGTGGTTATATTGTTTGTTGTTTTTTCTTTTCTTTACTGAAACTTATGGCCGTTCTTGTTGCTGCTGTTATCGCGTGAAATTTAAAACGAAAGGACAAGAACTCGAGACAAGAGAGAAACTATTAAGAAGAAAAGAAAAACAAATAGTTTGTGGCTAAAGAACACACACAGGCAGCTATAGACAAACTTTAATAGAAAGAAAACTTGTGTACCTTTTTGATTGTTAATATTCTAGAACGAACTCTATTTTAACTATCTTTAACTTTACTCTAGATCTGTTTAAAGTCTTCCATAACTTTTCTATTTGAGTTAGAGAACTCTACTCTCTAATCCAACTCTGACTCAACTCTAACCCTACTCTAGCGCTAGAAAAGGCAGTAAGCTAAAATGTCTAAAGAAATTTTTCCATAAATGGGGGAAATCCGTATTAAATAATTATGTAACTTAATATATTTAAGGCCACATTAGGTCGGTTTTTAATCTTGAATGGTAATATCGAGTCATATTCTGCAGATTTTCTAGTGGTTAAATTTTAAGGGCCGATGTTGGTTTTGAATAAAACACAAATTATTTAGGAAATTATTGTCATTTCTTTTTATTATGTTAAAGTTGGTATGATTCAATTATGTATGGAACAAAATATCGGCCAAAGGCCGCCGCGACCTCAGCAGCAAACCTGCAACCGATGGTTGAGGTTCTACGCCGTTAATGTGCCGAATTATCGCATCCTTTCGCTCTTGAATTGTTGCTGGCTTATCGACGTACACCATTTCTTTTAAATAACCCCAAAGAAAGAAGCCTAACGGTGTCAAATCACATGATCTTGGCGGCCAATTGACATCGCCACAACAGTTAGAGATAACACGTTCATTGAATTTGTCGCGCAAAGTTATCTGTGTGGCAAGTGGCACCGTCCTGTTGAAACCACATATCGTCCACATCCATATCTTCCAATTCGGGCCATAAAAAGTTAGTTTTAATCTCACGATAGCGAACACTATTCACAGTAACTGCCTGAGCGGCCTTATTTTGGAAAAAATACGGCCCGATGATGCCGCCAGCCCATAAACCGCACCAAACAGTCACTCTCTGTGGGTGCATTGGCTTTTCAACAATCACTCTTGGACTCTCATTTGTCCAAATGCGGCAATTCTGCTTATTGACGTATCCACTGAGGTGAAAACGTACATCATCACTGAAGATGGTTTTCTTCGAAAATTGATCATCCATTGTTGCCTTTCTTACCACCATTCTGACCATTGACGACGCACATAGGGGTTTTTTGCCAATCTAGCCGGACATTAAGCAAAAAATTTTTTTTAAGAAATGGAAAAATTTAAGTACGCAGCTCGACAGACAACAAAGTTCTGCATCGTATAGTGAATTTTCAAGTCTTTTGCTTGAGATTTGTGGTTTTGGGACACTGTTAAAACCAGGAAAGTTGATTAAATTGCATGCGTGTTCATTGACTTTTTACGGTTTTGGGAGGTTTACAATATATTTTTTTGTAGATAAACGAATAAAGATTTTACATTGAATTTTTTTTTCTGTGAAAGACTATATAAACAGCTAATTATGAAAATTTTTAGAAAAATTTTATTTGAATTTTTTATGATAAAAAAATTAGTACGAAATTAAAAAAAACGATTTTTTTGTTCACTTTTTTGTAAAAAAAAAAAATTTAAAAGGTTTTTGAAGGTGAGTTCCGCTGAGTTCTTAAAAATTTTATACATCACGATAAAATTTGAAATCTCTACTTTTAAATTAAAAAAAAAAACGTTGCGCGTTGTTGCGCCATTTTTTTTTATGATTTTTTGAAAATTTCACCTTTTTTCTGTTTTTGCTCATCTTGCATAGGTACATATGATAGAAACCCTTTCGTCAGTCATAAAATGTTTTGGTTGTACGTAGATGGTTTTTATTTAAATTATTACATATAAGCCTAATATTACCTGTGTAAAAAAAGGGATGTGCGAAACAGTAAGTAACGGGTTTTAACCACCTGTGCGGCCGCTAAAGGACGTTATTTAATAGAGCAAAATAAATGTACCTGTTTTGCATAACTTTTAAAATCATTAACAACAAAAATAATATATAATAAAAAATCAAATCTGGGCTCTAGGTACTTAGTTTTTTTAAATATATATTGTGGTTTTTGCATAAAATTGTTATCAGAACCATTTTGAAGCTTCGAGAGTAAAATGGAAAAAGTGTATACGAATTTAGAGTTATTCCAAATTATACAAGAATGTAGTTCTAAACTCGTTGAAGAGAAATTACAATTTTTAGTTAGAAAATTGTGCGAAATTTCAAAATGTCAGGGAGATAGTGACATATCAGTAGTAAATCAATGCTTAAAGAAATTCAAATATTTTTTTAAAATATTTTGGCATTCAGCACAAAGAAAAAAGGATCGATTTGTAAGCATGCATGCCAAATGGCTGGAAGGAACAGTGACAATACCTTTTTTTGGGAGTTCGTCTTCAAAACGACTACAAAAGCCGTTTGTTGAATTGACCGAAAGAAGTAAGAGAAGAAAAACTGAAATCTTGCGAACTCAAACCGATGCTGATTTATTGATGCACGCTACCCAAACACAACTACAAACGTCTGGAAAAAAAGATGCCTCAGGTCTGCTTAAAGAAATTGTGTCTTCTCCGGCAAGAGCTACAAAAATAAAAAAAGCATACAAAGCTGCACAAGAGGATAAAGTAAAACAGCTAACCCCTCTAAAGGCTCTTTCTATATTTGTAGAAGCTGATCTTTCTCGAAAACAATATGAAATAATCCGAAGTGCCGCTAGAAGTTATTTTAAATAAATTAGTTGTTATTATTTTAAATAAAATTTGCTGTTACTATTATAAATAAGTTATTATTACGAATATATTAATTATTTTCAGATAAATTAAATACTATAAAATATATAAAAGTCACATAAAATCTTAAAAATTAATATGTTTTGGAAATTAGCAAAAAAAAAAAAAATTTTACAGGGTCGTTCCGGGGGGGGGGGGGGGTGTTTGGAGGGATATCTCCCCCTACCCATTAAAGTTCAAAAATTTAATTTTTATAGTATTAAGGCGTTAGTAATCTATTTCTTTTAATATTTACATTTTTTTTAAATATTATTTTATGTAACCGCCCTCAAAAGGGGGCGGGGGGCGAAAAGTGTAATTTTACGATCTCATGGGTCTTATTTTAGGTTTTTTAACTTTCGCCGACGTTAAAAGTTGCATTTGCCAAACAAAAGTATGGGAAAAGTTTAAAAAAAATTGCATTTTTCAGAGGTTGGATTAGTTCTTCTAGGGGGAACATTTTCCTCCTTGGTCCGATTTTATTTATTTTTTAGGTTTACCTGCCTATGACAATATCACATATTTCTGCCAAGTTTCATCGATCTAGGGGCACTCAATAACTTTTAAGAAGCAATATAAGCTAAAACAAAAAGTAATGTCCGGCTAGATTGGCAAAAAACCCCTATGTGCGACGTTTGGAATGGTCACGAGGCTTAAGCTCTTGAGTCAATTGCACCTTGTAAGCGTGTTAATGCAAGTCTTTATGCATTATGTTCATCAACGACGAGCGGGAGAGGTGCAATTGTTGCAGAAATATTTTCTGCAGTACGAGCTGTACGAGTATGTACTGGTGTTTTCACATCTCCTACAGACCCAGTTTGCTAAAATGTTTGCATGATTTTTCCGATTGTACGCACATTTGGACGGTAAAATTGACCGAAGAAAATCACGAAGTGCATGATTTGCATTTTGATTTGAACGCCCATTTTCATAATAAGCCTGAATAACTTTAATGCGTTGCTCGATTGTGTATCTTTCCATGGTTCAAATTGAGTTAGTCTGAAGTTGAAAAATGTCAAATGAAATGCAGAAAAAAACTTGGCTTTTAGGTTTATATTTAAGGCCACATTAGGTCGGTTTTTAATCTTGAATGGTAATATCGAGTCATATTCCGAAGATTTCTGATATTTTAATATATGTTTATGTTGGTTGTTAACGATTTTAATATCTTCTGATTCGTTGGAGTAGTTATGAATACCTTATTCAGGCTTAAATCATTTGTTGGGCTATTTGGTTAAAAGACTGCGCTTAAAAGTCCTGCAAAAACATCAGCATTTTCTGCATGTCTCTACCGGCTGCTTATTATACTTATCTTGTAGCCTTTCAAAAGGTGACATTTGTAAGCCTTCACACAGAAAAAAATCAATGTAAAATCCTCGAAAACAGAGTTTATTTTACATATTTCGGTACTGATTTTACTTTTTAGTTACATCATGTTAATTTAACATTATTTTAAAATAGCTTGCAAACAGCAATATTTTCTTGTTAAATAATTCATGTTAATTAAAGATTCCCGTAAAGTTAGAGCAAAATTACATTCATTTTGAAATAAAACTCCAAATCACGTTGAATGAAAGTTATTTCGAGTTGAAACAACTTGAATTTCATGTAGAATCGAATCGAATTGGTTTGAGTTTGAAATGACAGTGAAAAGAAGCTTTAGATGCAACATATGCGTTAATTTAATAAACATTCTAAGCGCCTACCCGTAAAACCACTTTTTTGTTTTGTTTGTGTTTTTTTGCGCCTACCCGTAAACCCACTTTTTTGTTTTACCCTTTGTTCACAGAAGCACTCACAATTAAAAGACACCAGCAGAATGTTCCGATATGGTTTTCGTCATCATTCTACTTTGAAAATTTTATGTACTATTTAACTAAATAATTTTAACAAAAAGAATACGGATTTTTTTTTTCTTTTTATAAACGATTTTAAACCAGCCCAATTATGAATAAAAATTCTCCCTGAATTTTTTTCCTTTTGCCATTTTTACAATTGAATTTACATAGGAAAAATGGGAGAAGGGAGAACACTACCAGGGAATTTTTATTCATTATTGGGCTGCATGAAAATAAAAAAAATGTATGTTTTTCTTTTTATAGTTTTGTCATTGTTACTATACAAACAATTATAACAGGGTTTCTTGGATTCAATATTGAACAATGTTATTTTAACATTTTTCGTTTAAAATAAATTTGAAACAATGATAATTTTAAATAAAGTCCATACTTTTGCAAAAATTTACTATGATTTTTAATTAACATTGCGCCATGTTAATTTACATTGATATTTTTTTATTTCATTTCTAAGATTTTTTTTACAAGGGCGGACGTCCTCTGCTTTATTGTCACGCACTTCTGAGATGTCTTTTTTCAAAAAAAATGTTTCTCACTCAATTTTAACAAAACTCCAACTTCACTATTTTGAAACTGGAAGCCTACTCTATTCCTACATTAACACTACTCTTAATTTCCTTAATATCTGATTTAACTTAATTGCATTAAAAAATAACAAAAGTTATCTTTTAATACATTTTTTCTCAGTGTAGTTATTAAAAGTTAAATGTAAGTATATTCCAAATAATTTCATTCCATAAGGTATTTGGACAGCTTAACTTCATTAAGCTTAATGTAAATATGAGTAATTGTAATAAAGTTTTTTTTTTTTTGCAAAAAGCTTTTCGAATGGTTTAAGTAACACATAAAAGCTTTAGAGGTTATGTTATCAAATATAAGAACCTTTTGAGGACTTTCAAAAAAGTTTAAAGGCTTAAAACTTTGTACTTGTTAAGTTTTAACTGTAAATTTGTTTTAAATCTGTAAAAAAATACAGCTTTTTAAGGATTTTTTTTTTATTTCCTTTAACAAACTCAAAGATTATTATAACTGCACTGGCGAGCAATTGAATCGCTATGTGCAGAAAGAGAACTATTTCAAAACATTCATTTTTAGATAATCATTTAAAACAGTTTACATAGTTCATTATGAATAATTATAAATGCAAGTTTAATGTTGTTACCTCGTAGTGGGGACAAAGGACTTAAATATGAAGTTGTCTAGATGAAACTTTTTACACTGGTTTTTTAGCAATACTTGAATTAGGTTCTTGCAGCTAAACTCTTTCTGCACCTAATATCAAATCAATCCTAAGAAAAAGATACATATTTAAGTACAAAATTCGTTTATTTCATTAACAAAATGGCAAAATGAATTATTCATCAGAATCATTCCCTACTAGTGATGGGAAATTTAGTACTATGGTACTATTTTCAGTACTTTTTCCTTTCAACAAAAAAAAAAAAAAAAAAAACCACGGAAGCCCAACGTCCGTTTAAATACTATTTTCTTGCTATACTTGGTTGTTTAGAAATTAAGCGTTGATACTTTTTTTACATTGACAACCAGGGCTGTGGAGTCGTCAATAAAAAGTACACTGAAATAACTTTCTTCGCAATACCAATGAATTTTGACATAAATCCCGTGAAAAATTGCATTAAAAAGGAACCTATGCAGCGCTTCGTGGGATCAATGAAACCTGTTTCATTAGAATGTATTTATGAAACATTACATTAGATCTATGAATATTATTCATTGGATGAATACTTTCAATAAAGTAAAAAAAATTTTCTTGTTTTTTTATTAAATTTTTTTTTTTATTTAATTTTTTATTGTTTTTTCTGTCTCTGGTGGGAATCGATACCGCCACCTCGGCGCTGATAGACTAGCTCTGTTCCAGCTAGCCTACCGGGGCAGTGTAGTTTTTGAATAAAAAAACTATGTTTTTTGCTATTACTCAATTAAGAGCGTAAATATGAGCTGAAATTGTCCATATGTCCAAACATAAATTGTCCATTACTATAATGACATTTTTCATTGTCATAATGAAAATTTAAATTTATGAAGGCATCCTTTTTTGAAATATTTTTATACTTTTTATCATTGAGACTATAGAGTTATTTGAATGTTAAAAATATTTTTTTTTTTCAATTATTGAAATATGTTGCTTTTTTTAAAAAATTTTTGATTTCATAAATTTAATGGCATATTACATTAGATGTATGAAATAATTAACTCTTACATTTTTTAATTAACAATTAAACATTTTTTTAAGGAAACTATAATTTTGTATTAATTTATGAATATATTTATTTTTGTATATTGTTTTTTGATGTTCCCAATTAAAATTTTTTGTTGAACTTGGACAAACTTAAGTTTTCATATATCCAATGAAAATTTCTAACGTAATTTCGAAATCCAATGGAGCGATTTTAACGAAAATAATTCATTATAACTATGAAATTCCAATTAGACAATGAACATTTTTATTAAAATGATTCATTTAATATATGAAGCATTTTTCTTTCAGTGATCATATCTAAAAATTTCATATCTCTCGGAAGTACCGTTACGAAATAAGAGCAAAAGCAATTTCAAACGAAACCCTAGACTTGAAGCAAAAATATTGAAAAAACCTTGTCATGTAAAATTATATTTTTGTTGGTTACATCATTTTTGCTATTAGGGCTCGATATGCTAGTTGATCTATTTTAATGTCAGATATTCTCATCAGCTCGGTGCATAAATGACTGAGATATGAGCAAAAAAAAAAAAAAAAAAAAATTGGTGTTTTAGTCGTTTATTTATGAGTTTGGACCAAATTTAATCTAAATACCAACTAAATTAGATGGTTTATGGGCACAAATACCCTTTTCCGGAACGAAACTTGAGCGCTGCGAAATATGGCCCCAAAAATAAATTAAACATTTTCGGTGGAGTTCATATGCCTCTCAAATTTAGAATCCCGATTACAAAATCTAGATAATTATACAGTTTTGGTTTTAAAAATCGTACGATTGATAGCATGGTTGGGCTTTCGGCCATGCGCAAGGATTTTCTTCTCTATGGTATAACGAACACTGGCTTCGCTAACTAAAGCTTTTCTGTATAGCCGGCCTTCGGCCGGGTGAAAGGATTTTCTTCTCTTTAGTATAACGAACACTGGCTTCGCTCACTAAAGCTTCACTACATAGCCGGCCTTCGGCCGGGCGCTAGGATTTTCTTTTCTATGGTATAACGAACTCTGGCTTCGCTCAGTAACGCTTCTCTTAATAGCCGGCCTTCGCCCCGGGCTCAAGGATTGTTTCCTCTATGGTATAACAAACACCGGCCTCGCTGACTAAAGCATCTCTGCATAACCGGCAAGAATTTTTTTTATACTATCCCTAGAAACTTTTACATAGAAATTTATAAAATTTGTGTAAAAATGTTTGGGGTGATTTTTCATTTCTTAAAGTTTGCATTTTTTATTAGTAGACGAAAAATAGCCCCAAAGTAAAAATTGTGATTTTATTTGGGGTCAATATTCATTCCACTTAAAATGCAAAAACACCCTAACGAAAAAATGAAAAATAACCCCAAAAAAGCAAAAAAATTTCGCCAAAATTGCGTGTTGTTGTGTATCATGTAAACTTTTGGGGCCGTTTTACATTTTCCTTTTGGGGCCATATTTCCTGGGGTCATTTTGCGCACCGCCCGAAACTTGTATGGGGGCTATGTGAAATTATGGTCCTACCTGGCCCATTTTCAATAGGCTTGGTCCTTGATTTCATTTAATTATCTCCAAAGCTGCGTCCAGTACTTTGCACACAAGGTTTACATGGGCAGCTGGCCTGCCAGACGGACATTGTTAGATCGACTCAGAAAGTGATTCTGAGCTGCAGACGCCATAAACAAGCAGCTTAAGCGTGGCAGGGTGCGTTTAAAGTTCTGCAAAGAGCACAAAAATTTTAGAATGGAAGATTGGAAACGGGAACGAATGAAGCCAAAATAAAAATTGAACTGGCCAATTACTTAATCTTAATTTTCTTGCAAAAACAATAAGGCAATTTCTTTTTAATTTTGTTGTTTTCTTAACCCGCTTTCAACTATGTACAGTTAATATTAGAAGAATTCTAAGCAATTTATGTGGGGAATGTAAGAAAAAATAAACTGTCAGTTGTGGGAATATTGTTAAATTGTCTCAAATACGACATAAATGTTTGTAATTCTCATTCACTTTGCAGTTTAGTTTGCATATCTTTAGCTCTTTTAAAGTCTTTGCAAAAGGGTTTCCTCATGATCTGGCCTAAGCTACCAATAAAATGCGCTTAGGAAGTAGCTTTTCCCTCAACAATAAATTTCAGTGTATTTGTCAAGAATGAAATGTTGAGAATTTAGCACAACAAACAAAATCTTATTAATGAAAAATTATGTATTCCCGAAAATAACTTTGATAAAAGGCGTTCAGTTAGATTGAAAAAATACTACTGGCCGCGCTACCCTTAAGAAACTTTAAAAAGGCACTCAGTAAAAGGAACGAGGAAACATGAAGGCGGAAGCTTGTTAATTTAGTTCTGTTTTACTTAGTGACATCTTGGTCCATTAGAAAAATCGATGATATAATCAAAAACAAAGGTTATCTTGGGATCCAAGGAAATTGCCAGAAAATTACCAGCGTAAAGCCCAGATCTCAGCCCGATCGAGATTTAATGGACTTTTATGAAGAAACAATTTGCGCGATATGATAGGGCGCCTACAACTTTAAATGAGCTTTGGATGAGAGTTTAAACACAGTAGTCAAAGATTCCGAAGAAAAAATTGAAATTTTGGTTGAAAGTATCTTGGCATACTCATCTAAAGCGTTACTAAGCCAAAAAGGCTTTCGACAAAGTACTGAAAATGTTAACAAAATTTAAATTTTCCTTAAAGCTTCGTTCACAATCAGAGCAACAATTTCGTTTTTTCTTCTATCTTATTTCTTCCCAAAGTATTTCATATATTTTCCTTTCATTTTTCAAACAAAAATGTAACTAAAGTTTTTGTTTTAAAGCTGAGTCTACTTCAGCAACATTTGGTATGAAATTGTTTCTGACGTTTTTAATAATTTTATTTAGTTTTGAATGAACATTTTAACAAAATGTTCCAACAAATAATAATAAGTACGTAATGTTGTTATGGGATAAATTTTCAAACGATTTCTGTATTTAAAATTGTTGCTCTATTATGAACTCCAGTGAAAATATTGCTGCCTATTGTAAACGAAGCTTAAAGGTGCAAAAGTGGATCCGAAAATGATCTTTAAATATTCCTGAATTCCATTTTGTTTTCTTTTGCAAAGAAAGAGTGAAATTACTAGCCAGTGTTAAAATTCTATTTTATTTTATGAAAAACTCTAACAACTTTAAATTTAAGTAAAATACACTTTTTTTTTTTTAAATTTTTGTATAAATATTTTCAGTTTTATTTTAAAAATATTATTTTGAAAACGTATTATTAAAATTTTTTTTTAATTTAAAATCCTTTTTAAAGATTTTTAAAGGTATGAGTCTTGACTAGAAATTGTTTCAAAAAAATATTTAATTATTTTAAAGAATTTTTAAATTCATGAAAAAGGGATTTTTTTTAATTAAAAAAAAGGGAAAATATCTAATTCAAAACTATCATAAGCATAACGTTATTCGTTTATGAAAAGAATTAAGAAATAAAATAGTGTTTAATAAATCCTGTCATAATTTGTAATATAAATTTTGACTTTTAAGCCCTTAAATTTTGAAATATATAATTGAAATTTGGTCCATTTCGTTTAAGTAATGAAATAGTTTTGGGGAAGCCAAAGATTGTTGAAAATTAGTTTCCTAAAATCTAGTAATTTTGCTGCTTTCTGGTGTGTCTTCATCATCCTCTATAGACGATTGCTCAGAATGATTAGAGGAACCGCGTTGTACTCGGGTTGTATTTTGACGATTGGGTCCAATGTGAGCATTGGCCTGACGTAAATTGGCAAAGAATTGTTGACGTCTGGGACCACCGCCACGTAATGGCAAAGTTGGAATTTCGCTTGGTGTTTGATGATTTAGTTCGTCCTGGGAGATATTTCGCATGGCGGGATTAACGCATTCGTAGACACTCTAAGGAAAATAAATATGAAAAGACATTAAGGAAAGATAGGGATTGAAAATTACCTGCTCCGATGAGTACTGATTATTTTGCGCAAACGCCAAAGAGGTTAATGATGGCAAAGCTTGAGCTATATCCGATCTTTCTATGCCTCTTACGATTAAGAAAGTCCTAGGTATTAAAATACCCACCAGTATGGCCCATCCAGAAGCCTGTAGACCCAAAGGCAAAGCAGCATCACGCATTTCATCACCAAACATGGACAAAGAAATGAATACAATCCATATTATGAACATTAAAACAGCTCCGATTACTATCAAAATTCCCTCACGATAATTTCTCTGAGAGCGATAGATGAACGGCACTAAGGCGATAATACTCAGCAAGAGCATCATGTCGTAGGACAACAAACCCAGCAACCAATGACCATAGTACATATTTTCACAGGAGACCTTATCAGAGGCAATATGCATCACCACCAACAACTGAATAGACATGACCAGCTGCACCAGAATGCTAAAGACACATATGACCGCTTGAATATAACCATTAACATGGGAGAGGAAACCACCCTCGGAACCAATTGAAGCCAACATAACAGCACGACACAGTAAAAGAGAGAACACGAAACAATACACGAGAGTTAAAACGAAAATTCTCACAGCACACAACGTATTTAAAGTGGCGGCATCTTCAAATGTTATATGAGAATTACGATGTTCTCCTACATACTCCAGGGAGAAGGGTATAAAAGAAGTAAACATCATAAGTAAAGAGAGTAAGAGTAAAATGGAAGTAACTGGATTTCCCTCGAAGACATCGCCCAAAGAAATGCGCACTACAATAAAAACCAAAATGGCTAGAGTACAAAGAATCCCAAGTATGGCCGCTGTCATGCCCGTAGCCACCCAGGTATTAGGTTTAATTCTCCAAAACATCACCGACTCCCCATCAAACAAGAAGGGGTAACGTGAGTTGTCTCCACCCGCTGTATACTGGCAATTGAAGACATGTCCAAATTTCGTTTTCAACTCTACACTAGTACGATTGTCACGATTATAATGATAGTAAGTGGTTATATTGGTCACAAAATTTTGACTGGCAATTTCCTTTAAATTCATCATTTTCTCCTCAAACTCCAAGGGACCGGGTGGTGAGCCTGGCCTGGTTTCTTCCATAAATTTTTGAAACATTTGGAAGTTCATTGAAGTAGCCAAATTGCGCATACGTAACAAATCCAAAAGCTCGGCGGTGTTATGTTTCACCAAATGATATTCGGGTTTCTCCCAGTCCTCTATAAAGGCCAGAAAATTGGAACAGGTTTCTATGGCAAATAAGTCCTCTAAACGCTTGCAATTCTTTTGCAAAGAAGATTTCAGCCATCTTGACAACTCCAAAATGGGCCGGGCAAAGGATAACACTCGGGAGGGTAGTATGGTCTTGCCTACGAGCGGCTCATCTAAAGTTATTTCGGTAGAGTTTTTGTCCACTAGATGTAAATCGATTTCGTTTTCCATTAATATAAAGGATTTGTTGGGTAAATCTGAATAGAAAAAAAGGATTATTTTAAACTGATAACTAAATTGTATTTTTATTCCATCAATTTACTTTTTTTTACTAAATATTTATCTTCTTCAAAAAAAAAGGTTAATTTTGCTCACAAAGGTACTTTTTTAAGAAATTGCACCTTCTTTTTAAAGAGTATTTTTTGGTTAAATATTTAGTTTTTTTTCAAAACGGAATTCTGATGATGAGAATGAGGTTATTCTCGAAACGTAAATTCAATCCGAGTTCGAGCCCCAAGTCAGCCAATAATAAATATTATCAACAAATTCTAATTAAAATTCCTTCCTTAAGTAAAAATAATTTAGTGAAAATTAAATTTGATGAACTCAAGCCTAACTGAATATCAAAATAACAAAGGGGATGAAGGGATGCTCTGAGGGAACTCATGGGGGTATTCAAAGTAAGGCTGTGTTGGGTACCCGGACACTGCATGGTCGATGGAAATGAGGTGGCGGATGTAGTACTCGCAAAAGAGGGTTAGAATCTGGACTAAGTTGTAAGGGAAAAGGGGGTTAAGCCATCCCCCCATATGTTACTACTATGGGGTGATACGGGAATGATTCCGTGATGACGTTAACCGGTCCTGGAGGGATAGAACGGATTGCAGGGTGTCTAGGGCACTATGGCCCGGATTGGACGCAGGGACAACCAGGACTCTACTAGAACTGAATTGGAGTGGTCTTAGATCCCTAATAGGGTTCTTCACGTGTCATTGTTCTGTTAGGACTTTTACGAATAAATGGGAGAATACCATACTGGACTTCTGCAGATTATGCGTTGATTCTGAGGAGCAAGAGACGATTGAGCATGTACTGTACCACTGTCCTAGGATGCAGGGTCTCAGACAGAAATGGCGAGTAGATAGATTTCACGTCGAACTGGGACGGTTGTTTCTGTTGAGGGGACTGTAGAGAGGGTAATAGTTCTACGTGGTAACCACTTACTTTTCTAATTCTATTTATCTGTTATTCATGTTCTTTTTCACTTTTCTCTTTTATCTACCTCTTTATTAAAGGGATTCACAATGAACTGCATTGGTCTCCGAGTAGAAGTGTGCCCTTGGGCGCATTACCCTTCTTAACCTAACCTAACCTATTGCATAGTAAATTTATTTTGTTAAAATACTAATGTGAAATACTAATTATAGAAAAATTTCTTGTAATAAATGTAGTCCTTTTTAAACACTCTTAAATTGCATTTAAAAGCTAACTTTGTGCAAAGTCCTTTTTAGAACCTACCTACTATAAAATGTCTATCCATTCTTTCGGTTGGTACTGCGAACACCGTTCCATTCTCTTTGAAATTAGAGGCCATCTTATTGCCAAACAATATATAAATATTGGAATCACTCTTAAAATGCATTAGACACATGTGTTCCGAACGCACAGCATCCATGAAGTCGTTATAAACATTAAGATTCTCCGTCAAAATCTCAACCGAAGCAATTTGATCACCCCAAGGCATTTGATACAAGAGATGGGCCACTTTTGGGAAAGTATCAGCACGCGCAGAAGGTATAGGCCAAATATTATAATCCAAATCTTTGATGACATCTTCGAGCATATTGTAATAATCCAAATCGATAAAAATTCCCATCGCATGTGTAATGCATTGCTGTTGGTACTCCACCTCTTGCAACAGAAGATTCTCCACCAACTGATCGATGTCAATTGCTATAGCACGTATGCCTAGAAGGATTTACGAGATGAGAAGTATAAGTTTGAACTTTTATAGCAAGTCTTACCTATTTCGAAATTCGCTTCCAATAGATTTGCTACATTTAAGCGATTGATCACAAACATGGCCGATATTGTATCCTTCGTTATCACACTTAACATTATGTCACCTTCGAGAATTTGCACCAAATCATTTTGTGTTTTCACTATGATCGATTCCTCTTCCGAATTTCCGATAATGGCTGTTATGCCATGTATGCAAATGTCATTGATTCCCGTGGTTGTCTCTTCGATGGCTGCTGATGTGGGTGGTGGTGTTGCGGTTGTAGTTGAAGTTGTTGTTGTCGTAACATTTGCTCTCTCAGTGGCAATGGCTCGTGATTTTGTTATCTTGGGTAAATTTCTTACTCTTGTAGTGGGCTCGTCAGCTTTTGTTAGGGTCAAAAGACAGCATATTAAAAGAGCTAAAATCAGTAAAGCTAAAAGAAAAGAAAAAAAAACATTGTTTGTCGGTTACACATATTTTTCTTTTATTAATAGTAAGTATGCTCTTATAAAAATTTTTCTAAAAAAAAAAATGTAAATAAAAATTATTTTATACATTTTGTACTTTTTATAGAAATAAAATATGTAAAAAAGTATGTCTTAAAGATTTTTTGTATACAGAATTTGTTTTCTATTGAAAAAATTCTTGTTATTTTTGATGAAGTCTTCTACAAAAATTTTTGTTTAAGAAATTGTTAAAAAAACCTACACTATTTTATTAGAAAATGTCTTTATTCTGAAATGTTCTTATACATATGAATAAAACTCATATATTGATCGTTCATATTATCCCAGCGGTAAATATTGAAAGGACCGCAAGTGGCAGGCCTTTTTGGAGGCCTCTATACTCCTTTCTAAAAGATTCGCTTCGCATGATATCCTGCCTTCAGAAGTATGCCTTCTAGAAGGCATAAACTTATTTTTAAAAGACCTTCTGAAATATTCAGTACACATTCGCTATTTCCTTCTTTGAGAAGGGAAAAAGAAAGGTGTTGAGTTTTATTTACTTTTTATTTTTAGTGACTTTCCTCACTCCCTTCTTTGGGATGGGATCGAAGTTGTTTTTAAAGGAAGTGTCGAAGGCCTTGCGCCCAATGACAACCCGTGTAAAAAATAAATAAGTATGGAATGCGGCAAGAAGGGCTTCTGACTGCTTCTGGCTGCTAAATAGGGCCTTCTATTAGGCCCCTTTACCCATTCTAGTTACCGCTGGGTATGAAACAACGTTGTGCTTTGATGGTGAGAGGAGAAGAGAAGGACACAGTATAGTTTGCTTTGTGTATCAAGAGTATTTGTGAGTTTTGTTTTTATGACGAAGAAGCAAAAAGACATTCATTGTATAAACACAGTAGTTATTTTAAAAGAGAATTTAAGAAAGTTTATGCAGCAAATATTTCATAGTAGGGACGAGGACAAGGTACATTAACACAAGGTAGACTCATTTGGGAGTGTAGACATACTGCTCTATAAAAAAATCCGACTTGTCAAAATTGTCTTTATATAAAACAAAAACAATTTAACGCACACATGTTCAAATTTAGGCTCATAAACACGAATTTGACAATTTGGGCTTATGTCTGTCCGCTTACGGGTCTACCTTGTGTAAATATACCTTGGACGAGGACTTAAGGATGCATTGATTTTTTTAAACTCTTATACTGACTTATACTGATTGTTTAAAAAAAACTCTTACACAAATTTTTTATAATAAAAAACTTGACATTTACAGCCTGGCCAACGAAGTCGACCGCTATCGCACGCTTGGATTTTCAACGACAAACTGCTGATTTGCGCCCCATTAACAACTTTTACAACGACAAATCGATCGATAATGCAAGCGAACGATAACGTAATAGTTTTTATACACTAAGAAATGTGACGCGAACAAAATATGTCACTTGTGTTGTGGTTGTCGACAGAGGAATTTTCTTTAAATATGAAACGAAATTTTTCTTTACACAATAACACTAAATATTATTATATTAAAAAAACCCTAACTTATAATATTATAAAGTTTAAGATCATTTTTTGTTAACTGCTTTGTTTGTTTTTTGTTCAGTCCTTTGTTTTGTAATCTGCTTTGTTTGTAGCACAGAGTTGTATTTTTAGGCTTTATTTTATATGTTTCGTCGATTTTTATTTCCAAACCAGCGTTTTATTTATGGAATTTTTGATGTGGCCATACAATAATTTCACAAAAAATAAATGGATTACGTTGGAAACGTAAAACCTGTTGACCGACAATTCGTTAGTTAGTGTTCCGCTTAACCCTACGTTGCCACAAGCAATTAATTACTTGCATGTGTAAACGTAGGGTAAGAGAACGAGTCACTTGTTGTCGCTCGCTTAAGTTGTCGATTGACATCGTGGGCCAGGCTGTAAGTTTTCCTACAGAAAGACTTTAATACTGATTTTTTTTTTTTGAAAATACTACTTATTTTTTCAAAAAAAGAAAACAACTTGTTTACAAATTGTTGCCATAGAGAAAACTATTATATTGATGTTTTAATAGAAAAAAGTGTCTTACATAAATGCTTTTCTATAAAAACTTTTATTTAATGTCTTGTCTACATAACATTTCTTTCATAAGGTTTTTTCTTTAAAAAATTCGTATAAGACTTAAAAATAAATTTCAATAATTATTCGTTTATTAAAAAGTCTCTTAAAAAAAGTAATTTTGAATATAATAAATAAAATTGCGTGCCAAAGTCGTTTAAAAAACACATTTTTTCAATAGAAAAACTCTTATACAAAACTTTTTATAGAAAAAACTCTTATACCATTGATTTTATATAAAAAGCTCTTATACAAATGTATTTTTTCGTATTTTTTTTATATTTTTTTTTATATACAGTGGTATCCCGGTTTAACGAATTATATACTGTCAGGCCCTTTCGTAATATCGAAAAATTCGTTAAATCCCGAAGTTTCTTTTAATACATTTTTATTAATAAAACAACAATATTTTAATAAAACAAAGTAAATTCGTTTATTTCCATTTATAACACAAAATAAATGGTACTTCATATCTTTTTTAAATAAATGAGTACATAGTGGAGATATAAACGGCTGCACTTACTCTTTGTATGAAGAGAGTTCCTCCCCATTTTGATTCATTAAACGAATTCCATAGCGTTTTTTGAATCAACAGAACCAGCCAAGGCTGTCATAAAACTGTCCACCATAAAATTTTTTGTGTAGATCTTGGGCTTTTGCTTTTAATATTGTACAACTAATAGGAATGTTCGCCTTCCTCCTGTTTTGAAACCAATTAAACAATTCTGTTTCCATTCTTGGAAACTCACCTGTTTTAAACGCCCTTTTATTCTTTGATCCGAAATTATTTTTTTCCATTTCCCTCAAACGTTTCCGTTTTGCTTTTATAATTGTTCATATTGATAACTTTGGCAGCTGATATTTATTAGATAAAGCACTTAGTTGCAGGCCCTTTTCATAATTGTCAAACATTTTTAATTTTTCTTTAAGAATTAAACGTTTTCTTTGGGGCATTTTGATGTCAACTTTACAAAAACTTCACAAAAATGATTTGAAACAGAAAACAAACATGTGTTTTGTAAACAAAAGACTTTGTAACGTACAAATTTTTATTTTGGCCAGCAAGTATTTTCTTTGCTTTCTTTGTAAGAAAATAAAATACTTCTCTTAACTCGTTGTTTTCAGTAAAATCGCTTTAAAAATATGGTAAAAATGTATACAAAAACAAAAGAGAATGGATGCAAATATGTTTGCATTAATTTTTTTTCCTTCATATATGTTCCTAATATGTTGAAGCCTCCCTAGATTTATCTTCCGACCACACACCTACAATTGTTACTATAATGAACCCCAATAGAATTGTACCTCCGACGACAACTACGCAAATTAATTGGTTAAAATATAAAAAATATCTCAGAACCCATTGCACAGAAAATATTGCGCTCAGTACACCGGATTATGTAGATCGCTCTATTGACAATTTTGACAGTTTTCTGAAACTAGCTGTTCAACATTCCAATATTGCCCCCAAAAAAAAACAAAAACTATTAAAATATATTCCACAGATGTCGAGCATCTTTTGTCTGAAAAGAGGGCTCGAAGAGAGTGGCAATTGCACAGATCCCCTCAACTTAAGAACTTACTTAAAGAGTGTACAAAAAGACTAAGAAAGTTACTGCAGACTAAGAAAACGGCTTCTCTGGAAAAATATCTTGAGGAACTTGATGCAACCCCACAATCAAACTACTCATTATGGCGTGCAGCTTGAAATCTCAAAAGTTGTCTCTAAACCACCATTAAGAAACTTGAATGGAAGTTGGGCAAGAAATGATGTTGAAAAAGGAAATCTGTTTGTCAATCATTTAAAAAACGTATTTACCCCAAATATATCTCACGATATTGCGGTCGAGTTACCACCTGTTGCAGCTAGAGCAGCTGTTCCCCTAAGATTTGAGTTAAGAGAAATCGAGAAGGCTATTTGTGATTTAAACCCCAAGAAGGCTCCAGGTTTTGATAAGATCTGCAACAAAATGCTTTTGGAGCTACCCAGCATAGCAAAGAAAATTATTCTTTTAATTTTTAATGCTATTTTACGCCTTGAATACTATCCTCAGAAGTGGAAGGTCTCCTTAGACACCATGATACCTAAACCTGGAAAGGATCACACAAAAGTTGAGTCATATAGGCCTATAAGCTTACTTTCTAATATATCAAAGCTGTTAGCGTCAAAATTAACCCCAATTTTAAATGAAAATAGATGTATTCCTAGCCACCAATTCGGCTTTAGAAGAGAACACAGCACAATTGAGCAAACCCATCGTATAGTAAACGCAATAAGAAAAGCCTTTGAAGAAAAAAAATATTGTTCCGCTCTCTTCATCGATGTTTCTCAAGCTTTTGATAAAGTCTGGCATGAAGGCTTATTACATAAATTGCAGCTCAACTTACCAGTAAACACAGAAAGCTACTTAGTCGGTCGAAAATTTATTATTAAAGAAGGTGATTATTTAAGCTCTCCTCAGCAAATTGACGCTGGAGTTCCTCAGGGAAGCATCCTGGGCCCACTTTTATACTTAATATATACCTCGGATATGCCAACAAACAACTACACACAAACTTCAACATTTGCTGATGATACAGCTTTTTTGAGCGTGCACGAAAACCGTCAAGAAGCATCTCGATACCTACAGGATCATATATTTCAACTCGAACTATGGTTAAAGCAATGGAGGATAGAGGTCAATGAGAAAAAATGCGTACATATAACATTCACCTTGCGTCGGGAATCATGCCCCCCTATTAAAATACCTCGGTATTCATCTAGATCGCCGTTTAACGTGGAAAAGCCATATAGAGGCAAAATTAACTCAAATGAAACTAAAAGCCATTCAAATTCATTGGCTTATTGGAAGAAACTCTGTCCTTTGTCTCGACTGCAATCTTCTTCTTTACAACTCCATCTTAAAGCCAATCTGGTGCTATGGTATTCAGTTATGGGGCACTGCCTCGGCCTCTAATATCGAAAAAATTCAAAGGCGCCAAAATAAACTACTTCGAATAAACACAGCTGCCCCTTGGTATGTTAAAAACTCAAATATTCACAAGGATCTTAATGTTCCATTAGTTAAAACTATGATTACGAAATATGCAGTAAAATACTTAAAAAGGCTCGAATTTCACCCGAACCCACTAGCACGAAATATTTTAAATGATAGCGGCCACACTCGCTTAAGAAGAAGAGACACTGCAGCACTTATCCAATTAGATGAGCGATAAACACCTATAAAAGTGAACAGAACCCGCGATGAAGAAAATTTTTGTCTGGCACTGGCAGGTCAAAAAATAACGTATTAGGTTAAGATTTGATTAATTATTGTTAGTTCATATTTAATATATGAAGATTCAATAAATAAATAATGAAGAAAAAAAAAAAAAATATATATGTTCCTAATAAGATAAAAGGAACCTTCTCACCAAATTTCATTAAAATCGGAAGGGGTCGCACAATGCTTTGTCCCCATATAACGAAGGGACATAAATAGAAGGAGTTGTCAGAAATTTTTGAAATTGTACACTAGTAGCATAAAATAGCTTAGTTAAGAAAATTATGAATTTTTGGAGAAATCGGTTCAAGGACACGCCTACTTCCCATGTGTCCTGAAATGGAAAAATGTAATTTTAGCTTCAATAATGCCCACAAAACTACAAAAAATGGTCAGGCCAATACACACACAACTAGCAACGTGTGTGGACTCAAGGTCCTGCCATATATCCTTTTTCTTAAAAATGCTATAACACTTTCAAAAATTATCCAATCGTAATAAAATTTTATATGGGAATTGATATTTGTTAGATATATATGTGTGCCGAATGAAAAATACAAAAACATCATTTAATAAAAAATGAGTTAAAAACGCTTAAAATGCTCTTGCAAAAATAACAAGTAAAAAAGTATAATCGGTCAAGCCCGACCATGTGATACCCTATATATATATATATATTGGTTCCTTTAGTTCCTATAAGGAGCATAGGGCCCTATAGTATAGTATAGTATTTAAAAACAAATTTCCTAGAGTGTAATCTATTTCGGACCCATGGGCAATCATGGACCCGCCACAACAAAATTATGTTATGAGGTTAAGATTCGTTTAAAAGTTCTTTCTCCCGAATATTGTTTAGATATCTTAAGCTCCGTATATGAGTTTTTTGGATGAGGGTTTATATGGAACCTATAGTCTATTTTGGACCTATCTGGACAACATTTTGTCATGACTAAGTAGCTATCGTAAAAGTCATTGTCGCCAATTTGTATGTAAATACTAATATTTTTAAGGAAGCTGGCATTAAAAGCTTTTTCGGGGAATGATTTGCATGGGAGCTATGTTCAAAAATAGAAAGATTCCAATACAATTTGATAAGCTGATTTTGATTGCAATAAAATTAGTTTGGTTTGGACCAAATTTAATCTTGCCGATGTAATAAGATGGCTTTTGTAAAATTATGGACCGACTCGTTCCATTTTTAATAGGCTTGGTCCTTGTACCAGTCAGAGCCTCTGGGACAAATTTCATCAAATTGTCTCCGAATTTGCAATCTGTATGCACAAGGTTGCATGGACCGCCAGCCGGCCGGACGGACATCGTTAGATCGGCTCAGAATCACTTTCTGAGTCGATCTAATGAATTATTTGGAATTATTTCTTATTATATTCACAATTTATTTTCTTTAAACTAATTTATTTATTATTTACATATCTGTGGCATTTTGACAAAACATCTTAAGTCGAGATAAGATAGCAAAAAAGTTTTTTAAAAAAACTCGGTGAAAAAATCATTTTTATTAAATAATAAAATAAATCAAAATTAAAGAAAAATTTCGTTTATAATACAAAATTTTAAAAACTTAAACAAAAATGTTTTTTGAATGAAAATTCGCATGATTAACAACATTTTTTTCAACTTTTTAAATTCGAGTTAAGATGTTTTGTCAAAATGCCACAGATATGTATGTTCATATTTTTTAATTACAATAAATCATCTTCAGTACTGAATTCTTCCAAAAAAATATTGCCGATCAACGAAACATTTGTTTCGTCATCTTTAACTGGTACATTTTCTTTCAGTATATATTTCTCAACTTCTTCAAAAAATATATTTTTTTTAGTCTTTGGATTCCTGTTTGAAGATAACAACGGATCTGAGGAATGTATTAAATGAGTCATTAAATCTTTATGAGTGTCGTCGTGACGTTTTTCTCGTATGGGAAAGTCTGGTTTTCTCACGATTTTGTGGTTGGCTTCGAATGCTTCTTCGGACAAACACCCTGAAATTTATTTTAGTTATTAGTTACGTCTTATTATAATTACATAAAGCCACTTTAATACCTTAATATTTCTTATTATGTTCCTAGTTTATTTTTTTTAAACTAATTCAATCTATGAAAATTTGAGCGAAAATCACGAAAATAGCATTTTTTTTTTAAATACATTTTTTTCCAAGTTGTGGTAAAATTTTTTCAATTTTTTTTCTTGTAGTTATTAGAAAACAGTCTAAATATTCGAAATCAGAAAAAAACCCATAGACGGTAGTTTTCTTTTTTTTTTTTAATATTCCATCAAAGTTAGGAAATTTTTAGAGCTTAAGTAAATAATAAGCATTTTTCAAAATCATTAAAAAATATGTATCGGAGCATAAATCCCCTACATTTTTTTTACAGTTGGTTTAGAATATAGTTAGGTGTTACAGAAAAAAATTTGAATCTCGTAATCCAGAAAATGAATTTTTTACAATTATTTTCTTGAAAAAATAAAAACCCAAGGGCATTTGTGATTTCAGCGCCGTCTTATGCCGTAAAATGCAGGCAAACACAAAAAATTTTTTATACATATTTTGATTTTTGTTGTTTTTTATTGAACGGTATAAGTTTGAATCAATATTTCACAGTATTTGTAGTTAATTGTCTTTTAAACTCCTGAAAACTATCAAAATTTGAGCAAAAATCATGAAAATAGCCATAGACGGTATTTTTCTTTTTTTTTTAATATTCCATCAAAGTTAGGAAATTTTTAGAGCTTAAGTAAATAATAAGCATTTTTCAAACCAATAAAAAAACACTTATGAGAAAATAAATCAATGAAATTTTTTTACAGTTAGTTCTAAATATAGTAAACTACTACAGAAAAAAATTTCAATATTCAAACTGTTGTTGTAAAACAACAGTTTTACAACAGTTTTCCTAAAGCATCTAAAACTCAAGTAGTTGTTTGGCCATTTTTACTATAAATTCTCAAACTTTGGCACCCACTAACGCCGCCAAAAAGAGTTAAATCTTAAAAATTCTTCAAAATTCATTTTAATTATTTTGTTATCTATCGATCTGTACATTTTTAAGTAAAATATATGACTTGTTTTTTTTTTGATTTATGTCTATGGGCCAAAGCACTGTGGGTCGTGTCCCACTCTTGGTCGTTTTGACATGGAATTACCCTCATACAATTTTTTATATAAAATGTTATTTATTTTTTTCTTAAAAAACAAAAAGTTTATAGAGAAAAAAACTATTGTACAATGGTTTTTATACAAAAATACCTTATATTTGCTTAAAAAAAAAAAAAAAAACTAAAACACTGTTTATTGTTGATGTTTTTGTTTAAACTTTGATATTGTTACAAGTAGAACTGTTGCTTATAAGTCTTATACGTTTAACAGTTTTATTTGGTTTAATAACTTTAGTTTTTCTAAAATCTTTATGGATGAAGTTTCCTGATGATCTGGCCTAAGCAACCAGTGAAATGCGCATAGGAATAGCTTATCCCATCAACAATAAATTTCAGGTGGTTTTATCAAGAATAAAAACTAGGAATTAAGCACGAATAACAAAATCTTTTAAAATTAAAATTTTGTATTCCCAAAGAAATTACTTTTTGATTAAAAAAAAAAAAACTCAAATCTTTTTAAAATAACTTTTTACACATTTTATTTCTTTAGTAATTTTCTTGTACACCATTTTTTTTTTGAGTAAATCTTTAATACAATTCTTTGAAGATTTTTCCTACAGCTTCTTTTTATTTGTGTTAGCTTATTTCTAATTGAATCTCTCTTTTTCACTTTGCAAACTTACCTCTTCGACCAAGCATTTGAATTTTTCGACAGTTCCAAAACATTGCGCTTCAAATTTAATGTAACGTTAAATTGTTTTTTTTTTTTGCTGGTTTCTTAGTTAATTCCTTTTACAAAGAGGCAAATGCCAGTGTTAACTAAAACACACTCAGCTGAAACGTATGAGAGAATTAATTCAACAATATTCTTCTAAACAACGACAACAATGTGTTTACATATTTTCATTTAAGATTTTAGCGATAAAAGCGGTTTTTTTTTATTTTTACAATAAAATTTAATTGTTTTGGTAAAGAAAATTTGTAGGTGGAAACGTTTAACGGTAAGAAAATGTTTTTTTGCACAACAACACTAAGAAACGTGAGACTAAGTGAATTAAAATAATTTTTTTTGGTTATTTTTCTAAGTTTTTAGTTTGATTTCGCTTTTTTTTGTTAGGAAAAACTATTTTATTTGGCTTTTATTTGCACTCGGAACTTCTTAACAGTCTTTTTTTCTCTCTTGTGGGCAACATTTGCTCAACACGAGTGTTTGTGTGTTTAGGTATGTGTGTTAGTAAGCTACCGTTATTTCTAATGATTGTTATATTTTTATTGTTGTGTTTTTCTTAATCTGCTTAAAGGTGGTTGTATAATTTAGCAGTATTTTTGTATTGTTGTTTTGTATTTTCTTTTAATTTGCATGCATTACACACTCATTAACACTCACACTAACGGTACAATTTATTAACTCTCATAATTGTTTTTGTTTTTAATATACAGGCCACTAGTTTGTTTTGTTTACCTTTTTACTTATTGTTTTTCATTCTAATGCTCTATTACTTTGAGTAGAATTTTATTTTTTTTTTAATAAAAAACGAGGGTTTATTTTTTTAATATTTTTTTTTTATGTTTCAGTTAGTTTTCCGGTTTCACTTTTTCTGTGGTTTTTATTTATGTATGTACATGTTTTTCAATTGTTGTTACGGATTTTTGTATTGATTTTATATTTATTTGTTTTGTAGTTTATTTTTTACTTTTCGTATTGGACATGCTTTTCCTAATCTGTAAGTTGTAAAAATTGTGTTAGTTTTTAAACATTTTTTTTAGTGTTTTTTTTTTTTTTTTTGTATTTATTTTAATTCTTTAAATTGTTATTTTTTATTATTCTCAAAACTCAGCAATCGTTATTTAAAGCCGTGATTGATTTTTGCTATTTCTGTATTTTTCTTTAATTTTTTTTTTTTTTAAATAAATGTTTTTTTTTTGCAGTTGTAGTTTATTTCAGGGTGGGGCTTCTTTCGTTTTGCATAATTGACTTAACAGATTTTTTTTAAAAGAAATGTTCTTCAATAACAAATTCTAACACTTAAGGAAGTGAAAATTTGGCTTAGCTTATGGAATCGAAATCGTTTAAAATTGTTTTGTTTTATTATCCAGTAAAAACTTCGATTACCAAATAATGTGTTAAGTAATCAGAAAAACTTAAAAGCACTAGTTACAATTCTACGGAAAAAACCAGTGAATTTTACAAGGGATGTCCCAAAATGAACGCATTCAAAAGTAAGTCATTGTTTTTTTTAACTACATACTTTCAAAAATAAGTAGTTACAGAAGTTGTTATAGAAGCAGTAATAGAAAAAATCTATTAATAATGAGTGAGGGTAAATATATTTACCCAGTAAAAACTTCGCTTACCTTTTCAAAGTGAATAGCTTCTTTAACACATTATTTAGTATCTTTGTTCTATAACTACATCTATAACAACTTCTATAACTACTTTTTTCTGGATGGTATGTAGGTAAAAAAAAAAAATAATGACTTACTTTTGAATGCGTTCATTTTGGGACATCCTTTGTAAAATTCATTGGTTCTTTCAGTAGAATTGTAAGTAGTGCTGTTATGTTTTTCTGATTACCGTTCATTGAATCAAGCCATCTTAATATATAAAGGGTGTCTCAGTCAAAGTGCATGTTTTAAATTTTGTGTAATCTTTTTTTGTGCAAAGGGGCAACTGTGAAGTTTGGCAGCTGTCACATATGTTTGTTTATACAGATTAATAAAATGGTATCATTTACAAAAGAAAAATCGCTTTATATTCGGGAAAACTTATAAAAATGTCAATGACAATTTTTCGAAATAAGTCATCATCTCCGATGAAGCGCATTTCCATCTGAATGGCTGAATTTCGAATTTGGGGTTTAGAAAATCCTTATGCAATCCATGAGAAACAAAAGCAGACACAACGATCAACTGTTTGGTGCGGATTTTGTTCAAGCGGCGTTACTGGGGCCTTACTTTTTTTGCAGATGAGGCCGAAAGTGCAGTGACTATGAACGACATTCGTAACAAGAACATGCTAACGGAGTTTATGTGGCCTCAACTGGATGGAATGCATCTAGATGAAGCCCCTGACACATTGCGCATTAAACAACCATTTCCAGAACAAATTATCCGAAGATACGATTTAACGCCTTGAATTTTTTTTTTGGGTTTTGTGGAATCTCGAGTCTATGCGTATAAACCAGTGTTCGAAAATTAACGGAGTATTATTTAGCGTTTAGCCTACACACTAGACTGGTCGCAATTTTTTTTTTTTTAATTAAATTGTTTGCGCTGCTTAAAATATGAGGTTTGGTGTAAGAAATCATGATCTAATGTTTCAGGTCAATCCGACGGTGCCTAGCCGTGCCGGGTGGGGCCCAAAGTTCCCCATTTTATAAAAAAACATCTTTTCTATCAGATCTTTATAGTTATACTAGTTGAAAAGCCGAAAATCAAAAATATGGCTTAGTTACGATGTTTGCATGTATGTCCTATTCTTTCCGAAACTTTCTGAAGCCATCTGATGACATAGGAAGCTGAAATTTGGCACACTTGAAGTACTTTTCCTGCGGAAGATCGTAACGACGCCATATTTTTGATTTTCGGCTTTTCAACTAGTATAACTATAAAGATCTGATAGAAAATATGTTTTTTTTTTAAATATGGGGAACTTTGGGCCCCACCCGGCACGGCTAGGCACCGTCGGATTGACTTTTATACAATATTTAATTTTTTTTGTACGGGAGGTACCACGCCCACTTCTGAAATCCCGCCCACATTTTGCAGGATGGTGTGTATTGGCAACCTCAATGTGTGTACCTAATTTGGAAACTTTGGCAATTGCCGTTCCCCAGATATACAGCAAATAGTAATAAAAATACAACAACAAGGGATTTTTGGAAAAAATTAGAGGAAGTCGTGGTGTTTTGGTCATATCTCAGCAATTTGTGGACGGATCTTGCTGAATTTCAATAGCACGAAATGGTGGACTATATGTGACATAAATGTGAAACAACCTAGCAGCTATCATGTCTGGAGTCTCCGGAAAACAGATATCAAACGTAAGACGGACAGACGGACAGACGGACGGACGGACAGACGGACAGACGGACGGATATGGTTAAATCAAGTTCTCTCCTCATAAGGACCCAGAATATATATACAATATATGGTCTTAGATGAATATTGTAGAAATTACAAACGGAATGACAAACTTATATATACCCTTTTCCACCTGAGGTGAAGGGTATAAAAATCCCATACAAGTTGCGACCAGTCTACTACACACCCAGGAACGATATCTATTTTTTTAGTATTTGTGTAGACGAGCATAACCCTTAATACCGTTCGTAACTATTTTCACGAAAAAGCCGAATATTATATAGTGTTCCGTTCTTCGTTAAAAAACACAAAAATTCTAGTGATACTGTAGACAAACATTATATTTTAATGATCTATAATTTTGCTTTGTTTACATTGATTAAGAAATGAGCAAACTAAGAATTTTAGCAACGAGCATAGCACGAGCAGCCTGTGTGTATAATGTGTATATGTTTTGTTTTTGTAAAATTATTTTGCTGGCTTTTTGTTTTTTTCGTATGTGTATTTTGTTTTTGAAAAAATGTTTTGCTTTTTTTTTAACCACCCAAAAGGGCGCTAAGCACCTCAGCAACGAACGAACACTAACGAGCTGAACCGAACACAATGAAGTTTGTGGTTTAAAAATAAAACCCGAACGGAATTAAATGTTCTCATCTTTTTGTCGAGTTGGATAAGAACAATATTATTAGTGTGTTCTAAAGATGACAAACAGAAAAACGTTATTTTTTTTAATGATACACTACACAAACACTATTAGAGTTTGTATTTACCATAATTCTACCGAACCGAACACTAAAGCCTAGATAACACTATCTCACAAGTCTTACGTATTCCATAATACTTTGTGAGATAGAATTCTAATGAGTTTTGTTGCGACTGTCAAAAAATCTAATGTAACACGACAGTTTGCGTTCACACCATCACACAAAGTATAAACACCCACACATGAAATAAAATGCAACCCTGATCCAATGAAAAGTATTATTGTTTAGAAAATTTTTCAAAAAACGATGAAGTCGTATGGGATGTCAAACTTTTTTCTTAATACTTGTCATTTTCGTGACACATTGCATTCACACTATCACACTTTGTCATACTACTTGAGTTTTTGACATGTATTAATACAAAGTATAATAGTGTTTATTTTGGAACACTGGTATAAACCGCAAACAATTCTTAAGCTTAAATTCGAGATTCAACATGACGTCGGTGAGATACAGCCACATCGCTGTGAAAAATTCATGGAAAATTTCATTCAAAAAAGTAGTGGCCTGTCATCAGAGCCGTGGGGGGCCATTTGACGGATATTTTAATTCCATAAAAAAATCACAACTATCTCAAAAAATTGGTGTTTTTATTTTTAAATTAAAAAGTGCATTCTTAACGAGACACCCTTTTTATGAAAATGAAAAAGTGTTTAGTTGTTTATATGTTTGTTCCTATAAACTCCTTAACTACTGAACTTATTTTTAAATTTGCATTATCCGGCGCTTAATATAGGCTACAAATGTTTCTAAATTTTCTAGTGGGCGTGGCAGTTCCACAAAGACAATTTAAATAACATTATATCTGGAGATCGTTTACAGTAAATATTTTCTGCCAAGAAGTTGGCGGTATTAGAGAAGTGGGCGCGGAACCTCCCATACAAAAAGAACATAAATTTCTGTATACCTTACAAACGGTTACAGAAAAAATTTTTAAAATCTGGTACGAATAGCTTGGTTTTTCTAAACGTTAGCTTCATTTGAGAAGTCGGCGTGGTGTCTTCCATAGAAATACAATTAAGGTTTCTATATATCTGGAGAACGGTTGCAGTAAAAGTGGTTTTTAGGTACGCATTGCTTAATTATCAATACACTAGATCTTATTTAAAAAACTTTTAATAATATTTAGCCTTATTACGGCTGTCGTTGTCGTAAACGACTAAGTCGTTTTTGGCAGTAGATTAATGAATACAGTGCCCATGTTCTGTAACGCTCGCGTCGAGAACCTTTCCAACTGAAATGTGTTAAATGAAACAAAAATGCCATAATTTAAAACAAACAGCTGTTTTTCTCGCTAAACTGTGTCTGTAATGTTTTTTTTTTTTTTTTTGGCGAGTACCAGCTGTCACGTAAGGAAATTACTCGCCAATTTACCGAAAAAGTGTGTCTGTAATATTTTTGTGAGAAAAGTTCCCGCTTTGAACTGCCAAATAAACGGACGAAAATAAAGAGAAAAACATTTTAACACTAAAAACCAATTAAAATTGCGAAATGCTAAGAATAATAATAATAATAGTTTTTTCTGGGCACATTTTTTCATTGTTTAATTATTTGGCTTTTAACATTTTTATAAAATTTACGAATTTTTCAAAGCTCATTTGCACACAACAAACATAAAAGTCGCACTTCACATTATTTTGTATGGCCGAAGGTTGTATTTTTGCCGCCGTCGTTGTTTGAAAATATTCATTTTTAGCAAATTTCGGTCGCCGTCAACGATATGTGTGACTGGCGTTCTCAACGTCCGCAATGTCACATCGGCTTCGAGTAGAATATTATGACATTCATAACGTAACGACGTAATCTCTTTTGATAGTTTTCGCCATGAGTTACAGACTCACTTTTTTCTCACTTTTCGTAAAACGATGGAATATTTTGTTTCACATCTTCTCGATGCGAGAAGTTCTCACTAAAGTTACAGAACATGGGCACAGGTTGTTTGCTACTCAAGTCTATTACAAAAATACGATACATCGTTTACGACAACGACAAGCGTAATATTGCTAAGTTGATAACCTTTGGCCGATTATAGTTCAGTGGCTTAAGCTAAATCTCTATCGCTAAAATTCTTTTAAGTTGATTTAGCGAGTTTTGGCTACGAATGCAATACTGTAACCTGCATTGCAAAATTTGGCAATGCCATAACAATTTAATTCGCCGCAACTTTAGCTTTAAATGTCATCGCTAAAACGTTTAAATTTTGTATTCTCTAAAGCATTTTAGCGATCGAGATTTAGCTTTAGCTAAGCGAATTACGGAATACGGGGGCAGGTCGTTTGAAATTAACCAAAATTAAAAAGTGTGAGATTTGTCAATAATTGATCATAGTTTCAATGTAACGGCAAGTTTCTTTATACCAAATTTTTGATGGAGGCTACCAAAGATTCCAACGAAGCCGAAAAAAAAATATTTCGTCACCCTAAATGCAAAAGGGCGTAACAAAACTTTTTATTTTTTTCAGAAAAAGCCAAAACTTTACAAAATTAATAACAACAAGGTGTACTTGGCGTTTTAATTTCTTTAATCAAGTCGCCAGTTTTGTTCGCTGGGATCAAAAAATTGTTTGTGAACCATAACGCCACAGCCGTTACGGCAAATTTAGAAACCAAAATGGAATTGGTTTGTATGGTATGTTTATGTCGTTTTGGTTTTGTTATGGTAATGTCACGTCTAATTGGACCTTAAATAAATCGAACAGAATCAAAGACTCTATTTCGAATTTTTTTGTTGTTACGCCCTTTTGCATTTTAGGCGACGACTTTAACTTGTTTAATTTATTTATTTCCAAATTGAATTATTTTTTATTTCAACATACAAATATTTTCTAACAGGTCCTTGACTTTAACTTCATTTGAATGAAAACCATTTCTCTTCAAAATTACAATCCTTTATGAGAGTAATTTAGTTTTTGCAATCTCTGCTAGAATTTCCATTTATTTAAAGATTTTTCATTTTATTTAAATTAACATATTCAAATTGTGTCTCTTAGCAAAAATTTATATACATACATATCTGTATTTATTATAATTTTTTTTAAATTTTTTTTCTCTTTTTTCAATTTTAATTGAAATTCACATTTGAATCAAATAAATATTCCAACGAATTACACAAATACAATGCGAGTACAGTCTAAAGCCATTATTGAAATTCAACTAATCAAATAAGCGGGTTGTGTTGAAATAAAAAAAAAAAAAAAAAATATTTTTATTTTTCAATGAAATTGTAAAAAAAAAACTGAAAAAAGAAACCGTAGACTACAATTAAAAGACAATTTGCGTAACATTAAAAATTTTTTGGTGAAAAAAAAAACAAAATTTAATTTGTTAAACTGAAACTAAACGCTTGAGTAATTTTTGTTTTCCACTTTAAACTTCAAAATTTCGTATCAGTTACAAATTTCAATTGAATCTTGTTTACATTAACTTTATACTTTGAACTAATTTTCAATTTAAAAATATAAAAAAAACCGTTGTAGCGTTGTTAACCACCGCAGTACTTTTGAAAAACTGAACTGAAAATACAAAAAATTTTAAAGACAATTAGCGGCAATAACAATTTTCTATCCACTAGTTAATGACAAGAAGGGCTTAAATGTAAAAAACCACCCTTTAAAAAAACAAAAAAAAAAAAAAAAAAAATTAGGAAGAAAACAAATGCACCTGTAGTTGTGTCTAATTTGTTACAAAACAAAAGTGCAATTCAGTTCATTTTAGTCTGTCAGTCAGTTAGCGAAATAATCCACTACTTTTATTTTGCTTTTTGTTTCGATTACAGTTTTTTTTTTTTTTGAAAAATCGACTTGTTTTGCCGTATTTTTTAGTTTTGTTCGCAAGTCTAGTTGTTATGGAAACTGGGCTAAAAAGTCAATTATAAAGGAAAAAAGAACGTTTAAGAAAAATGTGCCTAAAAACATACAACCTGTCAATTTTATTACCCACCAATTTTTTTCGTTGAGTTAGCGATTTAAGAGTTGCGGTCAGACTTTTGAAACAGAAAAACACAAAGTGGTGTCAAATGGTGCGTTAAGGACAATTTTTAAATTAAGAATTTTCTTATGAGAAAAAATGCACATACACGCAGAGAAAAAATATGGTTGGGCATCGTTACGGCAACAACACTATGTTTAGTGTAACAATATATTGTTGTCGTACACAAATAATTGTTATTTTTATTTAATATCAACAATATTATAGTAACTGTAAACATATCAATGTTTATCGCAATTATGAATTTGAGTATTGTTGACCGAAAAATAATTATTTTTCTAACAACTTAATTATGATAACTTTCTAAACATATTATATTTCTCACAACCATATCATGATATTTAATAGCCATAACATGATAACTTTCTATACATTTATCATATTATGTTAAAGATGCAATCAAGCTATTTTTACTCTAATAATATTATGCTAGCGCCATTTGTAAAATAATTATGAAGCAGTTGTGTCCTCTTTTTATTTGTGAGGGGTTAATTAATTAAAAGATAAAATTCCATAAAAAAAAATAAGTTTAAAGAAATTTAAAAATTAAAATATTAGCGGAGTTCATTCAAGTATACGTGATTTAATAGTGCAAATGAAAAATATCATAGTGTTTTTTTAAAATCCAAGAACAAAACACACAGAGATTTCGTTATATTTTATAAAAGTGCTACAATATTTCTGTGGTTTTCATATGCAACCGCGTATGTCTTAAAACAAATTTTTCAGGCAAGCCGAAAAACCATTCTAGATCAAAATATGGGCTAGGTATTGCACATTTTAAACTTTGTCATTACGTTAAAAAAATCGGAATTGATCCATCTTATTTAAAAACAAGTTAGAGTGCTATATTCGGCTGTGCCGAATCTTTGATACCCTCCACCGACAGTGCGAATGTTTAAGGAGTAATATCTGTATGATGTTATTATTATCTTTAACTGTGACGTTTGTTATTAATTATGGTTTAAGGCGACTAAACTGTTTTCCGGTAGTAGGGTTTATATGGGGCTTAGGGTAAATTATGGACCGATCTTCACGAAACTTCACAGTATCATTTCTAGTCCTATAAAACTGTGACGAGCAAAAATTTGTTATGATTGCATTATTTTATACGGTTTTAGGCGTACTAAACTGTTTTCCGGTAGTAGGGTTTATATGGGGCCTAAGGTAAAATATGGACCGATCGTCACGAAATTTCACAGTGTTATTTCTAGTCCTAAAAAACTGTGATGTACCAAATTTTGTTACGGTAGCGTTATTTTTTACGGTTTTAGGCGTACTAAACTGTTTTCCGGGAGTACTGTTTATATGGGGCTTAGGGTAAATTATGGATGGATTTTCACGAAATTTAACAGCGTGATTTCCCGTCCAATAAAACAAATTTTTGCAAAATCTGATCTCATTCGGTGCCTTGTTCCAGCATTTATGCTACTTTTTGTAACAAAATTATCAATTTTTTTAGGTGGTGGTTCCATATTTTGATTCATAGCTCTGGTCCTACTGAACCGATTTTGCTGAATTTCAATCCCAAACTGCTTAGGATAACTACAAGCAATTTGGCACCAAGTTTGATAATTTCTTTTGAGTTGTTCGAAAGTGAGCGTGTTTTCAACAGACGGACAGACAGACGGACATGGCTAAATCGACTTAGAATTACTCAAGGACCCAGAATATATATACTTTATGGGGTCTGAGATGAAAAATAAAAAAGTTTCACACGGAATGACAAACTTAATATACCCTCTTCACAACTAATTGTGGTGGAGGGTATAACAAGGTAAAGAGCGTTCAAAATTAGGCAATATGGCATGAACATCTTAAAATCGAAAAAATGGACATACGCGGTTGCCCATGAAAACCACAGATTTTTCATTTGCTCTTTTGCAAGCCATATATTGAACTCCGCTATTTGATTTACATTAAGAAAAATTGTAGCCACAAAATAAAAAATTTTAATTTATTTTGTATTTTTATGACAGCTATTGGTGTTTTCTTTTCTACAAAAAAGTGTGACATTTTATTTAAAAAAATGCAATTTGGTGTCTGTTTCATAAAAATTTTGCTACCAAAAAGGGTTAGTTTTTTAGAATAAAACAAGCCACCCTTTTCGGGAGCAAAATTTTTAAGAAACAGACACCAAATTGCATTTTTTTAAATAAAATGTCACACTTTTTTGTAGAAAAGAAAACACCATATGAAAGGTGCTGTATCATAATATGATTGCTTCTAAATTTATTATGATTAACATGATGATAATATGATTACTTCTTAGCTTATTATGATTAACATGACAATAATTTGATTTCTTCTTAACTTAGTATGATTAACAGAATAATAATATGATTATTTAGTCATAATATGATTCAATAATAATCTTAATATGGTGACTACAATCATAATTCTTATCATAATATGTTGCTCTTAGAATATGTTTACCACAACCATGTTTTTTCTTTGCGTGTATGTACACTAGTGTGTCCTAGTGTTTGGGGCTCAAGCATAATTTAAAAGCTTATAGGGTAAAGTAGTTTTGAGATTTTTTTCAGATTTTTCGGAAGAGGTTTAGAGGTCGCTCAAGTCGAATTTTTGCCACAAAACGTGAATGCCGGCCTTTTTTTAAGGTTTCTTCACAACTTTGTCAAAAACCACGATTTTCTTTACTTTTAAGGAACTATTTTAAAAGAAAAATGTCTAAGGTCTCTCAAGTAGAATTTTTTCCCCAAAACGTGAATGCCGGCCTTTTTTTAAGTTTTATTCATAACTTTATCAAAAACCACGATTTTCTTCACTTAAGGAAATAATTTCAAAGAAAAATGGGCAAGCTTTATTTTGGTGCACAAAGACTATAAGTTTTTGCAATGCATTTGCTCATTTATGCACCCTACATCAAAATTTTTCGTAATTTTTCCATAAATTTTGTAAATATCGCCCTATAACTTTTAAATTTTGTATGAAAATGACACAAACCAACAATGCAGTTTGAAAGATCAATTTATTCTTAATAACTTAAGCCTATAATAGTACACGAAATGTAAAAAGCCACATGCGCATGTGCTTTTGACAAAATTTTGTCGTCATCTCACAACACGAACTGGCTATTGTGGCTTTGTAGTGACGTCAAAATTACATCAGAACCACATGCGCATGTGACTTTTTACATTCCGTGTATAGGCTTTAGAACAAAGATAGGCAAACACATACATGTGCATTTTATAATAATGTTAGTGCTATAAGACTCCCCCGCTCTCATTAATCTGCAACGTTGCCATAATTTTTTTTTTTTGATAATATTGCATATCAAATACAATTTGTATTCGATGTTTGGATCAACCTTTATATGTGAATCTTCATTTTATCGAAGTTTAAAAAAAATAACGACCGAAATCGTCTCACGGATGAACATCTCGAAGACCTCATGCGTATAAAATGCCAGCCAGCCAGCCGGACAGACATAGTTAGTTCGACTCAGAAAGTGATGCTGAGTCGATCGATATACTTTAAGGTGGGTCTAGGACCAATATTTTAAGGCGTCTCACACATCAGCACAAATGCATAATACCCTCTCCACTATTGTGGTGTGGGTATAAAAAAAATTGATTTCAGTTAAAAAAATTGTGATATTTATTAAAAAATTAATTAAATTTGTACCAGTAAACAAATTAATGGTAACAATTTAACGTTTAATTTACTTAATTAAACGTTAAATTCACTTGATTAAATTTTCAACTGAAACGGATATTAAATTAATTTTAATTTAAAAAAAAAAAAAAAAAAATTCGAGAATTTTTCCTATGAATGATATTTTCAATTTAGATTAAAAATATGATCAAAAAGCTATGCCATTTAAATCAATGTATTAATGGATTAAATTCTAAAAGTTATTAACAAGAAATTAATATTTTTAAGCAGTTTAACGAATAGTGTGTAAACCTATACTTAAGCTAAGAAGCAAAACACACGCATCATAAAGAGGGACTTATGTGCTGTTTCCAGGTGACAGACAATTGATTGCGTAGAAAAATTTGTATGAAAATCACCCAGTTTTTTAGTGCATTTTATATAAATTTTACTACACAATCAATTGCTTGCCACCTGGAAACAACACATTAACGCTGTAGAACAGGTTTTGTGTGCAACATATGTATTTAAAAGGGAAAACTACAACTTTTAACATTTTGGTTTATATTTTTGAAAAAAGAAAATAAGCCCCGCAAATGGCAGCACACATGGAACATTTTTGTCAGAAAAGAAAACTTTTTACTTAAAGTTGCGAAGAACAATTATTTACTTTAAATTAAAGCACACATTATCCTTTCACATGTTGCCTCTTTCTGATTTAAACAAAAGCCTTTTAATAATTTTTTCAGTTTGTTTGTAAAAATTTAAACATTTTTTTCTTTTCTTTTTTATTTTGAATACATTTTCGTTGGGTTTAGCTAAAACATAATCAAAAATAAAAATTAGAATTACTTTAATGAATCCCAAATTTTGTCTTTGAAATTGTTTACATTTTAAATTGTTATTGTTTAATTTTTCATTTAAATAGTAAAAAAAAAATTATGAAAAAGTAAACAAAAATGTTGGCCTTTTTGGCACTAAACAAACTGAGTTAGGCAACCCCTTGAACTGTGCTATCATAAGTTATTCACAGAAACATAAATATGACTTTACACAAAACACATACACGTCACGTCGTACATCAATACACGTTCCCTGCAAATAAAATTGGACCACCTGATCCATTTTGATAAAAAGGACTACTCCATGGACTGGTCCGATGTAATGCAAGCATGGACCATGTCATTGTTAAAAAGTGTTTGTAGTGAGACGACATGTCTTCGTTTTTTAACGACATGCTTTCGTTTTTAAAAGACTTCAAAACTAATCCTCTTGAGTATACCTTGGAGTAGTTTAAAAACTACGCCTTAGTGGTTCAAAGGTGGGTAATATGGTCTTCTCCTAGGAGATCGTAGTTTTAAATAGACCAGGTTTTTTCCATACGTTTGGGTTAGTTTTGGACTAGTCCTGGTCCCTTGTGAACTACTCTTTACACGCGTGTTTGGACTGGTCCTATTATTTGCAGGGTTGTATGAATGATCAATGTAAAATGTAAGTTTATTTATACTATGCAAATTGTTGTTTCACTTTTTGGGGTTTATGTGTAAATGTTTTTCTTACGTTACTGAAATGTTGTGTGTTAAAAAAACGAAAGAGAAAGAGAGTCAGAAAAAAATTGTCAATAAAAGTTTTACACATGAGTGATTAATTTGTCAGAAAATTAGTTTTAAATTACCTTTCTACAGACAACAGCAATAACGTAAATGACCAGTTAGTTACCATTTCAGTTCATACGAATTGAAATGTGCAATACAAATATTCACACTCCGTTTGTCCATTTTTTATGATTATGAAAAAGAATTGGCCAATATTTTTAAATATATAATAAAAGTGTTTTAATAAGAGATGTTATTTGAATTATGTTACATTATTTTAAACATAAAAAAATTCTAAAGAAAGTAAAAAACTAACAAATATTTTATAAACGTAAATTTTTCTTAAAAACATAGCGTTAATTTTTAAAGAAAAATACCGTAAAATTATTTTAAGACAAATATCGTAAATATATTTAAAGAAAAATATTGTAAATTATTCTATTTTTTTATATATCGTAAATATTTCTATAAAAATTCTCAAGATATATATCGTAAGTTTTATGAACAATTAGTAACTTTTTGTTAAGAAAAATATTGTAAGTTTTTCTAAAGAAAAATATTGTAAAATTTTCTAAAGAAAAATATTGAAAATTTTTTTTAAAGAAAAATATCGTTAATTTTTCTAAAGCAGAATATCGTAAATTTTTCATAAGAAAAATATCGTGCATTTTTTTTAAAGAAAAATATAGTAAATTTTTCTATAGGAAAATATCGTAAATTTTTCTAAGGGAAAAAATCGTGAAAAATATCGTAAACTTTTCTAAAAGAAAAATATCGTAAATTTTTCCCAAGAAAAATATCGTAAATTTTTCTAAAGAAAAAATCGTGAAAAATATCGTAAACTTTTCTAAAAGAAAGATATCGTAAATTTTTCTATAGAAAAATATCGTAAATTTTTCTAAGGAAAAAAATCGTGAAAAATATCGTAAACTTTTCTAAAAGAAAGATATCGTAAATTTTTCCTAAGAAAAATATCGTAAATCTTTCTAAAG
The DNA here is from genome assembly GCA_930367215.1 of Pollenia angustigena. Classification (NCBI taxonomy): domain Eukaryota; kingdom Metazoa; phylum Arthropoda; class Insecta; order Diptera; family Polleniidae; genus Pollenia; species Pollenia angustigena. The sequence continues at coordinate 75,652,574 of OV884056.1, forward strand.
AAAAGTATCGTACATTTTTCTAAAGTAAAATATCGTAATTTTTTCTAAAGAAAAATATTGTAAATTTTTCTAAAGCAAAATATCGTACATTTTTCTAAAGAAAAATATTGTTAATTCTAATTCATTTTTCTAATGAACAATATTGTAAATTTTTCTTCAAAATGTTTACCATCGTAAATTTTTGTAGGAAAGACTTTCAATGTTGTAAATAGTTGTAAACAAAACTTTTAATATCGTTAAAAGTTCTGAAAGAAATTATTTATGCAAAGCGCATCTTTGTTCCTTCTATAGAAAACGTTACGATAGTATGTTTTTTGTGGGACAATTAACGATACTAAGATTTTTTTTTATATAACAACTTTCCTATAGAAGATGTTGGGACATTGTTTGGAATATCGAAACCGAATGAAATGATCAAACAAATTTTGAAAAAGAAAATTCACAAAAATATTTCTTTTAAATACTGATTTCTTTGATTACCAATTATTTTTACCTGTACTACTAAAAAAACCAGGAAAAACTACGGTCATTCTAAAAAAAATTTTACAACTAAAAGTCTCGCTCGATTTGAAATTCCGCTAGATTTCGATTTCTGGAACATGGCCGATAACGTAGCAAATTCTTCACAAAAAGAAAACAAAGTTTTGGAATACAAAATTTATGATGTTTGGTTTTTTTCCCAACGAAAAATTTACGAAATTATTATATTTCTTATATTGGAATTTTTCTTTAAAAAAATTTATGAAGTTACAGTTTTACAAATTTTGCGGTTTTTCAGATTTTCTCTAGAAAATTTTGCGATGTTGAAATTTTTTGTTAAAAAATTTACGATGCAAGATTTTTTAGAAAAAATATTTGTTACAGCATTTTTTTTTTAAAAATTTAAAAATTGCATTGTTTTTTATTATTTTTCTAACAAAAAATTTACGATATTATTATTTTCAATGAAATATTTACGATATTGCAATTTTTCTTTACAAAAATTTATGAAATTCCAGTTTCAAAAATATTGCGATGTTTTAGTTTCTCCCTAAAAATTTATGATATTGAAATTTTTTGTTAAACAACTTACGATATAAATTTTTTTTAGAAAAAATTACGTTACAGAATTTTTTTTCAAGAAAATTTATAAAATTACCACTATTTTGGATTAGTTTTCTAACGAAAAATTTACGATATTATTATTTTCAATGAAAAATTTACGATATGGGTAATTCCAAAGTGTTGAACGTGACAGGCGTACGCATCAAAAATGCAATAACATTTTAAGCAAAAAATATTTTTACGTTTTCTATGAAAGCACTGTTATCTATGCTAAAGTTTATGGAGGGCGCGATTCTAGGTCAAAGGTAATGGCAAAAGAAGTAGCGGTTCGAACGTGAAAAAAACAGAAGTAGTTTTTGTGGCCATGTATAAAAAGGCGTAATTCAGCGAAACCTGGCACAATTTTTTAGTCAAACTACTTTCAGAATTTTACGTAGCAATGTAACATTAAAATGTTTTGGTTTGATTCCAAAATCTTCTGTATTTTCTTTCTTTTAAGCCAAAATCTGGGTCGATACGTGACATTTCGAACGTGAAATTTTTTCCGTAATAATTTAACTGAATAATGATCAAAATAAAATAAAAATTTACCATTAATCCGAATAACATATTTCTCTTTGAACTCTTCCTTTGATTACAGACCATGTTAGAAAATTTTTTTTGAATAATTTTTATCAAATATCACCTTTTTTAAAGATAAATATTAAAAAAAACATACAATAAAACATTCTCAAAAATAAGAAATTACGTTTGCGCAACTTTGCAGTCTGATTGTTCATCTAAGTGAACAAATTTATGAGTAAATTTATAAAACTAATAAAATCTAAACGTTTCTCTATAACAATATCGTAAAATAATCAGCTTTTAATAACTTTTAAATTTTTGGCGGAAATGCCCATATTGCAAATTTTCTTTACATACATTTATGAAATTGCAATTTGACTTCAAGCAAGTTTTTTTTAGAATGTTGGAATTTTTGCATACAAAATTTTTGATATAAGGTTTTTTTCCTAACGAAAAATTTACGATATTTTATTCTTTTAACGAAAAATTTACGTTATTATTATATCCATTCGTAGATATGTATGTATATGTATGTATGTATGTATAACTATATTGCAATTTTTCTTTACAAAAATTTATGATATTACAATTTTACAGATTTTGCTCTATAACAGTTTTTCTCTAGAAAAATTTACGATATTAAAATTTTTTGTTAAAAAGTGTACAATTTAAGTTTTATTTAGAAAAATTTAAAAAAAAATTTATAAAATTGCAATTATTTACGATATAAAATTTTTTTTAAAAAAATTTACGTTACTGCAATTTTTCCCTAAAAAATGTACGTTACTGCAATTTTTCCTAAAAAAAATGACATAATTGCAATTTTTCCTTACAAAAATTTACGATTCCATAATTTGGACAACTCTTTTGAATTGTGTATCTTTTAAGTCGTTTGTCTTAAAGGTCAATTATTAAAAAAGTACATTAATTGAAGGTTTGACTTTAAAGACATTTATTGGAAATTTTATTTTGTATTAAAGAAGACTTACATATGTTTTTATTTTTTATGACGCACATAACACAAGTGCAAAAGGGGAAAGAATGGTGAACTTGTTAATGACCTCTGCAGAAGGTACAAAAGTGAATGTTTTACGTCTTTTAAAATAATCGAAAGAATATAAAATTTACAAAATGCTTAGAAAAAACCCAATTACATGCAAATGCACGCTTAGTGACTGATCTGTTGACTTTTTTTTTGTTAAAACAGTTTGAAAATAGTGTCAAATAAAATAAATGAAATCATATTTGCCATGCGTTCAGACTAAGAAAAGTATTTGCATCAAATAATAATTTAATGAAAGTGTTCAAAAATTAAAATATATTTCACAAATAGTAAAAATTGCCAAAATAGCGGAAATTTGCAAAAATTTGCTAATAGCGGTATTATAGCAAAGCCTAATAGTTATTCAAAATCGTTAGAGCTGTAAAGATTCACAGGGAAAAATCGCTTCTTCGCGAGCATGGCTGTAATTCGCGAAAAATTGCAAGCTTGGAAACAAACCCTAAAATGTATTTGAAATCGTTAAAAAAAAAAAACAATTTTTCGGAAAATAGCAACAAAAAAAAATAAGCGAAAATACGCGAAAATTTTTAAAATTTCAAACAAGCCATAAAATTAATTAAAAGTCCCTAAAAGTATAAGGAATGGCAAAAATTCGGTAAAAATTGCCAAATTAGCGGAAATTTGCAAAAATTTGCTAATAGCGGCATGTTAGCAAAGCTTAATAGTTATTAAAAATCGTTCAATCTGCAAAGAATCACAGAACGAAATCGCTTCTATCATAAACATGGCTAAAATTCGCGAAAAATTGCAAACTTGGAAACAAACCCTAAAATATTTTTGAAATCGCTTAATCGGTTAAAAAATACAAAATGTCGGGGAAAACAAAAAAAAAAAAAAAAAAAAAAAAATTCCAAAAATAGCGAAAATTCGTGAGCAATTTTAACATTTCATATTTAATGTTTGCTATCACATATTTCATCAGTCTGAACGTACATTAAGTATCCACGAAATTGTTTCACAAATAAAATATTTTCCTACACATTGGAATTTTATGCATACGATATCAAAATTACCGTTAAGCAGACACATGCATACAAACTTAATTTACCCATAAATTTGTTTTATAATTTTAATTATTTTATGCACTGGTATTCGAAAAATTCCAAGAATTTTAACTAAATTCCAATAAATTGTGCAATTTGCACATTTTGCTTACGCAAAAGAAACCACCGCGATTTGGCATAAAAACCAAGTTTTCAGCACAAAAATTACACAACTTTATTTTTCAGGTATGAGAACTTTTTGTCAATATTCCACACAAAAGGCTTAAATTACTAGAGCAGACACTAAACATACACGCAAAGAAAAAACATGGTTGTGGTAAACATATTCTAAGAGCGACATATTATGATAAGAATTATGATTGTAGTCACCATATTAAGATTATTATTGAATCATAGTATGACTTAATATACTCGTAATATTACAACATAATATGTTTCCTTTAATCATATTATTATTCTGTTAATCATACTAAGTTAAGAAGTAATCAAATTATTGTCATGTTAATCATAATAAGCTAAGAAATTAATCATATTATTGTCATGTTAATCATAATAAGCTAAGAAGTAATCATATTATCATAATGTTAATCATAATAAATTTAGAAGCAATCATATTATGATACTGCACCTTTCATAGCTGTCATAAAAATACAAAATAAATTAAAATTTTTTATTTTGTGGCTACAATTTTTCTTAATGTAAATCAAATAGCGGAGTTCAATATATGGCTTTCAAAAGAGCAAATGAAAAATCTGTGGTTTTCATGGGCAACCGCGTATGTCCATTTTTTCGATTTTAAGATGTTGATGCCATATTGCCTAATTTTGAACGCTCTTTACCTTTTTTTTTAAATAAGATGGATCAATTCCGATTTTTTAACGTAATGACAAAGTTTAAAAAGTGCCCATAGTTTGATCTAGAATGGTTTTTCGGCTTGCCTGAAAAATTTGTTTTAAGACATACGCGGTTGCATATGAAAACCACAGAAATATCGTAGCACTTTTATAAAATATAACGAAAGCTCTGTGTGTTTTGTTGTTGGATTTTACAAAAACACTATGATATTTTTCATTTGCACTATTAAATCACTAATACTTGAATGAACTCCGCTAATATTTTAATTTCTTTAAACTTATTTTTTTTATGGAATTTTATCTTTTAATTAATTAACCCCTCACAAATAAAAAGACGACACAACTGCTTCATAATTATTTTACAAATGGCGCTAACATAATATTATTAGAGTAAAAATAGTTTGATTGCATCTTTAACATAATATGATAAATGTATAGAAAGTTATCTTGTTATGTCTATTAAATATCATGATATGGTTGTGAGAAATATAATATGTTTAGAAAGTTATCATAATTAAGTTGTTAGAAAAATAATTATTTTTCGGTACAGTAACTATAATATTGTTGATATTAAATAAAAATAACAATTATTTGTGTACGACAACAATATATTGTTACACTAAACATAGTGTTGTTGCCGTAACCATGCCCAACCATATTTTTCTCTGCGTGCACTTTAGTATTTAGTCCTTTGAACAAAAACAAGTCATCAACAAGAAGCGGCATCTGTCAACAAATCTTTATTTCACGTACGAATACTAGGAAATGTTATTATCCATTGATATGTGCATATCTACATATGGAAAACCCAATTTGCTTCATGGACAGTTTTTATTTTTTTTCTCTACTACAAAGGACCACATTTAAGCCATTTGTCTGTTGACACCAATATCTCTTAGTTGATGATGTTATTGACATTTTTGCATGTTGGCACCAAAAAAAAAAAAAAAACTGATTTAGTCTTACACAACATGAGTGGCTAGAAATTGGATGTACAATGTACATAAGTCTAAAAATGTTTTCTGAGTTTTCAAATGACATCATGTGGTGTAAAACAGACAGACAAGAGCGGTTGGAAAATATTGTGATTAGCAATAGGTCGGTGTTACACAGAAAGAACAAACTCGTACCTTTTTTATACACTTACTTTTAGTGCGAGCCGTAATTAAAAATTTAAGTACGAAAGTACTTAAAACAATCAAAAATGGGATTATTTTCGAAAACCAATCCCGGAATTTCTTAAATAAGTATACAATTTTTAAATCAAGTAACTAAAAGCTTGAACTCTTCGTTGGTCGTGCCACTCTACATTATATCGAGCCAAATCCGCAAAAAAGCTTAAGCGACATAATTTTCAATTCACAAAAGCATTACGTTTTTTTGAAAAGTCACAATAAAGTACAAAAATCACAATAGCATAACATTTTTTTATTTTTTTTTTGAAAAGCATAACTTCTCTTTAGAAAATTTACTATAGCATTAACTTTTCTCTAAGAAAAAGTCACACAACTATTAACTTTTCTATAAAAAAGCCACAATAGCAAAAATATTTAACAAGATAAGTCACATTTCATTACAGATTTTTTTTTTTTGGAGAAAAATCACAATAGCATAAAATAATCAATATAAAAAGTCACAAAAAAGTAAAATTAGGACAAACTTTATATAAAAAACTAGCTGACCCGGCAAACGTTGTTTTGCCATAAACCTTATTTTTAGATGTTACAGTATCTGCATGCTAAATTTTTAGAAAACCGGTTGATTAGTTCTGTGGTTTTCATGGGCAACCGCGTATGTCTTAAAATAAAATTTTTCAGGAGAGCCGAAAAAACCATTATAGATCAAACTATGGGTTAGATATTGCACCTTTTGAACTTTGTTTGAGTTAAAACATCGGAATAGGTCTATCTGTTTTTAAAATTTTTTTAAAAAATGTAAAGAGCGCTTAAAATTAAGCAATATAGCATCAACATGCCCATTGCCCATGAAAACCACAGAGTTAAGAAGATAATACAAATTATAGGCTTTAGTTCTTTCCAGATGTTACACTATTTTCCTACCAAATTTAAAAAAAACCGGTTGATTAGTAGGATATTTTAACCATCTTGCCCTATTTAACGCCCTATTCCCTATTTACTTTCTGATGTGACAGTGCCTGCACGCCACATTTTAAGAAACACTGTTGATTAGTTTAGAAGATTGGGGATGGGGAGCTTTTACCCCTTTTGCCTTCTTTCACGCCCTAAATAATACAAATTATAGTCTTCAGTTCTTTCCAAATGTTACACTATTTGCTGCCAAATTTCAAGAAAATCGGTTGATTAGTTAAGATGATATAAGGAGGAGGAACTTTTACCTCTCTAGCCCTATTTCACGCCCTAAATAATAAAAATTATAGGCTATACTTCTTTCCAGCTGTTACACTACTTGCCCCCAAAATTTCAAGAAAATCAGTTGATTTTTTAAGAAGATATAGGGAGGGGGATCTTTTAATCATCTTGCCCTATTAAACGCCCTATTGCCTATTTACTTTCTGATGTTACAGTGCCTGCATGTCTAATTTTAAGAAATCCGGTTGATAAGTTTAGAAGATTGAGGCGGGGAGCTTTTACCCCTCTTGCCTTCTTTCACGCCCTAAATAATAAAAATTATAGTCTACAGTTCTTTCCAAATGTTACACTATTTGCTTGCAAAATTTCAAGAAAATCGATTTATTAGTTAAGAAGATATAGACAGATGGAGCTTTTGTCCCTCTTGCCATATTTTACGCCCTCTAGCAATGTGAAATATACTTTACGACCTATTCTCATAAATTTCAAAAAACCCGTTTCGGAGGAGTTCAAAATGGAAGGCATTTCGTTGATATTTGTATGGGAATATATAGGAAAATCTAAATGCCATATCTCCAACGCCCTTGGGCCGATTTCGTGCAAACTTAACCTAAACCATCTACACACTATCCCGAACGTATCCTTTAATTTTGGTTGAAATCGGTCGACACATTAGTGGTGACATCAAAGTGTACACTTGATTTTATATATAAACTAGCTTAACCCGTGCGCTTCGCTACACTGCTTTAACCACTTCTTCAGTTGAGAGATACTTAATATATGCATCCTATGGGAGGTATTTCCCCCTGTGCCTACCGGCTTTATTTTTATTTTCAAAAGTGTAGCATACCATAAGAGTGACTTTTACAAAGTTTGAACATTCTCACTTAACAGTTCTTAAGATATGCGATATTAAACATTGGTGTCCCATGGGGGGTAACACTTCCCCCGCTGCTATTTTATTTCAGTTTTGGGGCTCTGAAGATCCTACTATCAAAAGTTCAACAAAATCCGTGCAGTGGCTCTTAATTATATTTCTATCTATGAGGGGTACTGCTCCTTCTCTGTCAACCCCGCCCATTTTTATATTGAAATTTAAAGTTAACCATAATAGTAGCTTTAACCACGTTTGAAGACTCTCCCTTTAATAGTTCTTCAGTTGAGTGATATTTAATATATGCATCCTATGGGAGGTATTTCCCCCCCTGCGCCTACCCGCTTTATTTTTATTTTCAATAGTGTAGTATACCATAAGAGTGACTTCTACAAAGTTTGAACATTCTCACTATAACAGTTCTTAAGATATGCGATATTAAACATTGGTGTCCTTTTGGGGGTAACACTTCCCCCGCTGCTATTTTATTTCAGTTTTGGGGCTCTGAAGATCCTACTATCAAAAGTTCAACAAAATGTATGCAGCGGCTCTTAATTATATTTCTATATATGAGGGGTACTGCTCCTCCCCTGTCAACCCCGCCCATTTTAATATTGAAATTTTCATTTTACCATAATAGTAGCTTTAACCACGTTTGAAGGCTGTCCCTTAAATAGTTCTTCAGTTGAGCGATATTTAATATATGCATCCTATGGGAGGTATTTCCCCCCTGCGCCTACCGCTTTATTTTTATTCTCAATAGAGTAGTATACCATAAGAGTGACTTCTACAAAGTTTGAACATTCTCACTGTAACAGTTCTTAAGATATGCTATATTAAACATTGGCGTCCTATGGGGGGAACCACTTCCCCCGCTACTATTTTATTTAAATTTTGGGGCTTAGAAGATCCTACTACCAAAAGTTCAACAAAATGCGTGCAGCGGGTCTTAAGATATGCGATATTAAATATTGGCATCCTATGGGGGGTACCAATTCCCCTGCCCCGATTTTGGATTTCAAAATCAACTAACCATCATCACTCCTCCCTGTACCTTCCCTAAAAATTTTATGGCAATCGGTCGAGCCGTTCTCGAGTTATGGAGTGACAATCAAAATGTACACTTCTTTTTATATATATAGATAAGATTTACAAAAGTTTTCTATAGTTCGCGTATTTTTTTAATTTAAATAGTATGTGTTAGTCAAAACAGTATTGGTACAGTTAATTATAATGTAAACACTTGGGTATTCATTCGGTTAACCGTTAATCGGTTAACTGATTAATTACTACCCGATTAACTGATCGGTTAATTTAAAATTGGCTTTTTTCGATTAACGATTAAACCGGTTAATTTTAGTCGATTAACCGAAGTAATAAAATTTTAAATTTTTTTGTAGTATTTACACATATATTTTTGTGTTTTACAAAAATGTATTTGTATAGTAAAATATTTTTCCTTCTTGTAATACATTCTTTAAATACAGTACAAGATAAGAATATGTTCGGTGCTGAGCTTTGTCAGGATGAGTCAGATGACGGACTGACAATAAAATAAACTCTCGATTGTAACACAAACAATCTTTTATCAGAATTCGGTTAATTAATTAATCGAAGCAATTAGAAGTGTTTAAAATTTTTTAAATTAAAACTGAATTCTAATTATGTCATAAAGGAGGATTTTAAATGTTTAGAGAAATACTTGAAAAGAATTGAGAAATAAGATAAGCTGCATTAAGGATTGCCTTCGAGATCTCCCTTTCATTCGTGAACATATGTACTTCTATGCCAAAGTTTATGTTTCTAGATAAAAAAAAAACAACCAGTTGAAAAACAAAAAAGTACCAAAAGTTATTCTCATCCGCTCATGACATTCCATGTTAAATTATTTTTATAGGTGCAATATTAATGACAATTGAAAAAATTACCAGTAACGGACAAAAAGTACCAAAAAGACACCTCATACAGACTCTCATTCACTGAGAACCTTGCAGGTCTGAGGACCTTAGGTCCAATACTAACCGAAATTCAAAAAAAATGCAAGTTAAATAACAAAATTGTACCAAAAAATTCTTATCCACTCAGGACGCTTATGTTTGTAGGTTAAATATTAACTTTAAATAAAGAAAGTACCATTGTAAAAAAAAATCTAAGAAAAGGAATTAAGTTTCCCATATTCCCCCTTTTTGGTACTTTTTTCTCCCCATTAAAGTATTAGAAATTGCAATATTGCATTGGGAGCCTGACAATTAACATTCGAGTTTCGAAAAAGTACCGAATTCGTATTTGGATTTTTTATATTTGTTTCGAATGTGATATTTACTTTATTTATATGTTTATTGGTTTAAAAGAAAGATGGGGTGACAAAAAATTTCCCAAATTACAGGTTTCAGCCGTTTACTTCCTAAAAAGGCCGAAATTCTAAAAAGTACCAGACACGTGTCCGCTTATTTTTCTTAAGAGCAACGATAGGTATTACATTTTTTTGTATCTCTTTTAGTTATGGATATATTTATAATATAACCGAATATATCCGTTTTTTACCCTTTTTACCCCCTTAACATTCGAACAAACTTTCATGAAAAGAACGCATATAATATTCTCTGAATTCTCGGGAGTTTGCAATAATTAGGTTTAACATTTTGACCCAAAGAGCTTGTGACCGGATATTTTTCTATTTCGCTCTTTCTGATTTAGTTTTCGAAACAACGTCGTTTTAAACTTCTAATGCTTCTGTTTTTTTTAAGACACTATGGAGTTACCTAGTTTTGTCAAAAAATGCATGGAGTTATCTACTTTTTACATACAAATTTTGTTCAAGAATGGTTTTTTTTTGTTATTTCATTGTTTTTTTTTTTACTAATAAATACCATATTAGAAATCATTTTTGCATTTTTATTTATTGATATTACTTAATTTATAACAAAACTTTAACCGATCAATTACAAAATTAACCGATTAGAAACCGATTAAACCTAAACCTCGGTTAATTAATCGAGCGATTAACCGATTATAGCAAAAGCCCGATTAAATGAATACCCTAGTAAACACAAATTGCATTTTTTTAAATTGTGCCCCTCTAATGGTAATCAGATGTTGTTGGCTATAAAAAAGGAATAAGTGTCGTGTTCATATTTATCTGCTTAAATGATTCTTGCTGGTGTTTAATTTTCTATTTAAGTGGGTCAATTTAATTAAAGTTATGTAAATTTTCACATTAACAGTGTTCATGCTTTTAAGGCTTTTAAGGGATACAAAACTTTCTGTACAGATGATAAAATTAAAAATATTTTGATGATAAAAAGTTGCCATAAGAATGTGCGTAAAAATTCGTGATTTCTTTAATGTCTTTATAGGAAACATGAAAAGACATGATTTTTAAAATATCTATATATTTAAGAGAAATACATACATACAAAAAATGTTCTAAAATTATTCAATATAAAAAAAATGCAAACTAAAATTTTGACAAATTCTGCTTCCAACACAGTCCTGCAACTAACCATCACCAGCTCCATTATTTCCCCGATGCGTTGTGCCGCCTCTGGATGTATTCCCGCCAATTTTTTCGCAACTATCTTCCATATTGCGTGGTGTCATGCCGTCCGAACTTAATTCCCAATCATCGTCATCCTCATCATCCTCCAGAAAAATTTCCTTATTAATATCTATCAGGTCTTCATGTCTCATTACATTTCTTTGTTGACTGGTACCAGCTCCCTCCAAATTTTGCTCATATTTTGATTCATTCATTTTCATTTGATTGCAAAAATTCTGTATGTGCTCGAGTACCTCGCGCATGCCAACTTCAGAAGATTTCTGCGATACATCTTCGGAAGAAGTTTTACGTGATTCTTTGGATTCTTGGGATGCGTTCTTGCTCCTTGCACTACTACACGGACAGCCTGTTGGCGCATTAGGCTTAGTGCACTCGTTACGTTGCAGCTTTGTGGAGCTCTTGCTAAGTTTAGGAGCACTTTTGCGTTTTTCCGGATTTTTCGATTCAGTTGTGATGTCAGGGCTTGGTGGCTTTACTGCGGCAATTAACGTTTGATGTTGATAAAACATTTTATCGTATTCCGATTTCATGCAAAGATAGCGAAAGTGTCGGGAATTTTCCTCACCGTAATGGACGATTTCTGTAATGAGAATTTAAGAGCAAAAATTTAAATAACGTGGATAAGTTAGGAATATAAAAAAAAATTTTCTATAAAAAGCTTTATAAGGTTTGAAATTTCACTACAGAAAACAGCGCTAAAATTTACGACTTAAAAAAAAATTTTTTTAAAATAATTCACAATAATGACCTTGAAAGCCTGCATTTTGGAAACCATATAAACTATTAAAAAATTCACAATCACAATCTTTCTACAGAAAATTTTCGATAGCAAAATTTTTTATACAGAATAATCAGAATAGCGTAATTTTTTTTGTTGAAAAACTACAATATCGTAAATTTTTTTTGATGAAAAATAACAATATCGTATTTTTTTCCTACAGTAAAATCACAATACAACAATTTGTCTATAATTAATCACAATAGCTTAAAATCACAATATCGTAAGTTTTTCTGTATGAAACAAAAACTTACATTTTTTTAAATAGAAAATCAGAACAGCGCGAATTTTTTTATGGAAAACTTACAATATTGTAAATTACAATAACGTAAAGTTTTCTAAGGCTAATCACAGTAGAGTTAGTTATTATAAAGAAAATCACAATATCGTAAGTTGTTCTGTAGAAAAAAGACAATAACAAAATAATAATTACAAAAAGATAAATTTTTTGTAAACCAAAATCACAACGCCTTAAATTAAAAACAATCACAGTTGCGTATTTATTTTAAAAAAAGTTTGTGTAGCGTAAATTTTGTTATAGAAAATTTGCTAAAACGTAAAGTATAAAAACAATTCTATATTCAATATTTGTCTATGCTTAGATCACAATACCGTAAATTTCGCTAGCAAAAAACTCAGAGTTTATTTTTCTATAAAAAAATCACAATATCGTAAAAATTTTTATAAAAAAATCACAATCACGTATATTTTTAATGAAGAACAACAAAAGCTTAAATATTTCCTTAGAAGAATTGCAATATCGTAACTTTTTCTATATACAAAGCACAATATCCTAAATTTCTCCATAGAAAATTCACTATATCGTAAATTTTTTTCATAGAAAATACTATATCGTATATTTTTTTCTGCAGTAAAGACACAATAACGTAAATTTTTCTATAGGCAATCACAAAAGTGTGCAGAAAAATCATAATAACGTAAATTTTTTTGCAGAAAAATTACAATTACCTATTTTTTTTTTATATATAATCACAATAGAATAGATTGTTGTAGAGCAATATAATAATGCATTTAGTTTTGCTGTAGAAAAATCACAACGGACAAATTTTTTTTTTAAATTGGAACACCTTAATTTTTGTTAAAAAAAATTCGCAAAAACGGAAACATTTCTGAAAAAAAGTTCAATATCGGAAATTTTGCTGTGGTACAATCACAATGCCGTAAATTGTTCTATCAAAAATCATAGATTTTTCACAAAGAAATTACAATATCGTAAATATTTTTATAAAAACAAGTCACAATAACGTATATTTTTTATAGAATAATCACCTTAAATCTTTTCAGAAAAAATATTACAATATCGTAAATTTTTCAATAGAAAAATCACAATATCGTAAATTTTTCAATAGAAAAATCACAATATCGTAATTTTTTCCATAGAAAAATCACAATATCGTAAATTTTTCCATATTAAATCACAATAACCTAAAACTTTCTGTAGAAGGGTCGAAATATATTTTAAGAAATTTTACAATTTCTTAAATATTTTCCGTGAAAAGTTCATTCTTTTAAAAACATCGTACATTTCCTTTGAAAAAATTTATGTTTTCATTAAAAAAATTTCAATTTTCCTTTAAAAAATTCACTTTTAAATGTTTGTATTGCAAAATACTCACTGTTAGTCAATTCGTTTTGTATTTGACTTAGCTTTGCATTAGAAGATTTCAGTTCGGCTGAGAAGCGTTCCACTTTGGTGGATAGTTCCCTGAAATTGCGATTAAGTAGTTCCGATATCGACTTCTAAAAGTTAAGAGAAGAATAGTTAAGTTTTTTTTTTAATAATTTTCTTCCGCTTCGAAAAGTTACCCCTATAGCTCCCTCGACAGTGCGTCGTATCAGCTCAAAGAATTCATCGGTGTCATCGTCTTTATCCTCGTCATGATTGTTATGACGATGACTGTGATGATTACGTTGATGGTGATGATGTTGGGAAACACCTTCGGCTGGAGCCTCTTTATAATGTCCATAGTGCTTGTTGTCATACAGAACAGGAGAATTTCTTTCGCCATGCATTGTATGGCTCTCCTTTCCAACAGTCTTTTCATTATGGAGTCTGCTTGACTGTCTGGCAGTCTTGCGTCTGAACGTTTCTTTTCCAGGATTTTGGTTTTTTGACGCTCCAGAATTGCTAGCTGCAGAAAGCTGAGGTGGCGCTCCATAAGGCGTATTTGAGCTGATAATATAACCACAATCACGTTCAACACCGTTTGCAGGTTTTTGGCTGCCGTTTTGATTCGTTGACATCACTTGAGATTTTGGTGTATCGAATTTGCCACCGTACAGTTCTTCAACGGCTTTACGTTGTTTTTGGCGCATCATTATTTTAAAAAATTAAAAGATGCTTATCTAAGGGTCTTGGAGTGGCAAGAAAAAATTATATTTAAGTATTTTGTGTATAAAATTTTAATTTTTTTTTTACAAAATGACTTTTCTGACTTTAATTTTTGTAAAAGTTTGATACAAATATTTTTGAATTGGGAAGTATCCATCATGAAAATTTAAACATTTTAATTTTTTTAACCGATGTCGACCAATTATCTTCCCGAATCATTAAATTTGCTTTAAAATGGCATCGATTTGTTTTTGCATATTGTTGCATATTTTGGTGAAAATGCATATTTTTGCATATTTTGGTTTTAAATGCATATTTTTGCATATTTTAACAGTTTTGAGTGATTTATATTTTTAAATTTCCATATTAAAAAAATGTTCTTCGAAAAATTTCCAAATTGTATAAAAAATACAAGATTTCGACAAAAGATCCTTAAATTTTTAACCGATGCAGAACCTTACATGGTTAAGGCTGCCATTTGTCCTAAAACAATTTATCGAAAACTGTTACATGCTACTTGATTGGCACATGGGTTACACCGAGTTGCGGAGGAAATTAGAAGCCAATTCGATAATATTGATTTATTGGTTTCATACAGGATTAAGTTCACTTAATAGTCAACTCAAATTAATTGATATGGCAGAAAGTAACATTATCATGTGGATGGAAAAATATCCCGACAAATAAAAAAAAAAACAAATCCAAAAACTGTTGCAAATAAAAATAGAGGATTTCAAAAAATAAAACAAATTTCAAATATTTTTGATCTAGAATCAAATGTGGGATCTAAATTAGAAAATTAATATTCTTCAAATGTATTTGCATCCTTGAAGTATGCCTCAACTTCGGTTGACGTTGAGAGATCATTTTCCATCTACGAAAGCTTTTTAACAGACAAAGGCTTACTTTTTATGATATAAAAAAGTATTTATTTGACTATGCAATTTAAATGATTTAGTTTCTATTTAAATTAACTGCCTGTTCATCTATTTCCGAACGAAGATTTCGTTCGCATAACTTACATTTAAAACAAAAACAAATTATAAAACATTGTTTTTGTTTTACATTAAAGTTAAGCGAACGAAGTCTTCGTTCGAAATCGATGAACAGGGGGGTAAGTTCTAAAAAATATTATACCTTTGAATAACAATAGAATAAAAACAACAATAGAATTTTTTATTTTGTTTTGTTTTAAATAAAATAAAAAAAAAACCAAACGGTTTTTTTATTGAAAATGGTCAAGTTTTTAGTGCATATTTTTTATTTTTTTAATGCATACTTTTGAATTTTTAGCGCATATTTTCGATTTTTTAGTGCATGAAAATCTCATCCCTATATATATGTATATATATGTAACATATATATTTAAAGAAGAAAAATAAGAATTATAAAAAAAAAAAAATACAGCTGAAATATAATTTTTAATAATTTTTTTTTGTAAAATTAACGAAAAAATAACGATAAATTTCAGGTGTTTTTATCAAGAATAAAAACTGGGAATTAAGCACGAATAACAAAATCTTTTAAAAAAAAAATTTTGTATTCCCAGAAATTGAAATTACTTTTTGATAATAAACAGGCAAGTGCACGGCCTGAAAA
The DNA here is from genome assembly GCA_930367215.1 of Pollenia angustigena. Taxonomy (NCBI): domain Eukaryota; kingdom Metazoa; phylum Arthropoda; class Insecta; order Diptera; family Polleniidae; genus Pollenia; species Pollenia angustigena. The sequence goes on from OV884056.1 coordinate 75,668,596, forward strand.
AACACTAAATTGACAACATGCTTTTGTAAGTTGTTGTGGTTTTTATTTTGTTTTTCTTAACATACTTACAACTACAATTAATGTTGAGAGAATTTCAACTAATTGTAGTGGGGAATGTAAGATGAGATAAACCCACTGTTTATTGTTGATGTGTTTTGTTTAAACTTTGATATTATTACAAGTAGAACTGTTGCTTATAAGTCTTATACGTTTAACAGTTTTATTTGGTTTAATATCTTTAGTTTTTCTAAAATCTTTATGGATGAAGTTTCCTGATGATCTGGCCTAAGCAACCAGTGAAATGCGCATAGGAATAGCTTATCCCATCAACAATAAATTTCAAGTGTTTTTGTCAAGTATAAAAACTGGGAATTAAGCACGAATAACAAAATCTTTTTAAATTAAAATTTTGTATTCCCAAAAATTGAAATTACTTTTTGATTAAAAAAAAACATTAATTTTTTCTAAACCAAAAAATGTAAGAATTTTCAAATTTTTTTGTAGCAGAAACATATTTAAAATTTTGTATCATAAAAAAATTTACGATATTTTTTATCCTAAAAATTTACGATATTAAAAATTTTATATCAAAAAAATTTTACGATTATTTATATTTTTTTATCTTAAAAAAATTTACGGTATTTAAAACTTGTCTTAATAAGAAATTTACTATATTTAAAATTTTTAAAATTAAAAAAAAATAACATTCATTTTTTCTAAACCAAAAAATATAAGAAATTTTAAATGTTTTTGTAGCAGGAACATATGGTCATATCCGTCAAAAGGTCCACCGTGACCGAAAATTTAAAAGTTATTAAAAGCTGATTATTCTACGATAATGTTATAGAGAAATATTTAGATTTTACTAATTTTATAAATTTATCCATAAATTTGTTATCTTAGATGAACAATTAGACTGCAAAGTTATGCAAATGTAATTTTTTTATACCCTCCACCACAATTAGTTGTGAAGAGGGTATATTAAGTTTGTCATTCCGTGTGAAATTTTTTTATTAGTCATCTCAGACCCCATAAAGTATATATATTCTGGGTCCTTGAGTAATTCTAAGTCGATTTAGCCATGTCCGTCTGTCCGTCTGTTGTAAATATGGTTAAAAATATTTCAGGTTTCTTAAAAAGTTTTATGACACTAAAAAATTTACTTAATTAAAAATTTTGCTTTAATTTATTTAATTGAAATTTTTTACTAGAATAATTAATTTAGTAAAATTTACATATGGGCATTTCCATCATGTCGAACGTGACCATCGTACACATTTAAAGTTAAAAAAAGTCAAAATAAAACGTATATTTATTTTGGCAATAGATTCAAGTTATAGCTTTTAATTAGCCCTATAATTGGTGCTATTGTTCATTTTGATAAATTGTTTCGTTTTTAAGAAAATTGCAAAAAACAAGGCATTTGCGCGTGACGAAAACAGAAGTGGTTTTTGTGGCCATTTTTTCGAATGCCGATTTCAGCGAAACCTGAGGCAATTTTTGAATGAAAAAATTGTAGAATGTTATGCACTTATACCTCTCAAATATGGCTGTCATTTTAAATAAAAATAATGTATACTTTTTTTTTATTTAGCTTTAATCGCTGTCGCACGTGATCTGTCGCACATGACATTTTTTTCCATCATGATATATTTGTGGATTAGACCGGGTCGACCACCATACAAAAAAAAAAGTTGTGCTAGTCACCCTCTAGAATGAAAGATATGTCAATGAAGTTTCTAAAACAGAAAACATTTTTTTTGCCACGCCCCAAAATACAGCTCTTTTGGTTTTTATATTTAGCTCTGCCATTTAAAGTCCGATCTCATCATATTGCATATCGTTTTTCATGGCTTGATAATGGCTTCATTTTTGTCTTTAGTGACTTTTTAATCCGACCTCAAATTCCAAATGTCCAATTTTTTTTTACGTGCCAAGAAAGTCCTTCTTAAACTACGTATGTATAGATTTTAATATGCCCACTTTTATTACACAACTACAAATTAAGCCCCTTTTTTCTTTTTCACATACATACTTCATTAAATCAGGTAGAAGCCAATACAAGCAATAATATTAAAATAAAAGGTATATTTATAAAGTTTAAAAAACTTTAAGAAAAATGTTTTTGCCACGCCCTAAATTACAGCCCTTTTTGTTTTATATACATATATAGCATCGTCATTTAAAGTCTAATCTCATCGTATCGTATATCATTGTTAGTGGCTAGAATATGGCTTTATTTTTAAATTTAGTGCTTTTTTTTGCTCATCTAGATTTAAATGATTGAAATGTATATATTAACATAAATAAATCATTTACATACATATATAAAAAATTATTTTCAAATTATTAATTTTCAAACTTACGATGTCGCACGTGAACAACTTTATATAAGTACCAAGATCACAAATCTTGCTATTTTACAGAATTTTTTTTTTTATTTTAATATTATAAAAAATCTCTGTTTGGCCAGGTAATTTGATGAACTTTCTACTTTTACTTTCGACGCATTGATAGAAAATTATGTTTTTCAATGTCGCACATGACATCGAAATATGAGATAATACAAAGAAAAAAATTACAGTTATTTGCAATCGCATAGTTTCTTGTGCATTCTATTTTGACACTTTGTACCTTCCGAAAGGTTTTAGAGAGAAAAAGTCAATGCATAATGTCTCTCTTAAACAACTGTTATCATAGCAAAACGTACAATAGAAATATCCAAATAAGAAAAGTTGCACTTGTTCCACTTTGCATTCATAAATCTTGAAATGGGTTATAAATAAATATAAATTTTTTTTACTTTTATTAAATTTGATTGTTTTCCTGTTAAAATATGATAAAACAAAGTCTTTTCAAGAACTTATAATTTTTATACCCACATCACAATAGTGGAGAGGGTATTATGCATTTGTGCTGATGTGTGTAACGCCTTAAAATATTGGTCCTAGACCCACCTTAAAGTATACCGATCATATTAGAATCACTTTCTGAGTCGAACTAACGATGTCCGTCCGGCTGGCAGGCTGGCTGGCTGGCTGGCTGGCTGGCTGGCTGTCCATGTAACCTTGTGCGCAAAGTACAGGTCGCAATTTTGGAGATAATTTGATGAAATTTGGGTCATAGGTTTTCATTGGCACAAGGAACAAGCCTATTGAAAATGGGCCGAATCGTAGGACCACGAGGGAAGATAAGGGGAAATTTCTTCCTCTCAGAAACTATCAAACCGATTTAAATGAAATTCAAAACATAGATAGAGCCATATCTATACGGACACAAAATGTATGCATTTTTTAAAAAATAGGACCACGAGGGGAGATAGGGGCAATTTCTGCCTCTCAAACCGATTTTAATGCAATTTAAAACATAGATAGATCCATATCTATATGGACACATTAGCTATACAGTTTTTCAAAAATAGGACCACAACGGGAGGTAGGGGGCAATTTCTGCCTCTCACAAACTTTCAAACCGATTTTAATGAAGTTTATAAACATAGATAAATCTATTTTTATATGGACACAAAAGCATGATGTGTTTTTAAATACTGTGGTGTAGGGTATCATATGGTCGGGCTTGACCGACTATACTTTCTTACTTGTTTTTGTTGCGGTGGACCTTTCGGTGGAAATGCCCATATTAAAAACTTTAATTTAGAAAAATTTACTTTAATGAAAAAAAACTACGTGGTTTAAATTAAAAAAAAAAAAAAAAAAAAAATAAATTTATTACGTAAGTGAAATGTTGTTATAGGAAATATTAAGTTATTCAAATATTCCTGTAAAAATTAACGTTATTGAAACTTTTCTTAAGATTATTTTAGGTTATTGAAATTTTTTTAGAAATAATTAACGTTAATCAAATTTTCCTTAAAGAAATTAAAATTATAGAAATCTTCCTTAAGAATGTTTACGTTATTAAATTTTTCGAACAAAAAATTACGTTACTAAGTTTCGTTTGATAAATTTATTAATCATTTATGAATACGGGGGTTAATCTTTTTAAACAAATGTTCTACTGTTATAGAAAATTTTACGTTATTTAAACTTTCCACTGAAAAAATTTACGTTATTGAATTTTTCCTTTGAAAAATTTATGTAATTGAAATATTGCTTAAAAATATTTTACCTTATTGAAATATTTTTATGATAAAAATCCCGTTAATCAAATGTTTTCTTGAAAAAGAATTGCGTTAAAAAATTTTTCTTTTACCAGAAAAATATTTTAAGCAATGAGAATAAAATTTTAATTTTAAAAATTTACGTAACTGAAATTTGACTACAAAAAACGTTGTTGAATTTAATTTTTTTTAGAAAAATTTTGGTAGTTGAAATTTTTCTTAAGTGTATTTGACGTTGTTGAAATTTGCCTTAAGAATAATTTACGTAAATCAAATCTTCCTCAAATTATTATTGCAATTTTCCTCGAACAATATAACGTTATAAAATTAAAAAAAAAAGAATTGAGGTTATTTAACTTTTAAAAAAATTATTATAAAATATTTATTTTTTGTAAGAAAAATTTACGTAACTGAAATTTGGCTGCAGAAAATGTTACGTTATGGAAATTTTTCTTTAGAAAAACAACGTCATAAAAAATTATTTTTTTTTTATAAGAAAAATTAACGTAACTGAAATTTGGCTGCAGAAAATGTTACGTTATTGAAATTTTTGTTTAGAAAAACAACGTCATAAAAAAGTATTTCTTTGTTACAACAAAAATTGACGTAACTGAAATTAGGCTGCAGAAAATGTTACGTTATAGAAATTTTTCCTTAGAAAATATTACGTAATAAAAAAAATTTCGTTACTGATCTTTTTAATCATTTTTAACAATTATTCTGGAATAATAACGTTATTTAAAATTTTCTTAAAAATAGTTTATGTTATTGAAATCGTTCTTTACAACAATTAAAGTTAATAAAATGTTTCTTACAAAATTTGCGTTACTAAAATTTTTCTTAAAGAAATAAATGTTATAAATTTTTTTTTTTGTTAAATTACGTTACTGTTCTTTTCAATTTTTTTTTTAAAATTATTCAGGAATATTTATTTTTTGTAAGACAAATTGACGTAACTGAAGTTTTGCCAAAGAATATTTTAAGTGTTTGAAATTTTCCTTTAAAAAAAAGAATTTTTTTTTATTAAAAAAAAAATTACGTTAATTAAATGTAGCTTAATAAGTTTACGTTATTGTAATTTTCCTTGAACAAAATTACGTCATAATTTTTTTTTTTAAAAAAATTTACGTTACTTTTCTTTTACTCTTTAAAACTATTCTATTCTAAAAAATAATTCTCAAGAGAACATTTACGTAACAAAAATTTTCCTTTAGAAAAATTTACGTTATTGAAATATTTCTTAAGAATATTTTACGTAATCGAGATTTTTTTTTAAAAACACTTACGTTATAAAACACTTTTGTTAAAAAAACTTCAAGTTACGGAAATGTGTTTTTTTTTTGCAAAACTAAAGTTATAAAAAATGTTTACAATTCCGTTTAATCTTTTTAAACAAATATTCTGAAATATTTATTATTTTTAATCCCCATGATTCACATTAAAACGCTTAATTTATGGGGAAATAAAAATTAAAATAAATGCGAATGACTGAATCAACAAGCAAATCAATGAATGAGTGAATGTGATATTGAGTATTTAACAATGGCATATAAATATTAAGTAAACAAATAAATAATTTTATGGTCATTTAATATTTTTTTTTTTTTTTTTTTTTTTGAATATTCTGCATTAAATTATTTTTCATTTTGAACACGTTTCAATTCTACCAAAGAAATTGAAGAAACAATCTTAAAATTTAAATTGCACCATAAAGATTTAAAAACTTACAAGATCCTACAACTTTGTACATTTTGTTTGAACTGAAAATATTTGTTTTGAAAAAATCGTTGGTTTTATTTTTATGGAATTTTTATTTTCTTTTCATTTAAAATTTTGCATTTATTTTTTTCTTCTTTCTTTTAAATAAACATGTTTCGTTTTAATAATCATAAATAATTTAAGTTTATTTTTTGCCGATTGCCATTTATAATTCTAAAAAAAACCGGCACATGATTTACATTTAAAATTCTGTAACGCCATCATCAGCAACGTCATTAGTTGCGGGAAATTTCTGTATATTTTTACACATTTGTTTATTTAAGTAAATAAAGTGTTTCGAGTATGAAATTAAATGATTTACGTTTTATGAGTTTTTTTTTCAATTTTTTTGTGTGTTTTCTTTTATGGAATTTAATTTATCACACGCACTCACTTGCTCTTGTACGCAAATAAATTATGACAATTATGACACAACAGTCACTGGTCGTTTGACAAATAACGTGACAGTTAGACTGCTAAAGCTCATTAACACGTCAATCATTCATTTGTGTGTTGTTTGTTGTTATTAATTAGTTTGAAAAGTTTTTCTGGGACAGTGGTTCAACGAAAAGCGCAACCAAGGAAACTCTTAAAACAATTTTGAATATTTTGAAATCCTTTTCCCGCTCCATTCACATTTTAGTAGTATCGAAATGTGAATAGGAAATGGGATTTTCTACAAAGGTGCACCTAGTGCGGAAAGTTTTCTGAATGTCATTCACTTGGGAGTGACCAGAAACGATTCCTTTGTCTGACTTTCCAAGCAGCTCACTACTTCCGGTCTTAGACTAAGTATTTCCTGGGCAATGGCATTTCAGATTCCTCTGATAGCTAGCTAATGTAAGAGAGGGGCTCAGTCAAGTAACCTGAATGGTTACAGTACATCTTAACGTCTCAGGCAAGTAGGTAAATAATCATGAATATTTACTGAAGCATGACTGCATCGTGGATGTGGTGATTTAATCCAAGTCCAGTGTCTGCCTGGAGGCTATGCTGGCAGCACTAGCTCCAGGATCGGATGCTTTAGCAAAATCAGCTACTCATCTTAAATTTTGAAGATTACAGAAACCACAACAAATGAAAACAATAACCAACAGACTAAAACGATGACGACCTTCAGCTTGAAAAAATGGACACGATTTGGAACCTGGAATGTCCGTACGCTCTTGGATACCACTCGTCTTGCACAAGTGTGTAAAGAATTTAAAAAATATAATTTGCTCTTTATTAGCCTTTGCGAAACCAGATGGCCTGAATGTGGAGAATTCGCCACATCACATGGTCTAACTCTCTTATTCTCCGGCCGACCATCAGATCAACCGAAAATGAGTGGGGTAGGCATTCTCTTATCAAGAGAAGCAGAAGATGCCGTCATCGAATGGAAACCACACTCTGACAGGATTATCACTGCCCGTTTTCGAACCCGAGCCAGAAACGTAACTTGTGTGCACTGCTATGCTCCAACTGATGTTGCAGAACCGCCGGTGAAAGAGGATTTCTATGGCCTCTTAACAAGGGTTACTGCATCTATAAACCGCGGAGACATCATCTTTGGATAACAAACTCACTGTGCGATGACTTAAAGGAAGGCCTTATAGTTAATATGCCAAAAAAGGAGACCTACAACAATGCAAGAATTGGCGTGGCATAACCCTTATTAACATCGCAAACAAGATTATCAAGTTATCCACAAAAGGCTATCAGTCGCATTTGATCCGCTTCTCCGCAATGAGCAGGCTGGCTTTCGCCCCCACAGATCATGCATTGACCATGTCGGCAGCTTACGGATTATAATTGAGAAATCTGTTGAGTGGAGAACTCCGCTCTACTTGATATTCATCGATTTCAGAAAGCATTCGATACGCTCTCCCATTCATCCATATGGAGTACGTTAGCATGCAAAGGCACCCCAACAAAAATAATTGATATTGTTAAAGCGCTATATCACAACGCAGACTGCCGAATTCTTCATGATGGCTGTATTAGTTACTCATTCCCAATCAAAACTGGAGTGAGACAAGGTTGTGTTCCGTCGCCCCTACTTTTTAATATCGTCCTAGACAACATAATGAGAAGAGCCACATGTGAACAGAGGGGAATAACTTGGGGACTCAACAGAAGGCTAGAAGATCTCGACTATGCCGACGCCATATGTCTACTATCCCACAACTTCAATGACATGCAGGCTAAGATCAATGCAGTACAAACAGAAGCAGCTAAGGCTGGTATGAAAATAAATATTGGTAAAACTAAGGCAATGAGAATTAATGCTTCTAACAACAGAGCATTCGCAAGAGACGGAAAGAAACTTGAAGATGTATCAACGTTCTGCTATCTCGGAAGTCTTCTGACTATAACAGGTGGCTCTGCAGATGACGTAAGAAACCGAATAAAAACTGGTAAGCACTCCTTTGGCATTCTAAACCCCATATGGAGATCAGCACATATCTCGAAAAGGACCAAGATAAACATATTTAACTCCTGCATAAAATCATCTCTTCTCTATGGATGTGAATCGTGGAATGCAGCACAGAAGGATGTCATCTCGCTACAGGTTTTTATAAATCGCTGCCTGCGCAGAATTTTAAAAATATTCTGGCCAGTTACGATCTCCAATGAAATGCTATGGGCCCAAACCTTGCAAATCCCCGTAAATGTCGAGATCCGGAAAAGGAAATGGCGCTGGCTAGGCCATACATTACGAAAACCCGTTGACGATATCACAAGACAAGCTATTGAATGGAATCCGCAAGGAAGCCGCAGAAAAGGATGACCATCACACACCTGGCGCCGTCAAGTCGAAATTGAAGCGGCTAAACAAGACAAGAGCTGGAACGAAATAAAAACACTTGCATCGGACAAATCAGAATGGAATAATTTTGTTATGGCCCTATGCTCCTTATAGGAACTACGGGAACTTATGCCTTAGAAAAAGCTTAAAAATATGTTCTGTTACGAAATTTAATGTAATAATAATGAAATTATTGTGAATAATTAATAAAACAAATTTATAAAGTAGCACCTATCTTTTCCATGTGGTATTAGGATAGGAAGAAATGACAGGCAGTACTCACTAGACACATTTAGACCTAAAAATCCATCAAGATACCATCTAGTTCCACTTACAGAACAGCCACCCTAGAACCTACCCATAATTTTGACGAAATTTAAAATCTCGAGAGACAGAGATACATTCAATCCGTCAAAGATGGTGGAGACCATTCCGGCTAGTCGTCATCTCGCCAGTTCCGGACAGTGACAAAAAAGATGTTCTACGTCCTTCTCCTCATCGGACGTTGTACATGCCTACCTGTAAGACAGTGTCCCGTGACAACATAAACAAAAAGTAATACGTCTCTTTTGGTCATCGCTATTTGAGACATAGTGCGCCCGACATCAATGCGGGGCCATAATTGCCTGGCAGACCTGCATCCACATATAGGTGCAGCCAAAACTCAAGTTTGGAATATAGGCTCGGTACTGGTTTAACTTAACAAGCCTTTATATGTTGGGTAGAGACTGTGGCGTGTACTCAAATTGCGCTTAGTAAGACTTACTACATGGTTAAGAGCTGACATTTGCTGTATTCTATTGTGATGCTGACTGTACGCGGTTCCCCCCGGGGGTACGTAGGCATACATTTCAGGGATATTAAGCGTTTTGGTGCTTCATCCTCGGGAAGTACAGGTTTAGCCAATATCCGTTATTCGACAGATAAAATATTGTCAAGCCTTCTTTTATTCTCAAAGGTTAATCAGAGCTAACTAGAGTTTTTTTATCTGAAACCACGGGTACCAGAAGGCACAAGGACATGGTGGCTGTGGTTATACCCACAAAAAGCGGAAAGGGACATATAAAAAGTCAGGTTTATGGGCTAATTTTGCATTCATTATAGGGAAATTCGGCCTGCTAGCGCATCTCGCAGGTGCTGCTGCTAATCAACAAAAACTGTTTGCCTGTGAGCAGTAAAGGTTACACTGAAAATAAAAATTAATCTATCCGTACTTAAATCAAGTGAGAGTGCATTGCAAATTGAAAGGAATTGAAAGGCAAAACTTCATTGTGTGGCCTCCAAGTTCAGTAAAAGCGAGATCAAAATTAATGTCAAACTATGTTTAATACAAGAATTTCTAAGAAGGTTTCAATCTCAAATACGAACTTAAAATAGTCCGAAAGTGAGATTACATTCTTACCTTAACACTTACAGCCAAGAGAACCAGAAAGAGAGAGAGAGAGCGACAGCGAATATCCCCCATTTTGTTTACAGAAGGACTCACAATTAGAAGACATCAGCAGCATGATTTTCGTAATGATTATACTTTGAAAAGATGTTATGTTAAACTAAATAAATTTAACAAATAGAGTTCGGGACGGCGGGCGGGTATGTTTTTCTTCTTGCAGTGTTGTAGTTGTTTCTACACAAAAAAAAGCAAATCGTTTTTTAATTACGTTTGAATGGCTGTTATTGTTTCTACAACACACTTTCATGAACTCACGATTATGCACGCATATAGATCGCAGTGGTTTTTGAAAGTCATCCCATTTTGGATTGTTTTAAGAAGCTTTTTCTATTATTTATACCTAAATATTTAAGAACGAAAGTAAAGAAAATTTAGTACAAGTTTTTTCTCTCTGTGTAGTTAGCTCAAGCTCCTAAGCAAAAGGCGAGTGTAAATTTCTACAGGATAATACGCAAACAATTGCGCTCTTACATGGGGACGTTGGTGAACGTATTGTTTTCGAGCAGTGTTTTTGACCCAGTAATAAACGCATCTTAAAATGAGGCTGTAGTGGGTTGTTATTAAGCATATCTGCCCACTATATTCCTCGAAGGAAGGCTTGTGAGTCATAACTACTTCATGTTGCCCTCTCGAAGGCTCTGAATATTATAAGTTATATAAGTACGACTTTCTGTATTTCCACAGGGTGTTTACAATTAAAAAACCTATTTTCTAAAGATGTGTCCTTGATGAGTGTGATGATTCTGTGGGGTAAGTGTTTGGTCAGTTTACATAAATTTTAAAAAATGTTAAGCTTATATTCCTACCAAAATTTTGAAACAATCGAAGAACAAAAACAAGCTATTAGTCTGGGTTCACATTATGAATTGGTGAGAGAGGAAGATAACATGCTGTAATTCTCTCCCCTCTCACCAACAAACTCACACCTTCTGAAGTAAAACTTAGGTTTATTTGTGGAAGTGTGCCTGATACGACAGTTTATTCGCGTTCTTTATCGGGTAAAACCTTTCAAAGGAGCTTGTTAATTTTGAAATACTTCGTTCTACCTAAAAAGTCTTAGAACAAGTTTCTGTTTTTCAAATAAGGTCAACTGGCGACGCCAGTATTGATAGCTTTTATGACGATTACCTTAAATTTGTTAAAAACGTTAGAAGGATTTCGTGAAATTGTCTTAAATTCTTAAGGAATATGATAATCCAAATGCCCAAGATTAAACTTAAAATATTGCAATTCCAAGTACTCAACGTTATATCCTTGCTGAAAATCTTTTTGGTTTTTTCTTAGCTCCAAAAATGGTGTTCGCAAGGAAGAATATTTTCAAAATAGAATAGGAACCATATCCTATTAGAGATATGGCTTTAACTGTGCTTGTTTTTACTATAGAATTTTTAAGTCTTTCTTAAGACTTAATTTTCAAAGAAATCGAAATCGAAATCGGGAGGGTAGCCTTATCTAATTCCTGGAGTACTGCCTTGAAAAAAGATACTGAAATAGAGATCTGGGGTCAAATTAAGGTAATCGATCGAAGTACCAAAGCGATTTAAATGGAAATTTCGATCGATATCAAATGCCGTAATTGGCCGCCTGGTTTTGAAACGAATTGCTTTTTGAAATAACAATGAATTTTCTTTGGATTTTCCAAGAAGTGAGTACCAAAATTATTGACGAAGTCGGGACGATAGTCTTCTGATTAAATTCCAATATAAGATCGAAAGTCTGCTGGAGATCTTATTTAATTTATGTTTGCTTTGTTAATCAATTTTCCACCAAGGTAAGGTCTTTCCAAACAAATCCCCAAAGTCGGCACAGCAACCTTATAATCACATTCTGACGTCGGGTCAAAAGTCTGTTCGGGATCTATTTTAACTTTGCTTACTTCTTTCATCAACTTTATATTTTCATAGTTTTCTTTAAACTTGACTTGTAAAGCCTTTTATAAGAAAAATCAGATCGAAAGCCTGCTCGAGATCTTGTTTTATATGGGTTTGCTTAAGCTAATGCCCTTAAATTGGCTTGGTCTTTACCAATAAGCTCCAGACATCGAGTAAAAAGTCTGTTGACTAATTTTTATTTTCTTAATTTTCCTATGACTTGAGTTGCAAAGCTTTTTATTAGAAGTTTAACTTTCAAGAAGCTTTCAAAATCGAGCTAGTAGCCTTTTTTTTAGCTGGATCCAAGACTTGGGAGATTCTTATTGTGTTGGTATTATGAAAAAAGGCTATGAGGAAAAGCAAATAGGGAGTAGTGTTTGAGAACATTTGAATTGAATATTTCCAAATTGCAGCCAACTGGGAAGTCTTGTGTTGTTCGATACATTGGAAAGTCGACAACGAACGAATGTGATCTACTTGAAGCACCTGCCCAGATATGGGAGTTGTATTTCATTTAAGGTCGGATATAGGCGATATAAATAGTGGAGAGATCAGACGGGGTGAAGTAGTTCTTCTACCGTTTAAAGAAACCAAGACAGTTTAATGCTTCTTTGGACACTTGAAAAACATGTTGGTCCCAACGAATATCACATTGAATTTTCATGCCTAGAAAATCAAGAGTGTCAGCCTATCAACCATAGGGAGCACGATCTTTTGTTTTCTCACATATTGTGCTTAAGCTTTTTTATTGCGATAATTTATGTGCCATTCTAGTACTCCTTTAGCCTACTGTGGCTCAGTTGTGATAACATTTTTACACAAGTAGGTGTATTTTTTTTTTGCAATTTTATTGTCGATATTTAAATAGTTCCGATAAATTAATTAAATATTCTTTGCCATTTAATATAAATTTAAACAAAATAATTATAATACAATAAATAGCAAATCAAAATGAAAATTTTGGGTATTTTGTGTGGTAAGCTAAATTTATTTTGTAATTAATTGCCAAAAAATATTTATTGACCTTTTCGGCGTGTTACACAACATAAATGAGGTGAAAATAAAAATAATTAATTTGATTTTAATTAAAATTGTATTAAATGAAATCTCTTTAAAATATAAATATTCGCCTAAAATTACACTTGAGATGAAAATAATAATAGTTTGACATTTGTAGAAGATTTCTAAAGTTTTTAATCTTAATTTTCTGTTTGGAACTCCATTTGAAATTAAGAAAAAAATAGAAGTTTAAGCATTTTTAAAGAAAAATTTTAAGATTTTTTTGTTATCCTAAAAAAATTCGCAAACTTTGACTCACTTTCTTCATGATCTTCGATCTCACACTTGTTTCCGTGAGTCACTTTTTTCCGTTTTAGTAAATAATATATCCGTTAATATATTTTCTCGTCCGACATGCTTAATTTCTTTAATTTTGGTTAAATTATATCAATGTAATTTATTGCCTTTGATCTTAAATACATTAAATCATAAATTCTTCAAAATTCACTAACTCTCGGAACCCAGCCGCTGCAATACAAATGTGTAAAACTGTCTGTTCTTGTTTGTTTTCACGTCTTTAATTTTATGTTTTTTCGGTGTTCATGTTGACAACTGACAAATTTATGAAGAATTTTTAAAAAATGATTAAAAATTTTTCACTGCAGAGTTTCCCATTGAGGTGACTAAGGAATCTTTTTAGAACTAAGAAATTTTGCACAAATTTGCTATTTATAGTAAATTTTGCAATAAATTGCTATTAATAGTAAATTTTGCACAAATTTGCTGTTTATAGTATATTTTGCACAAATTTGCTTTTTTGAATTAAATTTTGCACAAATTTGCTATTTACAGTAAATTTGACACAAATTGCTATTTGTAGTAAATGTTGCACAAATTTGCTATTTATGGTAAATTTTACATAAATTTTCTATTTTGCACAAATTTGATTTTTTTAATTAAAATTTGCACACATTTGCTATATACATATGTATATGAGCAAATTCAAAAATTTACGACACCTAGACATTTTTTTTTTAATTGTTTTTTTTTTGTCTGACATCAATGTTGATTTGCGTGTGTATAAACCGATATTTGAGCATGTGAAATCCGTTCGCGTTAATCATTTTTATTACACGGCGCAAATTTTACTGCGGTTTAAAGTTAAAAATTAAAAAAAAAAATATAAAAATTACAGTTTTTGTTAAAATTGAAAAAGGATAACGCGTGTGGATAATACCCCTTAAGGGCTTTCTTAGCACACTAAAATATTTGTAAAAGCTTGAATACTTTTTAAAATACACTGGAAAAAAATATAAAAAAATTTTTTTTGATCGTGTATGCATATAAAAAATTTATTTAAAATTGTTAAACATTTTACAAAATTACGGCTAGTATAAGACATAATTTGCAATATTTTGGGAAAAACACTATTTGGCTATCGCTAATCAAATATTTCATACAAGGATGCTTTTTGAGGGTAGAAACATTTTGTTTCCTCCATAAAATTTTAAATCCTTAAAAATTTTTGGTGCGTTTTCAATTTTAGGATCAAGCTCAGTAAAGTCTTCTATTCGATGTACGTTTGAGCGGAATTGATACAGCGCTTCAGTTGTCACAAGGCGAAATGTGTTTGGAAAAAAACTGCCGCTGCACGCGCCACGGTTGAAAAAAATTATTTTTTTTTGCACTTTATCAGTTTAGTCCGTCGCGAAGAATCTATTTAGATACCTAAACATGTTTCCATGACATGTTTTGATATAAAAAAAAGCTTAAAAATAAATTGTTTTTTTGCAAAAATTTTCAAAAGTTCATAAAATGTTTGCGTTTAAAAATTTTAAAGTGCGTTTTCGCCTCGGAGGTGCCCTTTACGAAGTTACTCACATCACGCAATACACTAGCCAACTTAAAAGGCAATTCAGATTGTCAGACGCAAAAAAGATACATTTTTAAAAAATTTCTTTTAAGTTTGTGATGTCCGTGATACGTTATTGGTGCGCTGACACCAACTTGATACACCTCAAACTTTATAAAATTACGCAGTTTTTTTAATTCTGCGCTTAAAACTCATTTTTATTAAACGGCGCAAAAACTCTATGCAAAATCTTCAAAAATTTCTAAATTCGGAAAATTTTGGTTTCACTTTGAAACACCATGCAACTTTTCACGCAGCAGCGATATCAAAATTTTTTTAGTGGATATATCCTCCAAGTCTAGTGACTAAATTTTGTATGGGTTTGGATCTAAAAGCTTAAAACTATTACAAAGAAAACGGAATGAATGAAAAAACTCTTGGAAGTTTCAAGTCGTTTTTTTAATTTTTCGAATTTTAGATGACCACCAATTCTTAAGGTGAGGACTTTTCAACGTAAAACTTTGCACGTCATATCCTTCAAGTATAGTCATCCAAACCCTGTACAACGTTTTTTTCAATTCATAAAACTTAACGAAATAAGAGCCATAGTATGTCGGTTTCAGCAGGTGCTCAAAAAATTTGAAGTAGCCCATATATTTAATTTTGTAGATATTTGCTATGTTATAGTAAATTTCGGACCAATTTCACAACATTGATATTAATAGTAAATTTTGCACAAATTTGCTATTTATGGTCGATTTTGCAGATATCTGCTATTTTATAGTAAATTTCGTACCAATTTATAGACAATTTTGCACAATTTTGATGTTAATAGCAAATTTTGCACAAATTTGCTATTTATAATAAATTTGTGCAAAATTAACTATAAATATAAATATTCAATTAACAATTTGTTTGATTGAATAATTTGCGTAATTGAATTTAGAGTGTATTTCAAATACACTGTTTAATTTATTCAATTAAAAATTTAATCGATTTAATGCAAAAATTTTTGCATACATTTGCTATTTATACTTAATTTTGCATACATTTGATATTTATAGTAAATTTTGCACAAATTTTATATTTATAGTATATTTCGCAAAAATATGCTATTTATAGTAAATTTTGCATAAATTTGCTATTTATACTTTATTTTGCATACATTTGCTATTTATACTTAATTTTGCATACATTTGCTATTTATAGTAAATTTTGCAAAAATTTGCTATTTATACTAAATTTTGCATACATTTGCTATTTATACTAAATTTTGCAAAAATTTGCTATTTATACTTAATTTTGCATACATTTGCTATTTGTAGTAAATTTTGCACAAATTTTCTATTTATAGTAAATTTTGCACAAATTTTATATTTATAGTATATTTCGCAAAAATATGCTATTTATAGTAAATTTTGCACAAATTTGATATTTATGGTAAATTTTGAACAAATTTACTATAAATATAAATATTCAATTAACAATTTGTTTGATTGAATAATTTGCGTAATTGAATTTAGAGTGTATTTCAAATACACTGTTTTAATTTAATCGATTTAATGCAAAAAATTTTGCATATATTTGCTATTTATACTTAATTTTGCATACTTTGCTATTTATAGTAAATTTTGCACAAATTTGCTATTTATAGTAAATTTTGCATACATTTGCTATTTATACTAAATTTTGCATACATTTGCTATTTATACTAAATTTTGCATAAATAACAAATTTATTTTGCATACATTTGCTATTTATACTTAATTTTGCATACATTTGCTATTTATAGTAAATTTTGCACAAATTTTCTATTTATAGTAAATTTTGCACAAATTTTATATTTATGGTATATTTCGCGAAAATATGCTATTTATAGTAAATTTTGCACAAATTTGATATTTATGGTAAATTTTGCACAAATTTGCTAATTATAATAAATTTGTGCAAAATTTACTATAAATAGCAAATTTATGCAAAATTTAGTATAAATATATACATTTGCTATTTATACTAAATTTTGCATAAATTTGCTATTTATAGTAAATTTTGCACAAATTTATTATAATTAGCAAATTTGTGCAAAATTTAGTATAAATATATACATTTGCTATTTATACTAAATTTTGCATAAATTTGCTATTTATAGTAAATTTTGCACAAATTTGCTATTGATACTAAGTTTTGCACAAATTTGCTATTTACAGTAAATTTTGCACAAATATGCTATTTACACTAAATTTTGCATACATTTGCTATTTATAGTAAATTTTGCACAAATTTGCTATTTATACTTAATTTTGCATACATTTGCTATTTATACTAAATTTTGCATACATTTGCTATTTATACTAAATTTTGCATAAATTTGCTATTTATACTTAATTTTGCATACATTTGCTATTTATACTTAATTTTGCATACATTTGCTATTTATAGTAAATTTTGCAAAAATTTGCTATTTATACTAAATTTTGCATACATTTGCTATTTATACTAAATTTTGCAAACATTTGCTATTTATACTTAATTTTGCATACATTTGCTATTTATAGTAAATTTTGCACAAATTTTCTATTTATTTTCGCAAAAATAGGCTATTTATAGTAAATTTTGCACAAATTTGATATTTATGGTAAATTTTGCACAAATTTGCTATTTATACTTAAAATTGCATGTGGGCATTTCCACAGAAAAGCTCTCTTTTTGTCACGTCACATCACCTAGCAATTATTCTTGTATTTTAGAACCACGTTGTTAAAATTTTTCCTCTCTTTCACTAAATGAAAACCTAGTTGCGCTCTACACCCAAATGCAAAAAAGTAAATAATATTTTCATTATTCTTTGAGAAAAAATTAAAAATGGTTGGTGACGTTACGTGACAAAACGTAGACATTTCTGTGAAAATACCAATATATTTGCTATTTATAGTAAATTTTGCACAAATTTTCTATTTATAGTAAATTTTGCATAAATTTGCTATTTATTTATTTATAGTAAAATAAATGCCAAAATTGAAAAAAATAAGCACATACCAGCAGAAGTTTTAGAACATCTGCTTTACACATTTTAAACGATTCTAATAAAATTAAAAGTGTGTTTCTTTTTTTAGAGAATGAAATTTATCAAACATTTGAAAATAAATATTTTGTTTGTGTTTTTTAATCAAAGCATTAAATTTAATTTCATTTGCTGTGAGAATTTGTGTTTTTGTCAAACAAAATGTAAAATTTAAATTCGTGCATAAATTTAAATACTGCAATTTTCTTTAAGCCGCAAGTTTTATAAACAAATAAAAAAAAAAATATATATAATTTGCTTTTAATTTGTGTAATTATTTCAACCGGAATTTTTATTATTCATGATTTTATATTTTATACGAGGAAATATTTATGAAGTCATTTGTAAAAAATTGCCCACTACATCATAATTGTTCAAACAATAATGCAGCATTTGTTACGTGATCTGCCGGTTTCATTGTGTAAAATTTTTAAAATAATTTTTGGAACAAATTTAATCATTAAAATAAAATTTTTATTTTTAGAGATTTCCTATTTATTTGAGTAGCAAAAAATTTGAGATTCGTAGAAATTGTGTAAGGTGTCATACGATTATTAAAAATTTTAAATTTTTTTTCTTATACCGGCACCACAATAGTGGATGGGGTATTATGCGTTTATGCTGATGTTTGCAACACCATAAAATAATGTTAAGTATACCGATTGGCTCAGAATCAAATTCTGAGTCAAGCTAACGAGTCCGTCCGGCTGGCTGGCTGGAAAGCCATGAAATTACTACCAAATTTGGAAACTCATGCTATTGCCGTTCTCTAGATATACAGTATTATATTTTGTGCCACGCCCACCTATTGCAAGTTGTTGTATATTCAAATCACTGTAATAGAATTTGACACTTTTTTTAGACAAGCTGGGCACTTGTCGTTTTAACCTGATTCGGGTACGCTGAATCCAGTGGTGCTAGCCGTTTTTTTTTATGTTAGTTTTGGTTTTCGAGATATACCGTTATTTCTAAAATAGAGGAGGTTGCACAACATAATGTCTTTGCATGGGAGTGATTGCCCACTGGTCGAAATTCGACAATAATTATTAATGCAAACGTGAAGAAAACATACATGAAAGTCTATATGAATTTAAATGTTTCGAACATTTTTTTTTTGCGATTTAGTGGATAGATTGTGCGAGGGATTGCAGACATATATTATATTCCGCTCAAGCCCGTGAATGTTTAATTAAATTTTGTAAATATAGTAATAGAAAAAAATATCAAAAAGTACAAATGGAAAAACAAAATAGTACCAAAAAGTTCCCTCTTATAGATTCTCATCCACTCTTGTTTAACATTATGTTTCTAGGTCCAATATTAAAGAAAATTAAAAAAGTGCCAGTTGTATAACAAAAAAGTACCAATAAGCTACCCCCTACAGATTCTGATTCACTCCGAACTACGCCTGTTTAATTTTATGTTTATAGGTGCTATATTATTAAAAATTCAAAAAGTACCAGCTGAAGAACAAAAAGTACCCAAATTTTTTTATCCTATAGGTTCTCATTTTCTTCATGCACATAGCGGGGTAATCAATACAAAACATCAGTCAAAAAGTGAGTGATAATAGATAAGTGACACCAAAATAGTATTCTGTATATACGAAGAACAGTTAATGTAAAATAATCCAAATTTGGTACGAAAAGAATAGTTATCAATGCACAGCAACTGTCAAAAATGGGTGGGATTAGAGAAGTGGGCGTGGCACAAACTAGGATTCTGCATATCTAAAAAATGGCAACAGCTACAGTTTACAAATTTGGTAAAAACATCTGTCATAAAGTAGGAGCGTATAGGTAAGTGGGCGTGGCACAAAATATAATCCTGTATATCTGAAAAATGGCAAGTGAACAAATTTGGTACAAAAAGAATGGTTATCAATCAATACACAATATCTGTCAAACTAAAAGCCATTATGAAATAATATCAAAGAAATATTTTTGGGAGATGAGGTCCTTGGTTCAGAAAAATATGATGACATCGGCCGTCTTCGATTATTGCCTCTCGTTTCTGGGCTAATGGCTGTGGACAAAGCTGTAAGCTGTAGTTTTTTCACTACGGAGATTTTAGATGAACACTTTAGTGAGTTGGATTAAGCTTTTTAGGAGCATCGGTATTTCTAAAACCTTCAAAATTCGCGTGCTCTTGAATCACCTTTGGGATCGCTATAGAATAAATTGAACTCTCGATTCCTCTTTTACGAGCAGATGGAAAAAGGCAGTGGTGGAATTTTCTTCACGACACATTTAGATCGAAAAAATGAGGCAAATTTCCTATAAATTTCATTTTGTTAATTTAATTTATTCATTTGTATCAAATTAAAAAATGTTAGGGAAATTTTGCCAAAAATTTGTTTTATACAGATTTAATTGAAGCTACAATGCCATATTCCCTTAAAAAAAAAAAAAGAAAAAACCTTGATGTCTGTTTTATGACTCGTTTAATGATGAAACAGCAAAATAAATATACATAAATAAGAAAAATGAAATAAAATGAAACGCGTTTAAATAAAAAGTTTTGCGACTGACTACATGTATCTTATGGTTGTCCTTATAAATAAAATTCCAGTTAAAATTTGTTTATCCTTATCAAGTGTGAGAATATGTGTGTGTTTTAAAATATAAACACATGCACAACATGGAACTGCTTTCACACTCAATTACACTTTCTACATACAAATACAGTGTATTCTAACTTAAAGGACAGCTTTCTCAAACGGACACCCTCTTTTGACGGGCACTGTTGCCTAGTCCCGGCAACAAAGAGTTCTTTTGAAAGCACATTCTATTGAACGGAAAAGTTGCTGTGATTTATTCGGTATCCGGCTACAAGAGATCCCATTGTACTTAAGAGGAAAGAAGAAAAACAATATCAATAACCAACTACCCATTCATATACACCATTGAACAAATTTGTTGTAAATAAAACTAGCAAACACATTGACACATGTTTAGAATGTGGTTTTATAAGCACACACACACATTCACACAGTTAAACAATTATAAAAGACATTTACATAAATACAAAATATTAAATACTATTTATGAACATTGACACGTCATCATTAACATTGACAGTATCGGGTAGACAGTGGGTGATCAAAGTTATGAGATTGTGCTTAAAATTTAAATTAATGACAAAATTTGAATTTTTTTTCTGTGATAACGGAGTTTAAATAAAACTTTATTATATAAAATAATTTGCTGATTTTAAAAATGCTGCTAGGGTTTTAATATATTTGAGTAAAATTTGCTAGAGTTTTATATTTTCCTTTAATTATATTATCTTTATTCGGCCTTTAAATTTCCAATCCTATGTTAATAAATAAGCTCGAGGCCACAATTGATTTTTAATAAATTGTATTCTTTACTATTTTCAATATTTCCCCATCCTTTGGATGGCATCTTCAGGAATAATAAAAACGAGTAACAATATTAAAACACACAACGACTAATCGCGTTCACAATTTTACATGTGAACGCGATTAGTCGTTGTGTGTGGCCTCGAGCTTATTTATTAACATAGGATTTTCCTTTAGTAAGTTTTGTTAAAACGTGCTATTTATTGAAAAGTTTCCTTCAAAAGAAATTTGCCTTTTATAGGAATTTTGGTGAAAATTTGCGTTTAATATGAGATTTTGTGAAAATTTTCTTTTTATGGGAAGTTTTGTGAAAAAATTTACTTTTATCGGAGATTTTGTAAAAATATGCTTTTGATAATAGTTTTTGTGAAAATTTGCTTTTTATATGAAAATGTGCTTTTTTTTTTTTAGGAAATTTTGAAAAAATTTGCCTTTTATACGAAATTTGGTAAAAATTAGCTTTTTATAGGAAATATTGTAAGAATTTGCCTTGTATAGGAATTATGTTCAAAATTTGCTCTTTATAGGAAATTTTATGAAAATTGGCTTTTTATAAGAAACTAGCTGACCTGGCAAACGTTGTTTTGCCATATAATTTAATTCTTTCAGATGTAACAGTGTCTGCATGTCAAATTTTACAAAAAATCGGTTGATTAGTTAAGAAGATATAGGGAGAGGGAGCTTTTACCTCTCTTGCCCAATTTCATGCCCTGTTCTCTTTCAGATGTTACAGTGTCTGCATGCCAAATTTTAAGAAAACCGGTTGATTAGTTAAGAAGATATAAGGAGGGAAAGCTTTTACCCTTCTTGGTCTATTTCACGCTAGAGGCTATAGTTCTTTCCAACTGTTACACTATTTGCCTGCGAAATTTCAAAAAATTCGGTTGAGTAGTTAAAAAGATATAGGGAGATGTTACAGTTTCTGCGTACCAAATTTTAAGAAAACCGCTTTATTACCTTAGAAGATTGGGGAGGGAGAGCTTTTACCCATATTGCACTATTTCACGCCCTAAATAATAAACATTTTAGGCTATTGTTCTTTCCAGATGTTACACTATTTGCATGCAAAATTAAAAAAAAAATTAAGCAATTAAGAAGATATAGGGAGGGGGTGCTTTTACCCCTCTTGCCCTATTTCACGACCTATTCCATATTACCTTTTAGATGTAATAGAACCTGTGTGCCAAATTTTAAGAAAACCGGTTGATTAGTTTAGAAGATTGGGGAGAGTGAGCTTTTACCCCTATTGCCCTATTTCACGCCCTAAATTAAAAATAAAATCGGTCAAGCCGTTTCGGAGGAGTACAAAATGGAGGGCATTTTGTTAATATTTGTATCGGAATAATATATAGGAACATCTAAATGCCATATCTCCGGAACCACTGGATTGATTTCGTGCAAACTACACACGTTAACCATCTACGGACTATTCCCAACGTACCCTTTAATTTTGGTTGAAATCGGTCGACCCGTTTTCGCAGTTAGTGGTGACATCAAAGTGTACACTTCTTTTTATATATGGGTAATTCCCAAGTGTTGAACGTGACAGTCGTACGCATCAAAAATGCAATAACTTTTTAAACAACAAATTTTTAACGTTCTCTTAGCCCTTACATTATCACACTAAAAAAGCACTTTTATCTATGCTAAAGTTTATGGAGGGCGCGATTCTAGGTCAAAGAAAATGGCGCAAAGAAGTAGCGGTTCGAAAGTGAAAAAAATAGAAGTAGTTTTTGTGGCCATGTTTAAAAAGGCGCAATTCAGCGAAACCTTGCATAATTTTTTAGTCAAACTACTTTCAGAATTTTACGTAGCAATGTAAAGGTAAAATGTCTTTGGTTTGATTAAAAAATCTTCTGTATTTTCTTTTTTTAAGCCAAAATCTGGGTCGATACGTGACATTTCGAACGTGAAATTTTTTCCATGATAATTTAACTGAATAACACAAAATAAAAATGTACCGTTAATCCGAATAACATATTTCTCTTTGAACTTTTCCTTAGATTATAGACCATGTAAGAAAATTTTTTTGGAATAATTTTTTTCAAATATCACCTCTTTTCAGAAAGATAATATAAAAGAAAACATACAATAAAACATTCTCACAAATAAGAAATTAAGTTTGCACAACTTTGCAGTCTGATTGTTCATCTAAGTAAACAAATTTATGAGTAAATTTATAGAATTAGTAAAATCTAAATATTTCTCTATAACAATATCGTAAAATAATCAGCTTTTAATAACTTTTAAATTTTCGGTCACGGTGGACCTTTTGACGGAAATGCCCATATATAGATTTTAAGAATATTAGCTTTTTATATGCAATTTTTGTGAAAATTTACATTTGATTATGTAAAATAAATTAAAATGGATAATCATTCTGGAAAGCAAATTTCGATCTACCAAAGGTTAAAATACAATTTGGTTTAAGGATTGATGTTTGCCTATTGACTATGACAAATCCATCTGAGGAGATCGAGTGGTTGCGATCGAAGCATGTCATGGTAACCTGCCGGTCAGGGTTAGAATTTGTTAAATTATGAAAATTGTTGGCAATCGTTGTCTAAGTCAAAGATGCCCAGTAGTGGCTGATATCAGCAAATTAAACTCACACGTATACTTACGCTCTTTTGTTTTATCGTCAATCAACCAATAGGAAATCAGCATGTTGAGTGGGAGAGACAAACTACATTTGCAGAACTTCTGTGTCTTATTTTACATTTTAATCGTCATCGAGACTGCTGTCAGCGAACACATAAATTAAAATTATTGCGATATATTAATGATGTCAGTCGAAAATTATTTTATGTTACAAAATGCTTTTGATGACATACAATGTCATATTTGTCATAAGGCATTTAAAAAAACTAAGAAATGTGCTTTCGTCGCAATCTCGTTGCCGAATAAATAAAATGAATAGCAAATTGATTTCTTCCAGTGCTATTTCGTCACTCTCACCAATACTACTACCTTCGGCATCAATGGTCTAAGTTGTCATATTAATTGAGCTATAAAATGCCGGCTTGTAATTCGTATTTGTTTTTCTATTTTAAAAGTTATGGTATCTCTTTTCGTTTCCAAAAAATTTTCAAAATCGGAATTGCGGGAAAAAATCAGCTTAACATGAATTTAATCGATCAAGCTGTCCAAATTTTAAAACAATTTGATATGAAAGATCTTTTAGAAGATTGTACAGTTTCTATAGCAAAAGAGTAGGGATTTGTATATGCATTCAACAAAAAAAGATTACTTGAATACTCTTGAATTAAATAATGCTAAAAAATGCTAACTGCTAAATGAAAAATTTGCATCTAAATCAGACAAAAAATGCTAAATCTAGCTGCAAAAATGCCAAAAGGGCCACGCTGTTTTAATAGCATGTTTTAAGAAAATTAATTTTTGTAGGAAATTTTCTAAAAATTTGCTTTTTATAGGAAATTTTGTAAAAATTGGCTTTTTATAAGAAATTTTGTGAAAATGGTCTTTTTATAGGAAATTTTTTGAAAATTGGCTTTTTTTATGAAATTTTGTCAAAATTGGCTTTTTATAGGAAATTTTGTGAAAAATGGCTTTCTATGAAACTTTGTGAAAGTTGGCTTTAATAAAAAAATATGTGAGTATATGCTTTTTATAGAAATTTTTGTGAAAATTTGGTTCTTTATGAAATGTTTTGAAAAATTTCCTTTAAACTTGATCAGAGTTTGCTTTTTATAGGAAATTTTTAAAAAACTTACTTTTTGTACAAAATTTTGTGATATCTTGCTTTTATAGGAAATTTCGAGAAAATTTTCTTTTTATAGGAAATTTTGTTAACATTTTATATATACAGTTAAATCCCGGTAATTCGTACTCCGATAAATCGTAATTCCCGATAATTCGTAATAAACTGTCCGTCCCTTGAAAAAATCTCGTTAATTCGTAAAATTTCCATACATTTTGGTCCCCTCGCTAATTCGTAATTTTTTTTCAAATAAAATCTTCTTTACCTCTTATAAATCGTAAAGGTCCCATTAGCCGACCGTAAATGTAGAAATGTAAATGTAATGTAAACAGCTGATCGTTTCTGTTATATGGAAAGCAATGCAAATGCTTAACTGACTGTAATGTCACTTAACCGTAACGTGCCAACCTGTAGAAAATAGAATTTCATTACGAGGTTACGTGACAGTTGTAGATAGTGATGGGCTGCTTATATTTTAAATGCAATGCGGGTAAAATCACTCTTTTTATTTGGTACTTTTTCAGTTATAATATCTGTGGACTTTTGACAAAATAAGTTACAATCCGTACATATTTTCATTTATACAAATATATGTTTAGATGTATAAAATTAACAAATGTAGACATATCCACAAACAAACAAAGTCTGGTTTTTAATAGTATTAAAACCTTGTTTAGGTGTATGCACATTTTGAAATAAATTGTTGCACGCACAATTCTAACGAACTTATCCATCGCAAAGTACCTATGGCATGTAAAAAAAAAAGGTAGAACGACCAGCTCAGACGGTCTAAGGCATTGTTCTGTACCCCGTGTGGATACGTGCAATCATAGTAATACATGCCGATACATCTTAAAAGCCTGAAGAAGAGCAAAAGGTTCCCTTCTAAACAAAAGTATGAGAGTGGTGGTTTTCTCCCCTGAGTGCATTTTTTTCCTCTCCCTAACATCACAATTTTTTGTGATACACCTATGGCAATTTAAGCACCCTACAGTTTGTAAATAAATTGCCCCTTTTGAAATAATGTAGCAAGTACTAGTTCATTTTAACAATCCTTAAATGCATTCCCTTTATTGAAAAAAAATTAGATATTCATATTTCTTAAAACAATGCAGAAAACGATAAATTCATTCTTATAATTTTTTTTATATAAATTTATATTTTAAAACAAATAATTCAGTTGTATGCAATATTTTAGGTGAGTTGGTTTTAGATATAAGTATATATACTTTAAGAAAGTAGCAAAAAAGAAAATATATAAAAATTTCAATTTATGTATATTTTTTGGGTTTTTTTTTTTTTTACAATTGATAGAAGTTTAATATACAAAAAAAATTTTGCGTAGTACCAACTTCCACATCTTTATATTTAGTAGGTTTTTAATATGTATAAATAAAAACAAAACAAAACAAAGTAAAGGGAAAAAAATTGGTTTTAACGATTTACTCACTTAATTGTAGATAAGAAAACTGGTGTTTCTCTCTTCTTTTGTAGTTAATTAGTACATGAAGTTCGATGCAATGGCCATTGAGCGAGTCATGATCACATAATATTTTCTTTATCTTGATTTGTCTGTAAATGAGTTTTGTATTGATTATAAAAACAGAATATCATACCAATATCAAATGTAATTTAATTTGCTACATACGTTTACCCAATTTTAATTTGCTTTACTTTTTTTTTTTCTTAACCTATGTGACACGATAGTTGCGCCACCCTGCTAGAAAGCGATTACAAAAAAAAAAAATTATAATTTAAATTGCATAGCATTGTTTTTGTTTTTTTCTTTTTTGTAAACTCCTTCACACCTCCTTCATGCGATCATTCATTCATAAACTCCAAAAAGATTTTTTTTCTTCTTTTCTCTCTCCTCTTTTTCCTTTTTTTTCGTTTTTGGAGACTTTTGTCGGTTTCATAAATATACTCCAAGCAATATCAATTCATAAAAAAATGGATCACAAGAATGAATGAATTTTTTTTTTCTTTTAATATAAAATTTCTGAATGGAAGTACTTGTAGTTTTCTTCTTCTTCGTTTATTGCGTAATTTTACTGAATTTAGGTGTGGATGCCCAGTAGAAATTTTAAAGTGGAATTTTTTTTTTGTTTTCTTTTTTTTTTTTTTTTTTTGGGATTCTCATGGAATTAGATACTTTCCTAAAATAACATTTAAATATAAATTCTTCACAAGAATAATCGCATTTTTCTTTTGTTATTATAATAATTACCAAGTTAATCACCTTATTTTAACCAAGGAGGTGACTTATGTCAGTGAAATTATTCACGCACTGCAAATGATATCTCCACAAGTCCTTTATATATATATATTTGATTAAATAATTATGCAAATTTTAGAAAAGAATCAAAAGATTTTTATGATATTTAAGAATTTTTTTTTCCACGTGATACACTTATAGAACTGTGCACAGAAAAAATCAATTATTACAATATTTCTGTTTGTACCTCTCTGACTGTCGATTGAATAAAGAAAATTAAACAGGAAATTCGAGAGATTTATCTAATTGAGCTCGCCTAAGACAAAAGTTTATTCAGCAGCTGTAACAGATGCTACCAAGTTTGTGTACGTCGTGTGACATATGTTAAGTAAGGGTTTCATTATAAGGTTACCAAATTTGTAAGATGTCCCGTCCATTATAGCGATTTTCTCAATCAAACATTTATTTTTCCATTAAATAAAATAATTTCGGCTTTCATAAGTAAAATTAATCTTAAGAAAATGGAGAAAGGAATATTTCAATTATATTTATGTAAAATGTGAATTAAAACCAGGGGGAGAAAAAAAAAATCGCAACAAAACTGCTTCGTAATAGCAAAATTTAAAAGTTTTCGTAGTACGAACAGTAAATCGATTTTTCATTTTTCAAGGCAAGTTGGCCTAAACGTGTGGCTCGACCCACAAAGCCGGGCAAATCTTATATTTTAAGGTCTGAAGCATGGTATCGACCGATGTAATTGCCCTTTAGATCTTCGATGTCGTATAAAATGTTGCCAATTCGTGATCTAATTTTGCACTTTATGTAATTTGGCATAAATTTTGAATTTAACCTTTTTGATTTATTGCTTAGTATATGATTTTTGCGGAAGACAATTTGTCCCTTTTCAAAAACAATTTTCTTAGATCTGAGGTTGTATCTTTTGCTTGCCCTTCTATGAGCCTCGTCCATATTTTCTTTGATTTTCTCCCTTATACTTTGGAGTTTATTGGAGTTTATTGTTATACAAAAATTATCGTAATTAAGAGAATTAAATTTTTCTAAGATTTTGTAAGCAGAACCATGTTGACACATGTTTTGACCAAAAAGTGCGTAGTAAGGTGAACAATCGATTGAACTATGGTAATCACTCCTTAATATTGAGAGGATTTGTGGAATGTGTTTATCCCAATTAGAGTGGTCTTTATTACCATCCAGGAAACATTTAAGTTTTGTAATGATTTCCCTGTTAACGCGTTCAGAAGCGTTGGCCTGAGGGGAATAAAATCCGGTTTTGATATGTTCAATACCGTACAAAGAAAAAAAATCTTTCATATCTTTTGATATGAACTGCTTACCGTTGTCGCTATGGACAAATTGAGGAACACCAAATGTTGGGAAGAGTTCGGATTGGAAAAAATTAATAACTTTTTGTGTGGTAGCGGCTCGCATAGGCTTTAGAAAAATGAATTTACTTAAATGATCGAGGCATATGAACAGGTACGAATTTTGTGTTTTTGAACACGTATAAGGTCCCAAAAAATCACAAAACAGCCTTTGAAATGGCCTATACGTTTGAAATAATTCCCCCATTAGTGGTCTAGAAATCTTATTGTTGCTTTTAACAGACTTACAGACATCACATTTGCCAATATGTTCTTTCAAGTCTTTTGCCATTGTCGGCCAGAAGTATTTTTGTCTTAGTCTTGCCAGTGTTTTAGAAAATCCGCCGTGACAAGACGTTGAAGAATTATGTTCATTATGAATGGCAGTTGCTGTTAACGAAAGTGGTAACCAAAGTCTCCAAACGTCTTCCTCGCTATTCTCCAAAAATCGTCTAAATTTCACCCTTTTAAATACAAGATTATCATGTACCCTTAGATCCGGTAGGTTTTCCCTATTTTCAAGCACAGTTTTTCGAATATTGATATATTCCGGGTCATTAAAGTTCGGGCAGTTAAGATCAATACTATTCTCTACCTGTAATTCATCAATATCAAAGCGTGAAAGTGTATCAGGCACCACGTTTAGTGAGCCTTTGCGATGTTCAATTTGAAAATCGAATCGCTGAAGTTTAAGGCTCCATCTCGCTAGTCGGCCAGATAGATCTTTTTGGCTCATAAGCCACTTAAGGCTGGAATGGTCAGTAAGAATTCGAAATGGCAGGCCTTCAATGTATGGCCTAAATCTGTGAACTGATATAACTGCAGCTAGGCACTCTAACTCAGTGACGGTATAGTTTTGTTGCGCTTTGTTGAGCTTTTGCGATACAAATGCGATCGGATGTTCTTTACCCTGATCATCAAACTGGATTAAAACACCACCTACTCCGATTTTCGAGGCATCGCACTGGATTACAAACTCTTTAGAAAAATCTGGTTGGGCTAGCACTGGGGCCGATGACAGGGCAACTTTTAACTTTTGAAACGCTTGAATTGCATCACTTGACAATTTAAAAGGTTTGTTCGATTTCCTTAATGAGTCTGTAAGAGGACCGCTAAGATTGGCAAAATTTTGTATAAATCCGCGATACCAATTCGCCATACCAACAAACCTCCGAACCTGACGTGGGGATTTTGGGGTGGGAAAATCAACAATACTTTCAATTTTAGAATTGTCTACTTTTAGACAGCCCTGGCCAACAATGTAGCCCAAATATTTAATTTCACGCTGACAAAATTTGCTTTTGCCTACGTTAATAGTGAGCTTAGCAGCCCTTAAGCAAGACGCAACTTCCATTAAAATTCTACAGTGGGAATCAAAAGTATCACTACAAACTAACAGGTCATCCAGGTAGATGAAGACATTGTCTCTGAGTCGAGAAGGAATAACCCTATCCATTAATCTGCTCATGGTCTGTGGACCATTGCAGAGACCAAAGGGCATAAATTTATACTGATAAAGTGGTTTACCTGGCACGGCAAATGCCGTTTTCTCTTTTGAAGATTCAGATAGACGAATTTGAAGGAAGGCGTCCTTCAAATCGATTCCACTAATAAAATGAGTATCCTTTAACCTGCTTAAAAGACCGTTTATGTGAGGAAGGGGATAGGAATCTTTTTTTGTTACGGCATTAAGTTGTCTTGAATCTATACAAAGCCTAACTTTTCCTGGTTTACGAACCAACACCACAGGTGAACACCATGGAGAATTTGACTCCTCAATTACCCCCATGGACAGTAAACGTTCTATTTCCTGAAATGCTTCAGCCTGTCGAGGCGGCGATAACGGATAGTGCCTAGCTTTTATAGGAGGGGAATCACTGGTGTCGATGTGGTGCTCAAGAAGATCAGTACATCCTAGTCCCATTTTCTCGAATGAAGGAAATTCTAAGATAACTTTTTCCAATTGGGTTTGCTGTGTGGTAGTTAGCTGATGGAAACTCAAATTTGCTTCCTGAGATTTTTGCAACTCAGAAATACTGGGAATGATTTCCGGTGCAAGTGCAAATTCTCTCCAAAAATCGACACCGAGATAAACATTCTGTTGTAAATTTGGTGCCAAGTAAAAGCAAATGTCTTTGTACATATTTTTAAAATAAACTGGTAGTGTACAAAAACCAACAATTTTCTGTTTCTGCCCATTTGCAGTGCACAATGAGGATTGAAATTTTCTCACCTTTATTTTGTGTTTTGAAATAAAGTCTTCAGAGTCCCTCCCTAATACAGAAATATTTGCTCCTGAGTCAAGCAACCCAAGAAATTTATCACCGAGTATTGTTATTTTCGCAAACGGGCGATCATCTTCCCCTGCCAATATGGTAGATTCAACACTTTTTCGTAATAATTTTCTAAGTTTATACCTTTGCCGACATTTGATGATTTTAATTGATACCGGGATGGTGGCAATGGATATATTGTTCCCACAATTTTCGTATGAATCTGGAACAATTAGCCCCTTTGTAATATGTTTCGTAAACGTAAGAGAAGCATCATTTTTATTTTCTATATTTAAATAAGGTTGTTTAATAGTATTTGATTGCTCATTTAAGGAAATATCATGTTGTGACGAAACTTGATTTTCCAAAGTAGAAAATCCTAATCCTTCTTTGAAACCGGATTGTGTTGGTCCGAACGAAATGCCCCGGTACTCATCTCGCTTTTTTTGAAGTTTTTCTGATGGTTATTTGGGCATTTAGTTGTAACAACTCCCCTAAAACCACATTTGTAGCAGAAAATATTTCTTGCTTGACTAGAGCAGTAAATATATGAGTGACCGAATTCTAAGCAATTCCAGCACTGAATTTTTGAAAAATCTAGTTCACGTTTCGGAAATTGTAGTGCTTCTACTTGTGGATCCTCCTCAAACTCATCATTAGAACTTTCACTCAATTTTACTTCATTTACCTGTCTAACCGAAGAATATAGCGGGTAACCTCTACTGTCTCTAAGAATTTCCTCACCTTTTCTTGCCATATCCCTTAATTCGTCTAAACTCTTTGGCTGTGAGTTAAATAACATAAATTTTAAATTTGTGTTAACATTCTTCTTTAATATATCTAATAACGACCTTTCAGGTATTGGCTCCCTCAACCTAGAGTTCATTGAAATTAAAGCAGAGTGAAAATCATCATAGCACTCTTTGTGGTGCTGTTTCCTTAAAGATATTTTAAGAATGATGTCGTGATCACTCTCTAGATTACCGAATTCTTTTGTCAATGCGTACTTAAGCAAGGAATAGTTAGCGTTTCTGTTTTGCTTTGTAAAAAGCCAAAACCAACTTTCAGCTTTGCCACTAAGGAATATGTGAAAGTTCGCCATTAAGTGATCATACGAGCATTTTGTGCGTTCGCACAGAGTCTCGATTTTAAATAAGAAGTCAGAAATTGGAGTAGTTCCATCAAAGGAGACTTTCCATTCTTGTAGACGAATATTTGTATCAAAATTTGGGGATGTAAGCAAGTTAGAGTGATGAACGGGTCTAACATTTCCCGGTGCATTAATCCCCGAGTTTACACTCGAGTCATTTCTTATACTGCTTTTGAGGGATTCAAATTCTCTACGAAAATCCTCCTGGGTTTTCTGTAAAGTTTGTTGAAATAAGTTTATCAACGAATCCATAGAAGTACTGTTGGGTTGATTTGTAACCGCAGAAGTATTTGTAATATTTATAGAATCCGATGGCAGTGCTTGTGCCATGTTTTGAAACTGACTGTTTAAGTTTTGTTGGGCTGGTGTATTGAAATTTGCTGACAGGGATAAATGTTGTGGATTTGGAGTATTAATGTTTGATTGATTTAAGTCTTGCTCACTCTGAGCTCTACGGTTATCAAATGAAAAATTTTGGACAGATACAGGAGGTCTAGCTTGTTGGGACGTGTTTAGAGAATTATCTAAAGTAATTGGTATATTGTTTCTAGACGGAGTGTTACTTCGAGATTTACCTCTATAGGATGTATTTGTTGGAGTTGGTTTAGGTTTTGCACCTCTAGTGTTCATGTTTAGAATGCAATGATAATTATTGTTTTGAATAAATGGAAAACGCGTTTATTTTTATTAATGAGTTCAATTTTCTTATAACGATAGGGAATGCAATTTAAGAGTATAAATTAGAACAAACATTTACTTGCTACTAAATTTTTGCAAAGATGCAGCGATAAGCTACTTATTTAATTTTACAATGTTTTTAAATCGGACTATCTGCAAAAATAAAATTCTTTTCTTTTTTTTCATCTTAATAAATTCTGTTCCTAACAGGTTTTCCGTTACATATTTTTATTTCATAAGAAACATACTGATATAAATAGACAAACGGAAAAACTAAAAGAAATGTTCCTAGCTTTTTCAATTGCGGCGCAATCTCTTAAGTTCTTCTTAAATATATTGGGACTAATCAAAAAAATTTTTCTAAGAACTGTATAGCTTATTGAAACAACTTAAACACATCACGCTGTTATAAAAAGGAAATACTTGGTTCCCTAAAATAAGCCTCTGAAATGAAAAAGCCATTAGGTGTCATAAATATATTATGTAAATAAAACTATACTCGAATTGTATTTCTTCCATTTACTTTTGTCTTCTAAGGAAAATTAGCAAAATTTGCGTTTATTTTAGCCAATTTCTAAATCTCTACAATTAATTAATATTTATAAATATAGAAATCCATGTTGACCTATTTCGTTGGGCGCCATCTATGTTGCACGCACAATTCTAACGAACTTATCCATCGCAAAGTACCTATGGCATGTAAAAAAAAAAGGTAGAACGACCAGCTCAGACGGTCTAAGGCATTGTTCTGTACCCCGTGTGGATACGTGCAATCATAGTAATACATGCCGATACATCTTAAAAGCCTGAAGAAGAGCAAAAGGTTCCCTTCTAAACAAAAGTATGAGAGTGGTGGTTTTCTCCCCTGAGTGCATTTTTTTCCTCTCCCTAACATCACAATTTTTTGTGATACACCTATGGCAATTTAAGCACCCTACAGTTTGTAAATAAATTGCCCCTTTTGAAATAATGTAGCAAGTACTAGTTCATTTTAACAATCCTTAAATGCATTCCCTTTATTGAAAAAAAATTAGATATTCATATTTCTTAAAACAATGCAGAAAACGATAAATTCATTCTTATAATTTTTTTTATATAAATTTATATTTTAAAACAAATAATTCAGTTGTATGCAATATTTTAGGTGAGTTGGTTTTAGATATAAGTATATATACTTTAAGAAAGTAGCAAAAAAGAAAATATATAAAAATTTCAATTTATGTATATTTTTTGGGTTTTTTTTTTTTTTACAATTGATAGAAGTTTAATATACAAAAAAAATTTTGCGTAGTACCAACTTCCACATCTTTATATTTAGTAGGTTTTTAATATGTATAAATAAAAACAAAACAAAACAAAGTAAAGGGAAAAAAATTGGTTTTAACGATTTACTCACTTAATTGTAGATAAGAAAACTGGTGTTTCTCTCTTCTTTTGTAGTTAATTAGTACATGAAGTTCGATGCAATGGCCATTGAGCGAGTCATGATCACATAATATTTTCTTTATCTTGATTTGTCTGTAAATGAGTTTTGTATTGATTATAAAAACAGAATATCATACCAATATCAAATGTAATTTAATTTGCTACATACGTTTACCCAATTTTAATTTGCTTTACTTTTTTTTTTTCTTAACCTATGTGACACGATAGTTGCGCCACCCTGCTAGAAAGCGATTACAAAAAAAAAAAATTATAATTTAAATTGCATAGCATTGTTTTTGTTTTTTTCTTTTTTGTAAACTCCTTCACACCTCCTTCATGCGATCATTCATTCATAAACTCCAAAAAGATTTTTTTTCTTCTTTTCTCTCTCCTCTTTTTCCTTTTTTTTCGTTTTTGGAGACTTTTGTCGGTTTCATAAATATACTCCAAGCAATATCAATTCATAAAAAAATGGATCACAAGAATGAATGAATTTTTTTTTTCTTTTAATATAAAATTTCTGAATGGAAGTACTTGTAGTTTTCTTCTTCTTCGTTTATTGCGTAATTTTACTGAATTTAGGTGTGGATGCCCAGTAGAAATTTTAAAGTGGAATTTTTTTTTTGTTTTCTTTTTTTTTTTTTTTTTTTGGGATTCTCATGGAATTAGATACTTTCCTAAAATAACATTTAAATATAAATTCTTCACAAGAATAATCGCATTTTTCTTTTGTTATTATAATAATTACCAAGTTAATCACCTTATTTTAACCAAGGAGGTGACTTATGTCAGTGAAATTATTCACGCACTGCAAATGATATCTCCACAAGTCCTTTATGTATATATATTTGATTAAATAATTATGCAAATTTTAGAAAAGAATCAAAAGATTTTTATGATATTTAAGAATTTTTTTTTCCACGTGATACACTTATAGAACTGTGCACAGAAAAAATCAATTATTACAATATTTCTGTTTGTACCTCTCTGACTGTCGATTGAATAAAGAAAATTAAACAGGAAATTCGAGAGATTTATCTAATTGAGCTCGCCTAAGACAAAAGTTTATTCAGCAGCTGTAACAGATGCTACCAAGTTTGTGTACGTCGTGTGACATATGTTAAGTAAGGGTTTCATTATAAGGTTACCAAATTTGTAAGATGTCCCGTCCATTATAGCGATTTTCTCAATCAAACATTTATTTTTC
Source organism: Pollenia angustigena (assembly GCA_930367215.1). Taxonomy (NCBI): domain Eukaryota; kingdom Metazoa; phylum Arthropoda; class Insecta; order Diptera; family Polleniidae; genus Pollenia; species Pollenia angustigena. Next base: position 75,703,913 of record OV884056.1, read on the forward strand.
CATTAAATAAAATAATTTCGGCTTTCATAAGTAAAATTAATCTTAAGAAAATGGAGAAAGGAATATTTCAATTATATTTATGTAAAATGTGAATTAAAACCAGGGGGAGAAAAAAAAAATCGCAACAAAATGTAAGAACATGTGTACGAATATGATATAATAAATATTTGTTTTTTGTAAATCTGTAATATTAATATCAAATATTAAATTATTTATTTATTTATACATGCAAGATACACCGTTTTAATACTATTTAAATCACTTGGTACTTTTTCTGCAAAGCGGTCACCATTTCAATGTTTTTAATTCTCATCACTGTGTGTGTTGTTTTATGTATACTAATGCTTTTTTGTTTTTGGTTGTGAAAAACAGCTGACACGTTCTTACATGTTCTATAAGTGCACAAACGAGCTTACAGTGCGTTACGGTACTTTACATTGCATTTAATTACATTTACGGTCGGCTAAAGCGGCCTTAATTGTTTGCTAACTACCACTTAAATTTCGTAATAAAAACAACAGAAACATGGAAATAATGATTTTTTGTTTACCGATTTGATTTTTTTGCACGGTTTTTGCTTGTGTGTGTGTTTATTTTCTTAAGATCAGTTTGTTACATGAAAAATCTTTGTATATTTTATTTTTAACAAATCGTCAGCTCAGAATTGGTTTGGCGCACTTGATGGTTAAATTACCATGATATGCGCTAAGCCAATTCTGAGCTGACGAAATGTCTATTATGTTTTTTTTTATCGTTTTGGTAAATAAATTGAAAAACCCCATTAATTCGTATTTATTTTATTTTAACCCCGTTAAATCGAAACCTCGCTAAATCGAAAACCACTATAATTCGTAAGAAATGGCAGGTCCCTTGCGATTACGAATTATCGGGATTCTACTGTATATACAATTTGGGAAATTTGCTATTTACAGGAAATTTTCTATTAATTGGAATTTGTAAAATTTTCTTTTTTATTAAATTTTGTGAACATTTGCTATTTTAAGATAATTTATTACTAATAGGAAATTCTGAGAAAATTTGCTTTTTATAGGAAAGTTTTTGAAAATTTACTTTTTATAAGAAATTTTTTTAAATCCTGCTTTCATAGGAAATTTCGTGAAAATTAGTTTTTTATAGAAAATAAAACTATAAATGATCATACGAACATTATACAAATATATTTGAAATTTTTACGAAATATCGCTAGAAATATTTCTTTTAAAGGAAATTTTGCTATAAACATATTTGCAATTAATGGATTTTAGAGCTGTTCTGTAGTTTATTATACATACTTTTGAATGGCACTGTTAACATTTTGCTTTGTAATGCAATTTTATGCTTGAATATTTGTATGTTGTCAGTTGTCAAAGTATTTGTTACACTCGCACAAATATATAAATTTAATGTTGTGTGCTGAGATCAGAACTGTAAAAAACTGCAATCAATTCGACTTCGGATTTGCAATGATTACAATCGCAAGGTTGCAATACTTTGTGATTGTAATAATTTTAAGAACATTCTTTTAGGAAATCATTGAATTCAATCAATTCGAATGCAATTTAATGTTAATTGAAATCATGTGATTTCAAGCAATTCCCTTGCAATCACAACTTAAGTGGAATCTAAGCAGTTGTTGTCAACAAAAATTTTAATTTTTGGCAATTCAAAATTTATTTTTAGAAGAAGGATTCTGATTATTGGTTATCGTCTTCGATGTGTGTTAAGCATCTGTTAAAGTAAGTTATTAGTTTGACTTTTCTTTCGGAGGCATCATTCACAATATTAATGCATTTGTTCCCCTTAACAAAATGCGTCGCTCTTAGGGCAATTTGATGGATCAAAGCGTAAGAAATCCATAAAAATGTCTGATTTCATTTTGATTGCAATCAAATTGATTGAAATTAGATTTCAAAGATTTGATTTTATTCAAAATTTCTGATTTTTTGATTGTTTAATTAAAATATAAATCATACATAAATTTTCCGATTTTAAATGCAACCAAAAAGTTAGCAATTATTATCGAATAATAAATCGATTGCAACCGTTTACAGCTCTGGCTGAGATGCAGCATTGTGTATAGGTTTCTTTTTATTTCCCTCTAAATTGAATTTGAGTTTAAATTGTCACTTATTTAAGCAAAATTATGTAATGAAAACGTTTTTAGTTGACACACACACACACCATTTGAAATCATATTTAAATTTTCATGACAATTATTGTCATTGACACATTTTGTAAATGTTTTAAAAAAGGATTTAATTATAAGGACTCGCTTCAGTAACTCTTTATAATAATTGGAGAATGAAAATGTTTATCAAAGTCATGCGTGCTTGAGTCAGTTTCATTAAACTCTATACAAATTTTAGTACAATTATTCCATTGAAGTGATTAAATTTGTTTGTCCATATTTTAGTTATGCCATAAAAGTTTTTCTTAATCATAAAATTTTATATAAAAACTATAACTATGTAAATTCATATGTTACTCTTATATGGTCTCCGTTCGTCTTTTCCAACATCAGCTTCCTGTTAATCATTAATTTTATTTATACGGTTTTTATTGTCCCACACGTCAATGTGGAAAGTTGGTCATCATCGTGTTGGAAAATTTATTTCTTGTTAAGTGTCGAATGGATTATTTTTGGTTCTTGATAGTCGAAAGGGAAACAACTCAAAATCTGCGTAACTATGTAAATTAAAAGTTGATAGATGGATGGACGAAAGTAAAAGAAAAGGAATAAAAGTAAAAATAGTATATTCTGCCATGCCGAATCTTTAAAGCCCTCTTTCAAGACATAGAAAATGAAAATTATTTATAATAATTGTTCTTAGCTTTATGTTGCCACTTATGTCCATAATGGCCAATTGTTAACCATAAATTCAAAATTTAACTTTCCAATAAAACCTTTACAATATTGTGGACCGATCATTGACAAAGTTTTACACACCGTTTAGACTATTAATTGTAATGTGTACACAGGAACAAAACGTGGCCAAAAGTTACCGACGCACAACTGTTCATGTACTTTAATTTGGAGAAAGTGCATAACACGACAACCATAATAAAAGCAACAATAACAGTCCTAATTGCGTTTATTTATATGGCAATACTGGAGTGATGTTTGAACAAAACAAAACAAAACATTGACAACAGCAGTCTACACAATCCAAATTCATTTGTGCATTTAAAATTGTTTGTTGCTTGGACATAGCGATGGCTAGTCTGAACAGTATGTTTGTTATATAAAAAAAATTTGTGGCAAATTACGGGGCAATATTGTTATTATTTGATTTATAGCTCTTTTTCTACTAGACCGATTTTGCTGATCATTGAGCCCAAATAAGAAACAATCCGACACAAAAATTAGTCTTGGTTTTCAATTAAAGGTGCTATCAGACGGTATGTATTTTACACTCAAAATATTATGTAGTTAAATTCCAACGAAAATTCATTTTAAACAACTTAAAATTCATTTAAAAAACGGATCATTTGCATTTCATTTAAAACAAATAATTTTTACATTCATTTTTAAATTTTTTATTTTTTGAACAGCATATTTCTTAAAATTGAATAGTTTTTACTTTTAAAAAATATATTTTAACCGACAAAAAACAAAAAACATAACAAAATAAATACGGAAAAACATTATTTTTTGGTAGTTTGTTTTTTGAATAACAAACATAAATGTTAAAAAATAAAATTATTCGTATAATAACTATATTTTTATTCAATTTTAACTGTACGGAAAACGAATTTAATAACCCCCAATCAGTTACTGTAATAATTTTATGAGTGTACATATGTACTGTCAAATTTTCCATCTGTAAAAGTTGTACACATCGTGTGATACATATGAAACTTTGCATGTGTAAAATACATATGGAAATACATATGTAACTTTTTCGATTAGAACACGCTCTATTTTCCTGTGACAAACATAAACAAAACAGCTGGTTTGTTTTGAAACGTAAACAAAAGTCAGCTTTTGCTTACATTTAAAGGTTATGTCATAAGGAAAAACATAAGCAGGTGTGATAGCAAAAAATTATGAATCGTATGTAAAATGGAAATTTTGACATACATACGGAATTACATATGGGTAAAAAAAAGTGACAGTACATATGTAAAATACATCCCGTCTGATAGCATCTTAAGTGAAACAACCCAGTAAAAACTTCGCCTACAAAATAATGTGTTGAGTAATTAGAAAAACATAAGAGCACTACTTACAATTCTACTGAAAGAACCAATGAATTTTACATGGGATGTCCCAAAATGAACGCATTCAAAAGTAAGTCATTATATTTTTAACCTACATACATCCAGAAATAAGTTGTCATAGAAGCAGTTATAGAAAAAAGCTACTAAAATAATGAGTGAGAGAAGCTATTCATTTTGAAAAAGTAAGCGAAGTTTTTACTGGGAACTGCATGTTTTAAACAAACGGACATAAAATTTACTTTTGGTGTTACACATAATATGACAAACTTAATATACCCTTTTTAATGTAGAGGAAAACTTTAAGCTTAAGTACAAATATGAACTACTTATTAAAAACAGATTAAAAATCAATAAAATAGTTAATGGAGGATGTATAAGAAGAAGAGAGAAGATCAATCATGGAGTTAATGAAACTTGTCAAATACTGATTATACATGAGAGAAAATATTACAAAAAGCTTTATGTGTAAGAATATTATTTGAAATGCTTACAAAACAGATTATAAATAATTAATTTTACAAAAAAATAATAAAAAGGCATTACCAAACAGCTTCTGAGTAATGCGAACAGAAGGAAGTATTTATAAGACTTATGGCGATTTCTTTTTTGAGAAAAATATGTTACAGAATATACTACATGTAACACTTTCTAGTGTTATCTATAATCACTTGAAGTGTTTCATGTTGTGCAACTTGAATAGAACAAAATTAGCTGCTTTGTTTTGCAAACATTACACTTTTATCATTAATGCAGGGACCGTAACGGTTATAAGTGATATCAAAAAAAGTTATTTTATAACAGTTATTTTATGAATTTAAAACAAAACTCCATCTTTAACGTCGGTCGAAACAAACTCTTAAAAATAGAGTTTTATTTTGCCTTCATAAAATAAAACTGATTTGAGTAGTTTTATTTCGCCATCATAAAATAACACTGATTTGAGGAGTTTTATTTTTTCCGACAGAAAATAAAACTCGTTTGAATTAAATTTTTTCCGTCAGAAAAAAATTTGCATATTAAAGAATTTTTTTTTTTTTTTTTTTTTTTTATTATTATTTATTTATTTACAAATCTAAAACATTTACAGTATAACCCGGTTAATTACCCCACGCTTAAATGCCTTTCACGCTTATTTACCTCGAGTTTTAAATACCCGTTTTTTTTCTTCCATTTTTTAAACAAAAATCCATGTTTAATTGCCATACGCTTAATTACCCGATTCGGATAATTGCCTTAAAAATTTAACTCCCAAAACAAAATTATACCTAAATATCATTCGTTTAATTGCCTCAGTACTATTTGACAAAAGCACAGCAAGTAATGCAACCAAGTTTTACATGTTAATAATTTGAAAATATACACTAAATTTTTTTTAAAAAAATATGTCTAAAAAACAAAATATGGCTTGATTAAAAGCAAAATATTCAACAAATTAATATTTGCATTAAAAGTTATGTTATGAGGTCAAGATTCATATAGAGTTATATTCTTACAATTAACAAAGGTGTTGTTCTTATGACCATTAAACGTATTAACCCAATTTGATCAAATTATCTAAAAACTGCTACCTTTACTTTTCGCACAAGGTTTACATGGACATACAACTAGCAAGATGGAAGGACGGACGGACACGAAAAGATTACTTAAACAAGTGTTTCTGATTCGATCGTTTACTAAACGATGCGTCTAGGTTTCTATGTTATAAGTTGCGAAAAACATTTATCTTCAACAAAAACTTGCTTTGGCTTAAAATTGTACAGTGAAAATTTAATGTAGGTGGCGAAATTAAAGCAACAGAAAAGAAAATTCATCTGTTAACCAGAATTTAAAGCAATTTTTTTTTTGCTTAACATGTATTAAAATATGTTTTAAAATTTTAAAATATGTGTGCAATAAAAATGCAGCAGCAATGGTTAAAATATGGAAATTATTTACAAACAAATCGATTCCAAAATTCATTAAAAGCTCTAAGCGCATCAATATATTGTTTCTGCATTCATTTGTCGCACAAGAAAAACCATTCAATTGCATATTTACGGCTTCCATGAGTAGTAGTAGGATATGATAGGACATCTCAAAAAGCACTACAGATAAAATTTAAGACAACAAATCCCATTGTTTTTATTGCTATCTCTTAAGATTTAGATGGTACATGTAAAAATTCCTTTCTTAAATTTTTCATACATCAAAGTTAAGTTATCTTGTAAATAAATACGTCTAATTACCTCACTGAGGTATTTAAAAGAATTCGCTTAATTACCTCAATGAGGTAGTTAAACCTATTCTTATTATTACCTCAACGAGGTAGTTAAGCGTATTCGTTTAAATGCTTACCCCGCATAATTACCCAAAAATATTGGCATTTTTGTCGAGGTAATTATCCGTGGAATATGTAATATAATATACAAGTTATGAGTTAAGTTTATTGAAAAAATCTGATTTTTTTCAACAAATAATTTTAATTAATTTGTTTTTGACTTTTAAAAATATTTTCAAGCAAATAAATTTTCAATCATCAAACACCAGCAGATTGGTCCGATATGTTTTTTGGAAATTTGGCAACTTTTGTTTCTTTTGTGTCGTTTGGTGTCTCTTTATTTTTGTTTATTTATATTTTTTGTAAAGTCCTTTTGATATTTGCAAAATGCCTGTTCTTTTTTGTATTGTTGCATTGTTGTTGTACTGAGGTCGCTTTACTAATGCACTTTTGCTTTATTCAACATAAATGTGTGATTTTGGCTTCGTCATCTTTCTTATTGTTGTACACCCTCCGAAAATGAGTTTTATTTTAGACGGAAAAATAAACTCCTTAAATTAGATTTATTTTAGAAGGACAAAATTAAACTCCTCAAATCAGTTTTATTTAAGACTAGCTTAACCCGTTGCGCTTCGCTACACTGCTTTAACCACCTTTGAAGGCTCTCCCTTTAATAGATCTTCAGTAGAGAGATATTTATTTTTATTTTCAAAAGTGTAGTATACCATAATAGTGACTTCTACAAAGTTTGAACATTCTTACTATAACACTTCTTAAGATAAGAGATATTAAACATCGTCGTTCTATGGTGGGTACCACTACCCCCGCTGCTATTTTGTTTAAATTTTGGGGCACAGAAGATCATACTACCAAAGGTCCAGCATTATGCGTGCAGTGGCTTTATTAATATTTCTATCTATGAGGGGTACTGCTCCTCCCCTGTCTACCCCGCCTATTTTTATATTGAAATTTATAATTTACCCTAATAGTAGCAATATTTAATACATGCATCCTACGGGAGGTGTTTCCCCCTGCGCCTTCCCGCTTTTTTTTTATTTTCAAAAGTGTAGTATACCATAAGAGTGACTTCCACAAAGTTTGAACATTTTCACTTCAACAGTTCTTAAGATATGCGATGTTAAACATTGGCGTCCTATGGGGGATTCCACTTCCCACGCCGCTATTTTATTTCAATTTTGGGGCTCAGAAGATCCTACTACCAAAAGTTCAGCAAAATGCGTGCAGCGGCTCTTAAGATATGCCATAATTAATATTTGCATCCTATGGGGGGTACTAATTCCCCTGCCCATATCGAAAAAAAATAAGTAGCCTATTTTATTTTTAACTGTACTGTAAAAATTTCAGGAAAATCGGTTCAGTAGTTTAGGAGTCTATAAGCCAACAAACATACAAACATTTTTCATTTTTATATATATAGATCACCACAGATTCTGAAAGAGCTCGTTAGTACGAATCTATTGATGACACTAAGGTCTCCGTTGGCTCTAACATGAAGAGTTTTTATGTTTAAATTTTCCGGATAACTGTTATTTGCGGTCCCTGCATTAATGTGCTTCATGAGCAGTTTCAGCACGCTATTATGGTTTGGTAACAAATATCGACATCACTGATGGCTGGTAAATAAACTTATGGCCAATTTCGCCAATTCTATTTAAATATCAATTCATATTTAAATATGTATAGTTTTTCATATAATTTAATTTTTATTTGACATGAAAAACGAATTTAAAACATAAAATGGTATTTAAATAAAATGGTGAAATCGTCCACTAGACTTTTTTCATTTTTATATATAATTTACATCTTCTTTTAAAATAATATTTTCACAAAATTATGAGCGGTATAAATTCTGGCAAACAAAATAACAAATTGGTTTTAAAAACAAAGAATTAAGTACCAAAGATGTAAAACAGGGCAGTATGCACATCTTAAGTAATAGTAAAGGTAAAATATCCAACATGTGTTGCTTGTTATTCATCAACATAATTAAAAAAGAACTTGAAAATGTTTCCCACAGTTGTATTTTTTGTACAAACGAACACGAAAATGTAGAACATGTAACATTAATGCAACATTTTTCACAGAAAAGAAATCGACATAAGTCAAAGTATAACGCCATCTATCGGCTTTTGGCTGAGACTTTTGTATTTTTTCATTTGGAAAGCCATTAAGTCTGAGTTCATACGGCTCATGTCTTATTGGCAAGAGTCTTCCTTGTTCTTCTTTGAACATGAATTGGCGTTCAAATGATTCATGTCATGTTGACGACATGTGCTTTTTTGATATTGAAAACAATAACAAAATAAAACAACGAATGAAAAAGCAAAACTTAAAGACAGTGCATGCATCTGTGTACTCGTTTCTCTCCCCTCGTCCCTCTCGCCAATAAAGTAGCAATCATGTCAATAAGACAAGAGCCGTATGAACACAGACTAAGGAATAAATTTCACACAAAATTTTGTACAAAAAAAGCAATTTTCGATTTTTCCATAAATCCAAGAGGTATTATTAGTTCCGTTTGTGAAAAAGTGGACATTGCGGTCTTTGCATCTATACCCCTCAATTATTTATGTACATATTTATACATACAAGAAATACAGTTTTAATACTTTTTAAATCACTTGGTACTTTTTCTGCAAAGCGGTGACCATTTGAACATTTTTAATTCTCATCACTGTGTGTGTTGTTTAATGTATACTAATGCTTTTTTGTTTATGTTTTTGAAAAACAGCTGACACGTTCTTACATATTATATAAGTGCACAAACGAGTTTACAGTACGTTACGGTGCGTTACATTGACGGTCGGCTACAGCGGCCTTTACAATATATCGTTGACGATTTTTGAATTTTTTTAATTATGGTGAACCGTTTGCTAGTCATTCCAATATATGTAGCGGAAGTGCCTCAATTTTCGACATACCGTAAATCGCGAAAAGTCCAGGTGATAAAAAAAAACCAAGTGCAAATTTGGATTCAGCGTCCCAAAAAACCTTAAAAACAACATTCAGTTCTTAATCAACAATAACCATGTTCTCTTGTTTTACAGATTAATTATAAGATTTTCCATTATTTTAATTTAAATTAAATAAAAAAGTTTACATTTGAAATGAATATATTTTCTTCTGTGTAAAACATATATTGCAAAAATAAAATCATACAAATCTCTTAAATAACAAATAAACAAAAAGCTTTTTTTTTCTCTTTTAGCAACATATGTTGCTAATAATGTCGCCGCAAGCATGTTGCCTACCATTCATTATTATGTGTATATGGTTTGTAAAAGCAACTTGTTTGTTGTTTTTAATGTGATTTAAAATGTTTTCAAGTGCTAAGTTAACAAAATGGTACTTCAATGCTAAAATTAATTACAATTATAATATAATTATGCGTAAGTTGAAAATAAATAAATACTTTTCTGACAAGAGAAAAGAAACAATAGTGTCTATATTTTTAAAAATACACAGGAAAAGCATTCGTGTGTACAATACTATGTAAATAAATACAGTATGCGTCATAATATAGTGTACAGCTTGTTTTCCAATATTAAAAGTGTTTTCTTACAACGCACTTCTTCAACCGTGCGTTTTATCACGTTTTGGAGCAATGTATTGTTAACAGATGGCAGAAAGTTTGAATTTTTTGGATAAAAAAAAATTTGGCGAAATAGAAACGAGAAATTCAGCAGAAACAACACAATATATGCGGGAAGCGGTAACAGAAGTCTAGTATTCTTTACTAGTTAAATGAACAACACCGATTATTTAAATATTCTTAAAGAAAATTTTGGGCCTAGCATTAATAACATGATTGACACCGCGCAGGGATCTTCCAATAGGACGATTTTAAACGTACCGCCAAAATTGTTAGAAAATGATTGTTATACCATGCCCCAAAACAGCTGGATTCCCAAAACAGTCGCCGGATTTCAACCTCATCGAACATCTTTGGGAGCATTTGGACAATTTTAAAAAGGAGCATAATCGGCATAGACTCTCTGAAACAAATTCTGCAGGAAGAGTGGTCAAAAATTCATCAGGTGCTAAGTTTGAAAATTTTTATTTTTACATTGTCTAATGTTTCATAAATAACAGTAAACTTTTACAAATTAAAATTGTTTATTAGTCTGCTTTTACATTAAACGATTTTTGTCGTTGCGATTCTTACCTTATAGGCGAGAGGGGAGAGAGGTATTAAAATGGGTACACAAGCGAGTGTACTCTTCGATTCATTTTGTTCGCTCATTCGTTCTCTCATTGTGCTCTCATTTGACGAAAAATGTATAGAAGTTCGATTGCACAGAAAAAGTTTTAACGTCAAAAATCGTACAATGTAAATATCAGACCGACTTCAAAGAAGAAACGACAATAATCGCAACGACAAAAATCGTATAATGTAAATTGGGACTTACCAAACTACACTTTTTATATAAGAAATACAGCTGTAAATGTTATTTTGACGCTCACTGAATGTAAGAATTTAATTACAGTATGTAAATTGCAGTTTCATGCAAAATGAGTAAATTATTCTCTCGGGAATTGTTCTTTAATAGATTTCTTTAACATTTGATGAATTTTTTTGTCTCATTGAACAAATCGACAGGTTTTGATTTGTGTAAAATTTCTTAATTTAAAAATCAATGGTAGTCGTGAATAACAAAGTCACTTAAGTGCCGCACACACTAAGCTTTCTAAACGTTTTGCATGACTTCAGTATTGTTTTAGCTCTTCAAATACCTTAAAAACGACAGAGGTTTAATCTGGCGAAAGCGGCGGCAAAAAATCTCTGATTCTTGAAATAATGCGTTCATCAACAGAAAGGGAGAAATAAATTAAAATCAGCTGTCAACATTATTACCCCCGGAGGCTTGTAGGGATCATCTTAAGGATACTTAATTTTTTTTTTGTTATATCCTCCGAGGAAAAATTATGTTGGGGTAATCCTGGAACCGGGAAAGGGGATAGACAATTGGCCTTTGATGACTTGGATATGTATTTAACTTCGGGTGGAGGTGTACTGGCATTCTTCGGAATCGCATACACTGTAAATAAGTGAATGCTACTGGATAGCGCCCTTGGCTGCACTTCATTGAACTCGAAGCTATACCTCAGAACTATAAATTTAAGGTGCTACGGGAGTCAGTGGTCAAAATTATTAAATAAATTATTTGTTTGAGCGAGTTTTTACTGCAGCTAGTATTAAGACATTTTTCAACATTCTAACGGATTATGAAGTATTGATGGAAACTGCGTCACAGACTTTGTCCTTAAAAAATATGTTGAGAAATAATTCCTTTAATACAGAGCGAAAGTGAGTCGGTTTTACATACACTTTTTCAAGAAAAGTTAGTGGTGATTCGAAACATTGCATAGATACACTATAAATATTTTCGTTGTTATTTAAATAATAATCTTTTTGAGTAACTTGATCTATAACAAATTTATTCTCACTTTTCGTAGGAAGGAATTAACTGTAGTTTTAGTACAAAGCCATATTTTAAGTTTACTTCTTAACTTGTATTAGTATGCATAAGAATAAAATGCATAATTGCAGTTTTAACACCACTGTGCAGATTAATCCCGTAATAATGTTATATTTTTCATGCCTAAAACTAGTCTTTAAATTAATATGTATAACAATTTATGTGTCAAAATTAGTGCAAATTAATTATTAGTTGACTTATATTTTTTGAAAATGTTAACCCTCTAACTCCTCTTTATAACAGTAATTTGTGGTTCTATACAAAATCATAAATCTTTATGATGTTCGGCCTATAATTAAATACATGAAGCCAACTCCTGAAATATTCCTCCTCATGGTGGAGGATATCAAAGATTCGGCAATAAAGATTCCGAATAATGCAAATATTAGTTAAATATCTACGTTGTTAAAATATATTAGTAATATAAAGTTATTTTTGTTAATGTCTTCTTTAAAAATTGACTGCTAAAATTGTTAATTTTTCAAAGACTTCACAATGACTTAGGAGACTTCTATGGAATAACTCATATTTGTTAAAAAAAAAAGCTTAAACACACTTAAGTTACAACATTTTGTATATAAAAAAAAGCTTTTTTTTAAATCTGCATATTTAACTTAGCAACAATGTTGCTTCAATATGTACTTTATAAACACGAACCTTAAAAAAATGTAAACAAAAAACAGCTGTTTTGCTTCGCCTTCAGCTGGCGCACAAAAATTCATGAATGAATTTCACAGAAAATGTTTCGTAGTAAATTAATTAAAGACGGAACACGATGAAAAAACCAGTTCGAAACATTCGTGTTGCGCAAAGTAACAGTAACAATAAAAAAAAAATATGTGATATCCACAGCATTAAGACAATTTAAGGCAACAGAAGCAAACAGCAGCAACAAACTGCGTCAACAGTTGAAACCAAAGAAGCAATTTTGGTTGGTGGTGGCTAAAAACAGCTTCAAAAAGGCATGCAGGCAGACAGCAGCAAGACGAAACTGCTCCAAATTTCTTCTTTGGCCAATATGTGTGGCTAAAATGTTTCTGAGTATGTGTGTGTTTTGTTTGTTAGTGTAGGGATGTGAATGTGTGTTTGTTTCTGTGTTGTTAACAACAAGTAGAAAATTAGGAAGCAACACAATTCGAAATCAGTTTTACGCAAAATTGTAAACGAAACGGACGTGTTTTCGCAAGTGCGTGTCGAGTGTTAAATTTATTTTGAAATTTTCTTAAAGCGCCAAGTGTGAAATTTGCAAGCAGGAAAAATGTGAATGAATTTAAGAAACATGTTGTTCTTGTTCTGGTATCTCCATAAAGGGAGATTATTTTGTGTTTAAAAAAATTATAGAAACGGTATTAAATATTTTATATTTTTATAAAATATACCTACCATTTTTTTTATAATAAGCAAAATTAAAAAAAAAATTTTATTTTTACGAAGAGAAATATTTAAAGATAACAAGTGCAATTGCTTAAGTTAACTGAAAAAAAAAGAATTATTTATTTTAAAAAATTTAAAAATTTTTTGAAAAACTTCACTCACTGCAAAAATAGGAATTTTGATACAAATTTTAAAAAAGTTTTTTATTAAAAACCTTTAAATGCAAGCGGATTAAGAAAAGTAAAAAATTAAAAAAAAATCAATATTTAAAAAAAAAAAAAAAAAATTTTATAAATAAAATTAAAAAAAAATATTTCAAAAAAATTTTTAAATACATTTATTTGCTTTTTAAGAAAATAAACAAAAGTTTAAAAAGTGTTATATTAAAAAATCTTTCAATGCAAGCGGATTTACAAAAGTAAAAAAAAAAAAAAATTTTTTAAATTAAAAAAAAAAAATTATAAAATTTTTAAATAAATTTATATGCTTGAATTTGTTTATTTGAAAAAGAATGAAAAAAATTTTAATAAAAATATTTTAAATAAAAAACAAATTTTGAAAAATTTTAGAATCAAAAGTGAGTGTCCTTTTTTTTTTTATAAATTTCTTAATTTTGCTTTAAGATTTGTTTATTTTATATTTAAAAATTTAAAAGTTAAAAAAAAAAAAAAGAAAAAATAAACACCGTTAAATAGAAAACATTTTCAAGAATTTTAATTTGAAATAAAAGAAGACTTTGCTATAAACGAAACTCCCAAAGGGTTTTCCAAGGTTGATGTCAAATATTTTATTTAAGAAAAGTACACTGTACTGTGTATTAAAAAAAATTAATGAATTATTTTTATAAAAAAACTCAGCTTAGAATTTTATCCAGTTCTAAATAGTCACAAACTTAACCACAAACAGACTAAAGAAAAACTTTGCTTAAGATACTACCGCACAGTGGTATTATGGTGGCAAACAGCTCCTTGACTCTTAATTTTCTGAAATCTAATAATGCAGTTCTATAGGAAACTGTTTTATAAAGAATATAATTGGTTTTCGAAAAAATACATTTTATAAAAATTCCTAAAACATTTTACCACGAAAACTGATGAAAATGTTTGTGCAACCAGGAGCTTATGTTTATAAGATATTTTTACTATTAATATTTTAATGCCAGTTTTCTTTTTTATTAAATAAAAAAAAAATAATGCTTAGATTGCATATACCTGTGGCATTTTGACAAAAATTCTTAAGTCGAGATAAGATAGCAAAAAAGTTAAAAAAAACTCGGTGAAAAAACCTTTTTTTTTTTATCAAATAATAAAAAAAATCCAAAATTAAAGAAACATTTCGTTAATAATAGAAAATTTTAAAAACGTAAACAAAAATGTTTTTTGAATGAAAATTCGTATGATTAACAACATTTTTTTTTCAACTTTTTAAAATTGACTTAATATGTTTTGTCAAAATGCCACGGATATCGTTAAGTAGATAGCTTGAGTAAAGTATGATGATTCGTAACAGTTTAAGCTGACTTAAATGATATTCAGGAGAGCAATTTATATTGGAGCCATGGTAAGCTATGAACCAATCATCCCAAATTCTGCAGAGTGATTTCTGGTATTAAAAAACCTAACTTTCAATACAGCGGAGCAATTAGTTTTTGCGTTTGTAGTGAATTTCAGAAGGCTGCTAAAATCGGATCTGCGGTAAATTATGGAATTTATATCACAAAATTGCAAAACATTTTTTGTTGGCCATATGAAGCTAAGCTGGAAGAAAGTTTACCGCAATATCTATATCTGCTACGGTTTTGGGCGTATTTAATTATTTTTCCAAAGTGGGCTTTATACGGGGCCTATTGTAAACTATGGACCGATCTTCACGAAATTTCACAGTCTCTTTTCTAGTCCTATACAACTGTGACGAGCCAAAATTTGTTGTGATAACACTATTTTTTACGGTTTTAGGTGTACTAAACTGTTTCCGGGAGTAGGGTTTATATGGAGCCTAGAGTAAATAATGAACCGATCTTCACAAAATTTCACAGTGTCATTTCTAGTCCTATAAAACTGGGACGTGCCTAAATTTGTTATGAGAGCTTATTAATTATGGTTTAAGTAGGGTTTATATGGGGCTTAGGGTAAATTATCGACCGATCTTCACGAAACTTTACAATGTGTTACAAAAACTAACGTGAATGGTGGAACAATGCACGGAGTGATATAAGAGTTTGCAAAAATTCGTTTTATTCGACTGGAATTCACGATGTAAAACTAGAAATGACACTGTGAAATAACGTGAAGATCGGTCCATAATTGATCCTAAGCCCCATATAAACCCTTCTCCCGGAAAACAGTTTATTACGCCTTAAACCGTTATTAATAATGCTGTCAGAATACAATTTAATACTTCAAAGATTTATATGACTGCCCCATAAAAAGCGCACTTTGCTTAATTAAATAAATACGCCTTAAACCGTAGCAGATATAGATATGACAGTAAAATTGCTGCCTATTTTGTGATATACGGTCCATAATTTACCTTAGATCCCAAATTTAGCAGCCTTCTGAAATTCACTGTAAACGCTAAAACTAATTTCACCACTGTATTGAAATTTATGTTTTTCAATACCAGAAATCACTCTGCGGGATTTTGGGATGATTGGTTCATAGCTTACCATGGCTCCACTATAAATCCCGCTCCTGAAAATCATTTAAGTTCGGCTTAAACTGTTACGAATCATGATATTTTACTGAGTATTGTCGGTCAATAACTAAATATATGTCTTAACCGCAACCAATTTTAATGCTGATGTCTGTTTTTATAAAGATAAATTAATAATAAATATACATCATATATATATCATATATATATATCACTAATGAAATATTCGAACTGTCGGTGTAGGTTATCAAAGATTCGGTACAGCCTAATATAGCGCTCTAACTTGCTTATGTGTAAAATTGATTAACTGAGTTGGCTCAAAACCCAGGGGCCTTCGATATCGATCGATATTCCTGTTAAAATTGTATTGTGTTTGTTGTTGTTGTGTGGCAGCAAGACCTGATGACTAGGTGTTGCTGTGTTTACAATCCTGGCTCGTTGTTCGTTGAAATTCGAGCCGTTTCGGTGCATAAAACCGATCGTCGTAGGATCGATCCATATCGAAAACGTGACCTAACGACTTAAAAACGTTCATGTGTGTTTAAGTTTTTATAAGAATTATAAGTTTTGGGTTTTCATCCTGTATTTATGTGCAATTTATTTGTGTTAAAGTCAACTAAAATTATCTTTCTGAGATTTTTAAAATTTAAATTTTAAATTTTAATTTAAGTCTACTTTTTTTTTCGCATTAAAATCATTAAAGCTAAAAACTAACTTTAATTCCAGATTATAATTAAATTCCATTGAAAAATCTTGACCACATGACCGTTTTTTAATAAAACGAAAGTGCAAAATTTTAAATTAGAAATCAAAAAACTTTTTTTCATACAATTTAGAAAACTTTTAATAAAAAGAAAATACATAATAATAAAAAAAAAATTAACATTTCTATTAATAAACTAAAATAGAAAAACCATTAAAAAAGTATTAAAAATTTTAAAAAGTAAAAAAAAAAAAAAAATGTGATAAAGAACAGGAACTTTTTCTAAAAAGTTTAAAATTCTGCGAAAATGATCGATTGATTAAAAAAAGAAACAAAAGAAAAATAAAACCAACAGATTTTCATTAATGGAATACAAATAAAAGTTTAATTTAATTAAAATTTTATAATTAAAATGTTGAGAAATAAAGTTCAATAAATATTCAAAACAGAAAAAAAAAAATATTTAATATATTAACAGTGAAATAAATGAAATAATTTATTTACAACATTTAAAAAAATATAAAAAAATATTTAATTGAAAATTAATAAAAAAAAAAAACCAAAAGTTCGAGTGCTAAAAACTATTTTGTGTAAAATTAAAGTTTGTCTAAAATTTAAAAGAAAAAACCGATTTTGTATAAAAAAAGCAATCCGCTTAAAGAATTAAAGAAGAAATATTTACGAAAACATTATGAAAAATACAAAATATATATGAAGATTAAATAACATCAATTAAATGTCACAAGTTTAAACATAAATAAAAAAGAAAATGTAAAATGTGTAAATTTAAAAAGAATCAAAACTAAACGAATTTAATAACAGACAGAGAAATATTCCAAAAAAGGTAATAAAATAATTTAAAAGAAATTTTAATTTAATTCATTAACAAGATTTTGTTGTGAGCTTAATTTCCAATTTTTGTTCTTGATTAAGGCACTGAAATTTGTTGTTGAGGGTTAGATAGTTCCTATGCGTATTTCACTGTTTGCTTAGGCCAGATCATCAGGAAACCTTTTCCCATAGGCTTTGAAACAGCTAAAGATATTATACAAATTAAACTGTAAAGCAAACGAGAATTACAAACACTCAAGTCTTATTTGCAACGATATCAAAACTTAGAGACAAAACACCAACAATAAAAAAGTGAGTTTATATTTTCTAACTTTCCCTGTTACAATTGGTTGGGGTTTTTCCGCTTGAAATGTAGATGTAAGTGGGTGAAGAAATAGAAGGTGTTATTTAGTTTCATGGAAACTTAAAATGATAATTCAAGACAGAAATATTGTTGGAATGAAATTGTTTTATTAAAATCTGGTAGATAATTTATTGGTTTTATTTTTTTAAATATGATTTCCGGCATATGTCCTAATTCTAATTTTTGACAATTTTTTCCAATTACTCTGGCCGTATGGCGTCAATCGTAGCTTTAATATTGATTTTCATGCTACAAGAGTTGCTAGTTAATAAAGCCCCATAAAAAGTAATCCAGAGGCCCTAAATCGCAAGAACGAGGGGCCAGTAAGCAGGATTACTTCTGGTAATAAGTTGCCACTAAAGTTGTGTCGTTTGGCTGAAACCAAATGATGTTGATGTTCGCGCGCTTGCCATTACCATAACGGCGGCTCCCTGCTCATTTCAAAAGATCGTAGGAACTACGCCAAACTGTAAAAGCGGAATGTAAAGGCGATTCGTTACAGGGTTTTCGATTGTCTTCGCTCCAAATATGGCAATTTTACTTATTGACGTAGCTATTTAACCAAAAATTAGCTTCGTGAAATGGACGAAGTGCTCTATGAACTGCGCGAAGAGATTTATTTTTTTAATTAACGATTCATGGTATCTTGTCAAAACGTTCTGAACAGAAATGTCAACACATGTCATGACAAAATTTTGTGCCACATAACATTATTTTACTGAGGTGGGTCGATGATTGCCTATGGATCCCAAATAGGGCACACTCTTGAAAATTTGTGGTGAAAAGATCGGGGTTGACCGACTATACTTTCTTACTTGTTAACATTAGTGTTGCAATATGAGGCCGAGCGTTATCATGATGGAATATTGAGGCTTCATATATGGTAGCATATTCCGGACACCTTAAACGAATAAACTTTATTTTATTGAGCTTGTTTTTGTAGATTTTATTTTGGCCAAGGATAATTTAAGATGAATCCTTGCAAACGTGTTTTAACTGTTGCTTGAGTGACTTTCAATAGTTTTCCTAGTTTTTACAAATTTCTTTGTCTTTCGTGTCAAAATCTTCAAATTTAAGCCGCACAGGCGAACTCTCGCATTTAGAAGTCTAGATATCATTTTGGTGCGACGAATCAATCTATTTCAGCTGCTCTTTTGTTATAGTTAAAGAAGTAAGATGGCAAAAAATTCGAAAATTTTCAAGCAAAAAAAAATTTTTTTTTGGTGACTGCATGCCTCGTTACTCTTTCGTAAACGTATACGTTTTGGATCAGCTACTCTTTCGCAAACGGATACGTTTTGGATCAGCTACTCTTTCGTAAACGTATACGTTTTGGATCAGCTACTCTTTCGTAAACGTATACGTTTTGGATCAGCTATAATGAATAAATAGGTACTCTTACGCAAACGTGACGTTACGATGCGGATGAACCCGGTAAAATTTTAATTTTTTTTCTGTTAGTTTCGAAACATGAGTTTGTTTTCTCTTTAACACATTTCAACAAGTTTACATATTGTTACTAAATGCTGGTTCACACGTTTCAAGTTTTAGTCGTCAGGTCTTGCGTTTTTAGGAGAGAGAGGCGAATAAATGGCATTCTCATTTCCCATCCCTCCTAAAAGCTCCACACTTGACGGCTAAAACTTGAAGAGCGTGAACCAGCACTAACTTCACTGTTCTGGTTGAAAAAAATAGACAAGCCATGACGTACATATTAACCTTATTCGGGTACGCTGAATCCAGTGGTTCTAACCATTTTTTTTAGGTAAGCTCTTGTTTTCGAGATATACCGTAGTTTCGAAAATGTAAAACGCCAGGTGCCCCGCTTGTCTCAAAAAAAAGTGTTAAATTTTAGCACAGTACTACCAGCAATGAAAGCTACCGCAGAGTGTTCTTGTCCGCAGCATTTACGTATATAGGCGACGAGGCCTTAAGTAAGAATAAACGACAAATGCGTAAACCCAAAAGTAAGCTATTAAAGACACAAACCATGTGTGAATAAAACGCCAACTTAATTTCATTTTTAACAACTAACTTATTTTTTTAACTGTTCAATTTAAATATTCAACATTTTGAATTCTTTAAACTCTTTTTTTCTTCTAAAATTAAACATTAATTCAACTAAATTATCATATTAAAAAAGAAAAAAAAAAACCCAAGTCTAACATATAAATGTTTACTTCCTTCTGATTGCCTTCGCAGAAACTGAAACCCTTAAAATATGCTAATGATATAGTTTTACTTTAAGCCTTACGTTTATACACTCATTTTGCAACATTCTTTTAGAGAAAAAAAAAGAACAAATAAAATCATTTGAGACGTTAAAAAAAAAGTATAAAAAATGAGTTTAAAAGGATTTTAAGTAGAAATGTAAATAACAGCGGGATTATGATGCTTTTTGTTGTAAAATTTAATATAAAAACATATTGATTTAATCATTTAAAGTGCACTTCTGTAGTTTTTGTGACTTAAAATAAAGTTTTATTCTAATTTTTGAAATAGTTGATCAGACAAATGTTAAAATTTTAGTTTTACGATGGTTTTTTTTTAATATTTGTTATCAGCAAATTTAAGTAAAATTTAAAATTCATAACTTTTTTTTTTCGATGTAAATAATCGAATTGATTTTATCACAAATTTTGATTACGACAAACAAAAATAGACTTCAACCATTTTTATTTGCATATTTTCAATTATTTTAACAATTTTTATTTACAGCACAAGAATTTTTTTTTTTTTTGTAAATTACACTGAAAGAATTTTCTTCGCAATACCAATGAATTTTGACATTAATCCCATGAAAAATTGCATTAAAAAGGAACGTATGCAGCACTTCGTTGGATCAATGAAACCTATTTCATTAAAATGTATTTAATGAAACATTTCATTAGATCTATGAATATTATTCATTGGATGAATACTTTCAATAAAGTAAACATTTTTTTTTCTTTAATTTTTTTTTTTTGTTTTTATTTTATATATATTTTTTTTCTGTCTCTGGCGGGAATCGATCGCGCTACATCGGTGATGATAGACTAGCTCACTACCAGCTAGCCTACCGGGCAGAGTTGCCACTTGGTATAATTTTTACTGTCGTGGGTAGAAAAAAAATTTTTTTTTGTTTAACTTGGACAAACTTAAGTTTTCATATATCCAATGAAAATTGTTAACGTAATTACGAAATCCAATGATGCGATTTTAACGAAAATTCTTCATTATAACTATGAAATTCCATTTAGACAATGAAAATTTTCATTTACCCAGGGAAATTTTTTTTATGAAAATGATTCATTAAATATATAAAGCATTTTTCTTTTAGTGTATTCGTACTTTTACAAAAGAAATTAAAAAAAAAAATTGTTTTGTATTTATTTAATATTTATTACTTTGTATATTTAAATAATTTTTTTTTTTAAATTTCTAGTAAGAAAAACCTGCGAAGTATTTTTTTTTTCATTAATTAAATATTATTTATAACCTGTTGTGGGTGAACTAAAAAAAAATCATTACAAAAAAGCACAGTTTTTAGTAAAATAAATTAAAAGTATTTTTATAAAGCAGTTTCGCATTTAAAATATCTTTTATCTTAAAATTCAACAGAAATGCCCAGAGTATAATTCAAAATGATAATGCAAAAAAAAAAAAAAAAAAAAAAAAAATTGTTTAATATCCTCCACCAGTTTTGCGATTCCGCTTAACACTGTGGAAATTCATCAAAATAGTGTATATATCGCAAGTAATAATTCCAAGTCGATTTAACTCGACTAGTATGTCTGTCGGTTTCGACATCTTAACTGACAATTCGAGTTTTTCTTTCCCGGACTATTTCAATTCCCGGCAAAGCATTTTTTAATTGAATCGAATCAGCTTTTTCTTTACCAATTGTTGCATTCAAAATTTCTTCAATTGTAATTTTTCACTTTTGTCAAAATCTCTTATTTAAATAGTATTTACTTCATTCTAGAATCAAATCCAAAAAGCCTTTTATGGAGCTGCCATAATCAAATATAAAAATCTCGGAAACTCCAGCACAAATTTCCCGGGGGGTTTTTTTTTTTTTGAAAATGTGCAGGATCCCGCGATATTTTCCTCGGGTATCCCGTAAGAATGACAATATATTCAGTATAGTTGCGTTGCAGATAATTTAAAACAGCGCGTATACAAGGGGAGGGGGAAGACATATCTCCTTCTTTAATAAACATATTTATTTAGAGTTTAATTTTAAGAACAGAAAATACAATATTAATACCGTTCGTTAGGTATAAATAAATCTATTTTTGGGCACGCCCACTTCTTCAGTCCCACCCCCATTTTGTCAGGTATATTGATAACCAAGATGCTTGTACCTTAGTTAGAAACTTTGAAACCTTGGCTCTTGCCGTTCTCTAGATGTAATTTAATCTTTAACGTATACGCCCGCTTCTTTAATCCAGCCCGCATTCTGTCGGATGTTGTGTATTGATAGCCAAGATGCTTGTCCTTAATTTGGAAACTTTGGCTCTAGCCATTCTCTGGATAAACAGAAATCTTTAATGTCCTTGTACGGAAGGTGCCACGCCCACTTCTGCTTTTCCGCCTGTTTTTAAGAGAGGTTGCGACTTGAGGACCCTGCTTTGTGCACCAAATTTGAGCAATTTTTTCTAACCGTTTTCTAGATATAAACAAAATCTATTTTGTGCCACGCCCACTTCTCAAAGAGCTTGCTGCGAAACTTTGCGCGGTATCCTTTTATTGGAATAGTCTCCCTTGTATCCTCTTAATATAGATATTGAAGGCTATTAAAAATAACATTGGCGTATCCTCTCAATCTTACTATTGTAGGGTATCAAAAGTAATATTGGCGTATACACAAGATTCTTTACCATAGTCAAAAAGCAAACTTACCTTTTAAGTAAGGAAAACCTATGGACAATCCAGCCTCTTGCAACCATTCGATTAATTTTTTGGTATCTTCTTCATCTTTGTTTGCCGATGGGTGTCTCAATGCTTTGAAATAAATTGATTCACTTGCTGTTGTCTCAGAGTTTTTTTTGTCATTAGGATTTAAAACGTGTGCACAGTTGGCCGCTACGAGAGAAGCAAAGCCATTTTTCAAAATGCTTACTTCTTCCTGGCTTTCAGAGAGGACCATGTTACCCGAAATCGATGTTTCATGAGCTGCCAAAACAAAATTTAATTATAAAGAGATTTCTTTAAAAGCGCCTACTACACGCAAAATCTCACAAAATGTTGTCATATCGATTTTAAAATGTTTCTTATTAATTCCATATTTTGCAATTAAAGCTTTGTTCGTTTTTTCTTCTATCTTATTTCTTCCCAAAGTATTTCACATATTTTCCTTTCATTTTTCAAACAAAAATTTAAATAAAGTTTTTAAAAAGTTGAGTCAACTTCTACTTCAGCAAAAATTTGTATGAAATTGTTTATGACGTTACAAATAATTTTATTTAGTTTTGAATGAAATTTTAACAAAATGTTCCAACAAATAATAATACATACGTAATATTGTTCTAAGCAAAACTATGCAAACGGTTTCTGTATTTAAAATGTGTGTGGTCGCGAAAAAAATTGTTGCAATATTATGAACACCAGTGAAACTGTAGTAGCCTATTGTGAACGAAGCTTGAAATTTCAACTTAAAACACTGTCATGTATCAATATTGTCTATCTTGCGGTTTTTCAAAACTAAACGTTTTTATTAGTTGCTAGAAACATTTCGCATGTTTTTCGTTATATAAATAGAGTACAACTCTATCAACATTTTTTCGCTTGTATTTCACAGAAATTTTTTTTATATTGATTTTTAAAACATTTCGCACGAAATACGGAACAGAGTACCCGGCTTAATAAAGAAATTAATGAAATAAAAATCTTAAAGTAAAAGGTTTTACCTTTAAAACAATGTTGATTCAATATATCCCACAAAATAAATAGAAACTGCATTAATTTAAAGTTGAAAATGATTGATTTATGGCCAATTTCACAAATTCTTTTTAAACATCCATATTCATATTAAAATATATTTTTTCATATAAATTTATTTTTATTTAACATGAAAAACGAATTTTATACATTATTTGATATTTAAATAAATTGGTGAAATTGGCCATTTTAATGTATTTCAATATTATTTTTCTATTATATAGAAAACAATTGAATTAATATGACGCGTGAGTGTACAGATAATTGAAATATACCTTTTTTATTATTTCTAGTAGTGATTACAAAACGGAATTGAAAAACTAGAAAATTCTTTTACAATCATTACAAATGTAATGCGGTAAAATGCAGAAATTTAAAATAAAAAACTACAGATTATTTTAGAATATTATTCTGTGCAAAGAGATAAAGCAAATTTTTTCTATTCATTTCTTTGGCAATTTTTTCGTTAAACTAAATTTAGACAAACATACAACGCGTTTACGTGTTTGAAATAAGCAACACATCAAGACACCCTACAGAAGGGGTACATAGACTTACAGCAACATTCATTTAAACTTTAACCCTCAATTTTGCCAAGTTCAGTTAAAACTAACTATTACTTTAACTTCCAATTAACCATTTGCTTTGACAGCTATAACTGATAGTTAATTATAACTGAACTTGGTGAAATTGGGGGTAAATCATACAAAGGCCTGGGGCCTAATTCTGGCAGTCGTGATGGAGTACTTTCTTGATTCGAAAGCAATTTTATTTCTAATTCTTTCAGTCAAAACTGAAAGAATCGAAATTATTTTTTCAGTATTGTGCATCTTAAATTAATGCTTTACAACACTGGAAAAATAATTCCGATTCGCTTAGTATTGACTGAAATAATAAGATATTAAATTGCTTTCGAATCGAGAAAGTACTCGATCACGACTGCCAGAATCAGGCTTCTGTTTTCTTAAACGGAATTCAAACATACTGTTAACTGGCTAATGCTTGGAACACAACTGGGACGTACGACGAATTTCGCCAAACACGACGATTTTTTAAAGAAAAATTCTCTGTGCAAAATCGTCGTATGAAGTACAATAAATACAAAAAACTGCAGCGTAACAATTAAGAATGTTATTTTAAAGAGAGTATTTGTGTGACCATGTTAAAAAAATAATACTTGAAAAAAATAAAATTAACAAAAACTCAACTAAAAACTATTATTAAAATTTAAAAAATTTTTTCGAATAAAATATGTTGTTATTCGTGCCTAATTCCCAGTTCCCAATAAAAAATGGAGCTTCCAACGAAGCAGGTTTGTAGGGAGAAACATAAACGTTTCGCTTATCATTGCGCATACAGAAGGCATGAATTTTATATGGCGAGTTCCCACTTTGAAGCAATACATTTTTGACACATAAAGCGCATTATTCAGCGCATATAAAATTCGTTGGACGTAACGATAAGCCTTCACACTGAATGTTTTGTTACAGTTATTTTTTAGTATTCTCCCTTACAAACCTGCTTCGCAGTAAGGGAATGCCGTAGCACTTGAAATGTTATTTTTTTTTTATAAAAGTTGCTAAGTGCATTATAAAAGAAATGGCATTCTCTTTTCCCTTCTCTCCTAAAAGCTCAAGACTTGACGAGTCAAACTTGACGTGTGTAAACCGGCACTAAGAATTCTTTCACTTACTTTACTGCATTTCTGTATGTCTTATAGCGTAGCGCATATTTGTGCGCTTATTCTTTTAAATGTACCATTAGTGCTTCGCAAAATGATAAAATTTTTTTTTGGGTTTTTATTCTTGATAAAAACACTTGAAATTTATTGTTGATGGGATAAGCTATTCCTATGCGCATTGCACTGGTTGCTTACGCCAGATCATCAGGAAACTTCATCCATAAAGATTTTAGAAAAACTAAAGATATTAAACCAAATAAAACTGTTAAACGTATAAGACTTATAAGCAACAGTTCTACTTGTAATAATATCAAAGTTTAAACAAAAACATCAACAATAAACAGTGAGTTTATCTCATCTTACATTCCCCACTACAATTGGTTGGAATTCTCCCAACATTAATTGTAGTTGTAAGTAGGTTAAGAAAAACAAAATAAAAACAACAACAACTTACAAAAGCATGTTGTCAATTAAGTGTTTTTTAGGCCTTGCACTTGCCTGGTTATTATTATTATATTATTACACGAATAACAAAATCTTTTAAAATTAAAATTTTGTATTCCCAAAAATTACTTTTTGATTTTTTCGAATGTTTTTCTACGAGTCGAAATTTCATTTTGTAAAGCTTTCTTGTAATAGTCCTATTCTCTTTATTTGCATAAGGCAACCTTTTTGTTAATAATAAACAAATTTATGAAAAAGAAATAATTCCCAAATTCTATTTATTAACAATTTGTATAGTTAACTGTTTTGTATATATGTATATTTTAAACGCTATAAAATAAAACCAATATTTAAATTTGTATTACTAACCACTTGAAAGCTGAACGAAACAAGGTCACCTTGTACTGATTTTTTCGTCGTTCGCCGGCGAAAGGAATATAAATAAAGTTAATGCAAAGCTCGCCGCGTATTACAAATTTCGCCTAGAGCCATGTTTGTTTATATTTCCATATACACAAATATGTTTCATTTTTTGGCTAAAAATATTCGCAGCCAAAAATTCGTTGTTCGTCCCAGTTGGGTTCCTAGCAAAAAATAGTTTTTAATATCTCTTTCATCAAGTTCAGTTAAAACTAACTATTGCTTCAAATTTCAGTTAACAATATGTTTTGACAGCTACAAGTGATAGTTAATTATAACTGAACTTGGTGAAATTGGGGGTTAGTGTAAAGATTATTTAAAAGCAAGCGATATCGTCTTTTTCTCTTCAAAGCTCAATATGTTGCTACTGATTAAAGTTTTTGGCTTTCATATAGATCTTGTAGCGATTTTTGTTAAACGTTAGTGTTGTACAATTAACCTCAGCAATATGAAGGACGAGAACTACATTAAAGATGAATTCATCATACAGAAGCAAGAGAAGAGAGTCATTGATTTTGAAGAGAAAATATTTGCTTTTTTTAATATGAGATGACATTTCCCTCTCGTTACTTATTTTTGCTAATCATTGCAATTAATTTCTAGTATTTTTCTAGATCAAATTCGTTTTATAATTCCAATATTCTTTAAATGTATAACTTTTTTTAAGAACAAACGATTTCGTCTATCTCTTCTGGAAACTAATAGCTACTTAAATACAAGTCTTCAGTATTTTGAGCAAATCGAAACCCTGACATGATAAATTATTATTGTTCTTTGAAAATTCTCAAACAATCATTAGATCTGGGAAGCATTTTCGTCAAAATACTTAAGACTTGTATTATAGAGTGAAATGCCCTCTCACTCTTACAGACATCTTTGTAGAGAGTTTTGATAAGTGTTCGTGTTGTGTATTCGAAAAAGCTGATCACAGAGAAAAAATAAAAATGAAATTCAATTAAAAAATTTGTAATATTAATAAAAAAAATTGTGATTTTAATTAAAAAATTAATTAAATAAATTTGTACCAGTAAACAAATTAATAGTATCAATTAAATATGTTATGATATACACAACATTTTCTGCAGTTATGTTGTTGAAATAAGTAAAGATTTTATTCCCTTGACCAAATTCTTAATTAAAACTGATTTTATTTTTGATTATTTTTTTTAAAAATTGAAAAAAAGGCGAGAATTTTTTCTGTGCAATATGAATAAAAAAATTATTTCTGAAGGAAAATATTCGTTTTCGCGGGTTACGTTGGCATTTGTAATGTTTGTAAAAAAAAAACATTAAATAAATTTTCGCTCTCGTTGGTAATTTTGGCCTATCATTGCCCTTAACTCCAGTATTTTCCTAGATCAAGTTCATTTATCTTAGAAAATAAAGTAAAATGTCGTAATTTATTAAAATTTTTTTTACTCATTTCATTAAATCGCTACAGCCAGTTCGCATTAAAAAGTTCACTACAAAAATAATTCATTTTCGCCTTTTTTTCTCTCCATTTGTCTAAACTGCGATTTTTTTCTTTAACTACAAAGTCAAGCATAATACCAAAAACTAACCAAAAGCTCTTGCGTTTATAAATTTAAAAATGTTTATAGTTCTTATGGTATTAAGTAGTGGTACTTAAAAAAATCTACTACAAAATATATACAAAAAAAAAAGATATTTCTCTAGCACTCACAGAGAAAATTTTTTTGCTGCTGCTACTGCTGCATTCATTGTAGTTGACCAAACGCGTGCCATGGCACAAGTTTAAAGCACAAGCGCATATTTATGCGTTTTCGCATATTTTTTTTTATAGAGAAGCAAAAAAAAAATTGTTTCTATTTTTTGTTTTGCCAACACTATAGGGTTGTTTTTCATGAGGTACACTTTTTACTTATTAAGTGGAATTGTGTTCGGGCACTTATAGCCACTTATGGTGAATATTCAATGAACATGGATGCGGTAACGGGCAAGAGGCTTTTGACGGGTTTTAAAATATTTGCTAGAAGCATTAAAAAAGTGTAAAAAAAAAAAGGAATTTATTAGTTAACTTACAATAGTGAAGCAACAGATGCCGTATCATTAAGGCATGGTTTGTGTCTTTAATAACTTATATGGGATTTTGTCAATGAACGAAAAAGGTAAAAATCAACATAGTCTTCAGGCAAACAAGTTTCAAATATGAATTGGAGAACAACTTCATGAACATAGTTTTCAAAATTGGGAACCACACGAGGTGAAGCCGAGTGACATTGAAAAACTTTTTGCTTGGCCCATTTGCTGCTTGAACGCTATAAAAAAAAATTATAAGAAGCCTTTTACATGTAGTATATTTTAATAAAGAGAAGTTATTTTTGCATCGTAAGATTACTGGCGGTGAAAATAAGATACATTTACGCCAAAGTCGATTAAACATGGTGTCAACAAAATGTTCTGTATTTGGTAGGACCAAAAAGGTGTGTACCATCTATAACGAGCTGCAGAAAGCGAGCCAGACAATCATAGAGGATCTGTTTCAAATACAGGTAATTCGTTTGAAGCGTAAATTGTGCAAAATATTATTAAAGTTTAAAACCACATCGGCCACATGTTGCAAGAACAGTGAAAACGCACAAAATTTTTCAAAACTTTCGCATTTTTAAGTGATACACCAACATAATACAGATGTGAGAGAGATTTGTATAAGCACCGACGTTTGGCCTAATCTCTTGATGGATTTTAACTACTGGGCGACAAACAACACACAGATATCAATTGAGTGTATAATCATTTGCTCAAGCACTAGTAAGCCTATCACACCCACAGCTTCATCCTTGGTCCTTCAACTTTTCGGTCTTCATAAAATCCAGGTCGTCAACGAATCGGTATGCACAAACCGACCATTTACTCATCAATACTTAGAAAACGTACTACCCCTGCAAAAGTATTTCTTCCGTGGCGAAAAGCATTCCCTTACAAAGAGAGTATCTGAACAACCTGAACAAAAGCGGCAAGCGTTTTTTTAAACACGCAAATTTTATTTAAATACAATTTCAATAAAACAAACCGACATAGCGATCTGTCAAATAAGATTTATCAGCCGGGTGGTTTCTAATTCGCATTCTAATGGTTTGTTTCGTATAAATTGTATGCAAATGAGAAGTTTTGACATACAAAAAACGCTTCCACTCTTATTTAGGTAGCTCAGTATGCCTTTAGAGGTACCAACCAATAGTCGGTCCGATGCCGTGCCATCGGGAGCTACTGACTCGCGTGTTGCCAGATGGGATCTCTGGCCAGTCGGGATATCAAGAGATCGTATGAACTCAAGAAATTTGTGTAATTTGAATTCCTGCCGATTTCCATGTATTGGCTGCATCTGTTTTCCCTGGAGCATCTTTTGCATAGCAACAGTACACAGAGATGGCGCATCCTCACAATTTGAATTTTCCATAAGCGAATTGGATTTCAACCACAGCCACCAAGTTAACCCCAAATACAATTTTGCTTGAGATTAGTACTCCTTGATGAAGATCATCCTTCTGTAAAAACACATTCTATAAGAGTAATCACCTTCCATTTCATCCTATGCTCCCGACTCTTTATTCACTCCAAATCCAAGGCGCACCCACCACCCACCACACCCGATCAACAACCATTCTCGGTATCTCAATCCTTCATCCGCTTTCAACAAGTTTTCACTGGTCTATTGCTCTAGTCTTTTCGAGCCTTCACTTTACTAAGAAACTTCATGAACTTCACTACAACCTCCACACTACTTCCTCCACACCACCACACCACCAATTCACCGATACGTCAACTTTCCGCCAAGTCTTCCACCGCTTTCCAGCTCCCACGAACCTTTACTTGGTCCTTCAACCTTTCGCTCTGTAAAAAATCCAGGTTGCAAAAGACGGTCCGATCCTTCATTTGCTCATCAGAACTAAGAAAATGTACTCCCCCTGCAAAAGTTATTTTCCCGTGGCGAAAAGCATTCTTTTTAACAAAGAGAGTATGCCAATAATCAGTACGGTACCGTGCCTCCGAGGATACTGACTCCAGTGGTACCAGTTAGGATGACTGGTCGGTCGTGATCTCAAGTAATTCAACGATTTTAAATTCCTGCCGATTTCCAAGTATTGGCTGCACCTGTTTTCCCTGCAGCATGTAACATCAAAAGATTAGGAATCCTTAAGATGATTCGTTGCACCTCGGGGTCGGGGCCATAATAAGTCAGTGGTAAACTTGAAGTAATAATTAGTATAATGCAAAATTTATCAATACGGATTTCATGTGGACAAGAGCTTACTGCCACGGGCTTGCGCAGGCGCATACATTGCCACTCAACGTGTATAAGCCATTGTAATAGCATTTCTTTGCTTGATGAAATTGTGAGAAACAGTACTTTTCACTTATAGTCACATCCTTTTTTGCAGACAAACCGTGGACTATATTGCTAATGTGACTATAAGCCTAATTCACATATATGCCACTTATGACTGGCTAATAAGTTAGTGAATGTTTAAACGCTGGTTTAGTTGAACTAAACTTAAATTTGTATGTAGTTTAAACTCAACAACTAAGTATAAATCTGTGTCCGATGTATTATATGTAGTTAACAAAATAACATGTGGCAGCACTACGATAAATCTTGCCAAGCTCACTATCAATACAGTAGTTTTAAACGCCCAATTTTATGCGTTAAAAGATGGTTTACATGTTAACTGATTTAAACCGTCATCAGGCTTATGGTTTCGCAACAGAGTTGCTTGCCTTATAAAAAAAGTTAAAATAATAATAAGATATTTCATAACTGATACCAACGGCTAAATCTTATTTTTTACGAGTAGAGAGTTGATGACTAATATTTAATGATATAATTCTTAGTTCTTTAGATAGATGTGGTTTCGAAAACTAAAACGAACTTAGTAAATGTTGCTATAAATGTGACTGTAACACCAATAATTTGCTTTACCTTTACCTTTGATAGCCGCTGATATATGGCATACATTAAAAATGTGCTTATATCGCTAAATGGACTATAACGTAAAAACTTTATATTCAATGTACTTATAGCGGTAGTGACTTTAAACGAAAAGTACTGTACACCACTTTAATTCTTTTATTTTTCCTTTTTTGCTATGTAAAGTATAAAGTTTACACGAAAAAGCCATGGCATCTGGTACCTTAAAATATTATTCTTATATTGCTTTTGAAAAAGTTTCTCATAATAATTTACCCTTTGAATATTACAACGGCAAAATCAAAAAGTTAAAACGGGTTTAATAAATTGTACCAATAATATTGAAAAAAAAACTTTGTAAACTTATAAAGTAATAATATTTTGTTTAAATATTTGATAGCTTTTAAACAAACATTTTATTTTATAAATAAACATTAACTTTAAGGGATTTTGTTATTAAATACTGCTATATTCCAGTATCTTTTTATGTATTTTGATATAAGTTTTTAATTAAAGTCTAATGGCCATTTTCTCAATGTATCGACAAACTTTCTGTTACTTAATGCCAACATAAATTTATTGGAACGATAAACTGTCCGTTAACGATTTTGGGTTTCTCAATATACTGACAAAAAACATTGTTTTCAGCTGGCAACGCCACTCAAAATACATGTAAAAGTTGGGAGTCAGCTGATTGAATTTATCTGTACGGCAAATAAAAGGAAAATAAATAACTGGCAGATGAGTGCCGGTTAGCTTTGCGATAAAATCAAAGCAAATGAGACATTGAGAAAACCAAATTTCTTTAATGTGCAGTTTTTCGTTGGGAAAAAAGATAATTGCCTAATGAGAAAATGGCCACAAGAGGAATACAATTAACGCCTGCTAAATTTTGTCAAGTAGACACCGCAATCCCCTTGTATGTATTTTAATTTTTTTTCTAAAAGGTGTTTTTTATAGACAATCGGAATGTTAAAAAAATTCTACATAATTGGGATGGATTCACAAGTTAGTCATAAAGTTGTAAAGTCATAAGTCTTAAAATAATTACAAGAAATATATATGGCTGCTGCGGACAACCGCTTATTATTTCGATTTCTGCTGTACAGTAAAGACGAATCAATGAACACAGCATTAACATTTTTATTTTGTTTGAAACACAAGAATATTTTTTTTTAAACAATTGTAAAATATTATTTAGGACATTATGACGATATGACTTGATAGCACACCTTGTGAATCCCCCAAATATATTTTGGAATACTCTAACATATTTCTTTTTAAAAATTGTACATTATTTTGACTAATTTTCGCTTTGCGCAAAACACATTTTATATCGACATTATAAAGGTTTCGATATCGATTTAATTCGAAATATTGCAATCGATAAAATTCCGCACTTTACAACGTCCCAAGTCAACACAATTTTTGAACGTGTATCGAAAAAGTGAATATTTTTCGTTTATTAATCAATTCTTTATTAGTCCTTTTCAAACTAATTTTTTTTTAAAGCACTTAAAAACCTAAAAATTGAAAACGCACACCACATAAAAACACACTTGATACATACACAAAAAAATTCTCGCCATTTTGTTTTTAATTGAACCATTAATCAAACATAAAATCAGTTTTAATTAAAAAGTAAGTAAATTAAACGTTTTTCAATAACATTACCGCAGAAAATTTTATTAATATCAAAAGATATTTAATTGATACTATTAATTCGTTTACAGGTGCAAATTCAATTATTTTTTTCATAATATTACAATTTTTTTTAATAAAATCAATTATTATTTTTTTCTGTATACATTTAATTTAATTAATTAAATTTTACAAAAAGCTGATTCGTGTTCGATACAAATTAAATTTATTTTGGGTTCAGACTTATTGTTTTTTTTTTTTCATTTTACTGAGAGTTTAATGTAAGTCAAAGACATATTAGTATACCCATTATAGTGCTTAGCAAATTGGGCATTACATTCTATATATCGCCGGCTTAATATGCAAACCTGATAACTCCCTTTCTGCACATTTTACAGCAGAAAGTATTTCGAGCCTTTTTAGGTATTTTACTGCATATTTCGAAATCATAGTTTTGACGGTGGCATGTCATAACGTCCAGTGTCATAGTGTCCATGGACCTTATGACACTCCAAAAAGTGTCATAGTGTCCATGGACATTATAACACTTTCAAAAGTGTCATTAGAACCATAATTACTAAAGAAGTTAAATACAAAAAAATGATCTGCATACACGCAGAGAAAAACATGAGCCATTATGGTCCCAACCAACAAAACTATTTTTAAAGAAACTTATTTAACCATAATATGGTTGTCGGTGACAATAATTTGGTTAAATGAAACATAATATGGAAAACAAAATTTTAAAAATGGTTTTTCTGCTTCTTCTCTGGGTGTATATATTAAATATATAACGAAAACACTTTTGGGCGCAAGGATTTTCTCCTCTAGGTATAACAAATACCGGCTTCGCTAACTAAAGCTTCTCTGCACAGCCGGCCTTTGGCCGGACGCAAGGATTTTCTCCTCTATCGTATAACAAACACCGGCTTCGCTAACTAAAGCTTCTCTGCATAGTCGGCTTTCGTTCGGAAACAAGGCAGATTTTAGAAGCTTTACTTAGCGAAGCCGGTGTTTGTTATACCATAGAGGAGAAAATCCTTGCGCTGTGCAGAGAAGCTTTAGTTAGCGAAGCCCGTATTTGTTATACCATAGAGAAGAAAATCCTTGCGCCCGGCCGAAGGCCGGTTATGATCCCAAATTTGTTTACATTCTTGCTTGTAAGAATTTTTGGCATTGTACTTACTTATTTTGATATTTCAAAAAAAATTTTACACATTTTAATATTTTTCATTATAAGTTAAGTAGTGGACATTATGACATTTTGATGGACGTTATGACATTTTTGAAAGTGTCATAATGTCCATGGACAGTATGACACTTTCAAAAGTGTCATAACGTCGATGGACACTATGACACTGGACGTAATGACATGCCACCGTTTTGACTAATGGAACATTGAGATCCTTGTGATAATTTAAGTTTTTAGAACAGTCATAACCACTCGATAGACTCGCGAGCAGTCAATAATTGTATTTTTCATACAGACACGGTTGTCAATTCACATGTATAGAACAACTTTGTTCGGGCCACTCCTAGTCTCGCGAGGCAGTCAATAATCGTATTTTTTACACAGACACGGTCGGCAATTCATATGTATACAACAACTTTGTCTGTTGCTTGGTTATCACTGTTTTAGAAGTTTATTTTGGCGCCTTTGAATTTTTTCGATATTAGAGGCCGAGGCAGTGCCCAATAACTGAATACCATAGCACCAGATTGGCCTTAAGATGGAGTTGTAAAGTAGAAGTTTGCAGTCGAGACTAAGGACAGAGTTCCTTCCAATCAACCAATGAATTTGGATGGCTTTTAGTTTCATTTGAGTTAATTTTGCCTCTAAATGGCTTTTCCACTTTAAACGGCGATCTAGATGAATACTGAGGTATTTTGCATAGGAGGGCATGATTCCCGACGCAAGGTGGATGTTATATGTACGCATTAAGTATAAAAGTGGGTCCAGGATGCTTCCCTGAGGGACTCCAGCGTCAATTGGCTGAGGAGAGTTTAAATAATCACCTTCTTTAATAATAAACTTTCGACCGACTAAATAGCTTTTTAACAGCTTGTGTGTGTTAACTGGTAAGCTTTGCATCAATTTATGTAATAAGCCTTCATGCCAGACTTTATCAAAAGCTTGAAAAACATCGATGAAGAGAGCGAAACAATATTTTCTTTCTTCAAAGGCTTTTCTTATTGCATTTACTATACGATGGATTCGTTTAATTGTGCTCTGTTCTCTTCTAAAGCCGAATTGGTCGTTAGGAATACATCTGTTTTCATTTAAAATTGGGGTTAATTTTGACGCTAACAGCTTCCCAAACAGCTTTTATATATTAGTAAGTAAGCTTATAGGCCTATATGACTCAACTTTTGTCTGATCCTTTCTTGGTTTAGGTATCATAATGAGTAAGGGAACCTTCCACTTTTGAGGATACTATTCAAGGCGTAAAATAGCATTAAAAATTAAAAGAATAATTTTCTTTGCTATGCTGGGTAGCTCCAAAAGCATTTTGTTGCTGATCTTATCAAAACCAGGAGCCTTCTTGGGGTTTAAATCACAAATAGCCTTCTCGATTTCTCTTAACTCAAATCTTAGGGGAACAGCTGCTCTAGCTGCAACAGGTGGTAACTCGACCGCAGTTTCGTGAGATATGTTTGGGGTAAATACGTTTTTCAAATGATTAAAAACAGATTTCCTTTTTCAATATAATTTCTGGTCCAACTTCCATTCAGGTTTATTAATGGTGGTTTCGAGATAACTGGCCTTTCGAGATTTCTAGCTGCACGTCATAATGAGTAGTCTGATTGTGGAGTTTCATCAAGTTCCTTAAGATATTTTATCAGAGAAGCCACACACAGGTAGCTGCATTAAAATAGTTGATAGCATCTGTTGGATAGCAACAGCACAGAAAGATGATCTGTCATCACAATTCGAACGTTTCACAAGTGGAAAGCTCTTTTGCAATTCTAGAACTCTCTTCCCGCAATTCCGGTTTACCCAAAGCAATTTCCCTTAAGAAAATCACTTCTTTTTGAAGATCGTGCATATGAGAAAAATACACTCTGAGAGCAGTCATCTTCTTCTATTGACTCCATGTCTCACCCCTCATCCATCTTACTCCACCAATAACCAACCAAGGCTTTTGACACTTCGCCGTAACCTACTAAAAGTCTCACCCCTCATCACCGGTTCCTCAACTTTGAATTCGCCAAATCAAGATCTTTCACCGCTTTCCGGCTCTATCGGCCCTTCATTCGCTTATTTACTGCTGTGTCTTCGTCACTTTACCTTTCATCATCACCGGAACCTCAACTTTTCGTCCGGTCACAAGATCCCTGTCTTCCACTGCTTTGCGGCTCCTTCGACCCTTTATTCACTTACTAATTTAGTACAAGGCCTTCACCTTCATAATCACCCATTTGACTACCTTAAATAGTGTATTTAAGACAAAGCTTATCTCTAAGCATATATACATCTTCTCTGAAGAAAAAAATACGCCACATGCAAATGTAATCTTTTCATGGCAAAAAGCATGCCTTTACGAAGACAGAACGCCAAACTCCAGGTGTTCGCTGCATCTTACTTCTACGGAGGATGTAACATCTTCAAGCTCCAGGAAAGAACAAAATACATAGAGTTTCCATTAGATTTCTTAAAAGAAGTACGATGTTACCAACACTGAACTCCACTATAGTACTTTTCAACGAAATTATTACTCAAATGCCTTAAGTTATTGTCTCCATTTATTGCCTTCGTCTAATATAGACCATTTTTTTAGATCTCGCTTCACCAGAAAAGGTTTATTATTAAGACTAAATTGTCTACCATAAACTGAAACTTAAACAATTAATTCATTTTCAGTTTTTTTTTCGATTTCTTGACTCTGTCATACAGTGATGAAATAAACAATTTTACTTAACACACATTTAAAAAGTGTTAAGACGTAGAGTTAATTAAAATATTAAAAGAAAAAAAAAAAAAGAAAAAAATTGAGAAAAAAACAGAAACATTAAAAAACTGTATAAAAAATATAAAATACATATAAAATGTTCATAAACACTTGATTTATTTGTAAATAAATCAATATTTTTACACTTGTGCGTATCTGTTGTGTAGGGGAACAGTGGAGCACGGAAAATTGTGGAAATCAAAAATAATATATTTCTTAAAGTAGTAATATTTTTCTTTATTTATTAACAGTTACAAATACAATTACATATTTTATTCCAACTATATTTACCGAGCTGGCGGGAATCGAATCCGAAAACCTCGCACTAGTTAAAAGACTAGCTCCCTACTAACGGGTCACCCGAAATAGTAATAGAGCAAACAATTAAGACTGCTTAATGCTGAATCTTATGTATCTTTCATCATGGTGCGATAATAAAAGGCGGTACGCAAAATTACTCCAGGAAATATGGCCCCTAAAGGAAAGTGAAAAACGGCCCCAAAATCTTACATGAGACTCAACAACACGCCATTTTGGGGACTATTTTTCATTTTTTCGTAGAGTGTTTTTGCATTTAAAGTGGAATGAAAAATTACCCCAATATCAAGGAATGAAAAATGGCCCCAAATTTAATCATAATTTTTACTTTAGAGCTATTTTTCGTTTATTAATAAAAAATGCAAATTTCAAGAAATGAAACGTCACCCTAAAAATTTTTACACAAATTTTATAAAATTTTATCTAAAAGTTTTTAGAGAAAGTAAAAAAACCCGAATTCTTGTTATACCATAGAGGAAAAAATCCTTGCCCCGGGCCGAGGGCAGCTATTTAGAGAAGCTTTACTGAGCGAAGCCAGTGTTCGTTATACCACTGAGAAGGAAATAATTGCAGCCGGCCGAAGGCAGGCTATATAGAGAAGCTTAAGTAAGCGAAGCCAGTGTTCGTTATACCATAGGGAAGGAAATCCTTGAACCCGGCCAAAGGCCGGCTATAACGTGAAGCTTTAGTAAGCAAAGTCAGTGTTCTTTATAACACAGAGGAAAATATCCTTGTGCATGGCCGAAAGCCCAACCATGCTATCAATCGTACGATATTTAAAACCAAAACTGTATAATTATTCGGATTTTGAAATCGGGATTCTTAATTTGGGATTTTTAGTTTCGGGCATATGAGCTCCAACCAAAATGTTAAATATAACTTTCTTTGTGTTCTTTTTTGGGGTTAAAATTCATCTATCTATCTTCTATCTTCTATCTATATATATATAAAATAGGATGTGTGTATGTATGTATTTAACGTATGGACTCCAAAACGGCTGGGCCGATTTTGATGAAATTTTAAGGGAATCTTCAAGAAATCTGAAGTCTGATTTTTGATTTTCGGTCTGCGTGCGGAGGGGCGTGGCAAAATCCAATTTTCATTTTTCACCAACAATGGCATCTATATAATTTGGACGATTTTTTATTTAAAATGATCGCCATGGTCCAACTTAGATTTATACGAAAAGAAAATTTTGCCCCGCCCACTTTAAGGCCCACTTTTTTCGAATTACCTTATATCAGAAAACGGCTCCATCGATTTGGCAAATTTTACTTTCAAATGTTCGTATTAACCCATTTTAAGTTTTCATCGAAAGAAAAATTTACCACGCCTACTTTTACGCCCTCTTTTTCTAATAAGCGCATAACTTGAGAACGGCTTGTCCGATTTGGACGATTTTTTCTTTAAAATAATTGCCATGGTCCAACTTAGGGTTTTTACGGAAAGAAAATTTTGCCCCGCCCACTTTTTTCGATTTACCTAAAATCAGAAAACGGCTCCATCCATTTGACTAATTTTTCTTTCAAATGTTCGTATCTTTTTAACGGATTTTTAAAATCGAATGCAAACATTTTTTCTAATTTGGACAGGACAACGTCTGTCGGGTCAGCTAGTTCATAATAAATTTTGAGGTGATTTTTCATAGTGAAGAATTACCCCAAATTTAGGGTCATATTTCATATAAATATTTGTATGGTTATTTTTAATTTTTTTGATTTAATTTTTCATTAAAATATTGCATTATGAAAAATAGCCCCAAATTTGGGGTAAATTTTTATTTATTTTTTGGGGCCATATTTCGCAGCGCCATAATAAAAGAAAGTTGTGCTAGTACTGTTCTTTGGATAAATAAATATTTTATGGGCCAAGCCCACTTCTCCAATCTCGCTTACATTTTGTTGGAGGTAATGTATTGATAACCAAGCTGCTTGCACTTAATTTAGAAACTTTGGCTCTTGACGTTCTCCAGATATTCAGAAGTCTTTAACGTTTTTGTAAAGGAAGTGCCACGCCCATTTTTATAATCCCGCCCAATTTTTTATGGAGGTTATGCCTTGATAATCCACCTTTTCGTTCAAAGTTTTAAAAGTTTTTCTCTTACCGTTTTTGAGATATAAATAAATCTATTATATGCCTTGCCCACTTCTCCAATTCCGCCCACATTATGTCGGATGCTGTTTATTGATAACCATGATGCTGATACCTAATTTTGCTCTTGCCGTTCTCAAGATATATGTATGTCCTTAAAAAAATATTCGGTAAAATTGAAAGGAGTCGTAGTTTTTGATCATATCTCAGCCATTTGTTAACCTACCCCACTGAACTTTAATATCAATCTATTCTAGACTATATCAAGGCATTACCGCAAAAAAAAGCTTAAGCGACATTATTTTTATTTTCGTTTTTTTAATAGACGACTTTATTGGCAACATCTCCGAAAATTTCATGGTCACATAAGGTACTATTACAATTTTATAATAAAAACAATTTAAGCATAAGCGCCAACCTTCATAGAAATATTTTATGAAATTTAATAAAGAAAACTTCTCTAAAATTTTATTTTTGTCGCTTAAGAGTTTTTTGCGGTTATGCCTCGATATGTGATACAAATATATAACAACCTAAGTTTCATCATAAATGGGGTCTAAATTCAACATACGCATACACACACTCACACACGGACATTGTTAATTCAACTTTCCTCCACATACGGATTCAGAATATACGAGTATATTTTAAATGAGTTTTATTGTAAAATTACAAACGAACTAATAAACCGGCTTAATTCTTTTATATACGACCTTAAGAAAATGCTTAATGTAGCTCCAAAATGGCTTAATTTGCAACACTGGTCAAAATCTAGTTCTACTTAACGTCGATATAAATCGTGACTTCAACTGGGGGGAAAGCGAAAATAATATCGGCTTATTGTAAAATTTCTTATTTTCATTTTAAACATAAGTTTAACAATAGTCCCACTGTTTTGTATTTATACAGATGTTAAGACATAAAATACGATTAAATACTCAAGTGTGTAGAACCTGTTATCGGTATTAAAGTTTAACCTGGTGGCATGCTTAAATATGGTTTAACAAAAAAAAAAAAAAAAAAAAAAAAATCACCGTGTGTTTGTAAAATTAACCTCAGAGAAATATTTCAAAATTAATTTTGATTAAATCAAGCATCTTAATAAAAATGTTAAAGGCAAAAAAAATAATACTTCATTCAAAAATGCAATAAAAAAATTCCAAAGTATCAAAATTAATTACTAACTACTATTTTGTTAATAAAAAAAAAAAAAAAACTAATAATAAAAACCAATTTTTTTCTTTGCAAAAAAGAACAAAAGTTTTCGCAGTAAAATAATTAAAATAACGTTCATAAAATTACGTGTTTATTTTACAAAATAATAATACAAATTAAAAACTTTGGTCACAAGAATCTGCATAAAAATTTGTAATTTAAGCTGAAAGAAGAAAAAAAGAAAAACGTGTTCAATGTTTATTTTTTTTTTTTGCCTGCTTCATTTTTATTAATTGTGTCTCAACTACGTACTTTACGTCTCAAATATTTTGAAAACATTAAAAGAAATTTATCTGTTAAGACAAGATTTTCCTTACAAAGCGAAATAATCTTCAATAAACTTTTCAACAAAAACATCTTGAAGTGACATTCCTATGGCTGCCTTTTACAGAAAATACGCAAAAAGTGCAAAAAATATCCAATTAAAGGGAGTAGAATCAAAAAAAAAGTAGTAAGAAAAAAATTATTTTTAGTTTTTAATTTTGTGAGAAAAATAGTGGAAGTAAATATTGTGTCATTTAATTTCTTTTAACTTTGCAACAGAAGAAAACTAGTTAATTTTTTGTGTTAAGAGCGCACTCTTCAAATTGAAGTGGACAAAGTTGAATCTTAAAGTTTTATAAGGCAAAAAAAAAAAAAAATATTTTTTCAAAAGGTACTTTTTGGAAACCTCTGGCAACCTTTTTGATACCCTCCACTGAGTGTTTGAATACTTCAAGAGTGGTCTTTTTATGGGAATAGTACTTTTTGGTGAAAAGGTACTTTACTATGAAAAGGTACTTTTTTTGTATAAAAAAGTACTTTTTTGTGAAATGGTACTTTTTTGTAAAAAGGTACTTTACTGTGAAAAGGTACTATTTTGTAAGAGAAAACCAATTTTATTTTTAAAAGTTACATTTTTCTAAAACTTCACTTTTTTTAAAGATCCTTTTTTAAATTGCAGCTTTTCCTAAACAAGATTGTTTCCATTCAGAGTACCATTTTCTATAAAGAAAGTTTTCTCATAAACGTAACTATTTCACAAATAGACCCTTTCTAAAAACGGTAAATTTTTCTTAAAAGATTAATTTGCTAAAATAATACAATTTTCAAAATTATACTTTCGAAAAAGATATTTTTTTCAAAAATTTGGTTTTTTTAAAGAAATTAAAGTAATAATCTTAAAATTAATGCTTTTATAATGTAATTTCCTAAGTACGTACTTTTTACGGTAAAAATTTTTTGGTTTTAAAAACGGCAACTTTTTGGAAAAATTACGTTTTTCGTAAAGAGAAAAAGTTTGTATATCCCTTAAAGGACCTTTATTTTAAAAGGTACTTTTTATTGAAAGGTGAATTGTCCGACTTGTTCTGAAAGCCACGTGACAGTTTTATAAAAAATTACTTAAGGGCGATTCTATTCTAGACAACTTTTAACATCAATTTTCAAATCACACTATTTGACACTTTTTGATGCCAATTTAAATTAAAATATCTATATTTTTTACATAATAATATAATTTTTTTTGACGTAAGCTTTAATATAAATTTGTTGTTCGTTTCGAATCATTAAGATTCATTGATTTGGCGCGAACAGAAAATTCATTGAATGTTGCACCCGTCATGGCTTAAAGAGAAAATTTGTTATTATTGGATTATATTTCTCTACGATGTTTGATTTGATAATCTCATCTTTCACAATAAAAAATAATAATACAATAAAAGTTTAAAAATTAACAGAGTTTTGTGTTTTTGTGGTATGATCTTATGAAAGTGGGCCGATTTGGTTGCACCCGTCATGCACTTTAAAGCTCTCTCGTGGCTATTTGATCGTTTCATATAAATTCTTGTAGATAAATAACAATAGCATATAAAAAAATGTTACCCCTTCTAGAAATAACTTAATTGCAAATGTGTTTCTTTCTATTAGTAAAAGACGTTTAAAGCGTCTAAATGTGTTGCACCCGTCAGAATAGAATCGCCCTTAATATGTTTTTTTTTTGGGAAAGTTTATTTTTTCAAAAAAAGTAGTTCATCAAAATATTTTCGTTTCTAAAAAGGTTCTCTTTACGATTGTTATGTGTTTTTGCCAAAAAAAAGTGTGTTCTTCCAGTGAAAATAGTAGATACTTTTTAAAAAGTCCTTTTTTTCAAAATTTTCTGTATCTTTCAATCGACCATCGAACAATTAATTCTGTGGCCTTTTGACAAAACATCTTAAGTCAAATTTAAAAAAAATTAAAAAAATGCTGTTAATTATACGAATTTTCAAAAAAACATTTTTGTTTACGACTTTAAAATTTTGTATTTTAAACAAAAATTTTCTTTAATTTCGGTTTATTTAATTAATTGATAAAAATGATTTTTTCGCCGAGTTTTTTTTTAACTTTTTTTGCTATCTTATCTCGACTTAAAATGTTTTGTTCAAATGGCTCAGAATTTATTATAAAAATGTTTTATTTTTTTTTTTGTTCTAAAACTATCCATCTGTCATTTTACCGTTCCACCTTTTGATAGTAAAAATTTTTTTGCCAAGGCGGTTTTTAATGAAAAATCTGTCAAAATATCTTGTTCAGTTAAGTTTAATGTATTTTATTGTGTGCAAACACTCAATCCAAAAGCTGAAACTGTTTATTTAAGTTTTTTTTTAAATTAAAATTTATTTGTTTTTTTTTAAGCTGCGCGTTGTAATGGAAATTGTTGACCAGTCATTTAAAATAATAATAATTTTTCGCATAAATATTTTATTTTATTCACTTTAAATTTGATTTTGATGGTGACTGTCGTTTGGGTGTGTTTGCATTTGTAACTGAAAATTGATAATATAATTGATTGCTGTTCTGTGACGGAGTGTGTGTTTAAAATGTTTTTAAAAATCTAAATTTATTGTTTTTTTTTCGGAATTCTCAGAAGGGGAGAAATTTCGTGATGTACAATAATAATTTTCGGAAAATCTGGAAGACAAATCTGGATATATACTG
The DNA here is from genome assembly GCA_930367215.1 of Pollenia angustigena. NCBI lineage: Eukaryota > Metazoa > Arthropoda > Insecta > Diptera > Polleniidae > Pollenia > Pollenia angustigena. Next base: position 75,747,386 of record OV884056.1, read on the forward strand.
GACGAGAGGCTCAACTTTAGTTTGGACTGTACTGCGGTACTAAGGAAAAAGGCAGAAAAATTACCTTGATGCCCATAAATTCCTTTAATAATATTCTACTGATTAATCATAAAATAAATCATTAAAAATTTAATTTTGATGCACTTTTTAAAGTTTGTCAGAAAGAACATGTAAATCATCTAAAATACATAATAATTCACAATAAAGAATTTCAATCCACCAAGTAAAATACTATTTGGCATAAAGATTGATGTTTTATAATTGACTGCCAGCCGTCGACAATGGCGGTGAGTGTTAAAGATATTTACATGCATGTAAAGAGTTGTCCATAAAGGAGTAGGAGTTCTCCAAAACTACTCCAAATATATGGGTAAAAAGTGGTCCATTTAACAATACGATGTCCTAGGAGGGGACCATATAACACACCGAAGTAGTCCCTAAACTACTCCATGGAGTACTAATGTGGGCTAGTTTTAAAAGTACTCCATGTTACTACAGTATGGAGTACACTTAAGGGGTAGTTTAAGCATTTTTCTTTTTAATTTTTTACTAATCGCCTTTTATGGTGTGTACTGTAGTCTATTATTGCTATTATTAAATACATTAACTAGGTATTTTTAATTTGTTTACCTTTTTCCACAAATTTCACAAACTTTCACTTTTAAATAAACAATTAATAATGGACGCCATCAGGGCTACCAATGTGTAATACTGTAAACCAGTGTTCGAAAATAAACAGTACATTATTTAACGTTCGGCTCACACACCCAGGAACGATATCTATTTTTTTTAGTGATTGTGTAGACATACACAACCCTTAATACCGTTCGTAACTATTTTCAAGAAAGAACCGAACATTATATAATGTTCGTTTCTTCGTTAAAAAACAGAACAATTGTAGTGATACTGTAGACAAACATTATATTTTAATGTTCTATAATGTTTTTTCGTGTGTGTATTTTGTTTTTGTAAAAAATTTTTGGTTTTTTTTTACCATCCAAAAGGGACGAACATTAACGAGCTGATCCGAACAGATTAAAGTTTGTGGATTATCAAAAAAAAAAAACCGAACGGAATTAAATGTTCTCTTGTTGAGTTTGATAAAAACAGTAATATTTTTGTGTTCGAAAGATGACTAACAGGGAAACGTTATTTTTTTTAATGATTTTCTACACAAACACTATGAGCGTTTGTGTTTTCCACAAATTTACCGAACCGAACATTAAGAAACGATATTTAGTGTTTATTTTCGAACGCTGCTGTAAACTATAGAAAAGTATACATCATGCAGTTGTTGGCAGCACTGCATGTTAATTTCTTATAACATGGTCCATACTACAGTACATTGGACTATGTTGTAAGTACTCCATTTAAGCCACAATGGACCACGTTGTCCAATATTATCTGTAGGGTACTCAACCTGTCCCGTGGTCAATCAAGAATAAAAAATATCAATAAATTTTAATTAATTTCATGTTTCTTAATAAAAATAATTTAATGACAACTAAATTTAATGAAATATACTGCCCGGCCCGCGATGTCGACAAGAACATTCCTTTCGCATATTTATATTGAAAACAATAATAAAAAACTAAAATTTGTTTTGGTTTCCAATATAAATATCCTAAAGAAATGTTCTTGTCGACATCATGGGCCAGGCAGTTAGACTGATTAAAATATAAAAATTTATATTGTCAGATACATACATACATAATTTAAGTTATATAGCTTTTTCTAAGCAAAGCAGTATATATTAGACTACTTAGAATATTTATCTTGAATACCCTTAATATTTGAAATATCTTAAGTAAAATTTCTAAAATTGGAAGTACCGCATATCCCTGATTATTTTTTATAGTTTCTAATCAAATTATTGAAAAATGTTTAATTTTTCATGAAATTCCAACAAGAAGCTGTTGTTTATTGAACGTCATGACTTTAAGACACTTCCACACATACACATACACTCACACGCTTACAGTTTTACCAAACAATTTACAGTATTTTGTCATGAATACAAATTTAGTTTATGCGTGTCACTTAAGCGTATTATCGTTGTGTCCTGGCACACACACCTTAACACTCACACGCACTTAAGTTTAAAGTACACAAATGGAGGCAAACATACCCTGCAAATAAAAATGGATCACCTGATCCATTTTGATAAAATGGACTACTCCATGGACTGGTCCGATGTAATGCAAGCATGGACCATGTCATTGTTAAAAAGTGTTTGTAGTGAGACGACATGTCTTCGTTTTATAACGACATGCTTTCGTTTTTAAAAGACTTCAAAACTAATCATCTTGAGTATACCATGGAGTAGTTTTAAAACTACTCCTTAGTGGTCCAAAGGTGGGTAATATGGTCCTCTCCTAGGGCATCGTAATGTTAAATAGACCAGGTTTTTTCCATACGTTCGGATCTTTTGGACCAGTCCTGGTCCCTTGTGAACTAATCTTTACACGCGTGTTTGGACTGGTCCCATTATTTGCAGGGTAATCTCTCACACATACATACAACAGCGTGGTTTATAAACAAATTTAATGCGAGCAAATTATAACAACACAAACACATATAAAAAAAAGAAGAAAAACAAATAAATATGTGTCAATAGACAAACATGCTTGAACATGAATGTGAATGATTGAATGACTGAATGAGTGGAGTAAATGATGCAAAATATTAGACAACAAAAAGAAAAACACAATGACAATGCACAATAAATATTTGTGTTATTAGCAACAACAACAACAATGATTCATCAAACAGTTTCACTCAAAAGAAACTTTGGTATTAATCAAAACATTCGCATAAAGACATCTGCATACGAGTGAGCATTTGGCAACATACAAAAACATTATACAAGTAACTTTGAAAAATATCTTTAAAAAAATAAATCCCCTTCAAAAACGTATTTTTTAGCAAATGACAGGTAAGAGTGCTGTGGCGAATCTTTAATACCCTTTACCTAACGTAATGAAGCGCCTTAAACCAATCTTCCTGCAAATAATGCGACTAGTCCATACACGCTGGTAAAATGTAGCCCATTTGGGACTAGGACTAGTCCAAAGGTAACCCCAATGTATGGAAAAAACATGATCTATTTAACGTTACGATGTCGTAGGGCAGGACCATATAACCCAGCTTTGCATAACAAAGGAGTAGTTTTAAAACTACTCCATGGTATACTCCAGAGAATTAGCTTTGAAATCATGTTGTTAAAAAACGAAGACATGTCGTTTCACTACAAACTCTTTTTAACAATGACATGGTCCACGCTTGCATTACATTGGACCAGTCCAGGGAGAAGTCCATTTCATCAAAATGGATCAGGTAGTCCAATATTATTTGCAGGGCTCCCACTTACAAACATTATAAAAAAGAATTAAAAATAAGAAATTTTGAGTAAACTTAAAACACATTTCTCTATTTAAACGGCAAATCATGTGTGTTTGTGTCATGTGTTAAATAAGCCAAATCGTCTAAAAAAACATCAATATGAGATTTTATGACATACATTTAATGCAGTCATGGGTTTTTTTGCTCACTTATTTATGAACTGATCTGACTGAATTTCAGAATTTCAATAGAAAAGTTCAACGGAATATATAGATGACAGAGATATATTTGTAACAACCCACAAATTCCCATAATTTTTAGGGTCCATTTTAACATACACAGAAAAAAATATCTCAAGAAAATTTTTAACAACACATTTTGTTAAAAATATAATTTTTGTTCAACAAACTTTGTGTTTGATTCAATGAAAAAATTTATCAAATATACACTTTATATAGCACTCAATAAAACATATTTAAAAATGAAATATTTAATTTAATATTTCTTGATATTCAATAAAACAAATATTTGAATCAACGTTAAAACAGTATTTTTACAACTCTTGTTCATTTTATAATAGGTAATAATTCTCATTCGCTTAACAGTTTTATTTGGTTAAATATCTTTAGTTTTGCCAATGTCTTTAGAAAAAGGTTTCCTGATGATCTGGCTTAAGCAACCAGCGAAACGCACATAGGAACTAGCTTATCCCCCCATAATAAATTTTTGTGTATTTGTTTATAATGGAAAAAATTGGCAATTAAGCACGTCACCATTAATAAATAAAGATTCGATAAACATTTTATTTGATTTATTCAATATTCCAACAATTTATTTTAACAAATCACGCAAGCATTTTGTTGAAAAAAATTATTTTTTCTTTTTAAGATTTATTTAGAGAATTGCTTATATTTTTTTAATATATGCGTATAAATTAATTGATGCGAAAAAAAAGATAAATGGTAAACGAAGTACTACAACTTTTAGCACATACTTGTGTATATTAGAAAATATGCGTTTGGAACAACAATACTCTAATCTAAGGCATATTTATGATCTGAAAAACATTTTTTATTAAGTTTCTTATATAAAGGATTATAAATAGCAACATAAAAAAATTTTAAATCATGGTGGAAAAATTGTCCCCCTTGCAATGTCCCGTTTACAATTTCTTTAACAATTTATTTAAAAAAATTTAATTCATATTTTATTTTGAAATCGAAACCATTTTTAGGGCACATTAGTACGCAACATTTTAAAATTAATCCCAATAAAATATTGTGTCAGGTTTCGCAGAAATCACTGTTTAAACGTTTACCCCTTAAAACCCACTTCCGTTTTTTGTCCCGTTTACAATCACTGGTTTTTTGCAATTATCTCGGAAACCACGACAGTAAGCGAAAAATTTCATTTGCGGAAATTAAAGAGCTAATTGAGAGTTAAAAGAATCATTAATTTAAAAAATGAAAATCAGGTTGTTTTTACAGTTTTGTCAATATTAACGTGTGCGAATGTCCCGTTTACAATCTTGGAAGTGCCCATATGCGATTTTCGTATTCAAATATGAAAATTATTTTTTTCTGTGTTCACACGGACAGACGGATATTGATAAATGAACTTTGCTACCCAGAATACATATATCGCACTTGATCATAAAGAGAATATTAACGCAAAATTTTAACGTTTTCAGTAGAAGCAAAAAAATTCTTTATTTTATATTAAAGGCTAATACACTGAAAAAAAAAACAAATCAATCCATCCGTACTTCAATCAGGCCGAAGCCGTGTCAAGGTACGGTAAGTACGGATTTTTTCAAATCAAGTACAGAATGCTTGAATCAAGTACGTATTATTGAAGTGCCCCGTACTTTAAATAACACGAAAACAGAATTGACTTAATTCAAAATTAAAAAAAATTAATCTCAAACTGCGCTTGATTCAAATATATTTAAGATGGCTTAATGATGAAACAAAATTGAGTCTTCAACTTCAGGCAAAAATTCTAAAGCCCATAATTAAAACGTCGGCATTAACTTCAAATTATCTCTCATTTCTTTCTTTTTCTTTTGTTCTTATTTTTCTTTGTTTACAAAATGTATGAAATGGAATGAAAGTATGGAAGAATTGTTAAGAGCATAAGTGTCTATTTGTGAGAGCATTAGAAAAAACGTCCTTAAAATAAAATTGATTTTATTTCACGATCGTATTCTCTGGCAAAATTTTATGTCAAGTTGTACGGAAAATATCGTTTAGCCCCAGTTCTGTTTCATCATTTAATCTCGATTCATACTTGAAATAATCAGTGAAATTAGAATGATTCTAAGCTAAGCACTTACCCCACAGAACCAGAAAGAATATTTTATTATAATACTTACCCGTTACACATGTTTTTTCACTTTTGTTGTATTCCGCCCTTTGTTTACAGAAAAAATTTTCAATTTTACAAACCCAGCTGCAAGCCCGATATGGTTTTCGTAATTTAATTTATATAAAAAAAATTAAAAAAAAAAAAATAGAATATGGGAATTATTAATTATTATTTGACTTTTTAAACGGGAAAATAATCAATTTTTTCTTCTTGTAGTGTTTTTGTTTTTCTATAACAAACTTTTACAAACACACGCGTATGCCTGCACATTGGTTTTCGAAAGTTATCCTAGTTTGCATTTGCTTAAGTACTTTTAAGTGTTATTAGTACGCCTCGTACTGAAGTTAGAAGAAAAAAACTTAAATTAGTACGAGTTTTTTCTTTCTGTGTAAAAAAGAATTTTTAAGCAAACCTTTTCATTAGCAAAAAGTACACAAAATAGCACGATATTTTTACAGCGATTAAATATGAATATGTCGATTTTTTCCAAAAATTACAAAAATAAAAATTTCGAGTTAATACCCTCTTTACGATCAAATGCTATAAATTATTTATAGAGTCTAAGATCAATATCGTAGAAATTACAGACGGAATGACAAACTTATAGTTACTCTTTCCACATGTGGTGAAGGGTATAACTAGAGAAAAAGTGTGCGCAACAAAAATTTAAGACTTATAAAAAAAAAATTTAAAAAATAGATACCAAAACAGAAATGCACTTGACTTATAAAAAAAAAATTTAAAAAAATAGATACCAAAACATAAATGCACTTGACTCGTAAGTCGCAAGTATTTGACTGCAAAAAAAAAACTAAAAAGGTTAGTTTGACAAATAGTTGCTAGTGTATGTGATTAAAGAGATAAAAAAATGTGCAAAATGTAACACAGTGTTTTAAAAAAAAGTTTAGTTTTTTGCGAGAAAGGTAAATTTGTCTAAAAGGTGCTTTTTGCTTTAAGTTAACGCATTTTTTTTTTTTTTTTATTAAAATAAAGAGAAGCTTTTTCTTCAAACGTTCATTTTTTGTTTAAACATTAACCCCCGTATTTATAAACGATTGTTAAATTTAACAAACGTTTATTTAGGAGAATTTTCACACAAAATTTGTTTTGTAAACCTTTATTAAATTTAAATTTTTTTTATAAATACAGGGGTAAATGTTTTTTTATTTATTATTTAAATGTACATTTTTATTAAAAGAACGTAGCGCCGCCGGAAACACCACATATCATCTGATCGAGGAAACTGATCATCACCGGAAAACCGCGTACCAACCGCTTAAGGAAATTTGTCTAAAAAAACATCTACAGTAGTAGTTAATAATTTTTAAAATAAACATTTTTGTTAAAAGGCACGTTTGTATATGTATAAATTTACTTTTCTTTTACTTTAAAAAAGTACTTTATTATTAAAAAAAATATTTAAGTAATATGTTCATTTTATACCCTTCACCGAAGGTAGGAGGGTATATATAACTTTGTCATTACGTTTGTATGTTCCACAATATTGATCCTACACCCTTTGAAGTATATATATTCTGGGTCCTTATGAAAAGCGAAGTTCAAATCCGGTTGTCCATCTGTCCGTCCGTCCGTCTGTCCGTGTGTATGTTGAAATGGGTTTTCCGAAAACCCCAGAAATGATGTGTACTAGGTTGATGTATATTTATGTCACATATATTTCGTTTAAGTTTGCTATTGAAATTCTGCCAGATCGGTCCAAAAATGGCGGAGATATGAGCAAAAAACCACAACTGCCTCTGATTTTGCCCAAAAATCCCTTGTTGTTGTATTTTTTTATTTATGTATATCTTGAGAACGGCAAGAGCCAAATTAGCTACAAACATTAAGATTATCCATATACAGCATCCCACAAAATGTGGGCGGAATTGGGAAGTGGGCGTGGTACCTCCCGTATAAAACATATTAAAATTTTTAGAAAAACCTGAATTTTTGAACTGTCACGTGACCTATGATTACGGCTTATATATATCAAAAGATTTTAAGTAAGAGGGTATATATAACTTTGTCATTCCGTTTGTATGTTCCATAATAAGATCCTACACACTATAAAGTATATATATATTCTGGGTTTTTATGAAAAGCGAAGTTCAAATCCGGTTGTCCGTCTCCCCCCCTTCACATTTGTTTACTTAAACTAGCATAATGCCCAATATGATTTTCGTTATCACCCTTCTTTATTATTTTATCTATTTAACGAAATAATTTTAACAAATAGAAACTAGGAATTTTTGTGTTTTTTTGCTACTTAAAACTCACCAAAAAAGATAAAAGAAAACAAAAAAACACACATACATGGCGCAAACTATTTTGGTGAATATATTTCCTTATTTTGGTTCACAATTCAAATAAGTTGATTTTTAATTTTTGTATTTTGGTTTACAACTTTGCTATTGCGGTGAACAAAAACATCAAAAGTAATTACAACTCAACTGTGTTGAGTTGTGAACAGTAAACGGGCCATATTTCATTTTAATGATATTCAAATAACGTTCCTTCATGGTTCAGTTGTCTAGGGGGTGTGTTAAGTTAGAAACTTTTCGCTTTTTAAATTTAATTTATAATGAAGTTTTAAGTATTGTAAATATGTATGTAAATGTAAAAAATATTTAGTTTTTGTCTAGTTGCTCTGTATTCTGCTCGCATAATGGTGAAGGGTATATAAGATTCGGCATAGCCGAATATAACACTCTTACTTGTTATTAAAAGGTACTGCTTTCTGTAAAGGTACTCTTTTATTAAAAGGCACTTTTGTATACAAAGGTACTTTTTTATTAAATGGCACTTTTTTATTTAAGGGTACTTTTTTATTGAAAGGTACTTTTTTATTGAAAGGTACTTTTTTATTGAAAGGTACTTTTTTATTGAAAGGTACTTTTTTATTGAAAGGTACTTTTTTATTGAAAGGTACTTTTTTTATTGAAAGGTACTTTTTTTATTGAAAGGTACTTTTTTATTGAAAGGTACTTTTTTATTGAAAGGTACTTTTTTATTGAAAGGTACTAATTTATTGAAAGGTACTTTTTTATTGAAAGGTACTTTTTTATTGAAAGGTACTTTTTTATTGAAAGGTACTTTTTTCTGATCTGTCATCAAGGTTTCAGAGATATTGTTTATTTTGTGCACATATAAGCTTTTTCCACGGTAATTTTATTTTGAATTTATATTGAAGCCGCCAGAAAATCCTTTTGCATTTGTATGGGAGGGACCATGCCCACTTATGGAAAACCCAGCCATTTTTACTAAATTTGGAAACTTTGGCTATTGCTACTCTTCAGATATACACAATTCTATATTGTGCAAAATATTTGTACAAAATTTGTAAACTGTAGCTGTTGCCGCCCTCAAGATAAACGTAAACCTTTATTCTGTCTGTATGGGAGTTGCCACGCCTACAGCCAAGTTGCTTGTGGTACCTTATTTGGAAGCTTTGGCTCTTGCCGCTCTCCAGATATGCATACATGTATAGTGTCTTTGTATGGGAGGTGCCACGCTCACTTCACCAATACCGCCCATTTTTTATTGATAACCCAGCTTTGTCCAACAAATTTGGAGAATTTTTCTCCTACTGTTCTCCAGATGTAAGAAAAATATTCTGTGCCAGACCCACTTCAGCTGATGATTTGTTTTATTAACCAAGATATTTATTCAAAATTTGGAAACTTTAGTTCTTGCAGATACAGAAAAATATGAAAGGTACCACGGGCACTTGCTCAATCCAACTCAATTTTTTGAGAACGTTTTGTATTGGTATCCAAGTAAATTGCTTCAAATTTTCAAATTTTTTTGCTTCCGTCCATCAGCTTTAAGGTTATTTATATTGGCTTCTAATGAGAGGTACCATGCCCACTTAAAAAATTACAAATATCAATAGCATATGTTCGACCGCAATTCCCATTCAAGACCTTTTAATATATTTAATCGCTCCTATCAGAAAAAAATTAAAAGAAATCGTAATCAAATCAATTTCTTTTTCTCTAAGGTACGTTATTTTTTTCCAAAAGTACCACTGTGCCAGCTTTAACTAAATTAAAAAAAAAAAAAAAATAAAAAACATTTATCACTTCATATTCAGAAATCACAAAAAGACGACACAAACAAAAGCCACAAACGTTGTTATCTCCTTGCTTTTTTTCTGTTGCAAAATCAAAAGGAAAAAATGATACTGAACTGCTGTCAAAAAAACAGACAGAACGCCCAGCAGACGTGAGTCAAACAATTTTTAAAAAAATACATAAAGTAGTGTATCATGAATAATAATTCGCGTACACATCTCAAAAGAAATATTATAAGCCGCACTTGTTTTTTTACACATTTAAATACAAAGTTGCCTACGGCGCGGCGTACGAAATGCTTCAGTTACAATTTAACAGGATATTTAGGTGACACTACGTTGTATTTGTTATGTTGGCTTTTAACCAAGTAAACAGTAGTATGTTATTTGTCTTGAGTATTTTATAGGCACTTTAATCCATTTGAAATTTTAGCACAATTAGTCTAAGGCCTAAAAAGTATTTAGTTAATGTGTTAGAGCCCTTCAAAATATATTTGAAAAGTTAGACGTGTAAAATCCATAATGGATTTGCTTTTGGGGAAATTTGTTCATGTAAGTGTGTCTAAAAGTTTTTCATATGAGATTAAATATAAATCTTCTCCTTCTTTAACTGAAACCATAAGATTTTTTATCCAACAAAATTTATGTAGAGACATATTCTAAAGGTTGTGTAAAGTTTATACAGTGAAGGATAAATTTGGCGTTTTTTACGAAATATTACAGTAAATTCTAAAAAAGGTACTTTTTACTTTAAATTTACTTTTTTAAAGGTTCCTATTTAAAACAGAATTCTATTATTCTTCTAAAAATATACTTTTTTAATACTTTATTTATACAAACGTTTGGCATAAAATTAAATTTACCTAAAAACGCCCTTAAAAAATAAACATCATTTGCTTCTAAAAATATCTTTTTTATAAAAAAGCACTTGTTCTTTTTTTTTAATTTTTTTAAAGCCACGTTTTTCTAAAGAAGTACTTTGAGCCAGCCCCCACCGCAAAAGTAGCTTAACCGACATAATTTTAAATATTTTTATTTTGTATAATTTAATTTATTAGCAATACTAGCATCATCTCCTAAAATTGCATGGTCACATAAGGTACCGCTACGAGTTAATAGCAAAAACAATTTTAGCTTAAGCGCCAAACTTCATACAAAAATTTTATGAAATATAATAAAAAGAAAAAGTTATCCTTGTCGCTTAAGCTTTTTTTGCGTTAAGGGCTCGATATGCTATAAATGTACAGTTGCTACAGTACTTTTCGCTTATAGTCACATCCTTTAGTTGCAACCATAACGTGGACTATATCGCTAATGTGACTATAAGGCTAATTCACATATATGCCACTATGACGCATATAACCGAATTCAAATATAATCAAGCTATGTGAATAAAGGAAATTAAAAATGCATATAAATTACACCGACATCAGGCTTATGGTTTAACAACAGAGTTACATACTGTATAAAAAATGGTAAAAATAATAACTATATTTTTCATAACTGATACCAACGGCAAAAACTAATGTTTTACGAGTAGAGAGTTGATGACAAAAATTAAATGATTTATTTCATTATTTCTTTGGACAGCTTTTTGATTCGAAAACTGAAAATAACTTAGTAAATTTTGCTAATGTGACTATAACGCCATTAATTTGCTTTACTTATCCCTTTGATGACTGTTGATGGATGGCATATATGGCAAATGTGCTTATATCGCTAAATGGGCTATAACGTTAATACTTTATATTAAATTAACTTATAGCGGCAAAATAAACAGATAAAATGGACTATATCGGTAATGTGACTATAAACGAAAAGTACTGTATAAAGAAAACTTTATACAGTACTATTTGGGTTTCGAGTGAAAAAAAACAGGTTCGTGATATGTGGCAATGCCAAAAATGCTCAGTAAGGTTTGCCATTTCACCATAAATATACTAACAAACAAAGAACTCTTGCAATTTATTGAATTTTTTAATCAAATTTCGCGATGTTTGAGAAAAGTGTTTTGTAAATGACTTTCATTTTATGGTGAGCATTTGATCTGACGGTTTGTAGCAGTGCAGTTGCCTACAAAATTAGGCGTTATGACTAGACTAATTTTTGTGGGTTGACGTGAAGTCCTTCGTGTACAGGGACAAGCCAGCCACAATACCAGCCCTGGAAGAAAACATTATAGCTGCCATTGGTGAGATACCGGTCGAAATGCTGAAAATGGTAATTATAGCTCACGAATGGACCACCTACGGTGAAATAATCTTTAAAAAGTAAATGCCAGCCATTCATTTAGCCAAATGAATATTTCGTCAATTTTTGTATTTTTTTTTTTAATTTTCAAAGCCTTAATGGATAAATAAACACACACACTTTATAATAATATAAATTCCAAAAAAGTACTTTTTGATAAAAAGCAAAATTTTACTGAAAAGGTACATTTTCTTATACACAACGCAATGCGAAATGAAACTTGACTGCTGGTAAAGCAAATCTGCAAAAACTAAGTTGGGGAATCCGAAATTTCGGCTCCTAAAATTTTTAAAAAAGGCTTTTTGGTACAAGTCCAAAAAAAAAAATACTAAATGTACTTCTTAGCTAAAAAAATAATTTCAGGTGTCTTTAGTAAAATAATATGGCGATTATTTAAATATATTAACCCTCTAACTCATATTTTAAGGGGTCACTTTGCCATTTTTTCCAACTTCCATACAAAAGTATACTAAAACGGCACTTTTAAAATTTTAATTTTTGGGGTCTTATTTGTATTGTTAAAAAAAAAATAAATAGTATTGTGGTTATTTTGTTGAACTATTTATGGTTTTAAATCCAAATTTTCAATATTTTTAATTTTACAACATGAAAATAAATTAAAATTGTTATTAATAATTTTTCATTCTTGACTGACCTGAGATTCGAACCCAGGCCGGCTGGTTACCCTGACATGTTTCGATCGCAACCACTCGATCTCCTCAGAGGGATTTGCCGTCTTACACTCGCAGCCATCGACGATTGCTGACGTCAAAAGTCAAACATCAATCCTTAAACCAAATTGTATTTTAACATTTGATAGATCGAAATTTGCTTTTTTTTTAATGATTATCCATTTTTATACCCTCCACCACAATTAGTTGTGAAGAGGGTATATTAAGTTTGTCATTCCGAGTGAAACTTTTTTATTATTCATCTCAGACCCCATAAAGTATATATATTCTAGGTCCTTGAGTAATTCTTAGTCGATTTAACCATGTCCGTCTGTCTGTCCGTCGGTCCGTCTGTTGAAAACACGCTCACTTTCGAACAACTCAAAAGAAATGAACAAACTTGGTGCCAAATTGCTTGTAGTTATCCTAAGCAGGGATTGAAATCCAGCAAAATCGGTTCAGTAGGACCAGAGCTATGAATCAAAATGTGGAACCACCACCTAAAAAAATTGATAATTCTGTTACAAAAAATAACATAAATGCTGGAACAAGGCACGGAATGAGATAAGATTTTGCAAAAATTTGTTTTATTTGACTGGAAATCACCCTAAGCCCCATATAAACAATTCCCCCGGAAAACCGTTTAGTAAGCCTAAAACCGTAAAAAATAACGGTAGCGTAACAAAATTTGGTACGTCACAGTTTTTTAGGACTAGAAATACCACTGTGAAATTTCGTGAAGATTGGTCCACATATTACCTTAGGCCCCATATAAACCCTACTACCGGAAAACAGTTTAGTACGCCTAAAACCGTAAAAAATAATGCAATCATAACAAATTTTGGCTCGTCACAGTTTTATAGGACTATAAATGATACTGTGAAATTTCGTGAAGATCGGTACATAATTTACCCTAGGCCCCATAGAAACCCTACTACCGGAAAACAGTTTCGTCGCCTAAAACCATAATTAATAACAAATCGTCACAGTTTAAGATAGTAATAACATCATACAGATATTACTCCTTTAACATTCGAACTGTCGGTGGAGGGTATCAAAGATTCGGCCCAGCCGAATATAGCACTCTAACTTGTTTTAAATGATTTTACATGTTTTTCCTTTTACTTCTGTTTTTTCCTACTTTTGTTTGATGAACTTAAGCCTGATTAAAAAATATTGAAAAAAAAACTTAAAATTTCACAATAAATATGCAATTTAATACTCTACGAATATTTCGCTGTCAAACCAACTCAAAAAGCGAAAATGTTTAAAAAAAATTTCGTTTTTTGTTCGACTGTTTTTGTTTTCGACTGCAATTTTATAAACCCTGGAGGCATGGGCATGTATTTAAGCTGAAGTGTGGTACGTTATTTCGTAACAAGTACTCTTGCTAAAAATATATTTCTTTCAAGAAGAGCCATGTTTTCTAAAAATAGAATGCAACTTTTATTTAAAAAATTAAGCCCCTTTAAAACAAGTTAGGCTGCTAAAAATGTTTAAAATCAAGCATTTTAAGCAGTGTTCGAAAATAAACCAAGCCCAGGAACCATTTCTTTTTTTTTCTGAGTACACAACCCTTAATTCTGTTCATTACTATTTTCACGATATTAACAAACACATTGCATAATGTTCTGTTTTTCTTTATAAAACAGTACAATTTGTAGTATTTCTGTAGACATACATTATATTTAAATCCGGGCTGTGGAGTCGTTCAAAAAAAGTTCTAGCTCTGGCTCCGACTCTATCCGCTGAAACTTTTTAAGTCCGACTCCGATTCCAACTCTGACTCCTAATCTAACCTTGATGCTTAATGTATGTGAGACTGGTCCTAAGTTGTCTTTAAGCCAGTGTTCGAAAATAAACACTAAATATGCCTCCTTAGTGTTCAGTTCGGTAGATTTGTGGAAAATACAAACGCTAACAGTGTTTGTGTAGTAGATCATCAACAAAAATAACGTTTCCCTGTTAGTCATCTTTCGAACACAACAATAAGACTGTTTATCCAACCCAACAAAAAGATGAGAACATTTAATTCCGTTCGGTTCTTTTTTTTTAAAACTACAAAATTTATTGTGTTCCGTTCAGCTTATTAACGTTCGATCGTTTCTGTTGAGCTTAGCGCCCTTTTGTTCGTAAAAAACCAAAAATTTTTTACAAAAACAAAATACACATACGAAAAAAACAAAAAGTCAGCAAAATAATTTTACAAAAACGAAACATATACACAATACACACACAAACAATTCGTGCTGCGGCCACTTTGTGCCACTTTGTGGGTAATTACCCGAATTTGGTATAATTTTTACGGTCGTGGGTATAGCGTGGGTAATTTCTCTTAGGTGTAATTCAGGTGTAATTTGAAATTTTTACTTCAGATGACCTAATAAAATCAAGATTCGATTTCCGTGATGACATTTATTTCTTTTTAAATATTGTTGCTAAGAAATGCACAGCCTTCTGAACTAAAGTCTCGGTTTCTTTTTAAGAAACGACTTCAATCATTAAACATACATATATTTTCAAATGTTTGGTAATGAATGTCGCAAGCTGGACCATTTGATGTGGATAAACTCTGCAGGCATTTTTTTTTTACTAAATAAGGTATAAAGGGTATACTTAAAATGGTAGACAACACAAAAAAAAATTAATTTTAATCGCAGATTGATACTCGGCATTACCATTTGAAACTGATTTAAAACAAATAGACACCGCGCCTGTCCTTGACGAAACGCATTGCAGACGTCCAATTTTGTTTCTCTTTTTCGAATAAAATAAACAATGTTGACCTCCAAGACACCGATTTATCAGCATTAACCACTGACTTCACAGCCCTACGGAAAACAATCAATAAGTGTCACATCGCACGGCCTTGAAGTCATATTGACAGTTTATTTTCTCTAAATCAACACATCGCGTTCATTTGTGACAAAAAGTTGCGTTATTTAAATCATGAAGTCACATTTAAGTTGCGAAAATTGATGGCTGATTTTCAAAGTATATTTGGATAATTTGGTGGCGCTGTTCAAGCATGAATCTATTCTTGATGATGTGCCTGTTCAAAAAGTGAAAACAGGATGGCAGTTCGTTTGACAGCTAACCTTTCGTAAGCTCGATGGGGCTAAAAAGCATCCATTATAATGCAATATCAAGGAGCATTTTAAACCTTCAGGTGTAATTTCATTTAAATCGGGTAATTTTGCTTCATCTAAAGTGTAATTTTGAATTTTGCTGGTGGTAACACTGTGCTGCGGTCTTTGCTAACATTCTTGTTAGTTCATTTCTTTATCAATGTTAGCAAAGAAACATTATAGAACATTAAACTATAATGTTTGTCTACAGTATCACTACAATTGTTCTGTTTTTTTTTAACAGAACAGAACAGAACAGAACAGAACACTGTATAATGTTCGGCTCTTTCGTGAAAATTGTGATGAACGGTATTAAGGGTTGTGTTCGTCTTAACAAACACTAAAAAAGTAGTAAATAATGTTCTGTTTATTTTCTTACACTGCTTTAAACCTTTTTTTTTTTTGTAGTGTAGTTTGCTTTAAATGGTTAAATATCGATGATTCTGTACAAATTTCAAATCGATATTTTAATTCTAACACGTGTCGCGTTTAGCTTGAATATATTTACTAATTACTTAAATTTTTACTTAAAATAGAATTTAAATATTAAAAATATTTTAAAAAAGTTTTATATTAAAAACCTAATGTATTGAATCTATCTCTATTTATTTGTACTTTCACACTGACACAAATTTTAACCATTTATTTATTTTAATTCTCTTTCCAGGTATATGTTACTTTATTTTCTAAACTTTCCCACAATAATGTTACTAACTGTACTTTAAAAAATATTCGTAGAGCTCGAATTATTTTGTGGTTGAGAAGACAAAAACTTTTTTTTTTGGAATGGGTAAGTTGGTTCAAGGGTTTCGTTCGGATGGTTTTGATGTTAATTTTTGTTATTATTGACAGTTCAGTAAATTGCATTAAATGCTACTCTATTTGTGTTATATTTTTCTTATTTCTGATACTCTATTGATATTGTAACTCCTACCCTTCCGGTACCAAAGCATTGCATACAATCTAAGAGACAGACATTGAGCCAAGAGGGTTTTATTCCCTATATATATTATTTCCATACAAGTTGTGTTTCAATCAATTTTCAATTGGATTTTTAACACACATTTGCTATCTCCAGCAGCAAATAATTTCAATTCTTTTGGCATGTAAAACATGTACATGACATGTCAACATTTTAAATCTGTAATAGTGTAAATTGTGTTCGGAATTGTTTGGTAGCAACAAAAAAGGAAAATGAAGTGTGTAAAATATGTAGTACTTTTCAAAATTGATTTATGTATATCAGTTGCATTGCATTTCAGTTTCAGTCATCCTATTCACAGTATTTGTGCCAATGAGCTCGATTATTTATCAGGACTGGTGTGTGTGTTTGTGTTTTTGCATAAATATTTTTAAAAAACATATTTTGACACAAATCCCTCTTCTGTATGAGATCAAAGTTTATGGCAAGTTTTTTTTTCTTTTTTTGGTTAAATGTTGTTTAGTGTTAAGAAAACTGCAGATGTTGTGGTAATTGTAAAGAAATGTTGCAGTAACATTTAAAGTTTAAAAAGTTTTAATTTCAAAAGATTTTGTTATTCGTGCTTAATTCCCAGTTTTTATTATTGATAAAAACACTTGAAATTTATTGTTGATGGGATAAGCTATTCCTATGCATTTCACTGGTTGCTTAGGCCAGATCATCAGGAAACTTCATCCATAAAGGTTTTAGACAAACTAAAGATATTAAACCAAATAAAGCTGTTAAACGTATAAGAATTATAGCAACAGTTCTACTTGTAACAATATCAAAGTTTAAACAAAACACATCAACAATAAACAACAGTGGGTTCATCTCATCTTACATTTCCCCACTACAATTAGTTGAAATTCTCTCAGCATTAATTGTAGTTGTAAGTAGGTTAAGAAAAACAAAATGAAAAAAAAACAACAACTTACAAAAGATGTTGTCAATTAAGTGTTTTTTAGGCCGTGCACTGCCTGTTTATTATCAAAAAGTAATTTCAATTTTTGGGAATACAAAATTTTAATTTCAAAAGATTTTGTTATTCGTGCTTAATTCCCAGTTTTTATTATTGATAAAAACACTTGAAATTTATTGTTGATGGGATAAGCTATTCCTATGCATTTCACTGGTTGCTTAGGCCAGATCATCAGGAAACTTCATCCATAAAGGTTTTAGACAAACTAAAGATATTAAACCAAATAAAACTGTTAAACGTATAAGAATTATAGCAACAGTTCTACTTGTAACAATATCAAAGTTTAAACAAAACACATCAACAATAAACAACAGTGGGTTCATCTCATCTTACATTTCCCCACTACAATTAGTTGAAATTCTCTCAGCATTAATTGTAGTTGTAAGTAGGTTAAGAAAAACAAAATGAAAAAAAAAACAACAACTTACAAAAGATGTTGTCAATTAAGTGTTTTTTAGGCCGTGCACTGCCTGTTTATTATCAAAAAGTAATTTCAATTTTTGGGAATACAAAATTTTAATTTCAAAAGATTTTGTTATTCGTGCTTAATTCCCAGTTTTTATTATTGATAAAAACACTTGAAATTTATTGTTGATGGGATAAGCTATTCCTATGCATTTCACTGGTTGCTTAGGCCAGATCATCAGGAAACTTCATCCATAAAGGTTTTAGACAAACTAAAGATATTAAACCAAATAAAACTGTTAAACGTATAAGAATTATAGCAACAGTTCTACTTGTAACAATATCAAAGTTTAAACAAAACACATCAACAATAAACAACAGTGGGTTCATCTCATCTTACATTTCCCCACTACAATTAGTTGAAATTCTCTCAGCATTAATTGTAGTTGTAAGTAGGTTAAGAAAAACAAAATGAAAAAAAAAACAACAACTTACAAAAGATGTTGTCAATTAAGTGTTTTTTAGACCGTGCACTGCCTGTTTATTATTAAAAAGTAATTTCAATTTTTGGGAATACAAAATTTTAATTTCAAAAGATTTTGTTATTCGTGCTTAATTCCCAGTTTTTATTATTGATAAAAACACTTGAAATTTATTGTTGATGGGATAAGCTATTCCTATGCATTTCACTGGTTGCTTAGGCCAGATCATCAGGAAACTTCATCCATAAAGGTTTTAGACAAACTAAAGATATTAAACCAAATAAAACTGTTAAACGTATAAGAATTATAGCAACAGTTCTACTTGTAACAATATCAAAGTTTAAACAAAACACATCAACAATAAACAACAGTGGGTTCATCTCATCTTACATTTCCCCACTACAATTAGTTGAAATTCTCTCAACATTAATTGTAGTTGTAAGTAGGTTAAGAAAAACAAAATGAAAAAAAACAACAACTTACAAAAGATGTTGTCAATTAAGTGTTTTTTAGGAATTGTGTGGTATTGAAAATTTCAATTTTAAATTGAGTTGCTCCTATTTGGTCCTGTTAGAATAATTATAAAATTTATTTTGTTGCTGGTTTCAGCCTTCTCGAATAAAAATTACCAATGTTTTATTTAAATTTACAGTTTCGATATTAAATTTATATTGTATCGTTTACCATTAACCATTTCACGACATCTTTATGACTTTTCCTTAAATTTCTTGTCACAACAACAATCGTGTAAATTTATTTCTCATGCGATTTTATTTTATATTTACTACATATTTATGAATATATTTTACGGTTTTTAAACAAAGAAGAAATATTTTTACACATTTTATTGACATAAACAGTTAAAATGAAGTCAGTATGAAAATTAGTACCCAACTGTCTCCGAAGCAGTGATGCCAAATGTAGGGAATTTTCCCTTTTGTAGGGATTTTTTCGAAAAATTTCAAGCGTAGGGAAAAGAGGACAGATTTTTTTTTATTTTAGGGCAAATGTAGGGAATTTTCAAAATGATCATTTTTAATATATTAACTAAAAATACGTAAATATTCATCTATTCATTTAAGTGATAATAACAGCAAATTTCGAACCACCAGTACTACTGGTTAAAGATTGATGTTTGACTATTGGCTAACGGGCACCGCAGTGGTGCAGTGGGTAGAACTCAAAGATCTTCCGACGATAGAATGTGGTTATTCTTGAAACATGTAAAGATCAACCCGGGTTCAAATCCCAGCTCAGCCAAGAAAAATTATCAATAAATTTTAATAAAAAATTTCAAGTTGTAAAATTCCTTCCCTCAGTGAAAATAATTTAATGAAAAATTAAATTTGATGAACTCAAGCCTAATTAAAGAATATCATTCATCTAATTTTCATTTAAAAATTAAAATGTTTCATATACAATAGAATTTTAGTACAAATGTAATATTTTTTAAAAGAAACCATATGCATACTATGAGTCCTAACAGCCTGGCAATCCAAATTAAAACCACGTATCCGAATATTCTTCGAACCCCCTAATATATAATTAAGTGGCAACGCATATTCGCGATCGCATTTCGAACTATTCTCTTATTGTTGCTATTTGCATTCGCACTCACATTCTCTAAAATGTATGCGAATATTAAAAGCGAATATCTAATAAATTAAATTTCTGCATAGAAAACAATTTCAAATTTTTAATAAATTTTAAATGAAAACTTTTAAGAATATGAAATTATTTACTTTAAAATAGGAATTTTTTTATATTTAAGTTCAGGGGAACTGAATAAAACATTTTGTTTAAATTTTACAGAGCTCCCTTTTATTTGGTAACAAGTTTGCTAAAAATTATTAGATACTTATGTTAAAAAAATTATTAAAAATAAGTATTCTTGAAAACTATTAAGCTCTTAAAAATGAACAAAAGATGAGGAAATGATAAATCAAATACGGAGTTTGACTCTGTTTTGTTCTAGATTAAAGGATTTATAGAGGCGTTGCTGTCAAAAAGAAAAAAATTAAATTTGTCACACAGTGTTATTTTTGTAATAAATAAATTTTATTATAATACATACATATGTACAAAATGTTAACAAAATAAATACGTATTTGTTTGCTTGTCGCTAAAAACAATAAATTTTTAACGTAGGGAAAAGTGTAGGGACATTTTTTTTGATTGTAGGGAAAAAGGGATTTTTTTTGGACACACGTAGGGATTTTTTGAAATTTTTCCTGGCATCACTGCTCTGAAGAGCAAAAATTCTTTATTATTCACATTTAGTTTTAATTAGGCTCTGTTAAGGGTTAATTTGATTTTAAAAGTTCAATTAACTTTAAATTTTATTTACAAAATGTTTAATGTAGACTGCAAAACCTGGCTGGATATACGAAACCTGTAATTGGCACGCCCACAGCCCGAACTGTAGGGTGTTCAATTAATCGTGTTTTATTTTTGTTCAATTAAAGGATAAATCGATATTTGGCATTTTTTACTTATTCGATTAAGAGAATACAATTTTAAAATTAATCGATTAATGGAATAATTCTCAATCCAGAAATTTTATAAATTACGAGATGTTTTATTAGATAATTTTAGAAAAAAATTAGTTCTTGAGTAAATAAACATTCTTTTCTTTAAATAAAAATGTTGCTTCAAATTGCTGCTTCACTTTCGGGCACTTCGATTTTTAAAGAGTCAATATAACTTTGGATTTTTTGAAACTTTTCACGGACATTCCATCCTCTGATTCTGTAAATAATTTCCTCTAGAGAATCGATCGAAGTTTCTTGTTTAAAATATTTATTCCTTGGACCACTTGTAGCCCCCCGTTGAATTTGTTGGTGGAGCATCTTCTTCAAGTACAATGTTATAGTCACTGTGCAAGTGGTAAATTAGTGAAGTTGTTGAAGAACATTTACGTTAATACATTTTTGGACACCTGTTGCATTTAGCATAATTAGATTTATCCTTCGTACAATATTTTTAAACCAAACTCATTCTAAAGAGAGAAACGCATGGACTTTTTTGTTAAAAATACGGGCGGGTTTTAGAAATCGAAATGAAGTGGATTTAATATCGTGCAAATTATAAAAACGATCCTGTAATGAAAGTTCATAAAAATACAGTGATATCCCGGTTTATTTTTGTACCGTGCAGAACACTAAAGTACAGTATATAATGTACAATGCAAACATAGGTTTTTACAATAAAGGTTTTAAAAATAAATAAGTGCGGCTTTATTTACTTGAATTAAAGAATACAACGAATGTTTTCAAAAGGTATCAAGTAATAGTGTTATATTCAGCTGTGCCGAATCTTTAATACCCTCTATCAAGAGTTTAAATATTTAAAGAGTAGTGGGCTTTTTAATGGGGCTTAGACCAATCTTTGGAACATTTTATTGTGTAATTTCGAGTCTTATGAAATTATCACAAAACAAACTTTACTACAATAGTATTATTCACTAAAGTTTAAGGCGTACTAACAGAAATATAAATTTTTTAGGGTGGCTGATTTACATTTTGATTTATAATTCTTTTCCTACTAAGCCGATTGTGTAGGATTTCCATCCTAAGTTGCTCCGAACAACTAGAAACAGTTTAATACCAATATTGTTGTTTTCTTTTGAGTTGTTCGAAAGTGATCGTGATTTCAACAGACGCACATTCAGACGTACAGACAGATTTGTCCAGTTTTACATGATCATCGGTCTAAGACCCTCCTCACGGTGCTCTTCGCCACAAAGCTGTGGCACCCGAGCAAGGGTACCGACTTCGAATCCATGTATTTGGACACTTCATCCCCCTCGGTAAAGGGCGGAGCCTATCTAACACTCCTACCATTTTGTGATCAAATGGCAACCGGTTGCAATGCAACTCCACACCGAGTAATAGCCCAGGAAAAACTTTTTGATTTTTAGTAATAAGTGGTAGTTATTTCATACATTACCTGGTAAGTAGTTGTCACTACAATTGTCATTATTCTGAAAACTTCAATAAGTACTTACTAGTAATGACCTCAGCAACTACTTATTACTTCTGTTATTTTCACTACTGAATATTTACTTACTGGTAACGTACTCAATAACTACTTATTAGGTCTATTAACTAGTGATTTTTTGGCTTCTGGTAAGTTTATTGTAAGTACTTACAATTCAACTTACTAGTAGTTAAACAATAACTAGGTATTTTTTGACTTCTAGTAAGTGTATTTTGTAAGTACTGAATTCTTTGGAGACCTCGAACAAAAATATGTAGTTATTCAGCCGAAAAATAAGTAGTGTTTATTAGACTGGTCGCAATTTTTTTTTTTTTAAATTTACATGTTTGCGCTGCTTAAAATATGAGGTTTGGTGTAAGAAATCATGGCCTAATTTTTCAGGTCAATCCGACGGTGCCTAGCCGTGCCAAGTGGGGCCCAAAGTTTCCCATTTTATAAAAAAAAACATCTTTTCTATCAGATCTTTATAGTTATACTAGTTGAAAAGCCGAATATCAAAAATATGACTACGCTACGATCTTCCGCAGAGAAAGTTCTTCAAGTGTGCCAAATTTCAGCTTCCTATGTCATCAGATGGCTTCAGAAAGTTGCGGAAAGAATAGGACATACATGCAACATCCTTACATACTAAGAAATTATATATTGTATAGATAGATTAAAGTATTTGCAGTTTAATATTTTAGTATGATACGAACGAAAGATTTTTAACTAATTTTAACTAATTCGGGGTCGCTGAATCCAGTGGTGCTAGCCGTTTTTTTAGGTTAGCTTTAGTTTTCGAGATATACCGTTATTTCGAAAATTAAGGATGTTGCACAACATATGTTCGCGCAACTCAAAAACGCTTTAGTTTATTGAAAAACTAAAAAAAACCGAAATTCCGCAATAAAATTTACTTTAAGAAAGTTAAAACTTTTTTCTTCATATTGGCTTTGGTTTTCGAGATATACCGTTATTTCGAAAATTAGGGAGGTTGCACAACATATGTTCGCGTAACTCAAAAACGCTTTAGTTTATTGAAAAACAAAAAAAAACCGAAATTCCGCAATAAAATTTACTTTAAGAAAGTTAAAACTTTTTTGTTCATATTGGCTTTGGTTTTCGAGATATACCGTTATTTCGAAAATTAAGGACGTTGCACAACATATGTTCGCGTAACTCAAAAACGCTTTAGCTTATTGAAAAACTAAAAAAAACCGAAATTCCGCAAAAAAATTATGTTTCTAAAACGACTGCGCATATAAGAAAAACGTTTTACCTTTCTTAAAGTAAATTTTATTGCGGAATTTCGGTTTTTTTTCGTTTATCAATAAGCTAAAGCGTTTCTGAGTTACGCGAACATATGTTGTGCAACCTCCTTAATTTTCGAAATAACGGTATATCTCGAAAACCAAAGCCAATATGAAGAAAAAAGTTTTAACTTTCTTAAAGTTAATTTTATTGCGGAATTTCGGTTTTTTTTTGTTTTTCAATAAACTAAAGCGTTTTTGAGTTGCGCGAACATATGTTGTGCAACATCCTTAATTTTCGAAATAACGGTATATCTCGAAAACTAAAGCTAACCTAAAAAAACGGCTAGCACCACTGGATTCAGCGACCCCGAATTAGTTAAAATTAGTTAAAAATCTTTCGTTCGTATCATACTAAAATATTAAACTGCAAATACTTTAATCTATCTATACAATATATAATTTCTTAGTATGTAAGGATGTTTGCATGTATGTCCTATTCTTTCCGCAACTTTCTGAAGCCATCTGATGACATAGGAAGCTGAAATTGGCACACTTGAAGAACTTTCTCTGCGGAAGATCGTAGCGTAGTCATATTTTTGATATTCGGCTTTTCAACTAGTATAACTATAAAGATCTGATAGAAAAGATGTTTTTTTTTATAAAATGGGAAACTTTGGGCCCCACTTGGCACGGCTAGGCACCGTCGGATTGACCTGAAAAATTAGGCCATGATTTCTTACACCAAACCTTATATTTTAAGCAGCGCAAACAATTAAATTTAAAAAAAAAAAAATCCCATACAAGAAAAGACCAGTCTAGTGTTTATTTTCTCTAACATTATTTGCTAACTTACCAGGTAAGTAAAGTTTTTGCTGGGAACTTACTCTACCCGCGATATGGGCATTAAACCATAAGGGACATGGCTTTAGTAACTTAGGCTGGTTTTTTAAGATCTCAGTTAAACTAGGTTTAGTTAATCTGAAAACAGATTTGTGCTGGCATTTTAAGTTTGTATAAACAATTTTGACGGAACAGTTTAGTTTTGCTTAAAATTATGGTTTTTAGTTAAATATTTAATTTCGCCGGAAAAATCCGAGTTTCAGACTACGCTAAACAAAGTTTAAACTTATTCCACATCTTAAAAACACGCCCTTAGGATTACTCAAGGAGCCAGAATATATGGGTTTTAAGATTAACTAGGAGAAAACCTGTGCGTTATACAACAAAAACGTACACAATTTAAGAGAACGGAAAAAATGCACTATTCACCAAACTTTGTACGTTTGTCTGTAAGATACATTAAAACGCTTTTCAAATACTTTAATTCAAAAAATTTAGAAAAAAAATATATTGTGCATATCTACACACAAATTCCTTTAAAGCAGTATATGTTTCATTAAAATCGGTGGACGATAAGATACTTAAAAATCAACCACAAAAAAATTGTTCCCGTATTTATATATAAGATATTAAAAACAGTTTCACACATAGAGACAAACTTAGTATTTCCTCTTCACAATTAGTTGTGAATGATAGAAAAACGTAACACTATTTATGAATTTGAAGGTTTTAGGAAATTTTTTTTGAAAATATTAAAACGGCTCTTATATTTTACGAAAAACTAGACCGCAAACGATATTGCTAGTTTTATGTTATTTTAATAGACTAGAGTAAACTTTTCTTTCCGTATATATAATGTAAGGTCTATTGACTACTGCAAGGATTACCGGTAATCTATAAAGTAATTTTTTCCATTTCGACGTTTATCCAAACCGTTCTTTATGACCTCAAAGACATGAAAAAGGCCAGTAAATACGCTCATCATTGAAAACTTTCTGTGCTGCTGGGTACCAACAATTAAACAACTTTCCGCAGACACAGTGTCTGAATTTAAAACAAACACATAAAAATTTCATGCCCCTTTAACAATAAATCATTGTGAATAGTCAATCCAAGATGTTAATTATTGTTGTTGTTGTTATAGCTGGTGTTGCTGTTGTCATTGTAAACAAGTTGCAAAATTAATTGCCAACAATTGTGGTTAATTAGTGGTTAATTTAAATGCAATTGATAGTGATCATAAAGCTGTTTTATATTTTTAACTTTTTTATTTGTTTACAATAAAAACATTGTTAAAAAAAAAAATTCATTATTAATTTCGGTCATAAAAGAAGTTAATGAGATTTTGTTTTTAAACTACAAATAAAGGAAATTATTAAATTTAATATTGTTTAAATAAGTTAAAACTTTTACAGAAGTGGATTAGGTCAACTTCTTTAGGCTCCGTGCAATAAGTCCCAAGAAAAATTAGACCCAACAATTTTTCATACAAATGTGGGAGTAATTTCATTATGAAATAGCTCCAAGCCCTCTCGGTTTTATTTCATTTTTTTGGAAGTTATTTCATTTTTTGCCTGGGAGTTATTTCATAATGAAATAAAATCCAAATGAAATAAGTCCCCGAAAAAATTAACGTGGAAGTTATTTCATTTGCTGTGGGAGTTTTTTCATTTTCAATTATTTGCAATTTCTTAAAATTGTTTAAAATTTTAAACGGTATTTATAACGGGATATTTCAAACTATTTGAATACAATGACTTAAGTTTATCAAAGAAGAAAATTTTGCTAATTGCAATTGCAGTGTCTTATGGTTACCGGCTATGCAATGAAGCTTTAGTTAGCGAAGCCGGTGTTTGTTATACCATAGAGGAGAAAATCCTTGCGCCCGGCCGAAGGCCTGCTATGCAGAGAAGCTTTAGTTAGCGAAGCCGGTGTTTGCTTAAGTTAGCGAAGCCGATGTTTGTTATACCATAGAGGAGGTAGTCCTTGTACCCTGCGTGCTTAAACTGCAGGCAGTTGCCATTGCAGGAGGTCAGGATATAATAAAATGCCCGATTTGTTGTCAAAATGTCGAGGACTCAATGTTAGTTTTTTGGTAACCTAATATGTAAATATTCAAGTAAAACGAATACATATATAATTAATTTCTTTGGAAGTTGTTTCATTTTTTTTGGGTCTTATTTCATTTCTTTTCGATGGACTGTTTTTGGAAGTTATTTCATTAATGTCTTTAGGAGTTATTTCATTATGAAATAACTCCCAAAAGTTGGGGTTTGTTTCATTTAAGACTTGGAAATTATTTCATTTTTTTTTGGGATTTATTTCTTTTTTCCAGTTTGGGGCTTATTTCATTTATTTTGGGATTTAATTCATTGGGAGTTATTGCACTGGGACTTATTGCACCTGGGAGTTATTGCACGGAGCCCTTCTTTATATTTGTTGATTCTATATTAATCAAATAAAAGATGATTGTGTTAACTTTGGCCTCGCTACAGCTGTCTTATGTTCTGTTCTGACATTGTTTGTTTGTTTTGCTCTGACTAATCTTTAATACTTCCTGTCTTCAGAACAAGCCGGGCCTGTTGGATAATCAGGCCCTACTTCTTTGAAAACGAGGACGGACAAGCAGTGATCTTCTTGTGAGGATATGGAGCTGGACGATATGTGGTTTCAACAGCATGGTGCGCAACTTGCCCCACAGCAATTGAAACAATTGTTCTTCCATGACCGTGTTATGTCATGTCGTGACGATGTTAATTGGCTGTGATTTGACACCGTTGGGCTTCTTTCTTTGATGATATTTAAAAGAGAAAGTATGCGTTAATAAGTCAAGAACAGTTCAAGAGCTAATATATGAGATAACTCGGCACATTAGCAAAGTCCAACCTCAATTATGTCTCAGAGTAATTGTATATATGAACCGATATTTAGTTTAACCCCTTATTGTCATAGATCCTTCTATCATCACAAAAAATATTAAGATAATTCTAGGAAAACTTTTTGTTTTATTTACAATTAACATCGTGTGTTTTGGTTGGACCAACCTTTATATCTACATCTATATAAGATTTGTTCGTCTTAAAGGGATTTCAGGGAGGCGTATGTTCTATGATCAAACGTATGTTCTGGACAAACTTGCATATATGAATGTATGTAAGAGCTTTTACAGAATTTACCGTTGACAAATTTAATATCAATAGCAACGTTTATAAGGAGGGTATGCCATTTAAAGCTCATTTCGGAAGTGGTAGTTGTATGGGTTCAAATGTAGACCGATTGCGATTAAATTTTGGTAGATAATAGTGATAACAGCTTAATGTTTTTGGTTTGTCTTAATACTTATATGTATAATCAGATTGTTTATGGGCCAGCTAGGCTGACGGAAATAGATTCTAAGTCGATCGGTATACTAAAAAATGGGTCTACGACCAATATTTGTATGTGTTACACACATCAACACAAATGTATAATACCCCCTCAATTATGGTGTTGTAGGCCTAAAAAATCTGTTAAAATCCACAAAATTGTGAGTCGCCAAATAATGGGGTTTTCTTTTTTTTTTTTAAAGTGTTGCATAAGTGTAACATGTGATTTGGCAACATTTTTAAATGCTCCCCTTATTTTTAAGAAGTGCTTCATATTTTTCGTTTACAAAAGAACACAAATTGCGGTATTAAACAATAAAGTACAATTAGCGCAAGGTAAATTCAATTATAGGTGGTGGCAAGACTACAACAATCCAGAGCCAACAGAAACAACAGATGTTTTTTTGTATTACATTGTTAGTGTTTATGGTGCGAAACTAGCCACCACCTTGTTCTGAATTCGCCTTGATCTAGTGTTGCACTCATGCCCCTTTATTTAAAATGAGTGTTGAAGATGTAGCATTTTTTTTTAATTTTAAAGGGAACATCATCAGAAAAGAACGCTTTACACTTTTAAAGAAACACATGTTTTTAAGAAAAGAACATAAAAAAATGTAAAAGGCAGCATAAATGCAGAATTTTACTCAGAAAAGAAAACGCCATAAGTTTTCAATGTACCGTAAATAACTTTGACAAAATGCTCGATTATTTACGATTGAACCAAATTGCACGTTTCTTAAATTTGTCCCTTTTATATCCAGTAGGGTAAATTTGCCCTGTCTACATCTGATTATTAACGGTTTTTATTGAGTTGTTTATCACATTTTATTGCATTATTGGCAAATTAGCTTTATTTGTTTGTTTTCTTTTAGCTTATTTAGCTTTTTAAATGTTTATTAAAACAACAAACAACAAAGAAAAACACACTTAAAAGAAAGCAAGAGAATTAACAAGGCATTAATTTATTAAACAAAAAAGAACACAAAAGATAACAGAAGGTAATTGAAAAATAATGTTTCTCTTGGCTGATGCCGGTCTAGCGCCATAATTTAAATGTATAATTTGTTTTTTTTTTTTCTTCAATATCACAATCTTTTGATTTTTACTAGACAAATTAATAAGACAGCTTATTATTAAACAAAAATAAATTTCAATTGTCTTATTAATTGTAAAATTATGTATTTTAAATTTAATTACAACAACTTAAAACGATGGTGAGCTTTTTAATTGACTAATATAAAGAAAAAATCAAAAATAATTAAGTTATTACTTTGAAAATTAAAATATCCTCTCTAATGAAATAATGCTGTTTTTTAACATTTTATTTCAAAGTACTTTCTAAATCAGAAGCTTAAAATGGCATAACTTCCTTATAAATGTTGGTACCAGTGTCGCTAAATAGGAGCGTACAAAGAAAAATTTCTCCAAAATTTTTCACTAATTAAAGCATTTATCAAAAATAAAATTAGTGTAAATTAAAAATTTAATCAAGTGAATTAAAAGTTTAATCAAGTGAATTTAACGTTTAATCACTTAAATTAAACGCTTAATTGATACTATTAATTTATTTACTGGTGCAAATTTAATTAATTTTTAATTAATATCACAAATTTTTTAATTGAAATCTTTTTTTATTTTTTTCTGTGTAGAGAAAATCGGACAGTTCTTTTATATTCGCCAAAATGTATGTATTTTTTTCTTATATTGCATTGTATACGAAATATTTAAAGAAAGGAAATTCTTAAGTCCAGAACATATTTTTGGACAAAAAAAAAAAGATGAGTACAAATTTCAACTATTGTCTTAACAAGTTAACTTAAGTCTCAATGATCTTTTCTTTTGAGTGCTCTGCATCGCATAAAATTAAAAATTGTGAAACTAATTTGTTTTGAAACATGGATTTGTAACAGTTTTCAATAAAAAATAGTTAAAAGGAAAAACTATAATGGCGAGGTTGTATTTCCAAATTTATCAACACTGGTTCGGACTTTGTTTGCTTTACCCAATGCAAATGGTGAGAGACCACCAGAAAGCGAAACACAACATAACTTTAAGTTTAATTTGTATTTTAAGATAATTTTCGCAAAACAATGGAAGAGGCTCCATTAATTTCGAATATACTAATGGTTACTTTAAAAAATTCAGTTCGACAGAAAAACATACATTCATATATTTAATGAACCATTTTCATAAAAAAATTTTTTTTGAGGAAATGAAAATTTTCATTGTCTAAATGGAATTTCATAGTTATAATGAAGTATTTTCGTTAAAATCGCTTCATTAGATTTCGTAATTACGTTAAACATTTTCATTGGATATATGAAAACTTAAGTTTGTTCAAGTTAAACAAAAAATTTTAATTGGGAACGTAAAAAAACCATAAACAAACATAGCTATATTCACAAATTAATACAAAATTTTAGTTTCCTTAAAAAAATGTTTAATTGTTAATAAAAAAAATTTAAGATTTAATGATTTCATACATCTAATGTAATATGCCATTAAATTTATGAAATCAAAATTTTTTTTATAAAAGCAACATATTTCATTAATTGCCTTCACCATTTAAAAATTTTCAATGCAATGAAAAATGTCATTATAGTAATGAAACAAAATCTTTCAATCCACTTTCAATCAACGTTGTTATTGTTGTTATGGACAATTTAATCTCATATTTACGCTCTTAATTTTTATCCAAAAACTACACTGCCCCAGTAGGCTAGCTGGTAGTGAGCTAGTCTATCAGCACCGAGGTTGCGCGTTCGATTCACGCCAGAGACAGACAAAAAAAATAAAAAATAAAAAAAAAAATTTTTACTTTATTGAAAGTATTCATCCAATGAAAAATATTCATAGATCTAATGTAATGTTTCATTAAATCCTTTTAATGAAACAGGTTTCATTGATCCAACGAAGCGCTGCATAGGTTCCTTTTTAATGCAATTTTTCATGGAATTAATGTTAAAATTCATTGGTATTGCAAAGAAAATTCTTTCAGTGTGGAAATCGAAATCACGTGAAATTGAAATCGACGAAGATTTTCATTTGAATTATTGTAAAAATCAGTGAAGCTTTTTCTGAATTCAAAAGAAGTTCCGGTATTTAAAAGGAAATATTTTTTTGAACTTTGAGTTTTCAAAATTTGTTCGATTTCATTTTCACGTGACTTTGATTTCCATGACATGTCCGATTACACTACGCGACAAAATTTTAAGAAAGTCGTGACCAAATGAATCTGACACTTTATCTTTATGTAAAATTGTCCGCTGAATCCGAATATGAAGACGTCAATAAATGGCAGAGTTATAGTGGACAAAAGTTCAAGTTTCATTGAAAATGTTATGATTTTGTTCAATTTTGATCTTTTTAAGTTATTTTTTGTAAACCAATGATTTAAAAATCCTAATGTTTTATTGCATGCGACATAAGATTATTTTAATATGAATATGGCACCCAACCAGGCGCGGATCCAGCTTGAGCCTTAGGGGGGGTGGGGGGTAAATTTTGTGTGATACAAAAAAGTAAAAAATTTGGTTTTAAAAGTTTATTAAAAGCAATATGTGTATTAGGGTAAGTACTTTTTGCAATTTTTGCGAATATCAAATTCTTCATCGCATAGCCGTATAGACCGTGAAAAAATATAAAGAAATTATGTATTACTTTTTCGCGATCGTGAACAAAGTTTTGAATTTCAATTTTTCTCCTTACTATACAAAATTAACATTTAATTACAAAATTTTAAGTATTTTCTAATAACTTCATGAATATAAGATCTTACCATTTGCACGGAAGAACTAAATTTGAATGGCAAATGATAGATGTTGTGATAGATGAGTTGTTTGGCGGATATATGAAACAGTGATAATTTTCAGCAGCGTACTAATATATGCGCGGAATGAGCTATTTAAATTGCACAAGATATTTTTCCATTATGTAAATCAACTCGCACTTTAAACTTAAAATTTATTTCATTAAACCCAAAAAAATAGCTTTACATTTTTGTTATACAGTTGCGTATTATATGTATTTATAAAAATGTATTTATAAAAATATTTTAAATTTAATAAAGGCTTTAAAACCAAATTTTCTAGGACATTTTTCTTAATAAACGTTTATTAAATTTTATAATCATTTATGAATATGGGGGCTAAAATATATAGCATATATAAACAATAAATGTACCATATATAATGTGTATGGAAATTAAAAAAAAAAATTGTTTTGAGGAGCTTTAGAAATTGCATTTGGTGCGGAAACTTTTTTGGCCAAAATGGCCTAAAAAATTATTTTCATTATCAATACTAAATTGCCAATCGCGTGGTGGGATGAAGAAATTTTGTCCAAAAAAATTCATTACCCTAATTAAAAAAAAACTCAACAAAAAGGTTAAATAAAATATAAGATCAGTTCAATATACATTAATCTTTTTAAATAAGCAAGTTGTGATTTCCTTGTGAGGCAAATTTGGACAGTACAGTCTATCTTCTGTCATTGTTAATCAGAGCCATGTTTTTATTCGACGAAGGGTAGGAAATGACCTCCAGCTTGTAGCTTTACTTACGAGCATTGAAACGAAAATTTGAAATATTTTTCTTAGATTTGGGTTGATATCTTCATCACAGTTTATTAAAGCATCTACAACGTTATCTGATAGATCAGGCTCACGTTTAGATGTTAGTAGGTGTTTATCACTTTTCTCAAATATAATCAGCTCATCAGCTAGTTTTGGTTTTAACAGTTTTGTATCTGTATATGATTTGATTATACTTTGAGGTAGCAGTTTAGGTATGTTCAATACATTTGGGATATCTATTGGGAAAGTTCTTATGAGATCTTCTAAAATAAATTCAATAAGAGGAATGTAACCTACAACTCGGTAGTAATCTTCAACATTTTGGATGTGATTATTTCATTCAAATCTTGTCTTTTAACTTTAACTTGAACTTTTTCAAAAATTGCTTTAAATTGTTCTTCGGCTTTATTTTTTTTTTCTTTAAGGCACATGATTAAAATTTTGATAAGGCTTGATCCTTTTTTAGATCTTCATCGTGCTTTTGAAAAATGATACTAAGCGGCTGTGTTACAATAAGTATCACACTTAATATGTATATTTCGGAAATAAATTCAAAAGTACTAAGTGAGTTCCTTAATATAAAGGTAGAGATACAACCTTTCCACTCAGATTTTTTTTCCAAAGATTCTACTATATGATATACACTTGTTGCAAAGTATTAAATTGAGTGGTGACGGTCCACCCATCTTGTCTCGCATATTGTAGAGAGTTTAGCTCCCAAATTCTTTGCTAAAACTGTGTTTCACTTGGGTTGATTATATTTAAAAAATGTTGTCGTTGTCGTTTCTTTAACAAATGATACAACTTTTTGTATTAATGGCACTTTATTGCTTTTAGAAATTGAGTTGTTCGATTTATGGGAATAGCAAGGCGTTTGTTTCGCATTTGTCGCTTTTCCAGAAATTTTGAACAGCTCCATTTTCTGCTGACATCAGAGGACACCCATCTGTTCCATCTCCTACATATTTTTTTAGGTCAGGACCAAAATTTGTCAAAGCTTTGGGAACTATTGATGATAGTGCCTTCGCATCAATTGACACATCAACGTCATCAATATATTTTGAAGCCTCTTCAAATGCGTTTACAACAAAGCCAAAAAATTCTTCCCTAAAAACTTTTTGTTGTATGTTGAAATATCTTAAAGATAAGGAATCTGGCTTTTCCCCGACAAATCCGTGCTTTCGTCAAAAATGATCGAATAGAATTCTGATTCATATATAACATACACACATAAATATTGCAAATACTAAGGCTTTTTAATAATTCAACCGCACGCATTTTCAAGTCAAACGTTTATTCTTTGGTTATACATAAATGGCACCTGCTGGGATTTAATGTAGAATAATAAGTATTTGAATACGGTAAACTAGATGTTTCTTTGGAAATATCTAATAAATAACTATTAGGATTAAGATTTGGATGCTTTTTGAAAATTTCGTTAGAGATTTCAGATTTCCTTATTCCCCCCCCCCCCCCCTGAATCCGCGCCTGCACCCAACAAGAAGACATAGATTGGTACAAAGATGACAAATCTACAGAAGATTTAGTAGATTAACCCACATAGTTTTAAGCTATTTTTAATATTTATTGTTACTAAAAATTTAGCTTTGTATATTTATTTGTTCTGTTTTTCTTTGATTTGATACAAATCGAAAAGTGGGTTAATTCAATTAATCTTCTGGAGGCTTATTCTGAATTGCGATGCGAAAATCAATGCGATGCTAAAATGCATAAATGCGAACATTGCTATTCTGGAGGCTTATTCTGAATTGCGATGCGAAAATGCATAAATGCGAACAATTGCTATTCTGCATTGCGATATTCGCAAAGTTTTTTTTTAATCGCATTTCAAATGCAATAAGGTGACAAGTCGGTATTCTGCATTGCGAAAACAAATGTCAAATTCGCAAAATTTATTCGACAACAAAATAGCATTCGCATAGTACAAACATGTTAGTGAAAGGTAATATTTTATTATTTATTTCAGGGAAGCAAGCAATAAGACCACTAAACCGCGTCAATTTGAAATAATGATAGAATATATGAATAAGCACCAAATGCACGTCAGTCGGCAAATACTTTGTGGCAGACGTTAACTGAAGAACTAAATATCAATGCACCACCTATTAGAGAAGCTGCAGGATGGAAAAAGTATGAAATATATAAACCAGTTAAAAAATATTTGACTTCAACTTAATTTTGAAATTTAACACACAAAACATTTTCATTTTCTTCGTCGTCGAACCACAGTGCCACAAAATCCATTTTTATTATTTTTTTTTATTACAGAATGTCCTAAATATATTTCTTAAACAATTTTCACAGCCAAACACAAACAATTTATTTATTTTTAATTTGACGTTTATTGACAATGACGTATATTTGAGCAGCGTTGCCACGATTTGAAATAAATTGCGAATGCGATTGCGAAAGTCTAACAGAATACCAATTTTCTTTCGCATCGCATTTCATTTGCGCATCGCATTGATTTTCGCATCGCAATTCAGAATAAGCCTCCTGTATTGCGATATTCGCAGTTTTGTTTTAATCGCATTTCAAATGCGAAAAGGTGACAAGTCGGTATTCTACATTGCGAAAACAAATGTTAAATTCGCAAAATTTATTCGACAACAAAATAGCAATCGCAAAGTACAAACATGTTAGTGAAAGCTAATATTTTATTTATTTATTCATCATATATTTATTGTTTAATTCAGGGAAGCAAGCAATAAGACCAGCAAACCGCGTCATTTTGAAATAATGATAGAATTTAGGAATAAGCACAGCCAATTGGCAAATACTTTGTGGCAAACGTTAACTGAAGAACTAAATATCAATTGACCACCTATTAGAGAAGCTGCAGGATGGAAAAAGTATGAAAAATATAAAGCAGTTCAAAAATATTTGACTTTAACTTAAATTTTAATAGGTTTGGGCCGATTTTAAAGTACACACGAAACATTTTCACTTTCTTCGTCTTCGAACCACAGTGCCACAAAATCCATTTTTATTATTTTTTTTATTACAGAATGTCCTAAATAAATTATTTAAACAATTTTCACAGCCAAACACAAACAATTTATTTATTTTTATTTGACGTTTATTGACACTGACTTATATTTGAGCAGCGTTGCCACGATTTGAAATAAATTGCGAATGCGATTGCGAAAGTCTAACAGAATACCAATTTTCTTTCGCATCGTATTTAATTTGCTCATCGCATTGATTTTCGCATCGCAATTCAGAATAAGCCTCCTGTAACTTTGTAATTTTTGCACCGATCTGGATCGTATTGGGCACAAAATGTACGTATTGAAATATGCTAACGTCGTAAGTGATAAAGCTTAAAAAAATTTTATTGTTTGGTTTAAAAAAAAAAATAACTTGAAAAGAGGAAAATTGAAAAAAATCATCAAATTTATAATGAAGTTTGAAACTTTGTCCACCATAAATCTGCCATTTATTGACGTATCTTTACAAACGGCCCATGGTTATTTTAAAAATTTTATATTCTTTCACTAAAAAGAAAGAAATGCTTAATGCGTTTAAAATTTTTGAAGATATTTGCATTTCGGTCAGTCTCATCATCTTTTTTAAAAACATAAATAACGGTTATTTTGGAATATCTCAAAAACTGTTCTACTTTTAACAATTCTGATTTCATATTCGGATTCAGCGGACAATTTAAGATAAAATGTCAGATTCATTTGGTCAAAAAACTGTCACGTAGTGTTATTTATAAAATAACCGTTGCTATTGTACCTGAATTAAATTAAAATTATTATATAAAGATTAGCTGCCGTATTCATACAAATAATTAATTCTTTGTTTGCTCAATTCGTTATCAATGTGAACAAAGAAACATTATAGAACATTAATATATAATGTTTATCTACAGTATCACTACAATTGATTTGTTTTTTTTACGAAGAACAGGAACAGAACACTATATAGTGTTCGGCTCTCTCTTGAAAATAGTTACGAACTACATCGATCCTGGGTGTTTGAGCCGAACGCTAACTAATGCTCTGTTTATTTTCGGAAACTGCTTTTTACTATAAAATCTTTGCCTTTATTTTAGGTTTCTTTTTCGTTTTAAGCAAAAAGCAACAAAATTGCTGCAGTACTATCGGCGTCTGCATTCGCTGAAAAAAAGCAATGAAATGAAAAATTAATGTTTGTACCAAGGCGAATTCAACTACAGGTGGTGTCGGAACTACAACAATCCAAAAACAACATCAGGGTTTTTGTTGGTGCTTATTGCACGAAATGTCAACCATTCTTAATAAAACACTAACAACTCAAAACAAATAAGCTCGAACTGTTAATTCGCCTTGGCTTGTACGAAATATATTTGTGTTGTTTATTGACATAAAACGGAAACAAAGTGTGTGTTTGCCAAGCATTTTGTTTGGTTTATTTTGCCATCTATCAGTTTCGTTAATCGTCAGTTGTTGTACAAACTAAGTATATTATTGGTCTGCTCAAACAGGTCCTTAGATAATGGGGCTACCGTGTAGTTGGTTTTGTGGTGGGGAACATTGCTAATCTTTGATTCGTTTCTTTTTTCTAAGGTTTGTGGCTCCCTGGCCTTTGCCATAATGTTATACTCTTTTCCAGGGGAAGGGGGATCAGGGGGCTTCTTGACTGGATTGTTTGGCGGGTTGGGGGAGGGGTGGTTTGAAGCCACTTAATTTTTTAAGACTCAAAAACCATTATGAAAATGTTTCGCCCTCTGGCAGGGATCGAACCTAGGTTGCATGATTTTATAGACAAGCACTTTAACCACGACGCCGCGCATAGATGCTGATATTAAGATAATATTCGGCACAGAAAACTCTTAATCTTAATCTCATAACATAATTTGGTTTTGCCGGGTCAATGATTGACCATGAGTCTAATATTCTGTTCACTCCCGAAAATTCTCGTTATATTCAGTGCTGTAGGGTATCAAATGTTCTTTCTTACACTTCTTTTACAGTTCTTGAAAAAAATTTGTAAATTGTTTTTTACAAAGTTGGGGTGGAGGGTTTTACTGTCACTCATTTGTACATAAATTAAATTATATTTTTGTGTGCCTTGAGATACATTTATTTACTCCCTTTTGGCATTTTTTTTTTGATTTTAAATCAATATTTATTGTTTTGTATTTGGAACAAAATGAGTTATTGTCAAAAAAAAAAAAGTTAAACAGTTTCTATAGATATAAATAAAGTATTTTTTTGACAGATGCTCAACCGCTTGAATAGCTATTTTTAAAATTTTGAATTAAAAAACCCGTCCTCTTCAAGTACTCCCTTTAGTTATTTTTTATTAACTATTTTTGTTTTCTTAAAAACAAAACAAAGTTTGTCATGACAATAAATTTTGTTTGTTTCTTCTTGTTTTTATTACATTTCATAATATTTTCAATATTTTCCAATTCAATACATTTTGTATTTTTATTTAGTTCCAACAAAAACCAAGCCACTTGTTCAAATAAGTGGCCCAGTATTTAATCCACATCAAATACAAATAATTTCGTCAAAATTTTTTTGTTAAAAGTATGTAAACTTTAAGTGCCATTTAATTTGTTAACCACTGTTATATTTATTAGTTCATGTTTATCCTGGAAGGTTGTTGTTTTCATTTTTAATAACAAATTTTATGTTTTTGTAATGGCAGCTGTTTTATGTGCGTTAAAGAGGAGTGACTCTTACTAATTTGTCACTAAATGTTAATTAAAATGCGTTTAAAAATGTTTAATTTAAATTTATTTATATTAAGGGCATGAAGAGCTGCGAATCCGTAAAACAAACACATGACTTTTACACATTGACACACAAAAAGCATCAGTACGAACAAAAACAAATATAAAATAAATAAACAACACCACAAAACAGTGGGCTAAAAAGAATGAAATGTAAAAAATAAGAAATAAAGAAAAGCTTTTAATTATTTAAAGCAAACATTTTTGCAATTTAAACTTTTATACTGTAAACATTATTTTTTTTCCCTCTCCCTTCCCACTGTGCCTTACAAAAACACTCATGTCTTGTTTACAGTAGCTCTATGTTTTTTTCTTCTTCTTTATTTTCGTTCACTATGTTGCACGAAATTATTCAACATGAATGAAAGCAATTTATGATGCATCAATTGGCGCCAACATCGTTTATCGTCGTTCATACAAAATCAAAAAGCTCTCTGTAGTGACAGTTTTTGGCAGTATGGAAATGAAATAAATGGAAAAACAAAAAAAGCAATTTTTAAGCAAAAAAATAAAAATCAACGGCAACACACAATAAAAAAATTTAAAAAGCCATTAGCTATGACAGGCACATTAAGTCAATTATATGGGCGAAAAAAAATAGTGATCGTATGCATATTTAAATTTATTCGCTATGAATATTTGAGGAAAAGAGCAATTTAATGGACAGGTTCATAAATAAATTGTAATTAAAATTGAAAATGGGAGAAATACAGCGTGAAAATAAGAGAAAAATGGTCTGTAAATAAGTATTATTCCAAAAGTAAAGTCTATAGTCTATACCCAATAAAAAATGTTATCATATCGCGAAGGACTAATGGTACATTTAAAACATAAGCGCACAGTTATGCGCTACGCAATAAGACATACAGGAATGCAGTAAACTAAGTGAAAGAATTCTCAACAAAATTTTATAAAAAGTAAGAACGTATAGTCGGTCAAGCCCGACCATATGATACCCTACACCACAGTATTAAAAAACACATCATGCTTATATGTCCATATAAATATGGATTTATCTTTGATTATAAACTTCATTAAAATTGGTTTGAAAGTTTGTGAGAAGCAGAAATTGCCCCCTACCTCCCCTTGTGATCCTATTTTTAAAAAACTGTATAGCTTATGTGTCCATATAGATATGGATCTATCTATGTTTTACATTTCATTAAAATCGGTTTGAGAGGCAGAAATTGCCCCTCTCTCCCCTCTGGTCCTATTTTTTAAAAAATAAATTTCATTAAAATCGGTTTGATAGTTTCTGAGAGGAAGAAATTTCCCTCTTTCTTCCCTCCTGGTCCTACGATTTGGCCCATTTTAAAATTTTATCAAATTATCTACAAAATTGCGACCTGTACTTTGCGCAGAAGTTTACATGGACTGCCAACCTGCCAGCCAGCCTGACGGACATCGTTAGTTCGACTCAGAAAGTGATTCTGAGTCGATCGGTACTTTAAGGTGGGTCTATGACCAATATTTTAGGGCGTTACACACATCAGCACAAATGCATAATACCCTCTCCACTATTGTGGTGTGGGTATAATAACATTTCAAGTGCTACGGCATTCCCTTGCTACGAATCATGTTTGTAAGGGAGTCAATACTGAACGAATCGTATTTATTTTTAATGGCCGGTTCGTCGATAGCGAATGAAGACTTCGTTCGCTTAACTTACATGTGAAACAAAAACAATATTTTATAATTTGTTTTTGTTTTAAATGTAATTAAAGCGAACGAAGTCTTCATTCGTTATCGACGAACAGGCCCTAAGTGTTGGGAAAACTCAAATAAAAGCTTTACAACACAAAAAATAATTTTGGATCCCTTCAGTATGGACAAAAAG
Source organism: Pollenia angustigena (assembly GCA_930367215.1). Lineage (NCBI taxonomy): Eukaryota > Metazoa > Arthropoda > Insecta > Diptera > Polleniidae > Pollenia > Pollenia angustigena. The sequence continues at coordinate 75,787,641 of OV884056.1, forward strand.
AATTAGAAATGAAATTGCTTTTGAATAGAAAAAGTATTCGATCACGACTGCCATTATTTGCCCCCTGATCTTTACATCCAACAATTTTTATATGCGCTGAATAATGCGCTTTATGTGTCAAAAATGTATTGCTTCAAAGTGGGAACTCGCCATATAAAATTCATGCCTTCCGTAAACGCAATGGTAAGCGAAAAGTTTATGTTTCTCCCTTACAAACCTGCTTCGTTGAAAGCTCTATTTTTTATTGGGTAGTAAACTTCTACTTAAGTTTATAGCTTAATCTACAGTTAAGCCTAAGGTTTAGTCTATAGTTTATAGCTTAGTCTACAATTCAGCGAATAGTTTGGCATATAGTTTTGTCTATGGTCTAGTCTTTACTTAGTCTAAATTCTGTCTATACCTTTTACGCCAAATTAGTGTGAAATTCGTAATATGCATAAAAGCGATTGCTTTAAGTTACACAAAACAACTGCGGACATTTAAAGAATAAAACACAAGAAATTCGATGGAATGACCAAAAAATTTCATGGTTAAATGCCAATAATTTCTGGCATATGACCACCAAGACTGAGCCTTATAAACGATGTACATTTAAATGTCATAATTTTTTGCTACCCCTAATATCCTATATAAATTGTTCAAAAATCAAAAAAATCAACCTTAAGAATGAATATATTAACGAATAGAAGGATCGCTGGAAAAGTGGAATGGATAAAGCAATACAAACAATAACATATTAAACAGTTGACAAACATTCAAACAATTTGACAACAAACGTGCCGCCGCTCCAACCAATTTACTTGTCTTTACTTAATTCCTTTTTTCCGCTGTCTTTTTTTTTAAGTGGATGTTTGTCGTTACTTAAACAGTGTTTTAATACATTATTAAAAGTGTGTCTGTGTACAAAATTTGTGGTCTCATGCCTGAAGTGTATTATTCACTCGTTTCGTTTCGTTTTTTTTTTGTTTTTGCTTTATTTGATTTGCCAAATTACAAAAATTGTTTAACCAACTAATTTATTTAAATTGAATTTGTATTCGAAAGGAAAAACTGTTGACATCATTTTACAGGTAAATGACATGCTATAAATAAATACCGCTGCTGTCATCCAATCACACATGACTTTATAAAAAACGTTTACAATTTAATGTTGAAATCAAATTCATGATTTTCATAATTGCCAGAAAAAAAAGAAGAAAACCTGTCAACGTGAGAAAAAATGAGAGAAATAAAGGCTGTATTGTTTTTAAGTATGTGCGAGTATTTATATTGAACTGAAGTCGATAAATGCATTATAAAAGTAAAGACAAAGTTGGTAAAAAAAAATTAAATTTAAAAGAAATAAATGAAATATAAATGAAGGAAATATACATTGTACAGAGATTAATATTTGGCTTCAACGAACAGGTGATAAATGCGGTTAAACTGAAGTGATGTAGAACTAGTGTTTTTCAAACCGGATTTCTGCACAAAAATCCCAGGTTTCCGCTCATTTTTCGCGAAAAAAATCCCTGGAAATTTAAGAATTCTCGGATTTTTTAACCCTGGCAACTTTCTGCTGATATAATTGTAAGTTAGTTATGTCAATAAATAGATGCAAATTAAAATTCGAAAACTAAAGCAATGTTTACACAGCGTTTACATTTGACAGTACTGGCAAGACAGTAAGAAAATACATATTAGTTGCCAAAAACACTACTAATTGTTTCCGTGACGTAGTGGACAGTAGTTAAGACAGTTCACTTTTAAAATATGTCAAACGTGAATGTTCCAGCGCAAGTCCAGCTAAACGTATTTTGTATAAACTAAACAAATTAAATACAAGTAAGAAAGCATAGTCGGTCAAGCCCGACCATATGATACCCTACACCACAGAATTTAATAACACATCATGCTTATGTGTCCATATTAATATGGATTTATCTGTGTTTATGAACTTCATTCAAATCGGGTTGAAAGTTTGTGAGAGGCAGAAATTGCCCCCCTACCTCCCCTTGTGGTCCTATTTTTGAAAAACTGTATAGCTTATGTGTCCATATAGATATGGACCTATCTATGTTTTAAATTTCATTAAAATCGGTTTGAGAGGCAAAAATTGCCCCTATCTCCCCTCGTGGTCCGAATTTTTTAAAAATGTATACATTTTGTGTCCATATAGATATGGTTCTATCTATGTTTTAAATTTCATTAAAATCGGTTTGATAGTTTCTGAGAGGAAGAAATTTCCCCCTATCTATCCTCGTGGTCCTACGATTCGGCCCATTTTCAATAGGCTTGGTCCTTGTGCCAATAAGAACGTATGACCCAAATTTTATCAAATTATCTCCAAAATTGCGACCTGTACTTTGCGCACAATGTTACATGGACAGCCAGCCAGCCTGCCAGCCGGACGGACATCGCTAGTTCGACTCAGAAAGTGATTCTGAGTAGATCGGTATACTTTAAGGTGGGTCTAGGACCACTATTTTAAGGCGTTACATACATCAGCACAAATGCATAATACCCTCTCCACTATTGTGGTGTGGGTACAACAAGTAAGAAAGTATGTTTTGTATGTTTTAAATTTCATTAAAATCGGTTTTATAGTTTCTAAGAGGAAGAAATTTCCCCCTATCTTCCCTTGTGGTTCTACGATTTGGCCCATTTTCAATAGGCTTGATCCTTGCGCCAATAAGAACCTATGTCCCAAATTTGATCAAATTAGCTCTAAAATGGCGACCTGTACTTTGCGCACAAGGTTACATGGACAGCCAGCCATCCTGGCGGCCAGCCGGATGGCGATGAAGTTTTGAAAATTTTTAATTTTATTTTTGGTTAAGAAATATTAATAATATGTTTTTTTTTTTAACAAAAAATAGCTCAAGTATGAAATTTCATTTATATTTAGAGATTTTCCGGAAACCAAATCCTGTCTTCAACTTTTTTAACGAAAAAAAAAAAATTAATAAAAAACACCGCATAAAATTATAAATATTCAACATTGCATTGGTTTAGAAAACCCAATTGGTGCGTGAACTTTTTTGAGAAAAATTACAAAAGATTATAATTTTCGTGGTTACTAGGACATGGTTGACCTCATGGTACTATGCCAACAAATTGGTTATACCCCTTATATACATATGTATAAGTTCGTCATTCCTGTTGTAATTTCTACAATATTGCTCTAAGACCCTATAAAGTATATATAGTCTTAGTCCTTATTTCCGTCCGTCATTCCTCGGTGAAATGGGTTTAACGAAGACCCCAGATAAAATGGGGACTTGGTAGTTATATATTTACGGTACATATAGTCCTGAATTGTTTGTTATTGATTGGTCCATAAACGGCTGAGATATGAGCAAAAAACTACAAAGATTCGGCGTAGCCGAATATAGCACTCTTACTTGTTTGATGATAAACTTATTTAACAGATCTCATGAATTTTATTGGTTCAAATAAATTTTTTACAACGTTTTATATTAAACGAAGATTCGTGGTGAATTGCAAGATAAATTCCACTTTCTCGGGAAATTAAAAAGTCCGGGGAAAAAGTATAATAGTACAATAGTATGATAGTATAACAGTATCAAAGTATAATAATATAATAGTATAATAGTATAATAGTATAATAGTATAATAGTATAATAGTATAATAGTATAATAGTATAATAGTATAATAGTATAATAGTATAATAGTATAATAGTATAATAGTATAATAGTATAATAGTATAATAGTATAATAGTATAATAGTATAATAGTATAATAGTATAATAGTATAATAGTATAATAGTATAATAGTATAATAGTATAATAGTATAATAGTATAATAGTATAATAGTATAATAGTATAATAGTATAATAGTATAATAGTATAATAGTATAATAATATAATAGTATAATAGTATAATAGTTTAATAGTGTAATAGTATAATAGTGTAATAGTATAATAGTATAAAAGTATATTAGTATAATATAATAGTAATATAAAGTAGTATGTATAATGGTATAAAAGTTTCAAATAGCAAAGTACTGCATTGTTACTTTTTTTAAAGAACAAATTTAAAAAATACATGTTCACAACCCCAATACATACTTTTACACCAAATCCATGCTACTCCTGTCATGTTAAGTGCATTAGAAAATAAATGTGATGGTTTTTGATGTCATTTAAAAGAATTATTAAATAAAAACTTATTTCGACGACTATCAGAACACACATAATAAATATAAAAACATTAGAGCTCAGATCACAGAACACACATAATATGCACATACATACATATTTCTCCAAAATTGTTTAGTATTGTCCCATTCAAATAAAAAATGAGTTTGTTAAGCTGTTGCTTATTTTGTTTTTCTTTGTCATTTTTTTTTTTTTGAAAATTAATTTAAATGCATTCCGAATAAAAAACTTTCTCAATGTTTTTTTTTTATGTAACGTAAACAGTTTTATTAATAAATCATTTTAGTTAAAATAACAAAAATGACTGAAGTCTTAAAAAAGGAGAGTTAAAAAGCAAAATACTTTGCATAATATATGTTAATTCCGTACTATTGCTTTATTGTAATAGTATTACAGTGTAATAGGTTTTTTTTTAGTATAATAACAGAAATAATAGCATAATTGTAAAATAATATAATAGTATAAAAGTGTAATAAATACCAAACTATAAACTGAACAGAGGACTAAGCTCATGTCCTTAACTACAGACTTAATTACTGATTAAATTTAAGTATGTTTGTAACTTAATATTTGTATATTAAACTAAAGACAGAATTATAGACTAAAATATACGCTCAATTAAGGGCTTTACTGCAGACTAAACTTTCGACTTAACCATAAGCCTAACTATAGACTAAGCCATAGATTAAACTATTGTCTTAACTCAAAGATTTACTATAAAATAATTAATAATATACAATAACACAAGTTAATTATTACCACTACACAATGCTGCATGATATTTATTCTTTTATGTTATTTTCGTTTATCTTAATTTACAGTAAACCTTAATATTATTACCAGAAAGACAACTCGCTTTTATAGGTATGGAATCAGCAATCTCACAAAGAAAGAAACTATTGTGACTAACAATTTGCTTAGTTAAAACTTTAAGTGTTTTTAGAAGTATTTTAGTGGTGCTTTGTAATGTACTTTACACAGCGTTCTAAAGTGTGTGGTCACAAAGTTGAAAATAGTTTTTGGAAATTTAAGGTGTCTAAAAACAAAAAGAAAAGTATCAAAAGCCCTGCATACTTAACATTTTTTTTTTTTTTTGGTTTTAGTAGAAAACTTAGTTTTAGTTTTTTATGTAAACTTGCCTTAAGGAAAAGTTAAACAAAAGTTTTTTGGTTAAGGAGTTTTATAATATTTAAGATTTTGTGGCAAAAACGCCTTAAACTATGCAGTGGCAGTTTTAAAAAATTGGGAATTTAGCACGTCATACAACAATCTTAATAATAAATTTTGTATTCCCGTAAATAACTTTGGTAAAATATTATTATTTAATTTTTTTTTAACTGGTTGCTTATTTTAAGTCAAGATAATTTAATGAAAGCGCATTATATCTGTGGCAAAAAGTGCTTAAGCAAAATTTGTGTTTATGGCAGCTTTGTAATCTCTATGTTTAACAGTATCCGTGTAAAAAGTTTCAATTATTTTGTATGATTTTTTGTATGATTTGGAATAAAAACTAAAGTTTACATCAGATCTGTGACTCTAAAGCCAGATTTTTGAGATGTATATTATGTTTAAACTAAGTTTAACCTATTCTGAAACTCGGATTTTTCCGACGAAATGTGTTTTTTTTTTATTATTTTATTAAAGACCAACATTTTAAGGAACATTCAATACAATCTTGGTAAAGGCGGCACACATCTGTTTTCAGATTAACTTAACCTACTTTAAGAACAACTGTGATTTTTAGTTGAATTGTTAATTTTTAAATTCATCAACCCCACCAATTTTTCTTTTAAAATTGACCATAATAGTGGATTTTACCGGCGCTGCGAAATATGGCCCCAAAAATAAATAAAAATTGACCCCAAATGTGGGGCTTTTTTTCATAATGCAATATGGCCCCATTTTTTAATGAAAAATTACCCCAAAAAAATGAAAAATAACCCTAAAAATAAAATGAAATATGACCCTAAATTTGGGGTTATTCTTCATTATGAAAAATCACCTCAAAATTTATAATGAATTTTAACCCCAAACCTCCACAACATTTTCGGTGGAGTTCATATGCCCAAAACTAAAAATCCCAAATTTAGAATCCCGATTTCAAAATCCGGATAATTATATAGTTTTGGTTTTAAAAATCGTACGATTGATAGCACGGTTGGGCTTTCGGCCATGCACAAGGATTTTTTCCTCTATGGTATAACGAACACTGGCTTTGCTTACTAAAGCTCTACGTTATAGCCAGCCTTCGGCCGGGCGCAAGGATTTTTTTCTCTATGGTATAACGAACACTGGCTTCGTTAACTAGAGCTTCTCTGTTTAGCCGGCCTTCACCGGGTGAAATGATTTTCTTCTCTTTGGTATAACAAACACTGGCTTCGCTCACTAAAGCTTCACTACATAGCCGGCCTTCGGCCTGGCGCAAGGATTTTCTTTTCTATGGTATAACGAACTCTTCTCGTAATAGGCGGCCTTCGGCCGGGCTTCGCTAACTAAATCATCTCTGCATAACCGGCAAGGATTTTCTCTACTTTGTAATAAGAATTCTGGTTTTTTATGTTATCCCTAGAAACTTTTACATAGAATTTTATAAAATTTGTGTAAAAATGTTTGGGGTGATTTTTCATTTCTTTAAACTTGCATTTTTGATTAGTAGATGAAAAATAGCCCCAAAGTAAAAATTGTGATTTTATTTGGGGCCATTTTTCATTCCTTGATATTGGGGTAATTTTTCATTCCACTTAAAATGCAAAAACACGCTAACGAAAAAATGAAAAATAACCCAAAAAAAAAAACAAAAAAATTGCGCCAAAATTTAATGTTGCTGTGTCTCATGTAAAATTTTGGGGCCGTTTTTCATTTTCCTTTTGGAGCCATATTTCCTGGGGTCATTTTGCGCACCGCCGATTTTACCACGTTTGAAGAATCTAGCTATTATAGTTCTTCAGTAACGCTATAATTAATATTTGCATCTTATGGGAGGTATTGCTCCCCCTGCGCCTACCCGCTTTATTTTTATTTTCAAAAGTGTAGTTTACGATTAGAATGACTTCTACAAAGTTTGAATATTCTCACTATAACAGTTTTTACGATATGCGATATTAAACATTGGCGTCCTATTGGGGCGTACCACTTCCCCGGCTGCTATTTTATTTAAATTTTGGGGCTCAGAAGATCCAACTGCCAGAAGTTCAACAAAATGCTTGCAGCGGTTCTTTAAATATGCGATATTTAATATTAGCATCCACGAAAAAATATGGAACCGCCCCTTTGTCCAATCACACCTTTTTGAACCGTACGACACATTAATTCAGAACAATAGCCTTCTGTGAAAATTTGATGACGATCGGTTCAGTAGTTTATTAGATATAACGTTTTTTACTTTTCCTATAAAGGGACGGGTCCAAATATTATCGCCGTAGGTCAGAAAAAATATCATAGATAACACGATTTAAAATTTTGGGTTGTATGGGCGTGGCATCGCCCCTTTGCCCAGTCACAATTTTATATAGCCTAATGTCTCTTCCAGGGTCACAGTTACATGCTGTGACAATTTCAAGGCTATCGGTCAAGTGGTTTGGCCTCCTATAAGGCACAAATATATATATATATATATATACATACATACATTCACTTTTTTATATATAGATTTTCTTGGCTGAGCTGGGGCTCGAACCCGGGTTGAATTTAAATGTTTCAAGAATTACCACCTTCTTTCATCAGAATTTTTTGAATTCTAACCTCAGCAACACTGCGGTGCCTGCCAGACAACAGTCAAACATCAATCTTTAACCAGTGGTACTGGTGGTTCGAAATTTGCTGTAATTATCATTTTATTTTAACCGAGATCTCAAAAAAAAAAAAAAAAAAAAAAATATAATATTAAGGAGTAGAAACTTTAAGAAGCAGAGAAGTGATGTTTTTATTAGAATATAAAAATATTTTTTCAAAAAAAAACCTTTAAAGTTTAAAAGTGATTTGCTGCAAAACAAAAAAATTTACTAAAGAAAATTTTCTTATTGCCACAGCTATATTTTATGCAGTTGTTTTTTATTTGATATTTGTTTGTTTTGAAAATAGAAAATTAAAAGCATACTTTAAGGATAATTAATAATTACCTATTTGTAGCAAACTTTAAGGCTTAAATATGTAATGAAATACTTAGCAAAAGTTTTCAAAGGCGCTTTAGAAATTAAAAAATTTTAATTAAAACAATTGGCTAGAAACTTCTCTTTTAAAATAAGCTCATTAACTTTGCTATTAATATATTTTTTTTTACAATAATTGCCTTGTTTTGGTAAACTTAAACATATCAAAATAAAATAATTATTTTTTCTTAAATTTTTTTATCGTAATTAATTAATTTGTTTATCAATGAAGAAGATGTGAACGCAATCAGTCATTTTAGGTATATGAAGGTGTATGTTCAGTTAGCATTAATTAATTTATTTATATGCACGTGACTTAATTACAAAATAAATGTGTCTTTATCGTAATGAATAATTTAATATAAAAAACTAATTTTTATTTTATAACTAAAACCCCGTAGAAGAAACGAAACTATTAAGAGACTCTAATTAAATTTTAAACAATTTCTTTTTATATAACACTAGCTTAACCCGTTGCGCTTCGCTACACTGCTTGAACCACTTCTTCAGTTGAGAGCTATTTAATATATTATCCTATGGGAGGTATTCCCCCCCTGCGCCTACTCGCTTTATATTTATTTTCAAAAGTGTAGTTTACCATAAGAGTGACTTCTACAAAGTTTGAACATTCTTACTATAACAGTTCTTAAGATATGCGATATTAAACATTGGCGTTCTATGGGGGGTAACACTTCCCCCGCTGCTATTTTATTTAAATTTTGGGGCAGAGTAGATTATACTACCAAAAGTTCAATAAAATGTGTGCAACGGCTCTTATTAATATTTCTATCTATGAGGGCTACTGCTCCTCCTCTTTCTATCCCGCCCATTTCTATATTATAATTTATAGTTTACCATAATAGTACCTTTAACCACGTTTGATGACTCTCCCTTTAATAGTTCTTCAGTTGAGCGATATTTAATATATGCATCCTATGGGAGGTATTTCCCTTCCTGCGCCTACCCGCTTTATTTTTATTTTTAATAGTGTAGTATTCCATAAGAGTGACTACTACAAAGTTTGAACATTCTCACTATAACAGTTCTTAAGATATGCGATATTAAACATTGGCGTCCTATGGGGGGTAACACTTCCCCCGCTGCTATTTTATTTCAATTTTGGGGCTGAGAAGATTCTACTACCAAAAGTTCAACAAAATGTGTGCAGCGGCTCTTAAGATATGCGATATTTAATATTGTCATCCAAGGGGGGTACCAATTCGCCTGCCCCCATCGAAAAAATAAGTAGCCCATTTTATTTTAAGTGCTCACGTGATGTTACTGTAAAAATTTCAGGAAAATGGGTTCATTAGATTAGGAGTCTATAAGCCAACAAACAAACATACAAATATTTTTATATACTTAAGTATATAGAAGAATAAAGTTTATGAAACTTAAGCTGTATAAAAAAGTACATATGCACATTTGGCTGCCAGATACAGTGACTAACATAAAATATGCTTAAACATTTCATAGTTTCTAAATGTTTTATTCCATTAAGAGCATCCAAAAATTGTTTCATTTTTAAATTTTTTTCAAAAAAATCATTATTTTTTTTTCCATTTTCCTAGTCACAAATTTTCTTTTTTATACAATATTTCTTCAACACTGTTCCTTAACCCCTTTTACCAAAAATCTCCTTAGCACCTCCAAAGTTCTTGCAACAGGTTGTTCACTTTGTGTCTTTTTATGAGGTTTATTAAAAAACTTTATTATGTTAACTTAATTTATAGTATAACCTCACGCCATTACCCTTAACTATAACGAATTGTATAACGGTATTCAATACAAATATACATTAGTCCCCAAAGCTTTAAAATCTTGCAATATGATACCTTTTATTTAATACCAAACAACATCTTGCTACTACCGCCACTTCAATCCCTTCTTCCCATTAATACTTTTCGTAGCTATTTTAATGGTTTGGGTAATGGTTTGTTTGGTATCTTAAATCAAAAGTTATACATTACTTTCTCTCCACCTCCCCCATTCCTTGAATAGGGAATTAAGTAAATATTAGCATTTTGCTATTAATGTTTATGTGCGAGTGTTATTGAGTAGGAGAGAAGAGGGTGTGAATATTTGAGTGTGTTTAGAACTATTTAGCTTTTAGCGTTTTTTAAGCTTTATTAACTTTTGTTAATTAGGGGTGATCCGATTGCTTGGATTTTTTGTTGTAATAGTCTTATTCCCTAGATATTTCACAAGCTTCAATATTAAGCAATGTAAGGCTTAAGCAAGAAGAATATGAAATTGAGAAAATACGACTATTATATGAGGCTATCAGCGCAGAAGTTGTGTAACCCACAATTTAATTTGGTTACGGTTCTGGTGTTAGATATGTTCTTTACAGTGCTATAGTCGAGAAAGCCAACTGTTTGTATTTAAAACAGATGGCGCTAGAAACATAGTTTTTGTACGGATCATTAAAAACATAGTGCAAAAGTAGTGTTAACTTCTCAATATCTCATAGTAAGTAGTATGGGGTTACTCCACATCTGCCCTGATAGCCTCATTTATTCACCACTAGTGGGAAGAATTTAAATATAATTGGTGAATTCTACTTCTGACAATTCTGACTTCATATTCAGATTCAGCGGAAAATTTTACATAAAGATTAGGTCTCGAATACATTTGGTCAAAAAAATGTCACGTAGTGTAATCAAAGATCCACCTCATTCCTTTTGATATTGTATTAGTACACTTAAAGAATTATGCCTTATAAATCTAATTAATCAATTTCATTAAATTTTTTTCTTTAGTTCAATGAAAAATATCACTACGGGAATAAAATTTTAAAAATTTAATGAAGCAATTTCACCAACACTACAAAATTGTGTCTAGTAATTTCGTTAAAATTTTTCATTGAATGATTAAAAAAATTAATATCACCTTAAAAAGAAAAATCCAACTCATTGAAGCAAAGCCGCGAATAACGTTGTAAGTTACAAAATAATTATTTTTCTGGAGAGAAAAAAACGTTTTTAAGAGACAGGATTATTTATTTTAATTTTTTTCTTTTACATTGTCAAAATTAATGTTATAAAAACGTGTATGCAAAATATCAAGAAATTTGAATTTAAAATAAAATGCAAATTTAAAGCTTACAACTTTTTTTTAATAAAAAAACGTTTCATATCCACAATCGCGATGATTAAAACGGGTTTCCACTACGCAAGCGGCTTTTAAAACGTTATTTCAATTTGCAAACCCAGTTTTTTTTTCTGCAAAATTTAATTTACAAAAAAAAGAAACAAATGTTATAAACTGAGCAAAATTGACGTTTGGCGGTTTTTTTGGCGAATTCTGACATTCGGTTTGGTGATGTAGTTTTTTTTTTTTGAACTTTACAACGTTTTTTCCCTGGCTGACTCTTTGTATTGCATTATGAAGAGGTTACGGTGCATCATTTTGGATGATATGATGTTTAAACAATGTAAGAAAGTAATAGTAACGTCAATTTGCAAAAAACTGATTTTGCAAAAAGTGGCTTTTACAACATAATTCGCGACTGTGCCTTAATTGTCATACAATATTTCAACAGATTTTCTAAAACAAAAACGGATTAGCAATTATAATATTCAAATATTTTTAAATTAATAAAAAAAGTAAGTTTTTATAACTTAATTTTCTCAATGAAAAATTTCATCAAATTAATGAAAACTACAAAATTCTTATAACTAAACAATATTTTCTTCCTAGAACGTATTTTTAATTAAATTTTTGGCAATAGACATGAAAATTTATGAAAAATTGTAAATTTTATTGTTTCATCATTCATTCATCATTACGACAACGAAATAGAGATTTTACCTTAAAAGATTTAATAGATTCAAAAACAAATAATTAAATTCTTACATTCTTTTTTACTTTAATTGTTTATTTAAATCCATACACAAAATTTACATAGTAAAACAAACCAGTACAATAGAAAGAATGCTGATAAAGGTCATCGTGGCCTGAAAGTCTAGTAAATGCAATTTACTTAGGGCCTAACAATTTCATTGAAAACAAAATCAAAAATATTTAATAATTTTGCTGTTGCTTTCTATAGGAATTCATATTGAATTTTTAAATTTCAAACACTTCATATTTTGTGGCGTTGAAAATGTTAAAAAACAAAATGTAAGATGAGATAAACCCTCTGTTTATTGTTGATGTGTTTTGTTTAAACTTTGATATTATTACAAGTAGAACTGTTGCTTATAAGTCTTATATGTTTAACAGTTTTATTTGGTTTAATATCTTTAGTTTTTCTAAAATCTTTATGGATGAAGTTTCCTGATGATCTGGCCTAAGCAACCAGTGAAATGCATAGGAATAGCTTATCCCATCAACAATAAATTTCAAGTGTTTTTATCAAGAATTTAAACTGGGCACATTAAGCACGAATAACAAAATCTTTTGAAATCAATATGAATTTCTTTAGAAAGTAACAACAAAATTATAAAATACTAGATGACCCGTGCGAATATTTCGCACCGTTAGTTGTGGTTTTTGTAACATAAAATGAAAATAAGTAATAGAAATTTTAGTAACTTCAATACATTTTAAAATATAATTTTTATCAATGAAAATATAAATTTTTGAATTTCTAATTATTTTTCGTCATTAGTGTTAGAAATAAGCTTTAAAATGAGATAGCATTCATTAAATTTGATGCGGTGCTATGGGAGATATTTGCAACCGACAAAAAAAAGTGCTTTAGAAATAATATATATGATGTTTGATTTTGTTTTTGCTTTCAATGAAATTGTCGGCGTTGCGTTGCGTTTTACATAATAAGGCCCTTAATTTATTTTTCTTTAAAAACTTTCGCTGTGCAATTATTTCAAACGTTAGCGTTCGCATAGAAAATTTCTATAGAAAACCCTTAGTTTTGAAAAAATTTTCCATAAAAAATTGAATACGAACGTTGACGTATCAAATAAAGATATACTGAAATCTTTATCCAAAATAACTAAAAACCTCACAATTTAATAGACCTTGGCATTGCATACACGAAAGTAACTTTCAGAAGTGTTTGTATATAGAAGCTGTGGCCTATTATGGACCGAAAAGTCGTTGCTGAGTTTTATGTGGGATCTCTTAAAATTTAAGACCAACCATCAAAAAAGTTTGTATAATAAAATATATATTTATTCAGATATAAATGTGGCTAAACTTTAACAAAATACCACTTAAGCTGGCGGTCCACACCATGCATTCTACGCCTTTTCGCATCCAACGCAGCTACCAAAAAAGTAGATTTTGTGTTGTTGTTTTACGTAATAACTTACTTGCAAAAAGAGTGGGATGCCTTGAGGAGTGAAATGGGCAAAGTAGGGGTTCTCTCTATTTTTGAAAGAGCCTTAAGCAGCGTTCGAACCAATCAGCTGATTTTGACAAATACAATTTTATTTTTACTTGTAGTAATGCCGCATAAAAAGCGTTGCATGTAACTTGAAACGTGGAACGCAAGTAAGGCACGAAAGGCATGCAATGCATAAAGGTGAAAACGAATAGTGTGAACATCCAGCTTAATGTTTTAGCCGTACTAAAATGTTTTTTCCAGAGTAGGTTTTACATAGAACTTATTGTAAAATAAGGGTGTGAAGATAAATTCGTCAGTTAAATGCCTCCTACAACTCTGTTAACTACATTCCACACTCTGTTAAATATGTTAAATTTTAAAGATATAAATTTATTTAAATAAAAAGCCAAATAATTTATAACTTTTAATTAATTAATAAAAAACAAGTTAGAGTGCTATGTTCGGCTGTGCCGAATAATTGATCCCCTCCACCGACAGTTCGATTGTTTTAGGAGTAATATCTATATGATGTCTACTTATTATTATATTTATTTTTATAAAAACAGACATCTGCATTAAAATTTGTTGCGGTTTAGAAATAAATAAAATTTTTGACCGACAATCAGAAAGTTTTATGACTTTTTGTTTACTAGCTTGAGTAAAATATCATGATTCGTAACGGTTTAAGTTGAACTTAAATCAGGAGATCAATTTATATTGGAGCCACGGTAAAGGTGTTATGATACTTACTATTTTTTGTATTGGATTTTTTTAGGATTGACTGAATGAAACAACAAATGCGAGAAAGAACAAGAAATACAATCTGATAAACAAACCCTTTTTTCTGATTGACATTTCTCATGTTTATTTTTTTCTTTGACTAAAACAAAAAAAAAAAATGGTAAAAGCTTGGGCAGATGAAACTATTTTGTTTTTGATAAGTGAAATGAAGCAGGTGCCCTCCATATGGGATTTCAAATCATAAATTTTCAATTAAAGAAAATACCCCGATGTAATTCGTAATATTTTACATTATTTGCATTAAATTTTATTGTTTAATAAAAAAAAAATTGTTTGTTATTCCAAAATAAATGTAAACAAAACAAACAATACTGCCCACGTTTTTTCCCCACAAAAACCCGTCAAAAAAGCTAAAAATCGCAAAAAAAAATGTTAAAAACCGCTACTTTCGAACAAAAACTAAAAAAAATTGGCAACAGTGCTAACAATTAATCTGGAAATGTCAATTTTAAGTTAAACATTTTTATATTTTTTTTGACAGTCTTAGATTATTTATCGATAACACATGTATATTTGTTTGACATTTCAAGATTTTTTATGATATAATCATACTCTTTACACTTAGTCAGTTTTCCTATGCAAATATATTTGCACTGTTCTCCAATATAGAAAAAATACAAAAAATAGCAAGTATCATAACAGCTTAAGCTATGAACCAATTAGCAATTAGTTTTAGCGTTTGCAGTGAATTTCAGAAGGCTGCTAAAATGGGATCTAAGGTAAATTATGGACCGTATATCGCAAAATTTCATAACATTTTTTGTTGACCATATGAAGCTAAGCTGGAAGAAAGTTTACCGCAATATCTTTTTCCTCTACGGTTTTAGGCGTATTTAATGGGGTAAATTATGGACCGATCTTCACGAAATTTCACAGTGTCATTTCTAGTCCTACAGAACTGTGACTTACCAATTTATATTATGACAGCATTGTTAATTAAGGCGTACTAAACTTTTTTCCGGAAGTAGGTTTTCTATGCGGCCTATGGTAAATTATGGACCGATCTTCATGAAACTTTACAGTGTCATTTTTAGTCCTATTTAACTGTGGCGTGCCAAAATTAGTTATGATAGCATTGTTAACTAGGGGTTTAGGCGTTCTATACTGTTTTCCGGAAGTAGGGATTTTATGGGGCTTAGGGTAAATTATAGACCGATCTTCACGAAATCTTACAGCGTGATTTCCAGTCGAATAAAACGAATTTTTGCAAAATATTCTGGGCATTTTTACACCATTTATGTTCGTTTTTGTAACAAAATTATCCATTTTTTTAGGTGGTGGTTCCACATTTTCATTCATAGCTCTAATCCTACTGAACCCATTTTGCTGGATTTCAATCCCAAACTGCTTAGGATAACTACAAACAATTTGACACCAAGTTTGTTTATTTATTTGGAGTTTTTCGAAAGTGAGCGTGTTTTCAACAGACGGACAGACAGACAGACAGACGGACATGGCTCAATCGACTTAGAATTACTCAAGGACCCAGAATATATATACTTTATAGGGTCTGATATGAATAATAAAAAAGTTTCACACGGAATGACAAACTTAGTAGACCCTCTTCACAACTAATTGGGGTGGAGGGTATAAAAACATAATAAATTTTAACTTTTTTCTAAAAAATTGGAACAAAATTTATTAAAATAAGGAATGTGGGTCAGTACTTATTGGTTAATTTATGATATTTTTAAGGGCACTTAGATTCCAAGACTGAAGCGGAATTTTTTTTTGGGTTACTTAAAAAACATGTAACGAAAGGTGGAATATAGGAAAATTAAAAATTTTCAAGAATCAGCTTGGTACACTTAGGACAGATCTGAATGGGGTCCATTACAGTTTTGGAATCAACTCCCTTAGAGCTTTCAAATGATGTCAAATGATATCATAAATAAGCCAATAAGTACTGAGCCACATTCCATATATCTATTAATTAATTTTTTTTTACATTTTTTAATAAGAAGTTAAAGTTTATTATGTTTTATTTATAAATGAATTAAAAATTATAAATAATTTCGTTTTTTATTTAAAAAATATTAATTTTTCAAAATTTACCATATTTAACAGAGGTGTGGGACGCATTTAAAAGACGAATTTATCTTCTCACCTTTTTGGAAAATATGGACCGATTACAGCAGAATTTGACTTAAGTATTTTGAATCCAATAACACATAATTGAGTTTAATAATACCGTAACAACAACGACATTTTACTACCAACATTTTGTTAGTAGTTTCTTGTATCAGTACAAGGAAAAGGACGTGTGAAAACCAGACAGAAACAATTATTAGTAGTTTTTTATCAATTAAAAAGATAGGCTAGTTCACTACCAGCTAGCTTACCGGGGTACCCGGAGGCTTTTTGTGGCGGAAAATTTTGATTTAGACGTAGAGAATATGTGGCCACTCAGCGAAAACTATAGATCCCTTAGACTATTCTTGTGGGGGTTGTTTAAATCAAAAGTGTAAAACAATAATTCCACAACAGTTAAAGAGCTTAAAAACAACTTTATCGAGCAGATATTCACCATTGACAACAGTTTATCCGAAAAACATGATTGTAAATTTTGGTGCCACTTTAGTGACATAATTTTTCATTTTAACCAAAACCTATTTGTAAAAAACTGAAATAAAAATATTTTGAATATCCCAAAACAAATTTTTTTGGACACCCTTTATAAATTTTTTATAAATGTAGCAAACAAAATATTCGCCAAAGTTTTCCTCAAATTCCTTTATCTGGCATCGGTGTTAGTTCAACCTGAAGTAAATATGCTGAGAATGCATATCATATCATCTTTAATCTGTCCTTTTGCACCCTTTCCCGCTTCCTCTTTCACAATTTATTTTAGAAAATAAAATTTATGTACTTATTTAATGTTTCGCTATGACCCTGCTCACACTCATTTACTTTTTATCTCTCTAATTCGTCTTTATTCTCTCGCCCAACCCTACCGACTGTAACACTTGTAGTTTATTTTTATGGGATTTTTATGAGTTTTCATTACACTGTGCTGTGCTACACTGTAAGCCAATGTTTATTTTAAGCATGGAAGTGTGTCTGTGAGAGTTATTTTCTTTATTTAAGTACCCAGCGGTAAAACTCAGAAGACCTTCTTACTTCAGGCCTTTTAAAAGGACTGCTTAAAAAGTTTTTGATTAAATTACTATTCTTATCTAACTGCTTAAGAATGCCTCATAGAAGGCCTCGGCTCTTTAGTGTAAAATATAAGATACACCTTCCACACTCGCTTCTATGAGAAGGGAGTAGAGAAGGAGTAGCATTTTTTGTATTGGTTTTTTGCACAAGTAAAAGCAAAACAATTATCCCGTTACCATTCTTATGTACTTGCTTAAGAAGCGAGAGAGAAAGGCCTTCTCCGCAATGACAACGTGTGTAAAAAAGATATGTGTATTGAATGGAGCGAACAGGCCTTGTATATCCAAAAGAAGGAGTACAGAGGCCTTCTAGAAAGCATCCGCACTCCTTCTTTTTCCCGCTGGGTGTGTATTTATTATTAAAGCAGCGAGATTATGAATGCGAGCGTGTGTGTGTGTGTGTAAGGCAAAGGGAGTGGTGAACTTAATAAATTTTCTTGGATAATATGTGATAATTTGTTAAAGGGATCTCTTTAAATAATTGATGGCTTAAAAAGTTTTTATTACATTTTATTTTTGTAATACATTCCTTTTGTTGTTATTTTTTTTTATCAAATACTATTCAATTTTCTTTCTAGGGAATTAAAGAGTTAAAAATCTACGGAATTTTTCTTATATTTATTTATGTTTTTGTAGGAGCTTAAGTAATAAATTATTTTGGTTAAAGTTTAATAACAATATTTTTTAATGTTATTTGTAGCAATTTTTTTCTCATACCTGCAAAAGGTTTGTAGTAACATTTTACAAATATTTGCTTTAGTTATTTGAAAATGATATATTGACTTAATGATTAATGGTTCTCACAAACTTTTATATGTATGTTCATGAAATGGAGGTTTTGCTTTTTAAAAAAATGTAATAAAATAATTAAATATTGTTTTTAAGGATGTGGTGAGTTTTGTTTTTTATATTAAAACATGGACAAATGTAAATAAATAATGTTTTATTATACTATTAACGAGTAGTATACCCTTTGGTGCTAGGGCTGCCAAATGTTTGGAACTCGTATACCGAACAACGGTTCTAATAGTGATGGAAGGCATATTATTGATCGATCAACAATAAAAGACAAATAGGTTCAAATATTCTCATTAAACAAAATATTTATACGAATATTCAAACGATTCCTCCAATCTTTAGTTGTGTTTATTTCCTATTGCGGCTTTTGTTGGGCCCCTGCAAATGGCAAATTTTTAATAAAAAAATCGTGTTTTAAGAAGCGCTTAAGGGTAGTTTGTACGATCACACAAGGCATACGTTTCTAAAGGGCTATGGAGTCGAAAAAAAATAGTTTTAACTCCGACTCTAGCCGCTGAAATTTTTTAAGTCTGAGTCCGATCCTAACTTTGCACAGAAAAATATTTTTCACCAATTAAAGCATTAATCAAAAATTAAATCAGTTTTAATTAAAACATTTAATCAAGTGAATTAAACGCTTTATTGATACTATTAATTTGCCCCAGTAAACAAATTCACAAATTCAGTTTGATTAAACGTTAAATTCAATTGATTAAACGTTTAATTCATTAGATTACATTTTTAATTAAAACTGATTTAATTTTTGATTAACGTTTTAGTTGGAGAAAAAACTTTTCCTGGGTGACTCCAACTCCGACTCCTACTTTTAAATTGATGCTAAATATATATGAGACTGGTCCTTATTTGACGATAAATTCTTTTTTTCTTTTGTAATGCAGTTCCTTTTAAATACTAGACAGACACCTGCCTGCTTTTTTTCTAATGAGAGATGAAATCGTATTACCCTACAAATAAAATTGGATCACCTGATCCATTTTGATAAAATGGACTACTCCATGGACTGGTCCGATGTAATGCAAGCATGGACCATGTCATTGTTAAAAAGTGTTTGTAGTGAGACGACATGTCTTCGTTTTTTAACGACATGCTTTCGTTTTTTAAACGACTTCAAAACTAATCCTCTTGTGTACACCATGAAGTAGTTTTAAAACTACTCCTTAGTGGTCCAAAGTTACGTTTGGGTTAGTTTTGGACTAGTCCTGGTCCCTTGTGGACAACTCTTTACACGCGTGTTTGGACTGGTCCTATTATTTGCAGGGTATATACTTACCCCGTTACTGACCCGTTGTTTACAAACAGTCATGCCAGAAGTGCAGATTTATCTGCATTTTGCAGATTTTATACCCCAAAATTGCCAAAATGCAGATTTGAAGATTTTTGGTTTCAAATTGCAGATTTTTTAGCTTGGTGGAAACTTATTTACATTGTTACTTATGTTTGTAGTATTTCCACTTCATGCATTGATAAACAAAATATATCAACCATTATTTAATTACCTTATGCGCTCCTATCGTGAATAAAAATTCCATGGGAATTTTTTCCTCTTTTTCCATTTTTCCTATGTTAATTCAATTGTAAAAATGGGAAAAGGGAAAAAACTCCCAAGGAATTTTTAGTCACGATAGGGGTGATTGAATGGAGCAAATGAATAAACATTTTTATTAAATGAAGTAAAACTTCAAAATTAAATAATTATGTGTGTGTGTGTTATGTAGAGATTTTATTGGTAGTACTTAAAGTTTTAGAAAAAAGTGAGGTTATATAAGGGCTGCCACATTTTTTTTTAAATACCAACGCAATCAATAATACATTCAATCTTTCTATATACGACATAACCATAAAAATTCCACTAACTTATTTTTGCGACTTAAACTTTATAAAATGTTCATTATATTGACACTGAACTGTGAAATATTTCGCTTTCATGATTTAATGGGAAGGATCTGCATGACATAAGTGGCAACCAAAATTGACTTCGGATTAAAATGTCACGACGAAAATGTAGCTATAGTCCAGGCATTAATGATATTGATATAGGATATTTTGAGATCGGACTTTAAATAGCGAGGCTTTAAATCCTTCCGTAGACATCGACCTTTTTTGGATTTTTATAAAATCAATCTGGGCCCTTAAAAAATTGTTTATAATTTTACTCCACTTCTTTCACTAGTTCAAAATTTCGGAGCTCCAGTTCTTGATAAAACTTATTGACGTTTATATCAGCTGTATTGTTGCCTTTATTAAATATAAAAATAACGGGAATTCCTGCAAAAGTTTCCCGGGATTTTTTTCGCAGAAAAATGGGCGGGATCCCGAGATTTTTGTCCCAGGAAATCTCATATGAAAAACACTAGTGCGATTATATATGGACCGATTCCCATACAATTTGGTAAGATGATTTAGACTGCAAAAGGTAAATATTGGACCATATTTTATCTTAATAACCAACATCATAAGATGGTTCATTAGTACAAAGTGTCTATTCCGGCAAGAAGCTTTTTCTGTGGCTATGTGAAATTATGGACTGATTAACATCATCTTCAAAAGGTCTATGTACAAAATGTTAACATGGACAGCCAGCCGTTAGGTATGTATACCCATCGAATCAGAATCACTTTCGATTGGTATGCTAAAAGGTGGGTCTAGGACCAATATTTTAAGATGTTACAAACATCAGCATAAACGCATAATACCTTTTCACTATGGTTTTATGGCTATAAAAACCAGATGGTTTAAAAAAGCTTTAATTTTGCTAACATATTTTTTTACTATATATGCCTAACCAGTGTTGACAATTCAGCCATTTAGACATTTTTTATAATTTTAACAATTATAAAGCTGAAAAAAAATATTACCAGGGCTTTTAAAATTACCTGTAATAAATTCGCCTTGAATAATATTTATAGGTTTTTTTTGTTATAAAATCTTGTTTAGCCATTTCTTATTATACATTTAGCTACTTTTAGTAGTGAAAAGTTGACATCACTTAACCCAACACTAATGCATTTGGTTTTTTTGAAAAGCTGCACTAGTGTACTTTTTTGTTTAATACTAAGAAAATAATAATTTTGTTTTGCCACTTTCATAATTTCCCATGCGTAAATACTGTGGTGTAGGGTATTAAATGGTCGCGCCAGACCGAATATACTTTCCTACTTGTTTTTAAATTTTATTTAAAATAAAATAATATAATTTTCAATTATTCATTTGCTGTTGATAAGTTTGGCTGGCTCTGTCATTTGTCAAGATTGTATTTCTAATTTCTTCTTTTTTTTTCTTAAATTCAAGTAAAAATTATTTGTTTCTTTTTGTTTTGTTAATTCGCTGTCGAGACCATTTCCTTTTCATAGACTTTTTCTTAACAAAAAAAAAGTTTTATGCAGAAAAATTCATTTTTCGTCTTTTTTTATCGTTTCGTTTATTTAACTTTTTAGCATATTGATATTTTAAGACACCAACATTTATATTTTTAATATTATTTTCTAGGATAAAAAAGTTTTGCGACAATATTGTTTTTGCAGTTGATTTTCTTACTTTTGCACTTGTTACTTTTTGGCCTGATATTTTTGGTACTTTGAGCTTTTCCGCTTGGCAAACAACAAATTTTTTTTTATTATTGCGATTTCAAGAGGATGTCAGAGTAGTAGTGGGTGTGTAACGTTGTTTTTTTAATACTATTATTTTATTTTGTTTGACTTGTTTTCATATTGGCAAAGTTTTAAAAATCAAAGTCTACTTTTAGGTCGCAGCGGATGTTTGTTTTATGTTATTTTTGTGTCATTCTAAGTTTGAATTTATTTATTAAAGGAAATTTAGTTTGATTTACTTTGGTAAAAAAAAAAAAAAAAAAAAAAAAACACAATAAAACTTAAATCATTAGGAAATTTTATTTTTTAAATGGAGATTCTTTTGTAAGTATTTTTGTAAACGAACAAAAAACTTAAAATAATTTTTTTTAGAGAATTTAAAGAATTTTCTTCCTTTAAAATTATCCAAAAAGCACTTTTTTTCTTAATCATTGTTATAACGCTTAAGGATAATTTTGAACAGCTTGTTTACATATTAAAATACAACGAGAAGAGATTTTAAAAGATAAAAGAATCCGAAAACTGCGAATGAAATGTACAGCTATGGCCGGGTTTAAGACGTGGATTAAGTTTAAACTAAGTTTAAGGTAGTCATGGTTTAATAAGTAGGTCTGCTCGAAACGCCTGTTGATGTTTTGCAAAGTTGTGTATTTTTAAAAATCTTATTTCTTATTTAGTTTTTTGGACAAAATTCACAATTAGCTAATTGCAAAAGCTTCTGTGGAAATTTTCTCAATGTAGCGGCAAACTGCCTGCTACTTAATGTCGACATAACGATATATCGGTGTTGCCACCTCTCAAAATACATGTTAAATTTGGAAGTCTGCTGATGGAATTTATCCGTACGCCAAATAAATAAATGACAGATATTGGCCGGTTAGCTTTGCTTTTTTCTTGGGGAAAAAGATAATCGCTTAATGTGGAAACGGCCACAAGGTTTGTTTTAAATAATAGTGCTGCCAGATTTCATTCAAAGTTTGACAGTTGATAGCAACCATATTATTGAATATACATCTGTCGAGGTAAACTGGCAACCGATATCGTGATATTTCATTGATTTATTGTGGGGATTTTCCAAAATCAGGGGTCTAAATGAAAAAGCCGCCAGTCACAGCTTCCCTCAATGCTAACCTAACCCATGCCATCTATCAAATTCAGCCTGATTTGTGTGACAGTGTAATGGAAAGCTGGGCATATCGGATGCACACCACCCATAGAATCCGCGAATGCATTTGCATCCTGTTATATTCCATACATAATGACATCGTTAAACTTCAAGTATAAAAACAAATCTTGATGATACCGTTCTCATATTTTGTTTTATTTAAATTAAAATAGGAAGTGCTCAATAAAATATCCTTTAGGTACCCCTAGATGTTTTTTCAACAGTTTTATAATTCTTACTCATGGTATTTTAAGTATTTTTAAAAGAAATTTGTACAATTACAGCATTTGGGTTATGGTTTTGTTTTTGTTTTAAGTTAAATCTGTTTCGAATTTCTTCGAATTTTAATTATTTTTATTTTCGGATTAAAAAACCTCTTACTAAACTGGAGTATTTCTTTTTTTATCTCAAGGATAGTTTTTAATACAGTGATTTGTTTCTTATGGCTAATAAATCACTGACTGTTTAAACGCTGGTTGGAACTATAAATCATATGTTCCATGTATCATATGTTGTTAAAAGAACAGCACGAATCTTATCATATGGTCTGTATTGGTAGTATAAACGCCCAATTTTTTGCGTTTAACGATGGTTAACAGTACTTTTCGCATATAGTCCACTACTATAGTTGCACAACTTTTGTGGACTATAAGCGAATTTGGACTATAACCGGTTTTTTTATTAGCCATTTTATGGACAATAAGGGAAACCTTGTATAATCCAATTTTGGACTATATAAAAATTATTTTCTTCAATAAATCCACTCTGTTTAAACAAAAGAAAAGTTAAATTAACACATAACCAAAAATTAATTTAATTTAAATTAAAAAACAAAAACAAAAATCTTTTTTAGTAATTAATTTAAATGCTTTCAAAGCTTACAATATAAACAAAAATGTAAATAATTTCAATGTTTCATAAGCCTTAAGTATGAGTTTCATTTTGATTATTTTGATGGCGAAGTCAAACACAACATAGATATCAATTTCATTGGTCCAAACGTCAAAATCTATATAAAAAACATAATATTTTTGTCAGCCTTCTTTTTATACCCTCCACCACAATTAGTTGTGAAGAGGGTATATTAAGTTTGTCATTCCGTGTGAAACTCTTTTATTATTCATCTCAGATCCCATAAAGTATATATATTCTGGGTCCTTGAGTAATTCTAAGTCGATTTAGCCATGTCCGTCTGTCTGTCCGTCTGTCCGTCTGTTGAAAACACGCTCACTTTCGAACAACTCAAAAGAAATGAACAAACTTGGTGCCAAATTGCTTGTAGTTATCCTTAGCAGTTTGGGATTGAAATCCAGCAAAATCGGTTCAGTAGGACCAGAGCTTAAAATCAATATGTGGAACCACCACCTAAAAAAATTGATAATTTTGTTACAAAAAATAACATAAATGCTGGAACAAGGCACGGAATGAGATAAGATTTTGGAAAAATTTGTTTTATTTGACTGAAATCACGCTGTTAAATTTCGTGAAGATCCGTCCATAATTTACCCTAAGCCCCATATAAACACTACTCCCGGAAAACAGTTTAGTACGCCTAAAACCGTAAAAAATAACGCTAGCGTAACAAAATTTGGTACGTCACAGTTCGGTCCATAATTTACCTTACAGTTTAGTACGCCTAAAATGCAATCATAACAAATTTTGGCTCGTCACAGTTTTATAGGACTATAAATGACGCTGTGAAATTTCGTGATGATCGGTCCATAATTTACCTTAGGCCCCATATAAACCCTACTACCGGAAAACAGTTTAGTCGCCTAAAACCATAATTGATAACAAATCGTTACAGTTTAAGATAATAATAACATCATACAGATATTACTCCTTAAACATTCGAACTGTCGGTGGAGGGTATCAAAGATTCGGCCCAGCCGAATATAGCACTCTAACTTGTTTTGTATGAAGTTTGTCGTTTATTATGATAAAAAATTGTCAGATGAAGACACCATATTACTTGGAGGCCACACGATAAATTTTTGCTTTTCAATTTCTTTGAGTTTGCAATACACTCTCACTTTTTTACTAACACACTCACACTTTCTAAGTTGACCACGAGATTGCTTTCAATTTCACCTTTCCATTCGTTTGGCAATTTTACTATCAATTCAACAGCTGATTACATGTTTGTCTTTATAAATTGTTTTCTTGATGACATCTTGAAAGTAAATTGCTTACAAATTGAGTGCAGCCTACATCACAGCTTTCAATTTATGTAAATTTTTACAAGCAGTATATGTAAAAGACTATCAAGAAAAACTTGATCGTGTGGCTGCAGGGTTATGAACAGGGAAACCAGAAATATGCTTTAAAAAACACGTTTTATGCTCATTAAATATGCATTAAAAACTGAAAAATATGCCATGAAAAATTTTAAAAATATGACCTAACAATCAAAAAATGGCTCATTTGAAGACAAAATTTTCAACAATTTAATAAATACAATATAAAATTTAAAAAAAAAACCTAAAATATTATCGCTTAAGCCCATATTAGGTTAAAACTCATGTAAGGGATGTTTGTGCCGAATATTATCTAGATATTAAAGAAATTGTTGTTAAAGAAACGTTCCGTTCGCTAAATTGTTAACAAATGTTAACATTAAAAAAAGAAGTTAAAAATTTTTAAGGATGGGAGCTTTGGGCAAATGCGAAACGATGAGAAAATAATTAAATTGTAGTAAAATATTTTTGGGACGAATTTAATTCAAATACCATCATAAAAGGATGGCTACAAACACAAAAAATCTTATTTGGAAAGAAGTTTTTATGGGGAATATGTGAAATTATAGACCGATTATCACCATTTACATAAACTTCGTCCATATTTGATCGAACAAAATTGGAATTTATACTTTGCGCACAAGGTTAACATGGAAAGACAACCAGCCTGACAAACGGGTAGACATCGTTAGATCACTTTAAAAAGTGATTTTGAGTCGATCGGTATACTAAAAGATTGGTCTAGATTTCTATGCATTAAACACAGCGCATAAAATGTATCCTTAATGACAACCAGCTTTTTCTTACAATTTTAGAGTAAAAATTAAAAGTAGATGACGAAATTTAAGTAACGGAATTTAGAAAAGAAAAAAGAATACTAAAAAAAAAAAAATTTACTGCGAAAGCTCTTTAAAGCATCTAAAAACATTGAACATGTACCAAAATATGCCTTAAAAAGGCCAAACATGCGCTTTAAACTTAAAAAATGATCGTTTAACTAAATTATGCACAAAAATGCTTCAAACGGTAAAATATGCAAAAATATTCACTAACAAATCGATGCCAAAATTCATAAAAGGCTCTAAAATGGTTAAATATATTAATTGTGCCTTCATTGGTCGCACAAGGAAAAACATGCAATTGCATATTTATGGTTTCCCTGGTTAGGAAATATAAATTGCGAAATTTGGCATTCATAATAGTTGCCAATAAGGTAAATAAGAACATGTTGCTAGTTGATTAAAAAAATATAAAAAACAGAGAGGACTATAAGCGAATAAAGAATTATATACGCATGCTAAGAAAATGTGGCTTTTAAACGAAAATGGACTACAAGCGAAATGGACTTTAGAACAAATAATTTGTGAATATGACGGTTTTGGCTTAAATCCGTTTTTGGCCTTTAAGCGGAATGGACTTTAAGCGACAAGTACTGTATATATTTGGGGATTTATAGATTTGTTGGTTTAAAAACATTTTATACCAAAAAGAGAGTTTAACTTGCTCTGATTTTTTAGCCCCTAGTGGCAAAACATTCTAATTAATCCCATTTTAAAAGATGGCTTCAGATCTTGTGGATATTGTTAGAGTTTAAAAGTCAGTTTTTTGGTGTTTGTATTACACATACTAAATTAAGTCAAATGCACTGAATTGTTATATTTCGTTAAGGTTTTTAAAGTATTTTTGTTAAATTAAAAAAAATTTAAGAATCCTTCAATTTTTTTTTTGTAAAATTATTTAAAATTTTTCTATATATTTAGCTCTCTTTCTTTGCTTTAATTCTCTTGTGGCTGTCGCGCCATATTTACAAGAATTTTATAAAAGAAAATTGTTTTAGTCTCCCTTTTATTAAAAAAAAAACTGCCGAAATATTTCCATTGTGCAATAAACGAGATTTTTTTTTAGCTTTTCTATTGTTTTCTTTTTTGTTATTTAATCTAAAACAAGATTTTACTTTTAATGCAATTTGATTAAATCTACCTGTAGAATATTTTTCATATTTTGTTGTTGTTATTGTAACTCTGGGGTAATAAAAAATATTATTCTTATTTTTTAAAGTAAAATATAATTCAGAATAATATATTCGAAGGGTTGTCTTTCTACATTCATTTCTCCTTTTTTGTATGATTCATAAATATTTGTTCATTTAAACGCTTTTTTAAGGTGACTAAACTTTTGTTTAAATATTTTTGTTTATTTCATTCAAACAAAAAATAATTTTCAACAATTTTATTGTATTTGAAATCCCGACACGTGCCATTTTACAAGTTTTGAAATGTTTAAAGGGATTTCTCTTATTGATGCTAAAGCCTTAAGGACATTTTTCCAAAGAAAATGAAAATATCTTGTCACTTGTCAAAATATGAAATTTGTGTGTTTATTAAATATAATGTTTGTTAAGTGTCTGTCTTAAGTCAGTTTTATTAAATTTTTTTTTATTATGATGTGCTAAAGTACTTGAAATTGTTTGAGAGTTGGTAAAGTTAATTAAAATATTAAAAGCCATTATAAATTAAAGGAAGTCATAAGTATTTGCAGACTAGACATAAATTAGACTTAACCCTATACTAAGGCGTATTAATAAGGCAAACGTACTTATACATTTCCAAAATGTTAAAAGTTGTTTTTGGCTTGTATGATTGAGCAAAAAATGTGTATGTGTGCTTTGTTTTTCTTTATTTTACATGCAGACGCTTGTGACATTTCGAAATTTACTGCAAACAAAAAAATTATGAGTTTACACTGTTTTCATATGCTTTGCGCCATACCTATCCGACTAATTTGTAGACTCTTTAGAATTTGTACTGTAGACTAGACTTTAGATTGGACAACAGACTAGGCAACAGACATTTGTTAAGACTATAGTCTAAGCCAAGAATGTAGGCTAGACTTTAACCGAGCTTATATCCGAGATAATAGTTGAGACTTTATACTTTATACTATACTATGGCCGAGACAATGTCCGATGTTTTGTTCGACACTCCACATGAAATTGTAGGCCAAACTTTAGCCGAGACCACAATTGAAACATACGTTGATACTATATTCAAGACTATCCCATACAATGTTCGAGAATACAGCTGGAATTTAAGTTGAGATGATAGCCGAGAGTACAATTGAAATTTGAGCCGAGACTATATTCAAGACTATATCTGAGACTTTGTTCGATACTACTTCTGAAATCAAAGCTGAGGCAGTAGTTCGAACTAAAACCGAGGCAATTTCAAGACTTTAATTGATACTATGCTCGAGGAAACAGCCGAAATTATAGCTGAGAGTTCAGTTGAAACTAGTGCTGGCAAACTATCGATAGACTATCGATAGTCTTAAAATATCGATAGGAAAAATATCAATATCGATATTATTATTATTTAAAATACAGCTATGAAGACATGTTACAACAGCTATACACAACCAGTTTTTTGCCGAAAATTTTTACTTGCTATTATTAATTCGCGCTAAATTACAACAATGAATACAAACAACAAGAATGGCAAGTGTATGGATTGCTTAGCAGTGCTTTTTACTGCTAATTAAAGGCCTTTAAGTCGAAAATCGTACATGTTTATATAGGGACTGAAATGTCAAATATTTTTGTAATGTTGTAAAAAAAAAGGCAAATTCAAATGCTATTGCAAGCATAGGACAAAACAATGTAGAACCATTAGAGGATAAGTCCGCTAGATTGATTACCTTTTTGGGTTGAGAATCAAAACCAATTTAGAAAATTATTTAAAGTTGCAATAGAATATCTTATAGTCCCTGTTACTTCGGTTCTTTCAGAAAGCTACTTATCAATTTTTAAAAAACTGCCATCTAAAATAACGTGCGTATATAAATACGTCTCATACATTCAATAAAGTGATGAAACCAACGGACTGTACCCTTATAAAAAAATATTTAAAGTTTTCCTGCACAAGTACAAACATTCAGTCGATAGTAATATCGATATATCGATAGTGAAATCTGAACTATCGATAAATATCGATAGTTGAAAATATCGATAGTATCCCAGCACTAGTTGAAACTTTATGCGCGACTATATTTAAGACTTTATCCGCTATTATTTTCGAGACAACAGTCAAAATTAAAGCTTCAATTAGAGCCATGAGTTCAGTTTAAACTTTATCCGAAACCATATACAAGACTTTATCCGATACTATGTTTAGGACTGCAGCTGAATTCTAGCCGATAGTTAATTTATTAACTTCATCAGAGAATATATTAAATACTTTATCCGATACAATGTTCGAGACAACAGCCGAAATTATAGATGAGAGTTCAGTCAAAACTTTATCCGAGACTATATTCAAGACTTTTTCCGAAACCATGTTTGAGTCTGCAACCGAAATTAAAGCCGATAGTTCAGATGAAACTTTATCCGAGACTATATATAAGACTTTATCCGATTCTATGTTCGAGACTAAGCCGAAATTAAAGCTGAGTTTATTATCCGATACTTTGTTCGGGTCTGCAGCCGAAATTAAAACTTTAAACCATATTAAAAACTTTATCCGATACTATTTTCGAGACAACAGGCAAAATTAAAGCTTAAATTAGAGCCGAGACTTCAGTTGAAACTTTATCCGAGACTATATTCAATACTTTATCCGATACTTTGTTCTAGTCTGCAGTCGAAATTAAAGCTTAAATCATAGCCGAGAGTTCAGTTGAAACTTTATCCGAGACTATATTCAATACTTATTCAGCTACTATTTTCGAGACAATAGTCAAAATTAAAGCTTAAACTGTAGCTGAGAGTTCAGTTGAAACTTTAGCCAAGACTATATTCAAGACTTTATCCGATACTTTGTTCGAGTCTGTAGCCAAAATTAAAGCTTAAATTATAGCCGAGAGTTCAGTTGACTATATAAAAGACTTAATCCGTTACTCTGTTCGAGACTGCAGCCGAAATTTTAGCTGAGATTATTATCCGATACTTTGTTCGAGTCTGCGGCCGAAATTCAAACTTAAATAATAGTCGAGAGTTCAGTTGAAAATTTAACCGCGACTACATTCAAGACTTTATCAGATGCTAGGTTTGAAAATAACAGCTGAGATTTTGGCCGAGGGTTTGGTTGAAATTTATCCGAGACTATATTCAATACTGAATTAGATACTATTTTCGAAACAACAGTAAAAATTAAAGCCTAAATTAGAGCCGAGAGTTCTGTTGAAACTTTATCCGAGACTATATTCAAGACTGTATCCGATACTTTCTTCGAGTCTGCAGTCGAAACTAAAGCTTAAATCATAGCCGAGAGTTCATTTGAAACTTTATCCGAGACTACATACAAGACTTATCCGATACTATGTTCGAGACTACAGCCGAGAGTTCAGTTGAAACTTTATCCGAGACTATATTCAATAGTTTTTTCGATACTATGTTTGAGGCAGCTGAAAACTTAGGCAAGACCAAACTAAATGCTATTTTTAATTTCATTTATTTTTTGTTGTATATTCATACATATAGACACACTTAAGTATTTCTTATAGTAATTCTCTTGTATAATATATTTACAATAGACACGAAATCCAACATTTCCATTGCCATACAACTTTTGATAGGCCTTTATTTCGACACAATAAAAAAAAAAATAAATATTGAGATTAAGTCAACACTCGATAACATGTTGCAAATATTTATAAAAGAATTTGCGTTTCGTTTCTATTATTTTTCTATTAGAAACCAAAACACATTTATTTAACCAGACAAATATTTATTTATGATTTTTGGCAAATATTTAGTAGTGACACATACATACATATTCAAACTTATTTGAACGTAAACAAAAACAAATGTTAAACATGCACTTGACAAATAAATATTTAAACTACTTGGATTCAATATACAAATATGTTGGCAGGCCTAAAGCCAAAGAGAATATCGTATTTTTCTATACATAATAGGCTTGTTTCATTACTTTTGTGGTAAAGTTCGGCAAAATGAGAATAAAATAAATTCGTACTCACTGAAAGAAAATGGAAACGACAAAAACCATATTTTTTTTTTATAAAATAGCTCAGAGTTCATTTGATATTTTCGTATTATTATTTGTTTTTTGAGACAGCTGATTTTAAAGATTTACTAGAACGAAAAGAGGGAGAAGCAAGGAAGAGTGCCATATTCGGCTATGCCGAGTCTAATAAACACTTCACCATGGTCCGATAAGATTATAAAGTTTTATAAATTCCGTTCATTGTATAAAAAAATAATCTATTTTGCGCCACGCCCACTTCTATGTTATGTTTTACTTTGTTGTTCTTACTTTTAACGTACGGAATTTTAATAGATAACTTTTTTAATTCTTTTAAGGCAGTTCTCATTGTAGTCTTCTATGGTTTGAGCTGTTTTGTTTAATAATTAGAAGAAGAAGATTTTTTTTCTCAAAGCTGTTCTCTTTTATACGTTTTTCGAATACGGAGACGCTTTATGATAACATTTTAGTATGGGAACAAACCTAATATGAAATAAAAGCTCTATTTCTTTACTTCTTAGGCAAAGGTCGTGCAAAATTAAAGTGCGAATCAATTTCTCTCATTAAAAGACTAAAGTAAGGGAAAACAAAAAAAAAAAAAAAAAACAAATTGTCACTATTTTTTTTCGCTCCACTCCACTTTTTTGTTTGCCTTTTTTAATTATAATAATACAAACAAGTAAGAAAGTATATTCGGTGAAGCCCGACCATATGATACCCTACACCACAGCATTTAAAAACACATCATGCTTATGTTTCCATATAAATAAAAAATATGTTTATAAAATTCATTAAAATTTGTTTGAAAGTTAATGAGAGGCAGAAATTGCCCCCTACCTCCCCTTGTGGTCCTATTTAAAAAAAAAACTGTATAGCTTATGTGTCCATTTAGATATGGTTCTATCTATGTTTTAAATATCATTAAAATCGGTTTAATAGTTTCTGAGAGAAAGAAAGTTCCCCCTATCTTCCCTCGTGGCCCTACGATTCGGCCCATTTTCAACAGGATCGGTCCTTGTGCCAATAAGAACCTATGTCCGAAATTTTGTCTATTTTCTTCAAAAGTGCGACCTGTACTTTGCGCACAAGGCTACATGGACAGCCAGCCAGCCGGACGGACATCGTTAGTTCGACTCAGAAAGTGATTCTGAGTTTATCGGTATACTTTAAAGTGGGTCTAGGACCAATATTTTAAGGCGTTACACACATAAGCACAAATGCATAATACCCTCTCCACTATTGTGATGTGGGTATAAAAATAAATTTTCATATTAATTCAAATGTGTATTTTAAGTCAAATTACAATTTATAAAGCTCTGTCATTTGAATTAGAATACACATTCGAATAAATATGACAATTTATATATGTACATAATAAGAAAAAAAAAAAAACGACGCACAGTAGCGGTCAGGACCATGTTTAATATCAAAATTATTTGAAAAAATAATTCATTCGCAGTTAAGTGCATATTTAGAACGTGAATCTTTGTTACAAAAAATCATTTGTTGATGTGGCAAATACAATATGTACAGGGCTGGGATTTAAGTAAAGCTTCTGATCTGGTGGATCACAAAATCTTGTTGGAAAAATTATAGTACTATGGTATTATTGGTTCTGAACTTAAACTTATTGAAAGTTTCTTAAAAGAAAGATTACAGTATGTTGAAATTGAGGGAGAAAAAAGTGATATTATTCCTGTAAATTGTGGAGTTCAACAGGCACTTGACACAGTGTGTCATACCGGTTTACTGTATAAGGTTAAAAAATTCTTGCCAGCTCCATTTTATTTACACTTTAAAAGCTATTTATCTGAAAGATATTTTAACGTTAAGGTCAATGTCTCGACTGCAGAACGTCATAAAATACAGGCTGAAGTTCCACAAGGCAGTGTTTTGGGGCTCGTTTTATACACAATTTTCACATCAGATATGCCTACCCTCGATAACGTTCTTGTGGCGACTTATGCAGACGACACCGCAACTTTGGCAACCAGTGAATCACCTATTCAAGCGTCTATATATATACAACATATGCTCAATGAATTATGGCTGTGGCTAAAGAAATGGAACATCAAAATTTATTGCGAAAAATCTCAGTACGTAACATTTGGACTCAGAGAAGGAAACTGCCCTCCAGTTGTTCTCAATGGAAATATTATTCCTTTTGGCGACAGAGTCAAGTATCTTGGTATGATACACTCACAATATTATTACAGTAACGGACTGTAGTTTGTTTAAGAAATATTCCGTTCAGTCATTTTTAAATAAATAAACATTTAAAATTCCAAGCAAATTTATTTTTAACTGATTCTAACAGTTATTCAAAAAAACTAAGTGCATATTAATACGAAATTTCAGTTGCTGTTAATATTGTCCGTTGATTGAGTTAAATTCTTCTTTATGTTAAATTAAATAAAAATGTAATTTAAAGCAACGAAAAGTTCATTTAATTTTAACTGTCAAAAATTCAACCGCGAATTCCGTAAAAACAAATCAATATTCAGTTAACTTATATAAATTAAGTGTCAAAAAATTAACTACATATTCCGTTAAAACAAATAAATATGCAGTTATTTTATAAAATTTTACTGTCAAAAATTCAACACAATTTTCAGTAAAAACAATTAAATATTCCGTTATTTTATATAATTTAACTACCAAAAATTAATTTTTACTTATTTATAAAAAATGAATTTCTTGTTTTGTGTAAGCAATACCCATTTTCTATTTGTTAATATAATTTAGTTAAATACATCAAATTTTAAAAGTAAAATAATTGTGAAGCCATATCGGTCATGCTGCTGGTGTCTTATAATTGAGAGTTCTTCTGTAAACAACGTGGTCAGTACAACAAAAGTAAAACAAACGTGTGTAACAGGGTAAGTAAATAATAGTATTCTCCCTCTCTCGCTTAAAAGAAAAACAAGCAGACAGGTGTCTGTCTGGTATTTGTGGAGTAAACGAAAATTACTGAATTTAATAAAATAACTGAATATTTAATTGTTTTTACTGAATATGGGGTAAATTTTTTTGACAGTAAAATTTAAAAAAAATAACTGAATATTTAATTGTTTTTACTGAATATGGTGTTGAATTCTTGACGGTAAAAATTAAATGAAATTTTTGTTAAAAATAAATGAAAAACAATAATAAATAATTGAATTTTCATTTATTTTATATTACAATTTCAGTTAATTTTACGTACAGAATATTGTGAGTGTACTTGCCAGACGCCTGACCTGGAAACCCTACATAAAAAGTAAATCGGATCAACTTAAAATCAAAACAAAGAGATTGTACTGGTTAATTGGTCCGCATTCGCAATTGAATCTCAATAACAAATTAAGAATTTATAAAACAATTCTTAAACCTGTTTGGTCTTATGTCTTGCAACTCTGGGGTACTGCCAGTAATCTAATATAGAAATTCTCGAAAGATATCAGTCAAAAACTCTCAGAATGATAACAAATGCACCGTGGCTTATAACAAACAAAGCCATTAGAAGTGATCTTTCCATGACACCAGCTAAAAATGAAATAAAATCCATTAGCGAGAAATATCTTCAACGGTTAAGTAATCATGTCAATCCTGCCGCCATCTCATTACAAGATTCTACTTCAACTCAGAAGTTACATGTAAATCATTTAATATTGTTACACCAAATTATAAATCATTGTCAAATCAAATTACAAATCCTTGTTAAATTTAATTTAATATTTTGTATGATAATTTTAACGTTAATTTTGTGCTTAATATCTTATTGGAGTTATTAAGCCCTGTGATGTAGTATATACAATTTAACAGATTTGCTTATTGTCCTAGGACAGATTGTTAATAAAGAATTAATTAATAAATAAAAAAAAAAAAAAAATTGTGGAGTACCACATGAAAGTGTTTAAGGACCCTTGCTGTTTATGATATACCCTAGTGATATTAATAATATTGGACTAAATGGAAAAACTGTAATGTTTGCTGACAACATATCTCTCTTTATCCATATAAGCAGGACTAAGTACTCAAAAATTAAAATGGAAAGAGACTCGGCACTTTTATTAGAGTTCGCGATATTAAACAGATTGATTTTAAATCCGAACAAAACCAAGTTAATACGTTTCCAGCCATATTCCCTAGCTTTCCATTTTCGTTGATCGTAACGTTATAAATGAAGAACTAGAAATTAAATATTTGGGAGTAATGTTGAAAAGCAGTCTGTCATAGGATGAACATATTAAATACTTGTGAAAATGCCCAACTTAAGTGAAGAAAGAGGCCTAACATTTTACTGAATTAAAATTAGAAAAATTGCTAAACAAAAAAAAATTGGAATATTCTTGGATTTCTAAACGGTTTTTTATAACCTTTAACGTCATCGATGGGCTATTACCCGATTGCCTTAAAGTATGTTTTTGATTCGAACCGGTAGCGCTATAATGTACCATTTTGATTCTTTAGAAAAAATCACTTTAAGGCAAATTACTCTCATAAATTTGTTGATTTATAAGTAAAATTCGACATAAATAACTCTTATATGAATCTTTGCCTGATAACAAAATTTTGTTTGTAGATTTCCAAATAGCAACCAACAAATACTCACAAATGTTGGTGAAGGGTATGGTATGGTTGGCCTTTCTTACATCTTTCATTTGTAGTCGTCTAAGTTAATACTTTCGGCACGAGTAGGTTTATTTCATAATTTTTTTTACGTTGAAACCCAGACATATTGTTTTTCAATTTATACTTCTTTCTTCCTTTGATTTCCCCTCTGTGCCATATTTTATAAATAATTTTAAGTCTTTGACAATAATTCTTTAAAAGTATTACATTTTTAAAATACTTCTTATTTTAGATTAATAACAAGTAATTTCGTTTATTAAGTTAGATTTTTTTTTTGTCTAATAAACTGAATAAGATTATAAGAAATATTAATTTAATAGGAATAATATTCAATATTCTAAAGTAAAACAAAACACTATTATTAATGTCTAGACTAATGAAAAAAATTTATAATATTCTCATTTTATTTCATCTTATTTTTTCTCTCATCATTAACAAAAACGGTTGATAGAATATAAAAAAAAAACACCCACAATTTTGAATACGCAAGTAATGAGACTCCTAGAAATACATCCCTGAAAGCCGTCATAAAAAAAAACAAAAGAGCAACAATAACATTTTAGAACAACAAAACAAACAAAAAATCTCGCCTCAAATTATTATTTCAACAAAATTTTACCACAACTGCAACAAATAAGACAACACAAAAAAAAAGGAAAATTGTTTAGCAAATTTGGTTTTTAAAAACAAATTTAGCAAAAATATCTAAATTATTTTGCATCATTGAGCAAAAAGCATTAGAAAAAAAAGAAGAGGCAGGTTTTGTTTCATTGCTATTGTTATTATCGTCATTTGGGTCCCCTTATGATGTTGATAATGATCATTATTATTATGCTGCTGATGATTATGCAGCTGCTCTAAAGGGATACAAATTTGTCAATCAGTTGTCACAAAATATATAAAAAAAAAAATAAAAACCATCATCATATAAAAAACCCTGTTTTATTTTTAAGTCATTATAAAATGTCACTTTTCATCTATAAATATATCGTCATCTTAAATACAAATTAACGTAGCAACACTTTTTATAAATTTACAAAAGAAGAAAAAAACTTTACATTATCAATAACAACAAGGCGTTTGAATTTCTTTAATAAAGTCGCCATTTTTGATCGCAGGGATCTGAAAACGAACCATAATCAATCAAAGAGTTAATTTTGAATTTTTTAATGTTACGTTGTTTTGTATTTTAGGTGACGATATGTAAATAAAATAAATGTATGTATGTTTATTTGTTTTTTAGCTTGTATCTTAAAGCAGTAAAGGGCACATTTGCAAATCCTATGTACGCGTGCATAGGAATAAAAATGCTGCTTGTGTGACGTCGACACATGTACACTATAAACTTCTTTGTGTGGTCTGTGACATTAATGTAATTTCGGCTGTTGCTTTGTTGTTATTTCGTCTAGAGTTTGCTAAAAACCGTAAAAATGTGAAACCGCGGTTTCGGTTTTAAAATGATTAAAACCGGCCGGTTTCGGTTCGGTTTTCGGTTTTGAAAATATCAAAGGAAAATTCATACATAAACATATAAAATTTTTTTTGCAAGTTTTTTATTTGTTTCAATACAGGTACTTTTATTCGCCCTTAAGTGTATACCTGGGCCTGGCCAGACATTTTTTGACTTTTTCTAGTTTTTTTCATATAATTATTAAGTATATTAGAACGAAACTTAATGTATTCCTCAATTCCGCAATTAGCCAAATGCAAATTTTGTGCATATTGTATCCATCTGGGCCTGGTCAGGCCCTTCCCTATAATATATGTACTGCAGTTAATAAAATCAAAATGAAACTTTTTAAAAAAGCATACACAGCACATAAGAATTCTTCCTTTTCTGTTTTTTCGAAAAATTATTTTATTTCCCAACAAAATGTTCCTGCTATAGCCATAAAACTCCATACATATAAAAGTAGTCCCAGCCTTGCCCAGGGGTTCGTTAGTGTGAGTTTTTTTTATAGCCACAAGAAACTCCATACAAAATTCAAGTGGCCCAGGTGGCAGTTTATGCCTCACAAATAAGGTGTGTACTTTAGAGTTATAAAGATAACATTTGTTCTTCTTAGTTCTTATTTTGAATTTAAAGAATTTTGAAATACCTTGTCATTGTTGAAGGCTGTTATGTATAAAGTTTTTGTATATTAAGTACGAGTTTGATGTTTAATTTGCAATTTTTTTTAAGCATAAATACATTGTTAAAGTTAAAGCTAAAACCGAGGTTTTTTTTGTCGGTTTTCGGTTTCGGTTTTTAGGCATTTAAAACCGTGGTTTCGGTTATAACCGAACAGCAATCCATAATTTCGTCAACACAAGTATAAATGTGATAGAATGTGTGTGCCCTTCACTGTCTTAAAACCAGTGTTCGAAATTAAACAGAACATCATTAAGCATCGGCTCATACACGCAGAAACGATATCTATGTTTTAAGTGTTTGTGTATTAATACACAACCCTTAAAACCTTTCATAACTATTTTCAAGAAAGTAACGAACATTATATAGATTTCTGTTCTTCGTTATAAAACAGAACAATTGTATATTTTAATGTTCTATTGCTGTTCCTTTTTACGTTGATAAAAAGTTGAGCCAGTTAATTTAGCAACGACCACAGAACAAATAGCTGGTGTGTGTATTGTGTACATGTTTTGTTTGTGTAATATTGTTTTTTGCTGGCTTTTTGTTTTTTTTTTCTTTTGTTACTGTATTTTGTTTTTGTAAAAAAATTTTGGTTTTCTTTTCCAGCCAAAGGGCTCTAAGTACAACTGAAACCATCGAACATTTATATGCTGAACCGAATACAACGAAGTTTGTGGTTAAAAAAAAAGAACGTTATAAAATGTTCTCATTTTTTTGTTGAGTTGGATACAGTCAGGCGCGGATCCAGCTTGAGCCTTAGGGGGGGGGGGGAATTTTTTTATGATTCAAAAACAAAATTTGTTTTTAAAAGCAATATGTGTATTAGGGTGGCAGCTAAATTTCAACTTTGGATTTTCAACATCTCCCGGGCGGAATATTGTGCCACATGGTCTAAAACTGATGTGGAAAAAATTTCAGCCAAATCGGATAACTTTTACCCCTGCCCCTTTGAGGTCAAAGTTAAAATGATAAAAAAAAAAATTCGAAAAAAAATTTTTTGCTTGTATGGAATTTTTTTTTTTTTATCATTTGAACTTTGACCTCAAAGGGGCAGGGGTAAAAGTTATCCGATTTGGCTGAAATTTTTTCCACATCAGTTTTAGACCATGTGGCACAATATTCCGCCCGGGAGACATCAATATTAATACAAAAAATTGCTCCAAACATATAGCTGCTACCCTAATGTGTATATTATATTAAAAAAACTCAACAATAAGGTTAAATAAAATATTCAATATAAATTAAAATAAACTAATCTTTTTAAATAAGCAATTTATGATTTCCTTGTAAGGCAAATTTAGATAGTACAGTCTCAGTTTGTCATTGTTGATCTGAGCCATGTTTTTATTCGACGAAGGGTAGGAAATGACCTCTCGCTGGTAGCATTACTGACGAGCATTGAAACGAAAATTTGAAATATTTTTCTTAGATTTGGGTAGATATCTTCATCACAGTTTATTAAAACATCTACAACGTTATCTAATAGATTTTCAAATATTTTCCATGTTCGTTGCCAATGCTACAGTTCCGACTCAAGTTTAGATGTTAGTTGGTGTTTATCTCGAGTTGTGGTTTTAACAGTTTTGTATCTGTATATGACTTGATTGCACTTTGTGGTAGAAGTTTAGGTATGTTTAATCCATTAAGACTATACATTGGGAAAGGTGTTTTGAGATCTTCTTAAATAAATTCAATAAGAAGAATGAAACCTACAGCTCGGTAGAAATCTTCAACATTTTGGATGTGATTATTTCGTTAAAATCTTGTCTTTTAGATTGGAACCTCGATTTGAACGCAAATAACTAACTTTTTCAAAAATCACTTTAAATTGTTCTTCGGCTTTATTTCTTTTTTCTTCAAGGCACATGATTAAAGTGTTGATAAGGCTTGATCCTTTTTGAAGATCTATATCGTGCTTTTGTAAAATGATACTAAGCGGCTGTGTTACAATAAGTATCATACTTAATATTCTAATACTAAGTTCTAAGTGAAATCCTTAATATAAGGCTTTTGATGAAGTATCTCTACCTTTCCACTCAGATATTTTTACCAAAGCTTCTACTATATGATGTACACTTGTTGCAAAGTGTAAAGCTTAGTCGTGACGGTCCACCCATCTTGTTTCGCATAATGTAGAGAGTTTGGCTCCCAAATACTTTACTAAAACTGTGTTTTGCCGGGGATGATTATATTAAAAAAAATTTGTCGTTTCTTTAACAAATGATACAACTTTTTGTATTAGTGGCACTTTATTGCTTTTAGAAATTGAGTTGCTTGATTTATGGGAATAGAAAAGCGTTTGTTTCGCATTTGTCGCGGTTTCCAGAATTTTTTAACAGCTCCATTTTCTGCTGACATCAAAGGACAACCATCAGTTCCAACTCCTACACAATTTTTTAGGTCAAGACCAAAATTTGTCAAAGTTTTAAGAACTATTGATGATAGTGCCTTCGCATCAATTGACACATCAGCGTCATTATCAATATCCTGTGAAGGCTCTTCAAATGCGTTTACAACAAAGGCAAAAAATTCTTCCCTAACAACTTTTTGTTGTATGTTGAAATATTTTAAAGATAAGGAAATCTGGCTTTTCCCTGACAAATCCGTGCGTTCGTCAAAAATTATCGAATATAATTTTGATTCATATAACCCATAAATATACACATAAATATTGCAAATACTAAGGCTTTTTAATAATTCAACCGTACGCATTTTCAAGTCAAACGTTTATTCTTTGGTTATACATAAATGGCACCTGCTGGGATTGATGGGATGTAGAATAATAACTATTTGAATACAGTAAACTAGATGTTTCATTGAATATATCTAATAAATAACTATTAGGATTAAGATTTGGATACTTATTGAAAATTTGGTTAGAGATTGAATAAAAAAAAACCTTGCTGGGATTTCCAAAAATTTTGTACTGTAAAAAAAAATAATATTAATGGGTATTCTTGTAATATCGAAATAAACAAAACATATTTTTATAATTTTCGGGGGGGAAATTTCCTTTCCCCCCCCCCCCCACCGTGAATCCGCGCCTGATACAGTACTGTATTATTTTTTTTTTTGTGTTCGATGGTCACAAACAGAGAAACGTTTATTTTATAATTTACTTACTTTTCTTTACATCTCTGCCTAACTGAACCCTAAAAAGCGGTATATACAGGTATGTTCTAGGTTTCGACACGAATTGAGTCCGCATAATTCCTAAATTGGTGTTCTCAAATCCACATGTTTTTGTGTCTTCGAAGTTTTTGTTCGAAAAAACTCAAGTTACTAAAGATCGCTTATTTGCTAACAGCGGAGCGACATGAAAGCAAAGTCTTATATTAATCAAAAATCGTGAAAGCTGTAAAGAATCACAGGAAAGTATCGCTTCTATCGCGAACATGGCTTAAATTGGCGAAAAATTGCAAATTGCAAAATGACGGAAAATAAAAAAAAAAAAAAAATCGTAAAAATAGCGAAATTTCCGGAATTTTTTCAATAGTTCAAACCACCCATAAAACTGATTAAAAGTCCCTGAAACTATAAGGAATAGCAAAAATTCGGTAAAAATTGCTAAATTAGTGGAAATTCAGAAAAATTTGCTAACCGCAGTATGATAGCAAAGTCTTCTATATAATCCAAATCGCTGAAGCTGCAAACAATCAGAAAACTTACAGGAACAAATCGTTTTTTATCGCGAACATGGTAAAAATTCGCGAAAATTTCAAAATTTGAAAGAAACCCAAAAAATACAAATTGTCAAAGCGTTAAAAAATTAGCTATAAATTCTTCACAATCAATGAAAAAATCGATTTTAAATTTTGGGTTGGTTAGGGCCTTTTGCGTTTTAGGTAAATATATATTTTTTATTAAATTGAATAGAGTATATTTTGAAAATGGTCGTTGCTTAAAATAGGCTTCTTTGCATCTGAAGATCGGTAGGAGAAAAATTTTCCGAGTTTGGTACACATAGTAGGGTTATCCATACATGAATTCTCTTAAAAAATGAGTAGGACTGGAGAAGTAGGTGTGGAGAATGGCAAGAGCCAAAGTTGGTTATCAATGTACAACAGCTGTCAATAAGTGGGCGGGATTGCAGAAGTGGCAGTGACACCTCCCATGAAAATGCAAAAATAAATTTAGGGATATCTGGAGAATGGTAGCAGTAGAAGTTTTAAACTTTGGTGCAAATAGCTATGATGTCAACGCATGAAATTTGGCAAGAAGCGGTCGGGATTAGAGAAGTGGGCGTGGCACTAATTAAAACTTAAATTTTTATAATATAACAAAGTGTTTTCATACCCTACAGGCACAAAATAGATTTCTTTATACCTGGAGAATGGAAGGAGAAACATTTTCCAAATTTGGTATACTTTGCTGGGTTGTCAGTATACAAGACCGGTTGATATATAACGACTTATAACGACTATAGCTTTCCGTATGGCAAAGTCTACACTGATAGAAAATATACATAAACGCTGATGTATTGTGACATCAGTACCTTGACAAGTGTCCTCGTTTTCGTCCCCATGACACTTTTCATCATTGGATGTCAGAATTAACATCACTTGGCCGAATTATCATCAGAGTCAAACATTGAAATTATGTCCTCAATGGGATGATGTCATCAGTGGGATGACACATCGTTTTCACAGAAATGACGAATCGGAGTCAGTTTAATCAAAAATGTCACTCAGTAACATCGGAGAAAGGAGTCGTTGGGATTGACTTAAGCCAAAGTGAGAGAATATTGTTATTTATTTATCCATTACACATGTTTGTTATATTCCGCCCTTTATTTACATAAGAACTCTGAATTATAAGACTTCATCAGCATGCCCGATATGGTTGTCGTAATCATTCTACTTTGAAAATTGTATGTGTTTAACTAAATAATTTAAACAAATAGAATATGGGAATTTTTGCTACATATTTTATTTCAAACATAAAAATAATGTCAAAGTAATTTTTGGGAATACAAAATTTTAATTTAAAAGATTTTGCTATTCGTGCTTAATTCCCAATTTTTATTCTTGATAAAAACACTGAAATTTATTGTTGATGGGATAAGCTATTCCTATGCGCATTTCACTGGTTGCTTAGGCCAGATCATCAAGAAACTTCATCCAAAGATTTTAGAAAAATTAAAGATATTAAACCAAATAAAACTGTTAAGCGTTTAATAATTAAATGCATTAGTTATACTTGTAACAATATCAAAGTTTAAACAAAAACATCAACAATAAACAGGGAGTTTATCTTTTCTAACATAAATAAATAACATAACATAAATAAATGACACAATTTTATCTTGACTTTTGTCATGGGATTGATGTCACTTTTTGCCTCATTGATGCCATTTGTAATAACATTGATGTAATTTTGATGTTAGAGCATCAGCAATATGAAGATTTTCTATGATTGTTCGGCTTACAAATTTGGTAAAAATTTATTGGCTATAAATGCACAATGTCTATAGGGAAGTGGGCGTGACACAAAAAATATTATTGTTTATATCTGAAGAACGGTAAGTGTAAAAATGTAAAAATTTTGTACGAACAATTAGCTGAATTTTATAACATACAAAGACAATTTCAACTTCTCTTTATCTTTTAAAAACGTTAACATTTTAAATATGCCAAATTTGGTACAAATAACTTCGTTATCAAACGAGGTCTGTATAAAAAAGATGTTACTCTTTCATTTCAAGGGGGACAGCGAAGCGCACTGGGTTAAGCCAGTTTGATATAAAATTTTTTTTTTAGTCTGTATTTAACGAATCCAAAGTAGAAAAAATATATTAAAAAAATAAAAAACAAAAGAATTGAAACAAAAAACATTTGTTGGTTTATTGACTGTTTTTTTGGTTTTGGGCTGTTTGTTTAAAAATGCATTTATTTTGCTTTTGATAAATTTTGGTTTGATTGATTTAATAGACCACTTTCAATAGTGCAAACACTTGAAGAATTTTCGCAAGTGTTAGGATCATTTTCTCATAACAGACAGACGGACAAACTGAGACCTCACTAAATAAAAAAAAAAATCTTAAATTTATGGTTTAGAAAAGTAATTTTGCTGTAAAGAAGGTAATTTTTACTATTTTAATATAATAACTTTTATACCAACACCACTATAACTTGTTTATTATAAAAATAAACTCTTAAAAGAACTTTTTATTTGTTAATGAAATTCTGGTGTTTTAAAGTTTATTTCACTTAGTCTGTGCAATAAAACGCTTTCCCTAAACTATTTAAGTACAACATTTGTCGACAATCACTACAATTTGATGTTTGCCTAACAAAGTCTTTTTGTTAAAGTCGGCATTAGTAACTTCCAAAACTAAAACTTTTTCCTTAAAAAAAAAACTTTTGTAATTCTATTTGCAATTCTTGTTGCCAAAACTTTGCCAATAATCAAGAAATAGTTTAATGGATCGAAGCTAATAATACGAAATAAGAGTAAGAAAACTTCCATACATAAAAAGAAACATTTCAAACCAACTTACAATTTTGTTTTGAAAATAATTTGCACACAAATATTTCAATATTGTCCGAGAAAAAAAAAGAAATGTATTTCTATTGCAAGTGATAAGTACAAATTGTTTTAGGAATGCAAATGGTTTATAAATTGAAATGAACTAGAATTAGCACAATTTTTGTTAATAGAATTGCC
This sequence comes from Pollenia angustigena, assembly GCA_930367215.1. Classification (NCBI taxonomy): domain Eukaryota; kingdom Metazoa; phylum Arthropoda; class Insecta; order Diptera; family Polleniidae; genus Pollenia; species Pollenia angustigena. The sequence goes on from OV884056.1 coordinate 75,832,405, forward strand.
TCAATTGCAATAATTACAGAAAGTTTTAGTTGTTTTACAAAAACAATTTTCAAAGCTTTGTGATTGTCTATTTTGGATGGTTAGAAAAAATTTAATTTATAAGTTAAATTTGTATTGAGGAATTAAATAAGAGAATATTTTTAATCGTACTTAAAGTAAATTAGTACTTTATGTCCTTTTAATAAAAACTTACTGGGCCTAACTTATACTTTCCTAACTATTGGATAAGCTATTTTTCCACTTTTTTTGATTACAGCCATTTTTATAAAATGAAAATCATAAAAGAAAATAGCGAAAAAAATGCGAATAACAGAAATTCGCCAATTAAATATAAGAAAATTGTCAAAATGGGGGAAAAATACATATACATACAGTTATTTCTTAAAATGCACGACTTTTGACGCAATTAAACGGAAACTCAATTAAGCAGTACTTGGTTAATTGAATCGCCGATGCAATTAAAACGAAAATCGCTTAATTGAGCAAGATGTGCAATAAAGCAAAACACCCATGTTAAGATAGAAAATAAAACTCATTTCTTTATTAATTAAGGTAAAAAAAGGTTTAGGTTTTTTAAAACAAAATAAAAAACAGGTACGTTAATCGTTCAATCTTTCTTGCCGCAAAATAATTTGTTTACATTTGTAGAGCAAGAACACATTAATAAACGGAAACGTCTTATTTTGCGAAGAAATTAAGCGGTTGTCGCAATTAAACGGAACTTAACTAAACGCGTATTTTTACATAGACGTTATACTGAATGACTTCGTTATACTGAATGACTTCGTTCCATGTTTTTTAAGTGCAAAAAACGGAAAACTTAATTTAGCGGGGCTCAATTAACCGAAAACAACTGAAAATTATTTTATTACTTTTGAGGGTGCTCCGGTAGGCAAGTTGGTAGTGAGCTAGTTTACCAGTGCGAGGATTGCGTGTTTGATTCTCGCCAGTGACTCTGGTCTGTTTCACTACAAGGAGCTGTAGGTCTTAACTATGTATTACACACATCAGCACCAGGCGCGGATCCAGCTTGAGCCTTACGGGGGGGAAATTTTGTATGATACAAAAAAGTAAAAAATTTGTTTTTAAAAGCTTATTAAAAATAATGGTTCATATTCATAGTCAAAAATAAAATCGACTTCAATGTTATTAAAATCCGTTTAAAGCCGGTTTTAACTTAAAGTTGATTTAATTTTTGACTATGAATATGGGCCAATATGTGTGTATATTATAATAAAAAAAAAAAACTCAACAAAAATGTAAAATAAAATATAAGATCAGTACAATATACATTAATCTTTTTAAATAAGCAATTTATGATTTCCTTGTGAGGAAAATTTAGACAGTACAGTAAATTTTCTTTCATTGTTGATCTGCGCCATGTTTTTATTCGACGAAGGGTAGGAAATGACCCTCGCTCGTATCATTACTGACGAGCATTGAAACGAAAATTTGAAATATTTTCTTAGATTTGGTGAGATATCTTCATCGCAGTTTATTAAAGCATCTACAACGTTATCTGATAGATCAGGCTCAAGTTTAGATGTCAGCAGGTGTTTATCTCTTTTATCAAATATAATCAGCTAATCAGCTAGTTGTGGTTTTAACAGTTTTGTATCTGTATATGACTTGATTACACTTTGAGGTAGAATATTAAGTATGTTCAATACATTTAGGATATCTATTGAAAAAAATTTCATTTAGAGGAATGTAACCTACAACTCGGTAGTAATCTTCAACATTTTGAATGCGATTATTTCGTTCAAATCTTGTCTTTTCGATTGGAACCTCGATTTAAACGCAAATAACTTGAACTTTTTCAAAAATCGCTTGATCCTTTTTGCTGATCTATATCTTTCTTTTATAAAATGATACTAAGTGGCTGTGTTACAATAAGTATCAAAATGTATATTCCGCAAATAAATTCAAAAGTGCTGAGTTCCTTAATATAAAGTTCCTTAATAGATACTACCTTTCCACTCAGATATTTTTTCCAAAGCTTCTACTATATGATGTACACTTGTTGCAAAGTGTAAAACTGAGTCGTGACGGTCCACCCATCTTGTCTCGCATAATGTAGAGAGTTTGGCTCCCAAATACTTTGCTAAAACTGTGTTTCGCTTGGGATGATTATATTTAAAAAATTTAGTAATTTCTTTAACAAATGTTTGTATTAATGGCACTTTATTGCTTTTAGAAAATGAGTTGTTTGATTTATGGGAATAGCAAGGCGTTTGTTTTACATTTACAGAGTTTTTTAACAGCTCCAATTTCTGCTGACATCAGAGGACACCCATCTGTTCCATCTCCTACATCATTTTTTAGGTGAAGTCAAAAATTTGTCAAAGCTTTAAGAACTATTGATGATAGTGCCTTCGCATCAATTGACACATCAACGTCATCAATACCCAGCAAAAAACTTTGGAAGTTGTTCAAGTAGAAGGGATATTTTCATGACTTCTTTAGCACTCAAATACTTGAATGAATTAAAAATGCCTTTCAAAATTCGAATAAATTTTAAATAAGTGAACCCATGAAAAATTACATGCAATGCACCCATTCAACTCTTATGTAGGAATTACAATTTTTCACTATAATTAGGTATTCTTTTAAGATTGAAAGCGGACGAATATTATATACAATTGACTTTAATGATTGAGTTAAATACATTTAATTTTAATATGTATTTAAATTTGTTATATTGCCTATATCAAGGCCTATCCAATAGGTCTGCTTACATCTACAACAATACAAAAAACAACAGGCATTTTGTTTGTGTAAAATTTACCCGCTGTTGTCAAAATCTTACTACTACATAGGGAAAACAAAAGGAAAAATGTAGTTTATTATACATTCTTATAATACATATAAAAATCAATATAGAGCACCAATGAAAATACGTATTAGAACCATTAATAATATTCCAGATCAATGAAAACCCCGATATAATCACTGAACTTTCATTGGTTCTAAGCAATATTTTTAATGACGAGCCGTTTACCTAAATGTGAACCCATGCTCTCCAACGGCACGCTTATGTTAAAATCATGCATGTTTCACCTAAAAAGAACCAGTGCATTAACCGCGGAACCCATGCATTTACTTCTTCTTTTGCATGTCTTTTTTTGCTGGGTATCCTTTGAAGCCTCTTCAAATGCGTTTACAATAAAGCCAATAAATTCTTCCTTAAACAAATTTTTTTTGTATGTTGAAATATCTTAAAGATAAGGATATCTGGCTTTTCCCCGACAAATCCGTGCTTTCGTCAAAAATTATCGAATAGAATTTTAATTCAAATAACACGTACATTCATAAATATCGCATTAACAAGTCAAACGTTTAGTCTTTGGATATAGATGGCACCTGCTGGGATTGAATGTAGAATAGCAAGTATTTGAATACGGTAAACTAGATGTTTATTGGAAATATCTAATTGATAACTATTAGGATTAAGATTTGGATACTTATTGAAAATTTCGTTAGAGATTCAATAAAAAAAAAACCAAAAAAACCTTGCTGGGGCTTCCAAAAATTTTGTACATTTAAAAAAAATATTATTATTGGGAATTCTTTTATTATCGAAATAAACAAAGCATATTTTTATAATTTAGGGGGGGGAAATTTCCTTATTTCACCTCCCCTGAATCCGCGCCTGATCAGCACTAATGCATATCTGTATTGTAATTACAATATAAATAGCACATTAAAACTTAATCTCATTAATGAAAAAATAAACTCACTGTTTACTATTGTTGTTTTTGTTTAAGCTTTGATATTGTTACAAGTAAAACTGGGGCTTTATTGGTATAATATCTTTAGTTTTTCTAAAATCTTTGGATAAAGTTTCCTGACGATCTGGCCTAAGCAACCAGTGAAATGCGCATAGGAATAGCTTATCCCTTCAACAATAAATTTCAGTTTATCAATAGTATGAAATGGGAATTTAGCACATTTAAACGAAACCTTGTAAATTAATTTTTGAAATTGTTTTTAGATTATCTTTAATCCTAGGGGGGACTGACAAAAAAAATTTTTTTTTTTCGAACCACTCTAATGTATATGTATCTATTTTTTTTTTTTAGGTAATAAATTCATTTTACAAGTTTAAAGAATTTAGCCAGGACATGAATGACTTCGGGTGTTAGGTTCTTGATTTCTTCAGTGTTTCCTGGAAATGACAGGAGTGGGCAATTTCGGATTATTTGGTCGTCTATTTGTAAAGGATGGCCGCATGGACAGCTGGCGTCATTAGCAAGTCCCCACTTGGTTAGGGAATTCATAGTTCTGGCAGTAGATGTGCGTAAGCGGTTTAAATTACACCAGGTTTTGCGTGAAAGATCAAATTCGGTGGTCTTATCGTCTGGGTTGAATAAGTAGTTTTTTAGCCAAGAGCAGGGGTGGATTTCTAGATATTAATCTTGCATCGTATTGAGTGGGAAGGTCAGAGTTGAGTGGGATGTGCGGGTTTGTGCTGATCTTGGTGTACTCCCGAAGAAAAACAATTATTAAATTTTGCATCTTTTTATTGCATGGCATAGCACAACATCGTATGGACCGTAATTAATGATTTGTAAACAAAGCAAAACGTGTGATTTTTATTTGTTTGTTGGGTATGGAGTAATAATATCATAAACTGGGTAAAAATTTGAAAACCGGTACAACTCAGGAACGGTAAGAGCGAATTCAAAAATATTTGTTTCTAAAGCCTATAGTACACGGAATGTAAAAAGCCACATGCGCATGTGGTTCTGACGTAATTTTGACGTCACTACAAAGCCACCATAGCCAGTTCGTGTTGTGAGATGACGCCATAAGCACATGCGCATGTGGCTCTTTACATTTCGTGTACTATTGGCTTAAATTATTTAGAATAAATTGATCTTTCAAACTGCATTGTTGGTTTGTTTCATTTTCATAAAAATTTTAAAAGTTATAAAGCGTTTGTAAAAAAAATTGTGGAAAAATTGCGAAAAATGTTGATGTAGGGTGCATAAATGAGCAAATGCATTGCAAAAACTTATAGTCTTTGTATACCAAAATAAAGCTTGGAAATTTTTTTTGGAAATTATTTCCTTAAAAGTGAAGAAAATCGATGTTTTTGCTGAAAGTTATGAATAAAACTTAAAAAAAGGCCGGCATTCACGATTTTTGGCAAAAATTCGACTTGAGCGACCTCTAAACCTCTTCCGAAAAATCTCAAAAATATGTAAGTAAACCAAGTGCTTATAATTCTTATTCGCTTAACAGTTTTATTTGGCTTAGTGTCTTTAGTTTTTCTAAAATCTTTGGATAAAGTTTCCTGATGATCTAGTCTAAGCAACCAGTGAAATGCGCATAGGAATAGCTTATCCTTTCAATAATAAATTTCAGTTTATCAATAGAATGAAATGGGAATTTAGAACATTTAAACGAAACCTTGTAAATTAATTTTTTGAATCCCAAGAAAAACTTTGATGAAAACTTTTTTGACTCCCAAGAAAACCTTTGATAACAAATATGCAGGTGGCAGTGCAAAAAACTGAACTGGCAACAATGAAATAAAGTTATTTGTTTTTATTTTTGTTTTTTCTTTTTGTTTTCACCTTGCAACTACAATTAGAAATCACAAAAAAAAAACAACCAATTGTAGTCGGGATTGTAAGAAAAGATAAACTCACTGTTTGTTGTTGGTGTTTTGTTTCAGTTTTTATATTATTACGGCAAGACTTTTGAGTGTTTATAATTCCTATTCGCTTAACAGTTTTCTTGAATAATATCTTTAGCTTTTCTAAAATCTTTGGCTGAAGTTTCCTGATGATCTGGCCTAAGCAACCAGTGAAATGCGAATAGGAATAGCCTAACCAACAATAATTTTCAGTTTATCAATAGTAAGAATTGGGAATTAAGCACATTAAAACTAAATCTTATTAATGAACAATTTTTATTGTTTTTCAAATCTCTTAATTCACCATAAATATACTGTTACGAAAGTAACTTTAGTTGTAATTATTGGTTAAGAATTTGTAATTATTATTTATCTTGTATTTATTAGTTGTTCTGTATTCATAAGTAATTTTATAAGTTTACATTGTTATTAAAAATTGTTAGTACACTTCAATCCCAATGTGCAGAAAGCCCTAGAACTGACCGTTAAAAAGTTTAATATAAGTGGTGAAATTATGTAAACTTAAGTGCCGCCATAAATCATAAATTATGATTATTATGATTCATAATCAGGGTTGTTAGGCTGTTTTCTTCAAAAATCGTCAAAAGTTTTAACAAAATTCGTCAAAATCGTCATGAACAGTTAACAAAATTGTCAACAAATCGTCAAATATTTAAATTTTACAAATTGAAGACAATTTATTGCATTGAGTGGTTCAAAAATATAAATTTTTAGCCAGAAATTATATTTTTACCCGACTTGAAACGATTTATGACGTCCAATTTTAGTTCCAAACTAGTGAATTTTCTTCACTTTGCGCTCATTTTCCTACACAACTTCTTATTAAGAACTCACTTCTTACTATCTAGCACTCAACTATACTTAGATTAACTTACCTAACAGAATTAAATGGGAATTCGGCTTTTTACACGCAAATAGAAAAATTCTTCACACATGATTATGACTTCAGCGAAAAAATGCAATCGTATGTAGCGACGCAAATCGAAATCATTAAAACGCAAAGCGGATTTAACCAATTTTTAAAAAGCGGACCAAATAGGACCGATGCAAATCGGGGCTCTAGTGTATATTTTTTGCCGTATCGATGGCATTCATTTAATTGTAGAATTCGAATTACTAGTGCTTCTTATGAAAACCACCTGGTTTGTGATGGGTGAAGAACTTTTTTGTTTAATTTCTAATGATTTTTATATTTCGAAAAATGATTTTTAAGCGGGGACCGAAAATAACAGTTATATTGGAATTTTAAAACAAAAAAAGCATATAGAATTAAATGTCGAAAAACTGATTCAAGTATACCATATTGTTCGTCATGCACTTGTCAATGATAAAATGTATTGATTTTTATAATTTTGATTTTTATATTTTAGATCAAACTTAACAGTTATTTTTTGATTTTTATTTTTTTGAACAAAAATAACTGTTATATTTTGATTTTTATTTTTTTGATCAAAAATAACAGCTATTTTTTGATTTTTATTTTTTCGAGCAAAAATAAAAGTGATTTAATAATTTAGTTGACTTTAAATTTTTATTTTAGTGTGTAATTATCATTGGAATTCCTTATGCACATTAAAATAATTATTAAAGTCATCTAAATTATTAAAACACGTAAATTTATTTCGAGAATAACTTTTATTTTTGCTCGAAAAAATAAAAATCAAAAAATAACAGCTATTTTTGTTCAAAAAAATAAAAATCAAAAAATAACTGTTATTTTTGCTCAAAAAAATAAAAGTCAAAAAATAACAGTTATCATCTGACTTTTATGAAAAAAGGCATAACTGTTACGGTCCCTGTTTTTAAGTTTTGAACTGTTCCCAATATAATTGTTAATATTTCTTGTAAGTGTTTTATTGATGCCAGAAAATCGTCATAACACTATTACTTTTAGTTAAAAAATCGTCAATCGTCATTTTACTGTATTTTCACAAAAAAATCGTCAAAATTACGAAAAATCGTCACATCTTACAACCCTGTTCATAATAGTCGAAAGAGTGGTGAATAGTAAAGCCTCGAAGCTTCGAGAAACATTTCGAATGTTCTAGATGGCTGAATTACAGTACACATACTTGAGGCGGCTAGCATCAAAAAGTCAGTATTAGTTCAGACTTTGTCAAGTTTATTATAAGCATTGAAGTGTGTTGATTACAATAGTGAGTTGTAAATAAAAGCTGTAAATTTCGGTTGTAAAAGTGACTAAGTTCTTAATAAATAAGTGTTATACATTAAAGTGTTGCGTTTATTGGTTTTATTTGAATTGCAATAAAAGAACTAGAAACGGTTTATTATAAAGGAAATACACCAAAACGTTATTCAAAGGCAGTAACGTAACAATACATTTCTACTTTAATTGTTATTACCCAAAGGAATCTTTTAATTTTTGTCCTATTTATTTGCTCACTACAATTTAACCGTCATTCTTTTTAATTTTGCTTTTCTTAGCAAATTTTTATTATATTTCAATGGCTGCGTTGCTTTTTTTAATTTATCAACAATAGAAAAACCAAGGATTAATCCTTTTGACAAGAAAAATTATCCAGCATAAATTTCTTAACCATTTGGGAAAAGCCAGCCAACTAAACAAACAAGTAGAAAGGCTGCCTTTCTCTTGCTGTAAATTTCTAGGAAAAAAACCTCGAAAATATTTCTAAAAGAAAGAACTATTATTTTTAACATTAAACACCATCAGATTTAGCGATGTTCTTAATAACAATCTTAAACGCCAAATAATCATGTTAAAACCATAAAACACTGAACATGTGTTCAGTGCAAATGACGATCAGGTCGTAAATATTTTTCTACTTTTTTTGTGTCTTAATATTAATGGGAAAATGAAAATAATGGCTGGCTAAAGGGAGAATGTGAGAAAATAAATGTGTAAAAAATTTAGTTTTATTAAGCCTAATAAAAAAATCAAGGCAGTTTTTTTTTGTTTTTTTGAAAGTGGGTAGATTTGATGAGGGGTTTTTTTTGGATTAAAACTAAGTTTTTAGATTGCAAACCAACAAAGCCATTAATTCGGCTGTTTTTCAAGGGATGAGAGATGTGATGAAAGAGTGTTTATTTATGTTCACAACTAAATGAAGACAGCTCTAGTGATTAAAAAAATTAATTATGTGTTCATGGTTCTTCCTAATATCCTGGATAGAAAATAAAGTGAAGACAGCAATTTTTCACCTTAAACAGTAATTAGAAGAGTTAATGATTAACATATCGTCGGCTGAATATGCAAACCTGCTAATTCCACTTTTTAAGTAAATTGTGGTTTTGATGCCGTGTGGTAGAGAAGTATACGCCTCGTGGACCAGAATATAGATTTTCTTCAATTTGAGACTTGAAGTGTGTAAAGCCAACTATATTTTTGGATTTCCTCTGAAGCTGTTAATGTGTCTTTCCTGTAAAATGTCCTTAAAGTGAGTTAGCAGGTTTGCATATTAAGCCGACGATATAAATAAATCTTCAAATTAAAAGTAAATAAAATGAAAATTTGTGTACAACTTTTAGCTTTTTGAATTGGAATTGGAATCAGAAGTAAAAGCAAACTTTTTTTTGGCCAATGACAAATGAAGAAGTGAAAGAAATGGCAGTTTTTCTGCTTTGACTGCAGTTTTTTGAACGTTGCTTTTCAATGGAGTGTTGCCCCAATTTTTGACATCGTAACTCAAATTAACTTTTTTTTTAAATTAAATTGTATTTAAATACAGTTTAATTTTTTCAATGCTTTCTAAAAAGTCTTGTTTAATTAAGATAAGAGAATGGTAGCACTTCTAAATATTATAAAACATTAAACATATTAAATAACAGCTGATTTTTTTGTTTTGCCTGTTGTTTTTGTACTGTTGTGATATTGATAAAGCTCTAACGCCACATGCATTTTAGGGGAGTTAATTGCAGACTTTGTGTTTGCTATTGAATGAAGTTTAAATTGCAGGAAATTATACAACTCTCAACGACTTTCGAACGAATAGTCTATCATGCATTCTCTTGAAGACATTAGAAAGGATAGTGCTCCGGTATCTTCAAATAGCATCCAAATATTTTATCAGAATACCAACATGCGTACAATAGTGGGAAATCGACCGACTCTGCTATGCATAAGCTAGGAAGTTTATTGGTAAAGTTTCACCTAATCGGCGAATATGCTATAGTGATCTTCCAGGATATCGAGAAAGCTTTTTACAATATAACTCCAAATGCGATAATTGCGGCGTTGTTAGTCTGGGATGGAGAGCGAAATCATCAGGTAGATTGAAAATTTACACATACTAAGGCTAATCAAGGGGAAGCTTTATCTCAATTACTTTGAAACCTCACTTTAAATCCGGTGCTGATAGCTTTTAAATCCTACGACTGCAAGGTCATTGCTTAAGCTGAAGGTTTTGCGATTGAGTAAGTCAGGAAGGCAGCTGTCGCTTTGTATTTCTGCAAATCGACCATTTACAAAAGGTGGGGATTCAATCTTCAGCTATAATCTGCTGAGTCTACGCGATCATAGTTCGACCAATCCTTCTTTAAGGAATACTTTGTTAGAATTTCGAGTTAGTTCTACGATAGGGATTCTGTTCATTGGAACTCTATGGTAATACAAATGGATATTACAAAGTGTGGCAGTTAATTACTGACTGATATTTCAGTTTTAGGTTAGAAAATTCACTTTGTATTTATTGAAATAATACATAATATTTAAAAATTTAAACTATTTTTTATAGAATTTTATATCTGTTGAAAGATTTTTTTGCACCTGTGTGTAGGCAACATTTTTAAGTTAAATAAATTTACGGTGTGTTTAATGGTCCTTCGAGTTTCTATTTCCATGGTTTTTTTTTTTTTATTTTAACACATTTTTTTAAGTGTAACAAAAAAATCGCAGTACAAATAATTTCGTAAAATTCTAAAGCAATTTGGCGGCCAATATCGTCATCCTAAGTACCTTTGTACTATTTTCTGTGCAATCATAATATTATTACAGTAACGGACTGTAGTTTATCAAAGAAGTATTCCGTTCAGTCATTGTTAAATAAAAAAAAACATTAAAAATTCCAAGCAAATTTTTTTAACTGATTTAAACAGCTATTCAAAAAAGTAAGTGCGTATCAATACGGATTTGCAGTTGCAGTTAATATTGTCCGTTGATTTAGTTAAATTCTTCTGTATTGTAATTTTAAAATAACGATAAGTTCATTTAATTTTTACTGTCAAGAATTCAACCGAATTCCGTAAAAACAAATGAATATTCAGTTACAGAACATGGGGTTGAATTTTTGACAGTTAAAATTAAATCAACTTTTCAAATTATTTTTTTTTTTTTGGATAACAAAGTTTTTAACTTACAAGATTTTGTTTGTCGTGCTTAATTCCCTATTTTTATTCTTGATAAAAACACTGAAATTTATTGATGAAGGAAGAAGCAATTCGCATTTCACTCGTTTTTAAAGAGAAATTAACATGAATTTACTAAACTGGCAACATTGCTATTGAGTATTGATAAAAAAAAGTAATGAGATCGAGAACTTGTGAAACAAAAGTCGTTTCAATGAACAACCTCTTTGTGTTACCGATATGAAACAAAATGTGTGTCACTACCCAGCGGGAAAAGAAAGGAGTACGGAGGCCTCTGTATCCCTTCTTTTGGATGAACAGGGCCTGCCCGCTCTATTACATACTCATAACTTTTTTACACGCGTTTTCATTGCGGAAAAGGCCTTCCGCTTTCCTTTCTTACGCCAGAGCTTCTTAAAAGCATTCAAATAAATGGCCTTCTAGGCTTTCCAGAGAATGAATGTCTAAAGGCCTTAAAAAAAAAGTTATCTTGAAGGGTTTTTAAGAAAGGTATGTGAAAAGGCCTTTCAGTTAATGGCTCTTAAAAAGCCTTTTGGACCATTCTTTTACAAATGCCTTTGATTAAAGGTAATTTTGAAGGTTTGTCAAAAAGCCTTCTTTTAGGAGGCCTGTAGAATAATCCCTGCTTATATGCTATCAAAAACAATTCATTTATAAATAATGGGTGCTTTTTTAGCTATTATCTTTTTGGCAACACTGGTTTTAACAGCTGACGCACGTTTCGTGTTTTGTTTCACTGTCAAACATCTTCAGTTTGGTCTATAATTTAAGCATGAATCGTCTTACAAACGAACAACGCTCGCAAATTATTGAATTTTATTATCAAAATGCGTGCTCTGTTTAGAAAGATAATCGCGCGCTTCTTCCATTTTATGGTCAGCTCATTTTTAGCTCAATGGGTACGTTAATAAGCAGAATTGCCGATTTTGTAGGGAATATCAGCCAGAAGCATTGCCAGAGCTACCAATGCATCCAGAAAAACTCACAGTTTGGTGCGGTTTATGGGCTGGTGGCATCATTGGACCGTACTTCTTCAAAGATGATGCGAATCGTAACATAACTGTGAATGGTGAACGCTACCGTGAGACGATATCCAACTTTTTTTTGCCAAAATGCAAGAGCTTGACTTGCATGACATGTGGTTTTAACAAGACGGTGCCACATGCCACACAGCACGCTTAACAATGGACTTATTGAGAGGCGAGTTCGGTGTACATTTTATTTCACGTTCGCGACCGGTCAATTGGCCGCCTTCTTCCTTAATGAACAAAACTCAACTAAAAATTTACCAACTATGTTACTTTTTTTTTTAATAACGGGATCTGAATTCTTTCGCTTTGGCGAAAAAAACAAAACACAAAATGTTACTCTTTCTCTTTTCAACTTAAACTTAAATGATTTTCATTATTGTTTTCATTTGGAAGTTATTTTATTATGTAAGTATGTTACTTTGTTTTTGTAAAGGGAAAAACAAAACAAAAAATGTTACTCCTTCTTTTATCTCTTCTCATAGAAGCGAGTGTGGAAGGTGTATCTTATCTTTTATACCAAAGAGCCGAGGCCTTCCATGAGGCATTCTTTAGCAGTTACATAAGAATAGTAATTAAATCAAAAAAATTTTAATCAGGCCTTTAAAAAGGCCTGAAGTAAGAAGGTCTTCTGAGTTTTACCGCGGTTTAGTAGCATGAATATTTCAACAATTTGTTCAGTAATCTCAATTTTGTTTGATCATAATCACTGGTGAATGAACATGTCAATATTGTTTATCAATTACGTTGTTTTTGCAGTCCTTTACTAGATATTATGTGTTGATTTTTTCTAAAAAGGGAAAAATTTAAAAATTTCGAGTTAATACCCTCTTCTGGAATAAATGAGATCTGAAAATTTGAAAAAGAATAAACAAAACAAAAGGAAAAAGTTTGCTTATTTTTTTAAAATTTATGATACAAATAAGAAAATGTCTTAAAGAAATGAGTTTTTCATATCGTCAAACGCATATTTCCAATGTCAAATTAAATTCATAAACAACAGACTTTCAATTACATTTATTCAGAATATCATGATAAATTGTCATTCAAACTGTTTCTTTAATTTGTTTGAATGTTACTGCTGCACACTGATGACACCCACTAAATCCTCTTAGTACCATAATAATTGAAAAAAAAATAGTCTTGTCCACAGGTTGTAAGCTGTTTTGGAAAATCATTGTTCGAATTTTAAAAATTTATTGTTTGTATTAATAATATTTTCTTTTTTGCAACAAAAATAGCAATAAATTACTAAAAAAAGCCATTATATTTTACAAAAAAAATAATAATAATGCTATGCCCTGTACAATAAAGCATATGTATGACATTTATTTTTTTTTACTCAAAATAAATACACTTAATCTTCTTAAAAAATATAAAAATATTTGCAAATTTATTTAAGAGTTATTTGTGCTAAAATGAACATTTAAGGCAATGTTTTTAAATATACATATGAATTTGTTAAATTACCCAGACGGTTGATGTAAAATAAATTGTAATTCTTAGTTAAGGATTTGGGCCCATATTTAAACATTCGATATACAATTTAAAGGGCAATTTCAATCGATATCGAATGCCGTAATTTGGTCCCGGGTCTTGTTGATTGTCTTGTTGATTGGGATTCAAGAACAATTTTAGAAAAGATGTGCTCTATTTTCATCTGTCTTGCAACATTTAATTTTCACGCTAAAATAACAAATCAAGCCTATTTTCAATAAGATTAAGGCTGGCTCAATACAACAAGGTTATACGTAAATTTTTTTTTCGATTTTCAGGTAGTAACGTTTTTGGGTTGAATAGGACAATTTATGACTTTTAGTGTTGATACAGAGACGCCAGCAGGTCCTTGGCCTCCTTAAACAACCCAATAAAAAATGGAGCTTCCAACGAAGCAGGTTTGTAAGGGAGAAACATTAACGTTTCCCTTACCATTGCGCTTACGGAAGGCATGAATTTTATATGGCGAGTTCCCAGTTTGAAGCAATGCATTTTTGACACTTAAAGCGCATTATTCAGCGCATATAAAAATTGTTGGATGTAACGATCGGCCTTACACACTGAATGTTTTGATACAGTTATTTTTTAGTACTCTCCCTTACAAACCTGCTTCGTAGTAAGGGAATGCCGTAGCACTTGAAATGTTATTTTTGTTTATAAAAGTTATTGAGAGTTCTTTCACTTTCATAATTGTGCGCTTATGTTTTTAAATGTACCATTAGTGCTTCGCAAAATTATAAAATTTTTTATTGGGAACAGTGTTTCATAGTTGTGTGTTACATATGATCAAAAGTTCAGTAACAAAGTTGTATGTACTAAAATGAACAACGATAATAACTAGGGATGCGATTTCCATGCAAATGCATGTTCTCTGTCGATAGTCTATGGACGATGTCGACCAATTATCTTTCCGAATCATTAAATATGCGTTAACATGGCATCGATTTGTTCTTGCATATTATTGCATATTTTGGCGAAAATGCTTTTTTTTTGCATTTTAAGGTTTTAAATGCATATTTTTGTATTTTTAAAAGTTCTTAAAATATTTTTAAATACACAAAAAACCTTCCAAAACCTTTTAAATACACGATTTTCAAGAGCTTGACAAAAATCCTTCTATTTTTAACCGATGCAGCTTCTTACATGTTTAAGTCTTCCAAAATATTTTATCCAAAACTGTTGCAAGTTACTTGCTTGGCACAAGGGTAATACCGCGTTGCAGAAGAAATTAGAAGTCAATTCAATAATATTGCAATTTTTACTTAAATGTATCCCTTGATTTCCCTTCCACGGCAGCCAGTAGTAACCGATTGGGGGCTTGGCTAGAATCTTCAGAATTCTATAAAAAAAACTTTGATTAATTTAACAAGTGAGAAAGTATAGTCGGTCAAGCCCGACCATATGATACCCTACACCACAGTCTTTAAAAACACATCATGCTTATGTGTCCATATACATATGAATTTATCTATGTTAATAAACTTAATGAAAATCGGTTTGAAAGTTTGTGAGAGGCAGAAATTGGCCCCTACCTTTCCTTGTGGTCCTATTTTTGAAAAACTGCATAGCTTATGTGTCCATATAGATATGGACCTATCTATGTTTTAAATTTCATTAAAATCGGTTTGAGAGGCAGAAATTGCCCCTATCTCCCCTCGTGGTCCTATTTTTTAAAAAAATGCATACTTTTAGTCTCCATATAGATATGGTTCTATCTATGTTTTAAATTTCATTAAAATCGGTTTGATAGTTTCTAAGAGGAATAAATTTCCCCCTATCTTCCCTCGTGGTCCTACGATTCGGCCCATTTTCAATAGGCTTGGTCCTTGTGCCAATAAGAACCTTTTATCAAATTATCTCCAAAATTGCGACCTGTACTTTGCGAACAAGGTTACATGGACAGCCAGCCTGCCAGCCGGACGGACATCGTTAGTTCGACTATGAAAGTGATTCTCAGTCGATCGGTATGTTTTAAGGTGGTTCTAGGATCACTATTTTAAGGCGTTACACACATCAGCACAAATGCATAATACCCTCTCCACTATTGTGGTGTGGGTATAAAAATGTTCGAAGGGCTTGATGATACCGATGATTATGCAATTAAAAAAGTAAAAGAAATATTAAACTTAAATAAGATCAGAAGTCAATAAGCATTTGTTTATTTCAATTATGTAATTGATATTGCAGAAAGAAAAATTAACAATGTGGAACGCACAATTGCCCGACAAATTAAAAAAAAAACATCCAAAACGTTTGGAAAAAAATCACGGATTTCAAAAAATAAATTTCAAATCTCTCATCTGGAATCAAAGTGAGAGCTGAAAATAAATTAGTCTAAAATGCATTGTCATTCTTCAAGTACAAGACGAAGTTTTACATTCAATACACCCAGAGAAAAAACATGTTTAAAAATGGTCACCTCCAACCAAACTATTTTTACAGAAAATGTTAAACATATTATGTTTAATATAACCATATAATTGTCAGCGGTAATCATATTATGGTTAAATTATGCCTCCATCAAGAAGCCCCAACCATATTATTGTTGCTTCCAAACATGTAATGAGCAATAATAACTAAAAATTGTTAAACACACAATAGCATGGTTGGTTTTCAACCATAGTATGTTGCTCTTGAAAAAGAGGAAAATACTATTGTAAATTTAAAACCAAATTATCATATTTAACAATCACATTTTTAGAAGCAACCTTAATATGGTTGTGGGTTCTTGATGGAGGACTAATTTAACTATAGTATGGTTGTCGCTGACAATTAGATGGTTATATTTACCATAATATGTTTAAAGTGTTCTTTAAAAATAGTTTGGTTGGAGGTGACCATATTTAAACATGTTTTTTCTCTACGTGTACTTATTTATTTTAAAAAACAAAAATTTAAATTAGTTATTAAAGCTTTTTAAAGATATTTGAATAGTAACCCAGCAAACAATATGAGTCCTAAAAGAGTCTTTTAGGACTCCTTTTTATGAGCAAAACAGAATATGAGCGTCTTAGGACTCCAAATTAAACGATTTGTATAGAAAATTGTGAGTCTTTTTGCTCACAAATCAACCATAACAACCTCTTAAAAGAGTCATAAAAGACGGATTTCGGAGCCAAAAAAGAGTGATAGAGGAGTGTTTCTTTTTCTTGAAATTAGGGGATTAATTTTATATGTAAATTTGTGCTTTTTAGATTTTAATGAAAAAGTTTTTTTAATATATGTTTTGTGCATGGAAATAACAATCATTTTAAACAAATTTCAACAGACAAAACCACCTACCTTTCTTCACTTTCTTCATTGTTTCACTTTGTAGATTCGTTGAATTCATTTATTTATTTACTACATTTATTATTTGGGCTGAACATCTCTTTTCGCCAGTTGTTGGATACATTTTATCTTTTTATTTAAAAACACAGAAATAAACTTACTTTTTGCACAATTTCTCAAAGATTTTATCAAAACCACAATCGAACAGCGCAAAATGATCACAATAATGACAGACAAACGCAAACAATTTAAATTATCAAGAAAAAGAAATCAAACTACTGTTGCTCCTCAGAAAACCCTCATAAATAAGAGTTTTCTAGGAGTGTGCTCCTAAATTGCTCATAAAAATGAGTCTTTTCGGAGTCCTGAATTCTACAGGCTCCGAAATCAATCAGAATTGCTCATAAATTAGGGTAATCATAAAACCCTCAAGAAAAGGAATCTTTTAAGAGTCATATTTAGGAGCGCTCCGAAAATTGTTTGGTGGAAATAGACTGAATTTTATATACATATATTGGTTTTTGTGTAGAATTAAAAAACGATTTTTTATGGAAATATTTCAAGTTTTTAGTGCATATTTTTGTTTTTTTTAGTGCATTTTATTGTGCCTGAAAATCTCAGCCTAATAATAATTTTTCAAAATTCTGAATCATTGATTATAGCACTTTAAGTGTGCCAGGTATTATGCTTTTGTAATGATGTGTGTGACAAACAAAAAAAAAAAAAAATTGGTTCAGGACCCAACTTAATCAATCTAATCGAAACCGGAAGAAAACGAAACTATATCAGGGGTGTGTGTACTGGAAATCAAAACGTAAAACGCAAGAATTTTAAAAGTTATTTTTTAATAAGATTTCAGTAATAAAAGAATTTTATGACAAATATTTCTCTACTAAACAGAATTTTATAACAAAAATTAAAGTGTATTAAAATCAACTTCTTAATTCTTTCGTTTTTTGTTTTCGATTTTCAGCTCACCCCTGTAAATGAAGCTCGGCCGAACAGCTGAGTATTCATTCTTTTTTCCTTTTTTTTTATAAATTTTAAACTGCCCTGTCATTATGTTTTCCTTTCAACTGAATATTTTTTTCCTCATTTTTAGTTGCGGTTAAAATGCCAATATTTAAATTTATTTGCATTTATGTCATATTTACTGCAGAATTGTGCAGTTCAAAAATTAATTGCGATTAAGTTCGTTTTGGCATTTATTTAAGTTTTGCTGTAATTTAATTTATTGGCATAAACTTAGTTGGTTTGTTTTAATCTACAGCCTTTAAATGGGGCTTTAAATTTATGATCTTTTGTTAAGGACCATTAGAAAGAATTTACAAAGAAATTATGGCTAATATATCCAGTTTAATTTCAGTTTTAACAAAGAAAAGAAAAATAAAAAACCACTTTGGTTTATGCTTTAAAGTTTGAAAAAGAAGACATTTTCAACTTTAAACTTAAACGAGATACATGAAAAAGTGTTAAAGAAAATAAACATAAGAAATTAAATGAACTTTAATTTTCAAGACAAAGTCTTCATGAAAAATACGAACAGTAGATATAAAGAAGAAACATGTAAGCAAAATTAAAAATTGATGATCAATTACAGCAAATTAAGATATTCTTATACCATTTGTTAAAGACTGACATTTGACTATAGACTGACAGGCGCTGCAGTGGCGCAAGCGGTAGAACGGTAAAGAATTCTGATGTCGTTAAACTGGAAACATGTTAAAGCGACCTCAGGGCAATTTAAATGGAAATTTCGATCCATATCGAATTCCGCAAATTGCTCTCTGATTCAATCCCGTGTTGAGTCAAGAATAAAATTATCAAAAAAAAAAAAAAAAAAAAAATTAATTAATTTCATGTTGTTTATGAGGTAGTATAAATGAAACTAAAATTCAAGTAAATCATGAAAATGACTTTCGCAAAATAATAAGCAAATTTGAGGCACTTAAAAAAAGTTTTTACACATACCAACTCAAGAGCAGTAAAGGTCTCCAGGTGGTGATTAAGGGAATTGATTCATGCGTAGACCCAGAGGAAATTAAATATTTCTTGGAAGAAAAAGGCTTCAAGATAAAACATGTGGCAAATATTAGAAATAGGGACAAAATTCCACAACCACTTTTTCGAGTTGAATTAGAGCCCGGCGACATTAAGTTAAAAAAAAACGAAACGCATCCCATTTATAGTGTGAAATATATTCTATACAGAAAAATCACAATTGAGGAGCCGCACAAAAAAAACGGACCTGTTCAGTGCTTAAACTGCCAAGAATTTGGCCATACCAAGGCATACTGCTACTTACCCCCTGTCTGCGTAGTATGTGGTGAACTACACGGTACAGTTTCTTGTGATAAGTCTAAAACCGATCCCAACGTAAAGAAATGTAGCAACTGTGGCGGTAATCACACTGCCAATTATAGAGGATGCCCAGTATATAATATTGTCAAGCAGACGGTTGGACCGAAAACAAATACCCCTCAAATGCAGGTTGCAAATCAGGTAAACACAAATGCAATTCAAGCCCCCCAGCCTAGTAATAACAGAACCTCTTACGCTAACGTCCTAAAATCAAACCATCAGCCAATGCAAGGTGCCTCGCCAAGTAATGATGAAACTCCGGTTTCTAATTTAAGTCGTTTAGAAATAACCATGGAAACATAAGTGCAAACAGTAAATAATTTTACGAACACAATGGGTAATATGATGCAGGAAATGCTTAGAATGCAATCGATGTTATTGCAAGCTGTACTTAACAAACCATGAACTGTTTAAAAATTTGTTTTTGGAACGCAAACGGCATCCGCCAACATAAAAATGAATTAGAATACTTTCTTAAAAATAAACAAATTGATGTCATGATGATTTCTGAAACTCATTTGACCTCAAGAAATACGTTTAAAATCAATGGTTATATACTATATGATACCAAGGACCCTCGAGATAGAGCTTGTGGAGGTTCTGCCATCTTAATAAAAAGGCCTTAAAAAAAGGTTATCTTGAAGGGGTTTTAAGAAAGGTATGTGAAAAGGCCTTTCGCCTTTCAGTTAATGGCTCTAAAAAAGCCTTTTGAACCATTCTTATACAAATGCCTTTGATTAAAGGTAATTTTGAAGGTTTGTCAAAAAGCCTTCAACTGCAGGCATTTAAGGAGGCCTGTAGAATGATCCCTGCTTATATGCTATCAAAAACAATTCATTTATAAATAATGGGTGCTTTTTTAGCTATTATCTTTTTGGCAACACTGGTTTTAACAGCTGACGCACGTTTCGTGTTTTGTTTCACTGTCAAACATCTTCAGTTTGTTCTATAATTTAAGCATAAATCGTCTTACAAACGAACAACGCTCGCAAATTATTGAATTTTATTATCAAAATGCGTGCTCTGTTTAGAAAGATCATCGCGCGCTTCTTCCATTTTATGGTCAGCTCATTTTTAGCTCAATGGGTACGTTAATAGCAGAATTGCCGATTTTGGAGTGAAGATCAGCCAGAAGCATTGCAAGAGCTACCAATGCATCCAGAAAAAGTCACAGTTTGGTGCGGTTTATGGGCTGGTGGCATCATTGGACCGTACTTCTTCAAAGATGATGCGAATCGTAACGTAACTGTGAATGGTGAGCGCTACCGTGAGATGATATCCAACTTTTTTTTGCCAAAATGCAAGAGCTTGACTTGCATGACATGTGGTTTTAACAAGACGGTGCCACATGCCACACAGCACGCTTACCAATGGACTTATTGAGAGGCGTACTTTTTATTTCACGTTCGGGACCGGTCAATTGGCCGCCTTCTTCCTTAATAAACAAAACTCAACTAAAACGATTTACATTTATTGTTTTTATTTTGTATTTTAAAATGTACCTACTATGTTACTTTTTTTTTAATAACGGGATCTGAATTCTTTCGCTTTGGCGAAAAAAACAAAACACAAAATGTTACTCTTTCTCTTTTCAACTTCAACTTAAATGATTTTCATTATTGTTTTCATTTGGAAGTTATTTTATTATGTAAGTATGTTACTTTGTTTTTGTAAAGGGATCTGAACTCTTTTGCTTTTGCTTGTGCAAAAAAAAAAAAAAAAACAAAACAAAAAATGTTACTCCTTCTTTTATCTCTTCTCATAGAAGCGAGTGTGGAAGGTGTATCTTATCTTTTATACCAAAGAGCCGAGGCCTTCCATGAGGCATTCTTTAGCAGTTACATAAGAATAGTTATTAAATCAAAAAATGTCTTCTGAGTTTTACCGCGGTTTAGTAGCATGAATATTTCAACAATTTGTTCAGTAATCTCAATTTTGTTTGATCATAATCACTGGTGAATGAACATGTCAATATTGTTTATCAATTACGTTGTTTTTGCAGTCCTTTACTAGATATTATGTGTTGATTTTTCTAAAAAGGGAAAAATTTAAAAATTTCGAGTTAATACCCTCTTCTGGAATAAATGAGATCTGAAAATTTGAAAAAGAATAAACAAAACAAAAGGAAAAAGTTTGCTTATTTTTTTAAAATTTATGATACAAATAAGAAAATGTCTTAAAGAAATGAGTTTTTCATATCGTCAAACGCATATTTCCAATGTCAAATTAAATTCATAAACAGCAGACTTTCAATTACATTTATTCAGAATATCATGATAAATTGTCATTCAAACTGTTTCTTTAATTTGTTTGAATGTTACTGCTGCACACTGATGACACCCACTAAATCCTCTTAGTACCATAATAATTGAAAAAAAAATAGTCTTGTCCACAGGTTGTAAGCTGTTTTGGAAAATCATTGTTCGAATTTTAAAAATTTATTGTTTGTATTAATAATATTTTCTTTTTTGCAACAAAAATAGCAATAAATTACTAAAAAAAGCCATTATATTTTACAAAAAAAATAATAATAATGCTATGCCCTGTACAATAAAGCATATGTATGACATTTATTTTTTTTTACTCAAAATAAATACACTTAATCTTCTTAAAAAATATAAAAATATTTGCAAATTTATTTAAGAGTTATTTGTGCTAAAATGAACATTTAAGGCAATGTTTTTAAATATACATATGAATTTGTTAAATTACCCAGACGGTTGATGTAAAATAAATTGTAATTCTTAGTTAAGGATTTGGGCCCATATTTAAACATTCGATATACAATTTAAAGGGCAATTTCAATCGATATCGAATGCCGTAATTTGGTCCCGGGTCTTGTTGATTGTCTTGTTGATTGGGATTCAAGAACAATTTTAGAAAAGATGTGCTCTATTTTCATCTGTCTTGCAACATTTAATTTTCACGCTAAAATAACAAATCAAGCCTATTTTCAATAAGATTAAGGCTGGCTCAATACAACAAGGTTATACGTAAATTTTTTTTTCGATTTTCAGGTAGTAACGTTTTTGGGTTGAATAGGACAATTTATGACTTTTAGTGTTGATACAGAGACGCCAGCAGGTCCTTGGCCTCCTTAAACAACCCAATAAAAAATGGAGCTTCCAACGAAGCAGGTTTGTAAGGGAGAAACATTAACGTTTCCCTTACCATTGCGCTTACGGAAGGCATGAATTTTATATGGCGAGTTCCCAGTTTGAAGCAATGCATTTTTGACACTTAAAGCGCATTATTCAGCGCATATAAAAATTGTTGGATGTAACGATCGGCCTTACACACTGAATGTTTTGATACAGTTATTTTTTAGTACTCTCCCTTACAAACCTGCTTCGTAGTAAGGGAATGCCGTAGCACTTGAAATGTTATTTTTGTTTATAAAAGTTATTGAGAGTTCTTTCACTTTCATAATTGTGCGCTTATGTTTTTAAATGTACCATTAGTGCTTCGCAAAATTATAAAATTTTTTATTGGGAACAGTGTTTCATAGTTGTGTGTTACATATGATCAAAAGTTCAGTAACAAAGTTGTATGTACTAAAATGAACAACGATAATAACTATGGATGCGATTTCCATGCAAATGCATGTTCTCTGTCGATAGTCTATGGACGATGTCGACCAATTATCTTTCCGAATCATTAAATATGCGTTAACATGGCATCGATTTGTTCTTGCATATTATTGCATATTTTGGCGAAAATGCTTTTTTTTGCATTTTAAGGTTTTAAATGCATATTTTTGTATTTTTAAAAGTTCTTAAAATATTTTTAAATACACAAAAAACCTTCCAAAACCTTTTAAATACACGATTTTCAAGAGCTTGACAAAAATCCTTCTATTTTTAACCGATGCAGCTTCTTACATGTTTAAGTCTTCCAAAATATTTTATCCAAAACTGTTGCAAGTTACTTGCTTGGCACAAGGGTAATACCGCGTTGCAGAAGAAATTAGAAGTCAATTCAATAATATTGCAATTTTTACTTAAATGTATCCCTTGATTTCCCTTCCACAGCAGCCAGTAGTAACCGATTGGGGGCTTGGCTAGAATCTTCAGAATTCTATAAAAAAAACTTTGATTAATTTAACAAGTGAGAAAGTATAGTCGGTCAAGCCCGACCATATGATACCCTACACCACAGTCTTTAAAAACACATCATGCTTATGTGTCCATATACATATGAATTTATCTATGTTAATAAACTTAATGAAAATCGGTTTGAAAGTTTGTGAGAGGCAGAAATTGGCCCCTACCTTTCCTTGTGGTCCTATTTTTGAAAAACTGCATAGCTTATGTGTCCATATAGATATGGACCTATCTATGTTTTAAATTTCATTAAAATCGGTTTGAGAGGCAGAAATTGCCCCTATCTCCCCTCGTGGTCCTATTTTTTAAAAAAATGCATACTTTTAGTCTCCATATAGATATGGTTCTATCTATGTTTTAAATTTCATTAAAATCGGTTTGATAGTTTCTAAGAGGAATAAATTTCCCCCTATCTTCCCTCGTGGTCCTACGATTCGGCCCATTTTCAATAGGCTTGGTCCTTGTGCCAATAAGAACCTTTTATCAAATTATCTCCAAAATTGCGACCTGTACTTTGCGAACAAGGTTACATGGACAGCCAGCCTGCCAGCCGGACGGACATCGTTAGTTCGACTATGAAAGTGATTCTCAGTCGATCGGTATGTTTTAAGGTGGTTCTAGGATCACTATTTTAAGGCGTTACACACATCAGCACAAATGCATAATACCCTCTCCACTATTGTGGTGTGGGTATAAAAATGTTCGAAGGGCTTGATGATACCGATGATTATGCAATTAAAAAAGTAAAAGAAATATTAAACTTAAATAAGATCAGAAGTCAATAAGCATTTGTTTATTTCAATTATGTAATTGATATTGCAGAAAGAAAAATTAACAATGTGGAACGCACAATTGCCCGACAAATTAAAAAAAAACATCCAAAACGTTTGGAAAAAAATCACGGATTTCAAAAAATAAATTTCAAATCTCTCATCTGGAATCAAAGTGAGAGCTGAAAATAAATTAGTCTAAAATGCATTGTCATTCTTCAAGTACAAGACGAAGTTTTACATTCAATACACCCAGAGAAAAAACATGTTTAAAAATGGTCACCTCCAACCAAACTATTTTTACAGAAAATGTTAAACATATTATGTTTAATATAACCATATAATTGTCAGCGGTAATCATATTATGGTTAAATTATGCCTCCATCAAGAAGCCCCAACCATATTATTGTTGCTTCCAAACATGTAATGAGCAATAATAACTAAAATTTGTTAAACACACAATAGCATGGTTGGTTTTCAACCATAGTATGTTGCTCTTGAAAAAGAGGAAAATACTATTGTAAATTTAAAACCAAATTATCATATTTAACAATCACATTTTTAGAAGCAACCTTAATATGGTTGTGGGTTCTTGATGGAGGACTAATTTAACTATAGTATGGTTGTCGCTGACAATTAGATGGTTATATTAACCATAATATGTTTAAAGTGTTCTTTAAAAATAGTTTGGTTGGAGGTGACCATATTTAAACATGTTTTTTCTCTACGTGTACTTATTTATTTTAAAAAACAAAAATTTAAATTAGTTATTAAAGCTTTTTAAAGATATTTGAATAGTAACCCAGCAAACAATATGAGTCCTAAAAGAGTCTTTTAGGACTCCTTTTTATGAGCAAAACAGAATATGAGCGTCTTAGGACTCCAAATTAAACGATTTGTATAGAAAATTGTGAGTCTTTTTGCTCACAAATCAACCATAACAACCTCTTAAAAGAGTCATAAAAGACGGATTTCGGAGCCAAAAAAGAGTGATAGAGGAGTGTTTCTTTTTCTTGAAATTAGGGGATTAATTTTATATGTAAATTTGTGCTTTTTAGATTTTAATGAAAAAGTTTTTTTAATATATGTTTTGTGCATGGAAATAACAATCATTTTAAACAAATTTCAACAGACAAAACCACCTACCTTTCTTCACTTTCTTCATTGTTTCACTTTGTAGATTCGTTGAATTCATTTATTTATTTACTACATTTATTATTTGGGCTGAACATCTCTTTTCGCCAGTTGTTGGATACATTTTATCTTTTTATTTAAAAACACAGAAATAAACTTACTTTTTGCACAATTTCTCAAAGATTTTATCAAAACCACAATCGAACAGCGCAAAATGATCACAATAATGACAGACAAACGCAAACAATTTAAATTATCAAGAAAAAGAAATCAAACTACTGTTGCTCCTCAGAAAACCCTCATAAATAAGAGTTTTCTAGGAGTGTGCTCCTAAATTGCTCATAAAAATGAGTCTTTTCGGAGTCCTGAATTCTACAGGCTCCGAAATCAATCAGAATTGCTCATAAATTAGGGTAATCATAAAACCCTCAAGAAAAGGAATCTTTTAAGAGTCATATTTAGGAGCGCTCCGAAAATTGTTTGGTGGAAATAGACTGAATTTTATATACATATATTGGTTTTTGTGTAGAATTAAAAAACGATTTTTTATGGAAATATTTCAAGTTTTTAGTGCATATTTTTGTTTTTTTTAGTGCATTTTATTGTGCCTGAAAATCTCAGCCTAATAATAATTTTTCAAAATTCTGAATCATTGATTATAGCACTTTAAGTGTGCCAGGTATTATGCTTTTGTAATGATGTGTGTGACAAACAAAAAAAAAAAAAAATTGGTTCAGGACCCAACTTAATCAATCTAATCGAAACCGGAAGAAAACGAAACTATATCAGGGGTGTGTGTACTGGAAATCAAAACGTAAAACGCAAGAATTTTAAAAGTTATTTTTTAATAAGATTTCAGTAATAAAAGAATTTTATGACAAATATTTCTCTACTAAACAGAATTTTATAACAAAAATTAAAGTGTATTAAAATCAACTTCTTAATTCTTTCGTTTTTTGTTTTCGATTTTCAGCTCACCCCTGTAAATGAAGCTCGGCCGAACAGCTGAGTATTCATTCTTTTTTCCTTTTTTTTTATAAATTTTAAACTGCCCTGTCATTATGTTTTCCTTTCAACTGAATATTTTTTAGTTGCGGTTAAAATGCCAATATTTAAATTTATTTGCATTTATGTCATATTTACTGCAGAATTGTGCAGTTCAAAAATTAATTGCGATTAAGTTCGTTTTGGCATTTATTTAAGTTTTGCTGTAATTTAATTTATTGGCATAAACTTAGTTGGTTTGTTTTAATCTACAGCCTTTAAATGGGGCTTTAAATTTATGATCTTTTGTTAAGGACCATTAGAAAGAATTTACAAAGAAATTATGGCTAATATATCCAGTTTAATTTCAGTTTTAACAAAGAAAAGAAAAATAAAAAACCACTTTGGTTTATGCTTTAAAGTTTGAAAAAGAAGACATTTTCAACTTTAAACTTAAACGAGATACATGAAAAAGTGTTAAAGAAAATAAACATAAGAAATTAAATGAACTTTAATTTTCAAGACAAAGTCTTCATGAAAAATACGAACAGTAGATATAAAGAAGAAACATGTAAGCAAAATTAAAAATTGATGATCAATTACAGCAAATTAAGATATTCTTATACCATTTGTTAAAGACTGACATTTGACTATAGACTGACAGGCGCTGCAGTGGCGCAAGCGGTAGAACGGTAAAGAATTCTGATGTCGTTAAACTGGAAACATGTTAAAGCGACCTCAGGGCAATTTAAATGGAAATTTCGATCCATATCGAATTCCGCAAATTGCTCTCTGATTCAATCCCGTGTTGAGTCAAGAATAAAATTATCAAAAAAAAAAAAAAAAAAAAAAATTAATTAATTTCATGTTGTTTATGAGGTAGTATAAATGAAACTAAAATTCAAGTAAATCATGAAAATGACTTTCGCAAAATAATAAGCAAATTTGAGGCACTTAAAAAAAGTTTTTACACATACCAACTCAAGAGCAGTAAAGGTCTCCAGGTGGTGATTAAGGGAATTGATTCATGCGTAGACCCAGAGGAAATTAAATATTTCTTGGAAGAAAAAGGCTTCAAGATAAAACATGTGGCAAATATTAGAAATAGGGACAAAATTCCACAACCACTTTTTCGAGTTGAATTAGAGCCCGGCGACATTAAGTTAAAAAAAAACGAAACGCATCCCATTTATAGTGTGAAATATATTCTATACAGAAAAATCACAATTGAGGAGCCGCACAAAAAAAACGGACCTGTTCAGTGCTTAAACTGCCAAGAATTTGGCCATACCAAGGCATACTGCTACTTACCCCCTGTCTGCGTAGTATGTGGTGAACTACACGGTACAGTTTCTTGTGATAAGTCTAAAACCGATCCCAACGTAAAGAAATGTAGCAACTGTGGCGGTAATCACACTGCCAATTATAGAGGATGCCCAGTATATAATATTGTCAAGCAGACGGTTGGACCGAAAACAAATACCCCTCAAATGCAGGTTGCAAATCAGGTAAACACAAATGCAATTCAAGCCCCCCAGCCTAGTAATAACAGAAGCTCTTACGCTAACGTCCTAAAATCAAACCATCAGCCAATGCAAGGTGCCTCGCCAAGTAATGATGAAACTCCGGTTTCTAATTTAAGTCGTTTAGAAAAAACCATGGAAACATTAGAGCAAACAGTAAATAATTTTACGAACACAATGGGTAATATGATGCAGGAAATGCTTAGAATGCAATCGATGTTATTGCAAGCTGTACTTAACAAACCATGAACTGTTTAAAAATTTGTTTTTGGAACGCAAACGGCATCCGCCAACATAAAAATGAATTAGAATACTTTCTTAAAAATAAACAAATTGATGTCATGATGATTTCTGAAACTCATTTGACCTCAAGAAATACGTTTAAAATCAATGGTTATATACTATATGATACCAAGGACCCTCGAGATAGAGCTTGTGGAGGTTCTGCCATCTTAATAAAAACTCAAGTCAAACACTACATTATGTGTGATCACCGTGAAGACTATCTGCAAGCAACGACTATTTGTGTTGAGGAGCTAAATCGAAACATAGTAATTTCTTCTTTATACTCTCCACCTAGATTTTCCATATCATAAGGCCAATATTATAAATATTATAAATCATTAGGACCCTGTTTTCTGGCCGCTGGCGATTATAACGCTAAACATACCTTCTGGGGGTCACGACTTATAACACCAAAAGGTCGTGTTTTGTTTAACACAATCTCTAAAATGGGTTTAAATGTGGTCGCGAGCGGACAACCAACATATTGGCCTACTGATCAGCAAAAAATTCCAGATGATATCGACTTTGGCGTGGTTAAAAACATCCCCACAGAAACGATTCATGTTGAAGCTTCCTTAGAATTATCATCCGACCACACACCTACAATTGTTACTATATCGAACCCAAATTGAATTGTATTTCCGTCAGGTTACTTAGCGACGCCAGCCACACAAATAAATTGGTTAAAATATAAAAAATTTCTCAGTGCCCATTGCACAAAAAATATTCCGCTTGGTACACCGGAGAATGTGGATCTCTCTCTTGTTAACTTTGACAGTTATCTTAAACTAGCTGTTCAACACTCCAGCGTTACCCCCAAAAAAATTTAAAATAATAAAATATGTTCTTCAGATGTCGAGCGGCTCTTGACTGAAAAAAGGAGAGTTCGAAGAGAGTGGCAACTTTACAGATCCCCGCAACTTAAGATTTTATTAAAAGAATGCACAAAAAGGCTAAGAAAGTTACTACAGAATCAGAAAACGGCTTCTCTAGAAAAATATCTTAAGGAACTTGATGCAACCCCACAATCTGACTACTCATTATGGCGTGCAGCTAGAAATCTAAAAAGGCCAGTTATATCTTAGCCACCATTAAGAAACTTGAATGGTAGTTGGGCAAGAAACGATATTGAAAAAGGAAATCTTTTTGTTAGTCATTTGAAAAACGCATTTACACCAAATATATTTCACAATATTGCGGTCGAGTTACCACCTGTTGCTGCTAGAGCAGCTATTCCCCTCAGATTTGAGTTAAGAGAAATCGAAAAGGCTATTTGTGACTTAAACACTAAGAAGGCACCTGGTATTGATAAAATCAGTAATAAAATGCTTTTGGAGCTACCTCGCATAGCAAAGAAAATTATTCTTTTTATTTTTAATGCTATTTTACGCCTTGAATACTATCCTCAAAAATGGAAGGTTTCCTTAGTTACCATGATACCAAAGCCAGGTAAAGATCATACAAAAGTTGAGTCTTATAGACCTATTAGCTTATTATCAAATATGTCAAAGCTGTTTGAGAAATTATTAGTTTCAAAATTAACACCAATTTTAAGTGAAAATAGATGTATTCCAAACCATCAGTTCGGATTTAGAAGAAAACACAGCACAATCGAGCAGACTCATCGAATAGTAAATGTCATAAGAAAAGCATTTGAAGAAAAGAAATATTGCTCAGCACTCTTCATCGATGTTTCGCAAGCTTTTGACAAAGTCTGACATGAAGGCTTATTACACAAATTGAAGCAAAATTTACCAGCAAACACACACAAGCTGCTAGAAAGCTACTTAGTCGGTCGTCAATTTATTATTAAAGAAGGAAATTTCTTAAGTTCACCTCAGCCCATTGCCGCTGGAGTCCCACAAGGCAGCATCCTGGGCCCCCTATTATACTTAATTTATACTTCGGACATGTCAACAAGCAACTACACACAAACTTCAACATTTGCAGACGATACAGCTTTTCTAAGCGTCCACGAAAATCGTTATGAAGCATCGCGTTACTTACAGCATCATGTATTTCAACTAGAAATATGGTTAAGACAATGGAGGATAATGGTCAATGAGCAAAAATGCGTACATATAACCTTCACTTTTCGCCGGGAATCTTGCCCCCCTATGACAATCAATAATCAAATAATTCCTCAACATTCGCATGTAAAATATCTCGGTATACATCTGGATCGGCGATTAACGTGGAAATGCCATATAGAGGCAAAATTAACTCAAATGAAACTAAAAGCCATTCAAATTCATTGGCTTATTGGAAGAAATTCTGTCCTTAGTCTCGATTGCAAGCTTCTACTTTACAACTCTATCTTAAAGCCTATCTGGTGCTACGGTATTCAACTATGGGGCACTGCCTCGGCCTCTAATATCGACAAAATGCAAAGGCGCCAAAATAAACTTCTTCGAATAATCACAGCCGCTCCCTGGTATGTTAAAAACTCAAACATTCATAAGGATCTCAATGTGCCATTAGTGAAATCTATGATTACAAAATATGCAATAAAATATTTAAAAAGGCTTGAACAACACCCAAATCCACTAGCTCGAAATATTTTAAATCATGGCGGCCACACTCGCTTAAGAAGAAGAGACACTGCAGCACTTACCCAATTAGATGAGCGATAAACACCTATAAAAGTGAACATAACCCGTGATGAAGAAAATTTTGTCTGGCACTGGCAGGAGATAAAATAACGTATTAGGTTAAGATTTGATTAATTATTGTTAGTTCATATTTAATATATGAAGATTCAATAAAAAATAATGACAAAAAAAAAAAAAAAAAAAAAAATGTAAATTCCTTTCTTCTTTCTTGAAAATTAAATTTTAAACATTTCAATTGAAAACCCACAGATCAATTAAAAATCACAATTGTTGTTTGGTTACATTTTTGATTTAAGTCCACAGATGTGAATGAAATCGCTAATATAAAAAATAAATCATTTTCAAAGCCCCCATTTTCATGAGAAATTTAATAAAATGCTTTTCAAATCAATAATGTTTATTTCTCCAAAAAACATGGCGCAAGTTTCTTATCAAAATTATTGATTGCCACAGTAATTTTACATGATTGGCCTTTTAATCAGCCATAAAATCCTACATTTACCTTAGTGGTTTTTCGTCTGAAAAGAAAAGCTCACACATTATTCAAATGAAAAGAAAAAAAAATTAAACATTAAAAAAATATTCGTCTAAATCAAAGAACATCCCTTTTGTCACATGGTGCGTATGAGCGATACGCATTTATTTAAAAATACAATTTATTCATCATACGTCTAGTTGAACGTCTGGTGTTTTAAATATTTATTGCATACATATTTTGCAAATTAACCTTAGAACAACAATCGTCGTCAAATCTAAGAAAATTCAAATCAACAATATTCATAAAAATATTTTTAAGCTAAAAATGGAATTTTCTATAGCAATTTTACTTAATAAATAAACGTTTGTTAAATAATGGTTTATGAACACGGGGTTAAGATTTTAAGGCTATAAGATTCGCAGGGCGACGAAACTTTGCTCTACAAAAATTTAATATATATTTAAAAAAAAAAAATGTTGCTCTTATCTACAAATTCACTCATACAAACACATGTAGTATATTTGTGTATATTTCCGCTTGAGTTTTGCAAAATGTCTTTAATGAACTTTTTCAAAATAAAATGCTTTACACCTACACCTTTAAGAATGAAATCCAATTTCCTATACACTAATACACATGCAGCTACATACATAACTTGAAGTGTACGACCGTAGCCACTTTTCCAAACCGAGCCATAAATCGAACCTGAATTGTGGTAGATATTTAAGACCGAACCCGAACTTACACCGAACCTAAAACGAAATTTTTTTTCTGTTGAATGCAATCAATTTAAATTTTTTTAAGGTTTTATTTTAACGATTTTCTATCATTTAAAAAGTCTCCAAAACAATGATGTTATTATTATTTATAAATTAAATTAAAATTAAAAAAAAGGAAAAAACAGAAAAATGTGCTTTGGACTTCAAGGAGAATTTTTGACAAAAAGTACAAAAACTCATAAGTAAGGAAGAACATGTAAATCAATAAAAATAGATAATCATTCAATGCAAATTTTGATCTAATAAAAGGTGTTATACAATTTGGTTCAAAGACTGCCAGCAGTCGTCAATGGCTGTGAGTGGTAAACGGCAAAACCCTCTGAAGAGATTGAGTGGTTGCAATTGAAACATGTAAAAGTAACCTGTCCGTGAAAGCCTGGGTTCGATTTCCGCGGCAGTCAAGTAGGAAATATTATCAATAAATTTTTATTAATTTCATTTTGTAAAATTTCTTTCTTCATAAAAAATAATTTAATGTTTAAAATTTGTAAATTTTATGAACTTTAGCCTGATTAAAATATCAAAATTTGGTTTAAAAACCATAAACAGTTCAACAAAATAACCACACTAATAATTACACTGTGCAACAACAACAAAAAAAAAACCAGCCTCAATTATTGTAACGCGAAATGAAACTAGGCTATTGGTAGACCAAATCTGCCACAGGGTTTTAAAAAAGTTATCTCGGGTTCCCTAACCTCCGATCCTTTAAATTTTTCGAAAACCCGTTTTACATACATTGCACGAGTTTTTGGTCTTAGAAGACCCCTAGTGAAATTTTGAACTTTTTAACCCTCTAAAGTGCCGTTTTAGTATACTTTTGAGTGGAAGTTAAAAAAAAGAACAAAATTACCCCTAAAAATGAGTGTTAGAGGGTTAATACATTCTAAGAAACGAAGGCTTTCGAAATAGTCTTTTAGCTCATAAGAACATTTAGTACATATATTTTTTTTGACTTATACCAAACGCCTTTTAAAAAAATTCAAAAACTTTAGGAGCCTATATTTCGCTTACTTTTCAAAACTCTTTTTCGTTGCAAGTCTTGAGGCTGGCGGCGATGACCTGAATTTCGTTGCACTGTGTTATTAATAAATTGTTTTATTTCCAATTGGAGCAAAAATTTGCCATACGGCAAAGTAGCCACAACCCACCACATGGCCTCTTAAAGTTCGGTGTTTGACGAAACGCCGAACATCAAACAAACATTGATTTTTTTGCTAACTCCTTTACCGAACTCTACATTCGGTCGGAACTTTTTATCTACTTTTTATCTTTTCTGTGTTAAGTTAATAGACAAAAACGCCACATGTCACCAAGAAACTGCTAAAATTGTCTGCGCCTTCGCGTTTGCTACATTATATTGTATAAGCAACAATAAACTCTTAAAATACAAAACGAAACCATTTTTATAAATTTTACAAAACGTTACTTTTTTTTGTTTTTCTTATTTCTGAAACACATGCAAAAGGCAGGTTAAGACGTATTTAGACATCATTGTGAAAAACAATTCTGTATTTTTCCAAAATTTTCATTAAAACTTAAAAATATCAATAAAAATGGAGCTTCAAACGAAGCGGGTTTGCGTGAATTCCTTATTGCAAATTTTCACTTTGAAGCAATAAATTTTTTATACAAAAAGTGGTGAATTCAACGCTTAAAAAAAACTGTGTAAATGTAAAGCAGAGACCCGAAATTTTTTATTTCCATATCAAATAAATATCTTTGTTGATAAAAATATATTTTCATTTGTTGGAAGAAATCAAACATTGATATTTCTTTTCAAATATAAATGTCCATCATGAAAATAATCGATAAATATCAAAAAAAAAAAAAAAAAAAAAAATAAAAAATTGTCAAATAATTATTTTCTTAACATTTTCCAATTTTTTTTTTTCTAAACAAAAAATTTTTATAAAAAGTTTGTGGTGTTCATCTGTGTGCATCGACGTATCGGCCAGTTCCATTACACTGCTTTACAAATTTTTAATTTGGAAAAATACCAAGAACACCACATGTCTAGATAAGTTAATTGGGACCTCCTGAACACGAAAATCGCTGTGATTTTTTTTCCTAAGTACGGTGTATGGTCCCACTCAAACCCTTGTGGAGCCCAACCAAAAAGTCCGATCGAAATAAATGGCATATCATTGGAAAGGTAATCGAATGCCTATTCCATCGATATGCTACAAATTTTTATCTGATAAGAAATGGCTGAGAAATGGCACCTCAAAGTTCAAAAATGTAAATTTTTTACGTTTTTTTCAAAATTTTTCATTTTCATTTCGTTTTTTTACTACGTTATATTAAATATCTGGAATGTTTTATTTCTTAACCAAATAGTATATTTAATTTCCAACATTTTGAGCGTAATTTGAAAAAAATCGGATAAAAATAAAGTATTTATTATGGATTTTGTGGAACAACAATATTTTCATCTCATATAAAATTCCGTGTTTTTTAAATCCATCAGTTTGGTAATTAAATATACTATTTGGTTAAGAAATAAAACATTCCAGATATTTAATATAACTTAGTAAAAAAACGAAATGAAAATGAAAAATTTTGAAAAAAACGTAAAAAATTGACATTTTTTGAACTTTGAGGTGCCATTACTCAGCCATTTCTTATCAGATAAAAATTTGTAGCATATCGATGGAATAGGCATTCGATTACCTTTCCAACGATATGCCATTTATTTGGACTTTTTGGTTGGGCTCAACAAGGGTTTGAGTGGGACCATACACCGAAAAACACAAAAGTACCGTTATCTAAAAAACGGTACTTAGGAAAAAAAATGACAGCGATTTACGTGTTCAGGAGGTCCCAATTAACTTATCTAGGCATGTGGTGTTCTTGGTATTTTTTGGCTGTAAACCAGTATTATAGAGTAAAAACGGCTGGCCCGATTTTATTTTATTTCGTTTATTTGAAAGATCCCGATCGAGAGTGTTCTTATCATTGTTTGAAGAAAATCAGTACAACCGATTTTAAGTTATCTCCTCTTTTCTAGCTGTATCCTCTTGAACATGCATGTATGTGGCACCCTTGCTCCCAAATGCCTATATCGTCTTTAATTTAGTTTTTAAGCTATCAGTAAGTTGTGAAAACGGGCTTAAATGTATTTGTATTCTCAGCAGACATTAAAAACTTAGTCAGCCATATTGTATCTAAAGTGACGTCGCTTTATTTTTCGAGTTGTTCTTAGCAAGCC
This sequence comes from Pollenia angustigena, assembly GCA_930367215.1. Lineage (NCBI taxonomy): Eukaryota > Metazoa > Arthropoda > Insecta > Diptera > Polleniidae > Pollenia > Pollenia angustigena. The sequence goes on from OV884056.1 coordinate 75,867,448, forward strand.
CTTTATTTTGATACCCATTTTTTAAAATATTATTAAAAATAACTAGTCCGCATTTTGTGTTTGCCCGCAATATTGGATTTAGAGTGGCCACTTTATCTTTCGAGTTGTTCTTAGCAAGCCCTTAAATTTGATATCCATATTGTAGAAGTGCAATACAAATAACTAGTCCGCCATGTTGTGCGTGGCCGCCATATTGGATTTAGAGTGGCCACTTTATTTTTCGAGTTGTTCTTAGCAAGCCCTTTAATTTGATACCCTTAATGTAGAAGTGCATTGCAAATAACTAGTCTACCATGTTGTTTGTGCCTTCCATATTGGATTTAGAGTCCCCACTTTATCTTTCGAGTTGCTCTTAGCAAGCCATTTCATTTGATATTCATATCGTAGAAGTGTAATAAAAATAACTTGTCCGCCATGTTGTGCGTGGCTGCCATATTGGATTAAGAATGACGTCACACAGTTAACCATGCATTGTCATGCAAACTGAACGTGTATACAAAATTTCAGCTCAATCCGTTGAATATAACTGCTGCCAAATTGAGTTGTAAGTTAAATAAAAGCTTTGAATTTTGTATCATAACCGAATCTTTTTGGAGTCAGCTTCAAGAGCAAAAAATACAGCATATGACCTAAATTTTCGATCTTAAATGATATTCACGTTGTGAGAAAATGATACCCGTTTTGATGAATCAGTTCAAAGAATCATTTATGATACAATTTTTTGAATCCTTTATGAAAATATAAAAGAATCAAATGTGAATCTATTTTCAGTCGTTCTAGTTATAAATCTATTTTGAATTCAAAACATTTAGAAATCATTTTTTGGACATATAAATGAATCATCATGTATGAATTCTATTTCCATCGATCAAGTGATAAATCGGGTTTATTATCATCAAAAGTGATCTGAGAAGACTTATTTGGGTGATTTTTGCTTATCTTTATATCAACTTTTTTAAGGCTTTTACCGATGTTTATATATGTTTGGAAATCAGTCTAAAGGAGATAAGAAATGTAATCAAACACTTTTTAAATCAGTAAAAACTTAAGTTAAATTACTATCCCCATTTTTGTCACGATTTAAAGATTAATCAGCGATTTGTGATGACTTTTCAAAGCAAAGGCCAAATTGGAAAGACTTTTTAGGGTTAAACTGTTTGTTGTTAGGATATGTGTAGGTATATGTTTGTTTAAGTCTACATGTGTCTGGGTTGGCAGCACATCATTTTTTGGTTTTGTTTTTTCATAATCCTAATGGAAGGTCGTGTATAGACGTGTAAACAGCGTACAAACAAAACTCTTAACGAAAAGGCTAAAACCCTTAAAAATATAAATTAAATTCATTAAAATAAACAGAAATAATATTTTTTTTTTTTTTGAAAACCCTAAAAAAATATAAAAAGAAACACGCAAAGAAAAAAAATGGTTGTGGTAAACATATTCTAAGAGTAAGATATTTTTATAAGATTCATTATTGTAGTCACCATATTACGATTATTTCTGAATCATATTCGAAATATTACATCATAATGTTCTTCTCTTAATCATATTATTTTCCTGTTAGTCATAAAACGTTAAGAAGCAATCAAAATTTTTTCATGGTGATCATAATAAGTTAAGAAGTAATCATATTATGATATAATTATATTATACACAATTAGAAGTTATCATATTATGATACAGTGGTGCTGTCAGAACAATGGCGCTAACAAAATATTATTAGAGAAAACATATTTTGATTGCATCTTAAATATATTTTGATAAATGTATAGAAAGTTATCATGCTATAGCTATTAAATATCATGATATGGTTGTTAGTAATAATGCGATAAACATTGATATGATTACAGTAACTATAACATTGCTGATATTAAATAACAATAACAATTTTGTTTGTAAGACAACAAAATATTGTTACAATAAACATAGTGTAGTCGCCGTTACCATGCCCAACCATATTTTTTCTCTGCATGAATGATCTATGACAATTACGTCTTCGGTGGCATACCTCAATTCGATGACCCATACTTTTATGTTTTTGGGACATAATTGTAATTCGATGTCGTTAATATGCCGAATTATCTCATCTTTTAGCTCTTGAATCGTTCTTGGCTTATTGACGTACACTTTTTCTTTTAAATATCCCCAAAGAAAGTAGTCCAACGGTGTCAAATCACTTGATCGTGACGGCCAATTAACATCGCCACGACATTGAATTTCTCGCGGGAAAAAGCCATTGTTTTATTTGGCTATGTGGCAAGTGACAACTTCTTAATGGAACCACAATTTCCTCAATTTCTGGCCACAAGAAGTCCGATATCATCTCGCGATAGCGATCACCATTCGCGGTTACTCCTTGGCCGACCTCATTTTTGAAGAAATAAGGACCGATGACGTCGCCTGCCCATAAACCGCAGCAAACAATAACTCTTTGTGTATGCATCGGTCTTTCAACTATAACTCGTGGATTCTCATTTGCCCAAATCCGGCAATTCTGCTTGTTAACGAACCCACAAAAACCAACGCCCATTTTCGTAAAAGGCTTCAACAATCTTAACGCACTGTCCAATTCTGGACCTGTCCGTGGTTGAATTTATCAAACACTAAAACAAAGAAATGCGAAATTAAGTTGGGCAAAAAACTTTAAGTTAAGGGCCAAATACACTTGTCAAGTGCTTTTCCAGCAGGCGAATTAACACGTGTACGTGTGCTGGACCTTATATTCGCCGTCGTATCAAAATTTTTTAATTTTCCATCCAGCATTGTCGGTGTGACACATTCAAATACATTTTCACTAATACTACCACAATGCTTGATTTGTATTTTAATCAGTGGGGCTTTAAGGAATGACTCACAATTAACATCCTGCTTTATGGTTGGACCACTCTTTATTTCTACAAACATGCTTTTAATATTCATTCAAACTAACAAATTAACAACTTTAAACGTTTGTACAAACGTTACATTTTCACATGTCTGCCAAGCCATTTGTGTGGTTTATTTGGCCCTTAAATGTGTGTTTGTAATACTCTTCATTAAAGTTGGAAAGGAAATAAAAACCTAAACCCTAAATACTTATCGCACCATTTTAATAACTTTAGAAGGCCAAATCTTTTTTAAAATATCATTACAGGGCTTGGAGCTAAGACGAGCCAAGTCAAAAAGAAAACTCGATAATATTTTGAGTTTGAGTAAGTCAACTGCCATTCATTTCGGGGTGATTACTCCGTTACAGAGCTAGATAGAGTTTAACTTTGTGTAGAATTTCGCACTAGTTTTTAAAAACATATCGTTCCTCAAATGCAACATACTCTAAATATAATATTGGACTACGTGGTCCATTGTGGAATGGACTACTTACAACATGGTCCAATGTACTGTAGTATGGACCATGTTATAAGAAATTAACATGCAGTGCTGCCAACAACTGCATGATGTATACTTTTCTATTGTACAGTAGTGCTGGGATACTATCGATATTTTCAACTATCGATATTTTCAACTATCGATATTTATCGATAGTTCAGATTTCACTATCGATATATCGATATTACTATCGACTGAATGTTTGTACTTGTGCAGGAAAACTTTAATTATTTTTTTATAAGGCTACAGTTCGTTGTTTTTATCACTTTATTATACCCACACCACAATAGTGGAGAGGGTATTATGCATTTGTGCTGATGTGTGTAACGCCTTAAAATATTGGTCCTAGACCCACCTTAAAGTTACCGATCGTCTTAGAATCACTTTCTGAGTCGAACTAACGATGTCCGTTGAAAATGAAAATGGGCCGAATCGTAGGACCACGAGGGAAGATAGGGGGAAATTTTTTCCTCTCAGAAACTATCAAACCGATTTCAATTAAATTTAAAACATAGATAGAACCATATCTATATGGGAACAAAATGTATGCATTTTTTAAAAAATAGGACCACGAGGGGAGATAGGGGGCAATTTCTGCCTCTCACATAGATAGATAGATCCATATCTATATGGACACATTAGCTATACAGTTTTTCAAAAATAGGACCACAAGGGGAGGTAGGGGGCAATTTCTGCCTCTCACAAACTTTTAAACCGATTTTCATGGAGTTTATAAGATTAGATAAATCTATATTTATATGGACACAAAAGCATGATGTGTTTTTAAATACTGTGGTGTAGGGTATCATATGGTCGGGCTTGACCGACTGTACTTTCTTACATGTTAACTATATACGTTAGAGCGACTCAAGTTGTATGGAAGCAAAATTCGTGCTCGATGTACCCTCCTAAAAATTAACATTGGACTTTTTTAAGATGACAATTTAAATATTTCGGCTCCAGTTTTGACCTCTAGTGAGCTGGACCAGTTTGAAAAAGTGTATATTTTTGCATGTTTTGTTAATTAAAGAATCTGTTTCCTTACCAACATATACAAATTGGGTATCGTAAGAAAGGGTTTTTAAGGCGCGTCCAACTGTATATACAATTTGTCCAAGGACGATCATCCATGTTCTTTTTTAAAGGATTTTCTGTAAAAAAACCGGTTTTTGAATTTTTTGTAAGGGGTTGTTAGTCGATTTATTTAAATACGTGTCTAAGCTTTTTTGAAATTCGTGCTAGTTCGTGTTTTGACAAAAATGCAATGGGGTGGTAACCCTTCGTTTCAAATAGGGCAATATGGGTATCAAATTTTATCTTTTGGCAAGTATATCATCTTTGTATGTAAATAATTTAGATTTTTGCAAATTAGTTGCATTTTACACGGTGCTCTGCACAGAAAAATTTTTCTGCGCCAGTAAAATAATTTATCAAAAATAAAATCAGTTTTAATTAAATATTCAACCAGGTTAATTAAATATTTAATCAAGTGAATTAAACGTTTAATTGAAATATTGTCAATTAAACATTTAATACACTTGATTAAAATTTTAATTCACCTGATTAAATATTTAATTCAAACCGATTTTTTTTAATTAATTCTTTTACTGGCGCAAAAATTTTTTTCTGTGTGGAATATATACTTTTTTTGGTGAGTCGCTCTAATATACGCACGTTTTATTAGATGGCAGTTTTTTAAAAATTGATAAGTACCTTTCTGAAGGAACCGAAGTAACAGGGACTATAAGATATTCCATTGCAACTTTAGAAAATTTTCTAAATTCTAAACCCGAAAAGGTAATCAATCTAGCGGACTTATCTTCTAATGGTCGTTCATTGTTTTGTCTTATGCCTGCAATTGCATTTGGATTTGCATTTTTTGTTACAACATTACAAAAATATTTGACATTTCAGTCCCTATATGAACATGTACAAATTTCGACTTAAAGGCCTTAAATTAGCAGTAAAAAGCACTGCTAAGCAATCCATACCACTTGCCATTCTTGTTGTTTGTATTCATTGCTGTAATTCAACGCGAATTAATAATAGCAAGTTAAAATTTGCGGCAAAAAACTGTGTGTATAGCTGCTGTTAGATGTCTTCATATCTGTATTTTAAATAATAAAAATATCGATATTTTCAATATTTCCAGACTATCGATAATATTGATAGTCTATCGATAGTTTCCCAGCACTATTGTACAGTATTACACATTGGTAGCCCTGATGGAGTCCATTTATGATTGTTTATTAAAAAGTGAAAGTCTGTGAAATTGGTGGAAAAAAGGTAAAAAATTTAAAATACCAAGTAAATATATTTAATAATAGCAATAATAGAATACAGTACACACCATAAAAGGCGATTAGTAAAAAATGAAAAAGTAAAATGCTTAAACTACCCCTCCATACTGTAGTAACATGGAGTACTTTTAAAACTAACCAACTTTAGTACTCCATGGAGTGTTTTAGGGACTACTTCGGTGGGTTATATGGTCCCCTCCTAAGACATCGTAATGTTAAATGGACCACATTTTACCCATATATTTGGAGTAGTTTTGGAGTACTCCTACTCCTTTATGGACTACTATTTACATGCATGTATGGAATAGTTACGTTATCTGCAGTGTAGTCACATCTTGAAAAAAAAACTAAAAACTTAAAGCGTAATTTTGTTATAGTTGGAGCCTAAACAATTAACAAAGCAAAATTTGTTGCTTCAAAAGACTTTAAAATTTAATTTTTTTATTCAAAAAAAGGAGTTAGCAAATTTTTGGCTGTAAAAATAAAACATTGTTTTATATTTTCTATTTAAGTTAACACACTACACCTCAACCAACATGGCTGAGTGCAACGACGCAACTTGTACACGCGCATACTATAAATTGCCAATAGGCAATTCTTATTGACAAGTGTGTTGTAATGCGAAACCCTGCTTGCGCTTGCATGGCGAATAAAGGGGTTCTACATACCCATTAATTTAAGTTGGAATAAGCATTTCTATTAATTAAATGAAAGTTTTTTTTTTTAATAATTCGCGACTTTAGGACAACAAGGTTCTAACTTACGTGTAGCTTATTTTATATATTTAGTCAATGGAGAAACTCCTTTCAGCCAAAAATTACAATACATTCAAAAATTTTACAAACAAATTTAACATCATCTTTTTAAATATAAAATTAAATTAAATTTAGTTGGAAAAAGGACCTTGTAGTTCTAAAGGTCGCGAATTTAAAGACTTTTTGAAATCAATTCAATTCGAGTTGTGATTAAGGCCCGTTGGGTGGCCTGACCCTACCTATTTAAAATCAATAAATCTTCCTTGATTTACTTTTATTATACTGCCAAAATTAACAACACGTGTTGATAAAATTATAAGCACAAAGTCATATTTTTAACGGTCGATTGCCTTTATTATAAGCAATGTTTTTAATTAAGATTTTCAAAAAGAAAAAAAAAATTGCTTTTCTACTTAAATGCATCCTTAAGAAATTGCTTTTCTTTTTCTTAAGAAGGCTGATAAGAAATCTCATAAGATTTCAACTTGTAGGCACGTGCATCTTCAAGATAAAAAGTTATTGAAAAGAAAAATAAGAAATATATAAATTTAAAGAAGATTAAGAAATCATTACAATTTAAAGAAGTCAGTAAAAAATTCTTTAAAAAAACAAGCCTTTTCTTTTAATACGACAACACTTACCAAATAAAAGTCTAGGGACTCCTTTGAATAACTAAAAAAAGAGGCTTAGGCTCTCAAACGTTTTAGTTTCCCTTGAAAATCGCCATCGATTTAAATTCCACGTGATTTCAATTTCCAGAGCATAGCCGATTCTTGTTTTATTTTTAAGTTGTGTTTGATAATGTGTGTTAGTGGGTGAGGGGTCTTAGACACTACAGTATGTGAGGTAAAAGGTATTTTAGATTTAACCAAATCCCTCTGAAGAATTTGTGTGGTTATAATCACAACGTCAGGCCAACATATCCGTGAAGGCCTGGGTTAAATTCCCAGTTCAGTCAAGAATACGAAATTATAATAAATTTTAATTTATAATTCATGCTGATTAAAATATCAAAATTAGGATTAAAAAATCACAAACAGTTCAACAAAATAACCACAATACTAATTACCCTACGCCACAAAAACAAATTAACTCGAAAACGCTTCTTGAGAAAAATAAATGAATGCCGAATTCGTGTTCAAAAGCCTCTATTTAGCCTAGAAAATATCTAATTTTGAGGTTATGGCAAAAAGTTAAAAATTTGTGAACCAGTGTTATTATTAAAAGCTGGGCACGAGCTCTATGTTTACATTTGCCCTTCAAGTTGTGCTAAAAAGGACAACAGGAAAAAGAAAGACAAACAATTAAAAACAGAAAAATGTACTTTGGAGTTCGAGAAGAATTTTTGCAAAAAGTACGAAAAAACTGAATTAAGGAAGAACATGTACATAAATCAATTAAAATAGATTTTATCATTCAAAGCAAATTTCGGTCTACCAAAAGGTATGTAAATACAATTTGGTTTAAAGATTGATGTTCAACTATTGACTGCCAGCAGTCGTCAATGGCTGTGAGTGTTAAACGGCTTAACCCTCTCAAGAGATTAAGTGGTTGCAATTGAAACATGAAAGGCTTAACTGTCCATGAAACCCTGGGTTCGATTAGTCAAGAAGGAAATATTATCAATAAATTTTAATATTTTTCATATTGTATAATTTCTTTCTTCCTAATAAAAACATCGCCTACTTTTTTTAAAATGGATAGCTTCTTTCACTTATTATATAGTAGTTTTCTTCTTTATAACTACAGTAGACGCTCAGAAATTCGAATTCTCAAAAATTCGAATTTCCAGAAATTCGAATCAGTAATTTCATTACATTTGGCGCTCTAAAATTAGAATCCAAATTCGAATTCCCTAGCGGTTTTTTCTTTTTTTATTGTAAACACTAAAATTTTGACAAATTAGTTTAACCAAACACAAAGTAAAAAGGGGAACCCCATTTAAAAAGATGATTTAAAGATCTTTTTGATGTGTTTAGAGTTTTAAAGTCAGTTTTTTGGTGTTAGTATATGTATACGGTTTAGCATTTTTTAAAATAAGAAAGTAAACTAAAAATGCCAAAAAAAACGTAAGAAAAACACTTTGTCAAATTAAAAATATTGGAAAAGATTGACAAAGGCGATCAATGAAAGCATTTAGCACTGGACTTTAATGTAACTACTTTTACCATTAGCTATATGAAATCGAATAGAAAATCAATATTGGATGCTGTTGCCAACATTTATCAACACGTATCCAATAAAACTTTACATAGTGCTTAATATCCGAAAATGGAGAGTCGTCTCTGAGTTGTTTCTTAATCAACGTGAAAAAAGGCGACATAAAATGGAGAAAGGAGAAAGCTAAAGTAATTTTCAGGCAAGAATATCCCGATAAAGCTGAGAATGACTTTCGGGAAAGCGATGGATGGTTAACCAAATTTAAAAAGCGGCATGGAGTTCACCTTTTAAAAATTAATGGCAAGATTTTATCCATCGACACTAATTCAGTCACACCTTTTATTCATAGACTTCGTGCTAAAACCGCAAAAATGGGCCTAGTGGAGCCTCAAATATATAATGTCGACGAAACTGGGCTATATTACCGCTGCCTACCAGATAGAACATACGTTTCAGCTTCCGAAAAGTGGCGTACTTCTTTCCACCAAATGCTACAGCAGCGCTGCAGCCCATGGACCAAAATCCAATAACGCTAACCAAACTTATTTATAGAAATAAATTGCTAGCAAAACTTATTGCTGAGAAAGGTGAACTCAACAAAAACTTATTTTGTTAAAGAAAGCTTGGGATTAGGTCACGCATCTTGGTCAAAGTTGTTCAATCGGGACTCTGACGAATACGATAGTGGTGATGATGTGCCTCTATCACAGTTGCTGGAAAAAGATCAGGACTATAATGACGTTGTCCAAATAAATCAAAACCTTTGGACTCAAATTGATCCGAATAATTCTATATCTGGGGCCAAATTATGGCAGTCGTGATCGAATACTTTTTCGATTCGAAAGCAATTCAATTTCTTATTCTTTCTGTCCATACTGAACGGATCGAAATTATTTTTTTGGTGTTATAAAGCATTTATTTGAGTTTTCAAACACTGAAAAAAAAATACCGATTCGTTCAGTATTGACTGAAATATAATTGCTTTCGAATCGAAAAAGTATTCGATCACGACTGCCATGATTTGCCCCCTGCAAGAGAAATCGAAAGATGGAATGAAGATGCCTTTGAGAATGAACCTTTCCATATATTTTTCAGCGAAAGTTTATCTTTAGACAAGGATGAAGATGTGGACGTTGCACCTAATATTTCTTATTCCGAAGCTACTGCAAGTGTAAATAATTGAATACAGTGGTGCAAAAGCAGTGAAATGATATGATATTGTTTTGTCGGAAACCGATTAATATTACTGATTATATGATTAACAACGACTGAGTGAGAATTCAAGATATACATTATTTAAACTTTTCTTAAAAATATTTCTTTTTTAATTTAGTTATAAGTATGTATACTATTTATATTATACATACTACTGATTTGTTATTTTTTGTTATATTTCGTAAAGTTTTTTTTTATAGTTTTTATGTTAAATAAACTTAATTTGAAAAAAAAACATAGTTATTTATATCTTTATGGTCAAATTTACCTAAATTTTATTTATAAAACAACCGTCCAGAAATTCGAATAATTTGGAACTTCGAATCGCCCTTAAAACAAAGTGGTTCGAATTTGCGAGCGTGTACTGTACTCTAATTTCGTCTATAACTACTTATTTTTCAGATGTATGTAGGTAAACAATAATGACTAAATTTAAATGCGTTCATTTTGGGACATCCCTTGTAAAATTTATTGGTTCTTTCAGTAGAATTGGAAGTAGTATTTTTACTTTTTCCTGATTACTTAACATCTTATTTTGTAGGCGAAGTTTTTACTGGGTTCAAAAAAAAAAAAAAAAATTAATGAAAACTAAATTCGATGAACTTTAGCCTGAATGAGATACCAAAATTTGGATTAAAAACCATAAATAGTTCAATAAATTAATCTTGGACATCAAAATCAGGTAATTTCAAATTTCGTGATGAATTTAAGATATTTGCTATAAACTTTGATAAGAATATTAGCAGTGTTGCGTTAAATCCAACAACAAATTATAAAAAGTTTTCCTATTATTTCATAAAATTTGCTACGACTTTTGTATTTGCTCTTTGGCAAGACCATTTGTACGAAAGACTAGCGGTATTCAGTGTTTGATGCTTTTTAGCTGCAAATTAAGTAACAGCTGATTTACAGATTTTTAATTGTGAAAATTAACAAAAAGATGTTTGGCTAATTTTTTAAATTGTTTTAAAATTCCACAAAGTTGTATAAAAGAGAATATTATCAAAGTATTTGTGGCAGAAGTTGCTGGGGAAATAATCTAGAACAATATTGATATCATCTGCCGCCCACATCAGGGTTAAACAAAATATATACGGGGTGTTTTGGAAATCGAAAAACGTTAAAGAATTTGGAAGTTGTTTTTAATACACTTTTAATCAATTTTTTTTATCAGTTTTTTTTATAAAATTATTTTTAATAGAGAAATATTTGTATATTGTAAAATTATTTTACAACATACCTTTACAATCTTTGCGTTTTACGTTTTCGATAGTTTTCGTTAGCGATACAAAACAAATTTATGTTTTAGAATTTTATTAAAAATATTTTTTAAAAATATGTATTTTCCTGTCAAAAACTTGAAAATAAAGGCTTTGGCGATTTTTGAAATTTAATTTGGCCTAAAAGGTCAAAATTTATCTGACAACCCTGGTCCACATTTTGTTGGGTTTTTCCCTTCTTAAATTCTTATTTATAATTTTCGTCTCCACAGCTTTATTTTTGTTTGGGGATACTAAATAAATCGGCTAGGTAAAAACGATTAACAGTTTTAGCATTGGGCAAAAGGAATAATGTGAGAATTACAATTCTGTATATTTTGATGTTGGATTGCAAGCATAAGTTACAATATTTTGCATTTTCACTTTCCCCATTTGCATCAAACACTGAACTCCGCTACTAAATTCAGCTGTTGTTTCCAATTTTTTTTATTAAAATTTGTATTTTAATGCAATCTAGATTTTTATGAAAAGCGTGAAAATAATAGACGACATGAGAAAATGTGATAAGAAAAAACATTGGGACCCCCATGTTAAGTGTATAGAATAAAATGACTGAAGTGAATAACCCGATGAAAATATCAAGCATCTGATGAAGTTTAATTTATTTAATTTAAGTTGTTTCATGTGCGTGAATATTTCTTTAATTTATTTGTTGGCAAATAAATGTCTGTTCGATACTCGATATAAAATCTTTAAGAATAAAGAACTTTTTTAGAACTTAAAAAATTTCTTTAACTAATCTACTCTAAATGCACTTCATTTAAATGCACTGCATATTTAATAAATTTCTTTTTCTTCTCCCATTTTTTTTTTTTTTTTTATCAAGCTTTTGGCTAAATAAATTATTTGGTTTTTTATTTTATTCGATTTTTTTTTTCGTTATCCTCTTAATATTCTGTTTTCAAATCCCTTAAATTTATACGCTGTCAATGTTGTGAAGTGATATTCTTTGGCTTAGTGCCAAAAGACAAACTCTTCAGCACTTCATCATTTTCCTTTCGTCATCATTATCATCATCAATAACAGGGGGTGTGTGTGTGATATAAAAATTTCGTAGATAATGAGAAATCTGAACTCAACTTGTTTTTACTTTGAAAGGGTCCTTTTTGTTTCAGTGTCTTGTTTTCATTTTATAAATGAATGACGTTAAAGAAATTCTTTTTTATTGCAATTATAATGAAATATGTTCATTGATTTAATGAATAGAAAATAAAGTTTATAAATGATGATGCATGAACAAAGAAATATTTTATTGGAAGGGAAAGGAGGGAATTTAAAAATAGTTTTAAAAGTTTTTTAATGTTTGGCTTTATCAACAAAAGACAGGGAAAGGTTTAATCTTAAAGTTTTGGGTAAAAACATAAAAATGCGGGACGCACAACAGATGGCATGCATATCTCTTTTGGTGTGTGTTTTTAATAACTTATTTGGCATTTTAGCAGAAGTAACATCTGACGTTAAGTTTTACATAGTTATTAAACAAAAAATATTATAAATAACGATTTTTTTTTTGCTTAATAAATTGGGAATTTTGTGGCAAAACCGCAACTTCAATTTTCAAAAAGTGCAGCTTAAACACGTCGATTGCTATGCAGAATAAGATCCATTGAGATGGCTTGTTTGACCCAAAAGTAGTTATTTGGTCAAGAAGACAAAAACTATCCAAATTTACTCTGGAACGCCATAAACAAGCTATTTTTGCATTGAATGACTACTATCGATAAAAAAAAGTTATGAATCTATAAAGACAATCCCAAATGGAAGATTTAAAACCAATTCACAGGTTTCAGTGAAATTATTCACTCGAAAGACCATTTTAACAGTTAGTCCAAGACTGTTAATCTCTTAAAGGCGATCGTACAATGTATAAGACAAACCAGCTTAAAGTATTGATTGCATCTGTATGTTCTTAGATGTACCACCATAGTATTTACAGACACATTTTTGTATACGTTTCCTTTTGTGTTAAGGCTCAGTTAGGCGAACGTTGCTGTACCGTATCTGTACTGTATCCATCAGCTGTTCGCTTTTTGTTATATGAAAAACAATACAAAAGCTTACCGAAATGCAATGTACCGTAGTTGCAACGTACCAATCTGTATTAAATAGAATTTCATGCCGTTGTTACGTGACATTACGTGACATTTGTAAGACAGTGATGGGCGGCTTGTATGTAAGATTGAATGCGGGTAATTTTGCTCTTTTTTTTTTGGTACTTTTTTCAGTATATCTATGAAATTGCGACAAAACAACTTACAATACAACATATTTCCAAATATACAAATATACATATGTTTAGATGTTTAAAATAAAGAAATGCATATACACATCCAATGAAAATGGGAAACATATAAAACAGTGTTCGAAAATAAAAAGTACATTATTTAGCGTTCGGCTCACACACCGAAGAACGATATCTATTTTTTTAGTGTTTGTGTAAACATACACAAACCTTAATACCGTTCGTAACTATTTTCAAGAAAGAACCGAACTTTATATAATGTTCGGTTCTTCGTTAAAAAACAGAACAATTGTAGTGATACTGTAGAAAAACATTATATTTTAATGTTCTATAATGTTTTTTTCGTGTGTGTATTTTGTTTTTGTAAAAAATTTTTGGTTTTTTTTTATCAGCAAAAAGCGACGAACATTAACGAGCCGAACCGAACACATTGAAGTTCGTGGATTTTCAAAAAAAAAAAAAACCGAACGGAATTTAATGTTCTCATCATTTGTTGAGTATGATGAAAACAGCATTATTTTTGTGTTCGAAAGATGACAAACAGAGAAACGTTATTTTTTTAATGAATTTCTACACAAACACTATTAGCGTTTGTGTTTTCCACAAATCTACCGAACCGAACATTAAAGAACGATATTTAGTGTTTATTTTCGAACACTGATATAAAATACTTTAAATGGAATCAAAACCTTGTTTGGTGTATGCACATTTACAATATATGTATGCTAAAAATTTATATGTGCTAAAATACAAATTTATTTATTGTAAATCTATAATATAAATATTAAACTATTAACATTTTTTACATACACAAAATACTGTTTTAATACCATTTAAAGAACGTGGTACCTTTTCTGCACAACGGTCACCATTTTAATATTTCTGATTCCCATCACTGTGTGTTTTGTTTTATGTATACTATTGCTTTTTGTTTATGTATGGGAAAACATATGACACATTTTTAAACGTTCTATAAGTGCACCAACGTGCTTACAGTACGGTGCGGTACATTACGGGTACAGCAACGTTCGCCTAACTGAGCCTTTTCCCATGGACCCGACAAAATAATATTATAGGTTCATAATGCGTCCACAGCACAACCGTTTCTCTGATGGAAGATGCAACATCCTTCGTGTATTTGGGCTGCACAATAACCACATCAGGTGCTTTATATCAATACAAAAAGAGCAGAATAGACAAGGCAAGGCAGGAATTTAACATGCTTATCTCTGTGTGACATTCCTCCCAACTTACGGCTAACACAGATCTTAGAATCTTCCACGTGAAGTCTGTACTGCTCTATGGTAGCAAATCTTGGAATGCTTCACCAAAAAAGCCCAACAGCATTCAAGTCTTTGTCTTCAAAAAATCCTGCGTATATTTTTAGGTCCAAAAGAATAAGGAACGTTGATATGCGGCATACAACCCATTAAATCTCTATTCATACATAGATTCGTTTGTATGCGGATAGGGCGTTGAATTGGGCCCACACTCCGAAAATCGCCAAACGACATTACCACAATGGTCATCGATTGTAGCCCCCAAGTCCAGAGTCATGTTGGCAGACCTGGCCATACGTGAAGAAGACAGCTTGATTTTAAAATCAGATTTGCAAGGCACTGTTGGGGTGAAATAAGTCGTATGGCAAATAAAAGCTACGATTGGAACAACTTCGTTGTGGCCCTATGTTCCTTAAAGAAATTACAGGAACCAGTATATATAAGATTCATATAAGAGTTCTTTGTTTCAATTATAATTGGGTAATTCACATAGTGTTCCATTGTGTCATATTAATTGTATATTGGTATTTCCACAGAAATGTCTACTTTTTGTCACGTAACGTCACCAACCGTTTTTAATTGTTTCTCAAAGAATAGTGAAAATATTATTTACTTTTTTACATTTGGGTGAAGAGCGCAATTAGGTTTTAATTTAGTGAAAGAGAGGAAAAATTTGAACAACGTGCTTCTTAAAGACATGAAAAATTGCTAGGTGACGTGACGTGACAAAAAGAGAGCTTTTCTGTGGAAGTGCCCATATGCTATTATATATAATATAAGTTAAGAACTAGCCGAGTGATAAATAAAGACCCAGACCACTTATGTGCCATTTATAGACAGAGAAATTCGAGCACACAGCTTTAAAATTTTAAAATTGATTTGAAGTTGACTTAAGAGAAAAGTATGTGAAATATAAAGGGAATATTACTATTACAAATAAGCTTTATAAATTAAAATTGTATTCATTGAACATACTCGAAACATAAAAATGGTTACACACAGAAAAAAATACCAATGTTAAATTAGCATGGCGCAATGTTGGCTGAGAATTATTTAAATTTATTATTATTTCATATTTATTTTAAATAAAAACTATTTAAATAACAATAATTAGTATTGTGGTTATTTTGTTGAACTATTTATGGTTTTTAATCCAAATTTTTAATATTTTTAATTAGGCTTAAGTTCATCAAATTTAATTTTCATTAAATTATTTTTATGAAGAAAGGAATTTTACAACATGAAAATTAATTAAAATTTACTCATAATTTTTCATTCTTAACTCAATCTGGGCTCGAACCCAGGCGTTTTTACGGACAGGTAACCCTGACATGTTTCGATTGCAACCACTCAATCTCCTCAGAGGGCTGCGAGTGTTAAACGGCAACTATCAGTAAATTTTAATTAATTTTCATGTCGTAAAATTCCTTTCTTCATAAAAATAATTTAATGAAAATTAAATTTGATGAACTTAAGCCTAATTAAAAATATTAAAAATTTGGATATTTAAATAACCTTAAATCACGGCTATTTAATATTATTCACTGTTAAAATAACATTGTTCAATATCGAATCCATAAAAACCTGTTTTTTATATTTAAGTCAAAAGTTTCTCTTGTTAAATTAACATGCAACATACTTAAGTATGTACATTTTTTTATTTTCATGTTTAAAATATGTTATAAAAAGAAGACCATTTCCGTATTCTTTTAATTAAAATTATTGAGTTAAATAGTGCATCAAGTTTTCAAAGTAGAATAATTACGAAAACCATATCGGGCGATTCTGCTGATGCTTCTGTTAACAAATAAGAATACAAAATAAGTGAAACATGTGTTACAGGGGTAAGTGTTTTGATTATTCTTGAACAAATGCATATGTTGTCTCTGAAGCTTCTTCACACTGTTATATCATACACCAACCAATTTGATTCTACATGAAATTCACGTTGTTTCAACTTGAAATAACTTTCATTCAACGTGATTCGGATTGTTATTCCAATATAAATGACATTTTGCTTTAACTTTGCTGCAATGTTAAATTAACATGAATTATAGTTATTTTAGAAGAAAAAAATGTTGTTCGCAAGTTATTGTAAAATCATGTTGAATTAACTTATGACGCAAAATCACTACCGAAAAATTTTTAATCAACCTTGTTTTCGACGTTTTTAACTTGATGTTTTTCTGTGTGTATTGTTTAATTTTATTATGCAAATATTTTAAAGAAACTGCGTTTTTAACGTTAAAAAAAGTATTGGTTAAGTTTTGCCTTCAAGTGCATAAAAGGGTTAATTTATATATTTTTATTTTGAAATATTAATTACCAGTTACATAAAAATGTAACCTCAACCTTCACTAAAATATGAATATACCCCAAAATTTTCAAAATTTCCAAAAAATTGCCAAAAAGTTCAATGTTCGATTTTGATCAAATTTCTAGAATAAAAACTTTGTTGTTTTTGTCATAGAACTCTGAATAGCATTAATTTTAATTTAATGCAAATAGATTAACTTTACCGTATTGATCACTTTTATGCAGAAAAAAAGCATTTTCCTTGCAATCCGTACAAATCAAATTGTTGCCCTACCCAAGAGTACCGAGGGATATTTAAAAAAAAATTTTATTTTCATTCTCTAAGATTTTTTCAACAAGTCCCTGGTGCAAATCACAACTTATTAGATTTTGTTGAAGAATTTTTTTTTAAAATTTGGAATAAGAGGTTGGAAAAACCCAAAAATTTTGTCTGTTTTTGACTTTCTCTCAGAACAGGTTACCGCCATAAAAAAAATTTTTTTTCCATAACTCATAATTTCGATTCTTTTGAATAAAAAACTTATATTGCTGTTATCGATTTCAAAAATGTTTAACGTGTGTGCTCGAATTTTTCGGTCAAGTTATACTTGGCACATTAGTGGCCTGGGACATTATTTATTACTGAGCTAGTTCTTAAACGATTTTGGATTTGTATACCTTTTTGAAAACATAATTGTATCTATTTTCGATTAATTTATCATCTATAAAAAAAAACTTTTACGACATTCAAAACATTGACAAAAACTTAAAAATTCAAACTATCAATCGATTTCCGCCTCAACTTTTCTTTCTCTAATCGACACCAAACTTAATATTAAATGTTTTTAAGTACAAAAGAAAGAAATTCGAACATTGATTGACTTAAGAATTCACATTCATTTTTTTTAAACCTCTAATGGACAATCAGCGAGCCGGAGTGGCGGAAATCGTTTGATCGACTCAGAAAGTTTAAGGTAATCGGTCTACTAAAATGTTACACAAGTTAGAACAAATACACAATGATCGTGTTATTCAATTAGCCACAAATAATATTATTTATATAAGCCTTTAAACAATAACAACATTCTCTTATGATCGATCAATAAATACTCATTATGGTTTAACCCGGCAATTCGATTTTATTCGAACAAATTTTGTATTGTATAAATAGTGATATCGATGCAAAATTTTCACAAATATTGTTTATTTAAAGTTTTACCTTAAATTAAGCTAATTTTGGTCCATAGTTGATCAGAGCTCCTATATTTACATATATCATGCAAATTGTACAGGATATTTCATGATAAGGCATGTTCGAATAAACTTTATTTTTTCTTAAATTACACAGTGCAACAAAATTCGGGTCATCACCGCCAGCCTCAATACTTGCAACGCGAAATGAAACAAGACTATTGCTAGAGCAAATCTGCCAAAGGGTTTTGAAAAGTTAGCTCGGGTTCCCGAAATATCGGCCCCTAAAGTTTTTGATATTTTTGAAAATGCGTTTGGAATGACTCAAAAAAAATATACTAAATGTACTTCTGAGCTAAAATACTATTTTAGATGTCTTCAGTAGAATTATATGGCGATTCTTTGCTCAGAATATATTAACCCTCTAACGCTCATTTAAAGGGGTAATTTTTGTCCTTTTTTTAATTTGCACTCAAACGTATACTAAAACGGCTCTTCAGAGGGTTGAAATGTTCTACGAATATTTTCTGCATACAATTTTACTAGCGGTCATCCAAGAACAAAACATCGTGCATTGTATGTAAAACGGATTTTAGAATTTTCAGGCATTGAAATTTTTGAATTTCTTGAAAAGGCGTTTGGCACAAGTCAAAAAAATATACTTAATGTACTTCTGAGCTAAAAGACTATTTCAGATGTCTTCTGTAGAATTGTTATGCGATTCTTTTCTTAGAATGTATTAACCCTCTAAGACTCATTTTAAGGGATAATTTTTTAACTTCCACACAAAAATATACTAAAACGGCACTTAAGAGGGTTAAAACGTTCGACAAATATTTTCTGCATCAGATTTAACTAGGGGTCTTCTAAGACCAAAAAATCGTCCAATCGATGTAAAACGGATTTTCGAAATTCCGGGCCTTGAAATTTTTTAATTTTTCGAAACCCCGTTTTACATACATTGCACGACTTTTTGGTCTTAGAAGACCCTAGTGAAATTAAATGCAGAAAATATTTGTTTTAGTATACTTTTGTGTAGATGTTAAAACAAGGACAAAAATTAAACCCTTTAAAGAGTGTTAGAGGGTTAATATATTCTAAGAAAAGAATCGCCATACAATTCTACTAAAGACATCTAAAATAGTATTTTAGCTCAGAAGTACATTTAGTATACTTTTTTGACTTATGCCATACGTCTTTTCAAAACCCTTTGGCAGACTTACTCGTCCATTAGTCTAGTTTCATTTCGCGTTGCAAGTTGCACAGTGCTATTTGGAATAAAATTCATAAGACAGTATATTCATATTTAACTCATATCTTTAAAGCACACGTGTGTGTGTATGTGATACATATATACACACAACTACCTAATAAAGCGAATAAAGATTAAATTAGACGTGTTCATTAAACGCCTAATAGACGGAAAATTAGTTTTGTGGCTGTCATAATCAAGTGAATTAACAGAGACTCAAAGAAAGTTGTTTAGTTTTGAGTACTCAATTAAAAATAAACATCAAAAGGCAGTTGTTTTATGGTTTTACCCCGATTATAGTGAAATTGTTAATCAAGAAAAACTTAAAGAAATCATTATTTTAAAATAATAAAAAACTTATTTAATTTTTAATGATGTATGAGTGTCTCGCAGTAAAGAGGATAAGAAGCAGTGCTGCAAAATTGAAATTTTGAAATGGTACTAAACTTCAACAAAAAGAGTATGTTTCTTACCATATGGTACTTTTTGTAAAAAAAACAATGATTTATGAAAATAAAAGGAGCAAAAAATATTTTATTGGAATTCATTTATCTAAGTATTTAATAGCAAACAGTATTTATATTTGCGTTACACATGTAAATAATATTTCTGTTATACATGAACTCTTGCTTCTCATATAGTTCATATTTTTAGTTAAATATGTATATAAGATTTTTAAAGTAAAAACCATATCGGACATGATATTGGTGTTTTATCATTCTGTAAGATGTAAAACGGATATGTTAATGAGTCACAATAATTTTTTCTTTCTTATTCGGGATAAAATCAACTTAATAATACTTGAATTAACCGCATTTTGAGACTGATTCAATCTTAGTTTTTCTTAAGCCAATCTCATTTTCAGATAATTTCAAGTACGAATTCGGATTAAAACAATTTTATAATTCTTGAATCAAGTGTTACTTAAATCAATCTCATTTTCGGATTATTTCAAGTAGGAAATCGGAATTGAATATGGATAATTTGAGTATTTTGCTTTTGAAAATCCGTACTGTACTTGAATCAATCTTTCTGTACTTGATTCAAGAAAAGCCGTACTCACCGTACTATTACTACCGCTTCGGATTGATTTGAGTACGTGATGGATTGATTTTTCTTTTGAGT
This sequence comes from Pollenia angustigena, assembly GCA_930367215.1. Lineage (NCBI taxonomy): Eukaryota > Metazoa > Arthropoda > Insecta > Diptera > Polleniidae > Pollenia > Pollenia angustigena. Next base: position 75,887,909 of record OV884056.1, read on the forward strand.
GTATCAAACTTGAAACAGTTTCTACGTGTAAGCGATTTCTTCCTTTGCTTTTTACATCATTTTGCATTTGAAAATGTGCGTTCATTTGATGTTCAGTAAAGTGGTATCGATAAAATACCAAAAGCAATATGTGAAATGTCAGCAAACATTAGTTTCGCTCTTAATATTGGCTATATTTTTTCAAAAAATTTAAATATATTCAGTTCTGAAATGCTTTATTTCTGAAAACTCCGTTAGAGCACGGAATTGAGAATTGATATAATTATAGTTTTCTTTCCAATAGCATAGATTTATTTTCAAAACAAAATTTAATTCTTAATGTTTTGCTAATTGTCGAATAAAATGATTTCGAAGTTTCTTTTACCTAATAAACCATTTTCTTAACATTGGATGTTTCTATAAATATGGTTTTCATTTAAATTCTCCACAACCATATTATCCAATGCATCCTTTTTATGAATATTCCTGCCACTTGTAAGAACAAATATCCCATTCTGGAAAGAAAAATTTTAATCGTCGTTAATTATTTTTAAAATATAACAACATAAATTTTGCAACAAACACATGATAACCAAAGCCTGCTATCGAAATAATTTTATCACAGTTTAAAAGTTAAGAGCTAAAAAACTCAAAGAATAAAAAAGTACTGAAAACAACGCGGGGGTACTGCGGTATTTTTAATATGAAAAAGTACTGAAAAAAGTACCAAAGTGCTGAATTTTTTAACACTGATAAGAAGTAATACACTGGTATTCAAAACGATAAGAAAAATAAGGTCTAAACTTACCCACGATTAGGTTATTTAAGGCAAAACTTTTTAATCTTTAAACTAACAAAAGATAACATAAAAACTATGATAAAAAAAAGGTAACAAAACTTATCTTTTATTTGTATACTAAAGGGTGGTTAAATTTCAAGGGCCGATGTTGATTTTGAATAAAACACAAACTATTTAGGAAATTATTGTAATTTTATTTTATTATGATATATTGGTATTACTTAATTATGTATGGAACAAAATATCTACCAAATGGGCGCCGCGACCACGGCGGCAAACCTCCATCCGATGGTCCAAATTTTCGATGACCCTGAGGCATAATGGAGGTTCTATGCCGTTAATGTGCCGAATTATCTCATCCTTTAGCTCTTGAATTGTTGCTGGCTTATCGACGTACACCTTTTCTTTCAAATAACCCCAAAGAAAAAAGTCCAACGGTGTCAAATCACATGATCTTGGCGGCCAATTGACATCGCCATTAAGTGAGATAACACGGCCATTGAATTTGTTGCGCAAAAGAGCCATTGTTTCGTTAGCTGTGTGGCAAGTGGCACCGTCCTGCTGAAACCACATATCGTCCACATCCATATCTTCCAATTCGGGCCATAAAAAGTTCGTTATCATCTCACGATAGCGAACACCATTCACAGTAACTGCCTGACCGGCCTCATTTTGGAAAAAATACGGCCCGATGATGCCGCCAGCCCATAAACCGCACCAAACAGTCACTCTTTGTGGGTGCATTGGTTTTTCGACAATCACTCTTGGATTCTCATTCGCCCAAATGCGGCAATTCTGCTTATTGACGAATACACTGAGGGGAAAATGTGCCTCACACTGAATCACGAAGTGCACGATATGCATTTTGATTTGAACGCCCATTTTCATAATAAGTCTGGATAACTTTAACACGTTGTTGTGTATCTCTCCATGGTTCAAATTGAGTAAGTCTGAAATAGATAAATGTCAAATAAAATTTGGAAAAAAACTTGGCATTTAGGTGTGGTTCACATTCAACATCGGCCCTTACAATTTAACCACCCTTTATATAGTGCTTACAAAAAATCAAATCATCCTCTTTAAAACTTTCCAAAAATCTTTTCTAAGATTTCAAAACAAACAAACCATTAACTATAAGTTCTAGATCAAGTGAAATTATTTTGTAAAGTTAATCTCCTTATCGAAAAACCACTTGACTTTCCAAAACCCCTTGACAACGCAATAATGTATTAGGTAACAATACATTGTCTCTCTGTGTTTGGCAAACAAACAAGGCCAGACACAAGAAATTTACTTAATATTCATTCATATAGCAGCTTAATGGTCTAAAATAAATTAGATTTTTGCGAACAAAATAAATAAGTAAATATATTTCTTTAAACATCTTACCAGTATGTGCTAAAATACATTTGAACAAAAATTTATTGTGAAAATATACATATTTATTTTATTATTAGCTTAATTTATTAGCGATGGAATTTTGTTTATATCTTTTTATGTGTGTGTCTCTTTGTGTATAAAACCATTAAAATATTTGCCAAAAAAATATTTCTACATACTCGAAAATGTATGCTTTAACAAAATAATTAGATTACTTAAAATGTGCCTAAAGACATAAATACATAAAAGAAAGTCAGACACGCACAAACACTCACACACACACATGTTGGTGTAATTTAGTCCTTAACATACAAATCATTCCGTTTAACACTTATTTTAGAGTAAAATGCTTCAGATTTTTCGCATAAAATAAAATAATGGGTCTTTCATTATGAGCATCTAATTTTCAAATTAAAATCAAAACAAGTAGGAAAATATAGTCGGTCAAGCCGTAACATATGAAACCCTGCACCACAGTATGTTGAGACACATATTCGAAAGTGTACCCTGTTCGAAACCATGGCCAATCGTGTATCCACCAAAGCAAAATTATGTTATGAGCAGGGCTGTGGTGTCGAAGTCGGCGCTAGCAACTCTGGTTCCAAAACTTCTGTATATTACACGTGCATACAAAATTATACAATACTGTATATGGGCAGTTCCAGCGAAAGTCTTCTTTTCGTAACGTAACGCCAGAAATAATTTAAATTGTTTTTCAAAAAATTTAAAGCGCAACTAGCTCTACATTGAGGAACAAAAGGGATAACGGTTGAACAACATGGTCCTAAAAACAACCTTATTTGCATTCTGGCGTTACATTAAAAAAAGTAGACTTTTCGCTGAAAATGCCCATATGTACCTTCAAACGAGCAAAGATTTTTAAATATGATAGCTTGAAAAATAAATCTATATAACTCCAAAGCTTACAAAAAAGGTTTTATATTAAATTTCTTGCTCAATTCGCAGTCTTATTCAGTTTTGTAATGCAAGTCAAAATCCACTTCCGTTTTTTTAACGTCACGCCAGCGCATATTTTTGCTTTTATCTGCAAATCCTTAACGTCGATTGCTGTAATTTTTTTTCTGAATATAGTGCTAATTCATTACTTTGCGTATATAAAAACATTTTTTACAAATTTGACTTCTTCATTTAGTTTTTTTACATTCTGTGGTACAAATATCACGACACGCCAATATGGAAATGCTCATATTTAATTTTCATACAAGTGTTGTCTCATTTAATCGTTAATCGTTTAACCGGTTAGCTACTATCCGATTAACTAATCGGTTAATTTAAAATTTCATTAAGAAAAGTGTTGAAGATTGGAAGGAAGATGAGGGTTACGTAAATGGTAGAGACATAAGTAGTTCGTTCTATGAATGTTGTTAACGATATACCAGATCGAGGAGTAGCACTGATGGAGGGATATAATAAACTACATAAGGTTATAGACAAAAATACCCAAATTTTAATAAATCAACTTTGCTCTAATAATTATTTTGCAAAACTTGAACATTCTTTAAAGGTTAAACAAATATTTCATGTTTTTTTATGGTGATAATTTCAGATTTTGTTAAGTTTCTATTTTACGTTTAAACATTTTTATATATAATATTTTAAGTTACAATCAAAACATGCAACCTATTTAAAAATTTTGTATGTAAATATGCATATCTGTGGCATTTTGACAAAACATCTTAAGTCAAATTTAAAAAGTTGAAAAAATTTTGTTAATCATACGAATTTTCATTAAAAAAAAATTATTTTTTCTCCGGTTTTTTTTTAACTTTTTTGCTATCTTATCTCGACTTAAGATGTTTTGTCAAAATACCAGAGACTTATTATACCCGATTAGTTATGAAATAAATCTTTTTAAATATATTAAAACTACGCTCGCAATTGCCTTATTTACGGTCTTAAAAAATTTTTTTTCCCACTATTTAAACACACACTGGAAAAATATAAAGAAAAAGTTATAAGGGCAGCGATTTGTATTAACACCACAATTCCGGGGGCCGGTAGCGACCCCTAAACCTTAACAGAAAAATTTAAAAAAAATCATGCATTATCTTTTCACATTCCGTTTGGCCATCAACAAAATCCAATGTTTTTTTTATGAACCACCCTAATGTACATATTTGATAAAAAATAAAAAAATAAGAAATAAACAACCCAGCTAGCATAGGCTGTTTGTTTGACGATTATGTTTAATATACAACTCCCAAAAGAATCTTCTGATGATTATCTGACGAGTAACAAAAACAAAAATATCTAAATATTTTTTTATTTATTACTTTTTTAAAAATTTTTTGACACGCTCGTCTTTTAATCTTGGAATGAACCTTTTGCGACTCTCTGTAAGAGTCATACAACAATTACTTAATAAGAGCGTTTTTGAAATATGAAAATTCTATTGTCAATACAATTTCAATAAAACAAACCGACCTAAGAATCTGTAAAAAAGGATTTTCCGATAGGATAGTGTTGATTTCGCAACCTTAAGGTTTGTTTTATATAAATTGTATGAAAATTAGAAGTTTTAACATGAAAAATAAGCTTGATGCCCCTTTTTAGGTAGCTCAGTTATGCGGCTGAGCATTTTATGAGTTGTAAAATAATCCCTACATGAGTCTCATACGACTCTTGGCATGCTTTTTAAAAGACTCGTTAGATAATCTCTACATACATCACAAACGATTCCCTTAACGATTAATATAAGCGCCTTTTGCTGTGTAATGGAAGAATCTCACAGACGAATCAGCACGTGTAACAGTTTCTCCCGTGCTAGGAATCGTCTACGATTAAAAAATGAGCTCGCCGACGATCAAAAACACTCTTCATGAGATTCCCAGTAGACTCCTTGACGATTGAAAATGCTAGCTGGGAATAATCTATATATATGTAAGTCGGCTAAGGCAAAACAGTTAAAAACACTTTCCTCCTCAGTATGTCAACCGATTTGAACAAAATATACACCATTTAAGAGGTATTTACTCAAAGAAGTGCACAATGTATATTTTATTAAAATCTGTTCAATAATTTCAGAGTTATAAGCGTTCAAAATTGTTACTAACACAAATGCAAAATAAATAAATAAAAGTTTGTTTTCAATTATCAAATAATAAAAAGTTAGGGTGATCGATTATTCGACATTTTTCAGAAACCGGTTTTCGAATATTTCGACTATATAAATCAGACCAGGCAAAACTGTTAAGAACGCTTTCTTCCTTTGTTTGTCAACCGAAGCTCTGTGGGGAGAAAAAGAGGGGAAATATGCGAAACTAAATTTCTTTTTTTTTACTTTTCTGTGCTTCATGTGATAATTTTTAAATTTTCTATAATATAGAACTTAGAAACATTATATTATAGCTGTAGGATCCTGAGATAGCCTATAAGATAAAAAATGCTGGTATTTTTTGTTTTTCATTTGGAACTTTTTGAATTTTCGTTAATATTCGACCTATAAAGATAAACTTGTACATTAAACTGGGCGAATAAGAACATGTAAGCGGAGCTTTTTGATCCTTTTTCGTTCTACATCTGGTACTTTGATTAGTTTTCGTTAGTATTAGACATAGAAACATAAAATTAAATGCAATGTCCTGAGTGGATGACAATATATAAAGGGGACTTTTTGATACTTTTTTGTTTTTCAATTGGTATTTTTTATACTGAACTTACAAAATTAAATTACTCACGTAGAAGATTAAATATGAACCGGAGGTTGGTCCCCCGCCAAATCGATCCACTTTGAAGGAAAAAATAAATGCTCGAAACAAATAAATTCATATATACTTAGATGAATTATGTTTTCTTCATATTTACAAAAAAAAAAAATCATGGTCGAATTTTGACCATAAGGCGAACACTAGTTTGAATAAATTTGGAATTTTCTAATATACAGCCATGTCACAGAGAACAATTCCGTTCGGTATCACAAAAGTGGTTTCCTTCCGAAACATTTGTTCGTCAGTTTCGGAAGCACGAAAATACAGAATTAATTTCGTTTTTGAACGGAATTGTACTCTGTGGCATGGCTGGTAATTGGCAAGAGAAAACAAAATACGTTTACGACGGCATGCCGCGGCATTGTGGGTGAGTAAAGCGTGTTTTAAAAAGTTACGGTGTTACGTCGTGCGTTCATACGGCGTAGGACGTAATTGTGTTCCTAGCATAAAATTTGAAAGAGTTAAGGCTCAGTTAGCCGAGTCAAAGTTCGGAAGTCTGTCTCTATTGCAAGACCCTTTATATGGCGGCAAAATATGTCTCATTTGCGTAAGTGTGAAATATGTCTCATATGTATGTGTGAGTGTATGACTCATCTAATCGAATAAAATAAATCAAATTTTTATGCAAAATTACAGCAATTTATGTTTTGTTAAGCGTGTATAAAAAGAAAATGCTATTTAGTGGCTTAGCAATATACAAAGATAATAAATACTTGCTAAAAATTCCCAAAAAAAATATAAGCGACTTTTTAAATAAGGTGACTATAAGAAGCACAAAAAAGCAAAAAAACGTTTAATTTAAATTTAGATAACAAATAACAAGTTTAAAAAAAGTTTATTTTACAAAAAGTAAAAGTTTAAAAGTCCCTTTTAAACACAGAGTTACTTTTAGAACTATAAAAACTTTTGTAAGAGTGGGTACATCCCTAATTTAAGTTTTTTTTTCTTTCTTTAAAAAGGGCTTTCAAGCAGCTTTTTGACAAAAAAGGAGTACTTTTTCATCGTCCAGAGAACTTGTTTGCCTGTCCGACAATTTTGGATGTTAACGTTCGTATAGTCAGAATTCAATAAGGAAAATGTTTTTAGGACCGAGTGTTAACGTTAACCTTCGAAATTGTTAAACAGGAAGTATATATTTTTGAGGTGAGAAATCTTCTGTTTTAAACCAAAATATTTCTATTTAACTAAAAGTACTTATTTCGTCACAAAGAATACTCTGTTTGGGGACAAAGGTATCCTGTTTTTACCCAATTTTTTTTTTTTTTAATAATATTTAATATCCTACACCCAACGTTAGACAGCATCTTAGACCACTCACCCACAAACACACATTATAAAACATAATTGAAAAAATTGTTTAAAACACATTTTTCTATTAAAGCCTAGTACTCTGTTAAAATTTGAGAAAAATTTTAATTGATTAGTTCACATGAAATTTTGACATGTGTCATGTTATCTATCTGGGGAGTTTGCACAATTTGATGTTCTTATTCCTTCAAAGTATGTGACTTTGTTTTGCGTAAGCAAACAAACCCCACATGAATTTTACTAAAAATTACTTTTAAATAAAAAATTTAATAAAAAAAGAAAGTAAATATGGACAAAAAAAAAAACTGTTACCGGCTGTGTTGTCTTAATTTGTATTTCTTATTTAAGCTGTGTTCACATTATGTGTATTTGTCATGTGGAATATCACTTTTCTACCCACATTTGATTTCATGTGTATGTCAAAATTTGAGTTTTACATAAGGTTTATAATTTACATGTTCACATGTTGGTATGTAACTAGAGTTTTTCTTTTCCCGTGAAAGCGGGATTTATTTTTCAATTTCCCGTGATCCCGGGAACTCCCGTTCAATACAAATCGATACAAAATATTATTTAATTTAATTTATTTCAACAAATAACATTTTCTGAGACCAATTAAATAAGTTTATAAAAATGCATTCAACGTTTTTATTTCTTTGGCAAAAAGGAAAAAGTACTTAATGGCACCTTAAAATCTTCATGTTCAAAAGTACACATGGGCCAAATTTCAAATATTTTGTAAGATTTTTGAGAAAGTTATAGCATTATTACGTTTTGGTTATTTTTTTTTTCAATGTGAAATAACATTTGGAATATTAAAAACTTCCGATTTGTGACATAAGGAGGGTTAAGGAATAAAAACTTAGTAAACTATAACCGCAGATAACCGATGATTATATTAAATTCGGTGTAATATTCCAAAAGTCACCTTTAAAGTTTTAAAATGTTCTCCTATAAAACTAAACGAATAGACTTAAGCACTTATTGCCACAGAACTAATTCAAAGCCAAAAGCCTTTATATTGTGGTGCCTGTAAAATACCTTACAGGAAAACACTTTACAAAAACTAAATTGAATTTTTTAATATTAATCAATGTTTCATTGAATTTGTTTTTTGACATGAAAAAATATTTTTGGTTTTAAGTTAGTTAGTTTTAGAATTTTGATTTGAATTTTTATTAAATAAACTTTTTGATATTTTTTTGTAAAAAAGAAAATTGTTGGTTTTATTGTTATTTTACCAACAAATTGGTGACCCCGATATATTGAATTGGAAGTCTACATCGGAAGAAGATTTTGCATCTCTATCGTCAAACGCTCCTCACATGGAAATTTCACGAGTCTCTGTTAAAGCTCCGCCATTTTGGCGTTCAGATCCATTACTTTGGTTCAAGCAAATGGAGTCGCAATTCGTGATGGCTGGTGTTACTCAAGATGTGACCAAATTTCACACTATTGTTGCTTCAATAGAGAGCAATATACTAGAGAAGGTTCAAGATGTCATCATCAACCCTCCTGCCACGAATATGTATGAAACTTTAAAGGCCAAACTTACATATATGTTCGTTCTCGGACTCGGAGGAAAAACGCCTTAAGAAACTTCTGACTGAGGTTGAGCTGTGTGATAGAAAACCATCAGATTTGTTAAGTCAAATGCGTTCTTTGGCCCAAGGTAAAGTCTCTGATGACATTTTAAAACAACTTTGGATGCAGCGGCTACCATCTCAAATGAAAGCTATTCTGTCTGTCAGTGAAGACCGTTTAGAGAAGCTTGCTACAATGGCAGATCAAATTTGTGATTGCAGCGATACAGAGGTACACGCTGTATCTTCAGCAACAGAAAACCGTATGAGCAGACTTGACAATATTGAACGTCAGTTAGAAAGTATTTGCAACAAAATGGAAGCTTTTGGTCGATCAAGAAGCAAAAGTCAAGCAACTGGTAAACGAAATCGTTCAAAATCTTCTTCGAGAAGAGACAAACCTTTATGCTGGTATCATTTTAAATTTGGAGAAAAAGCTAAAAAATGTGTTACTCCATGCAATTTTTTGAATTTTTATTAAATAAACTTTTTGATATTTTTTTTAAAAAAGAAAATTGTTGGTTTTATTGTTATTTTACCAACAATATGAAACCAAATAAGGTTAATTATTTAAACAAAATTATTAATACAAAATATTTCTTTTAAAATTTGATTTAAGCTTAGAATCGTTTGAAAGCCTATTTCTAATTTTTATGAAGAAGTTTACAATAAGAAAACACGCTTCCTTTCTACGTATGATTGCCTTTGTGTTCAAAGAAACATCATATAATCCCTAAACACTTCAGTTTTCTTACCACTTTCTGCAAAACTTGTAATTCCTTTAAAAAAAAAATTATTTTCTTTGAATCGAACAAGCGTTTTCTTAATTAAAAGCTTTTGTCATCATTTCTTACAGAATCTAATCCGAAAAATCGTCTTTGATGCAGATGGTCTGCATATAAAATCATTAAATTTTGTGAAGCAAACAAATGAAATTCTGTACATTTAACTATTCCTCTTTCGAAATTTCAGTGCTGTAAACATTGCCTAACTTATCGGATATGAATTGACATCTCCTTGGGATTTAGCAAAAAGGTCTTAAGTCAGAAATTGAAGTTTTTCGTAATGTTATATTGAAAAATGTTTTTTTTTTTTTTGGTGTATTTCGTAGACATTTTTACCAAGATCAGATGATAACGATTAGAAGCAATTGTGCTAGACTAAAGCGACTTAAACCAAACAAAAGAGAAAAAAAAATTTAATTAAAGTCGATGAAAAACTCAAAATTCGTTTTTTTGACTTAGGACATTTTTGCCTAACGGCGTAGATCTATTTCATGACACAACTTATTTACAATTATACATATCAGCAGTAAAGTTGCCATAATGAAATAAAAAAAAATTCCGGGAATTCCCGCACAAATTTCCCAGTTTTTTTCCCGAAAAATGTGCGGGATCCCGGAATTTCCCGGGACAAAAATCCCGTATGAAAAACACTATATGTAACGAAAATTTGACATAACCTATCAAAAAATATACTTTCAATAATAAATTTGTGTATTTTATATCTTTTGTATTATTTATTTGCTCTTATAATTTATATTTATTGAAATTTTAATTAAATTTTGCCGCCTCAAACAATTTTGTTAATAAAAAACAGCTGATGTCAGATGCTTTGTCACTTGAAAATAGAACTCGTTCTTAATTAATGTCATAAATAATAAATAAAATTAAATAATGTCATATGTATTTAGGGTTGCCAGATACCAAAAGCCAAGTAACTGGACAATTGAAAAAATTCAGCTGAATTTTGAAAAAATACCTGAACAATTTAAAAAAGCTCTTGACTATAAAAAAAAGTTTACTTTAGATTTAATTTTGCAATAAAAAAATTTAAAACAGCAAGGAAACGTAACACTTTAAATTTGGTCTTATATCATATTACAAAATTATAATCAGGGCGATTACACTACAAGTGGCAACGAACAGCCTTCTGACTTTGAAAGTTTGAAGCAATTTGTTTTGGTTTCATAATATTTTATTTATAAATAGTTGACATTTCGAGCCGTAAACATCTGCTGTTTCTGTGGTTTTTATTTTGTTGTAGTTTTGCTGCTTGGGGTGTATATCAGAGAAAGCCAAAAAGTTATATTTTTAATACTTGTAACCTACTCATACGCCACCGAGCACAAGTACAGACAGGTATGAATACCAATAAGTATGAACATAAATAAGTTTTTATAGCGACCGGTATGAGTATGAACAAACAGGCATGCGTATGGTTACTCGTATGAATGCGTATGAGTATAAGCATGTATCGATGAGTATCGACAAGTAACTTTAACAATTCGTATGGTTATTATAAAGCAAACAGTGTAGCCAGGACCTAAAAATGTTTGATGCAGAAACGATAATTATATTATAAGTATTTTCCAAAGCCACCAAAACAAATATAGCACTCATTAAATAAGAATTAATTAATTTATGTAAAAACAATCCAAATTTTTTTTAATATTTTTAATTAGGCTTAAGTTCATGAAATTTAATTTTTATTAAATTATTTTTATGAAGAAAGGAATTTTACAACATGAAAATCAATTAAAATTGTTAATGATAATCTTTCATTCTTGACGTGGCTCGGGCTCGAACCCTGGCCGGCAGGTTACCATGACATGTTTCGATCGCAACCACTCGATCTCCTCAGATGGATTTGCCGTCTTACACTCGCAGCCATCGACGACTGCTGACGTCACTAGTCAAACATCAATCCTTAAACCAAATTGTATTTTAACATTTGGTAGATCGAAATTTGCTTTCCTGAATGATTATCCATTTTATTTGATTTTACATGTTTTTTCCTTTACTTCTGTTTTTTCGTACTTTCGTCAAGAATTTTTCTTGAAGTCCAAGTACATTTTTTTGGTTTTTTCACTTTGTCTTTCTCTTTTCTGTTGATTTTTTTCAGCACAACTTCAAGGACAAATGTACACATAGAGCTCGTGCCTTAGCTTTAACAATAATTAGTATTGTGGAAAAAATGAAAGATTATCATTAACAATTTTAATTGATTTTCATGTTGTAAAATTCCTTTCTTCATAAAAATAATTTAATAAAAATTAAATTTCATGAACTTAAGCCTAATTAAAAATATTAAAAAAAAATTTGGATTGTAAACCATAAATAGTTCAACAAAATAACCACAATACTAATTATTTTATGTAAAAACTATATTAAAACATAAATATTTTCTTTTGTTATAAAATTTTGCTTCCATTAACAATAATAAAATATAATCTATTTTACAAAAGTTTTTTTTTATAAAAAGAATTAAAACAAGTAAGAAAGTATAGTCGGTCAAGCCCGACCATATGATACGCTACACCACAATATTTAAAAACACATCATGCTTATGTGTCCATATCTATGTTTATAAACTTCATGAAAATCGGTTTGAAAGTTTGTGAGAGGCAGAAATTTCCCCCTACCTCCCCTTGTGGTCCTATTTTTGAAAAACTGTATATCTAATGTGTCCATATAGATATGGATCTATCTATGTTTTAAATTTCATTAAAATCGGGTTGAGAGGCAGAAATTGCCCCTATCTCCCCTCGTGGTCCTTTTTTTGAAAAATGCATACATTTTGTGTCTATATAGATATGGTTCTATCTATGTTTTAAATTTCATTGAAATCGGTTTGATAGTTTCTGTGAGGAAGAAATTTCCCCCTATCGTGGTCCTACGATTCGGCCCATTTTCAGTAGGCTTGGTCCTTGTGCCAATAAGAACCTATGACCCAAATTTCATCAAATTATCTCCAAAATTGTGACCTCTCCACTATTGTGGTGTGGGTATAAAAAGAAGGCTATCAACTATTTTGGAATCTATTCTGTTTCTTTTTTCATGTTTCCAGCTAAAGAGAAAACTCGTTTTGATGCTGTGATGAAGGAATTGAAATAATTCTTGATTTTTATATAGACAACCTTGGATATCTTGTGGAGTTGTTTTCCAATATAGCGTGATGTTGTAGTCTTCTGTAAGCCTAACATTTTCGTTGGCATACTGATCGACTTTAGCCTTTAAATTTCAAACAAAGTCATTATATGTATGAATGTATTTACCTGTGTTATCTCATTTCTTAATTCCGAATATTCGATTAACATATTTTTTTGGTATTTGGCCGCTTTTTGTGTTTTTATTAAGAACGATTTAAATAAAACGACGTATTTTAATTTGCATTCATTTTTTCTGTTTGTTAAATTTTCTTAAAAGAAATTTTTTCTATTTAGATAAAAACTCAGATCTTTCTATTCCAAAGATTATTGTAAAGTCAACAATTCTTTTTCAATAAAATTTTGTTGAATTTTAATCAAACGATTTTGAAAAAAAGGATATTAGTGATTCAGCAATAACAAAAAAAAATTCTGGTAGCACTTATGAAAAAAAAATTAATAAATAAAAAATGTTTGAAGTCAATGATATACCTACGGGTGTATGTGGATATGTGCGAGTATGAAATACACTAAGTATGATAACATACATGAATGAAATCAAATGCGAAGGGATATACACAATAGGGTGTCCCAAATTTTTTTTTTAGATTTTTAGGAAGAGGTTTAGAGGTCGCGCAAATCAAGTCTTTGTTAAAAATCTGGTTTTTCGACCTTTTTTCAAAGTTGACTTTGTCAATAACCACGGTCATTGAATTTTTTGACCGAATATTTCTGAAGAAAATTTCCCAAACTTTATTTCCATATGCAAAAACTTTAAGTTCCGGCAATATTTTTGTCCATTACGAAACTTAAATGAAAGGAATAAAAACTAGTGACGCGAATTAAGAAAAACAAAAATGGAATTTTGTCCTACAGTTTCCTAGTTACACTATTTTTATAGTTTGTACCTTAAAAATGGTGATTAACTTCTGACATTTATTGCTGTAAATCGTTACGCGCTGTCATTTTCGCTTTCTATTTTATGTGTGCTCCAGTAGCTATCAATCGGGCTCGCTGGATGATGAAAATTATATATTCTTTGAAAATATGCATTTTCCGAAACCAGTTGCAATCTTATATAGACAAGTCAACAGTTGATGCCTTGCTTGAATTTAGTTCATTTATTTTAAGAATATGTATCAAATATTGGAACCTCTGCCAGTGACCTCGATACGCTCCTCTCAATGATCTGAGCCCATTAAAGGAATTGGATACTTATAAAATTATTAATAAAGCAGTTGCAAAAGCCTCGCTTAAAACTTTTCTCGGTCATCAGTGGTACTTAACTCCGAAATTGACTGCCTCAGCGTTTTTTGATGAACGTATCGACACCAAAACTTTGCACTTAATGACAAAAAAAATTGCAGATACTCCATGCGGCGATTATGAAGTAGCAAATGTAACTTTAACAGAAGATAACTTTAGAAATAATGAAATTCAAGAATTCATTTCAAAAGCCAGTCTTACCTTTTTTGAAGCTTGCAATATTTAAATCGATTTTTAAAAAATAGATCCAGAGAATTGGAAAGCCAACAAGTCATTTTAAGAGGCGAAGAAAAACGTTCAACAATTGAAATTGGTAAATGATGTGGCAGAAGGAGGTGTGGCTTTGGCTAATACTTATATTAATGTCACAAGTTCTGAAACTGATTACCAGAATTTATTGGAAGGTATACAATTACATCGCAAGAACCTCAATAAAAGATTTTTCACAGAGCAAAAGAAAAGTTTTTTTTTTTTTGTTGATTGGGTAAGATTGGCGAACTGGCAAACAGCTTTTAATAACATTTACTGGATATAAAGATAAAAACGGGTATAACTCAGGAACGGTAAGAATAAATTTAAAAATTGTTTATTCATATTAATTAGAATTAATTTGTCTTTCAAACTGCATCATTAGTTTTTTTCGTTTCTATTCAATCTTAAAAAGTTGTAAAGCGTTATTAAAAAATTTTTGAAAAAATTACGAAAAATTGTAATTAAGGGTATCTAAATGAGTAAAACTTATCACCAAAACTTATAGTTTCTTCACACAGGAATAAAGTTTGGATACTTTTCTTTAAAACTGTTTCCTCAGGAGTGAAGAAACTCGTGGTATTAACCAAGTTATGAGTAAAGTTAAAAAAAGGCCGAAAACTCCTTTTTTTATGAAAACTCCATTTGCGCGACCTCTAAACCTATTCCGAAAATTCTTAAAAAAAACCAAAAATACTTTTCCCTATAAGCTTTTAAATTTTAACTGAGCACCTATGAAAATCAGAAAGAAAATTTTTTTTGGGACACCCTAATACACAAGTATGGAAATTAATAGATACGAGTACGCACAGGTATTGAAAATTTTCGATATGTGCTAGAGTACTTTAATTTTTAATACCCATTGTCTTTCTCTGGTGTATATATTAAATTAAATCAATTAAAAAAGTACACAAACAGCCATTAATTAATGGAGATTTCCAGTTAAGTTTTTGTTTAAATTACCGTCGTTTTTTTATTTTAAGATAAGTTATAATTAAGATAAGCTCTACTCATAGTTTGAAGTGTATAAAACATTATTATTAAAAGACTGGATCGTTTTTAAAACTTGTTCGATTTTGATTTCACTCGAATTCGATTTCCCGAACATGGCTGATAATTTTTTGTTTAGCCACATATATATTTCTTGTATTTTTATTTGAAGAATTTAATAACTCTAATACTTTAGAAGTAAGCAAAAATGTTTGAAACTTTCATCAAAATTTAGCCTTAATAATATTGTAGCCTTTATTCGGCCATATGAATGGATTATTGTGAGTAAATATTATCAGAATTACTTTAAGTCCTTGCTCAAAAGGTATTGCTAGTTGGCATTACTAACAAACGAGATCCATTTATACAAGTTTTGTACGTTATTTTTATCGCATTTTTGAAAAACTGGACCTCTCTCTCTATCTCATTAATTGGAATGTCTGTCGGCAAATTAGAAATTTTTTCATTACAATTTTTTTTAGTATATGATTTTTTTCTGAACAATACGACAAATTTAATTAATAAAAAAAGTAATTTTTCAAAATTAAATAAAGTTTTTTAACTGGACAAATCGCATTGAAGCTGGAACCTGGACAACACTCAAAAAACCTGGACAATCCAGGCCATTCCAGACCGTCTGGCAACCCTATATGTATTGTACACGGAGAAATAACACATGATATTGTTTGGAGGGGCTCAGACGATAGTGAGCGTTTTAATCTCATATAACTTATTAGTGTCATCCCTCAGCATTGCATTCTATATGCGAGCATACGCGTGTGTTTGCCAAAGTTTGTTGTAGAAACTACAACAAAATCACGCAAGTAGATAAAAACCCTGCAAATAATAGGACCAGTCCAAACACGCGTGTAAAGAGTAGTCCACAAGGGACCAGGACTAGTCCAAAACTAACCCAAACGTATGGAAAAAACCTGGTCTATTTAACATTACGATGTCCTAGGAGAGGACCATATAACCCACCTTTGGACCACTAAGGAGTAGTTTTAAAACTACTCCATGGTACACTCAAAAGGATTAGTTTTGAACTCGTTTAAAAACGAAAGCATGTCGTTAAAAAACGAAGCCATGTCGTCTCACTACAAACAGTTTTTAACAATGACATGGTCCATGCTTGCATTTCATCGGACCAGTCCATGGAGTAGTCCATTTTATCAAAATGGACCAGGTGGTCCAATTTTATTTGCAGGGAACGATTTGCTTTATTTGTGTGGAAACAACAACAGAACAAGAAGAAAAAGATACATTATTTTATTATTTAAATAGTAAAATAAAAAGCAAAAGTTCCCATTTAGTTTTTATTTAGTTAAATACATAAAATTTTTAACATAAAAGTAATGTCAGGCATGATGCTGGCTTTTTATAATTGAATCATAATAATATTTTTCTTCTGTCTCTGGGGTAAGTGTTTTAGAAAAGAATCAATATAATTTCACTTTCGGATTATTGAAGTACGAATTCGTTATTAAATTAACTTTAAGCGCATTTTGAGGTTGATTTAATCATAGTTTTACTTAAATCAATCTCATTTTTGGAATATTTTAAGTACGAATTCGGGATTGAATATGGATAAGTTAAGTATTTCGCTCTTGAATATTTCGTACTTGGATCAATCTTTCTGTACTTGATTCAAGAAAATCTGTACTTATCGTACAATTGATACCGCTTCGGAATGATTTAAGTACGGATGGCTTGATTTTTCTTTTGAGTGTACATTCCCTATTCCTTAAATTTTTTTTTTTTTTTTTTTTTGTTCTAAACATACTTTGTGGCGCAGTTTTTCAAAATCTCTTATCTCTCATTCGATGGGTGCGAGTTTGTCTGTAATTTCTTTATGTTTTTCATGTTATTCGCCTTTCTCACGTTTAAAATGTTTTTTCTCCATGTTAAATGATTGTTTGCATATTTAACCGTAAAAAAACACATCAAGTGGTGGTTTCCCTTTTTTTATTTTGCTGTTCAAAAGTCTGTTAAAATTTTTTACTTAAAAATGATTTACGTACAGCGATTTTTTTTTATAAATTTTCTTTATTTTTTTTTGTGTGCGAAAATTTATTGGGGTTTCGTTTCTTCTTTTCTTTGAATAACTTGAAGAAGTTAAAAAAAAGAAGAATGATGGACTTTATAATCTTTTTGGCGTTAAATGACTTTTACTTTTTATCATGTTAAAATTTTTTTTATATGTGTTTAAATAAAATATTTGGCAGACAGTTTAAATACATTTTGATGGTTTTTTTTTGTGAGCTGGGGGAAGTAAAATTTAATTCTAATCGGAGATGAAGAAAATGGAAGAAGAGCAAAAAAAATAAAGGCTTATTATTGGTTTTTACTCAAAACGAAAAATAAAATTTTTTTTTCTTTTTTTTTTCTCTAAATGAATTGGTTGAGAAGAATTTTTGATTTCTTTAAGTTTGATTTGACTCAGGTTTTTTGGGGGTTAATTTTTAATATTTGGGATCAAGTGGGTTTTATATTTATTTATCTTAAAGCTAACTCATCCTCATTATTTATTTGCCGTACGGATAAATTCAAATATCTGAATCCCAACTTTTACAAGCATTTAAGGAGATGTTAAGAAAACGGCCATAAGACTGTTAAAATTGCGCCATACGCATGTACTACAATTGCCATTGAAAACATGATAAACATTTTTGATCCATATTTGATTAATAATCATTTGGATAGGGTTGATTTCAATGAAGGAAACCACATACCAATATCACCGAAATATAAGAGTTTTTATATACTAAATATTTTGCATGTATTTATAGAAATTGATTAATGTTTTCTACGAAATTTTACAAGTTTTGGACAGTTTTTGCCTGCACTATTAATCAATTTAATGTTTAATTTTATTAAATTCAAATAAGCAGAAAGATGTTGATTGAATATATTTATAAAAGATCAAAGCGATTAAAAATCAAATAAGAGTGCAATATTCGGCTGTGGCGAGGGTTAATACCTTTTAACTAACGTAATAGATCATCTTAGACCACTCACCCGCTAACACACATTATAAAAAGAGTATGTGAGTACATTTTTTCGTTTAAAATATATTTCTCTATTAACGCGGCAAATCATGTAGATATCGAACCCTTAAATTGAATTTGTTTCTTTTACTAAAATATATCGCTCATTTGCTGCAAGACCGGCATAACTCAAAAAAATACATTTCGAGATAAACGCATTTAAGTTTTGGATTTGCCCTAACAACTTAGAAATAAAGAAAAGACATTCTCTTCAAACTCGGAAAGTATAAAAGATATAAAGATGAATTTAATATACAATATAAAGCAAAACAAAGCGAAAAATTCTGCACTTCTAACTCCAAAATTGAATTTTTTGAGTTATGCCGGTCTTGCAGCAAATGAGCGATATGTGTAAATCAAAAATTGGCTCTATGGGACAATATTTAGAGGTCGCGATGAATGGCGACTTATATGTTTCACATCTTATATTACGGCTTATCATTATTGTACTTGTTTATGTATTGGAGATACTTTTTCATACTTTCTTTGATCTTAACTGGATTTACATTCGTTAAAATTCAAATATATTGATCCCTTTTTTAAATTATTGCGTAACATGAAAGTCGAAGAGCTGGTTTATCTACGCTTTCCGACAGTGAGTCAGAAAAACAAAATACAACTAAACCAATAAAAATGAAATCAGTTATTACAATCGACTTTATTGGATCTATTGACGGTGTAAGACTGATTAGAACAAAAAAGTCGATAGAGTTGCTATACTCATCAGTGCCAAAGGAAATAAAAAACTTTTTGCAGTTCCGAAGATCACAAAAGGAACCGGTGTAAAACAGCTACCGCTTGTTTGGATGTCTGTACCGATTGGTCATTAAAAAACTAAATTCGAGGGCTATGCTTTGACACTACTGCCTCCAAGATGGCTTGTCGCCATCTTATGTGTAAGGTTATGCTTTCCAATGGTTTTAAATAGTATTTTGGCCCAAGCGGAGGACCCGCGAAAATAGAAAACTATACCAACTATTAAAAGTTTTAAAAATCATTTGTCAAATATTGATAAAGAAAACTTCAAAGTCTGAGATGATACTCTATTCCATACAAGTGACTTGCTTCAACTCCAACAGCAAATGTATGAATTTTATACCGATGCCATCAAAAGTCAACAGCCAAGGGACGATAATCGCGAACTCCTTACGCTTTGTCTTAATTTTCTTGCTGTTGCAAATAAATCAGGAACAATGAAAGTTAAATTTGATGCACTAGGCGCGTGCCATCTTGCTCGTTGAATTACGAAGGCGATCTATTGCTGTAAATCTTTATTTAATATTTTTATTTTTAAACAAACAATGAATATTACCATATTAAAGCAAAGAAAAATCAATAAACTATCGCAACCTCTAAATATTGACCGATTGTGCTCAAATTTGGACTGAACCATTTTTAAGGATTATTCGAATAGGATCAGCGTTGTGGAGCGCAAGTATTCGATACTTTTGTATTCTTGGCGACCCTATTGAACATGTTGTCGCTTAGGCTAATTTTGTGGTAAGGGCTCGATATGTTTAGGTTGTGTGAAAAAAAGTAAAAAAAGGGGGTTTTATGACAGAAGTTAGAGGCAATTGTGTTTTTTGCTCATATCTTAGCTATTTATGGACTGATCTGACTGAATTCCAATACAAAATTTATAGCAGCTTGGACGTCATCATTAAATGATCATCCATTTTTTTTTTGTATTTTTCTTTACCCTACGTCTATACGCGCAATTTGTATTTGTTAACATAAGCAATAACGTCGGCAGCATGACGTCACAGAAATCTTCTGTGTTTAACATTTTTTTCAGAGTGGTGTAAACGTATTTCTAAACACAAAACATGTATTTGTATGTAGATAAATTATTTTTTGTCATTATTTTTTATTGAATCTTCATATATTAAATATGAACTAACAATAATTAATCAAATCTTAACCTAATACGTTATTTTATGTCCTGCCAGTGCCAGACAAAATTTTCTTCATCACGGGTTCTGTTCACCTATATAGGTGTTTATCGCTCATCTAATTGGGTAAGTGCTGCAGTGTCTCTTCTTCTTAAGCGAGTGTGGCCGCCATGATTTAAAATATTTCGATGTAGATAAATACTTACATTTTTTTTGGCAACCAATTTATTTTTCATTATTTTTTAATTATTAATTTGTAAATTTTGTATTTAAATTTTATGTTTTAAGTTTAAGATTTTTCCTTTTTTGTAACTGATAATTGATTTTGACAGCTTGTGTTAAAAGATAATTGCTCAGCAATATATTATAACATTTGTTGCTGAACATGTGTTCAAATACATATTTATGCAGTCCACACGTTAAAATCTAGTGTTGGCAATATAATTAGATAGTTGCTACGGCAATAATTGCCAAACAAATTGCTCGTCTAGACTTAGGGTCAATAGTTGATAATAATCCAAATGATAAGGGATATATTACTAGAGAAGGCACTTTTTGTTAAAAAAAAAGGGTATTTATGGTTCAAAAGGGTACCAAGTGAAAGATTCTTTAAAAAATTTTTGTTTAAAATTTCATTTAATACGTAATTTAATTCAAAAAAGTTACTTATTATGCAAAAAGTACTTTTGTGCAAATAACGAAAAATTATTTTTTGTTAAAAAAAAAAAAAATACTTTTTGTTTAAAAAAAAATTCTTTTAAATTAAAACCAATCTTTAATTTGAAAAAAAAAATTTCTTCAAAAGGGCCATTCTTTATTTATTAAAATCGCTTTCTTATTTTGTACTTGTTTTTAAAAATATGAAGTAAATTTCAAAAGTGTTCTATTGCGCCATATTGGTTGCACATATTATAAATCTAGGAATGTAACATTCAAAAAAATATAGCAAATATAACCAATTTAACACAATAGAACACTTTGTGAATTCCCTATTTGTGTTTGTTCAAAGTATTTCACACAATAGAGATGTTTTTAAAAGTGACATTGTTCAAAAAAATTATCTATATTCTTTTCAATCCAAATTTTTATAATAACTTAAGCCTAATTATAAAAATTTGGATTGAAATTTCTTTAAATTATTTTTATATATTCATAAAAGCTTTTTGATATACGTTTATTGGTCTCATAAAACTTTTTGAATTGCTGTTGGTTTTTTATATTTCTCTTAAAATTATTCAATTCGTATCCAAAAGTAACTTTTTAAGGAGTATATAGTATAAAACACAAAGTAGGCAATCTCCATTGTTTCACAAACTTACCTACAAATGCCACATTTGGTGAATATTAAAAAGCATTTATCCAGCTGAACATATGACCATATATGCTCTAAAGTACCAATTGATACAAAAATAACAATCTCCATTCTTCTAAGGTGGCATGTCATAACGTCCAGTGTCATAGTGTCCAAAAAGTGTCACAGTGTCCATGGACTTTATGACACTTTTAAAAGTGTCATAATGTCTATCAGAGCAGTGTCATTAAGTCCGTGGACGTAATGACACTTTGTAGAGTGTCATAATGTCCACAACATGCGAACAAACTCGAAAGCATAGCTGGCCTTCGGCCGGGCGCAAGGATTTTCTCCTCTTTGATAAAACAAGTACCGGCTTCGGTAACTAAAGCTTCTCATGACAGGCGGCCTTCGGCCGGCACACACGTTGATGCATGTGTTAAAAATGAGGCGCTTGGTATGGTGTACCGTTAGAATAGGTCAAGACCTGTGTTATTGGGTTTTGGGTACAACTTTTAAAATAAGTAAGGTTCAGACATATTCACAAAAGTAGTATTTAAAATCGTTGTAGGACCCATCTAAGTTGAGAAATGCAATAAAACGAATGTTCCGAATGGTGGCATGTCATAACGTCCAGTGTCATAGTGTCCATGGACGTTATGACACTCCAAAAAGTGTCATTGTGTCCATGGGCAACGACACTTTTGAAAGTGTCATAACGTCCATGGACACTATGACACTTTACAAATGGACATTATGACACTTTCAAAAGTGTAGATATTAAATATATAACGAAAACAGTTTCGGGCGCTAACAAAACCGGCTTCGCTAACAAAAGCTTCTCTGCACAGTCGGCCTTCGGCCGGGCGCAAGGATTTTCTCATCTATGGTATAACAAACACCGGCTTCGCTAACTAAAGCTTCTCTGCATAGTAGGCTTTCGTTCGGAAACAAGGCAGATTTTAGAAGCTTTAGTTAGCGAAGCCGGTGTCTGTTATACCATAGAGGAGAAAATCATTGCGCCCGGCCAAAGGCCGGCTGTGCAGAGAAGCTTTAGTTATCGAAGCCGGTATTTGTTATACCATAGAAAATAAAATTATTGCGCCCGGCCGAAGGCCGGATATGATCCAAAATTTGTTAACGTTCTTGCTTGCAAGAATTTTTGGCATTATACTAACTTATTTTGATATTTCAAAACAAATGTTACACATTTTAATATTTTTCATTATAAGTTAAGTTGTGGACATAATGACACTTTGCAAAGTGTCATAACATCCACGGACGCTATGACATTTCTTTGATGGACGTTATGACACTATGACACTGGACGTTATGACATGCCACCTTCCGAATGCACTAAAAATACAAATAAAACTAAAAAAAAGAAAAACCTTTAAATAAACATCTCTTATTTTATTTTACACAAAAACATTACACTGTATCGAATTTATTTCAGATAAAATATTAACTACAGTCTAATGAATCTTGTTGCCATAGTTTTAAATTAACAAACAACTTATCGTTACTTTAATTTAGACCTAAGCTTTTTTTATATATTCTTTTTTTTATAAAGTTTTATGCTCAAACTTAAAAAAAATTTATGTTAAATACGCCTTTTCAAAATTAAAGTAAAGTTATGTAGAAATTTATCAAAATTAATTTCCAAAATCAATCGGACTTTGATCTCCTTGAAAAATAATAAAATGATTGTTTTGTTCCTTATTATACCTGGGGACTAATTCTGGCAGTGGGGATCGAATAATTTTCGATTCGAAATCAGTTTTAGTTTTCTAATTCCTTCAGTCGATATTGGCCGAATCGAAATTATATTTTAAGTGTTGTGAAAACTCAGATAAATACTTTACAACACTGAAAAAATAATTTTGGCTTGTTAACAAGGCGAATTTACACAAGGTGAACTTATCTTGCTACGTAGGCTAGAGCTGATTACTAACAGGCTTACCGTCCTGTTGGTTCTAGGTAATCTTAACTAAATTCTATAAATTTTCGATTAAAATTGTGAAATTTAACACTTTTTTAAGTTATAACATTTCAAAAAAACACAATTTAATATAAAAACAAAATCAAATATTTGTTTGAATTTTTGACACAACGTTAAAATACTTTACAGTGTTGTAAAACGTTTTCAAAATAAGACCACCTTGTATGAATTCGCCTTGCTTGTTAAGTTTCGACTGAAATAATAAAAAATGAAATTGCTCTCGAATAGAAAAAGGGAGCTACCCTGGGTCCAAACTACGGCATTTAAATTTAATTGTTATTTCGATTTGTCAAAAATTAACGAAAACCGTTTCAAATGCATTTAAAAAAAAAAAACAAAATAGAAAACATTCCGTCAGCTTAATATGCTAACCTGCTAAATCCACTTTTGAAGTAAATTGAGATTTTGATGCCGTGTGGTAGAGAAAGACATGCCTTGTCGACCAGCATGTAGTTTTTCTTCCATTTGAGTCTTGGAGTATGTAAAACCAACTATTTTTTTGGTTTTCCTCTCAAGCTGCAATTATAAAATATATGAAGCTTTTATCTCTCTTGTAATGCTGAAAGGGAGCTAGCAGGTTTGCAAGCCGTGAGTAAAAGTATTAAACAGAGCCTTAATTTGTATATTAATATTTAATTGCTCAAAGGTTATAAAGTATTTAACATTCCAAAGACCCATGCGTACCCTTTATATAAAGCCAGAAAAGCTCCATTCCGTTCCGTCTGTGAAAAGCGTATTGGCTCATGTATTAGAAATCAGGTAAAGATAGTAACTACAAAATGCCTAAATAGCAAGATCCAAACTGCCACTTATGATTTGTGTTGCTGTTTTAACGATTACAATTTAATTTTAATTAAAATTATATGTGGCTTAATTTCTTCGACCTTCTTAATATTATTTCCTTTCAATAATTTCTCAAGCTCAAGGTCCGTTTTATATAAAAAATATTTATTTAAAATTTATCCAATATTTCGCTCAATCTCAATGGATAGCTTCTTCAGGGATTTTTTGGTTTTTTATATTTCAAACAATTTTTAATAAACAAAATTAAATGAGATCCATTGAGATAGCGAAATATTGGATAAATTTTAAATAAATATTTTTTATATAAAACGGACCTTGAGCTTGAGAAATTATTGAAAGGAATTAAAATTATATATATAATCTTTTTTACGTGGTCAAATTTGGGAATTTAAAAACCGGGAAAACAGAATACGCAAATTATGGTGGTTTGCAGAATAAGGAAAAAAAATTACCGTCGAATTTAGGAATTTAAAAAAGGGGCGGTAAAAATAAATAATATTTTTAATAAAAATACAAAAAACAGTTAACACAAATTAAAAAATACACTTTTAGAAACAAAATGAGCGAAGGAGAAAATCCTTGCGCCCAAAGGTGTTTCTGTTATACATATATTAAATATATGCACCCAGAAAAAAAAACAACAAAACCCTTTTTAAAAATTGTTTAACAATATTATGTTTAATTTAACCAAATCATTGTCACCGACAACCATATTATGGTTATATAAGTTTGTTGGTTGTGACCATAATAAAACATGTTTTTCTCTGCGTGTATGTAGATCTTTTTTTGTATTTAACGTCTTTAGTAATTATGGACCTTATGACATTTTTAAAAATGACATAATTTCCCTTTGCAAAGCGTCTTAATGTGCACGGACATTATGACACTGTGACACTTTTTGGAGTGTCCATGGACACTATGACACTGGACATTATGACATGCCACCTCCTCTAATACTACAATTAAAACTTTTTTTGCGCATTTTCCAAAAGATTGCACACTTCTTATACCTTTTACCGAAGGAAAAAGGGCATATCGTCACCTAAAATGCAAAAGGGCGAACAACACTTTTTATAGTTTTATTTTATAGGGACTTGTAATTTGGTGGCGTTGAAAGCATAGGTGTGCTACTTTTTTTCTTAATTACAGAACGGAATGTCAAAACTTACTTGTGCTTTTGGTGTTGTTACTTGTTGTAGTGTCACCACCACCGTAACATGAATTCGCCTTGGTAATGCCCATTTGATTTACACAAACACAACAATATCCAATTTTCTTACCCCTTTATGCAAAAAAAAGTTCAAGTTAACCAATACCAAAATGTTGAGGGAACAGCTTAGTATTGCTTAAAATGTCGGTATTTAATGAACTAATAAAACAAAATCACATTTCTCTGAGTTCAGAAAACGGTCAACTAAGTTTAAACTTAATCACATCTCAAAAACCCGGCCTTAGTGCTTTTATTCCTTGACCATGGAGTGAATTTGTTTAAACTTGCTTTATATCATCTAACTGGTTTTTAGAAACTAAGAAAACATCAAGTTAACGATCTAAATATCTTTGAAGAAATACAATTTTTTGATGTTTATTATAGAGCCTACAAAATGGAGATAGCTTTCTTTCCTTCTATGCCCTCATTTACTCTAAAAACTATTGTTAAATGAAAAAGTACCTAAGTAGGGCCTTTTAACTTTTAAAAAACAAAGATTAAAATCGTTCTTTTTATTCTAAATGCTACAATAGATTTAAAAAGATGCTTTAAAAAAATACCAACAGTTTTTGCTTAAAGGGCTACTAACGGTTAAGGCAGCTACATATTTCTTAATGAAAAAGTAATTTTGAATATTTAATAAGTTTTCTTTTAATAAAATGTAAACATTGATGCTGGCCAAATCATTTTCTTTAAATTTTATGTTTAATATCAACATAACTTCTCCTCCTGTATAACTTCTTTAATCAAATAAATATAATAACTTTTTTTCTCCTAGTTACTTTGGTGACCTGATAGATGTTTCTTTGGTTTGAAATGAAACCAGGGATATTTAAGATGTTTATCCCTGGTTTCATAAACAACAGGGGATGTTTTATTTATTCTGCAAGATTTGATTGACATGTTTTGTTTTTATTTTTGCCAAAAACGTCGCATCTCATCGTTTTAATACGTCTTGGATTTGTCCATTAAATATTGTTAAGGGATAATTATAACATGTTATTTATCTAGGATCTTTATTGATTATTGTATTTTTTCTTTAATAAATATGTATGTATGAACGACAAGAAATTGAATTACTTAATTTCAATGTTTCATATCTTTGTTTATTTTTCATCAAACAATACAAGAAAGACAGAAAGACAGGCAGACAGTCAGTCATATCAACCTTATTGACAAAATTAAATACAGATTAATAATTAAATTATTAAGAAAAAAGTCACGGGATCCTTTTGTTTAATTTTTTTTATTTATTTATTTATTCAGCCCTATCGCAAACAACTACTCCCATGAAAATATTCCCATATTTTTTTATTTCGTATTTTGAATGATACCCATAACAAATTTTTTGGGAATGAATTCTCAAACTTAAAAAATTTGGAATAGCCAATGTTTACTCTCGCGAATTTTTTACAAAATAAATTTCCAACAAGTGGCCATGTGAACGAAAAGGCAACATGTTAATTTAAAGTTGTATTCTAAGCAGGGATGTCAGATGTGACGATTTTACGTCATTTTGACGATTTTTTTCGCTGAATTTACCAAAATGACGATTGACGATTTTGAATGTAGAGTCACTTAGGTGTTGACGATTTAATCCCGTCAATAAATTTAGTTTAAACTTTAATCTTTCATCAAATTTTTAACACTTTAATCTGTCAAGTAAAGCTTTTTTCTTACCGAACGTTTCCACATGCAAGTAATTACTTGCAAGTAGTGTATACGTATTATCAACAAAAAATCGAGGAAACAGCCCATTGGCTGAATGAACAAAAATTGTGTGAATGTTAGTGAAAAAGTGTCAGTGCATTGAGTTTTTCGAACTTGCACTTGCATGTGGAAACGGGGGGCTAGTTAATATATGTATATAGAGGCGAATATATATTTATATCTACTAGCGGACTCGACGAACTTCGCCTCGTCCCAATTTTAAGCCTTCAGACAAACTTTAGAGTAATAATACAACACAAATATTAAAATTTTTAATATGATTTATTTGAATGGAATCAGTAGAAAGCGATTTGATGTACAAAAATCTATAAATCACTAAATATATAAACCATCTTTAAACGCATAAAATTCGGCGTTTAAACTACCAACACAGACCATATGAATTTGATAAGATTTTTCGTAGTGCTGTCACATGTTATTTTTTTACCACATATAACACATGGGAGAATGATTTATAGTTGCTGAGTTTAAACTACATATAAATTCAAGTTTAGTGCAACTAAACCAGCGTTTAAACCATCAGTGGTTTATTAGCCATTATTGTACAAGTTTTTTTTTAGAAAAACTAAAAAACAACTAGTTAATATTAGTCAGGGCCATTTTTTTATGTTTTTTTTATATTGGCAGGACGATTTAAAAAAAAAAAAATAATCTGACAGCACTATTTCACTTGTTTGTTTAATTTGAGTACAATAACTGCCTGCTTTTAAAACACGAGTGCAAAACTCCTTCAAATTACTGCCAGCTTTTAGATCGCGAGCACAAAAGTGACTCGTTTAACTAATATTTAAAACAAAATTTAAATATGTCCATTCCTTAAGGGGGCTCCCATACAAATATTGCGATTTATGAAATTTTTAAATTAATTAAAATTTTTTGACTTTTGTGAATAAAATCAAAAGTTGTTAACAGATTTTAATCATTTATAGCTGTAATTTTTAATAGATTTTTAACAAACAAAAATTTCGAAATGTTGATAAAAAATTATTTTTGTTGCAAAAAAAAAAAAATACCTCAGTGAGGTAATTATACGTATTAATCTACAAGATAACTTAACTTTGATGTATGAAAAAATTTAAGAAAGGAATTTTTACATGTATCAGCTAAATCAACAATGGGATTTGTTGTCTTAAATTTTATCTGTAGTGCTTTTTGAGATGTCCTGTCATATCCTACTACTACTTAGAAACAATATATTTATGCGTTTAGAGCTTTTAATGAATTTTGGTATCGATTTGTTTGTAAATAATTTCCATATTTTAGCCATTGCTGCATTTTTATTGCACACATATTTTAAGTTTTTAAAACATATTTTAAGCAAATAAAAAAATTGCTTAAAATTCTGGTTAACAGATGAATTTTCTGTTGCTTTTATTTCGCCACCTACATTAAATTTTTACTGTACAATTTTAAACCAAAGCAAGTTTTTGTTCAAGATAAATGTTTTTCGCAACTTATAACATAGAAACCCAGACACATCGTTTAGTAAACGATCCGTCCGTCCATCTTGCTGGTTGTATTCCATGTAAACCTTGTGCGAAAAGTAAAGGTAGCAGCAGTTTTTAGATAATTTGATAAAATTGGGTAAATAAGTTTAATTGTCATAAGAACGAAGCCTATGTAAATTGTAAGAATCGGTCTATAATATCACATAGTCCCCATGCAAACTTCAAACTTTAATCTATTTTAGACAAAATATCTCATACATTTGGTGTATCTAGATAATATATAACTCTTATATGAATCTTGACCTCATAACATAACTTTTAATGCAAATATTAATTTGTTGAATACTTTGCTTTTAATCAAGCCATATTTTGTTTTTTAGGCATAGTTTTTAAAAAAAAATTGTTTTTGTCAAATAGTACTGAGGCAATTAAACGAATGAAATTTAGGTATAATTTTGTTTTGGAAGTTAAATTTTTAAGGCAATTATCCGAATCGGGTAATTAAGCGTATGGCAATTAAACGTGGATTTTTGTTTAAAAAATGGAAGAAAAAAAAACGGGGATTTAAAACTCGAGGTAAATAAGCGTGAAAGGCATTTAAGCGTGGGGTAATTAACCGGGTTATACTGTATTTAAAATACGTAACTTTTTTGTTAAAATAATTTTTTTTATTTGTTATTCTCATCGATTAATCGAATAATTTTTAAGGTTTAATCGTTTGATCGAACGAACAAAAACAATTATTTCAATTATTCGAACTAAGTTGAAAGGCGAATAACTCTAATATTTAGGTACCTCAATTATATATTTTAGTAACGATTTGTATATTTAAAAAAAGGGAAGAAATCAATTAATTAAAAAGAAAACTTATAATATTCTTAAAAAACTAAAAGGAAAAACTAAACAAAATAAAAATAATAGTTTAAAAAATAGTTTAAAGCACAACTCCCTTGCAATTTTTTGGCGGAATTATTTTCTAAATTTGTTAACACATTCTCCCTTTAATTGCCTTTCGTAATACCTACTTTTTTCCCGGGGAACAGTTTCCCATTTTCGAATTCTGTTTAGAATAAGGGAAAAGGGAAAAGAGAGAATTTTCCCGGGGAGATTTTATTTATAATAGGGGAACAGGGAAAAGGGAAAAATTCCCGGGGAATTGTTGTTCATAATTGGGCTGTATGTTTCTAAAACGACAGCGCATGTTAGAAAAAAATTTAACGTTTAAAGGAAATTTTATTGCGGATTTTCGTTTTTTTTAGTATGTAATTTCAATAAACTGAACCAGTATTGGATTCAGCGTACCCGAAAAAGGTTTAAGCGCCAGTTGCCAAATTCTAGCACAGTGTAATTGTTTGATAAAACTTGCGAAAAGCAATAAAAAACATTTTTAAATATAACAATAAAAAGAAATTAATT
Source organism: Pollenia angustigena (assembly GCA_930367215.1). NCBI lineage: Eukaryota > Metazoa > Arthropoda > Insecta > Diptera > Polleniidae > Pollenia > Pollenia angustigena. The sequence goes on from OV884056.1 coordinate 75,917,960, forward strand.
GGACTTTATATTTATACTGTGTACTTTTTTTCTTAACCTTTAATAATCAATGTACTTTAATTGCAACAGAAAAAGTTGGGAACCCTATATGTAGTTGTCCTGCGATTTAACTTTGAATAATTAAGTTTAAGTTATCGACGTCCTTATTCTTCGCTGCTATTATTGCCCGTTCACCAATCCAATCGAGATTTTTGTAGTTTTGTGCAATGTCGGGGAACACTTTGCTGATGAGCTCCTCCTTGGACGATGTGAATTCACAAAAATTTTCAGGGAACGATATCAATCCATTCGAAACATCAATAGGAATTTGGCCGTTGCCAAGCTCCAGCAGTTGTCTCGAGAATTCAGCAGCCGATGGGTCGTTCTGCAACACGACTCTAATGTTTGCGGTCAATTGCAACTTCTGGACATGCCTCCACAAAGACGACTATTTCAGGCAGGCGTTAAGTTCATCTGCAGCAGAAGATTTGGGGATGACGGGAATTGTTTGACGAAAATCTCCGGAGAGCAACATCAAAGCCGCACCAAATCGTCTTAAGTATTAAAAATTCTATATTTTTTGGTTTTGTATGATTTTATACTTAATATTTTTTTATGTTTTAATAGAGTGATATATCCGTGTTTATAAAAAAACGATTTTTTTATATGACGATTTTTTGACGGGTTTTTTCAAAACTACTGACGATTTTGACGATTTTTTTTTTTAATTTTGACGATATTTCGAAAAAAACATCTAACATCACTGATTCTAAGGTAGGACTCAATTAAGTTTATTTTTCTTTTATTGAAGGAGTTTTAATTAAGAAAATGAAGATAAAAACTATTCATTATATATTCACCCTTATTGTGCACGCAGAGAAAAAACATGTTTAAATATGGTCACCTCCAACAATACTATGTTTAAAGAAAATTTTAACCATATTATGTTTAATTTAACCATATTATTGTCAACGACAACCATATTATGGTTAAAATATTCCTCCATCAAGAAGCCACAACCATATTGTGGTTGCCTCTAAACAGGTTATGGTTAAATATGACAATAATTTGTTTTTAAATTAACAATAGTATTTTCCTCTTTTTCAAGAGCAACATGCTATGGTTGAAAACCAACCATGCTATTATAAATGTTAAACATATTTTAGTTATTATTTACCAATATATGTTCAGAGGCAACCATAATATGGTTGTGGCTTCTTGATGGAGGACTTTTTTAACCATAATATGGTTGCCGTTGACAATAATATGGTTAATTTTAACATAATATGGTTAGAATTTTCTTTAAACATAGTATTGTTGGAGTGGACCATATTTAAACATGTTTTTTCTCTGGGTGTGTTTTGCGTATTTAAAATACGCCTACGACTGTTTGGTAATAGATTAAAGAGATCGTGAACTTATTTCCTTTAATCTATTACCAGACAGTCGTAGCCGTATTTTAAATACGCCAAACACAAAAAGGTCCGTTTTCACAACTTACCGATAGCTAAAAGTACACATTAACCGGCCTTATAAAAAGTGTTCTGTTATTAAAACATTACTTTAACCTAAAGTGAGCGATTAAGTAAATTAAGGTTCATCCTACCTGGTAGGTCAAAGTAAATTTGTAATAATGGAACAATTTTTATACGGGCAATGAAATCCTACCTTTAGCTATCGGTATGTTGTGAAAACGGGCCTAAGGGAGATTTTATTATATTTTTTTTAGTGTTTTATTTTGTAATTTTTCTTTCACAATGTAAGCACTGACAAGTTATTCACAATAGAGGCGTTTGTTTATAAAATACTAACAAATAATTCACAATAGTAATTTGTACTCCCAAAATATTTGGCGATACCGATTTGTTGGGGATGGGAATATAGGTTTGCTCCCATATAACATATTCCCATAACATTCGCGAAATTGAAATTTTCATTTATTGATTTGTTATGCATAAATGCCAAAAATAAAAATATTTTGTTATTATGTGCTTTCTCTTCAATAAAATATTTAAATGCGTAGTTTAATTCATATTTTCGCAATTAATAGCCTGTTCATTGATTTCGAACAAAGACTTCGTTCGCTGAACTTACATGTAAAATAGAAACAATATTTTATGTTTTACGGCTCTAAGTCTTTCTCTCGTTATTTTGTGTATTATATTTCTTTTTTGATTGAGCTTAAGCGAATTTCATTCTGAGACTACTAGATTCGTATCTGTTATAAATGAAAGTCAAGCTTAAATATCTTTAGCTTAGTTTAGTAACATAAATAAAGGAATATACAACGCAACGAAGTTTCCTTTTTATATGGCAATGTCTGTTAATTTTTGTTTTTATAGAAAAACTAGCTTAACCCGGTGCGCTTCGCTACCCTGTTACAAAAAAAAAAATAACTCAAGTAAATTTTCACCTTAGGGATTTAAGTTATAATATCAGTTCAAAAAAAAAGGAACAACAAATTGTTCGCTCATAAGTACCAATATATAGGTTTTAAACGATTTTACTGCGAAAAAAGTAAAAAAATAGAATCAGTTCCAGACACCTATCCACTTATTTTTTGCGTTTCTCTTTTTAGCCTCTAAATATTCAAATTTTTAAAAATCTTTTTTCGATGGATCTATTCATTGGGAGACTTATCTATCCACTGTCCAAATTTTATGTCTCTTACTTCAGCCGTTTGGGCTGCGCGATGATGAATAAGTTACTTGACTTCTGTAAAAATGTATTGCTGCCCATGCACCAACCACCTTTTTTATTTTGAAAGGTATAGTTTACCATAAAAGTGGATTGAATAATGATTAGTAATCTTAATAATTACTTTAGTTTACTTTTTTTGGAAGTGTAATGAAATAACTACGAATTCGATTATTTTTTGGTTTTGCATGATTACTAATTGATTACGATTACAAGTAATAAAAAAATAATCAGAGTTACTAGGGAATACTACAAAATAATCAAACAGAATCAAAAGTAATGAAAAAGTAATCCGGTTATTTTAAACGATTATTTTTGGTTACTTTCAACAATTGCGTATGCATTTGTACTAATTTTTTTTTTGTTTTGAAACAGTTATAACTATTCAAAACTTTACTGGCGAACACTTTTTTACATTAAATTAATTTGCTTAAGGAAGCATTTGTATCAGTGCTCGAAAATAAACAGTACATTTTTTAGCGTTCGCTTCACACACCCAAGAACGATATCTATTTTTTAGTGATTGTGTTTTGATGACCACAACCTGTAATACCGTTCGTAACTTTTTTCACGAAAGAGCCGAACATTATGTAGTGTTCTGTTCTTCGTTAAAAAACAGAGCAATTGTAGTGATACTGTAGACAAACATTATATTTTAATGTTCAATAATGTTCCTTTTTTTTACATTGGTAAAGAAATGAACAAACAAAACATTTTAGCAACGACTGCACCACGAACAGCTTTAGTGTGTATTGTGTATATGTTTTGTTTGTGTAAAATTATTTTGCTTGTTTTTCTTTTTTTTCGTATGTAGATTTTGTTTTTGTAAAACATGTTTGGCTTTTTAACCAGCCACAAAAGACGAACATAAATGAACCGAACCGAACACAGTGAAGTTTGTGGATATCCACAAAAAAAAAAAACCGAACGGAATGAGTTGTGTTCTCATCTTGAGTTTGATAAAAACAGTATTATTTTTGTGTTCGAAATATCCCTTTGCATTACAGTTATGTAACAAGTGTCAAAATGTTCTTTGGATTGTTGGAAATAAAACACGTGTTTATTTTAACTAAAAAGATTATTAATAAAAAAAATGTCGTCGTCTGAAACACAAGTACGAGAAAAAATTTTGTGCAAATTATTAGAAAACCCTTCAGCAGGTTATCGTAAATTGGCTCGAGAAGTTGGAATGTCAATTATTACGGTAAAAAAGAGTAGCAAAGATTAACTACTCAAAGAAAGCAAGGAAGTGGAGGAAAAAAGGGTCAATGTGATGAAAACCCGTGGTACAATGTTTTGTTCGAAACCCTGCTATTTCGGTAAGAGATACAGCCAAAAAAAACCGGAACTTCAAAATCGTATGTCCAAAAAGTAAAAAAATATTATAACTTAAAATCCTATAAAGTTCAAAAAGTACCAGACCGGTCGGAAAACAAATAGCGGCCAAAAGTAGGGCAAGAAAACTTTACACACAATATTTGACAACATTTAATTGCATTGTTATGGATGATGAGACGTACTGCAAAGTCGACTTTAACCAGTTGCCTTGGAAGGAGTTTTATACAGCATTCAAAATAAGAGGAGTCAAAGCTAAATTCAGCCAAAAAAAAAGTTGGTAAATTCCCGAAACAATATATGATTTGGCAGGCCATTTGTTCATGTGGTCTTAGATGTAAAGAAGTTTTCGTAAAAGGGACTGTAAACTCAAAAATTTACATCGAGAAATGGCTGGACGGACCATTAAAGGAATTTTTAAGACAACACAAAGAGTCCGTACTGTTTTGGCCAGACCTGGCGACAAGTCACTACTCCAGAAACACATTAGAATGGTACTTTTCAAACAATATAAATTTTGTTTCCAAAGAAGCTAAACCTCCTAACTGTCCAGAGCTCCGTCGGATTGAAAAATATTGGGCATTAGTGAAAAGATCTTTAAAGGGTACAAAACAAAAATGCAATAAGGAAAGAGATTTTCGAAATAAATGGTTGACTCTTTAGTCAACCAAAATACTGTAGAGAATTTAATGAAAGGGGTGAAAAGAAAAGTTAAACATTTCTTTTAAAATCACATATAAGTTCACACTTTTTAGTTTAATTGCTTTCAAATTTATCATGAATTAATAAAAATATTTTTTTGTTAAAACCCGAATCCTAATTTAAATTTTACAGACCAAAATGTTAGTATCAGTTTTAACGTGGACAGTCTTTATGTATTCGTAAGCGTCTCCTTTTCTTTCGTGGACATATTTTTATATAAAAGTTTATTTTTTTATCATTTTCTTTAATTCCAAGATTTATTTTGATTATAATATCACATCTTACAAAAACAGTTTTTTGCTATGTCCAGCAGTATAATTAGTTTTATTTTGAGATATTAATGGCGAATTCCACCAATTCTATTTAAATATCAATTCATATCACTGTTCCGGTAGAAAGCCATGTTAAATACCTGAGAATTCATATAGATAGACGCCTGACCTGGTCTCGTCATATTGAAGCAAAAATAACGGATATGAAACTTAAAGCAGCTCAACTACATTGGCTTCTCGGTCGAAACTCAAACTTGTCCTTAGACAACAAAATTCTCTTATACAAGTCCATCATAAAATGAATATGGGCATTAGGGTGTCCCAAAAATTTTTTTTTTGTCAGAGGCTCAAGCATAATTTTAAAGCTTATAGGGTCCAGTATTTTTGAATATTTTTTTTAATTTTTAGGAAGAGGTTTAGAGGTCGCGCAAATCAAGTCTTTGTTAGAAATCGGGGTTTTCGGCCTTTTTTCAAACTTGACTCATAACTACGTTCATTTAATTTTTTGACCGAATATTTCTAAAGAAAATTTCCCAAACTTTATTTCCATATGCAAAAACTTTAAGTGCCGGCAATATTTTTGTGCATTAAGATTCCACATATTTAGTATTTTTGTAGTTTTTTAACAAATTTATATGAAAGGTATTAAAACTCGTGACGCGATTTTGAATACCGATAAGTTCTTAACAATTAAGAAAAACAAAAATGGAATTTTGTCCTACAGTTTCCGAGTTACACTATTTTTATAGTTTGTACCTTAAAAATGGTGATACTTTTTTCGTTATAATTATTGTATATTTCCATCAATTTTTATAGTTAGGTTTTAAATGTCATTTACTTCTGACATTTATTGATCTAAATCGTTACACGCTGTAATTTTCACTTTCTATTTTATGTGTACTCCAGTAGCTATCAATTGGGCTCGCTGGATGATGAAAATTATCTATTCTTTGATAATATGCATTTTCCGAAATCAGTTGCAATCTTAATATATATCAAATATTGGTACCTCTGCCAGTGCCCTCGATACGCTCCTCTCATTGATCTGAGCCTATTAAAGGAATTGGATAGTTATAAAATTATTAATAAAGCAGTTGCGAAAGCCTCGCTTTAACTTTTCTAGGTCATCAGTGGTACTTTACTCCGAAATTGGCTGCATCAGCGTTTTTTGATGAACGTATCGACACCAAAACGTTGCACTAAATGACAAAAAAAACTTGCGGATACTCCATGCAGCGATTATGAAGTAGCAAATGTAACTTTAACAGAAGAAAACTTTAGAAATAAAGAAATTCAACAATTCATTTCAAAAGCCAGTTTAACTTTTTTTGAAGCTTGCAATATTTCAATCGATTTTTTAAAAATAGATCCAGAGAATTGGAAAGCCAACAAGTCATTTTATGAGGCCAAGAAAAAAGATCAACAATTGAAATGATGAGGCAGAAGGAGGTGTGGCTTTGCCTAATACTTATATTAATGTCACAACTTCTGAAACTGATTACCAGAATTTATTGCAAGGTATATAACTACATCGCAAGAACCTCAATAAATGATTTTTCACAGAGCAAAAGAAAAGTTTTTTTTTTTTTGTTGATTGGGTAAGATTGGTGAACTGGCAAACAGCTTATAATAACAAATACTGGGTATAAAGAAAAAAACGGGTATAACTCAGGAACGGTAACAACAAATTTAAAAATTGTTTATTCATATTAATAAGAATTAATTTGTCTTTCAAACTGCATCATTAGTTTTTTTCGTTTCTATTCAAACTTAAAAAGTTGTAAAGCGTTATTACATAATTTTGGAAAAAATTACGAAAAATTTTGTTATTCGTGCTTAATTCCCAGTTTTTATTCTTGACAAAAAGATGAGATAAACCCTCTGTTGTTTATTGTTGATGTGTTTTGTTTAAGCTTTGATATTGTTACAAGTATAACTGTTGCTATAATTCTTATACGTTTAACAGTTTTATTTGGTTTAATATCTTTAGTTTTTCTAAAATCTTTATGGATGAAGTTTCCTGATGATCTGGCCTAAGCAACCAGTGAAATGCATAGGAATAGCTTATCCCATCAACAATAAATTTTAAGTGTTTTTGTCAAGAATAAAAACTGGGAATTAAGCACGAATAACAAAATCTTTTGAAATTAAAATTTTGTATTCCCAAAAATTGAAATTACTTTTTAATTACGAAAAATTGTAATTAAGGGTATCTAAATGAGTAAAACTTATCACCAAAACTTATAGTTTTTTCACACAGGAATAAAGTTTGGATACTTTTCTTTAAAAATGTTTCCTCAGGAGTGAAGAAACTCGTGGTATTAACCAAGTTATGAGTAAAGTTAAAAAAGGCCGAAAACTCCGTTTTTTTTATGAAAACTTCATTTGCGCGACCTCTAAACCTCTTCCGAAAATTCTTAAAAAAAATCAAAAATAATTTACACTATAATCTTTTAAATTTTAATTGAGCACCTATGAAAATCAGAAAGAAAACATTTTTTGGACACCCTAATGGGCATATGGCATCCAATTATGGGGTACTGCATGCGCATCAAACATCCAGAAGCTACAAAGAAGACAGTCTAAGATATTACGGCAAATTGTCTGCGCCCCATGGTATATACGCAATGACATCATCCACAGAGATCTTAACACCGCTACCATCCAGGAAGAAATTAAAAAGTATTCAGTCAAATACATAGATAAACTAGTGGTCCATCCCAACTACCTCGCTCGGGATCTAATAAAGTTCGAAGGTCACCGGAGGCTGAAAAGATCCGACACTTTGAGCCTAGCAGGTTTTTTTTTACACTTGAATGCAATTAATTAGCGGTTACATTGGTAACGGCTAACAAATGCAAATAAGAATTAGGATTAATCTTGGAATACATATTGTAATTTTCGACAAGAAAGATTCAATAAAAAAAAAAAAAAAAAATATAGTTTTATTTTTATTTGACATGAAAAATTAATATTAAACATAAATTGATATTTAAATAAATCAGTGAAATTGGCCATAAGAATATGTTCAATCTCACTAATTATATAACAAATTATACACAGTTATTGAAAACAATCAAAAATAATCGGATTACTTTGGATTATTTTTGATTATTTTGTAATAATTGCCATCGTAATCAATTAGTAATCAGAAATTATTTCTTAAAGAATTACATAATCATTACGATTTTTTTAAAAAAGTAAACTAATTGATAAATTATCGTAATCGATATTTTACAGGCATGGTCCTACAAAGCTAGAAGTCTTTTATCTTCAGTACTGCTTTTCCTCCGTCTACACCGCCAATTTTTTTCTTTTGCAATTTAAAGTATACCATAATAGTGGCTTTAATCACGTTTGAAAACACTCGCTGTAATAGTTCTTCAGTTACGCGATATTTAATATGTGCATCCTATGGAGGGAATTAGTCCCCAACGCCTAGCCCCTTTATTTTTATTTTAAAGGTGCATTTTACCATGAGAATGTTTTCTACCAAGATATGCGATATTTAACATTGGCGTTCTATGGGCGGTACCACATCCCCTGCTGTTATCTTATTTCAATTTCGCGGCATAGAAGATCCTACTGCAAAAAGTTCTAGAAAATGGGTGCAGGGGCTCTTAAGATATGCGATACTTAATATTGGCATCCTATGGAGGATACCACTTCTCCTGTCGCTATTGAAAATAGTGGTTGCCTATTGTAACCAGTGATGTAACTTTAAAAATTTCAAGAAAATCGCTTCAGTAGTTTAGCAGTCTATAAGCCAACAAACACACAGACCAACATTTTTAAATAAACAATTAAATTAGATGCATTTAATTTTCTTTTAAACGAAATTTTCAATATCTAATATCTTCTCTTAAAACTTTAGTAAAAAATATTTTCTATGTTAAATAAATTAGAAAACCCATCAGTGGCAAAAAAATCTATGTTAAAGGTAAAAGCTAACATTCTCTTTCTTAATGTTAAACATCAAAAAACTTTATTTTCATAACTTAATGCAAATTGTGTATTAAAAATAATTTCCATTTCTAAGAACATGAATTGTTCTTCTTTCATAACAAATGAAAATTAAATTAATAATTTACAACTTATTAAAACAAATTATTTCCTTTAATTTTATTTTTAGATACATTTTCAACTTTTTACCGGGGAAGAAAGAAAACTTAATTAAAAGAAAAGATATACGAAAATCAATTAAATTATGAAACAATATGCTTAAATATCAACAAAAATGGCCTTTATTAATTGTTTTGCAGTTTAATAGAAATGACGAAGAAAAACTAGAAGTAAATGAAAAAAACAAATTTAATTATCGCAATAAAAATTATAAATTTCCAATCAATCAAAAGCAACAATTACTTATTCATTAAATCGATGCCATTTTTGTTGTTATCATTGCTGCTGCTGTTTCCGTTGTTTTGAACAACAACAAACAAAGACTACGAAAACAAAGGCACCTACAACGCAAACAACAACGATAACGAACAACAAAATGTTAACTGCCTTTTTACCAGCTGCTGCTGCTCTATTGACATCAGCAACAAGCACATTTACAACAAATGTTCACCAGAACCAGTACCAAAATCAAAATTACTCTTCTTTCCCTCGATTACAAAGTTTTTACGTTGACAAACAGGAATCTGCTCCATTTTATCAGCAATTGTTTGCCATGAAACAAACAATGTTGCCTCAACTGATATTAAATGATGTACAAATGAATGAAAATGTTGTTATGAATACAACTGCGCTAACGGCGACAACATGGCCAACAACATCAAATACTCCACCTGCATTTTCTCATGTTGTCTTACCGCCCCCAAGGACCACGACTACACCAGCAGCCTTCACAATAACAACAACTAGGTCACCCTTTACGTATCTGCCGACAACAAAAATATCGGCAGCTATTTCAGCTGTTACCTCAACACTGGTTAAAACAACAGCCAACAATGCAATGGCAACACGACCGTCATCGACTCTACACTCCTCCCTGCTGTTGGCTTCGACCTCATCAGCGTTATCGGCAATGGGGGCCTCTACTACCATTTCCCCGAGGTTTTTTGAAGGTGATTTACTGCCTGCGGTTTTTCTAAATTCAAACGATATCAACAACAACAACAACAACGAAAGCAGCAACAGTAGAAACAACTCAACACTGGTTCTGGGTGGTGTCGTTGGCTCTGGTCTGAATATCGATGATGATGATGATGACAATTTAAATTCATTTTATTTCTATGAGGTAAGTCAACCGTACAGTTCTAACAATTAACAATAGCAACAAGAACAACTACATAAATTAATACACTGTCGCCAACAATAAAAATATCAAAGTCTAATAAATTAAATAGAAAAGAAGCGAAGAGTCCCTGAAATTTAAATTAAATGTGATGGAGTGTAAAAAGGCGCTGCCTTGTTTAGTTCTCAATATTTTAGAAAAGGATTTTGGCTATTTAATATTTAAGCTTTAAAAGATTTCGAATACAAAGCTCTTCAATTTTATCAACTTTAAACGAATATAGTCAACTTAATTAGAAAGGAAACGTACTAAATCTCTGCAAGAAATCATTAGAACATAAATGTTTATAAGATTATTTTTTTGTATATATTTAACAAGACTAACAAATGACGAATGTGAAAATTTGTGAAACAGTTACAGGATTAGAATTGAATACAAACATACATGTGTGTCTGGTTGTGGGTAGCAATAATCTTAAAACAACATCCTTTTATTGGATTTTACGGTTGTAGTCAATTATATCAACTTAAGGCAAAGGAATGGTATTATGAGAGTAAAAAAATACACTTAAAGTAGCAATGGAAACGAATAATAAATACTAAACATGGAGTTATATTTGCTCTAACGCTACTACTACTGATAATTTTACGTTTGTGTAGCAACGACTTCAAGTAGAATAATATGTACTTAAATTTAAAAAAAGCAGAGCTTGAAGATATTGTAGGTTTATAAAAAGTCAATAAATTAAAGCGTATTACAAACAAATACATCAACAGAGACTGCAAAAGATTCATCTTTGAAGTATTAAACTGTGTAGCTTTTAGAGTTTGTTTATCTGATATCTAGATTTTTTTTTCGTTTAAAAATTGTATACGGACCCTATTTATGAAATGTATTTACTACTTATGTCTGTATTTATTTATTCATTAATAATCCTACAAAAGCCTTCATAGGCCAAGAACGATTACATATTAATATCTTGAGTTAGAACATGTAACCTTAAAGGTCCAACTATAGTATGCATAAGCTGGCTTAAGCTACTGTCAAAAATTAAAAAAAGCATTTAAAAAACAAAAATAAAATAAGTAAGAAAGTATAGTGGGTCAAGCCCGACCATATAATATCCTACACCACTGTATTTTAAAACAAATTTTTCCAGAGTTTAGGGCTATATGAATAGGGATCTATCTATGTTTTAAATTTCATTAAAATGGGTTTGATAGTTTTTGAGAGACAGAAATCGCCCCCTATCTCGCCACGTCGTCTTACGATATCAATAGAAATTATTATATGAAATTATCTCCAAAATTGCGACCTGTACTTTGCGCACAAGGTTACATGGACAGCCAGTCAGCCGGACGGACGGACATCGTTAGATCAACTTAGAAAGTGATTCTGATTCGATCGGTATACTTTAAGGCTGGTCTAGGACCAATATTTTAAGGTGTTACACACATCAGCACAAATGCATAAACCCTCTCCACTATTGTGGTGTGGGCATACAAATATTTTATTTCGTACGAAAAGTGCGATCTGTTTCGCACCTTGCTTAAGCAAATGCCGGTTTCATAAAATTAACCACAAAGTTTTCTTAAGTTCAATATGGTACGACACATATGACTGACATGTATTCGCACAATTGCTTAAGCCATCTTAAGCATATTATAGTTGGACCTCAAATTAGATCGCACAGCTCGGCATTGAAAAAGTTTTGTTTAACCATTCCAACTGGTTCTTATTTTCTTTGGAATGCCAAGTCCGAATATAAGCTCAGTTTTGTCCCATCACGTCACATTTATTAGATAATGGTCCATTTGTCCATTGGTCCACTACTATTTCAGCCGCCCTCCAGGTTCAATCAAACCGAATTATATCTTGTTTGATAGGCTACTAAATTGAGTTATAGTACGTAGATCACAGCAAAGATTCTGGCAACAAATGATCTGTACATAAACATCATATTTATAATTGGACTAGTTCTGGAAGAATAGGAAAACTTGAAAGAACTTGTAAGGAACAACAAAGTTGTTGTGTTACCGTCAGCAGAATTCAAAATTGCACTTGAGATGATTTTTATAGCATAATTGTGCATCTGAACAGGCTCATTAATGAAAGTTTTCACATATGGAGTGAGATCAATTCACAACATACTCCATTACATCCAGAAAAATGCACCGTTTGATGAAGTTTACATTCTGGTGGAATCATTTGACCTTATTTTTTTCAAAAATTAGAAAAACATGTTGATTTCGATAATAGGATCTGTTTGTGTGATTTGATTTGACATTTCATTTGAAACCAGAAACAATTGACGGCTTGGAGGCAAATATTGTTCGTGTTATTCGCGACATAAAGCCAGAAATGCTGTAAAAATTAGCCCAAAATTGGACGTCCAGAATGCATATCCCCGAAAACATTTTCAAATGTTAATGCCACAAACCGAGAAAAAAACTTGTTTAATTATGGTCACCTCCAACAAATTTTTTTTTTATTATGGTAAAATTAGGCTTCGATCAAGAAGCTACAACCGTATTTTGGTTGATTCTGAACCATAACATGTTAATCACATCTAAAATATGTTTAATACTTATAATAGCATGGTAATTTTTCAATCATAGAATGTTTCTCTTGGAAAAGACGAAAATACTATTGTTAATTTAAAAACAAATTATTGTCATATTGAACAATAAAATGTTTTAAGGCAACCATAATATGGTTGTGGCTTCTTGATGGGGGACTAATTAAACCATAATGTGGTTGTCAGTGAATAAAAATACGGTTAAATTAAACGTTACATGTTAAAAATGTTCTTTAAAAATAGTTTTGTTGGATGTCCATTTTTAAACATGTTTAACTCTGCGTGCATGTATTGATCTTTTGAAAAAAATTAAATTTTTGTTTTATCTTGTACAGTTTTGTAGACTTTAAGAAGCAACCTTTATAGTTTCAGACAACAGTCTGTTTCTTAAATCAGTCTTACGACTGTTAAGGGCGATTAATATTCTCCCAACTAAAGTATTTGGAAGTGGGAAAATAAAATAGAATTTATTACTTTTTGGAATATTTGAAACATATCTTTTCGCTTGAATTTTTTCAATTTACTTCGTGCTCTTAATCACTACGAAGATGATATTTATCGAAATCTAAGATCCTATATAAAACGATGGAAATCTTTCCTTAATAAGAAACCGTGATTTTGGTTGAGAAGACTGTGCATTTTTTGGATTAACAATATATTAAATGGCATACATTTTTTTCTGAAATCAAATCTTTACATTATTTGTTTTAAAATTATAAGTTTTAAATCACACCTGATCTATACCTTTAAGCAATTGCCCACTACTGTAAATAAAGCATGGTTAAATTTTAAGGACCGATATTGATTTTGAATAAAACAGAAGTTATTTATGAAATTATTGTCATTTCTTTTTTTTATTATAATATTAGTACGTTTCAATTATGTATGGAATAAAATATTAGCCAAATGGTCCAATAATTCAGGTTCTATGCCTCTACACAGAAAAAATTATTGCCGAATTATTTTCAAACAAACGCTTGTTTGAAAATTTTTTTGATTTCTACAAATTTTTTTACTGATTCAATCAATATTTTTGTTTGATTTTTATTTAACCAACAAAAATGTGGACAACTCTTCAAAAATTTAATAAGCGCGCTATTGGTTTGAAGTTTTCATAATTTTGTATGAAATATTTAACGCTCTTTAATGTTGTCGTCTTTTTGCATTTTTTTATTGATTGTAAGCAACACTTCTTTATGTGAAATATAAGAACTACAACAAAAAAAAACATGCAGTCTATTTTTGGACGCTTTAAAAAAGTACAGCAATAAGAAAAATGATAAAATAGCGTGACGAGGTTTGTAGTAAAAAAACAACAAAAACAATAGCAGGTAAAAAAAATGTTTCATTTTTTTTAAACAACAGAAAAAACACATTATAAGAAACAAAATAAATTTTTGGTTGGTTTCAAAGTTGGTAAAAAAAAACAAAATCCCGTATTCAATTTTTTCAAATAGTTTGTTTAAATACATCAAATACAAAAATAGAATGATGGCGGAAAACATATCGAGTCGGTCTGCCGCCGTTTTTGGTTACATTTCTTCTTCATTAGCAAAGGAAAGGATAAAGCAACAGTGAGTGATGAAGAAAAACACTGTGAGTATAAATATGACTTCGTTCAAAAATTATTCCAACAAAAAATGTGTATCAAAGCCAGCAGGCCGCTCTGCTCTGCTTCATCTTCGCCAACAGTGCTTGCTTGTGTGCGCGTCATTGATTGTGCCAAAACTTTTTTGTTTGATTCAACAAAATTATTTGTTTGAAATTTATATGAATTTCAGTAAACTTTTTGTTTGATTCTGTAAAATTATTTGTTTGAAAAAATCGGCGTTTTTTTTCAATAAACAAAATGCAAATAAATTGTTTGAATATGCGAATTTGTTTGTAGGACCGATTTTAGACAAAAAATTGTTTGATTCTACAAATTTTTTGTTTGAATTGGAAAAATAATTTTTTCTGTGTAAGAGGCTGTAGTTCTTGAGTCAATTGCAATTTGTTAGCGTGTAAATGCAAGTCTTTATGCATAATTTTCATCAACGACAAGCGTGAGAGGTGCAATTGTTGGGCACGACGACGTGTTGAAGTGGACGGCTCTTCGACCATTACGGGCATACACTGGTGTTTTCACATCCTCTACAGACATCTCAACCTTGTTGGTCAACCTTGAAAACGCGCGTAGGTCGTCCCTACCTCTTGTTTTGTGTAGTTGGTCTTTACTGTTCCCTTTAACAAACTGGTCCCTTTCTCTATGCGCTGTCACAAATGAATTTTGATTTGAACGCCCATTTTCATAATAAGCCTGAATAATTTTAACGCGTTGCTCGATTGTGTATCTTTCCATGGTTCAAATTGAGTTAGTCTGAAATTGCGAAATGTCAAATGAAATGCAGAAAAAAACTTGACGTTTAGGTGTGGTTCACATTCAACATCGGCCCTTAAAATGTAACCCTTTATAACACCCAATTCGGGTAATAACCCACAAAGTGACAACACTGCAAAGTTGCCAACATTAATACCTACACTCACAATATTATTACAGTAGCGGACTGTAGTTTATTACGGAAGTATTTCGTTAGGTCATTTTTAAATAAATAAACATTTAAAATTCTAAGCAAATTTATTTTCAACTGATTCGAACAAGTATTAAAAAAAGTAAGTGCACATTATTGCACCGCGAATCCCTTAAAAACAAATGAATTTTCAGCTGTTTTATATAATTTAACTACCAAAAAATTAATTTAATATGCGATAAGCATTTAAGCAAATGCTTACACACGAAACAATTAAGGCTTTTTTAAATAGCAAACTGTGATTGTACACATAAAGTGCTTAAAACCGGTGTACATTTAAGCGATATTCAGTTTTGCATGATTTGTGAATTTCAATACTTATTTAGTGTTGGGTATTCGTTGGAAGACATCTATACAAGTAGAAAAGTATAGTTGGTCAAGTCCGGCTAAAAGATAACCCCACATCACAGTATTAACAGACAAATTTTCGTGAGTGTACCCTATTTGAAACCCATGGGTTATAATGGGCAAGCCGAAATTGAATAATGTTTTAATATAAATTGTTTTTGTTCATTGAACTGTTGGCTTAAATTGAAGTTTTTGATGCTTAAGTTGATCGAATTTAATTTTCATTAAATAATTTTTAGTTAAGGAAGGAATTTAGCACATGAATTGAATTTTAATTTTTTTTGATCATTTTATTCTTGACTGAACACGGGATTGAGCTACGGTCGAATTTAAATGTTTCGAGAAAAAAAATATTCCCATCATCGGAATTCTTTGCCGTGTTCAGTCAAGAATAAAATTATCAAGAAAATTGTAATTCATTTCATGTTGTAAATTCCTTTCTTAACTAAAAATTATTAAATGAAATTTAAATTTGATGACATTATTTTTTAATTTTTTTTTAAAGAATATCAAACTTATAAATTTTTTTTTTTATTCTTTAAAATTTATTCTAATTTATGTTTTATATTGATTCTCTGTAATCCCTAACACAAGTTTATGTTTGTTTGCTTTTTCTTTTTATTGTCAATAAAATCTTACGGATGTAAACAACAGAAAAAAACAAAGAATTTATAAAGTAAACCAAAAGAAAATCTTTCAGAACTATGCCATACTGTTAGTGTTATACAAGGTGGCGCAAAACTTGTCACTCGATGTTATTTGACTTGAATTTTTTAATAAATAAAAAACTTTATCAAAGTTATTTTCGGGAATACAAAGTTTATTATCAATACGATTTCCGTATGACGTGCTAAATTCCCAGTTTTTCATATTTTAGTTTTGTTTTTGGATGGTGTTTTTTTGATGTCTAATCTTTTTTTTCATTAGGTAGAAAAAATCATATCGGCCGATTTATGACATTTTCCATTACTCGTGCCAGTATTTTATACGAGAGGTTCCCACATTCCCGACGGATACTCTCTTTGAGAATTTCAAGAGCACAACGCTTGTTGACATCGACTCGTGACTTCAAGAAACCCCACAAAAAGAAGAACGGTTAAATCGGGCGATTTTGCCTGTCAGTGCAAATCAACAAAACAAAAAGTTAGGCGACCCCTAGTAAATATAAACAATTATTTTGCGTTCATGAAGAGTATAGGTCTCAATTTCTTATTGATATCTATTTTGTATCTGTTTTTTTTTTCACAAATGTCAAAGCAAATATTTATTTCCCACTACATTAGGGTGACCTTTAAAATCAAAAGTTGGATTTATTTAAATCTCACCCACCAATTTAGTTGGTATTGATAAAAAAAACAACTCAAACAAATTTTTAGGACGATCGGCGAAGGCTAAGCCGTCCCTCAAGCCCGCCAAAGTTTGAGAAAAATCGTAAAGTCCGACTTGTATGACTTATATTTAGGAATATATTAATTTTACATAAAAATCGTTTTCCAAGAAGTTGTTGTTAGTAAAGTTTCCAACAACTTTTGCCGTAACAAGTTTTCTCTAAAACTCATATTGAACAAAACCTAATTAAAATAAAAAGTAAACAGCAGCATTGATGAGAATTTTTTCTTTAGAACTGTTTTTTCTTACACACGTCAATTCAGCTTTAATATATGTGTTTGTGTGCGTTTGCTGAAAAAAAAATAGTCAAACGCATATCATTTGCTTCTTATGTACCACGGTTGATAAAGTTGGTGCAATTGTACTTTTTTGATACAATTCAAAGCCAAAAAGAACGGGGTATCCTAGGGTACCCCACCGAATTAGGGGGTGAGAGCATGGAAAAATAGAAAAAAAATTTGATCCATACAGTTAACGACCACCCTAATATTACATATATCGTCTTCCAAAAGGATGAAGACCAGGTAAACCGTAAATTGCATGTTTTTCCTAGTGCAATAAACTTTATAATCAAAATTGCTTCTGTAAATGTCAGATGGAATAAGCAGTGTAACATTTTTCAGTTAGAGCGTGTTCTACTTTGATCCATCTGACATCAGCTGTTTTGCAAGTCATTTGTTTGTGGAGGCATATATCAATTTTTATTTATTTATTTACACATATTCTTTAATAAAAGCAACATTTTTGATTAACTGAAATAAAATTAAAAGTGGATAAAAATATAAATATGTAAATAATTTGCTGTTATGAACGATTTTAGGTTATGTCAGATAAAAACAAAAACGATATGTAAAACCAAATATTATTAACGTTCTGCATTTGTCAATTTTGAGAGACATGTGCAATTACATATAGATTTTGCAGTTGACATACCCAATGCAAAATACAGATCGTGTAAGAGCACCTTTAGATGCCTACAACAAAGAAAAAAATAAAAATTGGTTTCAATTAAAAAATTTGTGTTATTAATTTAAAAATTTTTGTTATTAATTAAAAAATTAATTAAATTTGCACCGGTAAACAATGTATGTAAATGTATCAGTTAAATATTTATTTTTTTTATAATTTGCTTGATTAAATATTTAATTAAAACTAATTTTATTTTTGATTAATGGTTTAAAGAAAAAGAATTGGGAAATTTTCTGTGTTGTGCTTTCGCAGTGCAATAAAAACAAAAATTTTTAATTTTGGTGAACTGATGGCTTTTTTGTCTTGCATTAATTCCGCCATCTACATTTAATTTTCACTCTACAATTGTAAGCTTAAGCAGGTCGTCATTTACATGCGCTTGTGCTGAATAAATTAAAGTGATTTAATAATGTCCATCCGTCCGTCTGGCTGTCTATCTGTCCATGTAAACTTTGTGCACAAACTACAAGTAGAAATTTTGTAGATAATTTGGTAAATACGTTATAATTGTACAAATGACGAACAAGGCCTATGTAAATATTTAACATTGGTCTATACTCTCACTTTGCCCCCATACAAACTTCTTTCCAAAATAGACTAATTTTATAAAATTTTTAGTACATATTGCCAAGTTTTTACTGCATATTACATGCACAGAAAACACTTTTTTAGAGCATTTTTTAGTTTTCCTGGTCACGGTTTTTGGACCACCTTGTTTAAATCAAATACTTCTAAAATAATAGTACAAACTTTAACATATAAGCTGGTACTTAATTCTGCTCAACAGTGGGGCATAATGAAAACTTCTTTGGAAACATAAGGTTAATAATCTCAAACGTAACCACTGTCTTAGATATTTTTTTAATATTTTAATTTCCAAATTATTTCATTTTTTATCCCACTGTATTACCTCCGGAAATATGTTTGCCTTTACGAGCATTTCAACATAAATGACAATCGTAAAATGTTTGATATGGAATATTGAATAAGCAGTTTACGAATTGTACACTTTTTACTATCACACCCATCAGCGCCACTATCATTTAACATACATTTTGTCTCATACACTTAAACACACACACACACACATACAAATCACTAAACAAAACTATTCCATCTAAAGTTCTAAAAAAAACAATATAACCATGTTATGAGGACTTTGTGTAAGGAAATAAGATACAGGCATAAAAAGCAGTTAAACATTTTCCTTAAACACTTAAAAAACCTACACACATACACTCAGTTTTACCATCCGCCTAAACAACTAAAACTGCATGTGTGTTTTACTGTGATTGTGTGTTAAAGTAGTTCGAATATAATAAAATTCATTTATAAGCGTTTGTCCTTTTAGAAGATAGTTTAGTGAAATAAAAAAAGCAACAACAGCAACAAAAGGGCCTTAAGATATTTTATTACAATAAATAAATATCTTAAAGCAACAGTAAGAATATTTATAGTTTAAGATGCTTATAAAATACAAGTGTTTTCTAAAAGATATAAATACTTACATTTCATCATTCTTAGTCCTTTAAATATTCAGAGTTAATAAATAGTAATAAAAAATTGGGTTTGATGATTGCTGCCTGCAAAATGTGGTAGAAAAATAAGGGCAGAAATTTAATAAATAGTTTCATGACTTCTTCGAATATACAAAAAAATCAGCGTAAAATGCATAGTAAAACGTGCGACTTTTTGCATAAAAAGTTGGATTTTTTGTACAAAAATGTTGCGCACTTGCACAAAAAGTAAAATGCAAAATAGTAAAATGTGTGACTTTTTGCATCAGATGAGTGACTTTTGCATAAAAAATATGACTTTTTCATAAAAAGCGTGCCTTTTTGCATAAAAAGTGTAACTTTTTGCATAAAAAGTGTGACTTTTGCATAAAAAGTGTCATTTTTTGCATAAAAAGTGTGTCTTTTTACATAAAAAGTGTGACTTTTTGCATATAACTGTGACTTTTTGCGTAGTAACTATAACTTTTGTTTCAAAGGTGTGACTTTTGTATAAAAAGTGTGACTGTTTGCTTAAACAGTGTGACTTTTGCATAAAAAGTGTGACATTTTGCATGTAAAGCGTGACTTTTTGCATAAGATTTGTGACTTTTGCATAAAAAATATGACTTTTTCATATAAAGCGTTCCTTTTTGCATAAAAAGTGTGTCGTTGCACATAAAAAGTGTGACTTTTTGCATGTAACTGTAACTTTTGCTTCAAAGGTGTGACTTTTTTATAAAAAGTGTGACTGTTTGCATAAACAGTGTGACTTTTGCATAAAAAGTGTGACATTTTGCATGTAAAGCGTGACATTTGTGTAAAAAGTGTAACTTTTTTGCATGAAATGTGTGACTTTTTGCAAATAAAGCGCGACTTTTTGCATAAAATGTGTGACTTTTGAATTACAAGTGTGACTTTTTGCAAAAAAAGCGTGACTTTTTGCATAAAAGGTGTGACTTTTTGCATAAAATGTGTGACTTTTGCATAACAAGTGTGACTTTTTCAAATAAAGCGTGACTTTTTGCATAAAAGGTGTGACTTTTTGCATAAAATGTGTGACTTTTGCATTACAAGCGTGACTTTTTACAAATAAATCGTGACTTTTTGCATAAAAGATGTGACTTTTTGCATAAAATGTGTGGCTTTTGCATTACAAGTGTGACTTTTTGCATAAAAGATGTGACCTTTTCAATATAAAGCATAACTTTTTGTATATAAAGCGTGACGTTTTGCATAAAAAGTGTGACTTTCTGTACAAAATTAATGACTTTTTGCGTCAAAAGTTAGAATTGTTATTTATAAAGATAGACTTCTTGTAAAAACTTTACTCGAATGGTATAACTTTGTTTTATTTCCGAGAATCTACCCTATTCGGAACTCATGGACCCGCCAGAACAAAATTAGGTTAAGGGTTATGCAAAAGTTCTTTGAGCCAAATATTATTTAGATATCTTTATGTAAATGAGATTTGTTTGCCTTTAAGTGATTTGAGGATGAAGGTTTATATGAGACCTATGGTTAATTTTTGTCCTACCAGCACAACATTGTCCTGACAAAGTGGCTATCGTGAAAGCTATTGTCCCCAATTTGTATGTCAATACCAAAATTTATGAGGCAGTTGTGACATTAAAAGTTATTTTTGGGAGTAGTGTAGTAGACCGATACCAAAAAAAAATTATTATGAAGACTTAGATTGCAATAAAATAAGTTTGGCCTTATTTTAATCTTAATGCCAACATAATAAGATTGCTTATGGGCACAAAGGCTCTTTTCCGAAAAGAAGCTTGTACGAGAGTTATGTGAAATAGACCGATTCACAATTGTAACATCTGAAAGTGTCCAATTGTATTTCAGAAATTTCTGTTTTTATAGCTAATACAATTTTTTAAATTGGAAATGGACGATTGCAATTTGTCTGAGCCGCCATTTAGTACAAGCATCTACCGTTTACTGATCTAGGGTTACCGGCACATATTCAGGGAATTGAGCGATTTGTACAATTGCTTACCAATGTTTCCCACGTGCCATAGAATGTAATCGAGATGATATTTTGGCAGTTACTATTAAAAGCCACAACAGAATACCACGAATAGATAGCAAAAAAGATATTGTATGTAAATTGCAGCTATAGGCCGAAACTAAATTTATTTACCCCCGGCTTGGCCAGTATTTTTTTTATAAAGTTTTTATTTTTATTTTAGTCGGTTCCTTTTTTTAAGTTGTGAATTTTCAAAAAAATTGCGTTTTAATAAAAAATAGAATAATAATAAAAATATTTAATTTTTAATCTTTTTATTTTCAGTTTTTGCTTAAATTTTATTTAAAGAAATTTTCGTTTAATTACGTTTTGATTAATCAATTCTATGGCATTTTGACAAAACATCTTAAGTCAAAATTAAAAAGTTGAAAAAATGGTGTTAATCGTACGAATTTTCATTAAAAAACATTTTTGCTTACGTTTTTTTCGGTTTATTGTATTTTTTAACAAAAATGCTTTTTTCACCGAGTTTTTTTAAATCTTTTTTTCTCTCTTATCTCCACTTAAGATGTTTTGTCAAAATGTCGCAGAATTATTTTATTTTAATCAACTTTGAATTTAGTTAAATTATTTTATTTAACTTTTATGTATCAAAATTGTAACAGTTTTAGGCTTCTTATCAGCTTGACTATGGTTATTTTTACCAAAACCCTTTTAACCAATTATTGATGTACAGATTTTTCTAAAAATGAACACAGATATAGAAAGCCGAGAGAATTTTCTTTTAAACAAGCCCTCTTTCAGCGATACAGGCCAACTATTCACCAATTTCAATAAATATTTCCAAAAAAGTATTATTTTTTCAGATTTCCTGAGCACCAAATTTTCAAGTTAAAACCCGGAAGCTCGATTTTGATTTTAGAACCATGGTTTCTTTAGCAAAAGTTCTAAGAATTTTGCGTAGATTACGATTTTGCTATACGCTTGGTGGGCAAAAAAATTGACCCACTCTAATGTACATATATAATACACACACAGGCTATTCGTTCAGTGCTCGTGCAAATTGCCAAACAACAATACTGATGAGCAGCGTTGCTAAAATTGTTTGTTTACGCATTCCTTCATCAATGTGAAGTGAACAAAACACTACAGAACATTAAAATATAATGTATGTCTACATAACCACTACAATTGTTCCGTTTTATAACAAAAAACAGTTCACTACATAATGTTTGCTACTTTCGTGAAAATATTTGTGAACGGTATCAAGTGTTGTGTACTAATACACAAACACTAAAAAAAATATATCGTTTCTGGGTGTGCGTACCGTACGCTAAATAATGTTTGGTTTATTTTCGAGCACTGAGGCAGAACTAATATTTTCAAATGTTACACACATCAGTTCAAACTAGTATTACCCTCTCCACTATTGTGGTGCGATTTCTTGCTTTAGATGTGTAACATTTTGTATTAAAATATATGTTAATAGGAAAAGTGTGACTTTTTGTGTTTAATATCAGCCAAAGGGTTAAATCCATTTTCCTATGCATGCATTTAAGAAACATTACACTTACAAACAATAAAATATTTATTTGCATAAGAAATTTATATTCTTCTAAAACAACTCAAATGCAGCTTAAAGCAACAGATAAATAAAATTAATAGAAAAGATTTAAAAGTACGAAAGATATAAATTAAATTCGGAAATATATTTTATGCAAAATAAAAATTCATAGATATTATTTTAGTTAAATTAAGAAACTAATTACAGTAATAGAAAAAGTTAACAATAAGTTTTAGTAAATTTGGGCATTGAATTAAGTAACAGAATAGTAATAAATATAAGTTTCCTAATATTTGTGTATAATAAAACTAAAAACATTTTGTTAAACTAGTTTTAAAAGGAACATACGATTTTCATTATTTTCTCATTTTCTTTAGCAAATCTTTGAGGTGTAATTAATTTTGATAGTGAAGAATACACACATATATATGCACACATCGCTCATTTGCTGCAAGACCGGCATAACTCAAAAATGAATGAAATCTTGGAGTTAGAGATGCAGAATTGTTCGCTTTGTTTTTCTTTATATTGTGTGTTAAATTCATCTTTATATCTTTTATACTTTCCCAGTTTGAAGAGAATGTGTCTTCTTTTTTTCTAAGTAGTTAGAACAAATCAAAAACTTTAAATGCGTTTATTTCGAAATAGAATTTTTTGAGTTATGTCGGTCTTGCAGCAAATAAGCGACATGTTTTTCTAGCTAAAAATGCATTCTTTGAGTGGTTTTTAGTCTGTTTTTTCCTGTTCCTCAGTGCCAACACATTTCCTGATATTATTTACCTTGCAAAAAAGACTTTAAAACGTGTGTACTAAGTAATTAAGTAAATTATCCTGAGATTTCTATTTTCACGTGTTTTTGCACTGAAGCGTAAATAGATGCTTTAAAAGTGTGACTAGAAATAATTGCCGCAAAAGTTTAAATGTAAGGAGCTTTTAAGAATTTGGGTCAAGGTAAGCAATTTTAAGGCTTTTATTGTCTAAAATCATTTTGGTTCAAAATAAAAGAACATAAAATCAGTGCAATTTCGAAAACTAAAAACTACTAGAGTATTGTTATTAATTCTGTAGGTGATGCATAAGAGCATTCAAAAATTAAACTCAATTAAAGAAAATTCAAAATCCATATATTCCTTTCTATCCAGTATTTCATACAAGAATCTGTCTCATATTCCTTTGGTACACTTGCAGCCAATAATTCTTATTAGCTAACGAAGTTCAACAACTCCTACATGTAGAGAAAATACTGATAACCTGAATTCTATAAAAAAAGGAGGAAAGCATGAGAATTCTAGTATTCGGTTACATCAAAGAAAATAACTAGAGGGGAAAGAGAAGGAAAACTCCTAATTAATCTATTAAAAAAACCTAACTCTATGTGTAAGCATTGGTAAGAAATAAGTTTACGTCCTCTGCAGCTGAAATCGTTACTATTAAGGTTTTGGACTAGTTTATTTCTAGTTATTAGGCGCCTTAACATGAGAAAGATGAAAAAATTTCGAAGTGACGTCGTTTCTTGTAGAATCAACACTACAACTACAAGAAGAAAAACGTAAATTTTTTGTTGGTTTTAGAGTTGACAAGTTATTTTCATGTTTAAATAGTAAGAAAAAAATAAGGAAAATTCCCAAATTCTTTTTGTTAACATTATTTACTTAGCTAAATACATCAAATTTACAATGTAGAATGATGAAGAAACCCATATTGGGGCATTCTGTTGGTTTCTTATAATTCTGTAAACAAAGGAGAATTTAACAATAGTAAAACATGAGTAAATTATAACATTCTCTCTCTTTCTCTAGTTTTTAACTATTATACAAATGTATAAAAGTGAACAAGTTGGGCTCCTTTGACAACCCAACGTTAAATAAGACAGTTTGATATACGAAAAAAAAAATCAAAAGCATATGCAATGTCTTTCTTCTTTGCTGTGGCGCCATATTCCGTTTTTAATTAAAGTGCTGATTTACGTAACATTAAGGATGTATGTATTTATCTCGTTGGTGATCAATAACAAACCATACAAAACTTCGTGTATTTTATATAAGCACTCACTTTATAAAACAAACATTACATGCAGTTCGCAACAATATAAAAAAAATTCATAATTTGCCGACAGAAATATTTTTCTCTAGTTCAAATTACATATAAACTACATATGTGTTGAAAACCACACACGAGGGTAACTTACGTAAGTTCTGAAATATTTCGTTGTTAAAAAATATTTTTTAATTAAAAAAATGTGTTTTTCGAACTTAATTGATGTTGCTAACAAAGTTCATAAAGTTTTTTTAGTGTACCTCAATAATTTTTTTGTTTATCGTGTAAAAATAACTCATTTTGTGTGGTTTTTCACACAATGGTGATTTAAAGGTTAAAGTTAAAGCAAACCCTTGTGTTTGTAGCTTAAAACTAGCTTCTTTGTCTGCAGGGTTGTTATTATAATTTCACACATACGGAATTGTAAGACATAACTTTACATTTTGTTTTGAGAAAGTTTTTTTTCTAGTCGTTTGCCTAATTCCCAAGCTCCTTCGTATGGCTTATTGTTTAAAAAATAAGGATTTTTGTTTACGCATTTGGGAACAGACAACTTCGTTTTATCGTTACTTTATCGTATTGTCAAATTGTAAAACTTGAACATGTTAATTCAAAGTACATAGCCAAGTCACTTAAAGTTAACTATTTAAGAAGATCAACAAATTTATTTTTATCTTATAATATAAATAATATAAAAAAACTAGCGGAGCCGGCGAACTTCGCCTCGCCCCAACGGTATTCGTTATATTGACTAGTTGGGAGAAAAGTAAGGGAAACAGAGTAGCGAAACCACGTATGCAAAATGTTAAACTTTATCTGAATAGACTTTGACGTTTAAAAAAATGAATGTATATCAAAGAAGTTGAGTGAAGCGAACAAAGGAAAGACACAAAAATAAGACATTTCAATGAAGCGAAGTCCGACTCCACTAATCTGTTTTTTTTACAATTAAAATAATGAAGACAAACAAAAGATACTGACGAAGAATGAAGAAACGTACGTAAATAATGAATCGTGTTGTCACTACGGTACGAATAACGAAATGAACCGAAAAAAATCCGTATAATCGAGCTCAAAACGTTGTTTATCACGATAATTTCCACATTTATCATCAAAATAAATAAATTGCAGCAAGAAAAATAGCACATTTACTGTAGAAAATTACAATGCCAAAATGACACCTGTCAGATTGCGGAAAGTATAATGTCGATTTCTTTTCTGAGAAAAATATGTTACAGTATATACATACATGTAACATTTTCTAATGTTACCTATAATCACACAGTGTAAAATGTTGTGCAATTTCAATAGAACACAATTAGTGCTTTTATTTACAAATATTACACTTTTATCATTAATGTTCTTAATGAGCGATTTCTGCACGCTATTACGGGTTGGAAACAAATATTAACATCACTAATGGCTTATAAAAATTAAAGCGATTATAACTTGAATAGGCTTTTTTGATTTAAATTTGTAAATATTTCTATATTCTGTTTTCAAACAAATTTTTTACAAAATTATAAGCGGAATGAATTATGACAAACAAAATAAAACATTTGTTGTACAAACAAAAAATTAAGTACCAAAATTATAAAACAAGGCAGTTTGAACACCTTAAGTTAAAGTAAGGGTAAAATATGCAACATGTCTTGCATGTTTTTCATCAACATATTCACAAAAGAACTTGAAAATTTTTCCCACAGTTGTATTTTTTGTACAAACGAACACAAAAATGTAGAAAATGTAACATTAATGCAACATTTTTCACAGAAAAGAAATCGCCATAAATCAACGTATAACGCCATCTATCGGCTTTTGGTTGAGACTTTTCTATTTTTTCATTTGGAAAACCATTAAGTCTGAGTTCAAACGGCTCATGTCTTATTGACAAGATTCTTCCTTGTTCTTCTTTGAACATGAATTGGCGTTCAAATGATTCATGTCATGTTGACGACATGTGCTTTTTTGATATTGAAAACAATAACAAAATAAAACAACGAATGAAAACACAAAACGTAAAAGACAGTAAGTACATGCATCTGTGTACTCGTTTCTTTTCCCCTCGTCCCTTTCGCCAATAAAGTAGCAATCATGTCAATAAGACAAGAGCCGTATGAACACAGACTAAGGAATGAATTTCACACAAAATTTTGTACAAAAAAATCAATTTTCGATTTTTCCAATTTTCCGACTTTTGCGGAGAGATTTTCCAATTTTCCGCATTTCGTATTTTCCGCAATTTTCCATGATTTACACTTAAAACTTTCTGCTGTTTGATTTGGAGAGCTATTAAGGAATAATTTCACAAAAATTTCATACAAAAACTCGATTTTCCGACTTTTTCAGAGGGAATACGAACAACTGACAAAAAATTTTACAGAAATCGGCCCAGCCGTTCTCATTTTATGAATTACTTTACATTTTTTACACCATTTTTATATACATACATATATAGATTTAAACTAAAGAATGAAATTAAGTAATAATTTTTTACTTCAATCTTAGTTTTTATTAATTTCCTAGTTGGCCATGTCTTCAAGACAACGTCGAGGACGCGTACAAGACCCATAGTAAATCCCTGACGACATGTTGGCGACAGCCCATGCAAATCGTCGACGACTTTTTCGAACAAAGGGCACTTAAGTCATAAACGACAATGTGAGCGACATTATTATGCATATTGTCGTTAATGATCATATGGGTAACAATGTGGTTAAAGTTGTCACTGGCGACTATATAAACGACTTTTTTCTCATAAAGTCGTTAATGCCCGATTAGCGACATTACCTTAATAGTGTCGTTGATGACAATATTGTTGTCACTATCTACGATTTAGTCGCCGATAGGTAAGTGACAATTAGGGATTTAACGAACACCGATACTGATATATTGGCGATACTTCAGATTTACCGATATATCCAAAATAAGGGGAACGGGTAAATGGGCATGCCTCGAGGATATATTTACAAAAATCTCTTAGGGTCTTGATGGGCTGTGAATTCCAGGGCCTTGATGGGCTGTGAATTCCAACAAGTGAATTCCAAACTAATGAAATGGCCGATGAGTTTGAGAGATTGGGCTCGAAAATAGTGGATACTGGATGTGGGGAGACAGTCAGACCTCCAATAGGCTTTTCAATAACAAGGGAATGGGTTCTGAACAACAGATCGTCAAATAATATACAAACCTGCTAACTTCCAATAACTTTTAATTAAAACAACAAACTTTTTATATTTCAAATGCGCAGCTTGAGAGAAAACCTAAAAATATAGTTGGTTTAACACACTTTAAGACTCAATTTGAAAAACTACATGCTGGTCGACGAGGTGTATCTTTCTCTTCCACACGGCATTAAAATCTCAATTTATTTAAAAAGTGGATTTAGAAGGTTTGCATATTGAGCCTACGATATGGCAATGTAGTCAGCAGGAACATTTATTTTTTGTGTTTCTTGTCCTATCAATTCACGTATTCCAATTGCACAATTGAAACACAGCCGCGAATAACGTAATAAGTTACAAAATTATTATATTTAATAGGCAGGATTATTTATTTTTTATTTTTTTTATTATCAAAAATATTGATAATAAAAGCAAAACATCAAGAAATATTAATTTTAAATTACATACTAATTTAAAGTTTTGGATTTTTTTTTAGTAGAGGACAACCGAAGCGACCATTGCATGCATTTTGTCGTCAAAGTTGTCCTCAATAAATTCTAATTGAAGACAAGATGAGCGACAATTGCATGCATTTTGACGTCAGTGTGGTTTGAAACACGACAAAATGCATGCAATAATTACTTACGTTGTCCTCAATAAATTATTATTCAAGACAAATTTAAAAAAATTTCTCCAAAAAAGTCGTAAATACGATTTTCAACACGACAATATGCACGTTTTCTTACTTTAGTTGTCGCCATCAATGTTATATAGGCGACAAATTCAAAAATGTTCGGAAGACATCGTTGACAACATTTGCGTCTATGACCATTTGGCCAACAGGGTTCTTCTTCTGAAATATTTGCCACTCACATTATTTGTTTATAAATTAAACCAGCCTTGGGAGCTTTCAATGGAGTTGAAATTGTAATAAATATTAATTAATAAGAAATTTTAACAACAATAGTGAAAAATAAAATAATATTTATTATTTGTGGTGTTTATAATCACATTCTAAAAAGATTTTTACAAATTCACCAAACAAATCGAACATTTCCAGGCCTGGTATTAAAAAATTCCCCTTTTTGTTGAAGTTGCTCCTCGTCCAGACTTGCATTCTTTGTTGCTGGATATTTTTAAAATTCTGCTTCTGAAATTGCATTATTGTCCAGGTTATAGAATTCTAGTTTTGCAATTTTTCTATTTTCACCTAGTCCTACCTATTATCCTTTTTATATTTTACATACACTCAAAAGAAAAATCAATCCAAACGTACTCAAATCAATCCGAAGCGGGATTGATAGTACGGTGAGTACGGATTTTCTTGAATCAAGTACAGAAAGATTGATTCAAGTACGGATTTTCAATCCCAAAATACTTAAATTATCCATATTCAATCCCGATTTCGTACTTAAAGTAATCCGAAAATGAGATTCAATCAATCTCAAATATTATAAAGTTGATTTTATCTCCAATTTGTGCTTGAAAAAAACCAAAAAAGAAATTCGAAAGAAAAAATTATTATGATTGATTTACTTACCCGTTTTACACCTTAAAGAATGATAAAACACCAACATCATATCCGATATGGTTTTTACTTTAGAAATCTTTCAAATATACTTTAACCCTTCGTGGTACACATGAGTCTGGCCAGACCTTTGTTAAATGTGTATAGATAATCAAAACATGCGTAAGCCGGAGGGTTAAACATAAAAATCATACATACATATCTATGTATACACAGAAAAAAATATCTCAAGAAAATTTTTAACAACACAGTTTGTTAAAAATATAATTTTTGTTCAACAAACTTTGTGTTTGATTCAATGAAAAAATTTATCAAATATATATTTTACAAAATAGCACTCAATAAAACATATTTAATAATGAAATATTTAAATATTTCCTGATATTCAATAAAACAAATATTTGAATCAACGTTAAAACAGTATTTTTACAACTCTTGTTCATTTTATAATAGGTCATAATTCTCATTCGCTTAATAGTTTTATTTGGTTAAATATCTTTAGCTTTGCCAAAGTCTTTAGAAAAAGGTTTCCTGATGATCTGGCTTTAGCAACCAGCGAAACGCACATAGGAACTAGCTTATCCCCCCATAATAAATGTTTGTGTATTTATTTATAATGGAGAAAATTGGCAATTAAGCACGTCACCATAAATAAATAAAGATTCGATAAACATTTTATTTGATTTATTCAACATTTCCAACAATTTTTTTGGGCAACAACTTTTTTTATTGATTCCATAAACTTGGTTGTTGACTAAAAATTCAATAACTATACCTACAAACTTTTTTATCAATAATGCAAAAATCGTCATCGCAGAAAATTCAAAATATGCGATTTTCGTATTAAAATATGAAAATTATTTTTTTCTGTGTACGTTTTTCTTCTTGTTCTGTTGTTTTAGTTCTTACTACAAACAAAAAGCAAATCGTTTTGTTCGAACTTGTGTTTTGTTGTTGTAATTGTACAATTCATTTTGAAAAACACACACGTACGCACGCATAAAAGAATGCAATGCTGAGAGATGAGACCAGTGTTACCACCAGAAAAACTCAAAATTACACTTGAAATGAAGCAAAATTACCCGATTTAAATAAAATTACACCTGATAACTTAAAAACAATCAATAAAACTCCTAAAATAATGAGTTTAACTTTCACATTTGGAAAGGCTCAAAATGCTCATTGCCATTCCTTTATAATGGGTGTTTTTTAAGCCCAAAAGAACTAACGAAAAGTTAGCTGTCAAACGAACTGTCATACTGCTCTCAATTTTTGGTCAGGCACATCCCAATAGGTAAATTGATACATGCTTGACCAACACCACCAAATTATCCAAATTTGCTTTGAAAATCAGACATCGATTTTCGCAACGTACAGGCGCCTTCGTGATTAAAATGACGCAACTTACTTTTTTCACAAATGAAGGTTATGTGTTGATATAGAGAAAATAAACTGTTAATTAGACTTCAGACCTGCATGGTTGTATACAACTGTCCCATTCGTAATTTAGTTTTACAACTGTTAATTCCATTATACTTTGTGAGATAGAAATCTAATGAGTTTTGTTGCGACTGTCAAAAAATCTAATGTAACATGACAGTTTGTATTCACACCATCACACAAAGTATAAACACTCACACATGAAATAAAATGCAACCCTGATCCAATGAAAAGTATTATTGTTTAGACATTTTTCAAAAAACGATGAAGTATGGGATGTCAAACTTTTTTCATAATACTTGTCATTTTCGTGACACATTGCATTCACACTTTTTCATATTACTTGAGTTTTTGACATGTATTAATTAGTTAGATACTATCGATATTTTCAACTATCGATATTTATCGATAGTTCAGATTTCACTATCGATATATCGATATTACTATCGACTGAATGTTTGTACTTGTGCAGGAAAACTTTAATTATTTTTTTATAAGGCTACAGTTCGTTGTTTTTATCACTTTATTGATGTGTGAGACGTATGTATATACGCACATTATTTTAGATTGCAGTTTTTTAAAAATTGATAAGTACCTTTCTGAAGGAACCGAAGTAACAGAGCATATAATATATTCCATTGGAACTTTAAACAATTTTCTAAATTCTAAACCCAAAAACTTAATCAATCTGGCGGACTTATCCTCTAATGGTCGTTCATTGTTTGGTCTTATACTTGCAATTGCATTTGGATTTGCATTTTTTTACAACATTACAAAAATATTTGCCATTTCAGTCCCTATATAAACATGTAAAAATTTCGACTTAAAGTCCTTTAATTAGCAGTAAAAAGCACTGCTAAGCAATCCATACCACTTGCCATTCTTGTTGTTTGTATTCAAGTAAAAAATTTCGGCAAAAAACTGTGTGTGTATAATAGACTGGTCGCAATTTTTTTTTTTTAAATTTAATTGTTTGCGCTGCTTAAAATGTGAGGTTTGGTGTAAGAAATCATGATCTAATTTTCCAGGTCAATCCGACGGTGCCTAGCCGTGCCGGGTGGGGCCCAAAGTTCCTCATATTATAAAAAAAACATATTTTCTATCAGATCTTTATAGTTATACTAGATGAAAAGCCGAAAATCAAAAATATGGCTTCGTTACGATCTTCCGCAGAGAAAGTACTTCAAGTGTGCCAAATTTCAGTTTCCTATGTCATCAGATGGCTTCAGAAAGTTGCGGTAAGAATAGGACATACATGCAAACATCCTGACATACTAAGAAATTATATATTGTATAGATAGATTAACATATGTTCGCGCAACTCAAAAACGCTTTAGTTTATTGAAAACCTAAAAAAAACCGAAACTACGCAATAAAATATACTTTAAGAAAGGTAAAAAGTTTTTCTTATATGTGCAGTCGTTTTAGAAACATAATTTTTTTTCTGGAAAAAAAAATAATTTTTTTATTAAAATTTCGGAATTTTTGGTTTTAAAAATTCATAAAAATTGAAAAATGCAGCTATGCTTCTAATTTTGGGCCCCACCCGGCACGGCTAGGCACCGTCGGATTGACCTGAAATATTAGATCATGATTTCTTACACCAAACCTCATATTTTAAGCAGCGCAAACAATTAAATTAAAAAAAAAATCCCATACAAGATGCGACCAGTCTAGTGTATAACTGCTGTAACATGTCTTCATAGCTGTATTTTATATAATAATAATATCGATATTGATATTTTTCCTATCGATATTTTCGATATTTTAAGACTATCGATAGTCTATCGATAGTTTCCCAGCACTAGTATTAATACAAAGTATAATAGTGTAATATAGCCTTAAGGACGTTAAATATTCTTCAAGCTAAAGCATTTGAAAGTTTCCAGACACAAACAAAATTAATTGTATGTTGGAATATTGGAAACATTTCCAACCCCAGGCTAGATTGTAGTTTGAATAGCTTTCTTCAATAAACTTCCGGTTCTAAATCACTATGATAGCCATATTTATCTACATCGAAGTGTACATTTTGCGACATGTATTACCAAACTTTTGAAAATATATATTTAATGATTGAAGACTCAACAATATTTAAAAAGAAATAATTGTATCCACTGAAATCGAATCTTGATTTTATTTAGGTATCTGAAGTAAGATTTTCAAATAACACCTGAATTACACCTAAGAGAAATTACCCACGCTCTACCCACGACAGTAAAAGTTTTACCAAATAAGGGTAATTACCCACAAAGTGGCAGCACTGGATGAGACTAATAAGTTTTATGAGATTAAAACCTCATTTTGTAATTTTACTCTCAGAGTGGCACTATCAACGAAAAGTTTAATCTTTTTTGTACTTGATTTAAGAATTTTATTCTTATTTTAAGAAATATCGGGATTGAGTTTTTAAAGTAATCCCATTTAGGATTGACTTAAGTACGTTTTAGTGATATTCATACTTGAATTTTTAAGTACGATTCGTGATTAAAGTAAGTATAAAAAGATTAATTTATCCTGAGTGTTTTTCTTTCTGTGTATAAATGGGTCGAGTGAATAAAAATGTAGCTTATACTAGCTAGTACTAAGTACTAGCACTAGCTTTTACTTTTCAGTACTAGCTATGCTGAAAAGTTTAAACTACAAAAAGTGTGAATAACTCTTTGCTAGTGCTAGATAGCTAGTGCTTAAAAGGGGAAGCAAACGCTGGAAAATGTGACTATTAAATTAAATTAATTACAAAGTGCAAAAATGTCAAAAATGTCAAAAATTAAAATTTTTTTAAATTTATTTTCAAAAATATTAATGTATAAAACAGAATATAAGTACAAAAAATTTTTATTTCCTTTTTTATGTCTTGAAGCGTTAACAAGTACTGTGTTTTGATATTTTTATTTCATTTTTTCCTTTTCAAAAATTGTTTTTATTTTATTTAAAAAATGCAACACAGACTTTCTATGGCAAAAGTCTGAACCGACCTTTATCAATGATTGTTATTTATTATTGTGTAACTTGTTTTAAAAAAATTTATAAAAATTAAGGCCCTAATTATAAAATTGCTTTCTACAAAAAAATTGAATCTGCAAAAAAATTGAATCTACAAAAAAGTGAATTTCTGTAGAAAGCAACAACAAAAATAAAATATATTTATGACTTTATTTTTGCTTTCAAGTAATTCTTTTGATGTGGTAAACTGCAACATCCCTGAAGGAAACCTGGGTGCAAGTGTCTCCAAGTCACCAGTTTTTTCGACTATATTGGTGACATTGTCAACGAAGTGTCTACACTACATTACATTTGCCACTATATTTGGATTTAATACGAAAAAGATTTTATCAATAACAACTGAGAAGTACAATTCCTATAAAAGCTGAAGAAATGATAAAAAAAGATTGTTATGACTTCGTATTCTTACAAAAAGTGTAAACTACTTTAACTAAAATGTACTAGCGATTCTCTGGTTTCAATGTCTACATATGTTCCCAATGGAACTACCTAGTCAGTAGTACCAACGCCAGTAGTAGATTTCCAATGCCACGCACATGTTAAATGTCTATTGTAAATAACATTGCCTGGGGTATAATATGTCACTAGTACTGGTAACTGTGTCAACAGTGAATCAGTAGAAATTCACTATTGACATTTCCTGCAGGGATATGTACATATTTAAATGTATATGTGACATTTACAGAGATTTTACCATTTTAGATATTTTTCCGAAAAATAAATAATTTTAAATAAACTTCTGGATGAAAATCTGCTCTTAGGAGATATTCTTTTCTTTGGCCAACGTTCATAAAATTAAACAAAAAAAAATCAATTTTTTTTAAATATTGTTGTAAAATACATACTTCAAGCACCCCAATCATAAGCTTAAAAAAATTAAGCAAAAACTAGTCTTTTTAAGCATTCACTCGTTTTTATTCACACATTTTTTCAGTCAACACTAGGAAAACTAGTTTTTACTAGTCAGTATAAAGTACTAGCTTTAACTCAAATTTTTATTCACCTCAAAGCTAGTTTAAACTTCATAAATATCTTCAGCAAACTTTAAAAGTCGGAGAATTACAAAACAAAACAGAATTTCAGAGTACATGAAACCAAGTAGCCCTCCCCAATCTTCTTACCCCTCTCAACAATAAACTCAAAAATTGCTGCAACAAAAATTGTAAGTCTGAACGATGACAATTTTTTTTTTTTTTTTTTTTTAGAGCAATTTCAAACGTTTGTCATTTAAATAATGTTAAACAGTCTCTTAACGTTCGTATAGAAAATTATATATAAAAAAAAAACAAAAATATAAAATTCTATGCGAACGTTGTCGTTCGAAATCGTTAAACAGGCAGTTAATTTCAAATCATTTTCTAATTTAAATCAAATCTCCGTATTTTTTCGCATACTTCTTACATAAACTTTAACACTTTTTACATAAAATTCACATTACTTTCTTTTGCAAAAAGAGACACAACTTTTACACAAACATCCACTATTTATCAAAATGTCGCACTTTTTTATAATGGGTGATTTTTTAGCTATTATCTTTTTGGCAACACTGGTTTAAACAGCTGACGCACGTTTCGTGTTTTGTTTCACTGTCAAACATCTGCAGTTTGGTCTATAAATAAACCATGAATCGTCTTACAAACGAACAACGCTTGCAAATTATTGAATTTTATTATCAAAATGCGTGCTCTGTTAAGAAAGTTTGGCGCGCGCTTCTTCCATTTTATGATCAGTTTAATTGACCCACTGAAGCGGCTATTCGGGCTATTGTGACTAAATTTCGCACCAAATTTACATTGTTGAACATTAAACCACCAACACGCTTACGTAGAGTGCGAAGTGAAGAAAATATCGCAGCTGTATCGGCCAGTGTTAATGATGCCCATCAATTATCGATTCGTCGCCGTTCGCAGCAATTGGGCCTCTGTTACTCAACAACGTGAGATGATATCTAACTTTTTTTGCCCAAAATGCAAGAGCTTGAGTTGCATGACATGTGGTTTCAACAAGACGGTGCCACACATCACGCTTAACAATGGACTTACTGAGAGGTGAGTTCGGTGAACATTTTATTTCACGTTCGGTACCGGTCAATTGGCCGCCTAGATCGGGCGATTTAACGCCTTTAGACTACTTTTTGTGGAGCTATGCTTAAGCTCATGCCTATACACACATGCCCGCTTCAATTGACGCATTGGAAGACAACATTGAAGCATTTATTGTCGAGATACCGGCCGAAATGTTGGAAAGAGTATGCCAAAATTGGACTCAGCGCAGTCACGGTCAACATTTGCATGAAATAATCTTCAAACATTAAATTATATGGACCGTACGTACTATCGATTCAAATAAAGATTTCATGAATTTTTCTGAATTTTATGTGTTTTTTTTTAAACTTTCCTATAGCTCTTAAAAAATCACCCATTTCAATGCAAAACATGTACTTTTTATTTTAAAGAGAAAGCTAAGCTTTTCGACAGAAATACAATTGGGGGATTCACAAGGTGTCATAAAGTCATATGTCTTAAAATAATAACATGAAAAAATACGACTGTTGTGAACAACCCCTCATAATTTTGTATGCTATTTTGAATTTAAATCGGCTGAATTAAAACAAATATAAAAAATAAATAATTACCTAACATCAAAATATTTTTTAATTCTTTTCCATGAATTAATAAATTAAATTAGATTTTTCCTGACTATTTTTCATTTTGCAGACGCAAATCAGAAATAAATTTTATTTTGTTTGTTTACCTTCTATTAAGTTAAGACACTTTTTGTTTACAAAGCAACAACAATATTTTTAAACCATTGTAAAATGTTAGAACATTATGACAATATAACATGATAGCACACCTTGTGAATACCCCAAATGTATTTTTTTTAAATTTTCCTTATTGAAAGAAGTTTCTATTGTTTTTTCCAAATCTTCTCTTATAAATTTTAAATATGTAGTACACATTCAATGAAACATTTAAAGGTATAAATTGTTTTTTGAGAGTTTTTATATATCTTTTTCTGGGCAAAAAAAAAAGAACAAAATCTGTCAAGCAATATTTTCAAATATGAAAATCCTATTTGATTGAAATCAACCCAAATTGTGTTTGTGTTCAAAAAAACTCTTCTATTTAAATGTTTTGATTTCGATTCTTTACTTTTTCAGAGATTGAAAAATCATAATGTGACACATTTCTTAAACGACCATAAAATTTGTGGCTCATAAATTGTGAAAAATAAATAAGATTTCTTTTTATTAGCAGTAAAATACAAACATGTCATAAATGTAAGAAAACTTGGGGAAATAATTTATTTTATAGGGAAAACGTGTGTGTTTTTTCTTTTAAATAAATTTCGTATTTTGTGGTAAAAGCTTAAAGAGAAATGAATATAGTAAAACTTTTAAAGCACTAGAAGGTGTTCAATTAAATAATAACTTAAATAAACTTTATGGTTTTAGAATCTAAAAATAATTTGTATTTTCATATACATACAAATTTAGAGTAAAACTTTCTGCGGTTTGAAGAAAGATTGCTAAACAAAATAGTATAGTATACTTTTAGGTTTTGATGTACCACACGTACTTGTATTTATTTGTATAACTTAACACATGTAAAGTTTTAAAAACCATTTTTTAGCAAAATATTTATTACAACCTAAAGCTATATTTACTTACATATACAAGCATTCAGATCTCTATAAAGCATAAAAAGAACTTTTTTTTATGTTTTTAATAATTTTTTTCTCCCTCACAAAATATGCTACAAATTAAAATTGTTGAAATACAGAGTGAGTGGCAGTAGTCAAGACTAATATGTGTTTTTTTTTTATACCTCAAGCCAAATTGTTAGTGCGTCTACAGTTAAAAACTCATCTCCTTTTTCATAGTTTTTCTAGTGGCAAAAAGTTTTATTTAAACCAATTAAAACTGGCCCAAATTCACATTGTAGTTTAGTGTGCACAAAGTACAGGCTTCAAAGTTGATCAACGTTTATTTATTGTTGTTGCAGAAAGTGGGAAAAAGTTTTGCATTTTATTTTTGTTTTCTGGCTGTTAAAAAACATGTTTTTAGTAAAACATAAATTTGGAAAACCTTTATTTTCTACGAAAAATTGATATTGCCTTGTGTATTGACATGTATATATATTAGAGCGACTCAAGTTGTATGGAAGCAAAATTCGTACTCGATGTACCCTCCTAAAAGTGAACCTTGGACTTTTTTAAGATGACATTTTAAATATTTCGGCTCCAGCTTTGACCTCTCGTGAGCTGGACCATTTTGAAAAAGGGTCTATTTTTGCATGTTTTGTTAATTTGAGAATCTGTTTCCTTACCAACATATACAAATTGGGTATCGTAAGAAAGGTTGTTTTAAGACGCGTCGAACTGTATATACAATTTGTCCAAGGACGATGATCCATGTCCTTTATTTTAAGGATTTTCTGTAAAAAACGGTTTTGTTCGGGGTTGTTTGTAATAAAAATGCCAAATTAACATATTTTAATCTTTAGTCGATTTAATTAAATGCGTGTCTCAGCTTTTTTTTGAAATTCGTTCTAGTTCGCGTTTTGACAAAAATGCAAAGGGGTGGTAACCCTTCGTTGGTGGTAACCCTTCATATTGTATCAAATTTTTTCTTTTGCCAAGTACATCATCTTTGTATGTAAATAATTTAGATTTTTGCAAATTAGATGCATTTTACACGGTGCTCTGGAATATACATATATAAATGCAATTCTGCAGTAACTCTTATAAGATAGCGGATTTAGTTTCTAGATCATGTATGCATGAAAATAGGACTAACGAAAGAAAAAAAGAAACGATCCACGACTTACATTTTTTTTAATTTGCGAAAAAAATATGTCGCCAAATCATTTCTTTTTTTCTTTCGTTAGTCCTATTTTCATCCATACATGATCTACAGAATTGCATTTATTTAAATTCCAGAGCACCGTGTAAAATGCATCTAATATGCAAAAGTCGAAATTATTTACATACAAAGATGATGTACTTGGCAAAAGAAAAAATTTGTATATGTTGGTAAGGAAACAGATTCTCAAATTAACAAAACATGCAAAAATAGACCCTTTTTCAAACTGGTCCAGCTCACGAGAGGTCAAAGCTGGAGCCGAAATATTTAAAATGTCATCTTAAAAAAGTCCAAGGTTAATTTTTAGGAGGGTACATCGAGCACTTTTTTTGGTGAGTCGCCCAATATATATACATATATTTTTGCTATAACTTTAGGAAAAAAAGAGAGCTAAATTCGGCTATGCCGAATCTTTTATGCCCTTCACCATGGTGTGGGAGGTGCCACGCCTACTTTTTCAAAAACTTTAAATTTTCGAAGGAAGTTGTGTATGCAATTATGTGTACCAAATTTGGACAATTTATCTTGTATGTATTCTGTGCCATGCCCACTTCTCTTGTCAACATTTTGTCGGATGTTGTGTATTGATAAGCAAAATGCTTATACCTTATTTGGAAACTCGACATATCTCCAGATCTACAGAAATTTGCAAAGTCATTGTATTGAAACTGCCACGCTCACTTCTCCAATCCCGCCCACATTTTGCCGGATGTTGTGTATTGATTACCAATATGCTCTTGCTTTTCCTTATCATATAAAAAAATTAGGTTTTGGACTTAGTCCATTTTTAGAATTTAATATTAAGCAGATATTACATTGTTTCAATGCATTGTTTGTGGCCCCAAGTATCCTCTTTAAAATGGCAAAAAATCATCTTCGTATGGGAAGTAGTTTTAGAGATGTTGAAAAAATAAACTCAACACATTCAGCTAATTCGGCGAAATTATGACATTTTGAATATGAAATTTTAAATTTTTTTTCAGGGACCGTAAATAACAGTTATCCGGAAAATTTAAACATAAAACTCTTCATGTTAGAGCCAACGGAGACTTATAGTGTCATATAGCAATAGATTCGAACTGATGAGCTCTTTCAGAATCTGTGGTGATCTTAAAAAAAATAGTTTTAAAAAAAAATAAAACTTATTTTTGGAGTTTTATTTTTTCCGTCTAAAATAAAACTCATCATAGAAGGTTTATTTTTTCCGTATAAAGTAAAACTCATTTTACGAGTTTGTTTCGTCTAAAACAAAACTCATTTTGCCTTCATAAAATAACACCCTTTTGAAGAGATTTATTTTTTTGTCTTAATTAAAATTCATTTGTTTACTTTCTTCTTTTTTAACGGACTCTTTTTTTATTTGTTTAATTTAAGAAACATTATTTTTTTCCAAATTTTCTAGTGAAAGATTTGACCGCAGGTCGCTCAATACCAACTTAAGAGCAGAGAATGCTCTTTCCACGCTTACTTGGGTTGCAGGAGCACATTGCATTTTATTTTGCCTACCAGTATTCAAAAAGAGGTTTATCAATCGATAACTGCCTTGGAAAAAGTTATCGATTTCATAGAAGGCTTTTTTCATCATCATTATCATTTTCTTCCTCTTCTTGTTCCCTTTCTATATTAAGAGAGTTCAAATACTGACCCAAAAGCGATGTTTGAGATTGGGATGTATCACAAACATCCGGGGAAGATGGGAAAACATCTGGTGAAGATCGTAAAGCCTCCTCGCTTGTCGATGGTCGATCATCGCATTGGTTATTTTTTATCTGCAAAAAGAAAAAAAAAATAAGAACCATTTTAAGAAAAATATTAAAAAAACGTAATTTCAATTTTTGGGAATACAAAATTTTAATTTCAAAAGATTTTGCTATTCGTGCTTAATTCCCAGTTTTTATTCTTGACAAAAACACTTGAAATTTATTGTTGATGGGATAAGCTATTCCTATGCATTTCACTGGTTGCTTAGGCCAGATCATCAGGAAACTTCATCCATAAAGATTTTAGACAAACTAAAGATATTAAACCAAATAAAACTGTTAAACGTATAAGAATTATAGCAACATTTCTACTTGTAATAATATCAAAGCTTGAACAAAACACATCAACAATAAACAACAGTGGGTTTATCTCATCTTACATTCCCCACTACAATTAGTTGAAATTCTCTCAACATTAATTGTAGTTGTAAGTAGGTTAAGAAAAACAAAATAAAAACAACAACAACTTACAAAAGATGTTGTCAATTAAGTGTTTTTTAGAACTGTTGCTATAATTCTTATACGTTTAACAGTTTTATTTGGTTTAATATCTTTAGTTTAGTTTAGTTAAAATTCTCTCAACATTAATTGTAGTTGTAAGTAGGTTAAGAAAAACAAAATAAAAACAATAACAACTTACAAAAGATGTTGTCAATTAAGTGTCTTTTTAGGCCGTGCACTTGCCTGTTTATTATCAAAATTATTATCTGATACGTTTAACAGTTTTATTTGGTTTATATCCGCAATAAATCCAGTCACATGACTATTTTTGTTTCAATTACCTTTCCTCTGGAGAAGTAACATTATTACCGGTTAGGTGATGTGTCTTGGTCACGGGACAAGTGCTTTAAAAGCAATTGACACATATCTTCCGCAGGGATTCACTAAAAATAAATCTTGTATCAATTTTAAGCTCATAAACATGATTTTAATTAAGTGCGTCCTTGAATGCCCATGGGTCCCAAAATTTGTATCTTAATACTTAAGTGTAGGGTATCATATGCTCAGGCTTGACCAACTTTACTTTCTTACTTTTTAAGCTATAAAAACTTAAAATAAAAAATATTTTATTTTCTTCAAATTAACTACGCCCGCCCTTAGTTCAAGTTTAAATGGGAGTTGTCCATGTCAGTCTATTCTGAATATAAAATTTCTTTTTAAAAATTATTTTTTCTAAAAAAAAATTTGTTGAAACGTTCAAAAATTCTTTTATTTAAATAAGCAAATCATTGAATAAATTTAGTTGAAAATTTGAAAAGTGGATATTTCTTTACAAAACAAGTGTTCGTCAAACTGACGATTTTTTTTTAATGTAAAAAATTTACTTTAATTAAAAATTTTAGCTAACAATTTCATTCAAATTAAAGAAAAAATTTTGTCAGTTAGCAATGGTTTGATTTACTTTTCTTTCTTATAACAAAAACTTTTCTTGTATTTTAAAATCATAAATTAAAATTCTATATTAAATCATTATTCCCTCTGAATTCCTTTTTTTTCGATATTCAATAATAAAATGACATTTAAGTGACAGCCAATGCACTGTGCTCTTACTTTAAGTGGGTTGTTGAAAGTCAGAAGATTGAAATACTTAAAATGAAAATAAATTCGTTAAGGAAACAAAAACAAAAACAAATACTTCATACGATTATAAGGAAAGAAAAAAAAACGAAAAGAAACAACTTGAACTCAATAACCAATAATGTAACAACTCCCTTTAATACTTAAAATACTTAAAAGCAAAAATGTGTATGGATTTATGATGAAAAGCAATAACGATACATGCGACCTCATGCACAAATGTACCATAACTAACACATACTGGCACATATTCACGAGCACTTGTTAAACCATATTCAATAAGTTTTATACAGGACACTAGAAGCGAAATGAGCAAGGACGATTTATACATCAAGTAAATATATTTTAACAAAAAGTTTTTTCTTAAAATTACATCTTTTAAATGCAGATAACAAAAAGGAAATAGGTTCCTTTTCAAAAGATCATACTTTTAAAAATAAGTACCGTTTTAAACATTAACCCACTTAAAAAAATAAATTTTTCTCTCTTTACTGCAAGTACTTTTTGCAAAGAAAAGGTTTATGAACAAAAGTACCTTAATATTATATTTTAAACAGAAATAGATCAAAAAGTACTTTGTTATATTTAAGAGGTTTTATTTGGAACATTAAGGCCCGTTTTCACAACTTACCGATAGCTAAAGGTAGTATTTTATCGGCCGAAAAAAATGTGTTCCATTATTACAACTTTACTTTAACGTACCAGGCAGGATGAACCTTAATTTACTTTATCGCTCACTTTAGGTTAAAGTAAAGTTTTAATAACGGAACACTTTTTATAAGGCCGGTTAAAGTCTACTTTTAGCTATCGGAAAGTTGTGAAAACGGGCTTAAGTGTATTTTATCACTGATAGTGGCTCTTTTGTTTACAAAAAAAAAAATTAATTTTTAAAAAATATCTTTAACTTTTTATACAAAATTGCTCCTTTTTTTAACAAAAAGATAAAATCAGCTTTTGGAAAAAGCCGCCTTTAAAACAAAGAGTACCACCGTTTTGACCTAAATACACGTTTTTTACTTAAAGTTTCTTTAAAAAAGTATATTTTTAAACATTTATCTTAAGTACAAAAGTATCTTATTGCAACAAAAGTTTTTAACTAATCAATACCAAGATTTTTTTAAAGTATACTTTTACATTCAATTTACATGATGAATTTTATGACGTCATTTTTTTGTTTGGGAGCAAGCGGTGTAGAGAAGAAAGAAGGGCAGAAAAATAGACATGATTTCTGTTTTCTCTTCTTCTTTCTTCTCTACACCGATTGCTGCCAAACAAAAAATTACGTCTAAAATTGGACGTCATAAAATTCATCATGTAAATTGAATGTTATAAATACTTTTCGAACAAGTAGACTGCACTTTTCTTAGCAAAAATTTATTTTTTAAATAAACAGTATATTTGCTAAAAAGAAGTTTGAGAATAAACTGAAATGAAATTTTAAACAAATTTTTAATTCTTAAACAAGAAGTACTTATTGAAACAAAAAGTACATTTAGAAACAATAAACAAAGCTATATTTTTTATTAAAAGCAAGTTAAAAAAAAATTAGGTAAAACTTTGACCTTAAAACAAACAGAAGTATGTCCTTGAAAAAAGCTTTTTAACCCTGGATTCAAATTACGCTTTTTTTCAACAACGTAAGCGGATGTACAAGTCTTTAAAAACACAAAACAGGTTCAAATTCGTATCGAAATTGGAGAGCGAAAAAGACTTTTTATTTTTATTCCTGTATTTTATTTTATTCATAAATTTTTGTTGATTTTTTTACATTTAAAATCGT
This sequence comes from Pollenia angustigena, assembly GCA_930367215.1. Classification (NCBI taxonomy): domain Eukaryota; kingdom Metazoa; phylum Arthropoda; class Insecta; order Diptera; family Polleniidae; genus Pollenia; species Pollenia angustigena. The sequence continues at coordinate 75,962,239 of OV884056.1, forward strand.
TCCGCTAGAATTTTTGTAAATAGTCCGTCGATTTGACGAGGAGTTACCTTTATGTACTAAAAAGAAGTGTAACCTTCCAGGGTTAAACAAAAATTAATTTTAACAAAACTTTTTTTTTTTTTTGGAAAAAGTACATTTAAGTACAAATAAAAACTATGAATAGGAAATTTTAAACAAATTCTACCAACTTAAGAAAAAATACATTTTAAAGTAAAACGCAAACGCTTGAATAAGAAATCCATTTTGGTTTTTTGAGCAAAATGTACCATTTTAAATAAAAATTACCTAAATTACATTTTAAGACTCAAAGTTTACAAAAAGTACCTTTTAAAACATAGAATAAATTTTAAAACAAAAAGTACATTTTTAGACAAAAAGTACTTTTTTAACTAAAAGGAATTTTTACAAAGAAAAAGAACTTTTTCAAACAAAAAGTACTTATTCAAACAAAAAGTACCACTTTAAATAAAAAATAATTTTACACAAAAATAACCTTTTTTAAAAAAAGTACCTTTTCGAATAAAAAATACCTTTTTAATTTAAAATCACAGATTTTTTCAAAATAATACTAAATGATGAAACAGAACTGGGGCTGAACGATCTTTTTCATACAGTTTGACATAAAATTATGCCAGAGGGTACGGTCGAGAAATAAAATCAATTTAATTTTGAGGACGTTTTTTCCAACGCTCTCACTTATTCTCTTAACAATGCTACCATACTTTCATTCAATTTCATACATTTTGTAAACAAAGAAAAATAAGAACAAGAGAGAATGAAAGAAATGAGAGAGAATTTGAAGTTAATGCCGACGTTTCAATTATGGGCTTTAGAATGTTTGCCTGAAGTTGAAGACTCAATTCTGTTTCATCTTTAATTATCAAAGTAATTTTTGGGAATACAAAATTTTAATTAACAAGATTTTGTTAGTCGTGCTTAATTCCCAATTTATATTATTGATAAAAACACTGAAATTTATTGCTGAAGGGATAAGCTATTCCTATGCGCATTTCACTGGTTGCTTTGGCCAGATCGTCAGGCAACTTCATCCAAAGATTTTAGAAAAGCTAAAGATATTAAATAAGTAAAACTGTGTATTATGAGGTGACAGTACTGTCGATAATTTCGGGCTGTAGGAAATATCGCCCAAAGAAAAATGGCCCAAAAAAAAAAAATGAAAAATCGCCCAAATGAAGAATCGCCCAAGCGAACATGAAAAATGACCCAAAAAGGTAAATGTGAAATTTTGACCAAAAAAAACGAAAAAGGGCCCAAAAAGAAAATGAAAAATGACCCAAAAAGCAAAAACGAATTTTTTCCCAAAAAAAAAAAAAAAAATTACTAAATTTGCAAAAAAGTGTTTATTATTCATATAAATTTAGGTGACATGTCATAACATCCAGTGTCGTAGTGTCCTTGGACACTTTTAAAGTGTCATAATGTCCATCGAAGACGAGGACGAGGACGTTATGACACTTTGCAACGTCCGCAACTTAACTTATAATCAAAAATGTGTAATTTTTTTTTTAAAATACCGTTAAAATTTCAAGTGATTTTTTTAAAGATACTTATTTAACCATAATATGGTTGTCGGTGACAATGATTTGGTTAAATTAAACATAATATGGATAAAATATTTTTATAGCTTTTACTCCGGGTGTATATATTAAATATATATATCCAAAATAAGGATTTCATCTTTTATGGTATAACAAAGACCGGCTTCGCTAACTAAAGCTTCTCTGTATAGCCGGCCTTCGGCCGGGCGCAAGGATTTTCTCCTCTATGGTATAACAAAGACCGGCTTCGCTAACTAAAGCTTCTCTGTATAGCCGGCCTTCGGCCGGGCGCAAGGATTTTCTCCTTTATGGTCTAACAAAAACCGGTTTCGCTAAGTAAAGCTTCGAAAAACTGCCTTGTTTCCGAACAAGGCCGACTACGCAGAGAAGCTTTAGTTAGCGAAGCCGGTGTTTGTTATACCATAGAGGAGAAAATCCTTGCGCCCGGCCGAAGGCCGGCTATACAGAGGAGAAAATCCTTGCGCTACAAAACCATTTTTAAAAAAATTCTACCGATATTATGTTTAATTTAACCAAATCATTGTCGCCGACAACCATATAATGGTTAAATTAGTTTCTTGAAAAATAGTTTTGTTGTTTGCAACCATAATAAAACATGGTTTTCTCTGCTATGTAAGATAATGGTAGAATTTTAAAAATGGCCCTTTTTGTTTTGGGCCATTTTTCATACAACATTTTTTCATAATGAAAAATCACCCAAATTTAAAAAACGAAAAATCACCCAACAATAACGATAAATAGCCCAAAAATTTTGGGCCATTTTTCATATGAAGTCAGGCCCAATTTTACATGCAATTTTTTTGGGCGATTTTTCATTTTTTTTTTTTTTTTTTGCGATTTTTCTTTGGGCGATATTTCCTACAGCCATAATTTCGTTGTGCGTTAAATTTTTTATCGAAAACAATTTTGCCTTCGACGTTGCAAATAAATTTAAGAAACATGTTAAAATTGTAAATATTTGTAAATTGTTTTTTGTTTCGTATGCTAAATACTAAATTCTTAATTATTTTTCTAATTTTATGCAAGTCTCAGATAGTGAACAGCTATTGCAAAGGCTTATTTTCGTTATGTTACAAAATTTTTTTTTAAAGCCAAACGGATTTGTATTAAAGTACATCTGTAAAATGTAAGATGAACCGCGCAGAATCTTAATTGTTTGAAACCGACCATAATTCCGCCGTGGTCATGTTAAACTTTAATTTAATTTTTGAAATTTGTAAACAAATGTTTTTTTTTTATTTAAAGTGCCAGCTAAATGTACAACTGTGAAAAAACTAAATCACAAAAGTTCTTTATTTATCGAATGTGCGCCATAAAACCAAATCAAAATTTGTTTGATCAGCTTATTCGAGTGCTGTCGAATTTAGTTCATAATTGGCACCGAAATATATCTAAAAGCAGCTATAACGAGTGGCATACAACTATTGCGTATTAATATTGGAACTATATGGGAATATAAAGAAGCAGAGTAATGTACATAAGCCAAGCTTTAAGTGAAGGCTATCTTTAGTGTTTATGTCACTACTTTTTAAACCTTAAAGCTACATACGTTCACAATCAAAAAGACAAGTTCGTTTTTTCTTCCCAAAGTATTTCATATATTTTCCTTTCATTTTTAGAAAAAAAATATAACTAAAATTTTTTTAAAAATGTAACTAAAGTTGTGTCAACTAGAACTTCAGCAACAATTTGTATGAAATTGTTTCTGACGTTTAAAATAATTTTATTTAGTTTTGAATAAAAATTTTAAGAAAATGTTTACAAAAATAAATGCATAATATTTCTTGATGCAAAATGTGTGTGTTTGCAAAAGAAATTGTTGCTCTATTATGAACACCAAATGAAAATGTTTTTTGATTGTGAACGTAGCTTCAGTCTAAAAACATTTCGCTCATTTGCTGCAAGACCGGCATAACTCAAAAAAATCCATGTCGAGATAAACGCATTTTAACCCTTAAATGCCCACTGTATCTTTAAAGATACAACCATCAAAAAAATTCCCACGGGCTCATTTTTAATAAAAATAAAAAACACAAGTATGTTTAGAAATCTTTAGAAAATCATCTAAATTTTATTTTTATTAAAAAAACTTTAGATTTTTATGTTTAAATAGCCGTAAACTTAAAAAATTATATTTTTTAAAAGCTAAATTAAAAGGTTTATTTGCAGCGTTAAATCCCAGATCCGAGCGGAAATTAAGGTCCAGAAAAAATATAAGGTGGTTCGAATATATGTCCAGACGCTATTAGCAATAATTAAAAAACAAAGGTTCCGGGGACACGTCGTCAAGCTTTAGCCAATGGTTGTATCTTTAAAGATACAATGTGCACTCACCAGCAAATTCAAAATTCGTTTTTGTTTACTTATGTACTGCTGTTTGTTTAGTTTTATGTTGAAGCTTGCAGATACAGAATGATGATACAACTGAAAAGCCTATTCAATATGATCCTAATACTGGCAGGCTTTATCTATCACGACCTCTTATTCAAACTCTCAATACAACTTTTGCCTCCGTTCCAAAATTGAAAAGGCTATGTGTAGACGAACAAATTTACTCCAGTAAAGAAGGAAGCTATTTGAAGGAGATCTTGCCGAGTAAGCCAACAAAATTGGGCTTTAAACTTTTTGTACTTAGCGATACAATGGGATATGGTAACAAATTTGAAGTATAAAAGTATAAAGTGACGCAGCTGAAACTTGTGTATTGTGTCATTGTGTTCACAAAGTGTCCAGATTTAAAAACTATATCGTATGCTTCGACAATTTTTATAAAACAATACTCTTGTTAGTATATTCGCGTACACTGGGCCCGCTTATAATAAACCAGCGACGCCGAAGAATACTTGATTAGATATGATGGACCATTGGACTGTGATGGATAAAAAGGGAAATTGAAAGCTACCAAATTGCTCTGAACAAACAAGAATGTTCTGTTCAAAGAATGTACTGCGGAAAAGATGTCGTGTAACACCTTTAAATATGGGTCCTGGCCCACCTTAAAGTATATCGATCGCTTCAGAATCACTTTCTGAGTCGATCTGATGATGTCCATCATGCTGGCTGGCTGTCCATGTAACCATGTGCGCAAAGTACAGGTCGCAATTTTGGGGATAAAATTTGGCGCATAGGCTCTTATTGACACAAAGACCAAGCCTATTGAATGGCCAAATAGTAGGACCACGAAACAAGATAGGGGTCGGTTTCTGCCTCCCAGAAACTATCAAAGTGATTTTAATGATATTAAAAACATAAATAGAAACATATTCATGTGGACACATAAGTTATGCAGTTTTGTAAAAATGGGACCACGAGGGGAGGAAGGGGGCAAATTCTGCAAAGTTTCAAACCGTTATTAATGAACCTTAAAACATAAATGCTTTCATGATTATATGGACACATAAGCATGATTCTCCATGGGTCCCGAATAGGGTGCAGTCTCGAAAATGTGTATTTAAATACTGTGGTGTAGGGTATCATTGGTCGGGCTTGACCGACTATACTTTCTTACTTGTTTTTTAATTAAAATAAAGTAATTTCAAAGATGCTATCTCATTTTTTCTTTGCTTTGTATTAGTACTTTCGTATGAATAATACTTACGGGGGAGTGCCCAGTGTATCTTTTAAGCTACAACCACTATTTTCTAAATAACTTTAAAAAAAAAAATTTTTTTCGACAAAATTGGTACGCAGTTGATTTTTGTCGACCATTTTACACATCATATATTTTTTATATTAAAATCAGTGTCCTTGGGCATTTAAGGGTTAAGTTTTTGATTTGCTCTAACTATTTAGAAAAAAAGACACATTCGCTTTAAACTGGGAAAGTATAAAAGATATAGAGATGAATTTTATACACAATATAAAGAAAAACAAAGCGAACAGTTCTGCATAACTCCAAAATTTAATATTTTGAGTTATGCCGGTCTTGCAGCAAATGAGCGATTTATCCTTCTTATTGAAATAAACAATAAAACTTAGAAATTTTACCCCAAATTTGATAATTAATAGCAGAATTAAAACTAAAAAAAATTCAAACATAGAATTATATAGAATCCTTTTAATTGTCTCTAAAGAAAATTGTAAAACTATAATTGAAACTTTAAGTTAAAATTAATTTCCACACGATACACAAAGGCGAGCTCACACACATTCCCACAACTAGCCTAATTTGTTTAACTCTAAATTCTTATCCCTAATATTTCTCTACACCTCTCGTTTAATTTCCCGAATACCCGACAAATTATATCAAATAAGAATTTGACGTTTACATACAATTCAATTCCAGTCCACTCTGCTCTCATATTCGTACACAAGCGCCTGATTTTTTCAGAGTCCTTCGAGCCGGAAGTGAAGAAAAAATAAGTAACATTTTAGTTTTGAAAAAACGACTTTTTTGGACAAACATTATCGTTTTTAGCCAGAAGTTGCATTTTAAACAAAACGGCCATCTTTGAAAAAAATCTTATGGAACAAAAAAGTATTCTTTGAAGCAAACTTTTACTATTTGAATAAAAAGCATCCTTTAGAAAAAAAAACTTTTTAAGTAAAAATTTTATTTAAAACCCTTAATACTCTTTCGAGCAAAATTACGCTTTTTGCGTCTTTTGAGTAAAAAGTATTTCTAAAAACAAACATTGTTTCTCCTAAATTCTATGCTTTATTCCGTCTGTGCAAAGTATAAAAAGAAATTGTTCCACATAATTCAGTAAAAATGAATCGAAAAATATAGATTTTAAGCATCTTAATGCTTACAGAATTTGTATATAAAAATATTAAAATTTATTTTATAAAAAAAAAAAACATGAACAAAAACGCTTAGAGCGTATTTTGTTAATATTATAATGCTACTTAATCTAACAATAGACTGTTAACATACAATTATTAACAGGTTATTAAATACTTAAGGAAAGGAACAAACAAATAAGCGACAAAGTATTTATGTCCTTCCAAAAATGTTGGAGCTTTCTTTTGGCTAACAAATTTGTTCTTATTTGGTCTTTTCTTCTCATTGTAAATGTTTTCTTGTTGCTACAAAGTCCTTTGTAGGATTTTTCTCTTGGTTGCACTGAAAAAGACCTCGTTTATCTGATATAAATAAATTTTTAATTATAAAAGTTGCTGCATTTCAACTTATTTTTTTTTTCCTTGCTATTTATTTTTCCGTCTTGTCTTGGTATTTCTGCGGTTTAAATATTTTCTTGGTCTTGTTTAAGAAGTTAAGAACGAATGAACAATGTCATCTTGTTGTTTCGTAATAGGGCGCAAACAATATTTTCTTCGCATTTCAAAGACTATAAAGTAGAGTCTTAACATTTCAATGTCATGTTTGTATTTTCCTTTTCACTCCCCATCATCTTGTCTCCTTTTGATAAGAATCAATCTTGAATTAATATTTAAATATCTTTCCGTTTTATGGTAAAATAATGTTAATATTGTTAAGTAACCAGATTAGATGACAACCTAATGTACATACTTAATTTCAACTTAAAGAGTACCCTTAGGCCACATTATCTACAAGCTGTTTATTTGCATAACTTAGTAGTGGTTGGATATTTTAATTCCTTTACATGAATACAAGTTGAAATAAAAGAGACACTGAAACGCACACATCCTTGTGTTTCTAAAATTAAAAACGAAACACAGAATGTGTAATAAAATGTACAAGGATAAAAGCTTAATAACTATTAAAGAAACAAACTCTATAAAATATGCAACATTATTTGCAAATTTTTAAAAGCCTTAAAGTAGGCTATAGTTTTGTGATGCAAAGAAATTACTACTTTACATAAAGTTTAGCAAATAAATATAGTAAAAATGCATACGAAAGCCCTTAAATAAGCAAAATGTTTATGTAGTGTAAATTATGCTATTGTTTTAAAGACTTTAAAGAGGCTTTAAAATTTTTTATATTTAGGTGAATTTCGATTTTTAATTAAATAAATTTTTTGAGAAAAAATTCAAGGTCATATTTCCGACAAGGCGGGAATGGAGTAGAGGAATCCTGGCTTTTGGAGACTGCACTAGAGTTTAAACTGATGGGTAAAAGATGACCTGCGGTGCTGGCTCTGTGCTTTTCTCGGAAGAGCTGCTTATAAATCTTTCTTTCCGTCTTTTGTATGAAGCAAGCTTATTTCAGTCTGAAATACTGGCGATAAGAGAGGCATGTATTACTCTGCATAACAGGAATATTAAAGGCAGAATTGAGCCAGTCGGCTCTAATGTCACTTAGTTCGAATAAAACAACGTACATTCTCTTAAACCAGTGTAAGGAAGAACTATTCGGACAGGGCAGGCTATCTAACATTACCCTAATTTGGTTCCCTGCGCATAGGGACCATTACGGCAATGAACAGGCAGATGGGCTAGACAAGACTGGATCTGCTTTTGCTATTTCGTAGGTTGTGCTTGTCGCAACACGCCTGGGAACTATCTTCAAGCTATATCTGGATATGGCCAACGATGGATGGAAGAAACTGGATGGCTGCAAGGCTACAAGGTAAAGTCGCCCACATGCGCAGAGACATTTCGCAGCTCATCACTTGACGATCGGCTATTACGCTATGAGACTCGGTCCACCGTTTAATAAATGCTGCCACAGCTGTAGAGATCGTGAAACTGAGGAGACAGTATTTCATCTCCTATGTGATTACCAAGTGTATAATTCAACACGGTATGGAACATTTCAGAATTACCTTCTACAAGGACTCTCTAAGATATTGCGGGTGAAACTCGGCAATTTGGGGAAATATCTCAACGGTCTGGCTCTAGCTTAGGTTCGCACTCTTGACGAGTTGTATAGTGACAAAACGGAGTCACTGTCGACTCTACTCTACTGCACCACGCCCAGTTTCTTTTTGGCGTGCCACCACGTTAACCAATTACCACTTAGGACACGCTTAATTCTGTATCGCGTCAGAAGAAATTATGCGTGTAAAAGGTGAGTTTGTGTGGTAAAATTAGGGAAGTAACGAATACCGATATATTGGCGATACTTAAGGTATGCCGATATATCGATATCGGCGATATTTTACTGACGACACGACAATACTTTAAACAATTTTTTTAGGGGTTTTTACATTTTCGAGCCTTTTGTCACATTTAAGAGGGCCGAAGGATAGGATCAAATTTGTTTTTCTTATGTACCCTGTAACAACCCTAATGTACAGCCTACTTTCAGGAGTGCCAGACAGTTTGAATATTTCGTTAATAGTTGTTAGTTTAATGGTTGGGGTAGCTTAATTTTTGATATTTGTTATAGAAGTTACATTTTTTCTTTGCTTCTTTAATTGTGGCTACTTTCTGAAAGTTTAAAAAGATTCATTTACTATTCCGTTGCTTAAATCAGAAAATGAATGGGATATTCCCATGCACTTACAGAGGTATAGCCAAACTAAGTGATATACCAAAACGTTTTGAAAAATGTGTAGTGAATTGCCATACTCACCAAATTTCTGACTTATTTTCACCACATCAACACGGCTTTCGGAAAGAATTCTCTACTATGACTAACATTATTTACCGAACAAGTTTAGTTTATAGAGGTTTTGCCAAAAGTCACCACATTGATGTACACACACTGATCTCAGCAAGGCTTTGGTTAAAGTTAATCATGCACTATTTTATAACTGAACTTGGTGAAATCGGCCGTTAATCCGTAAAATTTAATACGGCAGTTTCATAAAATAAGGGCAATTCCATTTCAAATCGACCAAAAGTGGGACACGACCCCTCCCGATTTGAATGAAATTTAGTGAGAAGATTCCTTTCATATATAAGCAAAAAAAAAAAAAACAGGGACCGTAACGGTTATAAGTGATATCAAAAAAGTTATTTTATACCAGTTATTTTAGGAATTAAAAAAACCTCAATCTTTAACAGTTATTTTTCAACGTAAAAATAAAAGGTCGAAACAAACTCTTAAAAATAGAGTTTTATTTTGCCATCATAAAACAAACTCGTTTGAGTTTTATTTTTTCCGTCAGAAAGAAATTTACATATTAAAACAATTTATTTTGCACTAAGTTCATTGCAAAAATCTGATGTTTTTCAATTAATTAATTTGTTTTTGACATTTAAAAATATTTTCAAGCAAATCAATTTTCAATTATCAAACACCAGCAGATTGGTCCGCTATATTTTCGTCAATTTGGCAACTTTTGTTTCTTTTTTGAAAAAAATAAGTACAAGGTATGAGGAGAGTTGTCATAATATACGGTTGTTGTAATATTAAGGATTTTAAAATTGAGAACAAAATGTATAATGACCATTCCTTGTATTTATTCTGCCATGGTTTTAATCATGATGCAATAAGGGGGTGGGCCCACAGGACCAGCCGTTCGCAGTGTTTTTCTTCGTGGTGTGTCTTTTGGTTTAGAACTGCGTGAAAAAATGCTGCTTAACATATCTTGCAGCTTTATATTTGGATCCGCGTCTTCAGTGCATCATTGTAGATATAAGGTTACCGAATTTTCCCGTTTTTACATTTTTTTATCCCCTAAACATTCGAATTTCGAAAAATCCCGTCTTAGTGGATCGATTTGGGGACTGACCAATCGCTTGTCTAAATTTCAAGTTTCTAGCGTCAGCGGTTTGGGCTGGGCGATGATGAATGAGTCAGTCAGTCACTCACTCACGCAACACTTTTATTTTTGTGACTGCGCATAGAGAAAGGGACCAGTAAGGTAAAGGGAACAGTAAAACCCAACTACTCAAAAGAAGAGGGCTTCCAATCGGAAAATCCCGATCCCGGAAATCCCGGGATTTTCGGGATTAGGTGAATCCCGGATCTTGGGATTTCGGGATCCCGGTTTTTTTTATATTTTGTATTATTTTTACATATAAATATTTATTTGTTGGTGTATTTGTTGACAAACAAACAAAACATACCAAAACAAAAAGTATGCTTCCTTTCATTTGAGAAAACAATAATTACAATGTGTACAATTTATTAATAACAAAAAGTTTTGTTTTAAATATATCGATTAAATAAGTTGAAAGGATTTTTATTAAATTTTCCAATTTTTTTTTTTTTTTTGTTGAAATTGTGCAATTCTATTTTAAAATTGCTGGTCTGTTTTTTGCAACTTGCACAGTGTACTAATTGCTCAAAATTACAATATTAAAATTCTATTTTAACATTATTTTTTTAAAGGTTGCGAAAGGAAAAAAATCATAACTTAAAAAAAAAAAAACACCTCCTTCAAAGTTTCAGAATTTTTAAAGAACAGTTTGAGGTATTATGCAAAAAAAATCAGCCAAATAAAAAAATAAGTTTTTGACTTAGTCCGTTTTTAAAATTTAACATTTTGCAGACATTACATTTTATAAGATAAAAGGAACCTGCTCACCAAATTTCATTAAAATCGGAAGGGGTCGTGTCCCACTCTTGGCCGTTTTGACATGGAATTACCCTACTTTAAGTTTGTTTTATTATATTTTTTACAAATAAATAATACCTAAGTATATGTTCATGAAATATGAGTATTTACTGGAAAATTAAGTTTTTTTCATACAGTTTAAAAAGTATTTATATTTGGTATAAAACAAATAAATCCCGAAAAATCCCGTGAATCCCGGGAATTAAAATATCCCGAAAATCCTCGGATCCCGAAATATTTTCTTTGATCCCGATTCCGGGATTCAAAAAACCAATCCCGATTGGAAGCCCTAGTGGGGACGACCTACGCGCGTTTTCAAGACCAATACCAACACGCTCAGTGATGGTTCACCCAAGATACACGTATTTAAATCTTTAAAATGGCAGGTCCCTTTCTATTTTTTGGCGTCACATATATATAGAAGAAGAAGATTTATGTGGTCTTAGATGTATAATAAAAAAATTTCACATGGAATGAGCAACTTATCATACGCTCACTCACCACTCATGGTGATGGAGGTTATAAAAATGATAACAAACGATAAAAACGCTACTTAAATAGAAACTCAAACTTAAACGACTCTTGATATATTCACACGCTCTGACTTTTTCTCTCACTTATGGCCATTTTCTCAATGTATCGACAAACTGTCTGTTACTTAATGTCAACATAAATTTATTGGAACGATAAACTGTCCGTTAACCATTTTGGGTTTCTCAATATACTGACAAAAAACATTGTTTTCAGCTGGCAACGCCACTCAAAATACATGTAAAAGTTGGGAGTCAGCTGATTGAATTTATCTGTACGGCAAATAAAAGGAAAATAAAGAACTGGCAGATGAGTGCCGGTTAGCTTTGCGATAAAATCGAAGCAAATGAGACATTGAGAAAATCAAATTTCTTTAATTTGCAGTTTTTCGTTGGGAAAAAAGATAATTGCCTAATGAGAAAATGGCCATTACTCTCACAAATACAATTACACAAATTACAAATATTTTTATTGCCATTCCCTTTTCCCCACTTAATTTTGTAACTCTCATTTTCCTTAAGTAAAATTTTCAGCTAATAACCATAAAAATATTGTTTATAAGTCTTCGTTCGACCTTTGCACAAATTTTGGTTCTTTTTCTACAGTTGTTTTTTTTTTTTTTTTTTTTGTTTTTTACAAATTTTCTTAAGGTCTCAAAATTATAAGCCAATCTATCAACAACAACAAAAAAAAAAACCATTAACATTCAATCTATAAAAAAAAGTCAATTAAATTTAAAAGCCAAATATCGAAAGGATGTTAAAGAAACTGACTCTAGAAAAAATGTATTTTTGCCAAAACTCCTTTTTTCTTGCTGATAAAGTGACCAGACAGTGAAAACACTTGAAAAGGTACAACAAATTGTAATCGTTGAGGAATAAAACCAAGAATAAAAGTGTTTTATCCTTAAAGAGTATATCGTAGAAAATCTTTTGACTAAGTATAACGTGAAAACCCATCAACATTTTTTTTTATCAAAACAAATGTGTTAAAAAATGATAATGCTATTTTAGAAAAGATTAAAACAACTCAAAATTGTTAAAAAAAATAAAATAAGCGAAGTAAAGAAAATTGTTTTTTAACCCATTAAAGACTGAACCCCGATTTCGTGGTACGATTTTGATGAAATTTTACACATTTGATATTATGGGCATTTATATTGACATTGCGTTTTTTTTTTATTTTTACCTGTCAAACCTTGGCCCCTAGACCATGGGTATTTTTCTACCCACTTCGCTCTTAAAGAGTTCTAAAACACAAGATTTTTTGAAAACCAAAAATTTAAAAAATTCATTTATTGCATGCATTGATGTGTGTGTTGTGTGCTTATTTCACTATGTACGTTGAATCTGTCCCAGCGGGAAAGAGGGAAGTACGGATGCCTTCTAGAGGGCCTTTGTATTCCATCTTTTGAATGAAAAGGATGGTTAAATTTTAAGGGCCGATGTTGATTTTGAATAAAACACCAATTATTTAGGAAGATATTGTCATTTATTTTTATTATGAAAATATAAGTATGGTTCAATCATGTATGGAACAAAATATCGGCCAAATGGCCGCCGCGACCTCGGCGCTACACCTCCATCCGATGGTCTAAATGTTCGATGACGCTGAGGCATAATTAAGATTCTATGCCGTTAATGGGCCGAATTATCTCATCCATCTTGAATTGTTGCTTGCTTATCGACGTACACCTTTTCTGTCAAATAACCCCAAAAAAGAAGACCAACGGTGTCAAATCAAATGATATTGGCGGCCAATTGACATCGCCACCAAAAGAGCCATTGTTTCGTTAGGTGTGGCACCGTCCTGCTGAAAGCACATATCGTCCACATCCATATCTTCCAATTCGGGCCATACAAATTTCGTTATCATCTCACGTTAGCGAACACCATTCACAGTAACTGCCAGACCGGCCTCATTTTGGAAAAAATACGGCCCGATGATGCCGCCAGCCCATAAGCCGCACCAAACAGTCACTCTTGTGATCGCATTGGTTTTTCGACAATTATTCTTGTATTATCATTCGCCCAAATGCGACAGCTCTGCTTATTGCCAAATCCACTAAGGTTAAAATGTGCCTCATCACTGAATCACGAAGTGCACGATGTGCATTTTGATTTGAACGCCCATATTAATAATAAGCCATAATAAGGTGAGGTTCACATTCAACATTGGCCCTTTACAAGGCTTGCTCGCTTTATTCCACTCTCATATCTTTTTACACACGTTGTCATTGCTCTCGCTTCTTTTGCAGTTACATAAGAATGGTAACGGGATCAAAACAATTCTTTTGCTTTTGCTTGTGCGAAAAAACATAACAAAAAATGTTACTCCTTCTCTTCTCTGTTGTCATAGAAGGGAATGTGGAATGTTTTATATTTTATACGAAAGAGCCGAGGCCTTCTTACTAATGCTTTGGACGCTGCTATGGTGTATGCCAGGAATTTACACTGCTTGCTAAGAAAACCTGAAGGATCTCCAATCATGAGTCAATTTTATTTCATGTGAGCGTTGTTGAAGCGCATGGAGAGCTTTTACCATATGATAAGCCATATTATTCAGCTTGGCCGTTTTGGACAATGTGAAGCAAAACTGAGTTTGGTTGTACAAAATGCAAGTTTTAGTTACACCCAAAGGCTTGTTTTGCACATTTTCATGCTGGTGTCCCAAAAAATATAAAATTATCTCAATAATCGACCACAGTTGTGATATAAATTTCTTTATTTTTTACTAATAAATAGTTCATTTTACATAAAACATCGCATTTTTACTTGCCAAAATTTAAAAAAAAAACTATGTGTTTTGAACCCTCTGACAGCGAAGTGGGTATTTAAATACCCATCTCATTGAATCAAACCTGTGGTCAACGTTATTGGCCCACTTTAGCTAATATTTTTTTCTAAAGCAGAGCACACCTAAGGCTGTAAGTCACCATGAGGGTTTTTCCGATTTACCACTCTCCCAATTTTCCAGAGCCGTTGTCGTTCACTTTTTTCAAATATTAAAAATTGCTAACTTGTAAGCCGCTAACTTACCCAATTAAAGGGGGCAAAATTTAATTTCAAAAATTTGTTTAAGTAGTCTTATCCTTTCTTTATCTATCTGTAAAAACCAATTTCCGATACCTCTTACCTGAAGTTGGCCAGAATTTTTCTACGAAGGCTCTGTTTTTGGGTATTTAAATACCCATCCGTCCTTAATGGGTTAATTGGCTCCTGTACGTATGAGTAATACTCATTTATTTATTGTTTAACCGGGCTTCGCAGTAAAGACGAGGAAGAGTGTAAGCAGTGATGTCAGATAAAGGGATTTATTATTGCCAAATAAGGGATTTTATTTTTAAAACGGGGATGAAAAATTTGTTTGGTGATTGCGGATTTTGTTGGGGATTTTTTGAGTATTTTTTTCTTATTGTATTTTTAGTTTAATTTAATTTTGTTTAATTAACCAATTAAAAACAAAATCTTAAAAAAAATTTTTTTGACTGGAATGTCTTTCACTTAATAATGACATTTTTCATGTTGAGTGTATTTAGTAAAGGCCTAACAAAACTAATTGAGGCTATAGAAACATATTCATTCTACTAAGCTTTAGACTCAAAGGATTTGGGCTACGATTTTGAAGAAGAATTTTAATAAAAAAGTGTTTTTTGAGATATGGGCACTTCCAAGATTGTAAACGGGACATTCGCACACGTTTATATTGACAAAACTGTAAAAAACAACCTGATTTTCATTTTTGAAATTAATGATTCTTTTAACTCTCAATTAGCTATTTAATTTCCGCAAATGAAATTTTTCGCTTACTGTCGTGGTTTCCGAGATAATTGCAAAAAACCAGTGATTGTAAACGGGACAAAAAACGGAAGTGGGTTTTAAGGGGTAACCGTTTAAACAGTGATTTCTGCGAAACCTGACACAATATTTTATTGGGATTAATTTTAAAATGTTGCGTACTAATGTGCCCTAAAAATGGTTTCGATTTCAAAATAAAATATGAATTACATTTTTTTAAATAAATTGTTAAAGAAATTGTAAACGGGACATTGTAAACGGGACAATTTTCCCACCATAATTTAAAATTTTTTTATGTTGCTATTTATAATCCTTTATATAAGAAACTTGATGTCACTTAGTTCGAATAAAACAACGTACATTCTCTTTAACCAGTGTAAGGAAGAACTATTCGGACAGGGCAGGCTATCTAACATTACCCTAATTTGGTTCCCTGCGCATAGGGAAGACAAGACAAGACTGGATCTGCTTTTGCTATTTCGCAGGATGTGCCAGTCGCAACACCCCTGGGAACTATCTTCAAGCTATATCTGGATATGGCCAACGATGGATGGAAGAAACTGGATGGCTGCAAGGCTACAAGGTAAAGTCGCCCACATGCGCAGAGACATTTCGCATCTCATCACTTGACGATCGGCTATTACGCTATGAGACTCGGTCCACCGTTTAATAAATGCTGCCACAGCTGTAGAGATCGTGAAACTGAGGAGACAGTATTTCATCTCCTATGTGATTACCAAGTGTATAATTCAACACGGTATGGAACATTTCAGAATTACCTTCTACAGGGACTCTCTAAGATATTGCGGGTGAAACTCGGCAATTTGAGGAAATATCTCAACGGTCTGGCTCTAGCTTAGGTTCGCACTCTTGACGAGTTGTGTAGTGACAAAACGGAGTCACTGTCGACTCTACTCTACTGCACCACGCCCAGTTTCTTTTTGGCGTGCCACCACGTTAACCAATTACCACTTAGGACACGCTTTATTCTGTATCGCGTCAGAAGAAAGTATGCGTGTAAAAGGTGAGTTTGTGTGGTAAAATTAGCGAAGTAACGAATACCGATATATTGGCGATACTTAAGGTATGCCGATATATCAATATCGGCGATATTTTACTAACGACACGACAATACTTTAAACAATTTTTTTAGGGGTTTTTTACATTTTCGAGCCTTTTGCCACATTTAAGAGGGCCGAAGGATAGGATCAAATTTGTTTTTCTTATGTACCCTGTAACAACCCTAATGTACAGCCTACTTTCAGGGGTGCCAGACAGTTTGAATATTTCGTTAATAGTTGTTAGTTTAATGGTTGGGGTAGCTTAATTTTTGATATTTGTTATAGAAGTTAAATTTTTTCTTTGCTTCTTAAATTGTGGCTACTTTCTGAAAGTTTGAAAAGATTCATTTACTATTCCGTTGCTTAAATCAGAAAATGAATGGGATATACCCATGCACTTACAGAGGTATAGCCAAACTAAGTGATATACCAAAACGTTTTGAAAAATGTGTAGTGAATTGCCATACCCACCAAATTTCTGACTTATTTTCACCACATCATCACGGCTTTTGGAAAGAGTTCTCTACTATGACTAACATTCTTTACCGAACAAGTTTAGTTTATAGAGGTTTTGGCAAAAGTCACCACATTGATGTACACACACTGATCTCAGCAAGGCTTTGGTTAAAGTTAATCATGCACTATTTTATAACTGAACTTGGTGAAATCGGCCGTTAATCCGTAAAATTTAATACGGCAGTTTCATAAAAAAAGGGCAATTCCATTTCGAATTGACCAAAAGTGGGACACGACCACTCCCGATTTGAATGAAATTTAGTGATAAAAAAAGTTTTTCAGATCATAAATATGCCTTAGATTAGAGTATTGTTGTTCCAAATGCATATTTTCTAATATACACAAGTATGTGCTAAAAGTTGTAGTACCTCGTTTACCATTTATCTTTTTTTTCGAATCAATTATTAATTTATACGCATATATTAAAAAAATATAAGCAATTCTCTAAATAAATCTGGAAAAGAAAAAATTTTATTTCCATTTTTTGTGGTTGACGTTTTTTTGGAAATAGCCATATATAAAAAAAATTTATTTCAGTTAATTACAAAGGCTCCCAAACTTTTACCAAAATTCTCAATAACGTTTTTCAATAAATGTTGTTTTTGAGCTCTTCAACTAGGAACAGGCACAAAATATCGATATATCAAAATATCGATATTTAAAAAAAAATAATCGATATATATCGCCGATAATTAAAATACCGATATATCGAAATTGAAATACGACTATCGAATTCGATATTTTTTAAAGTCAGTCTTTATTAAAAACTCAAAATTGTAGCCGTTTTTCAAACAATATGTTTTTTAGTATTGGCATCACTGCATGCATCGTATGTTTTTTAAACTAAGGGTGTGTGTGAAACGGTAGCAAAGTACTCATGGAAGTAAAATTTTGACATTGTTAAGGTGAATAAAATTTCACTAGCCCTGGGGGCTAGTATAAATTTTGACATTAGCGTAGAAATTTTAATTCCCTAATATGAAGATCTATAGCTCCCCGTCTACAAACGACATGATTTGCTATTATAACATGATGTTATAAAAGCGTTGTTAAAACATTTGCATTAACAACCGTGTTATAACAAGAGAAAACCTCTAACATGATGAGTCAATACTTTACACTTACATCATATTAATAGTGCATGTACAGGGTGGGCCAAAATTCACGAAGGGGTTTGAATTCGTTATAAGTTTTTATTTAAGAAATAATTATTAACCTTTTTTTTTAATACAGTATATAAATGGAGAATATTTTTAGTTTTGTTATGAAAAATAATATCTCGCAAGTGGTGCCCATTTTCTGCTTCGCAAGTTCGTGCTCTTTGCAACACATTTTCCATAACCTTTCGCAAAACTTCAAAAAAATAAGGACCAATTATCCTTTCCAATGAAACACCGCACCAAACCGTACGTGTAATTCTCGCTGTTGAACTACTCTCGGATTTTCCGTATTAACGAACCCACTTAATTGGGTTCATTGGCCGCTTTCTGATTCACAACCGGAACGGCATTTTTGCTTACTAAAGAACCCACTTAATTGGAAATGGGCTTCGTCGCTCATAATTAAATTATGAATAAAATTATGATTGTTCATTTGAAAAATAAAGCTCAACAATTTGGGCACGTTGTTTAATTGAGTACTGCTCCATTTTAAATTCCTCAAGTCTTCTTTACAAAATACTGAAAGGAAAAAAAATAATAATAAAGTTATAAGCAATTCAAACCCCTTCGATATATCGATACATCGATATTTTTGAAAACATAAATATCGATACTCTTAAAAAATATTGATTTGCCCATCCCTATCTTCAACTGTTGTGGGATTATTGCTGTGCATTTTCAATTTAAAAAAAAAAACAACGAAAAATATTCTTAAGGTGTCAAATCGCACGATCTTCACTCCTCCTCTAAGAGAAATAATGCGATTTTCGAACATTTCTTTCAGAAGATCCGCTGTTTATCTTGATGAGTGGCATCATCCTGTTAAAACCACATATTTTCTACGTCTAAATCATAAAATTCCCGCCAAAAAAAAGCTTCGGATCATCTTCCTTTGATCCATTTCCGATATACCACAAATTTGGACACCCTTTATAATATAAAAGCAAAATATGAAAAAGGTAACGGTACTATTACTAAAATTATTTGGCTAGAGATCAGTTCAAAAAATAAGTGTTAAGTAAAAAAATATATTTAAACGAATTAGAACGTGGCAAGTTGATTTACAAATTTTTCTGAAATACAAATTAAAAAATCTTTTGTTTATAAGACAGTAAAAGCTTTCGAAAGTAAAAACCCGTTTAATAGAAAACGACGATCCGGTAAAAATATTTTATACAGCGCAATCAAACTCGAGCTGTCTTAAAGAGAGAAATGGCCGGAAGTACTGCAAAATCTTATCTTGCGTTGGCAAATGAACGTAGTTTTAAAGATTAAACGGTTCAGAAATACGTAGCAAGTATCAAGCCCTAACCGCAGCTATAGCTAAGCGACATCACTTTCAATTTTTGATTTTTTTTTTTTTAATTAATGAATTTATTGGCAACACTTGGATCATCTCCAAAATCTCCATCTCCAAAAATGTCATGTTCACATAAGGTACCGTTACGATTTTATAGCGAAAACAATTTTAGCTCCAACCAACCTTCATACCAAATTTTTATAAAATATAACAAAAAAAAACCTGCTTCTGTAAAATTTTGTTTTTGTCGCTTAAGCTTTTTTTTGCGGTAAGGGCTCGATATAAGAGAAGGCACATGTGCATAGAAACCTTTGTGACATTTGTGTGGAGAACAAGGCTGCCAGATTTAAAGATTAATCATCATTTTGACGACTTTTTGGTCCAAAAATGGCCCTTTGACGATTTTTACCCTTAATTAGACGATTTTTCAAATGATAAATTTTGTACTAATGGTGTTTTCTTTTCTACAAAAAATGTGACATTTTATTTAAATAAAATGCATGTTTTTTAAAAATTTTGCTCCCGTACAGAGTGGCTTGCTTTTTTCTAAAAAAAACTCACCCTTTTCGGGAGTAAAATTTTTAAGAAACAGACACCAAATTGCATTTTTTTTAAATAAAATGTCACATTTTTTTTAGAAAAGAAAACACCATAAGTTTTTAGTATTATTTGGTACTTTTTAATACCTTCTTGGATACTTTCGTTATTTGGTTGGCATTAATTGTCCCATGTAAGCAGTTCATAATGCAAATATAAATTAATTAGTAGGGATGAGATTTTCATGCACTACAAAATCTAAATTATGCACTAAAAAATAAAAAATATGTACTACAAACTTAAAAATTTTTTATAAAAGTCGTTTTTTAATTTTACTAAAAACAAAATTATATAAAGTTCAGTCTATTGTTGTTGAAATATCTTAAAAAAACTTGAATAACTTATTTTAAATAAAAGTAAAACTTTGTCTTGTACTTGGAAAATGCTTCCAGATCAGATCAAAAATATTTTAAATATGGGCATTTCCCCAGGATAGTCTACCAGGATGAAAAAATAAAATGTTGATATCATCGTCCTTTATTGTTTATTATTAAAGAAAAAAGTCTATGTTCTTATAAAAGAACGGTTTCCTAGCATATATGAGCTGTTTTACTTGAGGAAATTGTGCTGGAAACTGGAACATTTTATAATTTCCTGTATTTTCTACTTCTGAAGACATTTTTATATACTTATTTTACATGCAAGAAATATGTTATGTTTACACTCCTTCTTCATAATCTCTCAATTACAATTAATTGCAAAAAGGGGTATTAAGTTTTTTTGTTAAGGAAATATGGGAAAATGCGTGGTGATAATAATAAAAAGAAACATATGGAAAAATCTTACGTTCGCGATCCGTACGTTCGCGACCGGTAAATAACAGAGAAGGGCTTTGTGCAATTGCAAAAAAATCGCATTAAATTAACACTCACTTGCGGTCATACAATCAAACTTGCGCAACCGCAAATATTCGCTGCTGGTTTGCAGTCATTCAAATAATGCACATCGTGCTTTGTTATTTATAACTTCGTTTTTTAATAAAGATGTTTGTGTGTTCGGTGCTACAATGATTGTTTTGGTAAAGAAAAAAAAAAAAAAATACAAACAAAAAAGCCAGAAATCAAGCAATTATTACTCATGAAGACATTCAGCAGTAACTATGTATGTAGTACAAGAAAAAAAAAATTTAAATGAAACTAAACGCACATATGTATGTAGGTACAAACAATTTCCATAGAAACAGACTGACTTTTTTTATCATCTTAAAAAGTACAGTAGTTCTGTATGTCGGTACAATGCATTCTTGTTATTGTTGTTTTTGTTGTTGTTAATTTTAACAAAGCGTCTCATCGAGTGGTTTATTGTTGTTATTGTTGTTAATGTTAACAATGCGTCTCATCGAGTGGACAATGACTACTTTAATGCAAAAGTATAAGAATGTGTTTTCCTTTTGAATTTACACAGTTGTGTTATATTGCGTGCGCAACAAAAATGCAAAGCAAGCACTTTCAATAAAAAACGAATACATGCAAAAATCAAATGTGTACGAAACGATGTAAAAATTACCAACGTTGAACTTTGTTTTGCAAGCAAAGAGTGAATGTAAATTTGAGCGTATGAATAAATCAAGAAAAATACTGATTTTGCAGTTCTCTGGTACATAAGCCAATTAAATAAAAACCAAGAGAGATATTTTATCTTGTAAATACTGGATGGAGACCTACACTAAAACACTTTTAAAATAAATTAATCACTTTTGAATATTCCGATTCATTTCACTACTGTCAGCCGAAGTTGACTTCTATTTTGCGAACGTTCGTGACCACACGTAAACTCGATGAAATCCATCTTTTGTATTAAACATAGAGCTACCCAAATGCTATCGAATTGCAAAAAAAATGCTAGGAAAAGTTTTGTTTTCCATATTATTTGTACATCAAAAGCGTACGAACGTACGTTCGTGACCCCAGGAAATGCCCATATATTTAATTTTTTGAGATCCTTAATTTTTCTTGCAAAACGTTTTGGATTTTTTTTTTTTTTAATTTGTAGAGCTATTCTTCCTTCCACATTGATTGAGTATTAAGTGAACTAAATCCCTTCTTATTTGTTATTGTTTCAGCAATTTATCCGTAATTGGAAAATATAAATGCTAATTTACTTCTGATATTATTTAAATTAAAAACTTCTTTTACTTTTTTAATTGCAAAATCATCGGTATCATTATGGATTTTAAGATTTTTTTTGAAAGGTTTCTTTTGCGTTTTTAAACGTTTTTTAAGAACTTTTTTTCATAATAAGGAAATTAAAAAAAAATTACTCAAAATATGCAAAAATATGCATTTTTACCAAAATATGCAATAATATGCAAAAACAAATCTAAGCCATTTTAACGCAAATTTAATGTTAATGGAAATCGCATCCCTATTTATTAGTTAAAGCTACGGATTCTAGTAATAGATTCATTTTATAACCACGTTTTTAAGCACAGAAACAGAATTTCTTTTGAGTACTATTTTATGAATGACTTGAGTGCTTATTCGAGTCACATCCTTAGTTATAAATTCTTTTATATTATATTATATAATTTTTTATAGGGAATTCGGATAAATGGCATCCTAAACTACCAAAATAACAAACAGAAAATAGCTAAAGATTTTCAAAAACAAACAAAAGTTAGTGTTATTTAAGATTTTGTTGCACGTGCTTATTTCGCAATTTTCATTCTTGATAAATACACTGAAATTTATCGTTGGCGGATAAGCTAGTTCCTATTTTACACCGATGAATTTTCTAACGATTTAAGAAAGTCAAATTGACGATTTTTTTTTGACAAAACTTCATAAGGTAGCTCTGGTGGGGAAAAGTATTTGATCCAATTTTCATTTCTTGTAAACAAATGGGAACAAAATTTCTAAACTAAAAAAACAAATTAATTTTATCTATTTGCAATGACAAGCGTAAATGTCACCCAGAAATTACCGATACAAAGTTTAATCTCTTTACATCCTATTTTTGGGGGTATTGTTTTTTCGTAAAGCTTTAAAGGGGTTGAAGGTTTTCAAATATAATTCTGTTTCCTATACTAATAAAATTAAACCAAATTCTTTTCAAACCAAAAAAAAAAGAACTTCTGGATCAAAATGTTAAAAAAAAAAAACATTAATTTAAAACAGTGATTAAGTCGAAAGTGAGTGATGAGATTTAAAAGGTTAGGAAATTATATAAAATGTCATAGGATTTGGCTTGTTTGAACATGACATGAAAACTTCCTTCCAAAATCTTCTAAAAATGTTTAGCCATTTTTCGTTGAGTCATTTCCCAAAATTAAGGAATATTTTCTTCCACCAAAAAAAAAACAAGTGTAAATAAATGAACCAAACCTAAAACATTATTTACGTTCTTTCTAAAAAGTAAAAAAAAAGCCAGCAAACAAAAAATAAATAAAAACGATATAAAAACTGCCGTACTTGCTTTAATGAAATAAAATTTCCTAAAGGATACTTGTCTTAATGGAAAACCACATTCAAATACACACAAACTCACCAAAACAAAGTCGTTATAACGAAATACAAGTTAAATATTTCATGCTCAACAAGAAACTGAAGATGCCGCTAAAGTAGTGGAAGGCACGAAGAGAGTACAAAGCGTTTGAATGAAAACGAATTAGGTTTTTAGAAACTAAAAAAGGATTGACTGAAATCATTAAATACGTAAATTACCATCTTGTCAAATATTTAGAGTCAAACTACCTACTAAGCGACCGCCAGTATGGCTTTCGTAGAGGTCGCTCTACTGAAGACTTACTAGCTCTGTTATCGGAAAAATGGTGCCGTTCCATTCACCATTTTGGCGAAAGGCGTTTGACAGAGTCTGGCATGGTGTGCTCTTGTCAAAACTTGCTGCATTTGATGTCGGTGATAATTTCTCCCGATTTATATCGAGTTTTCTCAGAGATCGCACTATACGAGTTGCTATGAATGGGGTTTCTTCAAACGAGTTTAAGATTCATTCAGGTGTGCCGCAAGGCTCCGTTCTTTCTCCTACTCTATTTCTTATCTTTCTAAATTACCTCCTTTGTCAAACTTCCAACCCTATCTACTCTTGCAGATGACAGCAACCTTTGCCATTCGTACTCATTCGAATGCAGACCAAATGTATCCGATGCCGGTGCTATGAGACAGAATATGAATCATAACTTGACATAGTCTCGGAATGGGGTCTTGCGAATAGGGTCGATTTTAATGCCCGAAAAACCCAATGTTGCGTGCTGACGCATAAACGCGCGACAAATCAAGGTGCCTCATCTGTATATATGGGTGGTATAATTATTGAGGAATTAGAATCTCTTGATGTTCTGGGCATGAGGATACAATCTGATGTCCGATGGACAGAACATATATTCAAGGTGTCGAAAGAAGCATTCAAGTGCTTTGGTTTTCTAAGACGGTGTAAGATAAACTTCACTCCATCTGATCTCCTTACTATTTATACCACCTATATCCGACCGCGTATGGACTACAACTCTCATGTGTGGGCCGGTGCTTCAAGATTTCGGTATAAATTGAGAGAAAATCTCTTTTTTTTAACTGTTCATTCTCCTAAATCAACAAGTGCCGTTCGCAGCTTCGAGAAAGGTCAGCGGTAATAAAAAAAATAACCATAATACCCACCAAAAACAAAAAAAGCAAACAAGCTGCTTTTTGTGATAATTCGGTTTCGGAATAAACATTTCAACGTTGCTAAAGACTTAACTTAATTAGATAACAAGATGACAAGGCAGACTGACAGACGGATGTACATACAGATGACTAATGGCAAACAGATGTGCTAAGATTTTTGACAGAAATTTAAAAGATCTGACTTTAAGTGGACAAAATTGTAGGTGTAGTAATCTTTTGTTTTATTGAGAAAAAGAAAATTTACTTTTTTACATTTCATTTTCGAGAATTAAGTTGTTAAATTGTGCAAAAAACGTAATTGTCTTATTGTCCTAAAGTCTGTTTATCAAGGATTTTATCTGTGGCAGAAAGTTTATCTGTCATAGGTTGTAATTAATAAACAATTTCCTGTGTGACTGAATGAAATTTTTCTTGTTTTCTGTCCAAGTGTCAGTAACGCGTAGAGCAAACAATGAGATAAAATGAAATGTAACAAATTAAAAAAAAAAAATTAAATGAAATTAAATTTGTTCATGAATTTTTAAAAACATTGCGTTTAATTTAAAGGATTTTTTATTCGTGCTTAATACCCAATATTTATTCTTGATAAAAACACTGAAATTTATTGTTGATGGGATAAGCTATTCCTATGCGCATTACGTTGGTTGTTTAGGCCAGCTCGTCAGAAAACTTCATCCAAAGATTTTAGAAAAACTAAAGATATTAAACCAAATAAAACTGTTAAGCATTTAAGAATTATATGCAACAGTTCTACTTGTAACAATATCAAAGTTTAAACAAAAACATCAACAATAAACAGTGAGTTTATCTCTCCTTAGTTTTTCTAAAATCTTTGGATGAAGTTTCCTGACGATCTGGCCTAAGCAACCAGTGAAATGCGCATAGGAATAGCTTATCCCATCAACAATAAATTTCAGTGTTTTTATCAAGAATAAAAATTGGGAATTAAGCACGAATAAAAAAATCCTTTAAATTAAAATTTTGTATTCCCAAAAATTACTTTGACATTGCGTTTAGTATTTCTTTTTCTTGAAAATATGTGAAATATTTTTTAAAAAAGGAAAAAAAAAAGAAATCAAATATATTTTCTCATATCTCAATTGCTTTACAATAATTAAATGTTGCCTTTTTTTAGGAAACAAAAAATATCAAACAAGATTTTTAAGTACTTTAAAAGATGAGATGGAAATGGAGACCTCTTGCACGTAATACAAAATTATTGCCTACTATAAGGCAACAACACTTAAGTAAATAAATACCTTTTTTATTTATAAAAGACGAAAAAAATTTATTTAAACCTATTTTTCGCCTTAAAAATATCAGACAAAAACTTTAAGTATCCCAAAAAAAAAAAATTGTAAAAAAATTCCACCTACACCACCCAAGTTATAGTAAAAAATAATTGCCTACTTTAAGGTTACAACTTTTAAGTAGAAGTCATTACCTTATTTTTGTTCTTATCATGTTATTCAATAAATTAATTTAATATTTACACAAAATTATGCATGAACTTGAAATAAAATATATAAAAAAAACTTTTGCTATAAATATCTTAACTGCAGACACATTATTTCTAGCATTAAAAAAAGTTGTTAGACTCTCATATATTTAAACGCAATTTGTAAACATTTTGTTATTTTCCTTATCTTTATTTGTTTGAATACGATTAATTAAACGCAGCTGTTGGTTTTACGGTGTTTTCTCTCTGACAAATCTAAAACTAATCGTTTAATTAAAATTGTAGTAGATGAAATAATTATTTAAGAAATTTGCCAGTCTTAACTTCCATATGAATTTATTTAGTTTTTTTTTTTACTGGATGATTTTTATTAAGAGTGTGTGTGAAACGGTTGCAAAGTGCTCATTGAAGTAAAATTTTGAGGTGAATAAAATTTCACTAGCCCTGGGGGCTAGTATAAATTTTGACATTAGCGTAGAAATTTTAATTCACCATAGAACTTTGCTACCGTTTCACACACACCCTAAATAATATTTGGCAAATTAGCCACTTTTTTAAACAAATAAGAAAAAAATATATAAAATTTTTTACTTAAGTGCAAACACCTTTAGAAAAGTTCATACAGTTACTAGTAAATAGAAAGAAAGTTAGTATAAAGTAAAGTAAAGTAATTGCACTTTTGATTTTTTTTTTTTAATCAAACCATCGTATTTAACGTTGGGTTGTCATAGGAGCCCAACCAGTAACTTTTTGTGCATTTTTAAAATAGTTTAAAGCCCTTAGTTGCTTTATCTGCAGTTTAAAAACTAATAAAAGCATAACTAAATTTGACATTTCCGTTCAATATTTTTTTCATAGTTAATTATAATTATTGTTTCATAGTGTATGTATTTGCTGTAGAACAATTCTTAACACTTACCCCTGGAACGAGAGAGAGTATATTTTTATTAATTTCTGTTACACAATGTTTCACTTTTGTTGATTTCGCCTTGTAGAAACTTGCAGAATGCGCCGATTTCGTTTTGTTTTCTTTTTACATTGTTAATTTTATGTATTTAACTTAATAACTTCAACAAAAAGAATACGGTAATTTTCCTTCTCTCCATTTTTATTTTTTAAGCATGAAAATAATTTTACAACTTTAAAAACAACTAAAAATTTACGTTTTTCTTCTTGTAGTGTTGTTGTTGTTGGTTTTATTGGTTATTTTTATTCCTACAACATTAATCGTTTTGTCTTTCTCATTTTTCGACGCCTAATAACTAAAAAAGAACTAGTCCAAAAACTTTCAAGTAACGATTTTAGCTGCAGGGCACCTAAAAGTGAAATGAAATACATACGAAAAGCGTAGAAACACTGAAAAAATGTAATGTTATGTATTTGTAGCTAGAGGTTCTAAAAATCTCTATTGAAAGTTCCTTTTTTAATTAACAAGTTCCCATTCAAAATTTTTAATTCTTAACAAAAATCGTCCTTAGGCAAAGATAACTTTTTTAATGACTGGCACCCTTTAAAAAAAAGTACATTTTAAACCTAAACAAAAAGAACTTTAAAAAAAAAGAACATTTCATACAAAAAGTACCGTTACAACAAAACTTACCTTTTCAAAAAAAAAGTCCTTTTAAATAAATATTGCATTTAAAACAAAAGAGCTTTTTATACAAAACAACTTAGAGTGCTATCTATATTCGTCTGTGCTGAATCTTTAATACCCTCCACCAACAGTTCGAACATTTCTGCATGGAGGTCTATAGGGTATCTATTAAATATATGCCTATATTTATAAAACCTGACGCCACAGTGTATTATAATATTTAGCTTTTTTTGATTAAAATATCAGGATTTATTGTCAAATAATGTTATAAGACATATTGAGATGATTGGTCTTTATATGGGGCATATGGTGATTTATAGACCGAACCTCACAAAATTTAGCCAAGTGGCGTAGTAGTTTCTAATCGTATAAAACTATGGCATACCAAATTTTAATGCAATATCATAATTCGTTACAGTTTTAAGTATACTAAAGTATTTTCCGAGAGTGTGCTTTATGTGGGGCCTTTAAAATTATGAACCAGTCCTTTTAAGCATTTTTAAATAAAAATTAACTTTTTGTTTAAAAAGTGTCTTTTTGAATAAAAAGAACTTCTTTGAATTTACCAGTATATGGGTTATTCCAAAGTGTTGAACGTACCAGTCGTACGCATTAAAAATGCAATAACATTTTAAACAAAAAATATTTTTCCGTTCTCGTATCTCTTAAATTAAAGCACTAAGAAAGCACTGTTATCTATGCTAAAGTTTATGGAGGGCGCGATTCTAGGTCAAAGGTAATGGCAAAAGAAGTAGCGGTTCGAACGTGAAAAAACAGAAGTAGTTTTTGTGGTCATGTGTAAAAAGGCGTAATTCAGCGAAACCTGGCAAAAATTTTTAGTCAAACTACTTTCAGAATTTTACGTAGCAATGTAACATTAAAAAGTCTTGGTTTGATTCCAAAATCTTCTGTATTTTCTTTTTTTTAAGACAAAATCTGGGTCGATTTCGAACATGAAATTTTTCCGTAATAATTTAACTGAATAATGATAAAAATAAAATAAAAATTAACCGTTAATCCGAATAAGATATTTCTCTTTGAACTCTTTCTTAGATTCCAGAACATGTAAGAAAATTTTTTTTGGAATAATTTTTATCAAATATCACCTCCTTTAAGGAAGATAAAATTAAAGAAAACATACAATAAAACATTCTCACAAATAAGAAATTACGTTTGCACAACTTTGCAGTCTTATTGTTCATATAAGTGAACAAATTTATGGGTAAATTTATAAAACTAGTAAAATCTAAATATTTCTCTATAACAATATCGTAAAATAATCAGCTTTTGACGGAAATGCCCATATGTTTTTAAATTAAGTTTTTTCTAAAATAAAAAGTACCTTTTTGAATAAGGAGTAGCTTTTTGAATAAAAAGTATCTTTTTGAATAAAAAGTAACTTTTTGCATAAAAAGTACCTTTTTGAATAAGAAGGTACTTTTAGAATAAAAAGTACCGTTTTGCATAAAAAGTATCATTTTGAATAATTTTGTATAAATAATACTTTTTTAAATAAAAAGTACTTTTTGAATTAAAAGTACCTTTATAAATAAAAAGTAACTTTTTTAATAAAAAGTAACTTTTTTAATAAAAAGTACCTTTTTAGAAAAAACTTTTTAAAAAAGTACATTTTTGAATACAAACAACCTTTTAGAAAAAAATAACCTTTTTGAAAAAAAAGTCTATTTTTGAATAAAAAGTACCATTTTTAAAAAAGTACCTTTTTAAATAAAAAGTACCTTTATGAATAAAAAGTACTTTTTGGAGCAAAAAGTACCCTTTTTGAACAAAATGTAAATTTTGGAACCAAAAGTAAATTTTGTATATAAAACTACTTGTAAAATTAGCTATTTGTATCCCATCAACAATAAATTTCAGTATTTTTATCAAGAATAAAAATTGGGAATTAAGCACGACAAACAAAATCTTACAAATTAAACATATTTGTATTTCTAAAAATTACTTTGATAATAACTGGCAAGTGCACGGCTTAAAAAAACTAAACTGGCAACATGCTTTATTTTTTACGCAACAATAAAACAGGTTGTTTTTGTTTTTATTTTGTTGTTTCTTAACCTAGTTACAACTTCAAGTAATGTTGGAAGAATTTCAACCAATTGTAGTGGGGAATGGAAGAAAAGATAAACTCAATGTTACCTATAATCACTTAAAGTGCTACATGTTGTGCAATTTCAATAGAACACAATTAGTGCTTTTATTTACAACTATTACACTTTCATCATTTATGTACTTAATGAGCGATTTTTAAAGCTATTTAAGCGGTTTCTGCACGTTATTACGGGTTGGAAACAAATATTTACATCACTAATGGCTTTTAAAAATTAAAACGATTAAAATATAAATAGACTTTTTTTGATTTAATTTGCAAATATTTTTATATTTTGTTTTATAACAAATTTTTTACAAAATTATGTGCGGTACGAATTATGACAAACAAAATAAAACATTTGTTGTACAAACAAAGTAGTAAGTACCAAAGTTGTAGAACAGGGCAGTATGAACACCTTAAGTTAAAGTAAGGGTAAAATATGCAACATGTTTTTCATCAACATATTCACAAAAGAACTTGAAAATTTTCCCCACAGTTGTATTTTTTGTACAAACGAACACAAAAATTTAGTACATGTAACATTAATGCAACATTTTTCTTAGAAAAGAAATCGCAATCACATATTTGTATAAAAGCTGGGTTATTTTCTCAAATAAAAATTAAACTTAAATAAACTTGTTAAGCAAAAAGCAGCCTGATGTACTAAAAGTATTTATTCTTAAACGTAACCTATATGGACATTATTTATGGATTATTTAAATTGTATAATTTTCTTTATTTTCTCCTTCTTTAAGACATTTTATGTCTTATTATGTTAACTTCATGACAGGCAAAAGCGTGTCATATTTTTTACAATACATATGCTTTGAATTGCAAAACGAAATGTTAATTATAAAAAAGTAAATACATACAAACATATAATAAAATATAACACACATCATATGAATTTATCTCTAGGTTACAAATAATTTAAGGAACAAAAATATAACTCTAGTATGTCTGTCAAATGTTAAGAAACAAATAAAAAGTTTTGTTTTAGTTAAAGAATACTTCTTATTTTATTATCTTGTTCATAATGATGATTAAATTTTAATATCCGAACGTTTTTTTTTTTATAACACGCGTAACTGACACCTCGCATTATTAAAAAGGGATCACGAGTATAAAATATTTAAAAGTACTTTTTTTTATTAAGTTTTACATTTTTTAATATAAACATAAATATTTTATTTCTTTTAGTATTTGTCTTGTGTGTAAACTTAAAAAACTTTTTAAATTTATTTTTACAAAAGGTAACACTTTAAAAAGTTTTTATATTAAGAATCTTTAAGTTGTTGTAAAGAAGCAGTAGTAAAGTTATAAAGTAATAAAGGATTTTAGAAGCCATGTTAAAATCTTAATGCGAAGGGAACTAGTATTGAAAGGGACTAATTAGGGAGTTGTAAACCGATTTCGATTCCAATCGAAAATCGATTTTATTGTAAAAAAAATCGATTTTTTCAATCGAATTTACGTAAGCGATTTTATACTGAAATCGATTATTGGGCTTTTAAAATCGATTTTTTTTTTTTTTTTTTTTTATCAAAATTTTGAAATTTTTTATTTTAATCTTAATTTAAACAATAAATAATGGGCATGCACAATAAAACTTGAGATTTTGTTGTGCGTACGTACGTGTGTAGGTATGTTTATAAAGTTTTCCAAGTTTAACGTTGAAGTTTTACGTATTTACCTACTAGTACCCTTGGTATACTTTCTACTTTAATATAGGGGCTCTTTTTCTTCACAAATTAAAGTCATCAATGCACAGTGAACAAAACAGTTCTAAACATATCGTACTGAACAAAACACTGAAAGTCAGCTTTGTGAAAATCAACATAATATAGAAACAACAGGTGAATTAAACCAGGGCATTCCTGTGGAAATACGATCGGAATTGATTTATGTGACAGGCCTGTTTGACAACACAAGAACACAATTTTATTTATGTGAAATGAACATACATATCGCACTTGTTCCTCTAAAGGCCATCTCAAAATTTACACATTTTTACTTTTTGCAGGAAATTTATAAACAGTAGTCATATCTACCCACTGTTTAAATCTTAGTTCAATTTTTCTAGCAGTTTGACAAAAAAAAATGCTGGTGTATCCCCCTTTGTGATA
This sequence comes from Pollenia angustigena, assembly GCA_930367215.1. Lineage (NCBI taxonomy): Eukaryota > Metazoa > Arthropoda > Insecta > Diptera > Polleniidae > Pollenia > Pollenia angustigena. The sequence continues at coordinate 75,994,069 of OV884056.1, forward strand.
TAAAAAATAAGTTTGTTAATTAATCTTAAACGATTTTGAAATCGATTTTAAAATCGTCTTTGAGGTTCGATTAATCGATTTAAAAACCCGATATAAAAAAAGTCGATCATAAAATCGAAAATCGATTTTGGAATCCATTTACCATTCCCTAGGACTAATAAGTAATTTCTAAATACTTATACATATAAATATAATATAATATATATTAGTTACCGTTGGTCCTTAAAGGAGCATAGGGCCTCCACGAAATTTTCCCAGCTGTTTCTGTTTGGGGCTATGTACTTGATTTCACTCCAGCTCTTCCCTGTATTTGTAACTTCGGGAGTTACTTGTCTGCACCACGTGTGAGCCAGGTGTTTGATTCTTCTGCTTTATTGAGAATTCCCATATATGGCATTGCGGGTGATATCATTAGCTTGGCTGCGTAATGAATCCATCCCACTTTTGTTTTAGAATTTTAACTTGTTCTGGTATCTTATAAGTGCGGGTACAGAGTTAGATATTCAAAATAGTGTTGGGCCAAACCATCCGCAGTATTCTTCTGAGACATCTGTTGATAAAAACTTGCAAGGTGTTTCTGTTCCACATCCATATAACAGGTCTGTCTGCGTACACATATTTTGCGAAAAATTTTGCAAAATTTTGTCTGTGTACTCCAAATCTCTTGCAGCGAGAGAGCCAAAAAGAGAATTTTTTGACAGTTGGAAGTTAGAGAACTTGCAAAATGTTACTGGAGAAATTTCCGCTTGCAAGATTTTGCAAATAGTTTGAACAGCTGTTTGAATGAAATAGTTTTTGTGAAATGAAAATAAAAATTGAAATTTAACAATGGCAGAGTTAAGTATGGCGGAATTGTGTTGATTTTTAACGTTTATAATAAATTATAATAAACAAAACATTTTACTTCATGCTAAAAACGTCCAAATATACAGTGCGACCGTGGCGTAAGTGGAGTGGAGATGGCAGAACCGATAGAACCAACAGAACTTTGTGGGACAAACTTTCCAATTGAAGAGGCGAGTATTTGGAATTGTGTTCCTGGAGAGCACTTCACATCCAAATTATTTTTCTCCGTTGTCAAGCTGTTGAAGGGCACTGTATTGGGCATTTCATTCTTTTTTTCCATTGTAAGCCGGCACTATGTTGGGCAATGTAAGCAAAAGAAGTTTTATAAAAAACCCGACAAATAAAACTAAAAACTAAGAAGAAATTGAATTTACCGAATTAATAACAGTGTAATAAACAAGTTTTTTAATTTACAACACTTTTTAAGCTTCACATTAATTAATAATTTTTTAATTAACCTCGAGAATTCAATTTTGCTTACACATATGCTAAATTCTTTTGCTTTCTTATTTCAATTGTTTACACACCGATCAGCTGTTTTCTTGCAAAATTTCACTGGATACTGTCTGCGTACTTTTTGAGATTTTTTCAGCCGATAGAGTAATATTGGTCTTACTCTCCCAAAAAAATTTACTGAGTATTTGCTACTGGAAAAGTACCCAGACAGACCTAATAGCAAAGACTAAACGAAGGAATTGAAAATCATTTTTTTGTGATAATGGACAGGGATGGAGATGGGATGCTTTTGGAGGCATCATCCGAAGATCCGCCCGTGACAGTTAGGAACCAGAACTGATTCACTGGTTCACATCTTGGAGTGTAATCTTTTAAATGGAGAATGGAAAACGGAACGAAACTTTGTTTTTGGCATATTTATTCCAAAGCCTGCCCTTTAAGCTTCCGTTTCGACTTTTTTCCAATTTCCTACCATATCTGGGTAATTTTGTGTGAAAAGATCGAAAAGACGACCATTTAAACCCCACGTGATCCCAAGTTTGTCGAGTAATAGCTGTCACGTAAGGAAATTAGTTGCCAATTTACAGAACAAGTGTATCTGTAAAATTTTTGAACCATCAAATATACTGTGATTGGCTTCGATTGGTATATTTTGAAATTTATAACGTAACGACGTAATCTCTTTTGATAGTTTTCGACATGAGTTGCAGACTGACTTTTTTGTTTCCTTTCGAGAAACGATGAAATATTTTGCTTCAAATCATTTCGCTGCGGGAAGTTCTCACCAAAGCTACCGAACATGAGTACAAGGCTAGTAAAGTAGACAGTTTATTACATTGATCTGACAACTTAACTAAATTTGCTTCCAGCATCGCATTATTCGAGTGTTTTAAAAATGCTAGAATCTTGAAATCTTTTATACATAATTAAAATCAGTCCTCACTTAGAGCATGTAGCTCTTATTAACTTAATTCTTTTTCTTTTACACTCAATTTAAAATTGCTTAAGACATGTTAAGTGTTTTTTATTTTTTTCCATTTATTGTAAATATTTTACATCCAATGGCATCATGCTGTTTTAATAAGAGTTGCGTGCGTGAGTGGTGTTTGACTTACGATGACGCACGGTAGCAAAGGAAGAAATAAATTTAATTGCACACGCTTTTTTTCTCCACTACCCTTTTTGGGAGCATATGGTTTCCGCAAAGCATCTTCATCTTACACGATTTGTTGCAGTTGTTTTCGCGTCTTTTCATGCACGATATTTTTGTCCTTGTTTTTGGAGTATCGATCCCTTTAGTATTGTTATTTTGCCTTCTATCAGTTTCGGTAATCGGTTGTTGTTCCAGCTAAGTAGATGATTAGTCTGCCTTAACAGGTCCTAGGATAATGGGGCTGCCATCCGTCGTGGCCTAGCAACAACGTCCTCCGTGTATTTTGTGCAGTGGTAGGGAACCTTGCTTGTCTTTCAATCCTACTTTTTTCCCAGGGGGTGACAGCAACCTTGATTTTATGAGCTTATCCTCTTTTCCAGGAGCCTGTCAGGGAACTTCTTGGATTGATTGTTTGAAGAGGGGCTGAAGCTACTTAATTTGTAAAACTCGAAAGCCATGATGGACATTTTTCGGCATATGCCAGGGATCGAACCTGGGGCGCTTGGTTTTGTAAGCATGCACTTTAACTGCTACACCACGTTGCCACAATTGTTCACGCTCACTCTCAAGAAAATTTTTAAATTCTCACAATGGCGCACAAAACTAATTTCTAGGGCTAGGATCACTAGGATCACTCTCTTAAGTGTGATTTTAACTAACCACGACAACGAATAATTTCCGTGTCATATGAAACAATTGAGTCACGCATGCACCGCTAGTTTTAATTCTGTTTTTTACAGCATGAAATGCATTTTTTTTTCTTATTTTTTTTTTTTTTTTTTTTTTTGTAGTAAAGTGTCGAATCCTTAAGGGGAACATGAATCCTTTTTTCAATCGCTTTTTCTATTCCATTTTATGTTTGTTACTAAAGCGGAAATTATATTAATGCCAGTCAAAACGCTTTTTTTTTTTGTTAAGATGGAAGAGAAAAACTTAAGAATTAATTATAAAAATGGAATTGTTTTTCTTCTTCTTTAAAATATATATAAAAATTCATAAGTTTAGCTCTATTAATCACATTTAAAAAGTATTTGCGTGGTAAGAAATTAAACTCAATCATAAATCGAAATAAATTTTCATCGTTCTATTATATTTCTCCATTAATCCCCTTAACAAATTTATTAATTCACGTTCCATTTTTCTCACTTGTTTATCCAAAAAACTCAGCACAATAACAATAATTTTTATAAACAACAAAAGGAAATATTTTTACCCCCAAATTAAATTCTGTTGCCAACAGTTGTTGACAGAAATAATGGATAAATACATAATTGATTTGTTACAATAAATAACATCAATAAGACGAAAAATGTGGTCATTAAGAGCTAAAAAGAAATAAATTTGTTTTATTTCGGGTTGTTTTCTGTTTATAATTTAATGCTGGCGAAAACTAATTGAGTTATGCTTTCACAAATGATTTAAACACAAAAACCCACAAGTCAAGCCAAATATTTATTTTTATTATAAATAATAAAATGGGTTTCTTTTTGGTTTAAAAAGTTTCTTTAATCTAGGATTATACAATGCGATTTTTGTAGCGCAACTTTTTCTCAATTTTCTTTTGAAGTCGCTGACATGTTCTAATACGAAGATTTTTTCCAGCAACTTTCGTGATTTTATTTTGTTCTCTGGTTCTCTGGGGCAAGTTTAAGATCTCCAATTAAGAATTTCTTGAATTTGCATCTGATCTCGTCAATCCCGTTTTCGGCTTGTTTTTAGTATGGTGCACTTGAATAATCCTTACTTGAATCAAGCATTCTGTACTTGATTTAAGAAAATCTGTACTTGCCGTACTATTGACACCGCTTCAGCTTAATTTAACTGTTAATACAAAGGTTTACAAGTATTAAATAAAGAGAGAGAGAAAGTCCAAAATTTTTCTTATTAAAATCATGCTCGAAGATTTTTATAAAAAAGGGTTTTAGGTAAAATTGTTTGCTCTTTGTGCCCTACACTGCTTTAACTTAAGATGTAAATAAACGAGATAATTTGTTAAAGGTTAATATGCACAGGGATGCTCGTAAAGCCAATACTTGTCAGAGTACAGGAATTTGCAAATCAGTTTTCAAGGAAAATTTTTAAAAAACAAAAGTTTTGTTATTAAAAGGATTATAAAAATTGGTAAATATGAGTAAACTCGGAAATTAAGCTTTTGATGGGGTTAATGAACGTAGAAAAATGAAGAAATTTTGAGTTATAAAAATTACTTTCGCCCAAATTTGCAGCCCTTTGTTTATTATTAGCAAACTAAAATGAGAAATAGGGCGTGGAGTTCATGCATTTATTTATTTTAATCAGAGCAACGAATGGTAAATCTATCAAACTAATGAATTTCAATGTTGGTAGCAGTGCTTAGCATATGTATGTATGTTTTATTCCATTTTTATTATTTATTTCGATCGTCTCTTGTCTTAAAAGAGGAGAGATCGAAGAGATTGGCAATTGCACAGATTCCCTTAACTTAAGAATTAAAAAAAGTGTACAAAAAGGCTCAGGGTGCGTACAGAGTGGCCGCTTGTTGCCGAGAAAATAAAAGTTACACAATATAATGAAAATTCAAATAAATAATAAAAATTAAAAAAAATTATAACAATTATAAAAAACTTCTACAGAAAATTTTAAAAAAAATGTAATAAAAATTTCAAGAATATTTGAAGAAATGCGTTAATAAGTAAAAAATATCAGCGCTGATTCTCGCATCCACTATGCACACTAAAACTTGTTTCTCGCATGAACAAGTTCTCGCAATAAGCGTCAGTCGGTTCGGCTCGGCAATAAGCGGCCCCTCTGTACGCACAATAAGAAAGTTACTGCAAACTCAGAAAACGGCTTCTCTGGAAAAATGTCGTAAGGAACTTGATGAAACTCCACAATCAGACTACTCATTATGAGGTGCAGCTAGAAATCTAAAAAGGCCAATTATCTCGAAACCACCATTAAGAAACCTGAATGGAACTTGGACAAGAAATGATATTGAAAAAGCAAATCTGTTTTTAATCATTTGAAAAACGTATTTACCCCAAATATATCTCACGATATTGCGGTCGAGTTACCACCTGCTGCTGTTAGAGCAGCTGTTCCCCTTAGAAAATGCTATTTGTGATTTAAGCCCCAAGAAAGCCCCAAGTTTTGATAAGATCATTACCAAACTGCTGTCGGAGCTACCCAGCTCCAATTTAGATTTAATTCGAAATTATGCTAATTAAGTGTTTTTAAACCAAAACTGTGATTTTTGTCGCATTTTTTTTTTTTATAAATTTTTAAAGAACAAAAAATTTATTTATTTTCAAAATGTTCCTTTTTGTCAAAAATTCAACGATATCTCTGAAACTACTGGGCAAATTCAAAAACAATGTAAGCACGCCTTTAAGATAATATTGTTGCCGAGTTTTGGATTCTTTTTTTTTTACTGAATATGGTCAACCGTTTTCAATTAATTTCAATATATGTAGTGAAAGAGCCTTAATTTTGGACATTACGGTATATCTCGAAAAGTAGCTCTGATAGAGACAAATGGAGAATAGATTTGTAATCATCGACCTCAAATAAATAAAAATATGCAATCGAATTCCAGACCGCAAAATGACTGTTCCGCAGTGCAATTTTTGTTGATCTTCTAATTTTTATAACTGAAAAATGTGATATCGCTCATTTGTTGCAAGACCGGCATAACTCAAAAAAATCAATTTCGAGATAAATGCATATAAAGTTTATGATTTTCTCTAACTACTTAGAAAAAAAGAAGACACATTTTCTTCAAACTGGGAAAGTATCAACGATATAAAGATGAATTTAATACACAACAAGTTAGAGTGCTATATAACCTTTGATACCCTCCACCGACAGTTCGAATGTTTAAGGAGTAATATCTGTATGATGTTATTATTACCTTAAACTGTGACGATTTGTTATTAATTATGGTTTTAGGCGACTAAACTGTTTTCCGGTAGTAGGGTTTATATGGGGCCTAGGGTAAATTATGCACCGATCATCATTAAATTTCACAGCGTCATTTCTGGTCCTTTAAAACTGTGACGTACCAATTTCTGTTATGATAGCATTATTAATTATGGTTTTAGGTGTACTAAACTGTTTTCCGGGATTTTTGCAAAATCTTATCTCATTCCGTGCCTTGTTCCAGCATTTATGTTATATTTTGTAACAAAATTATCAATTTTTGTAGGTGGTGGTTCCACATTTTGCTTCATAGCTCTGGTCCTTCTGAACCGATTTTGCTGGATATCAATCCCAAACTGCTTAGCATAGCTACAAGCAATTTGGCATCAAGTTTGTTCATTTCTTTTGAGTTGTTCGAAAGTGAGCGTGTTACCAACAGACGGACAGACGGACAGACAGACGAACATGACTAAATCGACTTAGAATTACTCAAGGACCCAGAATATATACACTTTATGGGGTCTGAGATGAATAATAAAAAAGTTTCACACGGAATGACAAACTTAATATACCCTCTTCACAACTAATTGTGGTGGAGGGTATAATAAAAAGATAAACAAAATGCATCTCTAACTCCAAAATTTAAATTTTTAAGTTATGCCGGTCTTGCAGCAAATTAGCAAATGTTTAATGCTATTTGATCTAGGTGGAGGGTATCAAAGACTAGGCACAGACGAATATAGCACTCTTACTTATTATTATTTTTTTTTAATTTATGTTATTGTTAAGCTGTAAAAAGGTCGTAGTTCAGGTAGTAATAAAAGTGGTTTTTGGTGTAGCAAAAAAGTAGTCGAAAAACAAAATCGTCATTAGTGTAAACTATATATAAAAAGGTTGTTGTTGTTGGATTCGGCTTTTAAATGTAGAAAGTTTTTTCTGTATCAGATGTTTTTTTGCGTTGTTCATATCGTTATTTATTGCTACATCATACGTTACTTTACTGCTACTGAATTGCTTTTTTATGTCTACATCATTTGGTCCTTTTTCCTCCAACTTTTGCTATCTTAACTGCTTTTGTTTTTGTTGGTTCAATGATCTTATATTTGGACTTAAACTTTAACTACAGACTTACAATTGAATATCCTTTATACTTATATTATTGTAGCCAATGAAATTTTAAAACTCTACTACACTTTGAATTATATTTTTGTGCTGCGACTACAACTATGGCTAAGAATCTGCGAAAATAGCAGTAGTGATAGTAAACATATGACTCTTAATTTTTGGCTTTTTTAACTGGTCTCTATTAAAGGTAAACCCACATTTTACGCATGTAATAACAAATCAAAGTACAAAATGCCTGTTATCAAAGGTTTTCTTAAGAGTGGTAATAACCAAGTGCACGTACGTTTGAAGTATCGAATTCATCTTCTACCTTCTTTTTAAAAATGAATGTGTATTTGTATGTTTCTTTGAAGTCTATAGACGGCAAAATGGCTGGACCGATTTTTTTGATACTCTCACAGCGTCTTCCTACACGTAGAGCAAAAATATGGTTGGGCTTGATTACGGCAACTACACTATATTTATTTTAACAACATTTTTCTAATGATAACCAGAGAAACCTGAAATATGCTTTAAAAACTCGTTTTATGTGCATTAAATATGCAGTCAAAACTTTAAAATATATCCTGAAAATTTTTAAAATATGCCCCAAAAAATTCAAAAATTTCTTATTTGACAACAAGGTACTCAACAATTCCATTTAATAAAAACAAAAAAAGCCCATACTCCATAGTATTTACAGATGAACTTTCTAGATTTTACCCTATTTGGAAACGATGGGCAGTCGCACCAAACAGTCACTCTTTGTGGGTGCATTGGTTTTTCGACAATCACTCTTGGATTTTCAATCGCCCAAATGCGGCAATTCAGCTTATTGACGAGTCCACTGAGGTGAAAATGTGCCTCATCACTGAAGATGATTTTCTTTGAAAACTAATCATTTACTGTTGACATTTCTTGCCACCATTCTGACCATTGACGACGTTTGGAATGGTCAAGAGGCTTTAGTTCTTGAGTCAATTGCACCTTGTAAGCGTGTAAATGCAAATCTTTATGCATAATGTTCATCAACGAGGAGGGTGAGAGTTACAATTGTTGGGCACGACGACGAGTTGAGGTGGACGGCTCTCCAGCCACAATATCGCAGCAATATATTCTGCAGTACGAGCTGTACGAGCATGCTCTGGTGTTTTCACATCTCCTCCAGATCCGGTTTGCTCAAATTTTTGAACGATTTTTTCTATTGTACGCACATTTGGGCGAATTAATTGAACGAAAAAATCACGAAGTGCACGATATGCATTTCGATTTAAAAGCTCATTTTCATAATAAGCCTAAATGACTTTAACGCGTTGCTCGATTGTGTATCTTTCCATGGTTCAAATTGAACTAGTCTGAAATTGAGTTATGTCAAATGAAATGCAGAAAAAACTAGACGTTCACAATCAACATAAGCCCTTAAAACCACCCTTTATTTCAAAATTATTAGAAACAAGGGTCAAAAAGGGTTGTCAAACGTCGGCAGTGATTTTTTTTTTTTTGTGATTTGTAAGAAATTCTTTTTATTGGATGCTAAAATATTTTTAAATATTATTAAAATTAACTAAGTAAGTTAAGATAGAACATCAAAAGAAAATTTCTTAAAGGACGGGTTTTTGAACTGTGAATTAAGTTTAAACTTAGTTTAACGTCAATCTCCCTCTCCCTCTGAGGAGATCGAGTGGTTACGATCGAAACATATCAGGGTAACCATACGGCCAGGGTTCGAGGCCGGCTTTAGTCAATAATGAAAAATTATCAATAACAATTTTAATTAATTTTCATGTTGTAAAATTCCTTTCTTCATAAAAATAATTTAATGAAAATTAAATTGGATGAACTTAAGCCTAATTAAAAAACAAAGTTATGTTAACATCCATATGAGATTTTTGGTCTTAAAGAGATTTTAGGGATGGTCGCTAAATTGTTTATTTATTTTAATATTTAAAAGGAAATTAAAGTTTTTGGTGCGAATTTAATCTAAATGCTAACATAATTAGATGGTTTACGGACACAAAGAATCTAATTTGGAAAGAAGTTTTTATCGGGAATATTTGAAATTATAGACCTATTCTCGCCTTTCCTTAGTACAATTAACATTTATTTACCAAATTTGATTAAATTTTCTACAAAATTGCAATTTGTACTTTGCGCACAATATTAACATGAGCAGACAACAAGACCGACGGACGGATGGATATAGTTAGATCACTTAAAAAAGTGATTCTGAGTCGATCGGTATATTAAATGATTGGTCCAGATTTCTATGAACTACACACATCGGCAAAAACGTATGTATATAATTGCTTTTTCCTTATATTTAAAATTTTTAAGTTTAAAAAAACATATATGAAGCACAGCCGCGAATAACATTTTAAGTTACAAAATAACAATTTTTCAGGAGAGCAAAAAAACGTTTTTTGACAGGCAGGATTATTTGTTTTAAAAAACGTTTTTTTCTATTATTTACATTAATGATAATAAAAACTAGAAACTGGGAATAAAAACTTTTATGCAAAAAGCTTTTAAAACATTATTCCGCACTTAAAGACACTTTCGGTTACATCATTTTAATAGTAACTTACAACGTTCTTCTACTGGCTGACACTTTGTATGCCATTTTGAAGACGTTAAGGTGATTAATTTTTGGTGATTTTATGTTTAAACTGTGTAAGAGAGAAAGGTTAACGGTTATCCGCTAAAAGAACAGTTTTTGCAAAATATGGCGTTTACAACGTTATTCGCGGCTGTGCTTCATATATTTAATGGCAACCTGCTTTATCTTACAATTTTAGAAAAAAATTAAATGTAGATGGCGAAGTTGCAGTAACGTGTTGGGTGTACAGATAGATAATTAAAACAGAAAAGCCAGAACTTCGGAAGCATTTTTTTTATTTTCCGCGAAAGCTCTTGTCGGCATCTAAAAAAATTGAAGATGTATCAAAATATGCCTCAAAAAGCGCTAATATGCGCTATGAACTTAAAAAATGCTCTAAAAAGGCTATTTTAATTAAGTTATGCAAAAAATGATGCAAACAGTAAAATATGCAAGAATATGCAAAAATATGCACTAACAAATCGCTGCCAAAATTCTTAAAAAGCACTTAAACGGATAAATATATTGTTTCCGCCTTCATTAGTCGCACAAGGAAAGACATGGATTTGCATATTTGTGGTTTCCCTGATGATAACTTTGAAAACATATTATATTACTCGCAACCATTTCATGATATTTAATAGCCATAACAAGATAACTTTCTATACATTTAGCATAATTAAAAATTAAAATAATTACAAATTAAAAAAAGTTTTTAGAATCAAAGTAATTTTTGGGAATACAAAATTTTAATTTAAAAGATTTTGTTATTCGTGCTTAATTCCAAATTTTTATTCTTGATAAAAACACTGAAATTTATTGTTGATGGGATAAGCTATTCCTATGCGCATTTCACTGGTTGCTTAGGCCAGATCGTCAGGAAACTTCATCCAAAGATTTTAGAAAAACTAAAGATATTAAACAAAATAAAACTGTTAAGCGTTTAAGAATTAAATGCAACAGTTCTACTTGTAACAATATCAAAGTTAAAACAAAAACATCTTACAAGAAATTAAAAAAAAAATTGTATTTACATTAAAAACAAGTAAGAAATTATAGTCGGTCAAGCCCGACAATATGATACCATACATTACAGTCTTTAAAAACACATCAAACTTATGTGTCCATATAAATATGGATTTATCTATGTTAATTAACTTCATTAAAATCGGTTTGAAAGTGTGTGGGAGGCAGAAATTGCCCCCTACCTACCCTTTTGATCCTATTTTTTAAAAACTGCATAGCTTTTGTGTCCATTAGAATATGTTTCTATCTATGACTTAAATTTCGCCCTTTCTTCCCTCGTGGTACTACGATTCGTTCCATTTTCAATAGGCTTGGTCCTTGTGCCAATAAGAACCAATGGCCCAAGTTTTATCAAATTATCGTTAGTTCGACTCAGAAAGTGATTCTGAGTTAAAGATTGCTTATCTTGAAAACATATATAACTGGAGTCTTCAAATTAAGTACCATCAAGTTTGACATCCACACGAACATTTGGGTAAAAAATGCGCAGACTGAATTAAATACTTAAATTAGTATATGTGGAAAACGGTTAACGGTTAGAGTGTCAAAATTTTGCAAGAGCAACTTTAACATTTATGTATATGAACATTTCGATTAGAAACGGTTACATTACCAATAGCGGCCGTGACACCTTCTATATGAATTAAGTACTAAAATTCGTATATAAGCGAAACTATAACAGCTAAAGTCATTAAATTCTGCACGGGCAACTTTGACATCCATATGAACATTAAGGGAAGAAATGGGTGCGCTAACAAAAGGGGGCGTGGCAATTTCCTCATTAATAAAATACCACAATGTGCATATTTGGAAAAACTATTACAGCTAGAATCGTCCCAATTTAATTCAGAACTACATAAAATAATTCCCATAAAGTATGTTAACATTTAGTGTGAGTAGCTGTTACCAAATATAGCTATAACCAAATTTTTGGCATAGTACCACGGAGTGGCCAAAAACAGGTTATTGGCCCTAAAAGTCGCTCAAAAGTATTTTTTTTTTCATTTAAAATTTTATATTAGTATTTTATTGGATTTAAAGGTAGGTTAGGGTATTTCAGTGTTGAAAAAGGCAAAAATCATTATATTAAATCTTATTTATTCGTCATTTTTTACAGTATCGTATTTATTTCAGGGACCGTAACAGTTATACCTTTTTTCATAAATGTCAGATGAAAACAGTTATTTTTTGACTTTTATTTTTTTGAACAAAAATAATTGTTATTTTTTGATTTTTATTTTTTCGATCAAAAATAACTGTTATTTTTTGATTTTTATTTTTTTAAACAAAAATAACTGTTATTTTTTGATTTTTATTTTTTCGATCAAAAGTAACAGTTATTTTTTTATTTTTATTTTTTCGAGCAAAAATAAAAGTTATTCTCTAAAGAAATGTAATAATTTAGGTGAATTACAATCTTTATTTTAGTGTGTAATTATCATTGGAATTTCTTATGCACATTAAAATAATTATTAAAAGTCATCTAAATTATTAAAACACGTACATTTCTTTAGAGAATAACTTTTATTTTTGCTCATAAAAATAAAAATCAAAAAATAACTGTTACTTTTGATCGAAAAAATAAAAATCAAAAAATAACAGTTATTTTTGTTCAAAAAAAAATATAAATCAAAAAATAACTGTTATTTTTGTTCAAAAAAATAAAAATCAAAAAATAACTGTTATATTTGATCGAACAAATAAAAATCAATATATTTTATCATTGACAAGTGCATAAGGAACAATATGGTATACTTGAATCAGTTTTTCGACGTTTACTTCTATGTGCTTTTTTTGTTTTAAAATTCAAATATAACTGTTATTTTCGGTCCCTGATTTATTTTCAATATTAACGCTGCAAATGCCGTTTTCTTCTAGTAAATTTAAGACTTCAATCTTCTTTTTCGATTTGGTTTTCCTCATTCCTGTCAGAACAGGGCCTGATGTCAAAAGCAACCTGTTTAGCACATCTTGGTTGCATTCTATTCTTGAAAATTTTCTAGAATAATCCAGCCTGTATGTGCGAACATATTTATTACGGAAGAGTTGACCAATTGGCAGAATCGCCTCCCATTTTACGGCTGCTCCATGGCGCAACACCTAGTGAAATGTCGGTGACACAGGGTGAAATTGATAAAGGGAACCATACAATTCATTAGTACATATCCTTAATTTTAATACCAAAGCACATGGCATCAAGTATTATTTTTAACCGGTATATTAAATTTTTTTCAATCCCAGATATCTCTGCTGATCTTTCGTGTTCTTCAAAATAGCGGCGACCGGTATTCCCATCATTAGTGTTGCCTTAGGTATGTCCAACAATAAGCCCAGTTGGTCTCGAAAAAATGACATTTTATTGAAATTTTTGATTAACCTAGTTTCAAAGCCCATGTATTAAAAAAATCGCTAAAAATTTAGGGGGGGAGGATCTATTCTACAAAAAAATACCAAATTTAAAGCTCAGAAATGAACAGAAATAGTTTGAAACCTCTGTGAAATAAGAAGATGTGTGTGTTCTTTTTTTGCATTTGAAGAGCTTAACCATTAACCTCTTAAGACCCGAACATTAACCCATTGAATTTTTCCAGTTCTTATATATTTTATACAGCTTTTGGGTAGCAAATAAGACAACTGTATATTTTTTTTTAAAAAATTTTATTTGAATTCTTAGAAATTAAGGGGGCACATATGTGTACCTCAGGTCGAAAATTCTGAATTTCATAATATCTGAACTAAACCGAAGTAAAGGGCTTATTAACTATTTGTTTTATCTGATGAGGTGTAATTTAAATTTCGGTTTTTATTATTTTTTTAATTTTTTATTTAAACTGGTAGAAAATGAGGTGCACATATGTGTACTTCAGGTCTTAGCGATTAGTTATTGAGGAAAAATATCCCAACAGTATGGTTTTTCCAAACTGTTAAATTCAAATGTAAAAATAATTGCTAAAACTTCTAAACCCGTCATCTTTTGATATTGTTTTGAAGCACAGTAGCTTAAAGCAAGTAAAGCAAAAAAACTAGTTAATAATTAGAATCAATGTAAAACTTAAGTTTTAGATAAAGCACATACCTGATTGAACACAATCCATAGTAGAAACTAACACAAAATCTTCTTTATCACCATTAAGTGAATATTTGAAGACACTTAAGATTTGAGCGTATCGAACAAATCATACGAACACGTTTTTCGAATGGTAACTTCCGACTGACTTTATGCAGTTGGTGAAAGGTTTAACTGCGCCATGTTGGTTCTATTGTTTCGAGGGGTTACCTGACTTTTAAAAAATAACAGTAAAAAGGGTGTAGTGCTAATATAAAAAAAAAATGAATTTTGAGCGACTTTTAGGGCCAAATACCTGTCTGTGCGTCGCACACTGGGGATTTCGCGGAAAAAAGTCAAATTGTCAACATAGTCTTCAAGCAATATGCAGTGATATGTTGCAATTTTAGACTAAATGGTACAATCAAATCAAACAGATTTACTCCGATCTGACTGCCAGTTTTTTTTTATATCCGTCTCAAACTCAGAACTTGTGTGTTTTACCGAACCAACTTAATTTAAACCTAAGAATTTAAATACGAATATTATTTTACTATGTGAGCTAACGTTTTTCTTTTTTTTTCTATTTAAAGTAGTATATTTCAGTATACTAAAATTGAAAAAAAAATCTGCAGAGACTTAAGTTTTTTTTTTTTTTTGTATTTTTATGGACATATAACAAAAATCCCATTTTTCTCCAAACATTTGGACCTGGAATTTTTTCTTTACTTTTCCTCAGTTTGAAATCACACCGAATACATTGTCTTACATCTGTTTTAACATTATTAATCAATTTCAAGTGCCACCAGGTGCCACCTCTCAAGTTTTTGCATTACACAGTACATTTTTCAGCTGATTGATTCGGGACTCAATTCTGATAAGGCTCTTTTGTTTAACATAACTCGAGAACCACTAGTCGGATTTTGCTGAAAAAAATTTAGAAAAATCAAGAATTACAATTACTTTCATCTGTTTATATAACATTTTGCTACATAAGCAACAGTTTCGCAGTTATAAATAAATGTATGAAGAAAAAAAATATTTTTTGCCCAAAAAATTTAAATTTTTTATTTTTAATTCATAAAAAATCCAAAACAGTAAAAAAAAGTTTCAAGTTTTATTACTTTCACGTAAAGTCGCATAACCTATGAAAAAAATGAGACATAAATCATGAAAATCGATGAACGCGTTTCGCTTTTATTCACAATTAAGTGAAGGTATGCATTTCAAAAATTTGCTCGAGATATGCACAAAATTCTTTGCAAAAACATTTATGACTTTTTTTATGATTCTCAGAATTAAAAAAAAAAAAGCAATAAACAAAAGGTTATTTGATTTTTATGATTGCGGTAGCAAAGTAATAAGCGGTAATAAATGTGCGTGGAAAATTGAAAGGAAAAAAGGTAAGTGCACTTTTTTAATTATTTGGGTTTTTTTTCGTTGGCTACCTGCATGATTTTTTTACACAAATTGCACCCACATTTATGAGTGGTCATGTTTTAGAACGTTTCGAAAAATTTTAAACGCACACGAAACAGGTATATAGACTCCCTTAAAAGATGCGCGAATTCATAAGTACCTTTCAGTAAAATGTTGAAACTTACGTAGTATTTATAGGTGTTCACTGATCGATTTTTGTCATTCAACAAGTGCTGGCGAACGTGAAATTATTTAATTATAACTGAAACTAAGGACCAAGAGTTTTACGGCAATGGAAAGTTTTTCTATTTCTCATGGGGTTTTATGCTCGAAGCTTCTGGAATTTGACAAAGACAGAACAAAATTAAAACAGTTTTTGCAACAATTGCACGTTGGCTTAAACGATACTAGAGCATGTGAAATTTTGGATACAATATATAAACACTTTTACTATAACTTCAAACAAAGATGGCAGGATTCTAACCGTACGAAGTCGCGATTTGAAAAAAAGAATGTAAATTGGCTTGAAGGCACATTTACAATTAAGTTTACTGAGGCTGAATGTTCTACCAGTTCTGCACTTGGTCGGCCCCGCAAATCGTTTGAGGAGTGCTGTGATCGCGCCAAACGACACAAAAGGGATGAAGTACGTTCTATGTTTCCTAAAGAAGTAATTGATTTTTCTTCTAATATTTCAAAAACCAACCACAAAATTTGTACATTAAAAACTTTGGGGATGTTTACAAAGCTTGAACTTACAAAAGAAAAATACGAGTATCTAATGCATTGGTTACAAAATGAAGGATATAACATACTCGTACCATACAAACAACTCACGAAAGAAAAAACTAACAGTTATCCTCTAGAAATTTCTATCACTGAAAGTTCAGGCAGTGTACCTCTGCAAAATCTGTTGAATCATGCTGCTAAAAGAGTCCTAGAGACCAAATCAGTAAAGGAAATAAATAATATTGAAAGCGGAAATCTAACAATGTACTATAAATGGGGATGTGATGGGGCATCTGGTCAAAGCGAATACCAACAGAGGTTTTCAGATGATCAAATTTCTGACTCTCATTTATATATGACATCAGTTGTACGACTAAAATTATCATTGAGTGATGACATAAATAATTAGTATGGAACAACAATAAACCTTCTTCCACACAATATTGTAGAACACTACAGTTTGCGTACGTTAAAGAGACACCTCAAGTTATACGAGAAGAAAAGAGAAGAGTCGATGAGGAGATATCTCAACTAAAAGAATTTGAGTTAACAGTAAAAAATCGTAACTTTAAAGTTAAACATGAATTATATTTTACAATGATTGACGGCAAGACAGCACAATCAGTAACAGAGACACCAGCAGCATCTTCTTGTTTTATTTGTGGAGCAACAACATCCAAGATGAATAAAATCGAAGAAGTTCAAGCTATGCCCGTTAATGAACAAGCTCTGCAATTTGGTATGTCACCACTTCATGCGCGTATTAAGCTGATGGAGTGTCTTTTGCATGTAGCTTACAATCTTGAATTTAAACGTGGAAGAGTCGACTCAAATACTCGTCCGATAAGAGAAGCCCGAAAATGTTTGATAAAGCGTGAAATTAAAGAGAAAATTGGAATACAGGTTGATACTGTTAAACAAGGCTCTGGTACGACAAATTCAGGAAATACGTCACGAAGATTCTTTGCTAATCCTGCTTTAATTTCCGAAAGCACGGGTCTAGATGAAGACATAATCAAGAGGTTTTCAACAATTCTCGAAGCTATAACCATTACCGAGGCACTAGATCCGAAAAAATTTGGTGATTTTTGTCTGGAGACGGCAAAAAAGTTTGTTGCACTGTACGAGTGGTACAATATGCCACCAACACTCCACAAAATTCTGATTCATGGAAAATATATAATTGAAAAGTGTATTTTTCCTGTAGGCTTATTATCCGAAGAGGCTCAGGAAAGTCGTAACAAAGACTATAAAAAATATCGCCTTAGACACTCCAGAAAATGCAGTCGAATTGCCACGAACGAAGATATTATGCACCGAATGATGGTAACATCAGATCCCATGATCTCACACTTGACTCCTTCATTTAGCCAGAAAAAGCATAGTGATATAAGCGACGAAGTTAAGGCTCTTTTAGAATAATAAATTAAAAAGTAGATTTAAAATAAATTAAAAAAATCTTTTAAATTTTTTGTTAGTTAGGGCTTTTTACATTGTAGGTAACGATATACATTTGTCTAGCTTTCTTTATTTTGATTACTTTTGTATATAACTATATAAATAAAACTAAGTTTGTGATGAAATTAAAAATAGATTTAAAATAAATAATGAATTAAAAAAATCATTTACATTTTTTTTGTTAGTTAGGGCTTTTTACATTGTAGGTAACGATATATATTTCTCTAACTTTCTTTATTTTGATTACTTTTGTGTATTACTATATAAATAAAACTAAATTTGTAATGAAATCATTATATTTTTTGAAAAAAATACTTTTTTCCTCACCTCCATACAAAAATCCCCAGTGTGCGTCGTTTTAAGAAAAAAAAACCTCACGCAGGAAGGCAAATTTCTAAAACCTTCCAAGAAATTTTGAACCACGATGAATTGTAAGCTGAAGGAAAATGTTTAAATCTAAAGCAGTGGATAAATTCTAAAAAAGCATTTAAGTGATACGTTTAGGAATATATACAAATATCAGGTGTATATTTTTTTTTTTAAATTTCCGTGAGATAAAAATTGTTATCTTCAAACTTCAACCCGATCCCTGCGTGAACTTTTTTAACAATTATCATATTTTCTATTAATAACTTTTAACGTTCTGCACGACTTTGCTATGCCGTTTTTTATATTCGCAAAAATTGTGAAAAAGTTATAGCCCTACTGTACATGTATACATAATGGCATTTCCGTCAAAAGGTCTACCGTGACCGAAAAATTAAAAGTTATTAAAAGCTGATTATTTGACGATATTGTTAAAGAGAAATATTTTGATTTAACTAGTTTTATAAATTTACTCATAAATTTGTTCACTTAGATGAACAATCAGACTGCAAAGTTGTGCAAACGTAATTGCTTATGTGTGAGAATGTTTTATTTTATGTTTCTATTTGTTTTCTTTTATATTTATCTTTCTTAAAAGAGGTGATATTTGATAAAAATTATTCAAAAAAAAATTTCTTACATGGTCTGTAATCTAAGGAAGAGTTCAAAGAGAAATATGTTATTCGGATTAACGGTAAATTTTTATCTTATTTTGATCATTATTCAGTTAAGTTATTACGGAAAAAATTTCACGTTCGAAATGTCACGTATCGACCCAGATTTTGGCTTAAAAAAAAGAAAATACAGAAGATTTTGGAATTAAACCAAGACATTTTAATTGCTACGTAAAATTCTGAAAGTAGTTTGACTAAAAAATTATGCCAGGTTTCGCTGAATTACGCCTTTTTATACATGACCAAAAAAACTACTTCTGTTTTTTTTCACGTTCACAGAAAAAAATATTTCACCAATTAAAGCATTAATCAAAAATAAAATCAGTTTTAATTAAAAATTTAATCAATTGAATTAAACGTTTAATCAAGTGAATTAACCGTTTATTTAAATGAATTAAATGTTTAATTGATATTATTAATTTCTTTACTGGTACAAATTAATATTATTAATTAAACGTTTAATGCATTTGATTAAACGTTTAATTCACTTGATTAAACGTTAATTCACTTGATTAAATTTTTAATTAAAACGGATTTTTATTTTGATTAATGCTTTAATTAGTGAAAAAAAATTTTCTGTGTTCGAACAGCTACTTCATTTGCCATTATCTTTGATCTAGGAACGCGCCCTTCATAAACTTTAGCATAGATAACAGTGCTTTCGTAGTGCTATAATTTAAGGGTTGAGAAAACGTAAAAATATTTTTTGCTTAAAATGTTATTGCGTTTTAGATCCGTACGACTGTCACGTTCAACACTTTGGAATTACCCATAAACATATATTTTTTCAGTAGGCCTCTCAAAATACATATTTATCTATTGGAATGACTTAACTTACTTCTTTTATCTTTCTATTAACATACCTAAAGCTTATCTTCACTTCATTCCATTTTTAGAGTACAGAAGTGGTGGGCTGTTAACAATTTATTTGTTCCTTTTCTCTTTTAATTATAAACTTCTAAAATTGTTTTTTAGGCGAAATTTAAGCAACTTAAAACATTTTTCATAAAAAATAAAAAAAACAACAACGTTAATTAATTAAAATTAACAATTTCAATTTATTTTAATACACTCAAAATATTATGTAGTTAAATTCAAACGAAAATTCATTTGAAACAAATTAAAATTCATTTAAAAAACGGATCATTTACATTTCATTTAAAACAAATGATTTTTTCAGTAATTTCTAAGTTTTTTATTTATTGAACATCATATTCGTTAAAATTGAATAGTTTTTACTTTTAAAAAATATATTTTAACCGATAAAAATCAAACAAATTAACAAAAAAAAAATACGGAAAACATTATTTTTTGGTAGTTTGTTTTTTTAATAACAAACATAAATGTTGAAAAATAAATTTATTCGTAAAATAACTATATTTTTATTCAATTTTAACAGTACCGAAAACGAATTTAATAACCTACAATCAGTTACTGTAATAATTTTATGAGTGTAGAAAAAGATAAACAAAAAGAAAACAAAAGTGAACAATAAAAGAAAAATTTTTATAATCTCATGAAAGTCAAATAAGATCGTCAAACTTTGTCATATGATGCCCTTCATCATTAAAGACAAACATACATATAAAGCGCTGTTTCCCAAAAGAATTATATCACTTTAAATGCTTATCACAAATTCTATTCACCTTCTCATTTATTGCAAATCCTGTCACACAAATTCTAAACATATTTATTACAATGTTTAAATATTTATACCCTACCAAAAGATTTTGTAAGTTTTAGATAAAAAAAACACTACAACAAATAAACATATCCTTTTTTTAAATTTGTTAGACTTTTGATTTGAGTTCTTAGTCAGTTCAACAGACATGCATGAATTATTCATTAAGCAAAAAAAGAAAGGTTATCGAAGAATTTATTAATCTCATGCAAGAACACACGTAATCATATTCATAGAGACAGTTGATACATACATACGTTTTTATGTTATAGTCCTTTTTTAGGATAAAACAAATTTTTAAAAGCTGAATATTAAATTAACATAAAATAAAGCAAACCTTTAAGAAAAGTTTGTTAAACTTATGAAATTTAAGACCTGGGCTAGTAGATTACACGATCACAGCATTAACTGAATAGTTTGGTGAAGCAAAATGAGTCATTTTGTAAGCAAAGGAGTGCGGTAATAACAGTTCATTTACCGCCGTCGCATTAAATATGCATCGCTCCCATATAACGATGGGAAAAAAATAAAAGGCGTTGACGCAGACTTTTAAAATTTCGTACAGTGCCCAGTAAAGATCTGCAAAAATCACTAATTTGCTTGATTTATTCACACAATTCTATGCCTGAACGTAGGAAAAAATAGGGTTTGTTTTCTGTTAGGACCAGCACTCAGGGGATGACCCCTACTTATGCATTACATTGTGTTGGAACCAGGAAAATAGGTTGTGGGAAATAGGATAGAGGGAGTAGTGTTTGTGAACATTTGATTTGAACTTAATCATGTTGTAAGTGAGAGGGCAGACTTCTGCAGGAAGGTTATTCCACATACGAACAGTCCGGGAAAAAAACGAATTCTCTCTGTAATGCGTTATACGATTCGACCACATAAGGATGGGCTCTTGAGGAGAATCGTGTATTAAGAACAAACGTACGGGTTTGGGGAACCAGATCCATAATTTCGTCAGAATACATCCCATTGTAGTACAGATAAAACAGGCAAATACAACCCACATTGCAACTGTGCTCAAGAGAGTCAATAGAATTGGATACCCTACTGTCACCAATGAGAACCTTCGACCTCTCCTGCACGCGGTCGAGAAGCTCCAAAATAGACTTTGAAGCACCGGCCCACACATGAGAGTTGTAGTCCATACACTGTCGGATATAGGTGGTATAAATAGTAAGGAGATCAGATGGAGTGAAGTATATCTTACATCATCTTAGATAACCGAGGCACTTGAATGTTTCTTTCGACAACTTGAATATATGTTCTGTCCATCGGACATCACATTTTATCCTCATGCCCAGAACATCAAGAGATTCTGATTCCTCAATAATTATACCACCCATATATACATATGAGGCACCTTGATTTGTCGCGCGTTTATGCGTCAGCACGCAACATTGGGTTTTTCGGGCACTTAAATCGACTCTATTTGCACGACCCCATTCCGAGACTATGTGAAGGTCTCGGCCAAGCGTATCATTCATATTCTGCCTCATAGCACCGACATCGGACACGCTTGGTCTGCATTCGAATGAGTACGAATGGCAAAGGCTGCTGTCATCTGCAAAACAGTAGATAGGGTTGGAAGTTTGACAAAGGAGGTCATTTAGAAAGATAAGAAATAGAGTAGGAGAAACAACGGAGCCTTGCGGTACCCCCGAATGAATCTTGAACTCGTTTGACGAAACCCCATCTATAACAACTCGTATAGTGCGATCTCTGAGAAAACTCGATATAAATCGAGAGAAATTATCACCTACACCAAAAGCAGCAAGTTTTGACAGGAGTGCACCATGCCGGACTCTGTCAAACGCCTTGGAAATATCCAAAGCAATTACTTTTCTTTCGCCAAAATGGTGAATGGAACGGCACCATTTTTCCAATAACAGAGCTAGTAAGTCTCCAGAAGAGCGACCTCTACGAAAGCCATACTGGCGGTCGCTTAGTAGGTAGTTTGACTCTAAATATTTCACAAGATGGTAATTTACCATACTCTCGATAACTTTGGAAAGTGCCGAACAAATTGCAAATCCAATTCGCCGGGCATTATTTAAATGATTTAAAACCAGCAGTAAATGGGTGTGGCTGAAAAAGTTTGATTGTATGAAAGCAAAATAGTGTATTGTGTGGTGTTCACAAAATGCAAATTTTTTGCAATCACACAAAGATGTTTTCTGGTACCCAGTTATAAACGGAGCTTGCTGGTAAGCAGTTTTGTAAGGGAGAGAATCACAATTTCCCCTTTTAAACCTGCTTAGAAGAGGGATGGGTTTTCTCCTCTCTGCTCAAAAATAATTTGATGACCGATTGCGTAATAAAAAAAAACTAAATTTCTGTATTCGATAATATTTCGGGAATAATCGTAAAAATCATTGCAATACAACCTGTTTCTATGTAAGGGAAACACAGAATCGCTTAAAACAAAGTTCGTGAAATTTTTCATTCAAATAATGATTTAAATTACGTTATTAACAACATTAAAAAAAACTATTAGTATTAGTAGTTTTTTATCTATTAAAAATATTATTTCAAAAGGACTTAAACTTAATTAATGTAATAATTGAATCAATTTTTTTTTTGTTGAACGAAAATCAAAAATATAATTTTCTTTAATTAACATTTTAGTTGTCTTGAAATAAATTTTTGAATTAAAATAATAATCAAATAACAAAAAATTATTTCGTTAAAAATAAAATAATTAAAACTTGTAAAATTGTTGTTGGAAATTGTCAAAATCAATCAACACATTGTTTGAAACGCCCAAGTTTTTTGATAATTTTTTTAATTAAAATGGAAAATATCATTTATTAAAAAAAAAATATTCAAAATATAAAATTTTTACAATTTTTAGTAATCAATATAATCATTTTAGTAATAGGTGCAATGAATTTTTAATTTGGTACAAAATTGGTGATGAGAGAAAATGTTTAATTTTTTCTGTGAAGTATTCAATTTCTCTCGAAAATGGTATTAAAATAATTAAAATCCACTCTGAAAATGGTGGTTACATTCACACAGCCAATGAAGCGATCAATTTTTTGCAAACCAAATTTCCCGATCACATAATTTCACGAACATCAGCTGTTAAACAGCGTTTAAAACACGGCAGTCAAAGGAGAAAAACTGACATTTCGTCTAATTCTTCATTTGTCATTAGCCAAAGAAAAGCTGTTGCTTTTACTTCCGATTCATTAAATATAAACAGTAGCTGTCAAACCAACTCAAAAAGCGAAAAGCTGTGCACAAATTTTCGTTTTTTGCTCGACAGTTTTTGGTTTCGACTGCAGGTTTTTAAACCCTGCTGTTAAATGGCCAGTCAGATCATGTGATTTAACACTACTGGATTTTTTTCGTGGGGCTATGTTAAGGACAGAGTCTATACGGAGCCAATCGAATCGATTGCAGCCTTAAAACTTTAAATCCGTGATGTGATTAACGAAATAGAACCGCCATTTTGCCAAAAAGTTATTAAAAACTTTGATGAAAGAATCGACATCTATCAGCGTGCTCGTTGTGGACATTTGCCAGATATCGTTTTTCCTTCATAATTGCCGAACTTTTCTCTTCGTAATATTTACAATAACAAATTGAATCATCTTCCTCTAAATTTTTTGTTTTAGAAAACAAAGTTCTTGTTGAAAACCCCGAAATATGTTTAATAATTACACTGTGCAAGAAATTGACACTTTTTTGAGAAAAGCCGGCCACATGGCGATTTTACATAATTCGGCTAGGCTGAATCCAGTGGTGCTAGCGGTTTTTTTTAGATTGGCTCTAGTTTTCGAGATATACCGTTATTTCGAAAATGGAGGAGGTTGCACTTTATTGTAATTACTAAAAAAACTGAAATTCCGCAATAAAATTTCCTTTAAGAAAAGTAAAAAAAAAATTTCTAATACCCAATAAAAAATTATATCATTTTGCGAAGCACTAATGGTACATTTAAAAAAATAAGCGCACAACTATGCGCTACGCAATAAGACATACAGAAATGCAGTAAAGTAAGTGAAAGAACTCTTAACAACTTTTATAAAAAAAAAATAACATTTCAAGTGCTACGGCATTCCCTTACTACGAAGCAGGTTTGTAAGGGAGAGTACTAAAAAATAACTGTAAAAAACATTCAGTGTGTAAAGCTGATCGTTACATCCAACAATTTTTTTATGCGCTGAATAATGCGCTTTATGTGTCAAAAATGTATTGCTTCAAAGTGGGAACTCGCCATATAAAATTCATGTCTTCCGTAAGCGCAATGGTAAGCGAAACTCTTACATTTCTCCCTTACAAACCTGCTTCGCTCGAAGCACAATTTTTTATTGGGTATGAGCACTCGTTTTTAAACATATTTTTTTTTTTTTTTTTTTTTTTGTAAAAAAAATTAATTTTTTTGCCAAAATCGCGAAATTTTGTTTTTTAAAAATTCATTAAAAATTAAAAAATGCAGACATATAGAAAACGAAGCTGCCAACAAAACAAGCCGTAATTGATTAAATTCTGTTACCAACATTTAATTTTATACACAAAAGTCGAAAAATTTTAATTAATTTAAGAATTTCATAACACGCTATATTTGTATGGGAGCCCCGCAAAGAAGTCGAGATAAGGGGCAAGTATGTCTCGAGAAAGTGTTAAGAACAAAAAACTAATTGAGGTCGGTCATACATGTTATCTTACTAGAGGCGACCCCTGGGCATTTATGGGACTTTTTTAAATATATTTTTAGTGTGCATTGAACATTTTGTATGGGAGCCCCCTTAAAGAATGGAGAGGGTAGGTATGTTAGAAATAAATGATTGAGATGAAAAATAAAATGGGGTTGGTCATACATTTGACCCATCTAGGGGCATCCTAGGCGCTGTAGGGGCTAAATTCAAAAATTTAATTCAAAGGCCATATTTGTATGGTTGAAATTCTTAAATTTGGCTGCTGCAGTTCCTAGGATGCTCCTAGATGGGTTTTAAGTAATTTCAATAAACTAAACCGTTTTTGAGTTCCGCGAATATATGTTTTGCAATCTCCTCCATTTTCGAAATAACGGTATATCTCGAAAACCAGAGCCAATCTAAAAAAACCCGCTAGCACCACTGGATTCAGTGTACCCGAATTATGTAAAATCGCCATGTGCCCGGCTTGTCTCTTTTTTCAACTTGCATAGTGTTATCGTTAAAAACAGTTTTGTGCGAGGTGAAATATTAAAAAATGTTTTTTCTCTACGTGTACAATATGGCCCATTATCGTTTTTTGTGTTTAAAGATAATTTGAATTTTTAACAAAAAATGTTTGTACTACTCATGCCAACAAAGAGACTTTGGTTTGAATATTTCAAATAAGTCACAAAGAAAAAAACTGCTATATTTTTGATATTCATTGCAAATTATGGATTAATTAATAAAATCTGAGACATAAAAATGCAATACGGTCAAGCATTTCTTACGAATGCAAGAAATGCCTAAAATCTCAACAAAAATTTAAACTTTGACACATATACATTCATACATTGTAAGGAATGGTTTGAAATGGATGGTTTTTGTTTTTTTTTCTTCTCTGTTTGTTTTGGTCGAATGATCTTGCTTGAGTTTTTTTTTTTTTTTGTATCGTGGTTGGCGGTGACTAACCGCTCGACTTTTATTATTTGTAGATTTAAGATTTGGTAAAAATGTTTTGTGGGTCACTTGTTCTTTCTATAAACATCTGCAAATTGGGCTTTATCAACATGTTTACAGCAAAGTCTCTCTGGCAACTTTATTGTAATTAAGCTTTTGTTAGGGAATGTGTATAAACAACTTACATACATATGAGTAACTTTAATTTATTGATTTTTGTAATCTGCATAGCTCGTACAGTAAACGGCAAACTGCATTCTTGTTTCTCCTTGTTAGAATTACTTTGCCTGAAAATTGAGCAAGAATATAAGGAAAGCTTACTTGAAAGTGAGCTAATTAAGCTATTAATAACTTTTATTAAAACCTGAAATATTTATGTCTTCACCCTCTCATATTCATGTAAAGTTTATACTGTAATATCATTGCCAAACCTAACAACTATCCTTCGATATTTTCACCATATGCTTTGCACGACTTTTGGTATCATTGAAACAAACTGCTGAGTTAATAGTTATACGTGTTTCGTTTTACATCTAATTTCGGCGAGGTTTCATTACACCAAAACGCCCTTAGATCTGCCATTTTGATTTGGACCATATTCATCAACGTATCTCGGAACTAAACATACATTTTAGAATAAAGATATACATATATAGTTCTACACATGGTGTAAAAGAACAGTGCCCGTATTACGCAAAAGGTTGGTAAAATACTTTACAATTAAAGAACATTTCTGAGGGAACGAAAATATAGTGATCCGAGTACATTTGATATTAAGGGTAAATATACATGATTTTTATGAAATCTGGAAGAGGAAAATATTCCTAAAACTACTTCATTCTGTACAGGCGTTTTTTCGTAACGAGCCAAATTCTTGACAGAGGTCACTTAAGGTCAAAAACTTACACAACACGTTGTCAGCTACATACGAGAGGAAGGCTGCATGTTCGAAACGTTTCCTACACTACGTGCAAGAGGGTCCCGTCCATTGAATCGCCCTTTAACTGGTGATAATTGTTTAGTTAGGGGTAGTTTTTGGGAAAAGTGGTGGTGTTTCCAAATGGAGCTACCTAACTCCGGCAACTTCGTTAATCGTGTCAATTGAAGTTTCTCTAAAACCTCTATGGTTTCCATAAAGTAGATCCTCCACATCTAACATAAAATCAATTCTCTAGGTAATGTAGGGGATCACATTACCTAGATCAATTTTTTTTTTTTTTTTTATTTTTCTTTGATTCTTTTTTTTTTATTAATTTTTTCGTAATTTATAATCACAAATTTTAAATGAAAACAAAAAAACAAAATATACATACATATGTACACAAATACATATGTTTGTATTAATAATAAATAAGCTTTGTAAGTTGGTGATTACCTTTTGTTTTTACCACTCTGGTAAATTACATACTTACCTACATACAAACTAACATTATAGTAGGTTTTATTGGAGTCCTAATTATTAATATTTAAATAACGAAAATATTGTTAGATGTGAGCATTGAGTCAAAAGTAAGCATATGAATACGATTAAATGATTGTTGAAATTTGATGTAATTATCTTAAACAGCCTATTGTCAGCATCATAATTACAACTACGTTCATGTCATCATAATCATCATTGAAATCAATCGCAACATTCTTCAATTAAAATTGGCAACATAAGTCGCAACATGTAACCGAGTTCTAGAAGGCCTTCCAGATCGTCGACAATCTGCATGTTTGGTGAGTCTGATTTTATAAACTTCTTTTATATTATTTTTAAATATATACAATAAGTATGTATGTGATGCCTGCGCGCAGCTTATTTTAATTAAAGAAAAGAAAAACAAATAAAAGTAACATGTTTCTGTTAGTTAAGATAATGTTTAAAAAATAGTATAATTAGATTAATCAAGTAATGTTGTGCATCATACATAGTTATTGTATATATCCTATATTGGTGTTGATACTTGTTTATTTAACTACATCAAATGATTTTTGTTTCTACGGGTATCCTAAAAATAGTTTTCGGTTTAATGCCAAATTACTTGGTCTCGCGACTGATTTATGCTGAATGCTCGCATTTTTTTTTTCCATTTTTTTTTTTTATTTTTTTTTAGTATTTGGTTAATTATAATTAATGTTCCTTAAAAGCTAGAAAATAGTTGAATATTTATAAGATCGATTCAATATGAAATAAAAATTAGATCGTAAAAAGATTCCTGTGAACTGAATTACCTTAATACGTAAATAAATGGATAAATTGCAATAATGATGAACTAATTTTGAGTGTTTTCAAGGGTTGATAATCAATTAGGTGTAGAGTATCTTGGGGTCCTAAATTAACACATTATCATTGGGACTTAGGTATTGGGAGGGTATAAGAAAGGCTCTT
Organism: Pollenia angustigena; assembly: GCA_930367215.1. NCBI lineage: Eukaryota > Metazoa > Arthropoda > Insecta > Diptera > Polleniidae > Pollenia > Pollenia angustigena. Next base: position 76,022,506 of record OV884056.1, read on the forward strand.
AAATTTCATCTAACAGAGCTACTTCAGGGTATAGTTTACAAAATATGTTTTGTTTTTATTTTTTTTTTGGTTTTTTTTTTATGGCTATACACGGGCTGTGTTGTTAAGTATAGTCATCCAGATTCATGTAGTATGCAATAATAAAAATAGGGAGTCTACAACAAATGTGTCTGTATAACAACAGGATATTGTTTCTGAGAGGACTGCACCCCCCCGCCCGACTGCTAGCTAGCTCAACAATGGCTCCCGTAGTCCTACTCATGGCAAGTTCTTCAGTAAGGTATAACTTCCTTATATAATAGTCGAAGGTTATTGCTTCGTGTTCATTACAGATTTTAATAACTGGCGCCCAACGTGGGGCCCGAAGAGAAATGGCAACGAAGTTTTTTTTTCTTCGGTCCCAATTTTCCGAGTTATTTTTAGAGCAGTGAAGTTATTTTTGAAATTGTTTCTAGAAATTTTATATGGCAAGTGCCACTTCTGTCTGAATAACATACAATACTTTTCTTGGATTTCATTAACTTGCAATAGGAGCGAATTAAATGACCGATAAGTAAATTGTTTGTGCTTTTAGCATAGTTGTCTCGGTTGTCATATTGATTTTCTAAACATGATAGATATTTGTAGGAATATGATTTTAACTTCTTCATGCTTAGTTATCAGCCCTTAGATACAACTTTAGGATAACCGAAACTTTGCTTCAGCGAATTTCGGTCCATTTGTTTCTAAGCTAACGGGAGTGTGTATAATTTCTCTGATTTGTCATTTGGAAGTTTCAATCATTTTTGTACAAAATCTTTTTAGACTTGTTTTGCAACCGCCATATTTTGTTCGGAAACTATACCCAATATTCGCACCTAATTTAAAATTTATCACCCTAATCGAAAACACGATATTAAGTCCCAATTTTAGTTGTGTTCTGATATTTTCCTAATTTTTGGTATACATTATAATATACAAATTGGTTTATACCGGATATCTACATAAATCTTTAAAATTTAGTTGAACAAAAAAATAAATTTAAGTAATTCAATACCAAACATACATATTATTGCATTTTTTTTTTTTGTACATTTTTTCGGCTTTAACTATTAGTGGAATGGTAATTATTAGTTTTTATTTCGCCACTAACGTTGTTTCATAAATAAAAAACATAAAAGTAAAAATTTTAAAGACGGCAAATTAGATATTTTTTTTTTGTTTTTCTGAAAATCTGAACCCTTTAATTATTAGTTATCATTCGTTGATTATTATAGAATAGCATGTCACTTCCTCGAACGCCTCCTAACGAAGCTTCCGCTTCGGGGTCATTGCTGCCTTTGGCAAATGCGTCAATATTACCTTCTGCAACAGATACTGCGTCTGGCCCCATTTCAGTTACTGAATCTGTGTGTCAAGTTTGTAATAATGTCATGTCAGAATCCGATGACTGTTTAATTCTTACGAATTGTAGTCATTCGTTCCATCGATTTTGTATCGAAAATTTTTTATCGACTACTGCAGAGTGTCCTAATTGTAAACGGTCATGCGAACTTGTGGATCTGAAAAAGGTTAATTTTTTTCAAAAGGAAAATCTTTTAGTAAAACCTATCACAAGAAGTCGAGGCCGTGGGGCGATGGCAAAACAATACAACACCCGCAGTCAGGCAAGGAATCTTTTCCAAGACAGCCAACGTTCAATGCATGAATCGATGCGTGTAAGGGATGGCGAAGATATTTCCCCTTTAGGGCGTTTAACTCGTCAAAGCCCAGCTAATTCACCCAATCAGAACAATGTTCATATGTCAAGAGGTAATAGAAATTCCGGAGTTGCGGTTGATTACGACCAGATAAACAGAATGATCGAAAATAATATTACTCGTATATTAAGTAATTTGCACATTGCTTCCACTTCAAATACTCAGACTCTGCCAACTCACAATAGAAATAATAACCTGGAAAACGGTCATGTTAATTCTAACAATTTTGTTTATAATACGGCAAACCGCTTCAATGCAACCTCGGTGTCTAATTCAAATAGTCCTGGTTACAACCTGGATAAAGTTACCTCTATAATCTCTAGCTGGAATATAAAATTTGATGGCTCTCCATCAGGTCTGAGTATAGGGGAATTTCTTTATCGAATTCGTTCGCTAACTTATGACAATTTTAACGGCGATTTTACACCCATAGTTAAAAATTTAAATATTCTTTTGAATGGCAAAGCCAAGGATTGGTACTGGAGGTACAGAAAGTCAGTTGATTCGTTTAATTGGGACGAATTTTGTGAGGCTATTAAGTGCCAATATCGTGACTTCAAGTCGTCGTTTGATATCAAAGAAGAGATCAGAAATAGAAAGCAAAAGGTTGGAGAAACCTTTGATGTTTTCTACGATTCTGTTTCATCCATATTGGATCGCTTGCATTCTCCCATGTCGGAGATGGAATTAATTGAAATTTTGACCCGAAATCTAAGGCCGGAAGTCCGGCAAGATTTGCTTTATGTACCGGTGCACTCAATTTCTCATTTGAGAAAATTAGTGCAAATGAGAGAATCGTTTTTAAACGATGATCATGTTCGTAAAAACTTAACGTATCGTTCTCAAAATCAGTTGGCCCCCCGAAGACATATCTCTGAGGTAAACTATTTAGAAGAAGATAATGTTTTAAATCCCCTTATTTCTTCTGACAAGGAAGTAAATGCAATACAATTACCGGGAAAAATTGTACGCTGCTGGAATTGTGACGAGCAGGGGCATTTTTGGGATGATTGTCTCAAACAACGTAATATCTTTTGTTATGGGTGTGGATCTAAAAATATCTACAAACCGCAGTGCCCCAAATGTTCTATAAAAAAACCGGACATTTCAAAAAACTTAAAAACCTTGGAAACCATGAAATCCATCAATCAATAGACGAACAACCACCACCAATTGACAATCAAATTGCTACTTTTTCTAATCTTGATAATAATGTAAAATCCCCGGAAAAGTTAATACTTTTAAAACGTAATTATAATGATAAAAAAATAAGCGAACCAAATCTTGAGTGTAAACATTTAATATACCCAACCATACCCTACCATTTGAAAGTGCAAAACTATATTGCAAAACGTAATCAGATTTTTAACACCTTTTCTGTTTCTATGATTTCTCATAGAAAACCCAAAAGAAATACCATGAGAATGCGTTTATATTTTAGGACACGAAGATTAGGCAAAAGGTACTTAATATCTGCAATAATAGGCAATTCCGCCGACCAGCGTTTTTACGCGAAAGTTTCATTCTTAAACTTTCAGGAGTATGGCCTCCTTGATACGGGAGCAAATATTTCATGTATTGGGGGGGAACTCGCGAAACAAAATTTGTCTCTTTTTACTAATTATCATAAATATTCTTCAAAAGTTAAAACCGCCGATGGTCAGTCTCAACCAGTAACTGGTTGGTTATCCGTCGAACTGGAGTTTAAAGGACAAAAAAGGTTGTTAAATCTTTTTATTATTCCTTCGATTACTCAAAGGCTAATTCTGGGCATTGATTTTTGGAATGCGTTTAACTTGATGCCTAATATAGTCGAATCGGTAGATATTATCGATAAATCTTTGCTATGTCATGTACCTCCTTTCGCTGTAAAGCAAATGTCGGAAATTGAATCCATGGATAGTAATAAGTCAAATTCAACGGTTGATAATTATCCGTTAACTCCTGGGCAACGGCATCAATTGGATGTGATTATAGCACTATTCCCAAATTTTGGGGAGCAAGGGCTGGGAAGAACAGGCCTTATAGCACATGAGATCGACATTGGAGAGTCTAAACCAATTAAACAGCGTTTCTATCCGGTTTCTCCAGCAGTAGAGACCATTATGTTTGCCGAGTTAGATAGGATGTTAGCACTGGGGGTAATTGAGCCTTCGCAATCAGCCTGGAGCTCTCCAATGCGGCTTGTCATTAAGCCAAATAAAGTGCGACTTTGTCTTGATGCCAGAAAATTAAACTCAGTCACAAAGAAGGATGCTTATCCCCTTCCATCAATCGAGGGGATTTTTGCCAGGCTCCCAAAGGCTAATATAATATCCAAATTGGATTTAAAAGATGCCTACTGGCAAATTGGGTTGACGGAAAATTCCAAGCCATTGACGGCATTCACTGTTCCCGGGCGACCTCTCTATCAGTTTGTCGTTATGCCTTTTGGGCTTTGTAATGCCCCACAAACTATGTGCCGCTTAATCGATGAAATCATACCCCCTGAACTGCGGAATTCAGTGTTTGGTTATTTGGATGACCTAATAATAGTTTCAGAAGATTTTGCAAGCCATTTGTCCTTATTAGTGCGTATATCTGAACAACTCCGAAGGGCCAACTTAACGTTGAACATTGCTAAAAGCAAATTTTGCGTAACTCAGGTCCAATACCTTGGTTACGTAATAGGCAATGGGGGCATTACGACAGATCCAACGAAAGTTAGCGCTATAGTTAACTGGCCCGTTCCCAAAACAATAAAACAGGTCAGAGGTTTCTTAGGACTAGCAGGATGGTACCGAAGGTTTGTTGATAATTTTTCTAGTGTAGTTTTCCCCATAACCGAGTTACTATCTACCAAGAAAAAATTTTGTTGGACCTCTGAAGCTCAGGAAGCTTTTGAAACGGTAAAGAAGTTGTTGACAACTGCTCCAGTTCTGATAAACCCCGACTTCTCTAAAAAGTTCTATGTCCATTGTGATGCTAGTGACACTGGCATTGGCGCAGTCCTGGTACAACTCGATGAAGAGGGGAATGAGAGGCCGGTGGCCTATATGAGTAAGAAATTAAACACTTCGCAGAGAAATTACAGTGTTACTGAGCGAGAGTGTTTAGCTGCCATAGAAGCCATTAAACGTTTTCGATGCTATCTAGAACTACACGAATTTGAAATAATCACGGATCATTCCAGTCTATTATGGCTCATGAAACAACCGGATCTTACAGGACGCCTTGCTCGGTGGGTGTTTAAGCTGCAGTCTTTTAAATTTAACATAACCCATAGAAAGGGCAAGGACAATATCGTCCCTGACGCTCTGTCGCGTAATAATTGTGATGAGATAGCAACATTATCTATTACACTTCCGGAATTGGATTTAGCTTCACCACATTTCTTAGACCCAGAATATGTAAATTTAAGGGAGAAATTCAATACTGAACAGGGCAAATACCCCGACATTAAAGTTTTAGATAATTATATTTATATTCGCACTGACCATTACAGTGGAGAGGAAGCCCAAGAGGAAACGTGCTGGAAGTTATGGATCCCATACCAATTGAGAATTGACCTGATAAAAAGAGCCCATGATGACCCCATTTCATCCCACGGCGGAATGGTAAAAACCCTTGAGTTAATACGGAGGCATTTTTATTGGCCTGGCTTGGTAAAAGACGTTAGGGAATATGTTAGAAAGTGTGATGTCTGTAAGTGTACAAAGGCACCAAACCGAACCTTAAAACCAGAAATGGGAAAACAAGCGCTGTCTACGCGGCCATTCCAACGGCTGTATATTGATTTGTTAGGACCCTATCCTAGGAGCAAGTCGGGTTTCATTGGTTTGCTAATTGTTTTAGACCATTTAACCAAATTTCATTGGTTGTTTCCAATGAAAAAATTCACGTCTAATATTATAATGGATTACTTACAAAACCAAATTTTTCACATTTACGGCGTACCTGAGACCATCATAAGCGATAATGGCTCGCAGTTTCGAGCAAACGACTTTAATGCATTTCTGACCAATTATGGGATAAATCATATATACACAGCGGTATATTCGCCACAAAGTAATGCATCAGAACGGGTAAACCGATCAGTTATCGCGGGCATTCGAGCTTATTTAAAACACGACCATAGATTATGGGATGAAAATTTGTCAAAAATTAGTTGTGCTTTACGTAATACGTTTCACCAGGCGATACAGTCTACTCCGTACCATGCACTGTTTGGAATAGATATGATAACGCACGGTAGTTCGTATGCTTTGTTAAGAAATGTTCAATTGCTAGATGAATCTTCTTACCATCTTTCAAGAGATGACAGTCTTAATGTAATACGCTTAAATTTACGGAAACACATTAAAAACGCATATGAGATAAATCGAAGACAGTATAACCTTCGTACCAGGCCACAAAGTTTTCAAAAGGGCCAAGAAATCTATCGTCGAAGTTTTGCCCAAAGCAACAGTGAACAGCGGTTTAATGCAAAATTATCTCCACTTTTTATTAAAAGTAAAATAAAGGAAAAGCTGGGAAAACATTATTACCTTATTGAGGATTTGCAAGGTAAGGTATTAGGTACTTATCATGCAAAGGATTTACGCCTATAGGCGTCTACTTCTATCTAATACTTTGATAAGATCAGAATTATTATATAGTTTTGTAAGGAATGGTTTGAAATGGATGGTTTTTGTTTTTTTTTCTTCTCTGTTTGTTTTGGTCGAATGATCTTGCTTGAGTTTTTTTTTTTTTTTGTATCGTGGTTGGCGGTGACTAACCGCTCGACTTTTATTATTTGTAGATTTAAGATTTGGTAAAAATGTTTTGTGGGTCACTTGTTCTTTCTATAAACATCTGCAAATTGGGCTTTATCAACATGTTTACAGCAAAGTCTCTCTGGCAACTTTATTGTAATTAAGCTTTTGTTAGGGAATGTGTATAAACAACTTACATACATATGAGTAACTTTAATTTATTGATTTTTGTAATCTGCATAGCTCGTACAGTAAACGGCAAACTGCATTCTTGTTTCTCCTTGTTAGAATTACTTTGCCTGAAAATTGAGCAAGAATATAAGGAAAGCTTACTTGAAAGTGAGCTAATTAAGCTATTAATAACTTTTATTAAAACCTGAAATATTTATGTCTTCACCCTCTCATATTCATGTAAAGTTTATACTGTAATATCATTGCCAAACCTAACAACTATCCTTCGATATTTTCACCATATGCTTTGCACGACTTTTGGTATCATTGAAACAAACTGCTGAGTTAATAGTTATACGTGTTTCGTTTTACATCTAATTTCGGCGAGGTTTCATTACACCAAAACGCCCTTAGATCTGCCATTTTGATTTGGACCATATTCATCAACGTATCTCGGAACTAAACATACATTTTAGAATAAAGATATACATATATAGTTCTACACATGGTGTAAAAGAACAGTGCCCGTATTACGCAAAAGGTTGGTAAAATACTTTACAATTAAAGAACATTTCTGAGGGAACGAAAATATAGTGATCCGAGTACATTTGATATTAAGGGTAAATATACATGATTTTTATGAAATCTGGAAGAGGAAAATATTCCTAAAACTACTTCATTCTGTACAGGCGTTTTTTCGTAACGAGCCAAATTCTTGACAGAGGTCACTTAAGGTCAAAAACTTACACAACACGTTGTCAGCTACATACGAGAGGAAGGCTGCATGTTCGAAACGTTTCCTACACTACGTGCAAGAGGGTCCCGTCCATTGAATCGCCCTTTAACTGGTGATAATTGTTTAGTTAGGGGTAGTTTTTGGGAAAAGTGTTGGTGTTTCCAAATGGAGCTACCTAACTCCGGCAACTTCGTTAATCGTGTCAATTGAAGTTTCTCTAAAACCTCTATGGTTTCCATAAAGTAGATCCTCCACATCTAACATAAAATCAATTCTCTAGGTAATGTAGGGGATCACATTACCTAGATCAATTTTTTTTTTTTTTTTTATTTTTCTTTGATTCTTTTTTTTTTATTAATTTTTTCGTAATTTATAATCACAAATTTTAAATGAAAACAAAAAAACAAAATATACATACATATGTACACAAATACATATGTTTGTATTAATAATAAATAAGCTTTGTAAGTTGGTGATTACCTTTTGTTTTTACCACTCTGGTAAATTACATACTTACCTACATACAAACTAACATTATAGTAGGTTTTATTGGAGTCCTAATTATTAATATTTAAATAACGAAAATATTGTTAGATGTGAGCATTGAGTCAAAAGTAAGCATATGAATACGATTAAATGATTGTTGAAATTTGATGTAATTATCTTAAACAGCCTATTGTCAGCATCATAATTACAACTACGTTCATGTCATCATAATCATCATTGAAATCAATCGCAACATTCTTCAATTAAAATTGGCAACATAAGTCGCAACATGTAACCGAGTTCTAGAAGGCCTTCCAGATCGTCGACAATCTGCATGTTTGGTGAGTCTGATTTTATAAACTTCTTTTATATTATTTTTAAATATATACAATAAGTATGTATGTGATGCCTGCGCGCAGCTTATTTTAATTAAAGAAAAGAAAAACAAATAAAAGTAACATGTTTCTGTTAGTTAAGATAATGTTTAAAAAATAGTATAATTAGATTAATCAAGTAATGTTGTGCATCATACATAGTTATTGTATATATCCTATATTGGTGTTGATACTTGTTTATTTAACTACATCAAATGATTTTTGTTTCTACGGGTATCCTAAAAATAGTTTTCGGTTTAATGCCAAATTACTTGGTCTCGCGACTGATTTATGCTGAATGCTCGCATTTTTTTTTTCCATTTTTTTTTTTTATTTTTTTTTAGTATTTGGTTAATTATAATTAATGTTCCTTAAAAGCTAGAAAATAGTTGAATATTTATAAGATCGATTCAATATGAAATAAAAATTAGATCGTAAAAAGATTCCTGTGAACTGAATTACCTTAATACGTAAATAAATGGATAAATTGCAATAATGATGAACTAATTTTGAGTGTTTTCAAGGGTTGATAATCAATTAGGTGTAGAGTATCTTGGGGTCCTAAATTAACACATTATCATTGGGACTTAGGTATTGGGAGGGTATAAGAAAGGCTCTTAAATTTCATCTAACAGAGCTACTTCAGGGTATAGTTTACAAAATATGTTTTGTTTTTATTTTTTTTTTGGTTTTTTTTTTATGGCTATACACGGGCTGTGTTGTTAAGTATAGTCATCCAGATTCATGTAGTATGCAATAATAAAAATAGGGAGTCTACAACAAATGTGTCTGTATAACAACAGGATATTGTTTCTGAGAGGACTGCACCCCCCCGCCCGACTGCTAGCTAGCTCAACAATGGCTCCCGTAGTCCTACTCATGGCAAGTTCTTCAGTAAGGTATAACTTCCTTATATAATAGTCGAAGGTTATTGCTTCGTGTTCATTACAACATACACACGCACAAATGTATTTATGCTTGAATCTCATATGAACTATATGCAAGTTCTTTAGATCTACACATTATATTGGAATATTTTTGTTGTCTGCTCTTGCATTAGTAGACATTGAACACAGATATTCTTATATAATGCTCAGAATTGAAACATCTTAAACGTGTGTACTCCTTCCCTCATCAAGACAATTTATTTAATGTTCAAATTACTCGCAAAGCAGGAGAACTGAAGTAAAAGCCAATAGTTAAGAAAAATCAAACGATGTAATGAAAATTTTGGTTAATAGAAACAAATCAACTGTTAACACACACAAAAAAGAGGAACTAGCAACAAATCAAAGAATAATCAAAAACACACTGCCTCATTAATACGTTTACATTAAGGCAGCAAATACAAAAATACAGGGAATTTTACATATCCAAGATAAACATTTGTTTTTATTTACACTGCCAAACCAACACATGCCTGTAATTTATACTTTGAGAATTAAAACAGTTACTCTAAAATATTGACAAGAATGGAAATATCTCAAAATTCTTAACGTATGAAGAAACAACTCCAAGTTAAAACAATTTATTACTAAAGGTGCATGTAGACTACATATTTTATACATCTGACTTGTCAACTTTTCAAGTCACATGTAATTGTGCATGTCTGTCAAAATTGCTGTTTTACAGAAGGTTTATAATATTCGGTCACAAACATACATGTAATTTGCTTCACACAGTGTCTTTTAAAATACCGCCTTGAAAATGTTTATTTACGCCGTAAAATAGTTTAGCGATCTTAACATATTTTTCTTTTAATTCAAAGATACCAATTTAGGATATTATAATGAAACTGTTTTTATATATATATTTACATAAATTCTATTCAATGGTGCGATGGTCATACATATCTCGGTATTTTAAAATATTAACTGCAGCCGGCTAATGATTCCATCAATAGTGGACGCCGCTGCCGGTTTCTTCTCGGCATATATTTCTGATGTCAGATGGTTTGTCAGAAGAAAATAGAGCACGCTCTAATTGAAGTTTTGTCTAATGACTTTGCATCTGACTTTTACAGAAGCAAACTTAAAAAGGTAACACACGACATGTATGTATTTTGCAGTGGGAAATTTGTTAACACAGTCATAGAGCAACATAGCGTTTACACTTGACAGTACTGTCATGAAATTTTTGAAATTGGTGTCAAAAACAGATGCTTACTGTCTTCGTGACAATGACGTTCAGACAGTAATTAAGGGAGTTAATTAAAAAAATACTGTCGAACGGGAAAGTTGCAGATAAACGTGTCTTATATGCACTGTATAGATTCAAAAAGAAAAAAAAAGTATTGAAAAGCGACTACATATACATATTGGGCGAACATATTTAATATAGACAAAATATAAAAAAATTAAAGCAGAATATATTTATTTAATTCTCACTTTTTTAAATTAATACATTTACTTTTGTGTGCACAACTTTAAATAACTGTCAGCAAATGTCAAATCAATTTCCAATTTTGCTGTCTACGAAATTTGCAGCACAGCAGACAATACAGTTAAGCTGGAGGTCCACACCACGCGTTACTCGCAGCATACGCAGCTCTCAAAAAAGTAGAATCTGTGTAGTTATACGTAGTAAGTAACATTCACAAATGCGTAGATGCCTTGAGACGAAAAGTAGGTTTACTTTGTACTTTTGTAAGCGTCACAAGCAGCGTTCAAACAAATCAGCTGATTTTGACAAAAAAAAAATTAAGTTTTACTTGTGCGGCTGCTGCATAAAAAGCGTTGCATGAAACTTGAAACGTAGAACGCAAGTAAGGTTATAAGAGCATGCGCGGCGTGGAGGCGAAAACGCGTGGTATGGACCTCCAGTTTTAAAGAAGGGTGCATGTATTCGTGAAAAAGTTTTCACATGCTGCTACTGTCATGACAGTACTGTCGAGTGTAAACGCTATGTAAGGATTTTTTCGCACTGTTTCAGTTCTATTCAATCTTCTATCACAGTTTAATTTCGTATGTTTTTTTTTTTTAAATAATTTCAACACTTTTAAAATCTATACGCAGCATAACGGTTTCGAATGAATTTAGTTTTAATGGGTAGAAAGAGTGTTATAAGTATGGAGAAATTAAATGCGAAAGATTCAAACAAAATCTATATATAAATCGGCATAGGAAAAAAGGGAAGAACTCTTTACTCCTCTGTATGGCAACCGATTTGAACAAAATATACACCATTTTAAAGGTATTTACTAGAGTTGTTAACCAATTAGGAATAATTCGATTAATAGATCAAACAAACCCAAACTCTTGTTCGAATAATTTTAAAACGGCGATTTTCGAATAACGAATAGATCGATTAATTGATGTCGATTAATCGAACAATTTTTTATTAAAAAATAAATTAAATAAAAGCTTAGAATTTGATTTATTCTCATACGTTTTAAGTGATTTTATACATAATGTAGGAAAGTTAAAAACTATTGTTGCTATAGCCCCGGTTGTAATTAATCTCAATGTTTAGTAAAGGCTAGATTACGCTATTATACTTTGTATTAATACATGTCAAAAACTCATGTAATATGACAAAGTGTAATTGTGTGAATGCAATGTGTCAGGAAAATGACAAGTATTACGAAAAAAGTTTGACATCCCATACGACTTCATCGTTTTTTGGAAAACGATTGGATCAAGGTTGCATTTTATTTCATATGTGAGTGTTTATACTTTGTTTGATTGTGTGAACACAAACTGTCATGTTAAATTAGAATTTTTGACAGTCTCAACAAAACTCATTGGATTTCTATCTCACAAAGTATTATGGAATACGGAAGACTTGTGAGATAGTGTAATCTAGCTTTAAGCAAAACCCGTGTTGAGTACTCATTGTATTTCAAAAATTTATTTTATGTTCTTATTAAACAAATCTTAACAAACAATTTAGCAGGTGAGTTGCAAAACTCGTTCGTTAGTTTGTGTTCAAACGGCTCTTGTCTTATTGACATGATTGCTTCTTTATTGGCGAGAGGGACGAGGGAAAAAGAAACGAGTACACAGATGCATGTACTGTCTTTACGTTTTGATTTATCATTCGTTGTTCAATTTTGTTATTGTTTTCAATATCAAAAAAGCACATGTCGTCAACATGGTATGAATCATTTGAACGCCAATTCATGTCCAAAGAAGAAAACGGGAAGAATCGTGTCAATAAGACATGAGCCGTATGAACTCAGACTTAAAAAATTAAAAATACGAGATGACAATTGTTTCTAACAGTTCTTTTGGCGCTTTATGAGAAGAAATATACTAACTGTATCAATACTAAAGAGATGCACAAGCACAAGAAATATTGCTTACAAGCAATTTCATTGAATTTAGATAGTGTGTGTTTATTACTCTCTCATTACAAAACACATACTTCCAAAAACAATTGTTTTGTTTTACGATCAAAATATAGAAGAATAGAACAAAACTGCACTAGAACAATGCTGAACTAAAATAAAGCTGAATTAGAACAAAGATGGAGTAGAACATTAAAACAGAAATAGAACATTCCAAGCATGTTTGAATGTTTTGATTGTAAACATATACCAAAGAGAATTGCAAAGTGAGAAACATTTTCGTTTTGTAATGAATATGAAAAAACTTAAAAAAGTTTATATGTAATATTAATGTTTATTTGCAAAAATTTATTGTTTATTATTTACATACATATAAAGGTACTTAGGTCTTATATTTAAATAAAATTAAGAAGAATTCATTATTTTCATAGATATAAAAAATAAAATCTAATGGTGTGTTTCACAATTTTTTGGGAAAATTGATAGCAACTAAATATTAATAATTATTTAACTAGAATTAGAAATATTGGTTAAATAAACGTTTAAAGTTTTATATAAAAATAAAACAAGACCTCAAGCTTGATAATTTAGTTATACATAATATAATAATAAAGGTCGACTAAAATAAAATATATGTACATTTAGGAAATAATTCAAAAATATCAATTTTTTTATTTTTTTTTTTAATGTTCTAGTGCACTCGATGCTTTTACTATAATTTACCGTTTCTTTATTTCATTGTCTGTTTTTGTGTTGATATTCTGTTTGTTTTGATAATACAAGCACTAACAAAGCAGAAGAGAAAAACTTTTCAAGTTATGCTTGTTTTGTTTTGGTGGAAGTAATGTGTTGTTATGTTTGTTTTGCTGTGTATGTTTACAGTGAAATAATATAATTGATAGTTGTGTGAAGTAGAACATAGAACATTAAGAATATTTTGCGCAGCCCTTTAATCAATACATGTCCTCTTCCTTGATTTTAGCACGGACATGCATTGAGGCAATCAGAATATTACGAGTTTTGCAACTCACCTTCTCAGTTGTATCCGCTGTTTTATTTTTAAATCAAACGTTAAAAAATTTTCAAGAAAAGGGATTTTTCAATTTCGGGTGAAAAATTTAGAAATAAACAAAAAGCTTAAAAATAAAAATACATTAAAGCCCGTTTTCACAACTTACCGATAGCTAAAGGTAGGATCTTATCGGCCGTATAAAAAGTGTTCCATTATTACAACTTTACTTCAACCTACCAGGTAAGATGAACCTTACTTTACCTTGTCGCTCACTTTTGGTCAAAGTTAAGTTTTAATAATGGAACACTTTTTTTAAGGGCGGTTAAAGTCTACTTTTAGCTATAGGTAAGTTGTGAATAGGGGTCTAAGAGAGACAGGGGCTGTTCTATAGAAGAAATTGTAGACAGAAGTTTGCCTGAAGATGGTAGGTCTGCCAACGCCTTTCGAAAATCCAGCGTAATATCGTAAGGGTTTTACGATGCCTTAAAGTAATACAACGATATGCAGTTAAGATGAACAATTTTATGAATAAAAAAAGAATTCATAGCGGATGGAATGGAAGATTTTCTATAGTAATTTTCTTGTAAAAATAGTTTTTTTATTCGTTATTCTCATCGATCAATCGAATAATTATTAGATTTAATTGTTTGATCGAGCGATGACATCATTTTTGAAAAGCGAATCGCGTATCGCTCTTCCTTGTTTCCAGAAATATATTTTAGTCGATGTCCCCGTTTTTTTAATAACTTTTTGTTAAATAACATAAAGTTGCCAAATCAAATAATTAATAATTGTTCGCGGTTTTATTTGCAATTTTTTTTTATTACTATTTTTCCAATACAGATTATTACAGTTATTTGCTTTAAGTACAATTATTTTAGATTTCCATGTTTTTTTGTTATTTCCTTTTTCCTTTTTGTCAGTTACATCTGCTACTTTTTCATGTTTTTTTTTGGAAGCTTCAAAAGCAGTATTTTTTTATAATATAAAAGGATTTGTGAAATTAAATAACAAGAAAAGTTTAAAAAAATATAGAAAATCTCACACTACTGGCGGATGAATTTGTTAGTCATGAAAGAAAAGTTTTATTTTAATAACGCTATAATATTATTATTTAAATTCAAATATTTGAAATCGTATTATGAAAAAGATAATTTGCATAAGAAATAAGATATCGTTTTGTTAACTTCGATGGTAATAATTCGCTAAGTTCTATTTTTTTGGGAAAGAGAATTTTGAAAGAAGTAAAGAAGGTTAAGTTTTAACACATGACAAACTCTGTGTTTAAATTATAAAAATATCTTATATGGTCGGCTTAATATGCAAACCTGCAAAATTTTACAGGAGAGACAAGAAACTTTTTACATTTCATAAGTGCAGCTTGAAAGTGAAACAAAAATATAGTTGGTTTAACACACTTCAAGCCTCAAATAGACGAGGCGTATCGTTCTCTCTAGTTGGCTTGCATATTAAGCCGACAATATGATAAATTTTAATTATTCAATTAATAAACTGTTTTTATTCAATAGATATTTCTTAAGAAGGAAAAAAACAGCAGGTGTATTTGACGCCAAAACAAACCTGTTTTATTTGTTGTATGTTTTTATTCGTATAGCATTTGCAAGCTTTTCTTTCGAGACCCTCTAATTGGTAAATTGGTTAATCTCAACATCTTGTTAATATAAATCTGCTCCAAATAAAACTTGACTCCGTTCCAAGTAGGTTCGAAGGGACGGGAAAAAATATTTTACTACAATACGATGCCAAAATTTAATCATTAATTAAAATATTAGACGATTATGTTGCCGAAGACGGAATGCCTTTTAAGACCTTTAGACCGCATTTAGATCTATGCAATTAACGCCGAGTTTTTTTTCTATTTTCTTTTAAAGTAGTTGCTACGAAACTTTTTTCACATTTACATTTACATTTTTTTCAAGCATTTTTTCAACCCCGTTTTCTTCCCTAGTCCTCTTGCTAACAAACAAAAAGTGGCATGTGAAAGTTGCGGCAAGCTGCGGCGTTAATTGCATAATGTAAATATGGTCTAAGTAGATCTAGCATATTTTCATGCTAAAAACTACAAAAGTTCGGCTGAATCAACGAAAATTCAGCGGTTTTATTTATTAAAACATTAAGAATTAAAAAAACCAAATTAAAGAAATCAAGCAAGAAATGGAACCGATGAATGGCCAGATATTTCATACAAAAAATATGTTCATATTACTTTTCGTTTCTTTAATGCTGAAATTAATTTAATATAAAATTGAGAGAATATCTCAAATAATATATTTTTATTCCTATAACTTTTAAAACCAAAGTTCTTTAAAATATTCTAAATCATATCTATGTATTTTGTTGATTACTTATCTTTGTGAATTTTTCGCTTTTATTCAAACGAACAACTTTTAATTTCGTAAACTAATTTGATTTTTGAGTTTTTTGTTTATTCGAAAGAAAACCGGTTAACCGGTTATTTTTTAAATGTTTAACCGAACCCCAGTTTTTTAATATGGCAACTTTTCGGTATATTCGAAAACTGGCATTTGAAAAAGGTCGAATAATCGATCTCCCTACTCTGGACTCATAACTTATTTATTGGTCACGATTTAATAAACGACTAAGAAAATGCAATCAATGTTCCGTGCCGTTTATAACTGCCCGTCTATAGCAGAGATAAATGTTGCGACATATATTGCAGTAAATGCCAAAATTATGCTGTCTTTTATGTAGACTGCACTTTTTTGTACATATTCATTGCCCGCAATTTATGTTGCAATAATTGCAAGTCAATTTTCGTTCACAATTATTGCGAACATAAAACCTCAGAATTTGGTTGTCAATTGAAAAGTAGAAGCAAAAAGAAAAAAATGAAGCAATGTGAAGTGTGGGAAAGTAATTAACTGCCAGGCCCACAATGTCGACAAGAACATTTCTTTCGCATATTTATGTTGAAAACAATAATAAAAAGCTAAAATTTGTTTTTGTCTTCAATATACATAAATATACGAAAGAAGTGTTATTGTCAACATCGTGAGCCAGGAAGTAAGTTTGTTAAATGGTAGCAAATTATAATTAAAGGAAAAGGATTAAATAATTAAAAATAAACACTAAAATAATTTCTTTTAAATAAACGCTAAAATAAAATTGCAAAAATTATTTTTGTCAATATAATTTTTATCCTCTTCGATCTTTATTACTTATAAAAAAATATTAATTATCAAAGTAATTTTCCGGGAAAACAAAATTTTAATTTACAAGATTTTGTTTGTCGTGCTTAATTCCCAATTTTTATTCTTGATAAAAACACTAAAATTTGTTGTTGAAATCTTTAGATGAAGTTTCCTGACGATCTGGCCCAAGTAACCAGTGAAATGCGCATAGGAATAGCTTATTCCTTCAACAATAAATATCAGTAGTTTATCAAGAATAAAAATTTGGAATTAAGCACTACAAACAAAATCTTGTAAATTAAAATTTGTAGTTTAATAAAAAGACCTCAAATAAAAGCAAATTAATATACATTTAAATAATAAAGTCGAATAAGAAAGAATTTATTTTAATAAAATTAATTTTTGCAAGATGTCGTCAGTTTTTACACTGCCCTTTCTTTCTTAATTTTTTTCAAATTATGAGTTAACACAAATACGTTTTCCCATGCCTTTAACTAGCTGAGCAATAAGAAATATTGCTCGGTTATTCTGCCGACGTTATAGCCAAGTTACTGAGATATTTATCTTTGGTGTAGACCTGGGGTAATCCCCTTTTGCTTAACATATTTTCAATGGAGCGTATACTAAAGAAATCTAATTTATTTGAATATAAAGCATACGCCTACAGAACAACTGTTTGCTTCTTGTAAAATTAAATATTACGTATACGCCTGAGTTGTACAAAATATTTACACAGATTCAATTTAACCATTTTATATCCTTCACCACAGGTGTTAAGGCTTGCAAATTCTTCAATATTGATCTAAGATAATAAATTATACGTAAAAGTTGGTGTCAAAAATCAAATTTTACTGGGGAAGGTTTTTGTTTAAAAGCTTTTGTTCAGCTTTAGGCATTACCATGAAATCGTGTACGTAAAAACTGTAACTTTTAAACTTTGCATTAAGTTTTTTTTATATATTGTTTACGACTTTGGTGTTGTTATGCTGGCTGGCTAATAATTTATGTTCACACGGTTTCACCTTAATAGTTTTATTGAATTAGACCTTCCTCTGGTAATTTTTGTGTTTTTTATACCCTCCACCACAATAAGTTGTGAAGAGGGTATACTAAGTTCGTCATTCCGTGTGAAACTTTTTTATTATTCATCTCAGACCCCATAAAGTGTATATATTCTGGGTCATTGAGTGATTCTAAGTTGATTTAGCCATGTCCGTCTGTCTGTCCGTCTGTTTAAAACTAGCTCACTTTCTTACAACTCAAAAGAAATAAACAAACTTGGTGCCAAATTGCTTGTAGTTATCCTAAGCAGTTTGGGATTGAAATTCAGCAAAATCGGTTCAGTAGGATCAGAGCTATGAAGCAAAATGTGGAACCTCCACCTAAAAAAATTGATAATTTTGTTACAAAAAATAACATAAATGGTGGAACAAGGCACGGAATGAGATAAGATTTCGCACAAATTTGTTTTATTCGACTGGAAATCACGCTGTTTAATTTCGTAAAGATCCGTCCATAATTTACCCTTAGCCCCATATAAACACTACTCCCGAAAAAACAGTTTAGTACGCATAAAACCGTAAAAAATAACGCTATCGTAACAAAATTTGGTACGTAACAGTTTTTTAGGACTAGAAATAACACTGTGAAATTTCGTGACGATCGGTCCATAATTTACTTTAGGCCCCATATAAACCCTATTACCGGAAAACAGTTTAGTTCGCCTAAAACCATAAATTATAATGCTATCATGACAAATTTTGGCTCGTCACAGTTAAATAGGACTAGAAATAACACTGTGAAATTTCGTGACGATCGGTATATAATTTACCCTAGGCCCCATATAAACCCTACTCCCGGAGAACAGTTTAGTGCGCCTTAATTAACAATGCTATCATAATAGAAATTGGTACGTCATAGTTTTGTAGGACCAGAAATGACACTGTGAAATTTCGTGAAGATCGGCCCATGATTATAAAACACACTCTGGTAAAATAATAAAATACGCCTTAAACCGTAGCAGATATAGATTTTGCTGTAAACTTTCTCCCAGCTTAGCTTAATATGGCCAACAAAACATGTTATGCAACTTTGTGATATACGGTCCATAACTTACCTTAGATCCTATTTTTACAGCCTTCTGAAATTCACTGCAAACGCTAAAACTAATTGCTCCGCTGTATTTTTTAATACCAGAAACCACTCATGATATTTTACTCAAGCTAGTTAAAATTGCTATAAAAAAAATAGCATTAAACGTTCTGACTGTCGGTCAATAATTTAATATAAGTTTAAACCGAAACCAATTTTAATGCAGATTTCTGTTTTTATAAAGATTTTAATTATATTTTTAATATTTTTAATTAGGCTTAAGTTCATCAAATTTAATTTTCATTAAATTATTTTTATGAAGAAAGGAATTTTACAACATGAAAATTAATTAAAATTTACTGATAATTTTTCATTCTTGACTCAATCTGGGCTCGAACCCAGGCGTTTTTACGGACAGGTTACCCTGACATGTTTCGATTGCAACCACTCAATCTCCTCAGAGGGCTTGCCGTTTAACACTTGCAGCCATCGACGACTGCTGACGTCAATAGTCAAACATCAATCCTTAAACCAAATTGTATTTAACCTTTGGTAGAAAAAGAATGACAAAAAATTAAAAAACAAAAACAAAAATATGTACTTTGAACTTCAAGAAGAATTCTTGACAAAAGTACGAAAAAACAGAAGTAAAAGGAAGAACATGTAGAATAAATTAAAATAGATAATCATTCAAAGCAAATTTCGATCTACCAAATGTTAAAATACAATTTGGTTTAAGGATTGATGTTTGACTAGTGACGTCAGCAGTCGTCGATGGCTGCGAGTGTAAGACGGCAAATCCATCTGAGGAGATCGAGTGGTTGCGATCGAAACATGTCATGGTAACCTGCCGGCCAGGGTTCGAGCCCGAGCCACGTCAAGAATGAAAGATTATCAATAACAATTTTAATTAATTTTCATGTTGTAAAATTCCTTTCTTCATAAAAATAATTTAATGAAAATTAAATTTCATGAACTTAAGCCTAATTAAAAATATTAAAAAAATTTGGATTAAAAACCATAAATAGTTCAGCAAAATAACCACAATACTAATTATTGTTAAAGCTAAGGCACGAGCTCTATGTTTGCATTTGTCCTTCAAGTTGTGCTGAAAAGGTCAACAAGAAAAAGAATGACAAAAAATTAAAAAACAAAAACAAAAATATGTACTTTGAACTTCAAGAAGAATTCTTGACAAAAGTACGAAAAAACAGAAGTAAAAGGAAGAACATGTAGAATAAATTAAAATAGATAATCATTCAAAGCAAATTTCGATCTACCAAAGGTTAAATACAATTTGGTTTAAGGATTGATGTTTGACTATTGACGTCAGCAGTCGTCGATGGCTGCAAGTGTTAAACGGCAAGCCCTCTGAGGAGATTGAGTGGTTGCAATCGAAACATGTCAGGGTAACCTGTCCGTAAAAACGCCTGGGTTCGAGCCCAGATTGAGTCAAGAATGAAAAATTATCAGTAAATTTTAATTAATTTTCATGTTGTAAAATTCCTTTCTTCATAAAAATAATTTAATGAAAATTAAATTTGATGAACTTAAGCCTAATTAAAAATATTAAAAATTTGGATTAAACACCATAAATAGTTCAACAAAATAACCACAATACTAATTATTGTTAAAGCTAAGGCACGAGCTCTATGTTTGCATTTGTCCTTCAAGTTGTGCTGAAAAGGTCAACAAGAAAAAGAATGACAAAAAATTAAAAAACAAAAACAAAAATATGTACTTTGAACTTCAAGAAGAATTCTTGACAAAAGTACGAAAAAACAGAAGTAAAAGGAAGAACATGTAGAATAAATTAAAATAGATAATCATTCAAAGCAAATTTCGATCTACCAAAGGTTAAATACAATTTGGTTTAAGGATTGATGTTTGACTATTGACGTCAGCAGTCGTCGATGGCTGCAAGTGTTAAACGGCAAGCCCTCTGAGGAGATTGAGTGGTTGCAATCGAAACATGTCAGGGTAACCTGTCCGTAAAAACGCCTGGGTTCGAGCCCAGATTGAGTCAAGAATGAAAAATTATCAGTAAATTTTAATTAATTTTCATGTTGTAAAATTCCTTTCTTCATAAAAATAATTTAATGAAAATTAAATTTGATGAACTTAAGCCTAATTAAAAATATTAAAAATTTGGATTAAAAACCATAAATAGTTCAACAAAATAACCACAATACTAATGATTTTAATTATAAATAGACATCACACAGATATTACTCCTAAACCATTCGAACTGTCGATGGAGGGTATCAAAGATTCGGCATAGCCGAATATAGCACTCTAACTTGTTTATTTTAAAAACATTATTTTTTCAAAAATGGTGACATTTATGTTTGATGGTAGATGTTAGATGTGAGCAATGTAAACGAGTGTTTCACATTTTATACATCTTTGATGGTAGATGTTAGATGTTGATCAGTGTAAAAAGCCTATTAGAGAGAAACTGATAATGCCATTTCATCTAATAATCTGAAAATCGATAAATTTCAAATAGGAGATTCGTATTTTGAGGTAGCGATATATATGTATATGAAAATCATTTAAATTTGAAATCTAGTTTTATTAAAAGGTCTTTTTTAATAAAAAAAAATACTTAATCTTAATTAAAAACATTTACAGTTCAACAATTTCGAAGGTAAACTTTCGTATAGAATTGTATATGAAAACTATTTTAAAAACTGAGTGGTTTTCATAGAAATTTCCTATGCGAACGTTAACATTCAAATTTGTTGAACAGGCAGTTAAACGACACATTCGTATATTTACCAGGCTTCTTTTTAATTTTTATTTCATTACTAAAATACAACTTCATATATTATAGGTTTGTGCATATGTATGAGTTTAAGACCCAAAAAATGTTAAAGGAAATGTTTTTAGAAAAGTAACAAACTGCTTAACAAAAAAAGCCAAAGAAAAATTGTAACAAGGATTAAAGCTTGAAGTTCTAGTTCAGTTGTAATTCAGTTCAGTTTTCTTTGTATTCAGAAACATTTAAGAAAAAACAATTAACATTCTCTTAATCTTCGTTATCTACCTTCCGCACAAATAGCTTTTAATCCATAAATTCTCTGTAAAAGTTCCATTTTAAATCCATTTCCGGCAACTGGTCTATGAAGACATGTATTTTCTTTATTAATAAGTATTTTTATATTAAACATTTCCTTTTATTTCTTTTAACTTCTTTTTTTTTGCTTATGTACGCAACATTTTGAAAGACACACACATACACACCCAAACTTCTTGTTCGCAAACTTTCTGTATCGCATGCAAACACTCCAATTTACATAAAAATATTTAATATTCTGCCCAGCACAAACACATGCATTCTATTACTATCATCAGAGTTGATGACAGAGCTGCCAGATAAATTCGAAAAAAATCGTTAATTTCACAGAAAAAATTAAAAATTGTCTCTAATCACCAAATTTGTTCCAAATTCATATAATCAAGCAACCCATTTGTTCATTTTGCACCTATTACCAAAATGATTATATTGATTACTAAAAATTGTAAGAATTTAATATTTTGAATATTTTTTTCTCAATAAATAATATTTTTAAATTTAATTTAAAAAATGTTAAAATAAACTTTGCCGTTTCAAACAATGTGTTGATTGATTTCGACAATATCCAACAACAATTTCACAAGTTTGAATTATTTTGCTTTAAACGAAATAATTTTTTGTTATTTAATTAATTTTTTATTTCAAAATTTATTTAAAAACAACTAAAATGTTAATTAAATTAAAATTATATTTTTAATTTTCATTCAACAAAAAAAATAATTGATTCAATTACCACATTAATTAAATTTAAATACTTTTTAAATAATTTTTTTGATTGATAAAAAACAACTAATAATTTTTTCTGTGTTGTCTTTCTCGTTTTAGAAAATTGTCAAAAAATTCGCACAACTCTTTAAATTATTTGTTGATTTTTTTTTTAATCATAATTAATTATGTCTATAAATTTTTTAAATAATAAATAAATAAAAACACAACAATTCAAGTGCACTCAGATCAAAGCAAAATAAATTATAATACATTTGTATTCCTTTTCTTCTTGGTTTTATCATTTGATATTCGGAAATAACTGATCGTATGATTCTATGTCTATATGTACTAGTGCTGGGACACTATCGATATTTTCTACTATCGATATTTATCGATAGTAATGATTTCACTATCGACAAAATGTTTGTACTCAATTAGAAAAACGTTAACTAGTTTTTTTATCAGGCTACAGTTCGTTGTTTTTATCACTTTATTGAACCTATGAGACGCATGTATGTAAGCACGTTTTTTAGATGACACTTTTTAAAATTTGTGATGCTGACAAGAACCTTTCTGAAGAAACCAAGGTAACAGGGACTATAAGATATTTTATTGCAACTTTAGATAATTTTCTAACTTGGATGTGATTCTCAACCCAAAAGGTAATCAATCTAGCGGACTTTTCCTCTAATGGTCGTTCATTGTTTTATCATATGCTCACAAGGGGTTTAAGTGCCTTCTTCTAAAAATGAGTTTACATATGTGATTATAGCTGAAGTTCGGAGAAGTTGTTCAGATCACAAGAGGTGAATGTAGAATTCTCATCCAGACGGTAGATATGGTGAACAATTCAAGCACTTGACATTAAAATACCTTGGAGCACAAGCGAATTAACCGGTTTTGTCTCATTATGAAACATAAGTCACTTGAACTCCTTGTGCTTTAATTTCAGTACCTATGTAAACATATAAAAATTTCGGCGTAAAGGCCTTAAGTTAGTAGTAAAAAGCACAGCTAAGCAATCCATACAACCTGCCATTCATGTTGTTTGTATTCATTGCTGTAATTCTGCGCGAATTAATAAGAGCAAGTAAAAACTTGCGGCAAAAAACTGTGTGCGTATAGCTGCTGTAACATGTCTTCATAGCTGTATGTTTTCTATCGATATTTTATTATTATCGATTGTTTCTCAGCACTAATATGTACTATGCACATTATACCGTACCGTGCCTCAAAAAAATCCCTCTACAAATCCTAATATAAGTATTTTTTTTTTTTTTTTTTTTTTTTTGTTTGCCAAACGCAGGTGTTGAATTTTTAAATTATAAACTGACGGATGTCTTGAAATCACAGTGACCAGAAATGTTTCCTGCAGCCATATTCTTTAATTCGCTTAGCTAAAGCTAAATATCGATCGCTAAAATGCCTTTGAGAATACGAAATTTAAAAATGTTAGCGATGAAATTAAAAGCTAAAATTGCGGGGAATTAAATTGTTATGTATTGCATTGCATTCGTAGCCAAAAATCGCTAAATCAACTTTATAGATTTTTAGGGATAGAGATTAAGCTTTAGCGAACTACAGAATACGGCACTGGTACCACAAAAACCAGTTTATCCTATTTATAGAGCCCTCAGCTAGTACGATTCTTGCGCGAAATGTCTTTTAAAAAGGTTGTCTTTGCATAAGCTGTACTTTTCTAATAGAAAGATTCTTTCTACACGTTGTTCTTCGTCTTGTTTTTTTACCCTTCTTCACAGAAGGATAGAAGAAAGATACTTTTTTTGACTTACCCAAGGTCACGGGAATGAAGATTCCCACTTCTAGGGCTGATTTCTGATGTACGAAAGTTCGATCTTTGACGATGCCCTCTCTCTAGGTGATATTGCTAGTCAACGGATACTGCTAGCTTATTTTAAAAGAACCGGAGGTAACATAGCTCCAGCTCCTAAACAAGGGGCGAGTGTATTATTTTACTTGATTATACACTCAAATTTGTATCTGTGTTTGATAATGCCTCCCGCACACGGAAGCGGTTGGTTAACGCATTGTTTGTCACCCAAGTGGATAAAATCCACCATGAGATAAGGCCAACACAGCAGGTGCTCATGCTGTCATTTTAAACTTAGCAAGAGCTTGGTCAGTTTAAACAATGATAAAGATGAGTTTGCTTGCAAGTCAGCTGGGAAAGAGGTTATCTAGAAGTGCCACACTTTTAAAAGTTTGCACAGTTGCGTTTGGTAATACAGACGTGACATTGTTGCACTGCAAAGCAACATGTATTTAGGAAGGCAGCCGCTCTTTGCTAACTTTGAAACAAACAATCGTCAAAATTATGATTAATCGTAAAAGTTGGCATCCGTGGTTGATGAAAATGTTATTTAAAATAATAACAATAACTATTGTGTTTGCACATATGTTAGTGTGTGTTTGTGTCAGTAAGAGAGTACGTTTTAAAGATGTGACAATTACTTGCTGTGTGTACGTGTTGCAATTGTATGTTTCAAGTCATGTGTATACACTTTTCTACAATTCTATACATACATATGTACATGACTTTTTGTCGCATAAATATACTTTTATATGTTTTGTTAAATTTTTATTTTTGGTGCAATGCAAATGAAAGCAGTTTCTTTTTTTGCTTCTCTCAAATGTAGTAATTTGCTGGAAAAAGTTGGTTTTTTCAAACGTGACCTACAGGCAAAAAAATATATTTATAAGACAAATAATTTAAATAGTTTTTTAATGTTTTGTGTTATTCATGCCTTGTACATATATTGAGACTTAAACATTGTGTGCTGACATTGTATTATACAGGGTGGCGCATAAGAAACTTAATGATGTAATAAGTCAATAATTTTTTGTTTAGGTTTTTTTTATACCCTTCACCGAAGGTAGAAAGGGTATATATAACTTCGTCATTCCGTTTGTAATTTCTGCAATATTGATCCCACACCCTATAAAATATATATCTTTTGGGTCCATATGAAAAGCGAAGTTCAAAACCGGTTGTCCGTCTGTCCGTCTGTCTGTTGAAATGGGTTTTCCGAAGCCCCCAGATATGATGGGGACTTGGTTGGGGTATCTTTATGTCAGGTATTCTTATTATAATTTTGCTATTGAAATTCAGCCAGATCGGTCCACAAATGGCTGAGTTATGAACAAAAAACCACGACTACATCTAATTTTTTCCAAAAATCCCTTGTGGTTGTTGTATTTTTATTACTTTTTGCTGTATATCTGGGGAACGGCAAAAGCCAAAGTTTCCAAATTAGGTACACACATTAAGGTTGCCAATACACACCATCCTACAAAATGTGGGCGGGATTGAAGCAGTGGGCGTGGTACCTCCCGTACAAAACAAATTAAAAATTGTATAAAAACCTAAATTTTAGGGCTGCCATATGTCTTATGGATATGACTTGTATACCAAAATATCGGAAATTTTCAGAAGAACGTATCGGAAAATCGGTTCAGATACAAAAAAGTTATGACAAAAATTAAATTAAATACCCACTTTCGGGAATCATAGATCTCCCCGAGTCCAAGCTTTATAAATCAAGTAAAATTTCTTCTCAAACACGTCGGTATATAAATCTGTCAAATCGATTAAAAAATGGCTGAGTTACAACCGAAATACTGGATCCCCAAAAATTACTCTTTTTATAATTAACTTTGTTAAAATATATGTATACAAGTATGTATAAATGTTTATATATAAATATAGCTTAAGTAACACGTCGGTATATAAAAATATCAAATCGATTAGACAATGGGTAATTTATGAGTAAAATACTAAAATGGGCTAAAAAACATCAAAGGTTTTATAAAAACCTAAATTTTAGGGCTACCATATGTCCTACGGATATGACTTATATACCAAAATATCGGAAATGAGTTATAACCGAAATACTGGGGTCTAACCACCGCACACGATATCGAGCAAAATTGATCGAAATTATTTATTTTGGCATCTTTTAACTCGATATCGAATGAAATGTATTGAATTTGAAATAATAGCATTCGACATCGAGTAACTCGACATTACATTTATCGAGTTTTCATTCGATACGCCAGTGTCTATCGTATGCAAAAAAATTCAATAGTTTATTCGATACGACAGTATAGAATGCGGTGATTAGACCCCTGAATTCCCAAAAATTACTCTTTTTATACCCTTCACCGAAGGTAAAAAAGATTTCTACAATATTGATCCTACACCCTATAAAGTATATATATTCTGGGTCCTTATGAAGAGCGAAGTTCAAAACCGGTTGTCTTTTATTTAAAAAAAATATTTACCAGTTTTATTTAGTTTTTGTCTAGTTGCTCTGTATTCTGCTCGCACAATGGTGAAGGGTATATAAGATTCGGCACAGCCGAATATAGCACTCTTACTTGTTCAGTATTAACTTTGAAAAACTTTGGAAATTTATGATGGAAAGACTCTGCACAAAACAAAGAGCTAAAGTTATTTAACTTTATTTTGAAAGACATCATTGAATTCATCAGACACAAAGTTCATATCGAATAATTAGTGAAGAGGCTCACTTTGATCTCAATGGTCCCCTCAAAGAAAATATCTTAGTGCGGTAGAGAATATCTTCAGAAAATATCATTGAACCTTGTTTTTTTTTAAACGACTAACAATTTGCGGTTAATGTGAATGCCATTCAATACGCGCAATGTTAAAAATATCTTAAAGCCTGAGGTAGAGAACAATCCAGAATTGTGGTTCCAAAAAGACTGAGCCACAGCTGGTCCAAATATAGCTCTTGTTTTGCCAATCACAACGCTACTTATGAGCCACCCTTTATGTATATTTTTTGATAATTGTGAATGTGAAAGTCCTGTTCTAGTTCTGTTCTACCGTATTTAACGCTTTTTTGTAACCCGGTTATAAGCATTTTACGCTTATGTGCATCCAAACTTGTGTACTTACAGTTTCATATTTAAAATGGCCGAAATTGTTTTGTAAATATGCATTTGCTTATTGCATATCCCGCATTTATGCATCATATAATACGATTTTAATAAATTAAATTGCATTGAAAAATTCTCTTAAAGGCATTGATTCAAACCTGAGTCCTTTGCAATAAAAAACGGACAAATATTATTTCATCTAAATTAAATTTGCTAAGTTTTGATCAAATATTGAATTTGTTTATGCACTTTTGATGCAAGTCCAATAGTTTTCTTAATGATGCTGTTGAAATTAAGCGAGTTTTCTTTATAGCACTAATATGCATATTAGCGAGTTTTCATTAATGCATTTCTCGGTTAAAAGCACAAAAGAAGGCAAATTATGAAATTCTTTTTTTTAAGCGATAAATACTGTAGCTCCATTCTTGTACTTGTACTGTAGTGTTGTGTTATAGTTTAATTCTAGTTCTGTTCTACTTCTTTTCTAGTTCTGTTCTAGTTCTACAATGAAGAAAACCAAAAATGTGAATCCTGCAGATAAGCCGAATTGCTTCGCAGGGTTAGATTAATACATCAATTAAAATATATTTATTCGAGTTTTTCTCTAGTTCTGTTAAAGTTTCAGTTCTAGTTCTATTTATTTCTGTTCAGGCTATATTTTCCAGTTCTCTTCTAGTTGTATTCTTGATCAGTTTTAGTTTCCTTCTGGTTCTGCTCAAGGTTTCATCTGGCTCTGTACTTAATAGCTCTGAAAATATCTTTTTGCACGAATTTACATTAAACATTCTCTAAAAGTTTTTAGTCATTTCTTACAAGTTCGTCCACACAACTTATTCCTGAGCGCCAAGGGGAATTATTTTTATGCACAAAGCTTAATTCAATTGTGCTTTAAATGATTTTATTCTTGTAATGTTACATAAGACTGTCAATTAGCCTAGTGAATACCAGCCAACATGTAGTAAGAATTGCAGAATTAAAAATCAAATTTATTAAAGACGCTTATGTTTGCTTTATTGAGCAAATTATGTGTTAAAATAACTGTCATTTTTGTTCTGGAAATTTGAAACCACATCAAAAACGATGAAAAATAAAAAATAAATCTTAAAAAATATTACATCCCTTCGTTAGGCATTCAAAAATAAATTGGTACAAAAATGTTTCTTTTTTCTTAGGAACCAACTGCAAAAGTACATAAATAAGAATGTAAAATAAATAAAAGTTGTTGCGAACTCAAAACAAATTAATTCACATGAATAACATCAAATAAGATCTATTGACTTAAAAATTCTATGAAAACATATTTAAAGCTATAAAAGGAATTTCTTTTTTTTTATGGAAAAATTTAAGAAGTACTTAAAAGTGCGATACCATATAGTTTTAAATGAATGTCTGCAAGTATTTTTTTAAAAGTTCAAGTCTTAAATTTCCAAAAAGCGGATGCTTAATTTTCCAGGAAGCAACTACAAAAGCAAAATACACATGATTTTAAATTCAAATGATTTTTTTTAATACAAGCGAATTAAAGCATAATCACGTCTCATTTTTATTTAACCTTTAAGCACTCACATTTTAAACGTTAACTTATTTTCTAATGTTGGCGGTCATTGCTAAAGACGTATAAACTATTGCGCCAGTAATAGAACTAAAAATTAAACGTAATAAAACCATTTATAGTCATTACAATCACCACAAATACATAACTACATATAACACTCTGCAACAATTTCGCAAAAAAATCACACATTGACAAATTGATAGTGCCCGACCGAACGCACTTTTTAAGACCGAACTTCGGTAAATTTTGACAAGTTCGGCCGAACCCGTACCCGAACTTTTTGTTAATAAATCTGAACAATTGTACTTTTTTTAATGTATTTTTTTAAAACAAAATTAAATTTCGGGAAATTATTACATTTTCACTTTTGGAAGGATGCAACATGAAAAGATGAATTGCACTTTATGGTAGTCAAAACTATTTTATAGTTAAAAAATAATTAGTAATTGCTTTAAAGACAAAAAATAAAAAATAAATTTCAAGTTTAATGCAGTATACATTAGGGCTATAACTTTTTCACACTTTTTGCGAAAATCAAAATCGGCATCGTATAGTCGTGTATAACATTAAAAGTTATTAATAAAAAATATGATAATTCGTATGTGGAATAACCTTCCTGCAGAAGTCTTCCCTCTTACTTACAACATGATTAAGTTCAAATCGAATGTTCACAAACACTACTCCCTCTTTCCTCCTTCCCACAACCTATTTTCCTAATTCCAACACAATGCAATGCATTAGTAGGGGTCATCCCCTGAGTGCTGGTACTAACAGTAAAAAAAAAAAAAAAAAATTCGGATTTATAAAAAAGTTCATGCATGGATCGGGAATTTTTAAAAATATACACCTGATATTTTGGAATTTATCCACTGCTTTAGATTTAAAAAATTTCCTATGGCTTACAATTCATCGCGGTTAAAAATTTCTTTGAATGTTTTAGAAATTTACTTCCCTGCGTGAGTTTTTTTTTTTGGCAAAACGACGGGAGACAAGTGTTTTCATTACTTAAACATTATTGACCACTCTGTCGTACTATGCCAATAATTTGGTTATAGCCCTAGTATACATATTAGTACTCAAACCTCTACATTGTATTTTTTGAATTTGTTGGGGTGTATTTTCTCTAAGTGGCGTTTAATATTGGCGGTAGTTTGTTTGCTTGGCAATGAACTCCTCATTGACATTTGTTTGGCGCAACATATGTATTTAGCGCTTGATCATTTTTTTTTTTTTTTTTTAACTTCAAAATGAATTGGATGACTTTTTTATCTGGAACAATGTATACTATAAAGTTTCGCAGGATATAATTAGAGAGTATTTTTTTGCCAAATAAAATTTAACCGTCTTTTTTTTTTGTATATTTTACCGTCTTCAAAAAATTACACATATTTTATTTAGCCATCGCTGTATTTTTTCGTATTAGAGAAAAATAGTTGTATTGTTTTCGTATTATTTTCATAAACAATGATGACAAATTATAGTTTGAAATTATAATAAATGTGTTATTTCATAATTTTTTGCCGAACTCCGTAACCGAACCCGAACGTTCGGTCGGACACAACAAATTGATAAACGCTTGAAACAGGACCCCATAAAAAAATCAAACAGTTCATATTTGACTGTAACTCCCGTACAAATACAACTCCCGAAAATAGCTTTTAATGTCATAAATACAATTTAAATGCTGGATTTGACGATACCTACTATGTCGTGCAGGTAGGTCCTGAATTGAATAAAGGTTCTACATAGGCCCCCTTCCTAAAATCATTTCAAAAAACAAAATAGTCCTAAAAAATTAAGATCTCTAAATTATATTCGGCACAAAGAACTTTTATATGAATCTTAACCTCATAACATAATTTTGTTCTGGCAAGCTCATGATTGCACATGGGTCTCAAATATTATACACCCGAAAATTTGTCGCTAAATACCGTGGTATAGGGTATCACACGGGCTGGCTTGAGCGACATTTCTACTTGTTTTACATTGTTTGTTTAATGTGGATATCGGTTTTTTTCATTTGTAAAAGTTTCTGTTGCCGGGTGTTATAGAGGAAAACTATTTAAAATCAGCAATCTACTGACTAAGTGCATAAAGTAGTACGCAAATGTTTTTACTTTAATGTTTCTTAAATGTATACTTTAATGTCCACAGTGGGAATTAAAGAAAAAACAGAAAAGAAGAACCAGAATAGCAGCAAAATAGAACTAGAAAGTTACTTGAACAAAACCAGAGTAGAACTAGAACAGAACTAGGACAGATATAGAACAGAATTAGAACAGAACTAGAACAGAACTAGGACAGATATAGAACAGAATTAGAACAGAACTAGGACAGATATAGAACAGAACTAGAACAGAACAGAACTAGAACAGAACTAGAACAGAACTAGAACAGAACTAGAACAGAACTAGAACAGAACAGAACTAGAACAGAACTAGAACAGTACTAGAACAGAACTAGAACAGAACTAGAACAGAACTAGAACAGAACTAGAACAGAACTAGAACAGAACTAGAACAGAACTAGAACAGAACTAGAACAGAACTAGAGCAGAACTAGAACAGAACTAGAACAGAACAAGAACAGAACTAGAACAGAACTAGAACAGAACTAGAACAGAACTAGAACAGAACTAGAACAGAACTAGAACAGAGCTAGAACAGAGCTAGAACAGAACTAGAACAGAACTAGAATAGAACTAGAACATAACTAGAACAGAACTAGAACAGAACTAGAACAGAACTAGAACAGAACTAGAACAGAGCTAGAACAGAGCTAGAACAGAACTAGAACAGAACTAGAATAGAACTAGAACATAACTAGAACAGAACTAGAACAGGACTAGAACAGAACTAGAACAGAACTAGAACAGAACTAGAACAGAACTAGAACAAGAACAGAACTAGAACAGAACAGAACAGAACTAGAACAGAACTAGAACTAGAACAGAACAGAACTAGAACAGAACTTGAACATAAATAGAACAGAACTAGAATAGAACTAAAACAGAACTAGAACAGAACTAGAACAGAAATGGAACAGAACTAGAACAGACCTAGAACAGAACCAGAACAGAACTTGAACAGAACTAGAACAGAGTAGAACTAGAAATTAACCAGAATTGCACTCGACACCTTGTTTTAATTTAAATTCTTTTTAATTTTTTTTTTTTTTAATTTAATGTTACGTACATATTAACAATTTAAGATGGCTTAGCTTTAAAATTACTTTAATTGTTTATCCTCTTTTTTAGTGTTTATGCAAAACTAAAACTATAATATCTGCTTAAGAATTATCTTTACTTTTACAAAATAGATTTATGGCACAATAACAGAAAGTTTCCCAATATATTACTCGTATCTAAAAGCAGGAGAATGTGAATAGAATAATTTAACAAAAAACTTTAACAACATGTTTGTAAGTTTTTCTCAAATAATTTGCTGTTCTTCAGTTACAAAAAAAAAAAAAAAACAATAGTGTAGTTAAGTAAATAAACCAAATAGAATTCAAACAATAGTTAGTGTAATTTGTTTTTTGTGGGTGTATGAAAATTTTGTTACATGCACCCCCTCACTCACAGACACACGTTCCGCAATGACTATAAATTATTTCTGTAATATAACAATTTTAAAACATCAAACAACAGCTGTCATGTTTTTGTACAAAAAAAGTTAAAATGTTGTTAAGAAAAAAATGTAATAAATCTGTAACGAAAAAATTAATTCATGAAAAATACAATGAAAAAAAAAACAAAATATTGTTTTAAAATTAAAAGTTTTTTGTCTGCTACATTTTTAACAGATTTTTTTTTTTGTTTTTAGAAATATAAAATGGCAAATGTTTTGTAAATAAATTGAATTAAATTAAAACGTAAAATGATGCACAGTGAATCGAAAGGTGAAATATTTATATAACTAAAACTAGTATTGAGGTTATTTTATTGAACGGTTTAAGGTTTTTAATACAAATTTCGATATTTTTATCAGGCTAAAATTCACTGAATTAAATTTTCATTAAATTATTGTTATGAAGAAAGGAACTTTACAACATGAAATGAATTAAAAATGATTGATAATTTTTCTTCTTGACTGCCGCGGGAATCGAGCAATTTTTATAAATTTTTGTTGGTAGCCAGCAGCTAAGAAAATTTATGTATTGAATTTATGTTTTATATTTCAAACTTTATCTTTCACTTCATTTCAAAAAAGCTTAAAACTTTTTTCCTAAGTCCATTTAATATTCGTGTTTTGCCTGAAATATGAGATAATCTTTTATTTATATCTGGCCTTTAATTTATGTTTTCTTTAAGGCAACCAAATTATTGTTCATATTGATGTATTTTCGTTGTTATAACTATTATTACTAGTATCATTACTTCTATCACAAGATAAAATCAGCTAATATGTGTACACAATAGAAAAACAAACAAAAAAAGTCATAATTATTGTTTTCAAAACTGACTATTAGACGCACACCCATGTAAATACAGAAGAACACACAAACCAACTGACAGCCAGCCAGCCGCACGCACAAAATGCATGCACAGACCAAAATGTTTAGTTATAATTTTATTTTTAAAGTATTTGTGTTAAAAGTTCAACATTGTTGCTGTTGTTGCGGTTTTGGCTTGTAAGAAACTAACGTACCCAGCGGGAAAAAGAAGGAGTACGGATGCCTTCTAGAAGGCCTTTGTACTCCTTCTTTTGGATATACAAGGCCTGCTCGCTCCATTCCATACTCATATCTTTTTTACACACGTTGTCATTGCGGAGAAGGCCTTCCGCTCTCACTCGAATGGTAACGGGATCAAAAAAAATAGTTATTTTGCTTTTGCTTATGCAAAAAAACAATACAAAAAATTTTACTCCTTCTCTTCTCCCTTCTCATAGAAGCGAGTGTGGAAGGTGTATCTTATTTTTAACACCAAGGAGCCAAGACCTTCTATGAGGCATTCTTTAGTAGTTAGATAAGATTAGTCATTTAATCAAAACAATTTTGACTCTCATAAGTTTTTAATTTTGTGCTCATACACACACATACCGTTTGAACGTGCAAACTTTTATATTGCATACTTTCGGGCATAAATAAAGCACTTAACGAGTAAAACTCACTAGAGGCGGATTATAATTTTTTTTGCGCATTTATCATTTTTGTTCCAATTTCTTTATGTTTTTGCTTCTTTTTTTTCTTTGTCTAATGGTAAATGAAAAGAATTCATAGAAAATCAGCGTTAAAAGAGACAATACAAAATTCCATTCAATAATTTATGTTTTGTTGTTTATATTTAAATAAATATAAAACAAAATTATTATTTGATGCGTCTTTGTTTGTGATTGTGTCTGTCTGTTTGTTTGTTTAGTTGAAAAGTGCTTTACCGTCAAAACAAATATTTATAATGTAAGGTTTTTTTTGCTATTCAAAAGCAGGAGTTAACAAAAAGAATTTTGCTTTGTTTCGTTTTTTTTTTTTTAATTTGTCTTGTAATAAAATGTTAAATTTATTTTGTTATTTACATATAAAAAAAATATAGAATTATTTGAGACTGTCTGCAGGTGATTTTATAAACTTTTGACTTAAAAAGAATTTAGGTTTTTTTCATATTAATTCAAACATTTAACGAAAATTATTTTTTATTTTTATTTAACGAAAAGTTTTAATTGACCTTAAGCAGGTCATATTTTATTTCAAAGTATTTCTTTTTATATAAATAATGTTGAATATTTCTAAATTTTAAGTGTTGCAAGATTTTAAACTTAATTTTTTTCAGTTTTCAATCACTTAAAATCTTAAAAAACTTTATGTAAGTTCTTTAAAACTAAACTAGAACTATTTAATTCAATTATTTTTTAACATTTTGTTTATATAAACTGAAATCTTATGACTTATCACGCGAAGCCTATTGGCTTTTCTGCAGGATTTAAAAATAACGTATACAAAACTGATTTAAACAAAAATTAAAAAGACAAAAATAAATAATACAAAATAATATAAATTTTCATTGCGTGGTTATAGTGTGTTCTTTTAAATACAATTTTTTTTAAACGGATTAGTAATATAAGGGGTGGTTTAATTTTAAGGGCCGATGTTGAATGTGAACCACACCTAAACGTCAAGTTTTTTTCTGCATTTCATTTGACATTTCTCAATTTCAGACTAACTCAATTTGAACAATGGAAAGATACACAATCGTCAATGGTTAGAATGGTGGCAAGAAATGGTTTATAGGCTGGCGGTATTTTTCCAAAATTAGGCCGGTCAGGCAGTTACAGTGAATGGTGTTCGCTATCGTGAGATGATAACGAACTTTTTATGGCCCAAATTGAAAGATGTGGATGTGGGCGACATGTGGTTTTAACAGGACGGTGCCACTTGCCATCAACAGCTAACCGAACAATGGCTCTTTTGCATAACAAATTCAATGGCCGTGTTATCTCACGTGGTGGCGATGTCAATTGGCCGCAAAAATCAATCACATGACACCGTTGGACTTCTTTCTTTGTGGTTATTATAAAGAAAAGGTGTACGCCAGCAACAATACAAGAGCTAAAGGATGAGATAAATCGGCACATTAACGGCATAGAACCTCAATTATGCCTCAGTGTCATCAAAAAATTGGACCATCGGATGGAGGTTTGCCGCCAAAGTCGCGTCGCCCATTTGGCCAATATTTTGTTCCATTCATAATTGAACCACACCATAATTGACATAAATGACAACTTTTTTCTGGATGTATGTAGCTAAAAAAAAAATAATGACTTTAAATTTAAATGCGTTCATTTTGGGACATCCCTTGTAGAGTTTATTGGTTCTTAAAGTACAGTTTTAAGTAGTGTTTTTTAATTTTTCTAATTCAACTCAACACATTATTTTGTCAGCGAAGGTTTAACTGGGAAGTTTTTTGAAAATATTTGGAACGGTTTTGCTTTTATGACGCTAGACTCTATATCATTCTTCTGCGCGTTGTGAGTATGGTCTATACCTTTTAGGTACACGCAGAGAAAAAAGACATGTTTAAAAGTTGTCACCTCCAATAAAACTATTTTAATAGAAAATTTTAAACATATATGGGGTATTCACAACGAGTGCTATCAAGTCATATCGTCATAATGTCCTAAATAATATTTCACAATTGTTAGTTGTCAATAATATGGTTATATAAAATAATTGGGGGATTCACAAGTTAGTCATAAAGTTCTAAGGTTATATGTCTTAAATAATTATAAGAAATATATGTGACTGCTGTGGGCAACCGCTTATAATTTAGATTTCTACTGTACAGTTATGACGAATCAATGAACACAGCATTAAAGTTTATATTTATTTTGTTTGAAACGCAACAATATTTTGTTTAAGCAATTGCCAAATATTATTTAGGTCATTATGACGATATGACTTGATAGCACACTTTGTGGTGCCCCAATTAGGTTTAAAATTTTCTTTTCAAAAAGTTTTGTTGGATGTGACCATATTTAAACATGTTTTTTCCCTGGGTGTAGCTTGAGTTGTTATAGAATTCGTTGATCAGTATGATGTTATACATACACCTGATATTTTTTGCTGGTATTGTTTGCCTTTTTCTGCTTTTAATATTGGTGCTGGAAACGTATGTTGTTGTTGTAGCAGCGAGACCTAAAGTGTCTGAGTTGACAATCTTTGGTTAGTGATCGTTGAACTCCGAGTCGTTCCGGTGCGTAGAACTGATTGTCATGTGAACGGTTAACTTGTTGTTGTTAACGCGAGTGTTGTGCATGCCAATGGTATTGACGTTGTTGTCTACATGTGAGTTGGTGTTAACATATGTGTTGTTGTTAATATTGCTGTTATTGCCCTTATTGTGTAAATGTGTGTTGTAAGCGTGTGTGTTGATGTTAACGTGAATGTTGTTAACTAGATGTATGTTGTTTTTAACGTGTTGGTTATAAGGTGGGATGTTGTCGTCTATGTTGTTGTTAACATGTAGATAATCAGTAATACACGTGGCTTGTGCTTTGTGGGTTTGTGCTTTCGATGACGACTGTGTTGTTTTTAACTTGAGGATAATGTTGTTATAAGGTGGGATGTTGTCGTCTATGTTGTTGTTAACATGTAGATAATAAGTAATACACGTGGCTTGTGCTTTGTGGGTTTGTGCTTTCGATGACGACTGTGTTGTTTTTAACTTGAGGATAATTGTTAACGTTAGTGTCATTGACACGTGTGTTGCTGTGTATATATTGGTTATTGTTAACGTGCGTGTTATTGTTAACACGTGGGTCGTTGTTACCATGGGTATTGTTTACGATTGTATTCTTGCTGGTGCGTTAGTTGCTTACGGGTGTGTTGTTTACGAGTATGTTGTTTACGGGTGTATTTTTTACGCGTGTATTGTTGCTTACGAATGTATTTTTTGCGTGTGTGTTGTTTACGAGTGTGTTTTTGCGTGTGTGTTGTTTTCGGATGAGCTGTTTTGTTTACGAGTGCGTGGTTTGCCATTGTGTTGTTATTTACGAGGTTGTTGTTTGCGAATGAGTTGTTTACTAGTGTTTTTTGATAATGGCGTAAATTTTCTTACGCATATGCAATATGTGGCTGTTGTTTGTTATGCAGTGTTTTTTAATAGCATCTATAGAATCGGATTTTGGGTTTGTCGTGCCTAATATATGATTCAAAAGAGCTAGAATTGAACTAGAATGAGACTAGAACTCAACTAGAACTGAACAAGAACTGCTCTTGAAGTAACTAAAACTCAACTAGACCTGAACTAAAACCAAACTAGAAACTTAAACAGAGGCACAGCTAAACAAAAATCGAACTAAAACTAAAGTGAAAATGCCACTTACTTAAAAATTTGTATGTGTTTTAAATGCTTTACTAGCAAATTTTTTAGGTTTCCAATAAATATTTTTCTTTAAGTCTTTAGGAAGCTCTTAAACATTATTTTGCTTTCTCTTACTAAATTTCCTCTTAAATAAATTTTAGCTCAGCCTTTTTTTCCTGTAATAAAAGCCACAAAATAACCACTTTGTATAACATAAAAGCACTAATTGACTTAAAAACGGTCAGTTTCCCTTATTTTTCTTCTTATCAATTTGAAGTGGAATTTTTGTAATGTAATTTTTACTTTTTGTGGTGGAAATTATTTTCATTAAGATTTAATTGAAAAAATTGCAAATAAGAACAACTAAGAAATGAAAATAAATGAACAAATTAATTCGATTAAATGACGCTGTTATATGAATGAAATAAACGATAAGGGAAGGGAAAGGATCTATAATTAATGTTTCTTTAAATTGGGTGTTTCATAAGGAAAATGGTTAATCAAATTCGTTGCTCCGAAGTAAAAATGCTAAATCGAATTAATTGTTCCGAAGGATGATTTTGTCAACCATATCAGACCAAAAAGATTTTCTTTACTTTTGGGGATTCTTAGGAAAATTAAAAAAGTCCTTAATGATCTGTGGAGGGCAATTTATTGAGAGTCTCTGTTTTTAAGGCGAGTGTGTATTTGAAAACAATTTTTAATTCACAACTTTCTGTGAAACGTTTAACTTTACTTGAAACATTATTTGAAAAATCTTAATTAATTAATTTAAGTGTTTATAAGAATAAATCTTATTTGGGGAGTACTACGAAAAGTAACAAACATGTTTTTTTGCAGCCAGACAATATTGGACAGAAAAAAAGCCTACTAAAATCTTGAACAGTCAAAAAACGCTCAGGGCTTTTCTAAAAAAAAAATGTAATCTTTAAGTTTAAATAATAATAAAAGCATTGTTTTGTTTTCTAATGATACCCTGTAGGAAATGAAGCGTTTATTCGTGAAGTGGACAACGCAAAGAAAAATATTTTGTCGAAATGGTTTTATATATGGCATAACTATTATTGATATCAATGTTTGATTTAAAATTTTTTTTTATGATGTTTATTTGTCGAGCTATTCGTAACCTACGAAAAACCAATTAATTTTTAAACAGATGCTTAAAATCAAAAGAAGAAGTTTTTGCAAAAAAATCAATTGACTACTTAACACATTCCCTGTAACCTTCATTAGAGTCAATAAGCTATCTTCTTCTCTATCCCACTCTCTCTTTAATCATTACCGGGTAATACATTAGACTGGCGTCTGACTATTTTCTTAGGCCAACTGATACTGAATTACCCCATATTCGTAAACGATTACTAAATTTAACAAACGTTTATTAAGGATAATTTTCATAGTTAAATTGTTTCTTAAACCTTTTTTAAATTTGAAAAAAATTTATGAACACAGGCATTAGACTTTAAATAATACAGTAAAATGTGTTTACTACAGCTTAAAGCTTTTAAGCTTTTTCTTCACTTTCCTACAAAATTTGATAAAAAAAAAAAAAAAAACTAAAATATGTTAATAAATTGTCAAAAATAATAAAGTTAATTTTGTAACTGCTTTAAAAAACAATGTTATAAAATTAACATTGCAAACAATACCAAAGAAAAGACAGAAACAATCTAAAAAAAAATATATCACAATGTTGAAGATGTTTTACGCACGAGTACTTGTAACAAGACAGCAGCACAACTATTTGTTCCTTCCGCACATCCTTCCTTTTCTTAGACATTTTATCATTTTATAAGAAGTTTTTTTTTTGTCATCAGACTATTTTTATCGCAAACTAAAAAGAAAATGTTAGACATGGTGAACAGTGGGTCTGTTAAAAAAAGTTGTGCCCATAAATAATCTTTAAGTCGTACCAAAGTTATCAAACACAATGGCCGATATTTTTAAACGTATAGTCGTTGCTATATTTAATACTCTAATAAGGAGCGTATATCGTAATAGAGAAAGTTCAGGAAGACATAGACTTCAGAGTTTACTCTAGAGAGCCAAACCTCAAATTTTTTTCAAAATTCGTGCGATCAATAAAGCTATGGATCGTCTAAGATCAAACGCAATTTCGACAACTATCGTAAATATTTGCACCAGTTGCACTTATGATATTGAGTTCATCGTTCCTTAGATCTTAACTTAATAGCCGTGCTGTTTTGCATTAGTATCGGGAGGAATGTATCTTTACTGATATCTGTAATCACAGGACATTAACTTATTTGTAGAGGCTATCTGTTATCCGATGCACGCAGAGAAAAAACATTTTTCAATACGGTCACCTCGAAAAAAAAAACAATTTTTAATGAAAATTTATAAAAATTTGTTTGTCGTGCTTTCCAATTTTTATTCTCGATAACAACTATGAAATTTAAATCTTTTGATGAAGTTTCCTGATGATCTGGCCTTAGCAACCAGTGAAATGCGCATAGAAGATATCTTTCCCTCAACAATAAATTTTATTGTATTTATTAAATATGAAAAATTGGGATTTTAGCACGTCATACAGAAATCTTATTAATAATAAATTTTGTTATCCCAAAAATAACTTTGTTAAAAAATGTACTTTTTTCAAAAATACTAAATTCTTAGGAGGTCTGGCGCAGGCCAAGCTTTGACTGGTTTTGCAATTTTTATTTTTTTTTAACGTAAGACAAAAAAATATTACTATTAGAATATGATTCGAGAACTAACTTATTTTTTATACCCACACCGCAATAGGGTATTATGCATTTGTGCAGATGTGTGTAACGCCTTAAAATGTTGGTCCTAGACCCACCTGACCATGTAACCTTGTGCGCAAAGTACAGGTCGCAATTTGGAGATAATTTGATAAAATTTGGGACATAGGTTCTTCTTCTCCAAATCGTAGGACCATGAGGGAAGATAGGGGGAAATTGCTTCCTCTCAGAATCTATCAAACCGATTTTAATGAAATTTAAAACAAAGATAGAACCATATCTTTATGGACACAAAAGGGATGCATTTAAAAAAAATGGGACCACAAGGGGAGATAGGGGCAATTTCCGCCTCTCAAACCGATTTTAATGAAATTTAAAACATAGATATATCCATATCTATATCTATATGGACACATAAGCTATACAGTTTTTCAAAAATAGGACCACAAGGGGAGGTAGGGGGCAATTTCTGCCTCTCACAAACTTTCAAACCGATTTTAATGAAGTTTATAAACATAGATAAATCCATATTTATATGGACATATAAGCATGTGTTTTTTAATACTGTGGTGTAGGGTATCATATGGTCGGGCTTGACCTACTATACTTTCTTACTTGTTTCTCATTCATTAGTGACCCACCCTAATGGACAGGAAGCCAGCTGGACGGACAGACGGACATCGTTCGAGCAACTTGGAAAGTGATGGGTATACAGTGATGTTAACTTTTATTTTTTCATTACCTTGCGGACCACTTAAAATTACCTTTTTTGAGAAGAAATAACCGTACGCAAAGATGTTTTTTATCAAAACTTTAATATGCTGTTTCCAAATGACAGGCGATTGATTGTGTAGTAAAATTTATATTAAAAGAAATGTGTTTTTAGAAAAATTTCAATGGAAAGTTTTGTGTTAAAATACATTTTCAACAAGAATTTTATTTTTTATGAATAAGGAAGTAAAATAATTTTGAATAAAATAGGTTCATATATGGGTAAATCCAAAGTGTTGAACGTGACAGCCGTACGCATCAAAAAATGCAATAACATTTTAAACAACAAATATTTTTACGGTCTTTTAACCCTTAAATTATAGCACTAAGAAATTACTGTTATCTATGCTAAAGTTTATGGAGGGTGCGATTTAAGGTCAAAGATAATGACAAAAGAAGTAGCGGTTCGAACGTGAAAAAAATAGAATTAGTTTTGTGGCCATGTATAAAAAGGCGTAATTAAGCGAAACCTGGCACAATTTTTTAGTCAAACAACTTTGAGAATTTTACGTAGCAATGTAACATTAAAATGTCTTTGGTTTGATTCCAAAATCTTCTGTATTTTCTTTTTTTAAGCCAAAATCTTGGTCGATACGTGACATTTTGAACGTGAAACTTTTTCCATAATAATTGAACTGAATAATGATTAAAACAAAATAAAAATTTACCGTTAATCCGAATAGCATATTGCTCTTTGAACTCTTCCTTAGATTACAGACCATGTAAGAAATTTTTTTGGAATAATTTTTATCAAATATCACCTCTTTTCAGGAAGATAATAGTAAAGAAAACATACAATAAAACATTCTCAAAAATAAGAAATTACGTTTGCACAACTTTGCAGTCTGATTGTTCATCTAAGTGAAAAAATTTGTGGGTAAATTTATAAAATTAGTAAAATCTAAATATTTATCTATAATAATATCGTAAAATAATCAGCTTTTAATAACTTTTAAATTTTCGGACACGGTGGACCTTTTGACGGATATGCCCATATGTATATTCATTCAACTCAAAATATTTTTATTTAATACGCTTAGCGTACATATTGCACTTGTTGCTCTAAAGAGGGTCAGCTCAAAATGTTCAATTTTTACTTTTTGCAAGAAATCGATGAACAGTGGTCATATCTACGCACGGTAAAAATCTGATATCAAAAAATAAAATACTATTTCATATGTTTAAGAATTGTTGATTTTTAGTATAAAATTAATAATAAACAACAGTAATTTCATTTTTCTTATTTTGCACTTATCGGTTTTACGAAAAAAATTTGCAGAAACATAATTAAAGTTCTTAATTTTTTGTTATAAAATTTATCTATTTTTAAACTGAAAATCACCTCGTAAAAGTTAAAATTATAAAACCTACTTATGTTAGTATATGTATACCAAAAATCCAAATTTCTTTAAATTACCGTTTTTTAAAAAAAAATACCTTGCTACCTTTTGCGGCCCAAAATTACCCTAAAAAAGGGTAATTACCGTACGGTTAACATCACTGTGGGTATACTAAAAGTTGAGTCAAGGAAAATAATTTTTTAAGTTTTACATGCACCAGCACATGCGCCTAGTACAGTACCTTCTCAACTATTGCGATAGAAATTTTCATGGCTAAGTGAGGTTGGTCCATATTTGTGTTCATAATAGGATTTCTACCGGGTTGAAATACCTCATTAAGAATTCGTGGTAGTATATAAAAAAAACAGGGGTTTTACAGTTCAAACTGAACTTTTTGTAAATCACATTTAACTAGCAATATGCCAAAAAAAATTAACTTTTTCGTTTTCAAGCTATTAATGCTTATTAGAGTGCCCCTCACTTGTCCTAAAACGGATATTTATGGTGGCCCTTAAAACTTGTATTTTTGACTTTTTATGAATTTAACGCATTATTTATGTTGTTAGCTACAAAATCAAAATTTTTATGTATTGTATAGTTAGTTTGGGTAGCAATATTTCATTTTTGGATTTTGTTGGAATAACACTGAAAAAAACAAAGTGGCAAAAACAAAACTTGAAAGTAAGAAAATACAACTTCTAACATTTAGCACGGCACAAATTGGGCTGAATATTATGGCTTGCCATGCAACACAGTTGTTAATGACATCAAAATCTAAAAATCTGCGGTGGTGCGTGGCGATCGCATTTTTCGTTTACAAGAAAATTAGGAAAATGTAAAAAATGTAAATGTAAAAATGTTTTTTGACCTTCATTCACTTATAACTTTTGAAGTAGGAGTGTTATCTTTAAGCACCACCGCAGAATTTTAGATATTTTAGTCATCAACAACTCTGTTGTCTCCCAAGGCAAAATATTCAGCCGACTTTGTGCCGTAGTACAAACAGTACAGCCTATTTTCGACAAATTTTATTAATTGATTAAAAAAACAGGGTGAATTTTTAAAAAAACGTAAATTTATGCTACTTAAATTAGTTTTACATTAGTTATTAAGAACATAGACACTGTTTTTTCTTTGGGAAACAAAATTTCTTTCCATGTGAAAAGTAAATATACTTATATTTCATTTACTATTGTAATAAAGCGGCAGTAGATATTTTAGCCGTCACCTTTGCGTGCTTATAAATTACACAGCCTCGCAAAAATATAAAAAGGTTCTGACCCAGAAACCAGACCCACCAATCCCTATGTATTATCACCTCCTGAATGCAATGCCGCCATAAGAATTGAATTCTATCATTGGGTTTTCATGTAATTTACAAGGAAAATCCGCAAAGTGACCTTACCTAATTTG
Source organism: Pollenia angustigena (assembly GCA_930367215.1). Lineage (NCBI taxonomy): Eukaryota > Metazoa > Arthropoda > Insecta > Diptera > Polleniidae > Pollenia > Pollenia angustigena. The sequence continues at coordinate 76,066,624 of OV884056.1, forward strand.
TAAATTTGACCATGTTAAAAAGTGTTTGTTTAAATGCATGTAACTTTTAAAATTTTTGACAGATTTGATCTTACATAAAGAAATACAATTTTAAAAAAATTTAACTAACAATAAGTCAAATTTACAAAGAAACCGATTTGCTATTTCTGTTTGTGCAAAAATATCCTGAAGCGTACACGGATGCGAAAATGATTTATGATTATATTACAGACACAAATTTTCTGTAGCATGTAGCAAAGTGGAGCTTCCAACGAAGCAGGTTTGTAAGGGAGAAACATAAACGTTTCGCTTACCATTGCGCTTACGGAAGACATGAATTTTATATGGCGAGTTCCCACTTTGAAGCAATACATTTTTGACACATGAAGCGCATTATTCAGCGCATATAAAAATTGTTATATGTAACGATCAGCCTCAAACACTGAATGTTTTGATACAGTTATTTTTAAGTTTTCTCCCTTACAAACCTGCTTCGTAGTAAGGGAATGCTGTAGCACTTGAAATCTTTTTTTTTTATAATATTACAGTTATTTCACTTACTTTACTGCATTTATGTATGTCTTATTGCGTAGCGCATGAATGTGCGCTTTATTTTTTAAATGTACCATTAGTGCTTCGCAAAATGATAAAATTTTTTATTGGGAGCTTGCATTGAACCACTAAAACATATTAGCACTTGTAAATCAATTGTTGCTTGTGATCATCTTACTTTCAAGGACGTGCTGTATCAAATATTTGAATATTTAGAGTTCGAAGAAATAAATAAAAGATCGTTCATGAATTCAATTCCCCACAAATTTCAATTTGCTTTTAACACAGACAAGCTTAATTTGCTTACTGCAAATTTGAAAAAGATGTTAACATTTTCCAAACGGTTTTAGCGGATGCGTAAGATTCAATGTTAAAAAGATATATCGATAGACCTGTGGATTATGTATACTCATACCACAGTAATATTGCGATGGCGAAGAGGAACGAGGATATGGAACCTCATAAAGAAATATACACCATGTAATAAAGGCCCGGCAAAACAAATGCATTCACTTCCTTTTCGATATTTTGCAGTTCTATCCAACGAAGCAAGATATGGGAAATGGTGTGAAAATAATCAAAAGGTTTTTCAGGAAAATAAAAAATCGAATATGCTAAGGAACGAATAAAGAGATTGGAAGAGATGGAGCAAACAACAAGTAAAAAAACGACGTACGGATAGTAAAGTCCTATTTCTAAATTTGCTTTATGTGAATGAGCCTATGGAATTATTTAATTTATGAAATAAACTATCTGATGTCGATGTACAGAGTAATCGCATAAAAATTCTTAAAAAGCAAACAAACATGTTGAGAGGTTTAAATTATAAATATCACGGTGAAAAGTTTGGCAAACAACAAATTTGGATTTTGAGTCCCAACTCAAAGAAAAGCTAAAGAATTTGCACTATTATGTAGTTCTCTAAACATTTTAAAAATAAAATAACTTGATGTTTTTAAAAGTATAAATAATAAAGATTTCTGTTAAATACATTTCCAGTAAAATAACTAAAATTTTTTTCGCAAAACTAAAAATATTAATTTTAATGATCGATTTAATAAAAGTTGCATATATACATATTTTAATATAAATTTGATACGATTTCTTTTTCTTATAGATCTTTTCTTTCTCATTCGGTTATTTTTCATCCGATTTTCAAGTTTTTTTTTTTGTTGGAAAGGTATTTAAATTACCTTTCTAAATGTAGAATATAGTTAGTAAAAATTATTGTCGCTAGATGGCGTAAAATTTATTTTTTTTGGAAAAATGCATCAAAACACCCTGTATTTGCAAATATTTTGAAATTATATGTTCCACAAAACTACTCGCCATACGATTTTGTACAAAGTTGTCAAACAACATTTGGTCGAATTCTGGAAATTTAACGGTCAAAATTTTGATTTTCTTCAAGCACCTTAAAATACGGTAATTTTGTAAATAACGGAATTATATAAAAGTCGCGGAACAAAAGTTGCTTCTGATACCCTAAAGAACCATTTTCAATAATAAAAAAGTTATTTTTCGCAAAAAGTCGATTTTGGCATATTGCTAAATTTAACCCGTTCAAAGCTTCAATTTATTAAAATTGGTACATTTGATTTAATTTTAGCTTTAAAATGGTTTAAGGTCCAACTATAATACATACGCATTAGCAAGCTAATGCATTTAAAAAACAAAATTAAAAACATTTAGGCCTTAAATTTGTAAAACGCAAACGCAACGCAAAAAATTATATTGAAAGCAAAAATAAAATCGAAAATATTTCATAATTTTGTTGTTGTTTTCTAAAGAAATGTATATTGAATTTTTAAATTTTAAACGCTGCATACCTATCTTGTGGCGTTGATAATTTTAAAACGCAATATGTATTTCTGTAGAAAGCAACAACAAAATTTTGAAAAATTTTTGACATTGTTTTTGCTTTCAATGTTATTTTTGGGATTGCGTTAGCGTTTTACAAATTTAGGGCCTTAATTCCGTAGGGATTGTGTGATCAGTGCTAAAGCAAATGACAGATTTTTTAGCTATTATCTTTTTGGCAACACTGGTTTAAACAGCTGACGCACGTTTCGTGTTTTGGTTCACTGTCAAACATCTTCAGTTTGGTCTATAATTTAACCATGAATCGTCTTACAAACGAACAAAGCTTGCAAATTGTTGAATTTCATTATCAAAATGCGTGCTCTGTCCATTTTATGGTCAGTTCAATCGATTCACTGAAGCGGCTACTCGGGCTATTGTGACTTAATTGTTGAACATTAAACCACCAACACGCTTACGTAGAGTGCGAAGTGAAGAACATATCGCAGCTGTATCGGCCAGTGTTAAGGATGACCATCAATTATCGATTCGTCGCCGTTCGCAGCAATTGAGCCTCTGTTACTCAACAACGTGAAACGATATTCAACTTTTTTTGCCCAAAATTCAAGAGCTTGACTTGCATGACATGTGGTTTCAACAATACGGTGCCACATGCCACACAGCACGCTTAACAATGGACTAATTGAGAGGCGAGTTTGGAGAACAATTTATTTCACGTTCGGGACCGGTCAATTGGCCGCCTAGATCGTGCGATTTAACGCCTTTAGACTATTGTTTGTGGGGCTATGTTAAAGCTCATGTCTATACACACATGACCGCTTCAATTGACGCATTGGAAGACAACATTGAAGCATTTATTTATGAGATACCGGCCGAAATGTTGGAAAGAGTACGCCAAAATTGGACTAAGCGGATGGACCCTTTGAGGTGCAGGTCAACGGTCAACATTTGCATGAAATATTCTTCAAACATTAAATTATGTCGATTCAAATAAAGATTTCATGCCTTTTTCTGAATTTTATGTGTTTTTTTTTAACTTTCCTAAAGCTCTTAAAAAATCACCCCTAAAACTAAACAAAAAGTTAAAACAAGATTAAAATGTCTCGAAACATATAATTTATAGTATTCGCACAATTGCTTAGGCCAGCTTATAGACATTTTGGCTGAGCCTTAAATTTAAGTAGCAAATATTTAAATTTTCTTTGTAAACGGATCAACTTGATATACAAAAAGTTCTATTTGGAATGATCCAAAGACTTCTCTTTGCTTTTTTCACAAATTTTATTATTTTTTAATTATCAAAGTAATTTTCATCCGAATACAATTTTTATTCTTGATAAAAACACTGAAATTTGTTGTTGAATAAATAAGCTATTCCTATGCGCATTTCACTGGTTACTTAAGCCAGATCGTCAGGAAACTTCATCCATTCCCACGAAAATTACTTTGATAATAAACTGGCAAGTGCACGGCTAAAAGAACTAAACTGACAACATGCTTTATTTAGTGCGGTTTTTTAATTTTTTTTTTTTTTCTTAACCTACTTACAACTTCAATCAATGTTGAAAGACCCAGTAAAAACTTCGCCTACAAAATAATGTGTTAAGTAGTCATAAAAACATAAGAGCACTACTTACAATTCTATTGAAAGAACCACCCAGTAAAAACTTGGCCTACAAAATAATGTGTTGAGTAATCAGAAAAACATAAGAGCACTACTTACAATTCTACTGAAAGAACCAATGAATTTTACAAGGCATAATATAATAAGTTAAAGAAGCTATTCATTTTGAAAAAGTAAGCGAAGTTTTTACTGGGGAATTCCTCCCATTGCAGTGAGGAATGTAAGAAAACATAAACTCACTGTTTAATGTTGTGGTTTTTGTTTAAGCTTTGATATTGTAACAATTAAAACTGGTGCTTATAATTCTTATTCGCTTAACAGTTTTATTTGTATAATATCTTTAGTTTTTCTAAAATCTTTGGATGAAGTTTCCTGATGCTCTGGCCTAAGCAACCAGTGAAATGGGCATAGATTTCAGTGTTTTTGTCAAGAATAAAAATTGGGAATTAAATTATGATTAATCGTACCACTGTGCCGTATTTCCTATTTTTTGTAATTTACTAATGTTATTTATACAATTTCTTCATTACATATTTATTCTCTTTTCTCTTTTTCTTATTTATAAGAATACGTTCTTGTCAATTTTTTATGTGAAAAAGTAAATAAATTATTTAAAAAAAAAAGGAAATCTCTTTTTAAAGGACATACGACATATAAATTGTGATAATTACCAAAATCTGTCATTCATCTCATGCCACAAAGACTGTGTCACACATGTTGCCAGACAAATAGTCTAGTGAATGTTGTGTTCAAATAAATTTCTGCTTTCTGTTTTAAAGACTTTTTTGAAAAATATTTACCAGCAACTTAATAAATGACAATTGACACTAATTCTACGCAAAATAACTGAAGTGCTTTTATCAAAAAGTAGAGAAAAACAGAAAAATTAAATTTCCCAGTTGGCCATGTCTGTAACACATCCTAGAATATGGAATATGGATGCAATGTCGCTCATCATGCCCTTCGTAAGGTTTGATAGGGGACCCCAAACAAACCTTTTTCGCTCGTACGGTTGACACTAAGATTTCCTCTAAATTGCCTTTTAGAAAACCTAAGCGATATTGCACAACTAGTGCATACAATCTGACCAACTGGGCTACTTTTGTACGTTTGTATGTATGAGTATAAGGAATTAAATTACAACTCATGTGGTTTTTAAACTATGACATGCTTTTGATTATGGTTGAAAGTAAAAAAAAGAAACAGTGGGGGATTAAGTTTTATAAAATAACAAGTCAGAGTGCTATATTCGGCTGTGCCGAATCTTTGATACCCTCCACCGACACTTCGAATGTTTTAGGACTAATATCTGTATGATGTATATTTATTATTATAATCTTTGTAAAAACAGACATCTGCATTAAAATTTGTTGCGGTTTAGACCTATATAAAATTATTGATCGATAATCAGAATCAATTTTAAAAAGTTTGAGCAGAATATCAGTTTAAGATGAACTTAAATGATTTTCAAGAGAAAAAATTATATAAAAGCCGTGGTAAGCTATGAACCAATCATCCCAAATTCTGCAGAACGATTTCTGGTATTAGAAAACATAAATTTCAATACAGCGGTGCAATTAGTTTAAGCGTTTGCAGTAAATTTCAGAAGGCTGCTAAAATGGAATCTAAGGAAAATTATGGACCGTATATCACAAAATTGCATAACATTTTTTCTGGCCATATGAAGCTAAACTGGAAGAAAGTTTACCGCGTATTTAATTATTTTACCAGAGTGGGCTTTATATGAGGCCTATGGTAAGTTATGCACCGATCTTCACCAAATTTCACAGTGTCATTTCTAGTTCTATAAAACTGTGATGTATCAAATTTTGTTATGATAGCGTTATTTTTTACGTTTTTGGGCGTACTAAGCTGTTTTCCGGGAGTAAGGTTTATATGGGGCCTAGGGTAAATTATGAACTGATCTTCACGAAATTTCACAGTCTTATTTCTAGTCCTGTAAAACTTATATGTTCCAAATTTTGTTATGATAGCATTATTTTTTACGTATTTAGGTTTACTAAGCTGTTTTCCGGGAGTAAGGTTTATATGGGGCCTATGGTAAATGATGGACCGTTCTTCACAAAATTTTAAAGTCTTATTTCTCGTTCAATAAAACTGTGATGTACCAAATTTTGTTATTATAGCATTCTTTTTTACGTTTTTAGGCGTACTAAGCTGTTTTTCGGGAGTAAGGTTTATATGGGGCCTATGGTAAATTATGGACCGAAACGAAACGAAATTTTACAGCCTTTTTTTTAGTTCCAAAAAATTTTGATGTACCAAATTTTGTTATGAGAGCATTATTTTTTACGTATTTAGGCGTACTAAACTGTTTTCTGGAAGTAGGTTTTATATGGGGCCTATGGTAAATTATGGACCGATCTTCACGAAACTTAACAGTTTCATTTGTAGTCCTTTTTAACTGTGACGTGCCAAAATTTGTTATGATAGCATTGTTAGTTATGGTTTTAGGCTTACTATACTGTTTTCCGGGAGTAGGGCTTATATGGGGCCTAGGGTAAATCATCGACGGATCTTCAAGATATTTTACAGCGTGATTTCCAGTTAAATAAAACGAACTGTTGCGAAATCTTATATCATTCTGTGCATTTTTCCACCATTTATGTTAGTTTTTGTAACAAAATTATCAATTTTTTTTAGGTGGTGGTTCCACATTTTGATTCATAGCTCAGATCCTATTGAACCGATTTTGCTGGATTTCAATCCCAAACTGCTTAGGATAACTACAAGCAATTTGACACCAAGTTTGTTTATTTCTTTTGAGTTTTTCGAAAGTGAGCGTGTTTTCAACAGACGGACAGACGGACATGGCTAAATCGACTTAAAATTTCTCAAGGACCCAGAATATATATACTTTATAGGGTCTGAGATGAATAATAAAAAAGTTTCACACGGAATGACAAACTTAATATACCCTCTTCACAACTAATTGTGGTGGAGGGTATAAAAAAAAATTACACAATTTAATTGGTGAAAAATGATTCAAAAACTTTACGGTCTTTTAATTTCCAGTGTTTTTTTTTAATGCATATTGAGCAGACATTATATTTAACAATTCTTTTAGTTATAATTGCAATGCCATTTCAACATAACTCTGGCTATTTTCCGGCAGCTTTACAAGGAATCTTTTTTAAAGGACATGAACTTTTTCTGGTCTATTTAAGTAAATAAACCCTTTATATTAGATGGCCTTACAAAAACTATTCCAACGGTGTTGTATGTGGCAGTCTTGTCGCAAAATTACTTAAGACTATGAAATTATTATGGATGTAAGTCATGTTGCTTTTTGTGTATTTAAAGCACCGAGTATCTGGTTATGTTTCCATGATAAAATTTGGTCACATTATATCCTCTAGTGATCCTAATATATTTATATGACATATTTGCTAAATTTTTTACCTCCTTATATTCCAATAAGGAAATGAATCTTTTATCAGATTTCCAAATCAACTACATGAATCTTCAGTTATAAATCGGGTGAAATAGCTCTGGACACTGAAGGGTTATAAAAATGGCAATCTTAAACCAGAGCATTGATCACACCTCCCCAGTTTTGGTTATAATTGTCGCTTCAGAACGTCAGAATGCGTGAAGCATAGAGAATTACAAAATTTAAAAAAAATTTAAAAATTTAAAAAAGGAGTTCAACTTCAATTTGTCGCGAAGGCTTCCGGAATAATGTAGCGTTTTCCGTTTTTTGATATCAGGATCATATGGATCCCAGGGCACGGGGATATGTTGGAGAAAATTAAGGCAGATGAGCTTGCTAGACTTGGCACTGCATCTGGAGGGCGTTGGGGTGCCTCTGCTCTCCTGTTAACTAGAACTTCGGCGATCGCATATCGATATTGCTAATGAAAGATGGGCCACGAACATTGGATGCAGGACTTCCAAGCAATTGTGGCCTCGCATGGACTTGAAAGGAATACCTACCACCTGGATTAGAAGAGAATCAAGTTAAAAACTAACCGCAAGCGTATCTTTCCTTCACTGTCACGGAATTTTGAATGTCAAACATTAACAAAATTTCATTATTTTTGACAAAATCAATTATACTTTCCTCTTCGAACAAAGAAAATTTGTTTTTTTGTATTCATTTTTGAATCGTATTTAAATAATTTTCTTGAAATTTGTGTTAAAAATATTATTTAAATATTAAAATGTCGTGCAATGATGATGATTTTTCGTTGCTACACCACCGAAAACCATCTACCTGATGTGATCGTTCCCAGGACAATCGGTTCTACTCACCGGGACTACTCGGAGTTCAACGAACACCGACCAAGAATTTTCAACTCAGCAACACCTTTTTTTAGGTCGCGCTGCTACAACAACAACAATAACCTACCTGATATTGTTTGCGTTCCGGTGCCGTAACGTGCCTTACTTTTGTTGTTGATGTGTTGAATGCATGTAGAAACACTGTACAGTAGGAACATCAGCGCCAAAAATGGCATTTTCGTCGACAGGCAGCCGGCACTGATGTCACTAAAGTCACATAAAACAACGTCCATTATCGTCAAGCAGTGTAAGGAAAAACTATCCAGACTGCGCAGCCTATCTGACATTGCCTTAATTTTGATCCCTGCTCATAGGGACCATTACAATAATGAACAGGCGGATATGCTGGCTAAGACTAGAGCCGATCTTGTTATTTCACAGAGTGTGCCAATCGCAATACTCCTGGGAACTTCAGACACTATCTGGATATTGCTGACGACAAATGGAAGAAGACGGATGGCTGCAGGGCTACCAAAGTAACGTCTCCCACATACGACATGAGTGGTTCTAAACGACTTCTCAACTTCAGTCGCAGAGACATGTAGAGACTGGTATACGTACATACTAACTGGTCTCTGGACGATCGGTAAGCACGCTATGAGACTCGGCCTCCCTTTTAATAAATGCTGCCGGAGCTGCAGGGAACCTAAGGAGACTGAGCTGCAGGGAACTAAGGAGACAGTATTTCATCTCCAATTTGGTTGTCCAGCGTTAAATTCAACACGACATGGATTTTTGGGGAATTACCTTCTACAAGGACTCTCTGAGATATCGCGGGTGAAACTCAGCAACTTGCTGAAATATCTCAACGCAAAAGGCTGGCACAAACCGCCTCAGTATTTCCCTGGATCAAGCTTGATCGGGGGTTCCTATTCTTAACGAGTTGTGTGGTGTTAAAACGGAGCGTGCAACCACGTTAACAAACCAACCATGAACATCTCCTTGGTGCTGAATTTGTTAAACGGTGCAATTGGTTTCGAATTCCTTCTTCGTATGTTTGACTTTTCAATTTCCTTTCGCCCTTCCAGAAATTATATTCCCCTTAGTGTTCAATACTTTTAGTCTTTCTAAGCAAATTTGATCCTATCCGCTGAATGAGCTCTGTCTGAACTTATAAATTTGTATACAAATATTGATATTCTCTGATCCTATTGGCATCAATTCACCAAGTTCAGTTAAAACTAAATATTACTTTAACTTCCAGTTAACAATATGTTTTGGCAGTTTAATTTAACTGAACTTGGTGAAATTGGCCGTTAATGTATTAAGATAACTTAAATCTTTGAATTTAATTAGTTTTAGCATACAAGCCTGTAAGAAATACTAGTTTATTGGCGAATCAAGTAAATAAATAAAAAACACAATTTGTCCATATCCATTTCGTCTCAACAACAAACAAATTTGTTATTGCATATATTTTTCCATTTTCTCTTCTAACATAAGATTTTATTAAATAATGTTTCTAACAGAATTATAATCAAAGCAAATCAAATTAAAATACCCGTAATTAACATCTTTTGCATCCATAAAACCTTTTCTAGCCAAATATTTTCCATTGTATTAATTAATTACTTATGTTGCGTTAATTGACTTAATTACAGAATACAATTAGAAATAGAGACTACGATGAAACTTACAAAAGGAAACACACAGAGGAATTTATTGAAAAATAATCTGCGATAAGTAAAATATTCGCTAAAAATTTGTTTTAATGAACATAAAAAGTTTCAGTTAAATTATAATCTTTTAAAGTAACTATTTATTTGTGTTTTTAAATATATCTTAGCCGTCAGGCAAAAGGTTCTTAAGTCAAAAAACGCATTTTGAGTTTTTGATTGGCTTTAATTCAATTTTTTTCTCTTTTGTTTGGTTAAAGTCACTTTAGTCTAGCACAACTGCTTCTAATCGAAATCCACCAAATAAATATGAAAATCAATTTAAACTAACAAAAAACAACAGCTTCTGACTTAAGACAGTTTTGCCAAACGCCAAAGAGATGTCAATTCATACACAGAAAAATATTTTGCACCCGTAAAAGCATTAATCAAAAATAAAATCAGTTTTAATTAAAAATATAATCAAGTGAATAAAATGTTTAATCAATTTAATTAAACGTTTATTTGTTATTATTAATTTGTTTCCTGGTGCAAATTAATATTGTCAATTAAACGTTTAACACACTTGATTAAACTTTTAGTTCACTTGATTAAATTTTTAATTAAAACTGATTTTATGTCAATTGCCCAGCCACATCATATCTTTGCATTATTTTCTCTAAAAACACAAAAAGTTTTTGGCTTATGCGAAAAAACTAGCATCGCCTTTTCAAGAAATTAAAAAATTGCAATGGCCGAAATTTCGAAAATACGTTTTAAAGATCCCTAGTGAAATTCGAAGCAGAAAATATTCCTAGAACATGTTAACCCTTAAAAGTGCCTTTTTAGTATACTTTTGTGTAAGAGTTGGGAAAAAGGACAAAAATTACCCCCTAAAATAAGGGTTAGAGGGTTAATAAATTCTAAGAAAAGAATCGCCATACGAGTCTACTACAGACATCTGAAATAATTTTTTATTTCAGATGTACATTTAGTATATTTTTTTTGACTTAACACTAGGGGCCCATATTTCAGGAACCCGAGCTAAATTTTAGAAACCCTTTGGCAGATTTGCTCTACTAGTAGTATACTTTCATTTCGCGTTGCAAGTGTTGAGGCAGGTTTTTTTTTTTTTTTTTTGCACAGTGTTATCAAAACTACTACACCATGCTTTTTCTCTTTAAGTCTCACACCTACGTGTGCGACTATGAAAAGACAAAATCTATCATCTGTATACCCCTATCTGAAACTGTTGATTTAAACTATTTTTTTTTTTTTTTATTTTAACAGATTTTTGAAGAATTTTCAATAAATTTAGTATTACAAGTCTTTTGGCAACACTGCTTACACTGATCTCTACTGACTACTACTACTACTAAAATATTCCAATAAGCATCTGTCTTTGTCGACCTCTAATATAAAGTCATCCTAAAATTTTAATTTGATTTGAAGGCATATGCTCTTATTCAAAACAAAAACACTTTGATAGTTATCTGAACTGAACATTACGTTTTGTAGGTCCAAGAAAAAAACCAAACTCCTTAAAAGATCAAGAAAACCCAAAAACATGGCAAAACTAAATCAGTTATTTCTTTAACGTTACATACCGCCATGCCTTAACATAAGGTAGGGTACTCTGTTTATTAATTACGTATTCTTTAATGTGTTAATAATAAATATTATCATAAACTAAGTTCGCTAATATCTATTGAAAGCTAACACTATTGCGTGTATTAAAATATACATGTGCAAAATTAGGTTAATTATAATTAAATATTACTTTCTATTTGTATCATAAAAATTATGATTTTATTGTTCTAATTTTTTTATTGCAGACCGAACAATTTGCCGTTTTATGGATTCTGTTTACAATAATTGTTTTGGGCAATTCAGCGGTTTTGTTTGTAATGTTTTTGAATAAAAACCGAAAATCAAGGATGAATTATTTTATTAAACAATTGGCTTTGGCAGGTAAGTACGAAAATGAAATCGTATAAATTTCATACAAAGAAACCTCTACACGAACACAACAAAAAAATAAATAAATAAACTTCAACATTCTTATATCCATATTATTAAAGTCCTTTTAAAAAAAAGACACTGATACAAAAGAGAAGGAACAAGTAAGAGTGCTAAGTATATTCGGCTGTGCCGAATCTTTAATATCCTCCACCGAGAGTTCGAATATTTCAGGAGAGGGCTTTAACTGGTAGCTAGATTCGGGATTCGCTCTACTGTGTCACGCAGTGATTTCATTTATTATAAAAATCTACTGCAGTAGCAAGTTTATAATCTTTTGTTTTGTAATATTCCTAAATAAAAATTTTTAGATTTCTTGAAATTTTCCGTTGATTTTCTGTATTAATTACGCACTCGATTAAAGGGATTATGTATTAAAAAATTTATTACATTTTCGCCAGATGCTTAAAAAAATACATTTAAAAATGAAAACTTAAACATCCTGGTAAAAAAAATGGAGAAGCTTTGTAAGGGAGAGAAGCATAATACCCCCTTACAAACCTGCTTACAAGAGGCATGATTTTTATAAAATCACCACTTGGAAGCACTACTTTGTTTCTCTCTACTAAAAAAAAATTGTTGACTGATTGCGTTATAAAAAAAAAATTAATTTCTGTGTTCGGTAATATTTCGATAATGATCGTAAACACATTTTAAATTCATTGCAATACAACCTGCTTCCATATAAGGGAATATCAGAAGCACTTAGACCATTGTTCGTGAATTTTTTCTTTAAAATAAAGATTTGAAGGGATAATGCGAAGTTATTCAATCATAATATTTAAAATTCACTTAAATGGTATTCCCTTCTCTGCGCCTTCTTAGTAGTGTGTAATAATGGCTGCCAGATTTTAAAAAAAATCGGGCATTTTTTGGGGATTTTACACATTTTAAATATATTTTTCCTTCTTTTATTATTTACGGTTATTTTTCTTTGTTTCGTAGTAGAAAAACTTTTATCCTAACCTAATTGCTATTGCGCTATTAGTTAGTACTTATGATGTATCAAAGTATTAAATTAATGACGGATATAAGTATTTCTATTGTTGATTTTAAGCATGGCTAGAATCGATTAAACAAGTTTCAAATTCTTAAAAATTGGCTTATTCGTCTTCAAAAACAGAGTATTGTTTTGCTTGTAATTCGTCAATGGAATCGCAAAAAAACGATTTAAAAACATGCCGAAAGCAGTCGCTTCAAACAATATAAAATATTTTTTTTACTTTAAGTTTTTATTTAGGGCTTTTTGGGGATTTCTTATTAAAATGTTCGTTCTATTTTAAAAAAAAGTAAAATTTTGACAGAAAAAAAAACAAATAAAAAATATTAACTTTTTAAGATTTTGTTTTTTTATTTGGGGATTTTTGGGGATGTTTTTTTATTTTTTTGGGGACAAGGAAAAAAGTACCCGGCAGCCCTGTGTGTAATAGACAGCGCATATATCAGCACTCATGTAGTTTTTGTGCTTCCAGAAACCTAAAAAATTAAAGGCGTTCAAAGAAAAACAATTTTAATTTTTTAGTCCAAAATCGTAAGGAATTAGATTTTCTTTAAGAAATTGTCTGGATTACAAACACATACAAAAATATTTTTTTTAAACAAATCCTTATGCAAACAACAACTAAAACGTACATTATCGCTACCTAAAACACAAAAAGCCCTATCTACCATTTTGAAAATTTTACAGGATAAGGATGATAAATTGTCGTAAACTATTTATTATTTAATTTTTTTTTTAACCTACCGAACTTTTGACAATTGACAATGTTGCATAAAGTGCAAACGGTTAATTTGGATTTTGAGCGTTTTTCATTAAAACTTTTGTAGATGGGCTATTTGTTGTTTGTTAATCAAATCGCCTTTTTCGTTTTTGGTCACGATATGTATGTGTATTAAACATCTTGAGCTGCAGGCTGACCTAGATAGGGATGAAACGATACCTCTAAGGTATCGATACTTTTACTCGATGTGGTATCGCTCGTAAAGTATCGATACCTACTTAGAATCGAAAAAAAGTATGGATACTTAGTTACTTGTATGGGTACTTGTATCGGTTTGTATGATAAAAGAATAGAAAGCAGCATTTAAAAACGTTCCTACTAGTGTTTTATTACTATACTGTTACGTTTTTCCTTTAATAAACGCGTTCGGTTTACTCTCTTTATAATATACCGTTGAGTTCTTTTAATTGCAAATAAAAATAAAAACACACACTTATTCAACTTAACAAACTTTATTGAAATTAATTATTTCGTTCACAATTGTTAGTTACGAACAGAACCGTTTCTCAAAACAAACTTAAACTTCTATAACCATTTCTAGAAATGACTGGGAAATTTATATAGGAATTATTTTAAAATAACAGTTGTGTTGAAAATTATACATGACAATTTTAAGTAACATAAAACTATAACTTACAAGATAACTTATAACTAAAACTATACATAATTCTTAGATAAATTAGCTTTCGTAACAATACAATAAAATAAGAACTTCGACCTATTAGAATTTTTGTGCAAAACGATAAGTGTAAAAAATGAGACCACTTTTAGTTACCACCTAGTACCAATTTCCTTTCGAAAAATCTTTTTTATCTTAGGAAACAAAATTGTATAGAATGTTCAGGATAACAACCATCATTCACCTTTTATTCCAGAAATCAACAATGTCACTATGAATTTTTTTTTTTTTTTTTTTTTTTATTTATTTATTTAAACATTTAACACTTAACCTAAAGTTATCACACAATTTACAGAGTTTTAGTCATTATACTAACTTTTCATCTATAAAATAAAATTTAGTTTATAAGAGGATGTTTATTATAGGTATAAAGAAATATTTTACTTCAGAGGAAAATATCATTATAAAAACCTCTGATTTGATATTTAAGACAAATTAATATAAATGACAAATGTATGTAACAATCATATACCCCATGAATACCTATATAATTGTTAGTCATATATACACATTTGAGTATATACGCAATACATATATGCATGCATGGAGACATAATCAAATAAATAAATTGGTCTTCTTTAATAAAGGCTGGAAATTAGTGGGTTACTAGACATACTACAAGAAACCTTAAAGCGTTCTGTTAAAAAACTTATTTTTTCGATAATTAATTTTATATTATTTTCTTCGTGAAGATCTGTGGTGGAGAAATGCCATGGTAAATTAAGCATCATCTTTAATAGCTTATTTTGACAGATTTGAATTTTTTTAATGTGGGATTTTGCGCAAGCTCCCCAAACTGGACAAGCATACAAAATTATAGATTGAAAAATTACTTTAGCCAAGATTATTTTGTTATCATGACTTAAAAAAGAGTTACGCCCGATTAGAGGATATAACATTGCTTTTGCTAAGTTGAATTTTTCAATCTGTTTCTTGATATGTAGTTCAAATATTAGTTTTTTGTCCAGTAAAACACCTAAATATTTAACATTATCACTCCATTGTAAATTAGAGCCATTGATTTTGAGTTGACTTAATGGATAAAAACACAAGTTTCTTCTACGAGTAAAAAATATTGCATTTGTCTTGCTTTCGTTAATTTTGATTTTCCATCTGTGGAAATAAGCCACAAGTTGATCCAAAGCTGGTTGTAAGTCTGCAACTATATTTTGACCATATTGGTGTGATGCATATAAACAAGTGTCGTCAGCATATGCTGCACATTCTACTCCCCTAGGTTGAGGCATATCAGAACAGTACAAATTATAGAGCAATGGTCCTAAAACCGAGCCCTGTGGAACTCCAGCTGGAATTTCAACTAGATCCGAACATATATCATTCAGACTTACACAATAACATCTATTTTTCAAAAATTACTCAATGATTTTAATAATGTACAGTGGAAAATTATATTGAATCATTTTATATAATAGGCCGTTATACCAAACGGAGTCAAAAGCTTTCTCAATATCCAACGTAACCAATACGGTTGAGTTTCCATCTATAAACTCGGAATTTATATGATTATAAATACGTTTAATTTGGTGAACTGTACTGTGAAAAGGGGTGAAACCAAACTGAGTAAGTGGTAATATTTTATTCAGATCCATAAACTTATTGAGTTTTATTTTAAGAACTTTTTCTTAAATCTTACTCAGACTACTGAGAAGACTTATCAGGCGATAACTCTGTACTGAATTAGGAAGTTTATTGGGTTTCAAAATAGGTATGACCTTTGCCAATTTCCATCTTTGGGGAAAATATTGTAATTTCAGGCAACATTGATAATAAAAGATAAGTATGTAAGGGCGGAAATAGGCAATTGCCTAAGCATGATGTTTTTAACGCCATCCAAACCTGATGCTTTCCTGGTTTTTAAATCTTTTATAATTGTAGCAATTTCATTATTATTTACATATTCGCATGAGTCTGTGTTAATGTTAAGTTGAGAAAATCGTTCGTTGACAGTGTCAATTAGAGAGATGTGGGACTGGTTACTTAAATTTTCAGAAACGCAATGATTTTCTAAGAAACTATTGGCAAGTTGATTCACTTTTTCCTCATCAGTATAATAAGTTGTAGAGCTTTCTTTCAGAGGTGGTATAAATATACGCTTCTTTCTTAAACACTTAGCTATTTTCCAAAACGGTTTTGAGGCTTTATCTAAATTTTGAATTTTGGTGTTCCACATTTTATTTCTAAATTTCGATATTTCACAGCGAATTATTCTATTATAGTTGTTCAAAAATTCAAAATCAGATACATTTCTATATCTTAACCAATTACGTCGATAAAAGTTACGAGTACTTATTAGATGCTTAATGTAGGGTGGTAGTACCTGTTTGTTCAAATCATTATTTACTTTAGGAGTTGCAATTTCAATAGCCTCGATCATGCTTTTCGTAAAATAATCTAAGTTTACGTCAATAACTTCTTTCTTCGTCACCGCACCTACATCAGAAGGTAAATGAGAAACCGATTTGTCTAGCAATTGTCTATAAAGATTCCAATTGGTCTTATTGTAGTTATAAGATAATTGCCTAGAACGTGAAGAACTTATATTTAGTTTAAACAACACAGGAAGGTGGTCAGAGTTAAGATCGTTGATGGTTGTAGGGTGGGTTATACACTGTGGAATATTTGAGATAATCAAGTCAATAACAGAAGGTATGTGGTTTCTATTTGTGGGAAAATAAGTTGGAGAGCCCGAGTGTAAAATAGTGTACGGAAGAATAGACACGGTATCATAGAGGATATTTCCCCAAACATTTGCCCGATTGCAATTCCAAGATCTATGTCTACTATTTAGGTCTCCACAAACGATAACATTTTTGTCAACTGCGAGGAGTTTTCTAATATCTTTTCTAAATAATCCTTTAGTTTCCGAGCTTACAACAACACCAGGGAAATATACTGCAAACATATTTATTTCCATCTTATCTGATGTCTTTATACAAATTCCTACATTTTCAAAATATTTAGTTTCGACAAAAATTGGTTTAAAATTCCCTATTTCTTTTTTAATAAGAATTGCAACCCCTCCACCAACACGATCTGCACGATCACGCCGAATGCAATAGTAACCCATTTGAGGTATATGAACAGAACTTGACAACCAAGTTTCTGACAAAAAGCATAAATCTACATTATTATTATTTAAAAAATCATAAAGTTCTAAGTATTTATTTTTAATACTTCTACAGTTCCAGAACATAATATTTAATTGTTGAGCCATTATGAATAATTATTTACTGTATAAATATTTAATAGCTAATTGTGTGATAACATGAAATTGTTCTTCTTTAGAGTTACAAGTTTTTAATTTATTTAAAACGTCTAATGTAAGTTGACTTATCTCTTCTGGAGTAAAGAGATTATTTGTATATTGAATATTGCTTCTAGGAATACTACGATTTAGAGAGACTGAATTTGTGCTCATTTCACATCTTTTGCTTGGCTGAGGTAAAGTTGGAAAAGAGTTTTTATCAAATATTGTAGTAGGACCGTTATTATTTGTTGATCTTTGACTATTCGAATGACGATTATTTTTTCGTTGAATATTTTCTCTTAAAATTAAATACGATTCTCTTACAGGACAGCTACGATCTGTTGCAGCATGCGTATCATTGCAGTTTGCACATTTAACCTTCTCTTTGTTGGTACAATCTGATGTTTTGTGTCTGCCTGAACAGAGAGCGCATTTTGTTTTGATAGAGCAACCTTTTTCTCCGTGGCCAAACATTTGGCAATTATAACACTGAACAGGCTTATTTTTAATTCTTCTTTGATAATCCCATTTTATTACCATATGAAAGAGAGTTTTAATATTCTGTTTTAAATCGTTTAATTTTACTGAGCCGTTTTCGAAATATACTATGTAAAGAGGATCAACATACTCATTGTACTTTTTTTCAATTTTCTTAACGTCTGTACATTTATATTTTTTTAAAATCATTTCTTTTTTTACTTCTTCGGCACTTTTGT
The DNA here is from genome assembly GCA_930367215.1 of Pollenia angustigena. NCBI lineage: Eukaryota > Metazoa > Arthropoda > Insecta > Diptera > Polleniidae > Pollenia > Pollenia angustigena. The sequence goes on from OV884056.1 coordinate 76,084,963, forward strand.
TGTCTAGGCCGTACAAGATGAATTTGAATGGTTTATCACACTTAGACTCGTGTATAAAAAACTGATAGTTGTGTTCTTTTAATATTGTAATAACTATATTAAATGTATCTTTTGTTTCACAAAAAATTTTAATACCAATTGATATTTTCTTAATATAATATTTGGTCAAACCTGAGTTTTTAAACATTTTATGAAACTGTTCACTGCTGTGCGAGAGCACTTTAATAGGTGAAATAAATTCTTTAACTTTTGGAAGTTGCACGGGGGTGTCTATTTTTTCAGCATTGTCATCAGTATTTAATGCTTGTAATGGAGTCCAAAAATTATATCGGCTCATTTTTAAGCCAGACGCGTTAACCGTGGACTTTAAGTCCTCCGGTCTTGCATTAGAACGTCTTTTAGATATTTTGATAATTTTAATAATTATTCGCAAAAGAAATTTGTCACAAAGCGCAGAGATAAAGACACGTCAATCACAGTTAACAATCGTGAGAGAACTGTCACTATGAATTTATTTTAAATGTAAATATGTATTTTATTTCCTTTCAATAATTCTGTTTTATATAAAGAATATTTATTTAAAATTTATCCAATATTTCGATATCTCAATGGATAGCTTCTTCAGGGATTTTTTGGTTTTTTTTATATTTCAAACTAATTTTTTTAAAAAAGGAAATAATATTAAGAAGGTCGAAGAAATTAAGCTAAATAATTTATGTATTTTATTTTTAAATTTATTAATATATAACAGATGATGGTAAAACCATAATCCATGATGTTAATTGTGAATCACACCTTAACGTCAAGTTTTTTGCGCCACTTTAATTTACCTATCTTTGTTTCAGTATTTGACAACTTCGATTATTAAGAGGTACACAATTGAACAGCGCGTTAAGATTAATAAAGCCTTTTACGAAAATGGGCGTTAAATCAAAATGCATTTAATGCACATCGTGATTTTTTTGGTCAGTATAATCGACCAAATGTTTCCACAATCGGGAGAATTTCGCGTAAATTTCAGCAAACCGGGTCTGTAGGAAATGGGAAAATATATGTGCATGCTCCCCAGTTAGTTCTGCGGCTGGCGGCGTCTTCAAAAATGAGGTCGGCCTAGCAATTATCGTGAATGGTGTTCGCTATCGCTGGATGATAACGGACTTTCTATAGCCAGAAATTGAGGAAATGGACCTAGACGATATGTGGTGTATATGTGTGGACTAGGAATGCCAAACGGGAACAGGTTGTTTGAAACCCGGGATTCGGGATTTTTAATTCAAAAAAAGGGATCCCGGGACGGATCGGGATTTTTCGGAATTTCATATATAAAAGCCAATTTTAAAATTCATATAATTATTTATATAATAATTGTTTATTTAATGTTTATGTATAAGAATTAAAACAAATTAATTCATGAAAAAAATTAAACTCTACAAAATAAAACTGTTAAATGTATTCTTTTAAAGTAATATGGAATTATTATGTATTAAAACTTATATTCTAAAAAAATTAATGACGTCAGATAATTGATGCATTATTTTATCGCCAGCATATGCTGCCGACAAAACCAATATTCGCATTCAACACTTCTGGGTGGTATCGTAAATAAATAACTACATACATATATGCTATATGACAATATTTAATTTATTTTATCTCAATTATATGTATGCAAGTATTAATCTAATAAAATAAACTTAAATGTGTCAAAAGACTTTTGGTAGAACCCCCTAAAATTGTTAACTCCTTTTTGCACAACTTGCATTTTGCGTGCGCAGTTCTATTATCATCCACTTAGAAAAAAGACCCACCATCTGATTTAGTTTTCGTGGTACATAATGCATTGCATGTAACATTTCACATTCATTTATGGCCAGTTAAAAATTAGATTCATGGCCAGTATGATTTAATATTGAATTTTTACTAAGCCCAAAATCTCGGGATTTTTATATCAAACCCCGGGATTCCCGAGTTTTCGGTATTCTGGATTGGCATCCCTAGTGTTTACTGGTGAAACGGTTTCTTGATACCGTTACTGCTGCTATAGCTTTGAAAAATAATCAAAAATTTAAGATTAATTTCAATACCAAAGTTAAACAATTACTTTTGACCGATACCGAGTATTTTTTACCGATACTACTTGGTACTCGGTTGCTAAGTATCGATTACAAAAATACTTCGTACTTATATAAAAGTATCGAATATGTACTTGCATTTACTCGTATCGTTTCATCCCTAGACCTAGATTATAATTTTGTCTGGATATTATTTTGGATTATTGTTTTGTAAAGATTTTCCTTTCAAAAATTGTTAAAAGGTATTCAAATAAAAAACTAGAAATAATATCCCAAAACACGAGTATAAACCAAAATATAAAGTACATTTATCACTTAAGATTTTAGACCGCATATTAGACTAGGATAAGAACTGGCTTTTATATAGATTAAGCTGGATATGGTTGAAAAGACTATACACACTGACGAAATATCAATGTTAAATTAACATTGCGCGATTTTGATTAACAATTAATTTTAATATTTAATCCATAAAATCCTGTTATTATTGTTTGTATAGAAACAATAACAACACTAAAAAACAACAAGTTAGAGTGCTATATTCGGCTGTGTCGAATCTTTGATACCCTCCACCGACAGTTCGAATGTTTAAGGAGTAATGTCTGTATGATGTTATTATTATCTTAAACTGTGATGGTTTGTTATTAATTATGGTTTTAGGCGACTAAAGTGTTTTCCGGTAGTAGGGTTTATATGGGGCCTAGGGTAAATTATGGACCGATCATCACGAAATTTCACAGCGTCATTTCTAGTCCTTTAAAACTGTGACGTACCAATTTCTGTTATGATCACGAAATTTCACTGTGTTATTTCTAGTCCTAAAAAACGGTGACGTACCAAATTTTGTTACGCTAGCGTTATTTTTTACGGTTTTAGGCGTACTAAACTCTTTTCCAGGAGTAGTGTTTATATGGGGCTTAGGGTAAATTATGAACGGATCTTCACGAAATTTAACAGCTTGATTTCCAGTTAAATAAAAAAAATTTTTGCAAAATCTTATCTCATTCCGTGCCTTGTTCCAGCATTTATGTTATTTTTTGTAACAAAATTATCAATTTTTTTAGGCGGTGGTTCCACATTTTGATTCATAGCTCTGGTCCTACTGAACCGATTTTGCTGGATTTCAATCCCAAACTGCTTAGGATAACTACAAGCAATTTGGCACAAAGTTTGTTCATTTCTTTTGAGTTGTTCGAAAGTGAGCGTGTTTTCAACAGACGGACAGACAGACGGACATGGCTAAATCGGCTTAGAATTACTCAAGCACCCAGAATATATATACTTTATGGGGTCTGAGATGAATAATAAAAAAGTTTCATACGGAATGACAAACTTAATATATCCTCTTCACAACTAATTGTGGTGGAGGGTATAAAAACATAATTTCTTTTATTTTCATGCTTAAAATTATTTATAAAAAGAAAAATTCCCATATTCTTTTTGTTAAAATTATTTAGTTAAATAGAACATCAAATTTTCAAAGAAGAATGATGACGAAAGCCATATGGGGCCATTCTGCTGGTGTCTTTCAATTGTGAGTACTTCTGTAAACAAAGGGGAAAACAAGAAAGTGAAACATTTGTTACAGGAGAAAAAAATTCTCTCTCTCTGGTTCCGCGGGTAAGTGTTTAGAATGTTTCTTAAATTAACGTGATTCGGAGTGTTATTTCAATATGAATGTCATTTTGCTTTAACTTTACGGGAATGTATAGTGTTTGACAAATTCAACCATGGAGAGGTACACAATTGAACAGCGCACGAAGATTGTTGAAGCCTTTTATTTCCGAAAATGGGTGATCAAATCAATATGCATTTCCTGCACTAAGTGATTTTTTTTTTTTTGGTCAGCATAATCGACCAAATGTGTCCACAATTGCAGGAACTGTTCGGAAATTTCACCTGCGAGTGATTAGTGCGGTTTTCTTCGAAAATGAGGTCGGCCAAGCAGTTACCAGGAATGATGTTCGCTATCGTGAGATGATAACGGCCTTCTTGTTGCCAGAAATTGAGGATATGGACCTGGACGATGTGTGGTTTTTAACACGATGATTCCACTTGGCACACAGCCAACTAAACAATGGCTCTTTCGCGCGAGAAATTCAATGGGCGTGTTATCTCACGTCGTGACGATGTTGATTGGCCGCCACGATCATGTGATTTGACACCGTTGGTCTTCTTTCTTTGGGGATATTTAAAATAAAAAGTGTACTTCAATAAACCAAGACTAGTTCATGAGCTTAAGGATTAGATAATTCGGCACACTTACGACATTGAACCTCAATTATGTCTCAGAGTCATTGAAAATATCATCGGATAGAGGTTTTACCACCGAAGCCGTGGCAAGCACTTGACCGATATTTTGTTTCACGCATAACTGTCATAGATCTTGCTATCATAATAAAAAATATTAAGATAATTTTCTGAAAACTTTTTGTTTTATTTACAATTAACATTGTGCGCTTTGGTTGCACCACCCTTTATATTAGAAGCAGAATTTACACTAGACCCTAAACCATAACTTATACTAGACAACATAGTAGACTATAGTAGAAACCAGCCGGACAGACGAGCAAACATCGTAAGAACGATTTGAAAAGTAATTCTGAGTGGATTTGTATTCTAAGAGGAAGTTTAAGGTCCAATATTTGAGGGCCTTACACACATCAGCATAAAACCCACTCCACTAGTTAAAGACAATTAAAATCCCTTTGGTTTCTTTGGTGCCACTCTGAAAATTGAGGACTTCTATTTTATTTCATTCTAGATTATAATCTTTGCTATAGAAGGAGCTGCTTACTAGAGTTCGTATTAGATTATTGTCTAGTCTATTGACTAGACGACAAAATAGCATACATTATATTCTGTTATTCTGTTTTTTCTAGATTTCATTAATATACAGACACATGCCAAATTCCAAAAAATTGTTCTTTAAAATTGTAGCCTAACACATGTTTAAATGTTTGTTAATATAAAACAAATTATTTAAGTTACAAAAATCAAATTCTGTATGTAAAGGGTGTTTTTTCAGACGTATGTATAAAACTTTCATTAGGCATAAGGGTCTTAGACCCCTTGCAGCCTCGGCAAGTTAGTTGCGCAAGTTACCTGCCGAGAACAACTAAGTCTGTACAAAATTTTTTGTTCCTTACCCCGACCTTAACGCTGACGTCTACAAACCAAGAGTTGCGCAAGTAACATCATCCAAGAGTTGCGCAACAAATCATCAAAAAGCTTACGGTGCTGCATCTGAGCAGCTTATTCGTAAAACTAAATATGGATCGATTCCTGATTCACATTAACGCTTTAAGTTAATATTCATCCAAATTGAACTAGTACCGTGTGTGCAAAAAGAACCATCGACGCTGTAGACATGAGTGTGAGGGAGGAATCGAATTTATCGATCCGACACCATTCTTAGCAACTCGGTGTCTGCCCGTCCACTACTTGGAAAATTATGAGGAAAGATCTTGACCTTAATCCATATAAGATTAACCTGGCGCAAGAATTAAAGCCAGCGTACCATAAATTGCGTTGTGTTTTCGGTGAAAGGGCTGAGAATCAACTGGAAGGTGAACCAGATTTTTATCGTTCAATAATCTACAGCGTTTCTGGCTTAACGGGTTTGTAAATAAGTAAAAATGTCGTTTATGGTGAGAGCACAATCCTAATGAGACTTCATTGCATCTCAAAAAAAAATCACTGTTTGGTGCGGTTTACATGTCGAAGGCGTCATCGGCACACTTGTCTTTGAATCGGAAACCATTACCAAAATAGCCTTGAATGGTAAACGCTACAGGCAAATGAGTTGTGAGAAATGGTTCCAACCAGATGTCTTAACATGCCGTACAGCCCGTTAAGCCATTACTTTGTTGTGTCTAACGTTTGGTGAACGAATTATGTCATAAAATTAATCTGTAAACTGGCCAACTCGTAAGTGTGATTTGTGACCTTTGGGCTACTTTTTGTGGGGGTACGTTAAATCTTTGGTCTTTGATGTAAAGCCGTCAGCTATTGATCATTTAAAAGCCATTTGACGCACTATCAACGAAATAAGACCTGGATTGGGCGAACAAGTGGTGCAACATTTTACCGCGGCGTTCATAAGGCGTAATCGTGGAGGCCATATGCTAGAAATTTTTTTAAGCATTAAATGTCATGAAATTTGCGAGCTAATAAAGCCAAAATTTTGGTGGTTCAAAAGATGTTGTGTTTTATTTAAAACAAAATAATTTGTATGCCTCTAAAAAAACACCTCTTTTTGTACGTCCCTTCCAAAGAAAACTGTTTACCAACACAATTTCAATATTTATAAACACAGGTATGTGTGTCGCCCAACATTTGTGTGCGTATGTTTTCATTAATATCAGGATGTTGACAGATTTCCCTTCTACATGAAATTTCCGTAAACAACATTATTTTTTATACGAACTTTCTATTTTTCCTTTTTCTCTAATTTTCATGTATTTTTTCCGTTTATTGTACGTAATTTTTTTTATCAATTTCAGATCTTTGTGTGGGCTTACTAAATGTTTTAACTGACATCATATGGCGCATAACAATATCCTGGCGGGCTGGCAATGTGGCGTGTAAATTGATACGTTTTTCCCAGGTCTGTGTTACATATTCATCGACTTATGTTTTGGTAGCCATGAGCATTGACAGATATGATGCCATTACGCATCCCATGAACTTTTCAAAATCATGTGAGTATGAAGAATTTTAAACGAGACAAAATTTAATATAATTACGATGACATTAATAAACGATTCAATTAACTGCCTTCCAAAAAATGGTCTCATTGTTGATGACTTTATTAAGAAGTTTTCAATTATTTCAGTCAATGAATAAATTCTCTAAGCAAACGTGTTGTCTATAGTTCTGTTTTTAGTCCTGTCCAAAGTCTTCTCTTTAGTATTGACTATAGCCTTGCCTAAAATCTTGCTAATAATAGTATTTTTTGTGTTTTAAGATAGATTTAAGCTCTTAGAAAACTTTGCTTTAGTCTAAAATAAAATACATGATTATCTTTCTTTTTCAGGGAAACGGGCACGCCATCTGGTGGCTGGAGCCTGGATTGTCTCTGCCTTATTTTCATTGCCCATTCTCATGTTATACGAAGAGAAACTAATACAGGGACAAACTCAATGTTGGATCGAGTTGGGATCACCTTGGGCTTGGCAAGTCTATATGAGTCTAGTATCTGCTACTCTCTTTGCCTTTCCCGCTCTAATTATTTCCGCCTGCTATGCCATTATAGTGAAGACAATATGGGCTAAAGGTTCCATATTTGTGCCAGCCGAAAGGGCTGGCTTTGCCAACAATACGGCAAGGAGAGCCAGTTCACGAGGCATAATACCACGAGCCAAAGTGAAAACCGTTAAAATGACTTTTGTCATTGTTATAGTGTTTATAGTTTGTTGGTCACCCTACATTATATTCGATTTATTGCAAGTGTTTGGCCACATACCCCAGACACAAACGAATATAGCCATAGCCACATTTATACAGAGTCTAGCGCCCCTCAACTCAGCGGCAAATCCCTTAATATACTGTCTATTTTCATCAACTGTCTTCAGGACTTTAAGGTAATTAAAGAGGTAAATAAAAGAGAAGGAGGTTTTATAAAAATTCTATTGTTTTCTATTCACTTTACAGCCGTTTCCCTCCATTTAAATGGTTTACATGCTGCTGTAAATCCTATCGCCACAATTCCACCCAAAATCGTTGTAACACAGTGGGTCGGCGACTGCACAACAGCTGTGATTCAATGCGCACGTTAACGACTTCCCTGACAGTGTCCCGTCGCTCTAATAAGGGAACGACTCGTGTGATTATCTGTGAGAGGCCCAAATCAAATTCGATTAATCACAATGCAATGTCAGAGGTATGATAGCAGCAGCATTGTGCGCGCTGTTCCAGTGTAATTTTGTATCGTTCAACGCGCTTCGCTCCCCTAGAGTTTGTATAAAAATTCATTAGGATAAGTTTAGTTGCTAAATAATTGAAGTTTATTTCATTTTGGTTGTTGTCCCATAAAAATAAGCAAACAAAATAAAACCTCATTAAAATCTAGTCATCTGTTGTCAAAATGTGTACTCTGTGTATGTGTCCATCGTCAGTAATAACGCAGGATGCATAGACAGAATTTCATTAATAAATAATTTATATTTATGCAAAAATTGTACATGGCTACTACTCAGTTAATTTAAGACAATAAACTAATTAATGAGTTTTAACAATTTCTTCGCTAATCCAATTAATTTTTATGTAAAATGTCTATATCAATTAAAAAAAAGTTAATAAATTTATTGTGTGTACTTTTGCTCTACTCAGACTGATCTTAAGAAATATATGTATGTACCATATATTTTCTCCAAAAAAATAATTGTACAGTTTATTTATAAAATTAAAAAAAATATAAATATTGTTACGAATAAGTAAAAAAAATGGCATAAATAAATATTTATAAAAATAAAGTTTTTCTCTCAGAGTTGTGCTTTTTTATGAATATAAGAATTTAAATAAAACATAAATTACGAATTTTTAATAATAGTAAATTGTAAAAAAAACTCCTAACACAGGATCTTCATTGTAAATTTTGGTTAGGGGGAGGCAACAGAAACGTCTTTGAAGTCCAATAACAGAAAACTTTATTAAAACGAATTTAAATTTTTTACTTTAATGATAAAATAAAGTTCCAAATATAAAATTCATCTTTTTAATACAATTTTTATTATTTTATTTATTATTTAAATATCAGTTAGATTTTGAACAATATTATTAAAACATGAAAAATACTCTTTGCTTCAAAAATCTGAAAAGTACTTCTTTAAAAATGTAACCAAGTGTAATCTTTGAACAGTATAAAGATTTCTTTTGAAGACAGTTTCCATTTCTCATAAAAAAAATTTGAACAAAAAGTATCATTTATTAGAAAACATATCTTTGTGAATTGACAATACATTTTTGCACAAAAAAAACGTATTGTACAGAAAATGTCTTTAAGAAAAGCACATTTAAAAAAAATGCTTAAGATATCAACTAATGTTTTATGGAAAATTTACGATATCAATGAATTTTCTATAGAAAACTATATTTTTATTATAAATAAAAAAAAAATTATGATACATATATCATTTTAAAAAATGTATGTTATCGATAAATTCATATATAGAAACCTGATTATTTTGACAAATTTCTTATGGAAAACTAATGTTATCGATAAATTATTAAAAAAAAATAACTTAAGTTATCGATACATTTTCTAAAAATATTCTTATCGTTAAATTTTGTATAGAAAATTAATGTTATCAATAAATTTGAAAGTTTATGTTATCGATAAGTTTGTTACAGATAATTAATGTTATCGATAAATTTTCTATAACAAGTTATTCTTATCGCTAAATTTTTTATCGAAAATTAAAGTTATCAATAAATTTTCTACCAAGAACAATTTTATGGATAACTTTTCTATAGAAAATAAATGTTATCGATAAGTTTTAGATTGAAAATTAATGTTATCGATAAGTTTTATATAGAAAACTAATGTTATCGATAAGTATTATATTGAAGATTAATATTATCGATAAGCTTTATATTGAAAATGAATGTTATCGATAAGTTTTATATAGAAAACTAATGTTATCGATAAGTTTTATTTAGAAACTTAATGTTATCGATAAGTTTTCTATAGACTAAAATTGTTCTCGATAAATTTTCAATAGAGAATTTATGTTTTCGATCACTTTTATGTAGAAAATTAATGTTATTCAAAAGTTTTCTATAAAAAATTTATGTTATCGATATCTGATGGAAAATGAATGCTATCGATAAACTTTTTACACAAAAGTTTTGCCATCGATAAATATTTTATAAAAATCAATTTTTTGCCGTAGAAAATTTATGTTATAGCAAAATTTTCCATTGAAAATTTATGCTATCGATAAATTTTTTATAGGATATTATTGTTGTCGATACATTTTCTAAAGAAAATTAATATTATATTCCTTAGACAACTAATGTGCGTTCGATAAAATATATAGTTAATTCATGCAACCGTTTAATTTTCCAAAGAAAATTTATATTATCGATAAATTTTTTTAAAAATTCATGTAATCGATAAATTTTTGAAAAATTTATGTTATCGGTAAATTTTCTTAAAAAACTTATGTTGTCAATATATTGTCGTAAGAGAATTTATTCTATCGATAAATTTTTTTTGGAAAGCTTATGCTTTCGATTAATTATGTTGTGAATAATTTTTTTTTTTGCAAAATTATGTTATGGTTAAATTTTCTTTAAAAAAACAATGTTTTCAATAAATTTTTTATAGTAATTGCTCATTATCGATAACCATTCTTTAAAAAATTAATGTTATCGATACAATTTCTGTAGAAAATTATTGTAATCGATACAATTTTTTAGAAAATTATTGTTATCGATAAATTTTTTATAGAAAATTATCGTTATCTAAAAATTTATAAATAACATTAATTTTCTACAGAATATAAATGTTATCGAATAATTTCACTGGCTGCTTAGGCCAGATCATCAAGAAACTTCATCCATAAAGATTTTAGAAAAACTAAAGATATTAAACCAAATAAAACTGTTAAACGTATAAGACTTATATGCAACAGTTCTACTTGTAACAATATCAAAGTTTGAACAAAAACATCAACAATAAACAGTGAGTTTATCTCATCGAATAATAATATAAATAAAAATATTATCGAATAATATAATTTTCGTAAGTGATAAATTTTTTATAAAATATTTATGTTTCGATAAATTTTATATACAAAACGTATGCTATCGATAAATGTTTTATAAAAAATTTATGTTATTTATAAATTTATCTATGAAAATTTATGTTATCGAAAAAAAGTGTTAGCCATAATTTTTCTATAGAAAATAAGTGCTACCGATAAATTTTTTAATAGATTGATAAATTTTCTTTAGAAAATATATCTGTGGCAATTTGACAAAACATCTTAAGTCGAGATAAGATAGCGAAAAAGTTAAAAAAAAACTCGGTAAAAATCTCATTTTTATCAAATAATAAAATAAGCCAAAATCAAAGCTAAATTTCGTTTATAATACAAAATTTTTACAACGTAAACAAAAATGTTTTTTAAACGAAAATTCGTATGATTAACAACTTTTTTAATTTGACTTAAGATGTTTTGTCAAAATGCCACAGATATATTACGGAAAAGTTTTCTTTAGAAAATTTTTGTTATCCATAAATTCTTTTAAGAAAATATGTGTTATCAATGAAATGTTGAAGGGAATATATTGTCGACATATTTTCTTAAACAAATTTAGATTGTTTGAGCAATTTGGCCAAGGATAAAAAAAATTACGTATTATTTTTACGAAAAAAATTCTTTCTTTGGTGCAAATACATTTGAAGCACGACTAACAAAATCATGCAACACAAAGTTTTAGAAGTTGTTATTGCTTTAAATGTGGTTGTGCGAAAGAAAGAATTTTTTTTTCTACACCAGGAAATTGGCACTTAGTTTTCTAACAAAATGAAACTCCTTTAAGAGAAATCTAATACTCCCAATTAATTTGGTATATTTTAATAAGGAGTTACGATAGAAGTTTATAATTTTTTCATTGTAAATACAAAAGCATTATTAAAAAAAACTTTTTTTTAAAAAACTTGTATTAAATTTAATTATTTAAAGAAATGAACCGAAACAAATAAAACTAAAAAAATAAAAGAAAATTCGAAAATTTTGTTAAGTAAATTTAAATGTCCTTCCACTTTAATATTAAAGCCAAGACTCGAAAACATACATTCATACAATAAATACATACATACATACTAATTTATTTATTAATATTATTTATTGTTACAAGAATCAGAGCAAAAAAAAACAAATTACACAAAAATTTGTTTTAAAATGAGAAGAAGAAAAAGTAACAGATGACAAAGAAATCTAAATGTAAATGTCAGAAGATTGAGTAGAAGAAAGAATAATAAAAATCACGCATACAAATATAAATAAATAAAAAACAACGGTTAAATTGAAATGTTTTGTTCTCTTTTTCTATTACACGAACAATTTCAATAAAACAAATAAGGAAACGCAAAAACAAAAATTTGTTACAAGGACACTGTTGGAACTACAATATTAAATGTGGTAAATCATCATCAAGACCACAATGATGCTGAGTAAATAAATGTAATCCTAATGACGATAAAATGTCACAAAAACAAGGACAATATTGTTAAGAGGCAGGCAGAAACAGGCCAGGCAGGCACATCATTCGATTGAGCAGTTTTTATTATTTTAGCAGGATAAATGTTATGAATGATTATTAATGATGTGAAAAAAATATGAAAGAATACGAAAACGAAATTATGTTTATTCGAAAAACATTAATGAACGAAATTCTTTAAGCTAAAGGGCAGCATTTTGAAATTGTTAAGGGAAAAAACTGTTCGAAAATATTATTGTTATGTTATTGTTTCTATACAAAACAAATAAAACAGGATTTTATGTGTTCACTATTCAACAATGTTATTTTAACCAGGGACCGTAAATAACAGTTATATTGGAATTTTAAAACAAAAAAAGCATATAGAATTAAATGTCGAATAACTGATTCAAGTAGAGAATAACTTTTATTTTTGCTCGAAAAAATATAAAATCAAAAAATAACTGTTATTTTTGTTCAAAAAAATCAAAATCAAAAAATAACTGTTAACTTTGATCACAAAAATAAAAATCAAAAAATAACAGTTATTTTTGCTCAAAAAAATAAAAATCAAAAAATAACTGTTTTCATCTGACTTTTATGAAAAAACGCATAACTGTTACGGTCCCTGATTTTAACATTTTTCGTTTAAAATTAAAAAAAGTCCATACTTTTGCAGAAATTTACTATGATTTTTTTTGCGCAATGTTAATTTAACATTGATATTTTTTTCTGTGTGATGGAACAAACAAATAAACTTTAGTAGCATTTAATAAAAAAAAAAATGATATTTTTATTATTTCCAGGAAAAACTTTGAAAAAGAATCTCTTCTCTACAAGCAAACATTTCTCTTCTTTAGTTTTAATATAAAGTTTTAAATGTCTACTTTTCGAGGTGCGATTAAAAGAACTTTTGATATCAGAAAACTTTTGCTGTTGAAACTCCGCAGAGTACTTTCAAACATAAAGCACTCGAAATGAAAACCTAACTGCAGACACTTTAGCCAAAAAAGGAAAACCTAAAAGCCATTAAGTTCTTTTCAAAGCATAAAAACAAATAAAAGTCGTAATTGTGGTTGGAAAACAAGAAACTTAATGATGGTATCTGTTATTGATAATATAAATTGATTTCTTTTTTACTTTGCCAGGACTTCATTTCAAAATGGTCAACTTTTCATTAATATAAATGATTTAGTAACTAAAAAATGTAAATTTCCTGTTCCAAGGTAGAGGTTAGCCTTCAAGCATACATAGAGCAATTCTAAATACATAAATGTATGCAGTACATTTGTCTTAAGAGCCATTAAATAAATAACTTATGTGGTTCAAATTGCCTTAAAAATTTACTTCTGTTTGGCTACAAATTTTTCTGTATATTTCTTGGTTTTGATTTTAATGTGTTAATATTTTTTCTTTTTAAATAATCTTCTATATATAAATCGGCTAAGGCAAAACAGTTAGGAACACTTTCCTCCTCTGTATGTCAATTGATTTGAACAAAATATACACCATTTGAGAGGTATTTACTCAAAGAATTGCACAATGTATATTTAATTAAAATCTGTTCAATAATTTCAGAGTTATAAGCGTTCAAATTTGCTACGACAATAGGTGCAAAATAAATAAAAATTTATTTTCAACTATCAAATAATAAAAAAATTAGAAAATTAGAATCCGGTTTTCGAGTATTTCGACTATATAAATCTTATGTATAAATCAGACCAGGCAAAACAGTTAAGAACGCTTTCTTCCTTTGTTTGTCAACCGAACCTCTATGGGGAGAAAAAAAGGGGAAATACGGGAAACTAAATTTCTTTTTTTTACCTTTCTGTGCTTCATGTGATAATTTTTAAATTTTTTATATATTTAAACTCAGAAACATAATATTATAGGTGTAGGGTCCTGAGTAAGTGATAACCTATAAGATAAAAAATGCTGGTATTTTTTGTTCTTCATCTGGAACTTTTTGAATTTTCGTTTATATTCGACCTATAAAGATAAAATTATACATAAAACTGGGTGAATAAGAACATGTAAGGGGAGCTTTTTGGTACTTTTGTGTTCAACAGCTGGTACTTTGATTAATTTTCGTTAATATTAGACATAGAAACATAAAATTAAACGTGCAACGTCCTGAGTTTAATACTTTTTTGTTTTTCAATTGGTATTTTTTTTATACTGAACTTACAAAATTAAATTCACTCACGTAGAAGATTAAATATGAACCGGAGGTTGGTCCCTCGGCAATATACTTAGATGAACTTTGTTTTCTTCATATTTACAAAAAAAAATATGATCGAATTTTGACCTTTAGGCGAACACTAGTTAAAATAAAATAAACAAAAACTTATAATTTGGTTACCTACGTAAAATTGGTTTATTATACTGTGCAACAAAAAAAAACCAGCCTCAACACTTGCAACGCGAAATAAAGTATACTACTAATAGAGCAAATCTGCCAAAGGGTTTGGAAAAGTTAGCTCGGGTTCCCGAAATAGGGGGCCCTAAAATTTTTGAATTTTTTGAAAAGGCGTTTGGTATAAGTCAAAAAAAATATACCAAATGTACTTCTGAGGTAAAAAATAATTTCAGATGTCTTGAGTAGAATCGTATGGCGATTCTTTTCATAGAATTTATTAAACCTCTTACTCTCATTTGAAGGCGCCATTTTTGTATCTTTTCCCAACTCTTACACAAAAATATACTTAAACGTCACTTTTAAGGGCTAAAATGTTTAACGAATATTTTCAGTATCAAATTTAACTAGGGGTCTTCTAAGACCAAAAGTTCGTGGGATGGATTTTCGAAATTTCGGGCATTGAAATTTTTAAATTTCTTAAAAAGGCGTTAGGTACAAGTCAAAAAATTAAACTAAATGTATGGCGATTCTTTTCTTATAATATATTTACCCTCTAACACACATTTTAAGGGGTAATTTTTTAACTTCCACACAAAAATAAACTAAAACGGCACTTTAGAGGGTTAAAATGTTATACGAAGATTTTCTGCATCAAATTTTACTAGGGGTCTTCAAAGACCGAAAAATCATGCAACTTATATACGGGTTTTCGAAAAATTCAAAAATTTCAAGGCCCGGAATTTCGAAAATCGGTTTTACATAAATTGCATGATTTTTTGGTCTTTGAAGACCTCTAGTGAAATTTAATGCAAAAAATATTCGTAGAACATTTTAACCCTCTAAAGTGCCGTTTTAGTTTATTTTTGTATAAGAGTTGGGAAAAGCGACAAAAATTACCCCTTCAAATAAGAGTTAGACGGTTAATAAATACTTCGAAAACAGTCGTCATCTGCAATAGTCTTTTAGCTCAGAAGTACATTTAGTTTATTTTTTTGACTTGTACTAAACGGCTTTTTAAGAAATTCAAAAATTTCAATGCCCGAAATTTCGAAAATCCCTTTTAAATAAATCACACGAAATTTAGGTCTTAGAAGACTCCTTATGAAATTTGACGCAGAAAATATTCGTAAAACATTGTAACCCTTAAAAGTGCCGTTTTAGTATATTTTTGTTTAAGAGTCGGGAAAAGGGACAAAAATTAACTCTTCAAATGAGAGTTGGAGGGTTATAAATCCTAAGAAAAGAATCGCCATACGTTTCTACTAAAGACAAATGAAATAGTCTTTTAGCTCAGAAGTGCATTAAGTATATTTTTTTTTTTGATTTATACGAAACGCCTTTTCTAAAAATTCAAAAACTTTAGGGGCCCATATTTCGGGAACCCGATCTAGCTTTTCAAAACCCATTGGTAGATTTGCTCTACTAGTAGTATACTTTCATTTCGCGTTGCCAGTGCTGAGGCTGGCGGCGATGACCCGAATTTTGTTGCACAGTGTTATATGAGAATCAAAAGTGACATTGCGACAGGTTTATCTGAGAAATATAACTGTCTGAAGAGCGTTTACAATGATATATATTCGTATCAGTGTTCGAAAATATACAGTACATTATTTAGCGTTCGGCTCACACGCCCAAGAACGATATCTATTTTTTAGTGTTTATTTAGACGAACACAACCCTTAATACCGTTCGTAACTATTTTCAAGAAATAGTCGAACATTCTATAGTGTTCTATTCTTTGTTAAAAAAAAAAAACAGAACAATTGTTGTGATACTGTAGACAAACATTATATTTTAATGTTCTTTAATGTTTCTTTTTTTACATTAATAAATAATTGAACAAACATGAAATTTAAGCAACGACCGCACCACGAACAGCTTGTGTGGGTATTGTGTATATATTTCGTTTGTGTAAAATTATTTTGCTGGCTTTTTGTTTCGTATGTGTATTTTGTTTTAGTAAAAAATTTTTGGTTTTTTTTACCAGCCAAAAGGTACGAACATTAATGAGCCGAACCGAACACAATGAAGTTTGTGGATTAAAAAAAACCGAATGGAATTAAATGTTCTCATCTTTGGTTGAGTTTGGTAAAAAAAAAAGTTTAATTTTTGTGTTCGAAAGATGACTATCAGGGAAACGTTATTCTACACAAACACTATTAGCGTTTGTGTTTTCCACAAACACTAAGGAGCAGGGCTTAAAAACTGCAGTCGATACCAAAAACTGTCAAACAAAAAACCAAAATTTATGTACAACTTTTTGTTTTTGAGTTGAAATGGCATCGACTGTTTACATTTTATGAATCGGAAGTAAATGCAATAGTTTTTTTTTTTTTTTTTTTTGGCAAATCACAAATGAAGACGTGGATGAAATTGCAGTTTTTCTACTTTGACTGCAGTATTTTAAACACTGCTAAGGAGCGATAGTTAGTGTTTATTTTCGAACACTGATACATATCTTAAATATTGGACAACAAATGGCGGCGTAATGGGCACGACGTTATATATGGGCGTGGCAAAAATTTAAAAACGTCAGTACAATGGCCTTAAGCTACTTCTCCCATGTCCTGAGTTTAACTGCTTTACGAAAAGAACTAACAAAATCAAAGGGTTTTGGCCGAAACCTTCAACTGTGCACTGCTGTGTATACTTAATTTTAAATATGACAAAAAGGAATAATTATACGCCTTTGATTTATTTTAGAACTTGTATAAGGAATAAAACTTACTGCCTGTTTAATGATATCGAACGTCATCGTTCGCTTAGAAAATAACATTAAAAACAAAAACAAACTTCGAACAATGTTCGATTTTTGTTTTTGTTTTAAATGTAATTTTCTATGCGAACGATGACGTTCGATATCGTTAAACTGGCAGTTATATTTTTACTTAAAATCGAAAACGTAAATTTGACACTTTTACCAACATTATGACACTCTAGGGCATTCGTTTTACTAAAACACTTTGCTTTGTTTATGCAAAAATGATAAAATTATAAAAAAAAGTAATAAAAAAAAATAAGAACAGATAGAGACAATAAAACAACCAACCATGACAAAATTTCCTTTTTTTCTACATAAATAAAGCCACAAAAATGATGAAGAGGAAAACTAAGTGAACATGTTTGTATGCAATAACAAAAATACAATAAAAACCAGAGAAAGAGGCCGCTCATGACACATCAAGAAAAAATGAAACGAATATTTTAGAGAAAAAATATTCATATAATATAATAATAACATAATTTTTGATAAATGATATGATTTAGTTACCGCAACAGAGGAATAGCAAAAATAAAAGACTTCGAAAAATATTTATGAAATATTATAAAAAGAAAAAAGCAAATTTTGACTACAAATTACGCAATTACACACCAACCACGAAATGTACAGGAAAATTTGCAGCCGAACAGAAATAGATTTTTTAAGGCAATTTGAGCCACATAAGTTATTTATTTAATGGCTCTTAAGACAAATGTACTGCATAAATGTTGTATGTATTTAGAATTGCTCTATGTATGCTTGAAGGTTAACCTCTACCTTGGAACAGGAAATTGAGATTTTTTAGTTACTAAACCATTTATATTAATGAAAAGTTGACCATTTTGAAATGAAGTACTGGCAAAATAAAAAAGAAATCAATTTATTTTATCAATAACAGATACTATCATTAAGTTTCTTATTTTCCAACCACACCCAGCGGTAACTAGAATAGTAAAGAGGCCTAATAGAAGGCCTTATTTAGCAGTCACAAGCAGTTAGAAGCCCTTCTCGCCGCATTCCATACTTATTTATTTTTTACACAGGTTGTCATTGGGCGCAAGGCCTTCCACACTTCCTTTAAAAACAACTTCGATCCCTTCCCAAAGAAGGGAGTAAGGAAGGTCACGAAAAATAAAAAGTAAATAAAACTGAACACCTTCCTTTCACCCTTCTCAAAGAAGGGAGTAGCGAATTTGTACTGAATATTTCAGAAGGTCTTTTAAAAAGAAGTTTATGCCTTCTAGAACGCATACTTCTGAAGGCAGGATATCATGCGAAGCGAATCTTTTAGAAAGGAGTATTGAGGCCTTCAAAAAGGCCTGCCACTTGCGGTCCTTTTAATATTTACCGCTGGGCAATTACGACTTTTATTTGCTTTTATGATTTGAAAAGACCTTAATGGCTTTTAGTTTTTCTTTTTTGGCTAAAGTGTCTGCAGTCAGGTTTTCATTTCGAGTGCTTTATGTTTGAAATTACTCTGCGGAGTTTCAACAGCAAAAGTTTTCTGATATCTAAAGTTCTTTTAATCACACCTCGAAAAGTAGACATTTAAAACTTTATATTAAAACTAAAGAAGAAAAATGTTTTGCTCCTAAAGAAGAGATTCTTTTTCAAACTTTTTCCTGGAAATAATAAAAAAATATCAATCTTTTTTTTATTAAATAATACTAAAGTTTATTTGTTTGTTGCAGAGCTGTAAATAACTTCAATTAATTGTAATTGCAATTAAAATGATTTCATTCAAACGGATTTAATGGTTTGTTTTCAAAATTATTTCATATTAACAATGATTGCAATCACAAGATTGCAGGCAGCACTTTGTGATTGAAATCATAAAAAAATCATTATTTTTTTGAAATCTTCGGAATGCAATGAATTTAATTACAATAAATTCGATTGCAATCAAATATTGATTGAAATCAAGCGATTTCAATCAATTACCTTTGCAATCACAACTTAAGTTAAAGTCCAACGAAATAATATTCACTTGGAGTCTGATGGCTGTTAACCACAATTGACGTTGTTTGCAACACAAAATTATCAGAGTCAGCTTTATTTCTAAATAAACGATTTTAACTGTGAATCACACCTTAACGTCAAGTTTTTTGCCCAACTAAGTTTGACTTTTTTTTGTTTCAGTGTTTGACAAATTTAACCATGAACAGGTACACAATTGAGCAGCGCGGGAATATTTTTGAAGAAAATTGAATCGGCCAAATGTGTCTACAATCGGTAGAATTGTACGCAAACTTTAGCAAACCGGGTGTGTAGGAAATATGAAAACACGTTTTTGTTGCGGTTTATGGGCTGGCGGCGTCATCGAGCCGCTCTTCTTCGAAAGTGAGGAGGGACAAGCAGTTAAAGTGAATGGTGTTCGCTATCGCAAGGTGTTAACGGATTTTTTGTTGCCAGAAATTGAGGATCTGAACGATTTGTGGTTCCAACAAGATGGTGCCATTTGCTACACAGCCAACAAAACAATGGCTCTTTTGCGCGAAAAATTCAATGACGGTGTTATTTTACGTCGTGGCGATGTTAATTTGCCGCCTCGATCATATGATTTGACACCGTTGGGCTTCTTTTGTTGGGGATATTTAAAAGAAAAAGTGTACATCTATAAGTCAAGAATATTTCAAGAGCTAAAGGATGAGATAATTGGGCACATTAACGAAATTGAACCTCAATGATGTCTCAGAGCCATTTAAAATATAAATATCGGATGGAGGTATTACCATCGAAGCCGTGGGGTGCATTAGGCCGATATTTTGATTCACACATAATTGTCATAGATCTTTCTATAATAATAAAAAATATTATGATAATTCTCTGTAAACTTTTTGTTTTATTTACAATTAAAATCGTAAGTTTTGGTTGGACCACCCTTTAGAAGAAGGAATTTCATTTGAAGAGAATGGAGATTTTGATTCTGATTTCATTTTGATTGACACCACTGGATTTAATTGCAATTAAAGTATTGTACTCGATTGCAATCAAATTTACAATCCAATTTAAATGGATTTCGAAATATTTATTGCATTCAAGAGCAGAAAGTTTCAGCGTTTCAACTTTTGTATTTGTCATTAGCCAAAAAACAGTTTGCTTTTAATTTGGATTCATTTAATGTAAACAGTCGCTGTCAAACTAACTGAACAAGCGAAAAGTTGTACATCAATTTTGCTTTTTTTGTTCAACAGTTTTTGGTTTCGACTGCAGTTTTTTAAACCCTGGAAAATTTATTGTACGATTTATAATTGAAAACGTACGGTAAATTTTCAGCATTCAAATCGCGAGAAATTGTGTGATTGCGATTGTAGCCGTTTACAGCTCTGATTTGTTCCAATTTAATCTCTGCAACTACAAAAAAAAAATAAAAAGAGAACTGTTCCAAATATTTGTTTGTTCTACTTTTTTCCTCCCCCAATTTAAGAGAAATATTAAACTTCATGTCATTGCCACTGAAAAAAAATATAATGAAAACTGTGCAAAAAATAACTTTTATCTCCAAAATACTTTTACTTAAATAAGTTTTACTTCATTTATGTTCGTTTTTTCTACAGCACGTTCATTTACAACATCTTGGTTCTTTAATGTCGTTTAAGAAGAAGTGTTTTCTAAAAACAGTGAAACTAACTCTAAAGCAAAAAACGAAAATAAGAAAGCTTAAAAACAAATGTTAAAAATAATAAATTTTTTGTGAAAGTATGAAACTTTTATAAAAAAAAGTGATATTTATGATAAAAATAAAGTACCTCTTTTTGTGAAAAAGTACGACCTTTTATAAAAAAGTAAAACTTTTTGGAACAAATTTTGTAAACAGATATCATATGGCCCGGATTCTAAAAAGGGTACTTTTTAAGAGGGAAGTCGTGGAGAAATTGGCACTTTGGTACCTTTTCTCTCTTCGATAAATTTGGTGTGCAGATTGCAGGATTAAAATATAGGGTACTTTTTAAGGTTAAAATTAGTACTTTTTAAGAGGCAAAAACGGGATAAAATTTGTACTTTTTCTCTTTTCGATCAATTTGAAACATTTTCATATAAAAGCCTACATTAATATACAGTGTACTTTCTGGAGGTCTAAATTAAAGAAAGCTGGATGGTACTCTTGGCACTCTTTTTCTCTTGTATAAATATATGGTGCAAAGATAATACACAGCCCAGATGACAATACCCAATAAAAAATGGAGCTTCCAATGAAGCAGGTTTGTAAGTCTGGGTTCACACTATGAAAGTTTTCTTTCAGAAAGTCTGAGTTTATTGGTGAGAGGGGAAGAGAACATGCTTTTTTCTCACCTCTCTCACCCATAAACTTAGACTTTCTGAAAGAAAACTTTCATAGTGTGATCCCAGACTAAGGGAGAAACATAAACGTTTCGCTTACCGTTGAGCTTACGGAAGGCATGAATTTTATATGGCGAGTTCCCACTTGGAAGCAATACCTTTTTTGACACATAAAGCGCACTATTTAGCGCATATAAAAATTGTAGGATTTAAAGATCTGCCTTACACACTGAATGTTTTGATACAGTTATTTTTTAGTATTCTCCCTTACAAACCTGCTTCGTAGTTAGGGAATGCCGTAGCACTTGAAATGTTCTTTTTTTATAAAAGCTGTTGAGCGTTCTTTCACTTACTTTTCTGCATTTCTGTGTGCCTTATTGCGTAGCGCATAATTGTGCGCTTATTTTTTTAAATGTACTGTTAGTGCTTCGCAAAAAGATAAAATCTTTTATTGGGTATGGAATACTTTTTATGATGTATAAGCTGAAAAATTCGTATTTTTGGTTGCATATGATCCAGTGGACGGAAAATACATATTTAGACATCCGTTGCCTTTTATATCGCACTTGTTCAATTAAGGCGCAGAGTCCAATATAGGTTACTTTTTTAAAGGTAAGAACGGGGAAAAGTGACATTTTGTTACTTTTTCTATATTTGATAAATTTTTTATACAGATTGCATATGGTCCAGAATTATTCGATTTTAATGCAATTTGATAGGCGAATAGACTAAAAACTGGGGAATTAATTGGCATCTTGGTACTTTTTCTCCTTTTCTTTTGATAAATTTGGCATGCAAATTGTATATAGTTTTATATTATAGTTATAGATTAATATATTGGGTACTTTTTAAGGGATAAAATTGGTTCTATTTAAGGGGTAAAAATGGGACAAAACTGGTACTTTTTTCGATAAGATGTGATACTCATACAGATTAAGGCGGACATCAACATATAATGCACTTTCTGTGGGTCTAAAATAAGGAAAAGCTGGTACTCTTTAAAAGCTAGTATATATTTATATAATAAACTTGAGTTCAGCCATCAGACAGATGAACACCTGGTCAACCTCATTTTTCTTCTCTTCTAATAAGGGTCCGGAAGTAACAAACTTATATAAACGCTTTTACTTTCGGTGAAAAGTATAAAAAGAGTACTTTTTAGAATTGCAGCTAAACTCTGCCATTTCTCACTTAGAGCCCTAAAATTTTTAGGGAAAACTCAAAAGTAATATTTATCCATCCGTACTTAAATCAATCCGAAGCGGTATTAATAGTACGGTGAGGACAGATTTTCTTGTATCAATTACAAAAAGATCGATTCAATCGCGAAATACTCAACTTATCGACATTTAATCCCGAATTTGTACTTGAAATAATCCGAAAATGAGACTGGTTTAAGTAAAGCTAAGATTGAATCAATCTAAAAATGCGCTTGATTCAAGTTTTTTAAAGTTGATTTAATCCCGAATTCGTACTTTAAATAAACCAAAAGTGAAATTAGAAGGAGAATTTTATTATGATGGACTTGCTTACCCGTTTAACGTCTTACAAAATTTCCATTATAAAACACCAGCATCATTCCGTATGCATATATTGGCTTTGTAGAAGGAGCTTTCTGTGTGAAAAAAGCATATTTTGGGGAAAAATTTTCATTTTGAAAAAATTTCAAGAAAATCAGTTGATTAGTTTAGAAGATATAGGGAGAGGAAGCTTTTACTCCTCTTGCCCTATTTCATGCTCTTTCTTTTTGAGATGTTACATTGTCTGCCTGTCAAATTTTAAGAAACCCGGTTGATTAGTTTAAAAGATTGGGGAGGGGGAGCTTTTAACTCTATTGCCCTATTTCACGCGATAAATAATAAACATTTTAGGCAATAGTTCTTTCCAGATGTTACACTATTTTCCTGCAAAATTTCAAGAAAATCGGTCAATTTGCTAAGCATATATAGGGATGGGGAGCTTTTACTCCACTTGCCCTATTTCACGCCTTATTCCCTATTTTCCTGTGCCTGCATACCAAATTTTAAGAAAACAGGTTGATAAGCTAATAAGATATAGGGAGGGGGAGCTTATGCCATATTTTGCGCCCTCTAGCGGTAAAAATATACTCTACGACCTATTCTCATACCTAACAAATACACATACAAAATTTCATAAAATCGCTCAAGCCGTTTCGGAGAAGTTCAAAATGCAGGGCATTTTGTTGATATTTGTATGGGGTTATATACATAGGAAAATCTAAATGCCATATCTCCGGAACCACTGGGCCGATTTTATGCAAACTTTACATAATACAGACTATCCCCAACGTACCCCAACGTTTTTGTTGAAATCGGTCTACCCGTTTTTGCAGTTAGTGGTGACATCAAAGTGTACACTTCTTTTTATATATAATTTAATAAATATTCCAATTAACCTAAAAAAAACTTTTGTTATTTGTTACTGAGGTGGCACACTGTCCTTTGAAAAGACATAAGAGATAGATAAATCACTTCGTAACTTAAATATTACAACAACCAACTAAAGGACAAACAAAAACAACACAAGAAGAACACATTCTTTTTAGAAACCTCAATAACTTCACTGAAATTAGTGGGTCATTTAAAAATAGCATCAAAAGTACTTAAAATTATTACGACTGAATTCAATTTTTCAACGTACAACAGACGCCAAAATATAAGAAAATGATTTAAGCAGAAAAACAAATGTTAATATCTACTTAAAGGACAAATATTTTGTCATTTGTGTTGAGTCAATACAAATACCAGTCGGGGATTCTCATTTCTCGTTTTTTTCTTTTAATTTCGTTATCCTTGTTGAAGTTTGTTCTCCATAAAATCCTTTAAAGCTATTTTGGCGTAAAAACGTCAAAATGTTCACGGAATTTTACACTTCAATAAAGTTCAAAACGTCTTTTCTCGTTTTAATTAAAAAATACACTTTTTACTATTTCATTTTAATTTTATTTCTTATTTCTTCTGGGGCTAAAGTTTTTGTTTATTTTGTCGTCTCATATTTTAACGAGAAATTAAACAAGTTTAAATTGTTTCATGGGGATAATAAATGTGGCCGGAATGAAGTTTATGATGATGATGATGATGACGATATTCGAAGTCGATGAGGGTGAGTTTTTGTTTAACACTAAATGATGTTTTTGTTGCTGGTATGCCAATCTGACTAGAAGAACGCCGCTTAAAATAAGTAAAAAAAATGCTTCATTTATTTTAAGATTTTATTCCTTCTCAGTGTAGAAACTTTTATTGTAAAAAGCATTTTTTATAACACATGAGTACAAACAATAAACAAACTTTCAAGAACGTTTAAATATAATTTTCACAATTTTATTTTTCTTTTTTTTTACTTTTTGTTAAACTCCAAGAAACCTTTGAAATACTGAAAACATAAACTCAACAAATTATTTGTCTGGATTTCTTATAAATTTTTACATATTTTTTTTTGTCAGGAAAATTTATTAATAAAATGAAAAAACAAATTGCAATAAATAAATTTAAATAAAAAAAGAAGGAGGTGCGGAAGAGAGTTCGTGTCATTTAAAAGAGTTGAGAAAGAACATTAGCTGACAGATAAAAAATTTTGAATTATTAGCCAGACAGCCTTTGAAACAAATTTGTGTCTGCTTAATAAAGTGGGTTTTTTCATAGCTGTTCATTGTAAAAATTTTTTTACTAAATATTGTGGCTGTAGGAAATATCGCCCAAAGAAAAATGGTAAAAAAAAATAAATGAAAATTTGACCAAAAAAATACCATGTAAAAGTGGGCCTGAGTTCATATGAAAAGTGACCCAAAATTTTTGGGCTATTTTTCGTTATATTGGGTGATTTTTCATAATGAAAAATATTTTATGAAAAATAGACCATTTTTCAGGCCATTCTTCATTTTTAAAATTTTGTCAAAATCTTACATACTATTTGTCTTTATCATTCATGATTACTATACGTCGAATTCCTAAATGTTATTTATAAAAATAACGGAGCATATTGCAAAAAGGTGGCATGTCATAACGTCCAGTGTCATAGTGTCCGTGGACAAACTCGAAACCATAGCTTACAAACTCGAAAGCATAGCCGGCCTTTGGCCGGGCGCATGGATTTTGTCCTCTATGGTATAACAAATACTGGCTTCGCTAACTAAAGGCCTAACCAGAATGTGAATACCGCGGCTTAAGCAACTGAGCGAATACATGTTAATCATATGTGTAAAACCATGTTGAACTTAAAGGAACTTTTTGTTAAATTTTATGAAACTGTAATTTGCTTAAGCAAAGTGCGAAACTAATCGCACATTCCGTACGGAATCAAATGTTTTTTATTTTGTTTTTGTTTTTTTTAAATGTATTTGAGAGCCTTTTTCGTTTATTTTTGACAGTAGTTTAAGTTTGTTTATGCACATTCTGGTTGGGCCTTAAAGCTCATCTGCGAAGTCGGCCTTTGTTTGGAAACAAGGCAGATTTTAGAAGCTTTACTTAGCGAAACCGGTACTGGTTATACCATAAAGCAAAAAATCCTTGCGCCCGCCCAAAGGCCGGCTATTCAGAGAAGCTTTAGTTAGCGAAGCAGGTTTTTGTTATACCATAGAGTAGAAAATACTTGCGCCTGGCCGAAGGCCGGCTATGCCGAGACGCTTAAGTAAACGCTGCCGGTATTTGTTACACCATAGGGGAGAAAATCCTTGCGCCCAAAAGTGTTTTAGTTATATGTTTAATATATGCACGCAGAGAAAAAACAACAAAACCATTTTTAAATGATTAATTTAACCATATCATTGTCACCGACAACCATATTATGGTAAAATAAGTTTCTTTAAAAATAGTTTTGTTGGTTGTGACCATAATAAAAGAGGGTTTTCTCTGCGTGTATGTAGATCTTTTTTTGTATTAAACATCTTTAGTAATTATGAACCTTATGACATTTTTAAAAATTACATAATGTCCATTTGCAAAGTGTCTTAATGCCCACGGACGTTATGACATTTTCAAAAGTGTCACAGTGTCCATGGACATTACAACACTGGACTTTATGACATGCCACCTTGCAAAAAGCTATATTCTGTTTTGAGTAATTGATTATAACTATGCAGTGATTAATTAATATTTAACTATTGAATAGTGCATAAAGTTTGGCGGAGGGCTCAAATAGGTTTTACTGTCCATACTGCCGCGCAGCTGTTGAAGATACAATGCAATTTTTTACATAAAACTTACATTTGTATGTTACTAAAATTATATGAATAATAAACACTGTTTTGGAAATTGGGTAATTTTTAAATTTTTTTTTTTTTTTTTTTTTTTTTGGGAATAAATTCTTTTTTTCTTTTTGGGTCATTTTTCATTTTTATTTTGGGCCCTTTTTCGTTTCTTTTGGGCAAAATTTCATATATAACTTTTTGGGTAATTTTTCATGTTCTTTTGGGCGATTTTTCATTTTTTTTTTGCCATTTTTCTTTGGGCGATTTTTCCTACAGCCAAATATTGTCTCAAAATTAATTATTTACAATTTGTATTTCCATTTAAAAAAGTCAAATCATGGTGGAATAAGTAGGTGGCATCGTTACGGCAACAAATAAAACATTGCAACAAAAATGGAAATTATATCACATTTTATGTCAAAAAGTACTTTAAGCAAAAATCAAAGCGTGCCGCTGAACGTGATGAAATAAATACATTTTTAGCCAATTTTTATTTAATTATGGTCAATATCTTATTTATTTTAATTTAAAATTATCAAAAACTTTAATAAAATACAATAATCACAGCACAAAACGTGGATCTTTTGGAAACATAAACAAAACTTTGACATAAACCTAGACAAACAATGCAAGAGCAAAAAATCGTCATCTGACGTAGTGCTGCCACCTGTTTATTCCACCATGAGTCAAATATGCTAACAGGATTGTCAGATTTTTTTGAGCTCCATCGCCAAACCGGATGTCAGAAATCGCCAAAAATCGCCAAACGTCAATTTTGTTCAGTTTTCGAAAACTTTTTTTTTTAAATTAAATTTTGCAAAAAAAAAAAAGCTGATATAATATTACAGTAAAAAATCGCCAAAAAACTGAATTAAACAATGTTTAAAAAACTGCAGTCGAAGTTGAAAAACTGCCATTTCTTCCACTTCTTCATTTGTCATTGGCAAAAAAAAACTTTTGCTTTTACTTCTAATTCATTAAATGTAAAAAGTCGCTGTTAAACAAAATCAAAAAGCGAAAAATTGTAGACAAATTTTCGTTTTTTGTTCGACAGGTTTTGATTTCGACTGCAGTTTTTTAAAACCTAGATTAAAAGAGTAACTGAATATAAAATTCACTTAAAATGATAATAAAACAAAGATCATGTGAAAAAAATTAGCCAGATTTTTTTAAATTAGTAATGATAACAAAGTGGATCGTTTCTTTTTTTCTTTCTTTAGTCCTATTTTCATCCATACATGATATAGAAACTAAATCCGCTATCATATTGGAGTTACTAAAAATTTGCATTTATATATATATATATATATATATATATATATATATTTATATATATATATTCCAGAGCACGGTGTAAAATGCATCTAATTCGCAAAAATCTATATTATTTACATACAAAGATGATGTACTTGGCAAAAGAAAAAGCTTGATACCCATATTGCCCTATTTAAAACGAAGGGTTACCACCCCATTGCATTTTTGTCAAAACGCGAACTAGCACGAATTTCAAAAAAGCTGAGACACGTATTTAATTAAATCGACTAAAGATTAAAATATTTTAATTTGGCATTTTTATTACAAACAATCCCAAACAAAAAATTCAAAAACCGGTGTTTTTACAGAAAATCCTTAAAAAAAGGACATGGATGATCGTCCTTGGACAAACTGTATATATAGTTGGACACGCCTTAAAAAAACCTTTCTTATGATGCCCAATTTATATATGTTGGTAAGGAAACAGATTCTCAAATTAACAAAACATGCAAAAATATACCCTTTTTCAAACTGGTACAGCTCACGAGAGGACAAAGCTGGAGCCCAAATATTTAAAATGTCATCTTAAAAAAGTCCAAGGTTCATTTTTAGGAGGGTAAATCGCTGAAATAATATAAATGGTAAAAATAGCCAAGTAAATCGCCAGTAATATCAAAAATCACCACAAAAATCGCCAGTCGCCAAATGGAAAATCCCATCGCCAAACACGTTTCAAAATCGCCATATCTGACAGCCCTGTATGTTTAATCTAAATAATAGTTCTTTAAATATAATTTGAATGAAATCTGTTTAATTTAGAATACTTCTCTAGCAAGCAAAATACACTATTTTTTAAAGCTTGTATTTAACTTACAATGTATGTATGTACATATCTGGAATATTAAGAAAGCTTTAGGCACAAAAATCACAACGTGGGTAGTGTTGAAGGTGCACATTCTAGTAGCATCAATAAAAATTTAAAGAAGGGTGCAAATGGGAAGTTTTACTGTTATAAGCGTTCTTTACGAAAATCTGTAACAAAATCATTTAAAAGGCGTAGCAGCGGGCAAAAAGTTAAAAACTTGTTGGAAAGCTACCCTTCGAAACTATCCAATGAAATTTATTTCGTGAAAATATTCCGAACCGTTTAGTAGATGCAACGATTTAAAAACGCCATTTAGCACAACAAACTGGGCTATTAAAATCTTAAAACTATCTTTTTTGTCGTTACACATCTCTGTTTTAAAAAAGCTTTAAGCATGAAACTTAACTCTTATTTAGAGTTTAAGGAGCACAATCCAATGGAACAAATAAATTTATTTCACATATTTAACTTCAGCTGTTATAAGAATTTATAAGATGTTATGTTAAATTAAATAAAGTAGGCGTGGCAGTAGGCGGAAAATTTTAATAATAAGTGAAAGGCCAAGTCCAACCGTATCCGACCGAATTTAAATCTTTTTGATATCTTCAGTCGTTTAGAAAATACAACGTTTTAAAAAGAATTTACTTTAAAAACTCACCTTCTTCATAATTCTGTTCACCTGTTACTTTGTAAAAAATTTCAACGAAATTTTTCGCAAATTTTATAACAATTTTTAGTGTCGTACGAGAGGTATCTTTGATTTTAAATATCTTGGACATTTGGAAAGCTTTTAAGCTGAAATTTCATATAATTCTGTAGCTTTGGATGCACTAACACGCTATAAAGTCAAACGTTGAAAAATTTGACGAGCGTTTGCTGGGAGCGTTTTTAAACTTTAAGAGCAAAATAAAATGTGTAAGTGTAACAAACAATTGGCGGAAAATTTGGTGACCGTTGGAAAGCTGGAGTCCAATTCTATACAACAAAATAAAATTTGTGCATTTATTGTAAACACTTCTTGAGATATTTAGTTTTAAAGAAAATAGTTTATTACAAGAAATTGGCAGTTAAAACGCTTGTAACCGATCTGTTTTTTTTTTTATTATATACAGTTTGTTCGGGTGGAATCTTGCAATTAAATTTTGAAGCAGTTATCTTCAACCGATTAAGCTGAAATTTTGTAATCACGTTTAGTTTGGATGACAATGCATGTGTGACGTCATTCTAAATCTAATAAGGCGGTCACGCACAACGTGGCGGAATAGTTATTTTTAATGCACTTCTACATGGGTATTAAATGAAAGAGCTTGCTAAGAATTTCTCGAAAAATATAGTGGTCACTCTAAATCTGCCATCGGCAACCTATACCATTACATTTCGCGATTATATGCGTTGTACGAATTTTACATATGTTGTTGTTAATGTTGTTAAATTCTCTGCAATGTGTGTGCACATGTACGTAATAAAAGAGCATACAAGAGAATAAAAGAGAAAAGAGAAAACGCGGCGCCCTGACTTTGCCGATGGCAGATCTAAATCTATTACAAGTAGAACTGTTGCTATAAGTCTTATACGTTTAACAGTTTTATTTGGTTTAATACATATCTTTAGTTTTAATTAGTATTGTGGTTATTTTGTTGAACTATTTATGGTTTTTAATCCAAATTTTTAATATTTTTAATTAGGCTTAAGTTCATGAAATTTAATTTTCATTAAATTATTTTTATGAAGAAAGGAATTTTTACAGCATGAAAATTAATTAAAATTGTTATTGATAATCTTTCATTCTTGACGTGGCTCGGGCTCGAACCCTGGCCGGCAGGTTACCATGACATGTTTCGATCGCAACCACTCGATCTCCTCAGATGGATTTGCCGTCTTACACTCGCAGCCATCGACGACTGCTGACGTCAATAGTCAAACATCAATCCTTAAACCAAATTGTATTTTAACATTTGGTAGATCGAAATTTGCTTTCCTGAATGATTATCCATCTTAATTGATTTTACATGTTTTTTCCTTACTTCTGTTTTTTCGTACTTTTGTCAAGAATTTTTCTTGAAGTCCAAGTACATTTTTTTTGTTTTTTCATTTTGTCTTTCTCTTTTCTGTTGACCTTTTTCAGCACAACTTGAAGGACAAATGTACACATAGAGCTCGTGCCTTAGCTTTAACAATAATTAGTATTGTGGTTATTTTGTTGAACTATTTATGGTTTTTAATCCAAATTTTTAATATTTTTAATTAGGCTTAAGTTCATGAAATTTAATTTTCATTAAATTATTTTTATGAAGAAAGGAATTTTTTACAGCATGAAAATTAATTAAAATTGTTATTGATAATCTTTCATTCTTGACGTGGCTCGGGCTCGAACCCTGGCCGGCAGGTTACCATGACATGTTTCGATCGCAACCACTCGATCTCCTCAGATGGATTTGCCGTCTTACACTCGCAGCCATCGACGACTGCTGACGTCAATAGTCAAACATCAATCCTTAAACCAAATTGTATTTTAACATTTGGTAGATCGAAATTTGCTTTCCTGAATGATTATCCATCTTAATTGATTTTACATGTTTTTTCCTTACTTCTGTTTTTTCGTACTTTTGTCAAGAATTTTTCTTGAAGTCCAAGTACATTTTTTGTTTTTTCATTTTGTCTTTCTCTTTTCTGTTGACCTTTTTCAGCACAACTTGAAGGACAAATGTACACATAGAGCTCGTGCCTTAGCTTTAACAATAATTAGTATTGTGGTTATTTTGTTGAACTATTTATGGTTTTTAATCCAAATTTTTAATATTTTTAATTAGGCTTAAGTTCATGAAATTTAATTTTCATTAAATTATTTTTATGAAAAAAGGAATTTTTACAGCATGAAAATTAATTAAAATTGTTATTGATAATCTTTCATTCTTGACGTGGCTCGGGCTCGAACCCTGGCCGGCAGGTTACCATGACATGTTTCGATCGCAACCACTCGATCTCCTCAGATGGATTTGCCGTCTTACAATCGCAGCCATCGACGACTGCTGACGTCAATAGTCAAACATCAATCCTTAAACCAAATTGTATTTTAACATTTGGTAGATCGAAATTTGCTTTCCTGAATGATTATCCATCTTAATTGATTTTACATGTTTTTTCCTTACTTCTGTTTTTTCGTACTTTTGTCAAGAATTTTTCTTGAAGTCCAAGTACATTTTTTGTTTTTTCATTTTGTCTTTCTCTTTTCTGTTGACCTTTTTCAGCACAACTTGAAGGACAAATGTACACATAGAGCTCGTGCCTTAGCTTTAACAAAAATTAGTATTGTGGTTATTTTGTTGAACTATTTATGGTTTTTAATCCAAATTTTTAATATTTTTAATTAGGCTTAAGTTCATGAAATTTAATTTTCATTAAATTATTTTTATGAAGAAAGGAATTTTTACAGCATGAAAATTAATTAAAATTGTTATTGATAATCTTTCATTCTTGACGTGGCTCGGGCTCGAACCCTGGCCGGCAGGTTACCATGACATGTTTCGATCGCAACCACTCGATCTCCTCAGATGGATTTGCCGTCTTACACTCGCAGCCATCGACGACTGCTGACGTCAATAGTCAAACATCAATCCTTAAACCAAATTGTATTTTAACATTTGGTAGATCGAAATTTGCTTTCCTGAATGATTATCCATCTTAATTGATTTTACATGTTTTTTCCTTACTTCTGTTTTTTCGTACTTTTGTCAAGAATTTTTCTTGAAGTCCAAGTACATTTTTTGTTTTTTCATTTTGTCTTTCTCTTTTCTGTTGACCTTTTTCAGCACAACTTGAAGGACAAATGTACACATAGAGCTCGTGCCTTAGCTTTAACAATAATTAGTATTGTGGTTATTTTGTTGAACTATTTATGGTTTTTAATCCAAATTTTTAATATTTTTAATTAGGCTTAAGTTCATGAAATTTAATTTTCATTAAATTATTTTTATGAAGAAAGGAGTTTTTTTACAGCATGAAAATTAATTAAAATTGTTATTGATAATCTTTCATTCTTGACGTGGCTCGGGCTCGAACCCTGGCCGGCAGGTTACCATGACATGTTTCGATCGCAACCACTCGATCTCCTCAGATGGATTTGCCGTCTTACACTCGCAGCCATCGACGACTGCTGACGTCAATAGTCAAACATCAATCCTTAAACCAAATTGTATTTTAACATTTGGTAGATCGAAATTTGCTTTCCTGAATGATTATCCATCTTAATTGATTTTACATGTTTTTTCCTTACTTCTGTTTTTTCGTACTTTTGTCAAGAATTTTTCTTGAAGTCCAAGTACATTTTTTTGTTTTTTCATTTTGTCTTTCTCTTTTCTGTTGACCTTTTTCAGCACAACTTGAAGGACAAATGTACACATAGAGCTCGTGCCTTAGCTTTAACAATAATTAGTATTGTGGTTATTTTGTTGAACTATTTATGGTTTTTAATCCAAATTTTTAATATTTTTAATTAGGCTTAAGTTCATGAAATTTAATTTTCATTAAATTATTTTTATGAAAAAAGGAATTTTTACAGCATGAAAATTAATTAAAATTGTTATTGATAATCTTTCATTCTTGACGTGGCTCGGGCTCGAACCCTGGCCGGCAGGTTACCATGACATGTTTCGATCGCAACCACTCGATCTCCTCAGATGGATTTGCCGTCTTACAATCGCAGCCATCGACGACTGCTGACGTCAATAGTCAAACATCAATCCTTAAACCAAATTGTATTTTAACATTTGGTAGATCGAAATTTGCTTTCCTGAATGATTATCCATCTTAATTGATTTTACATGTTTTTTCCTTACTTCTGTTTTTTCGTACTTTTGTCAAGAATTTTTCTTGAAGTCCAAGTACATTTTTTGTTTTTTCATTTTGTCTTTCTCTTTTCTGTTGACCTTTTTCAGCACAACTTGAAGGACAAATGTACACATAGAGCTCGTGCCTTAGCTTTAACAATAATTAGTATTGTGGTTATTTTGTTGAACTATTTATGGTTTTTAATCCAAATTTTTAATATTTTTAATTAGGCTTAAGTTCATGAAATTTAATTTTCATTAAATTATTTTTATGAAGAAAGGAATTTTTACAGCATGAAAATTAATTAAAATTGTTATTGATAATCTTTCATTCTTGACGTGGCTCGGGCTCGAACCCTGGCCGGCAGGTTACCATGACATGTTTCGATCGCAACCACTCGATCTCCTCAGATGGATTTGCCGTCTTACACTCGCAGCCATCGACGACTGCTGACGTCAATAGTCAAACATCAATCCTTAAACCAAATTGTATTTTAACATTTGGTAGATCGAAATTTGCTTTCCTGAATGATTATCCATCTTAATTGATTTTACATGTTTTTTCCTTACTTCTGTTTTTTCGTACTTTTGTCAAGAATTTTTCTTGAAGTCCAAGTACATTTTTTGTTTTTTCATTTTGTCTTTCTCTTTTCTGTTGACCTTTTTCAGCACAACTTGAAGGACAAATGTACACATAGAGCTCGTGCCTTAGCTTTAACAATAATTAGTATTGTGGTTATTTTGTTGAACTATTTATGGTTTTTAATCCAAATTTTTAATATTTTTAATTAGGCTTAAGTTCATGAAATTTAATTTTCATTAAATTATTTTTATGAAGAAAGGAATTTTTACAGCATGAAAATTAATTAAAATTGTTATTGATAATCTTTCATTCTTGACGTGGCTCGGGCTCGAACCCTGGCCGGCAGGTTACCATGACATGTTTTGATCGCAACCACTCGATCTCCTCAGATGGATTTGCCGTCTTACACTCGCAGCCATCGACGACTGCTGACGTCAATAGTCAAACATCAATCCTTAAACCAAATTGTATTTTAACATTTGGTAGATCGAAATTTGCTTTCCTGAATGATTATCCATCTTAATTGATTTTACATGTTTTTTCCTTACTTCTGTTTTTTCGTACTTTTGTCAAGAATTTTTCTTGAAGTCCAAGTACATTTTTTGTTTTTTCATTTTGTCTTTCTCTTTTCTGTTGACCTTTTTCAGCACAACTTGAAGGACAAATGTACACATAGAGCTCGTGCCTTAGCTTTAACAATAATTAGTATTGTGGTTATTTTGTTGAACTATTTATGGTTTTTAATCCAAATTTTTAATATTTTTAATTAGGCTTAAGTTCATGAAATTTAATTTTCATTAAATTATTTTTATGAAGAAAGGAATTTTTACAGCATGAAAATTAATTAAAATTGTTATTGATAATCTTTCATTCTTGACGTGGCTCGGGCTCGAACCCTGGCCGGCAGGTTACCATGACATGTTTCGATCGCAACCACTCGATCTCCTCAGATGGATTTGCCGTCTTACACTCGCAGCCATCGACGACTGCTGACGTCAATAGTCAAACATCAATCCTTAAACCAAATTGTATTTTAACATTTGGTAGATCGAAATTTGCTTTCCTGAATGATTATCCATCTTAATTGATTTTACATGTTTTTTCCTTACTTCTGTTTTTTCGTACTTTTGTCAAGAATTTTTCTTGAAGTCCAAGTACATTTTTTGTTTTTTCATTTTGTCTTTCTCTTTTCTGTTGACCTTTTTCAGCACAACTTGAAGGACAAATGTACACATAGAGCTCGTGCCTTAGCTTTAACAATAATTAGTATTGTGGTTATTTTGTTGAACTATTTATGGTTTTTAATCCAAATTTTTAATATTTTTAATTAGGCTTAAGTTCATGAAATTTAATTTTCATTAAATTATTTTTATGAAGAAAGGAATTTTTACAGCATGAAAATTAATTAAAATTGTTATTGATAATCTTTCATTCTTGACGTGGCTCGGGCTCGAACCCTGGCCGGCAGGTTACCATGACATGTTTCGATCGCAACCACTCGATCTCCTCAGATGGATTTGCCGTCTTACACTCGCAGCCATCGACGACTGCTGACGTCAATAGTCAAACATCAATCCTTAAACCAAATTGTATTTTAACATTTGGTAGATCGAAATTTGCTTTCCTGAATGATTATCCATCTTAATTGATTTTACATGTTTTTTCCTTACTTCTGTTTTTTCGTACTTTTGTCAAGAATTTTTCTTGAAGTCCAAGTACATTTTTTGTTTTTTCATTTTGTCTTTCTCTTTTCTGTTGACCTTTTTCAGCACAACTTGAAGGACAAATGTACACATAGAGCTCGTGCCTTAGCTTTAACAATAATTAGTATTGTGGTTATTTTGTTGAACTATTTATGGTTTTTAATCCAAATTTTTAATATTTTTAATTAGGCTTAAGTTCATGAAATTTAATTTTCATTAAATTATTTTTATGAAGAAAGGAATTTTTACAGCATGAAAATTAATTAAAATTGTTATTGATAATCTTTCATTCTTGACGTGGCTCGGGCTCGAACCCTGGCCGGCAGGTTACCATGACATGTTTCGATCGCAACCACTCGATCTCCTCAGATGGATTTGCCGTCTTACACTCGCAGCCATCGACGACTGCTGACGTCAATAGTCAAACATCAATCCTTAAACCAAATTGTATTTTAACATTTGGTAGATCGAAATTTGCTTTCCTGAATGATTATCCATCTTAATTGATTTTACATGTTTTTTCCTTACTTCTGTTTTTTCGTACTTTTGTCAAGAATTTTTCTTGAAGTCCAAGTACATTTTTTGTTTTTTCATTTTGTCTTTCTCTTTTCTGTTGACCTTTTTCAGCACAACTTGAAGGACAAATGTACACATAGAGCTCGTGCCTTAGCTTTAACAATAATTAGTATTGTGGTTATTTTGTTGAACTATTTATGGTTTTTAATCCAAATTTTTAATATTTTTAATTAGGCTTAAGTTCATGAAATTTAATTTTCATTAAATTATTTTTATGAAGAAAGGAATTTTTACAGCATGAAAATTAATTAAAATTGTTATTGATAATCTTTCATTCTTGACGTGGCTCGGGCTCGAACCCTGGCCGGCAGGTTACCATGACATGTTTCGATCGCAACCACTCGATCTCCTCAGATGGATTTGCCGTCTTACACTCGCAGCCATCGACGACTGCTGACGTCAATAGTCAAACATCAATCCTTAAACCAAATTGTATTTTAACATTTGGTAGATCGAAATTTGCTTTCCTGAATGATTATCCATCTTAATTGATTTTACATGTTTTTTCCTTACTTCTGTTTTTTCGTACTTTTGTCAAGAATTTTTCTTGAAGTCCAAGTACATTTTTTGTTTTTTCATTTTGTCTTTCTCTTTTCTGTTGACCTTTTTCAGCACAACTTGAAGGACAAATGTACACATAGAGCTCGTGCCTTAGCTTTAACAATAATTAGTATTGTGGTTATTTTGTTGAACTATTTATGGTTTTTAATCCAAATTTTTAATATTTTTAATTAGGCTTAAGTTCATGAAATTTAATTTTCATTAAATTATTTTTATGAAGAAAGGAATTTTTACAGCATGAAAATTAATTAAAATTGTTATTGATAATCTTTCATTCTTGACGTGGCTCGGGCTCGAACCCTGGCCGGCAGGTTACCATGACATGTTTCGATCGCAACCACTCGATCTCCTCAGATGGATTTGCCGTCTTACACTCGCAGCCATCGACGACTGCTGACGTCAATAGTCAAACATCAATCCTTAAACCAAATTGTATTTTAACATTTGGTAGATCGAAATTTGCTTTCCTGAATGATTATCCATCTTAATTGATTTTACATGTTTTTTCCTTACTTCTGTTTTTTCGTACTTTTGTCAAGAATTTTTCTTGAAGTCCAAGTACATTTTTTGTTTTTTCATTTTGTCTTTCTCTTTTCTGTTGACCTTTTTCAGCACAACTTGAAGGACAAATGTACACATAGAGCTCGTGCCTTAGCTTTAACAATAATTAGTATTGTGGTTATTTTGTTGAACTATTTATGGTTTTTAATCCAAATTTTTAATATTTTTAATTAGGCTTAAGTTCATGAAATTTAATTTTCATTAAATTATTTTTATGAAGAAAGGAATTTTTACAGCATGAAAATTAATTAAAATTGTTATTGATAATCTTTCATTCTTGACGTGGCTCGGGCTCGAACCCTGGCCGGCAGGTTACCATGACATGTTTCGATCGCAACCACTCGATCTCCTCAGATGGATTTGCCGTCTTACACTCGCAGCCATCGACGACTGCTGACGTCAATAGTCAAACATCAATCCTTAAACCAAATTGTATTTGGATTAAAAACCATAAATAGTTCAACAAAATAACCACAATACTAATTATTGTTAAAGCTAAGGCACGAGCTCTATGTGTACATTTGTCCTTCAAGTTGTGCTGAAAAAGGTCAACAGAAAAGAGAAAGACAAAATGAAAAAACAAAAAATGTACTTGGACTTCAAGAAAAATTCTTGACAAAAGTACGAAAAAACAGAAGTAAGGAAAAAACATGTAAAATCAATTAAGATGGATAATCATTCAGGAAAGCAAATTTCGATCTACCAAATGTTAAAATACAATTTGGTTTAAGGATTGATGTTTGACTATTGACGTCAGCAGTCGTCGATGGCTGCGAGTGTAAGACGGCAAATCCATCTGAGGAGATCGAGTGGTTGCGATCGAAACATGTCATGGTAACCTGCCGGCCAGGGTTCGAGCCCGAGCCACGTCAAGAATGAAAGATTATCAATAACAATTTTAATTAATTTTCATGCTGTAAAAATTCCTTTCTTCATAAAAATAATTTAATGAAAATTAAATTTCATGAACTTAAGCCTAATTAAAAATATTAAAAATTTATCTTTAGTTTTTCTAAAATCTTTATGGATGAAGTTTCCTGATGATCTGGCCTAAGCAACCAGTGAAATCCGCATAGGAATAGCTTATCCAATCAACAATAAATTTCAAGTGTTTTATCAAGTATAAAAACTGAGAATTAAGCACGAATAACAAAATCTTTTGAAATTAAAATTTTGTATTCCCAAAAATTGAAATTAATTTTGATATTTTTAATATTTTTAAACAAATGGAACTTCAAATATATTTTTGTGTTTTCTTTTTAAATTTTTGACTTTTGTGTAAAAAACATTTTTTATTTTAAAAACATTTTTTTTTTTTTTTAAATGGTGACATTTTTGTTTGATGGTAGATGTAAGATGTGAGCAATGTACCCTTCAAACATTTTTGAAATTTTTTGGCGATTGCTTGTTTGGCGATGATTACGCAATCCTTCTCAGGGAATACGAATCGCTAACCATATGCGAGCGCACACAAGTAGCGGCAATCATCAGTGTTTTTTTTTTAACTTTCGATGGAATTTTTTTTTTTGTTGTTTTGTAACGGGAAAATAAATATTTGGTTTCAAGGGCAATTAGCAAAATTGTCATTCCAGTTGAGCAAGTGATTTGTGAAAGGTGTGTTATTATAATTCATTTAAATAATATTTAATATATCCCTGAAAGCAATTTTCATCGCTGAATCATCGCCCGCGAATCGCCGGCAAATTGTCTAACATCGCAGCGATGCATCGCGTGGAAGCTAAATGCGATCCTCTGGCGAATCGCGAAAACGTTCGCATGTGTCAACCACGCGATTCGTGTACAGCGGCACACGATGTTCACGCGAATCGCAGTACGCGATGTCCACACGAATCGCGGTACGCGATGTCTACATGAAGCGCGGTACGCGATGTTTACGCGAATCGCCATATGCGATTCGCGTGGTTGACACATGCGAACGTTTTTGCGATTCGCATTTAGCTTCCACGCGATGCATCGCGGCGATGTTAGACAACTTGCCGGCGATTCGCGGGCGATGATTCGGCGATGGAAATTGTTTGCAGGGTAAATGAGTGTTTCACATTTTACATTTCTTTGATGGTAGATGTTCGACGTTGATCAGTGTAAAGAGCCTATTAGAAGATATCATTGAAATTCAAATATTCTGATGTACCCATACTCACAACAATATTGATTTATAAGTATGTATATCAAGTTATATTTACACAAGGTAGACACGTAAGCGGATAAACCCCAACTGTCGAATTTGTGTATATGAGCCAAAATTTGTACATGTGTGCGTTAGATTGTTTCTGTTTTATATGAAGACAATTTTGACAAGTGTGGTATTTTTATAGAGCAGCATGTCTACACTAGTGTGTCCTAAAATAAACTATTTTGAGGCTCAAGCATAATCTAAAAGTTAACAGTTAAACAGTTTGCAGAAAAATCGTCAACCTCCTGCATATAACATTAGGAAAATGTTATCGTCAAATCGTAACTTTGCTTTTTCGGGGGCAAATCTGGCATCACTTCTAATAATGAGTTCGATAAGAATTAAGGCGAATTCTCACCAGGTGACCTTGGCTTGCTACGTCAGCAACAGCTGATAACTAACTATATGTCAAAATGATATACCGTTACTTTCTTTTGACATTTATATTATGTTTATCTTTTAGTGGAATTCGAATTAAATTTCAATATTATTTTTTTTTTTTTTTTGAAAATAATAAACGCGTGTGCTGTTTGCAAAAAAAAAAAATAATACAAAGGAAGGAACTTTGTACCGTGTTCCCAAAAACATAGCAAAAAGTAGGAAGTGGAGTGAGGTTTGTGGCAAAAACTTTACTGCAACTGCATCAGCATCAGTATGTGCAGACTACTTACTTTTTTCAAGTCTTAATTATGGAGGTGGTGAGGTATCTCTTACATATTTATAATACTGAACCAGTGTCAAAGATAAAAGACGATAAAATATCGAACAAAGTCAATGAAGCTTTCAACTAAAGTAAGTAAATATTTTATAATACATGTTTATACCCACACCACAATAGTGAAGAGGAAATAATGCATTTGTGCTGATGTTTGTAAAACCTATGTATATTATTACATTTCATTACACAGAATTTAAAATTAAAAACAAACTGAAATGTGACAGCATATATTTTGACAAACAGCTATTTTGTTTGCTGCAGTGTTATATCATTATAACCACACCACAATAGTGGAGAGGGTATTATGCATTTGTGCTAATGTGTGAAACGCCTTAAAATATTGCTTCTGAGTCGAACTAACGATGTCCGTCCGGCTGGAAGGCTGGCCGGCTGGCTGGCTGGCTGTCCATGTAAACTTGTGCGCAAAGTACAGGTCGCAATTTTGGAGATTATTTGATAAAATTTGGGACATAGGTTATTATTGGCACAAGGACCAAGCCTATTGAAAATGGGCGAAATCGTAGGACCACGAGAAAATTTAGGGGGAAATTTCTTCCTCTCAGAAACTATCAAACCGATTTTCTTGAAATTTAAAACGTAGATAGAACCATATCTTTATGGACACAAAAGAGTTGCATTTTTTTGAAAATAGGCCCACGAGGGGATTTAGGGGCAATATCTGCCTCTCAAACCGATTTTAAGGAAATTTAAAACATAGATAGATCCATATATATATGGACACATAAGCTATACAGTTTTTCAAAAACAGGACCACAAGAGAAGGTAGGGGGCAATTTCTGCCTCTCACAAACTTTCAGACCGATTTGAATGAAGTTTATAAACACAGATAAATCCATATTAATATGGACACATAAGCATGAGGTGTTACTTTTAATACTGTGGTGTAGGGTATCATATGGTCGGGCTTGACCGACTATACTTTCCTACTTATTTTAACTGTGTTGTATCCGTTGTCAAAATAACACCAACACATTGTGTGAATTCGCCTTGATGAAAACGATACTTACGTTTCAGTTTAAGATTTCTTTCTTCCTTTTTAAGGAATGTTTGCTGTGTTTGTTGTTTTTTTCTTGAAACGATGTTGACTTTCAACATGACGTTGCTGTTTTATATTTTTGGTGCAATCTTATGGCAGAATTAACTTTTCTAGATAATGGAATTTTAATTAAGCTTTTTGACAGCATTAACTTTGCTTCCTTGTTCCTTCATTTTCTGCTCCTTTAAGTCCTTGTCGTTTTTTAAATATTGTTTACGTGGTTGAAAATCTGCCAAAATTTACTCGCTTTTTTGTTTTTTTTTTCAACAGCAAAGAAATGTGTTGAGCATTTGTTTGAACAAGCTTTTAAGAGTTTTATTAAATTAATAAAAAGAAAAATACGTCAGCATCAAATAGATACTTTAAGAAGTGGAATCTGTTTTGAACTGTTAAATTGACTACATATTTATTAAATTGCTTGATTAGATAATATGCTGAAATTGTATTTGAAACATGTTGATTAGTGATTCAAAACATAAGTTTGTAATTTAAGACATTTTAAGAAATATAGAGACACTTTTAAAATTTTTTTGAATTTAATTTTGGTTTTTTTTTTTTTTTTTTGTAAACAGTTTCAGAAGAATTTTTGAGTTTAAAACCTTGCGATTTTTTCCGAATTGTGCTTTTTGTATTTTGCTTAAGTATTTTTCATTAGAAAGGCGGATTTTTAACGATTTTGGCAAATTCAACCAATTTTTAATTAAGCGATTTTAAAATTTTTAGCGATTTGTTTTACAGTTTAGGTTATTTATTAAATGTTATACAGAGTTTAGTTATTATTTCATAGTTTTGTAATTTCGGAAATATGCGTAAATTTTGTTCTAAAATTTGCATAATTTTTCTCCCACGGGCCTAATTTTGGCAGTCGTTATCAGTCGATACTAAGCGAATCGAAATTATTAATGCTTTACAACGGTGAAAAAATAATTCAGATTCGTTCAGTGTTGACTGAAATAATAAGTTATTAAATTGCTTTCGAATTGAGAAAGTACTCGATCACGACTGACAGAACAGGCCCCAGCTTAAGAAATGTTGAATCTATTTTTCAAAAATTAGATTTTATTTTTATTTTTTCTTTAAGTTGTATTTGTAAACTGTTTTCATTTCACAAATTTGCGATTTTTTCCAAAATTTGTTCTTGTTTTTTTCTTAAGTAGATTTCTTTAGTAAAGGTGTATTATATTTTATTTTTAAAGATTTTTCTAAATTTTCAATATTTTTAATCAGGCTTAAGTTCATTAAATTTTATTCTCATTAAACTATTTTTATGAAGAAAGGAATTTTACAACATGAAAATTAATTAAAATTGATATTGATAATCATTCATTCTTGACTGACCTGAGGTTCGAACCGAGGCGGCTGGTTACCCTGACTTGTTTCGATTGCTACCACTCGATCTCCTCAGAGGGATTTGCCGTCTTACACTCGCGGCCACCGACAACTGTTGACGACAATAGTCAAACATCAATCCTTAAACCTAATTGTATTTTAACCTTTGGTAGATCGAAATTTGCTTTTTTGAATGATTATCCATTTTTAATTGATTGATAAAGGAAAAACATGTAAAATCAATTAAAAATGGATAATATAATACGTTTTTTTTTTTTTTTTTGACAAGTTTCGAATGTGGTATTAACATTGTTTCTATGTTTATTGGTTCAAAAGATAGATGAATGTGACAAAAAAGTACTAAAATTCAGATTTTACCCGTTTACACCCTAATAGGGCCAGACACCTGTCCGCTTATTTTTCTAAAGAACAACGATAAGTATAACATTATTTTATCTCTTTTAGTTTTGGAGATATAAGGTTACCAAATTTTCCCGTTTTTACCTTTTTTCCCCCCTAAACATTCGATTTTTGAAAAATCCCGTCTTAGTGGATCGATTTGGGGAGTGACCAATCACTAGTCTAGGGTCAGCGGTTTGGGCAGGGCGATGATGAATGAGTCAGTCAGTCACTCACTCAACTCTTTTATATATAAAGATAATAATAAAGTCAAATATGCAAGCACTTGCATGCATACGCAAACGAGCGCAAGAAAGCAAAAAGTGAAAAAATACTAAATGCCATGTTCGACATGCCCCATTCAAAACAATTTTAGTTGAGTAAAATAATGATGTAAATTTCCATACATTTCATATGGTGTCTATATTTTTAGCCTATCGGCGAGGA
Source organism: Pollenia angustigena (assembly GCA_930367215.1). NCBI lineage: Eukaryota > Metazoa > Arthropoda > Insecta > Diptera > Polleniidae > Pollenia > Pollenia angustigena. The sequence goes on from OV884056.1 coordinate 76,128,927, forward strand.
GATGGTCATTTTGGCTATGGGGGGTGCTGTAAACTATAAGTGGCTAACACTGCTTAGAATTGATTTTAAGGGAGCTACTGAACATTTCGGAACCTGCTGTTGTGAAAAAAGTTCAAAAAAAGATAAGTTAAAAAGCTTTTCAAACACTTTAATTCAAAAAATTTAGAAAAGAAATATATGGTGCATATCTGCACACAAATTCCTTTAAAACGATAAGAACTTAAAAATCAACCACAAAAAATTGTTCCCGTATTTATATATAAGATAACATATATTTTTAAAAAAGAAAAATAAGAATTATAAAAATAAATAAAAACATTTAAAAAAAAATTTTTTAAGAAACGCCTTTCTTAAAAAAAAAAACATAAAAAAATGTGCCCCCCCCCTTAGATTTTATCCTGGCTACGCCCATGTATTCGTGTATTGTCATCGGGAATATGTATGCATGCAAAGTTTCATCCATTTGCATTGCGTAAAAGTCGGTCAAAAAAGCATTTTACCAAAACAAACCTTTTGCAATCCCAGAAAATCCCGGGATTTCCCGTTTGGCATCCCTAGTACCGATCTTGTTTTGGTGTTTGTATTTGAATGCGACCTCCAAATCCAAATCAACGTATGGTCAGAGCGATACATACATTAAAAGTTCACTAAAAAATACAGAATGCGTACCCTAAGAGAGCACAAATAGTTTTCTAATTGTTTGTGTTCCTCCGCAAATTCACAAACACAAAATTAAGTTTAAGAGTTACACTACGTTAGTGTACACGTATTTTCGAACTCTATTTGTAATATTTTCAAAATGATATCTAACAAATAATTAATTTTTCTATTGTAATAAAAACTTTTATTGATTAGATCGAGTTAGTATTCCAGATAAATCCAAATCTATGTGTACATTTGTCCTTCACGTTGTGCTGAAAAAGGTCAACAGAAAAGAGAAAGACAAAGTGAAAAAACAAAAAATGTACTTGGACTTCAAGAAAAATTCTTGACGAAAGTACGAAAAAACGGAAGTAAAGGAAAAAACATGTAAAATCAATTAAAATGGATAATCATTCAGGAAAGCAAATTTCGATCTACCAAATGTTAAAATACAATTTGGTTTAAGGATTGATGTTTGACTAGTGACGTCAGCAGTCGTCGATGGCTGCGAGTGTAAGACGGCAAATCCATCTGAGGAGATCGAGTGGTTGCGATCGAAACATGTCATGGTAACCTGCCGGCCAGGGTTCGAGCCCGAGCCACGTCAAGAATGAAAGATTATCAATAACAATTTTAATTAATTTTCATGTTGTAAAATTCCTTTCTTCATAAAAATAATTTAATAAAAATTAAATTTCATGAACTTAAGCCTAATTAAAAAATTAAAAATTTGGATTAAAAACCATAAATAGTTCAACAAAATAACCACAATACTAATTATTGTTAAAGCTAAGGCACGAGCTCTATGTGTACATTTGTCCTTCAAGTTGTGCTGAAAAAGGTCAACAGAAAAGAGAAAGACAAAGTGAAAAAACAAAAAATGTACTTGGACTTCAAGAAAAATTCTTGACGAAAGTACGAAAAACCAGAAGTAAAGGAAAAAACATGTAAAATCAATTAAAATGGATAATCATTCAGGAAAGCAAATTTCGATCTACCAAATGTTAAAATACAATTTGGTTTAAGGATTGATGTTTGACTAGTGACGTCAGCAGTCGTCGATGGCTGCGTGTGTAAGACGGCAAATCCATCTGAGGAGATCGAGTGGTTGCGATCGAAACATGTCATGGTAACCTGCCGGCCAGGGTTCGAGCCCGAGCCACGTCAAGAATGAAAGATTATCAATAACAATTTTAATTAATTTTCATGTTGTAAAATTCCTTTTTTCATAAAAATAATTTAATAAAAATTAAATTTCATGAACTTAAGCCTAATTAAAAAATTAAAAATTTGGATTAAAAACCATAAATAGTTCAACAAAATAACCACAATACTAATTATTGTTAAAGCTAAGGCACGAGCTCTATGTGTACATTTGTCCTTCAAGTTGTGCTGAAAAAGGTCAACAGAAAAGAGAAAGACAAAGTGAAAAAACAAAAAATGTACTTGGACTTCAAGATAAATTCTTGACGAAAGTACGAAAAAACAGAAGTAAAGGAAAAAACATGTAAAATCAATTAAAATGGATAATCATTCAGGAAAGCAAATTTCGATCTACCAAATGTTAAAATACAATTTGGTTTAAGGATTGATGTTTGACTAGTGACGTCAGCAGTCGTCGATGGCTGCGAGTGTAAGACGGCAAATCCATCTGAGGAGATCGAGTGGTTGCGATCGAAACATGTCATGGTAACCTGCCGGCCAGGGTTCGAGCCCGAGCCACGTCAAGAATGAAAGATTATCAATAACAATTTTAATTAATTTTCATGTTGTAAAATTCCTTTCTTCATAAAAATAATTTAATAAAAATTAAATTTCATGAACTTAAGCCTAATTAAAAAATTAAAAATTTGGATTAAAAACCATAAATAGTTCAACAAAATAACCACAATACTAATTATTGTTAAAGCTAAGGCACGAGCTCTATGTGTACATTTGTCCTTCAAGTTGTGCTGAAAAAGGTCAACAGAAAAGAGAAAGACAAAGTGAAAAAACAAAAAATGTACTTGGACTTCAAGAAAAATTCTTGACGAAAGTACGAAAAACCAGAAGTAAAGGAAAAAACATGTAAAATCAATTAAAATGGATAATCATTCAGGAAAGCAAATTTCGATCTACCAAATGTTAAAATACAATTTGGTTTAAGGATTGATGTTTGACTAGTGACGTCAGCAGTCGTCGATGGCTGCGAGTGTAAGACGGCAAATCCATCTGAGGAGATCGAGTGGTTGCGATCGAAACATGTCATGGTAGCCTGCCGGCCAGGGTTCGAGCCCGAGCCACGTCAAGAATGAAAGATTATCAATAACAATTTTAATTAATTTTCATGTTGTAAAATTCCTTTCTTCATAAAAATAATTTAATAAAAATTAAATTTCATGAACTTAAGCCTAATTAAAAAATTAAAAATTTGGATTAAAAACCATAAATAGTTCAACAAAATAACCACAATACTAATTATTGTTAAAGCTAAGGCACGAGCTCTATGTGTACATTTGTCCTTCAAGTTGTGCTGAAAAAGGTCAACAGAAAAGAGAAAGACAAAGTGAAAAAACAAAAAAAATGTACTTGGACTTCAAGAAAAATTCTTGACGAAAGTACGAAAAAACAGAAGTAAAGGAAAAAACATGTAAAATCAATTAAAATGGATAATCATTCAGGAAAGCAAATTTCGATCTACCAAATGTTAAAATACAATTTGGTTTAAGGATTGATGTTTGACTAGTGACGTCAGCAGTCGTCGATGGCTGCGAGTGTAAGACGGCAAATCCATATGAGGAGATCGAGTGGTTGCGATCGAAACATGTCATGGTAACCTGCGGGCCAGGGTTCGAGCCCGAGCTACGTCAAGAATGAAAGATTATCAATAACAATTTTAATTAATTTTCATGTTGTAAAATTCCTTTCTTCATAAAAATAATTTAATAAAAATTAAAATTTCATGAACTTAAGCCTAATTAAAAAATTAAAAATTTGGATTAAAAACCATAAATAGTTCAACAAAATAACCACAATACTAATTATTCCAGATAAATAAAATTTTTGTATTATAAAATTTTTCTGTATTTAATAATTGATTTAAACCGAACATTTCTTAAAAAAAAACCCCCCGACTACAAACGCGATAATCTTGTCGGTGATGAATTGCAACTTTTTGACGAATTCTTAACCAAATCGCTATCAATTTGATTAACCAAATGGCTATCAATTTGTTTAACGCTCGTTTTACTGCAGTTTTCTTGACTCATAATGGCGTTATCTTTTTCCAGATTAGTTGGCCCTGAGGTCTGCGGATTGCAGTGCTGCTTTGAAGTCTTCTTTTGTAACTTCTTGCGACCACTAATGATGCTTCCAGTTTCTTCGTAATTATCTTCAGGTTCAGTAGCATAACCACTGGTTTCGTAATTATCAAGCAGATTGGGGCAATTCGAGTCCGATTCAAAATCAAAATTTTTATGAATAACAGTGTGCTCAGATTCCCTAATTTGGCTACCATTATTATTCGAACCATTTGAAAGGCTCTTACTTATAGAAATGGGTATTCCAGTAGGGGTTTGACCTAAAGTTTTATATATTCGGGGCGTAGAGAAATTTTTGGAGGTAACACTTTTTTGAGATGTATTCTCAATATGTTCTAGAATTAATTGTGGTTTGAAGGGTTTGACTGCTTTAGGTGGTAAAACTTTTTGGGGTCCATCGAATTTTCGAGAATCAAAAGAGTCTAGATGTGAAAAGCCATGAGGAGGTGGTGCTGATTTCAGGTGGTTTATAGGGGATGAAGTAGATTCATAATGAGTTTTTAAACCTCCAGGTGAAATTTCGGGAGCATATTTTAAAGGCATCACAATAGTTTTTTCTTCCCGCCCTCTCCCTAGACTCTGGCTTTCTTCTCCATCCTTACAACCCCCCGCCTCCCTTCCATCCAAGTGAACGTTATCTGTCAGACTATTTTCATTAATTAAACTAACAGGATGGCCAAGTTGTTCCTCTTTTGTTGTGCTGGAATATGAATTATGCTGCACGATTTTATGGACTGTATCCACATCCCTGTGACAACAACGACAGCAAATACACCTCAAAAATTGAACATTATTTGTTTCCGTTTCATCCCCCCAATTCGAAGAAAAAACTTTGTTTTCTTGTTTTTTCTCTGTTTCACATTGACATTCTTTATCTTGACAGGCGTTTCTTGTATTCGATAATTGATTGATTGTTTGATTTTCCACCAGATTTTGTATCAATGAACGAATTTGTTGGAAATTATATTCATTTTGCTCAGTCATTTCTGCAAAAAGCAAAATATAATATTAATTATCACAAAGTTTTCATAAAAGGAAGACATTTTTAAAACTTGGAGGGTGGATACTAAATTACCGGAAAGAATTGCTTAGGGGATTGATTGCAATTATTTTTGTTTTTTGGAAATAATTGAAAAGAAATTGGAAAAAATAAGTAAATAAAAAAAAGTTAAAAGTTATGATGAAGACAAAATAGAATGAAAAGGAAAATTTAATATTAAAGATTGTTACTGCTTTGGGAAAAGTAAGTGAAATTTAAGAGAAAATATACATAATTTAATAAATTAAAAAAGGTATTTAGACATTTTCGGTCTTTTCCGACAATATTTTATGAAATTTAAATATTTAGTTATTAATATGTGCGTTCGTTTACTTTTCCAGTAAAATCCAGTAGGTGAGTAATATGAAAACGCGAACGCATTTCAGTAAAATCCAGTACAAATTTGCACACATTTGTACAAATTTTGGGGTAAACGAACGCAGCTATTATTAATTTATTTATTTCGTACAATGGGTAAAAACTTATCATTCTTATGGTGTTTTCTTTTCTACAAAAAAATTTGACATTTTCTACCAGGTATTCTACCCAGAAATATTTATCTAACACCCCATAAATTCATGGTTTCTTAGTTAATCATGTTCTTGTCTTTACATTACTGCTTCCGAATAAGCATCAGTTTTTACTGGGATTCCCTAGGAGCAGTTGCTATCCAACAGAATCTGCCAAATTTACTACAGCAGTGGAGATAAGATAGCTTCGGCTCCTAAATAAGGGGCGAGTATATTATTTTGGTCGCCCTTACACTCAAATTACGATCAGTGTGTGAATGATATCCTAGCACACTCAGGTGTATTTGGTAAAGGCTTTTATTTAAAATGAAAGATGAATATTGTAAAAATAACATACGGAATGACAAACTTATAAAAAAACGAACTTTATGATACACTTCCCATCAGTTTTTTGTTTCGACTGCAGTTTTTAAACCCTCTTTTTAGATACGCTTTTGGGTATGAAAATCCAAGGTCAAAGAGTCGTAGTATTTTTTAATGTTGACCTTAGCGGCCCGTCTGCACAGTTTTGGTTCAAACACGGCCAATGACGGAAGAATTTATTGAACTGACCTCTCAGTATTATAATTCGTTGGGGATTGAAGCGTATTAAATAAGAGGTCACTCTTCACTAAATTTGGCAGTTCCAGTTTCTAGTCTTTTGAAACCATGACAGGCTATATTTCACAAAAATAGAATAATTCGTTATGGTTTAACGTGTGCTAAATATTTTCAGTAGTTTATTTTATATAAGACCTAACGTTAGTTATAGACTGACATTCACGAAATTTGGCAGTGTGTGATTTTTAGTCATAAAAAATAGAAACATTAAATTTAAGTAAAGATATTGTCATAAATAAGTCAAAAAAGCTGTTAAATTCAACAAAATTTGCCACAGCAAATTATATAACGCAATCTCAATAAAATTATTTTTACTTACTCTCCATCATTTCGCTGCACAAACTTTTCATAGCAGCCTGACTTTTGTCCAACTTTTGATTTACATTCTCAAATTTTTCCGAAGCTTGGCTGCTAAATTCTTTTAACTTGTGGTCGACAGATTTTTGTACGGATTCTAAAATATTATCACAAACAATATTTAAAAAATCTGCACAAGAATCCTCTAACGCCTTTTGCATCTTCGAAGTTGAAGAATTGTTATTTTCCGTCAAACCAGGCTGAAGCATTTTATTACTTTGAGTCGAATCGAAATGATTTGGATTATTAAAATCAGCTCGGTCTTCATTTTCTGGCTCTTCTTCATGAATAACATCCAGTTGTGGACAACTTTTGGAGGAGGAAAATGATTGTCTAGCTGCTTTTAAGGAACTGATTTGACAGCAATTGCAGTTACATTTGATTTCTTGTATAGTGCCATGGCCTGAAGAGTTATATTTCTGGGAGGCAGGATTAAAACGCAAGTTTTGGTTGGTTCTTCCGTGATAATCGTTATGTGTATCAAAAGAATTAAGGGAATGATTTGAAGAGCTTTTAAGAACACTCCCCCGATTTTGCAAAGTCTTGCCAGGGTATTTCGGTTGTTGACGATTGCTAAGGGATTTTCCATTTGAATGATTGCTTTTAAAACTATATCGTTCACCTGGTTTTCCGTCGCTGCTTCCAGGGTAGTGCACATTAATGGGTACATTGTTACGTGTCAAAAGTCTTAATTGCATTCTCTCTTCTCCAGCACAATTCTCCAAAGCTTTACAAGAGCATTCATATTCACAATATCCATTGGAATCCTTTAGGGTATTCCTTTCGGCAGCCTTTCTACCGACAACACTTTCGGAGAATGATGAATGCATTATACTGCTTCCTCTATGGCTGACTCGTGGACTTTCAACATCAGTGCTATATCTGCTAGACTTTCTAGTACCCAAAACAGTTTTATCTTCTGCAGTTTTATCTTTCGCACTCGTTTTATTGATTTTTTTCATTTTTGGAATTTTCTTTTTTAGTTTTGCGGAATTTTTATTAGAAGACGATTCGTTTGTTGCATTTAGTTTTGGGGGCATTTTGGACAATTTTCTATACGTTTTAGGAATCAATGATGTCGGGCAAAAGCATGCATCTATGCGTCAATGTGATTTTGAATAATTGCACCAATTATTGAAATTATAAAAATTTTCGGTAAAACAGCAGCAATTTGATGGAAAGTTTGTATTTAAAATTCTGGATTGTTTTAAGAAAATTTTAAAACTGCAAGATATATATTTATAGCCTCATAAATTTATTTAAATCAAACGGCGAAAATAATTAAAAAAAAGCGGGATTTTAGTCTATTGAATTTGTACGAAAAGTTTTGTGTTAAAGCATTTAAAAAAAAAAATCCAATAAAAAAATGACAATTTCATTAAAAATCAAAAAGTTGAAGCTTTCAGCAGAACATTTAAAACTTTATTTTAATGAAGGCGAATTCAATCCAGGTAATCTCGTTACTACAACAAGTACAACTCGTACAAAAACCACAAGCAATTTGTTTTTGTAAAATCATTGTACAATGTCGAAAACAAAAATAAAACAAAGAAAATAAAAACATAAAATTATTAGCAGGACTTTTAAGACCACCTGTTATGAATTCGCCTTGATTTTAAGTTAACCAAATTAATAACAAAAGATTTTGTTATTCGTGCTTAATTCCCAGTTTTTATTATTGATAAAAACACTTGAAATTTATTGTTGATGGGATAAGCGCATTTCACTGGTTGCTTAGGCCAGATCATCAGGAAACTCCATCCATAAAGATTTTAGAAAAACTAAAGATATTAAACCAAATAAAACTGTTAAACGTATAAGACTTATAAGCAACAGTTCTACTTGTAACAATATCAAAGTTTAAACAAAAAACATCAACAATAAACAGTGGGTTTATCTCATCTTAAATTCCCCACTACAATTAGTCGAAATTCTCTCAACATTAATTGTAGTTGTAAGTAGGTTATGAAAAACAAAATGAAAATTATAATAACAAAATTATAGTTTCTGAATTTGGAAAAACCAATATTGTAATATTTTAAAGATTTTTTAGCCATTTTTTATAGAAACCTTGTCTCGAAAACGAGAGAAAATATTCTATAGAAAAGTTGTCTCGAAAACGAGAGAAAATTTTCTATAGAAAAGTTGTCTCGAAAACGAGAGAAAATTTTCTATAGAAAACTTGTCTCGAAAACGAGAGAAAATTTTTGTATAGAAAACTTGTCTCGAAAACGAGAAAATTTGCTATAGAAAAACTTGTCTCGAAATCGAGAAAATTTTCTGTAGAAAAACTTGCATCGAGAAAATTTTGTATAAAAACTTGTCTCGAAAAAATGTTCTATAGAAAAACTTTTCTCGAAAACGTGAGAAAATTTGCTATAGAAAACTTGACTCGAAAACTAAAAAATTTTTTATGGCAAACTTGTATCGAAAACGAGAAAATTTCCTATAGAAAAACTTGTCTCGAAAACGAGAGAAAATTTTCTATAGAAAAACTTGTCTCGAAAACGAGAGAAAATTTTCTATAGAAAAACTTGTCTCGAAAACGAGAAAATTTTCTTTAGAAAAACTTGTCACGAAAACGAGAAAATTTTCTATAAAAAACTTGTCTCGAAAACGAGAACATTTTTTATAGAAAAATTTGTTTCGAAGACAATAAAAGTTTTTATAGAAAAACTTGTTTCGAAAGCAATAAAATTTTTTAAAGAAAAACTTGTTTCGAAAACAAGAGAAAATTTTTTATAGAAAGCTTGTCTCGAAAACGAGAGAAATATTCTTTAGAAAAACTTGTCTCGAAAACGAGAAATTTTTTATAGAAAAACTTGTTTCGAAAACGAGTTAATTTTCTATAGAAAAACTTGTCACGAAAAAGAGAAAATTTTCTATAGAAAAACTTGTCTCGAAAACGAGAACATTTTTTATAGAAAAATTTGTTTCGAAGACAATGAAATTTTTTATAGAAAAACTTGCTTCGAAAACAATAAAATTTTTTATTGAAAAACTTGTTTCGAAAACGAGAAAATTTTCTATAGTAAAACTTGTCTCGAAAACGAGAGAAAATTTTTTATAGAAAACTTGTCTCGAAAACGAGAGAAATATTCTCTAGAAAAACTTGTCTCGAAAACGAGAAAATTTTTTATATAAAAACTTGTTTCGAAAACGAGATAATTTTCTATAGAAAAACTTGTCTCGAAAACGAGAGAAAATTTTCTATAAAAAAATTTGTCTCGAAAACTATTTTCTATAAAAAATTTTTTTTAGATATTTTGACTTTAAAAGGAAATTCAAAGAAAAAAACGTTTCTCCCCAGACAGAAAATAGGAGTTAGTATTACTATGTAAACTTTAAGACGTCTCAGCCATTTATAAAGCAATTAAACTGAATTTGTATTGAACTAATTAAAAGTCATCGTTCAGACTTGCAATTTTTGTTGCTGCAATATTTTAAAACTCTGCTTTTAAATTGCATTAGTGTCCACATTATGAAATTCAAGTTTTGCTATTTTTGTATTTTTATCTTGTCTTTCCTCTTCCTCTTCCTCTTCTTCTTTTTTATTTTATATATTAAAACAAATACGCCTACAGCCAACTTCAAGTAAAAAAGTGTGAGAATCACAAAACATAACCGAATTTTAGAGTTCATGAAACTGAGTAACCCTCCCCAATCATCTCAACCCTCTCACCAATAAAATCAGGAATTTCTCCAACAAAACTGCAAATCTGTACGATGACAAAGTAAAATTTGATAGATTAAGGTTAAATGTTGGAAATCGATTTTAGCAAACCCTCGCCACATCTGACCTGATTAAACTCATTCGTCGATTGATTGATGGAAGGTAAAAAAAGATACATATTTTATTAAGCTTTAGATAAAAGGTTTGTAAAACTTATATTTTTTCTTTGCAACAATTTAATCAAGTAAATATTGCCTCTCTACCATGTTGTAGCTATTCTTTTCCCTCGTTCTCTTTGTTATTGTTCTCCTTATTATCATCATCATCATCATCATCATCATCATCACTTTTCTTACAATATTGACAATAATCCCGATGTATAGGAGGACGACATTTACACCAGAATGATGAATTTAATTTCTGGCACAGAAAAGGTCTTTCACATTCAGTTTGATTGGAGCATGTTGGTGAGCAATATTGACACTGATGCTGGTTTCCTGAGGAACTGTTTGCTCCTGTACGGTTCAAACTATTTTTAGAACGTTTAGCACAAAAATCAGGGAACATGATGGAGGATTAATTTAGATCTGAATTAACAATTGCAAGAAACTTCTTTTGGAATTTTGATGATTTTTGTTCACAAAGTGAATTTGGCTTGAAGATAATTTTCCGAGGATATGATTGGACTTATTTGATTTATTTATTTGTTTTAGCCGAAAAGTGATATTTTTTGTTAAAATTTGATTTATTTATTTGTTTTAGCTGATATTTATTTTATTTTTAGAATGGTTTTTAAACTGTGATTTTACAGTCGATAACAAAACTAGTCCTGCATTAAAGAAACTAGCAAGGCGAATTCATACAAGGTGACCTTGGCTTGCTACGTAATCAAGAGCTGATAACTAACTATATGTCAAAATGATATGTATGACGTTTCTTTTTTTTTGACATTTCTTTTTAAATATTTATTTCAATTCACATTAAGTTTTAGGTTTTTTTTTATAAATTGTAAATTAAAAATGCAGCACACACTTGCAAGCAAAAAAGATTTAATTCATAAGAAGGAACTTTGTTCCGAGTTCCTAAAAACAAAGAAAGAGAAAGGAAGTGGAATATTGCTAGCTGGCCGAACGTCGTTACATCGACTCAGAAAGTGATTCTTTGTCGATCGGTATACTTAAAGATGGTCTAGGGCTAATATGTGGAGGTGTTATAAACATCAGCACAAACGCATCCTAGCTAGCTTAGGCTATTTGGCAGGCAATTGTATTTAATATACATTTTATTACAAAAACATTAAATATTTGTATTATTTATTACTTTTTTAAACTTTGTACATTTTCTGACACGCTCGTCCTCTAATCTTGGAATATTCTAAAGCAATCTTTTAATTATTATTTCAAGAGTAAAAAACCAACAATGTTACACTTTGTTTATCTTTCGGCAAATCATCATCGAATGAACCTTTTGCGACTCCCTGTATGAGTCATATAAAAATTACAACAGCTTTAGGGTCTTTCAAATAAGATGTTCTTACCGGGTGGTGTTGAATTTGCTTCTTATTTCTTGTGTGAAAATGAATAGTTTTGTCATGAACAAGATGCTTGATGCTCCTTTTGAGGTAGTTCAGTTTATCGGCTTAGCTTTTCATGAGTTGTAAAATAATCCCTGTATGGGATACGATTCCTGACATGCTTTCTGAAAAACTCGTGAGATAATCTTTACAAACACCTTAAATGACTAATATATGAATCTTTCGCTGTGTTGTAGAAGTAGGAATAAGCTTGTGTAACAGTTTCTTCTGAGCAAAGAATCTTTTACGAATAAAAAATGCGCTTTTGCAATTGAGTTCTTAAAAGAAATTTAGCATACATATGTAATGGCTTAAACTTTCGCTCGTGAATGCAATGAAACCTTATCAAAAAAGATTCCATGAGCAATCGGTCTGCTTCATCTGAACTTTTTTTTAACTATTAAAAAAAGCAAAACTTCTTGCAAATAAAGTTTTGTTAGCACACATTTTGAAATTATTGCATTAAACAACACACGCTTTAAAATTAAAATCAAAACGAAAAATTAGAGCATATATTTTTGACACACAGCTATCCTGTTTACTACAGTGTTGTATTATTTTGACACAACGTTAAAGTATTTTACAGTGTTGTACTCATTTTTAAAATAAGACCACCTTGTATGAATTCGCCTTGGAAACTAGATTTAAAAAAAAATATTTCTACAGTTTGTATTTTAAATGTTAGTTGTTAATTTCTTTAATACTTTTTATAAATTTTTTTTATTACACTGTGCTAGTCGCAATATTTATCACGCTGGCCACCCTTGGCAAAGCTAATTCGAATGCGCTGAATTTAATGGTAATAGTCGTTTTTAAGGTTATCGCTCGTATTCGCGATTAAAAATTTCAATGCTTACGAAAAAAAAATAACGAAAAATTGTATTTAACAGAGTTGGTTGGATTGATTTAAATTGAACAATTGATCCAAAAGTATATAAAATATCGTTTTATGTTACTTTAGTATTAAATTTTTAATGGCGGATATCGAGAGCGCCCGTTCTCTCGAAAAATTACTATCACAATAGAATTCAGTCTCAAATTAGCTTTACTGGTACGGTGCCCAGCTTGTTAAAAAAAATGTGCCTAATTGGTGCACAGTGTTATTAAAAAAATTTTCAATCTCTTTCTTGCTCTATCTTATAAGATTTCTCCGGCACTTTTTCTTGCAATTCCACTTCTGAATATTTATATTTTTTTAGGAATATTGCCACAAAGGGAGCCAACAACTTTCCATCTACTTTGGCAACATCGTTAAATCCAAAATACAGAGAAGCCAAATTGGAAGCCACCAACACGATACAGGCCCCCAAAGTGGTATACCATAAAAAGGAAATATGATAAATGGCGGTACCCTGGTTGGGAAGACTATAGAAGAAGAAGTAATCAAAAGAAAAATAATATAAATAAAATTCTTTTATACGTATCTAAAACGGACTTACTATTCCGATGTAGAGTTTAAATACTTGGATTTATCAAACTCATAGTCACATCCCTCTATAGAAATGGGTAATTTGGGATGACGAAAAGTTCCAGTTACAATTGCTATCTGAGCATTTACGCAAATCCAAGCCATGCTAAGAAACGAAATAATACTGCCCGTCAAAACGCTCTGAAAGTAATGATATACACACATTAGCCCCTACTCGAATTTCAAAGTACAAACTATTTTCACCGATTTTACCTTTTCATTAATCCAGGGCATAAGCATACCCACCGTGAATATTCCCAACATGGGTCCATACAAAATGGACTGCAACGTAGCTGACAGCTGCAAAACCATTCCTAATTTTTCCACCACATAGACCAGGGCAATAGAACTTAGGCCAAATACCACTACCACCAAACGCATAATAATCGCCGTGGAGCGTTCACTTAATTCTTTCTTCAAATTGGGCTTGACAAAGTCTTCCAAAACCACAGCTGCCAGAGAATTTAAATAGGTCGACAAGGAACTTAAGGCCGCACTAAAAACTCCAGCCACAAATAGACCAGGCATACCGGGAAATTTACCCAAAACATCCATGACCAAAACCGGAATCAATTGGTCTCTGGCATGGGCCAACTTTAAAGAGATAACATTTTCAGTTTTTATCTTATTTAACTAATTCCGTTTAAGTTTCTTAATCTTACCCCTGTAGCCATTGGATCACAATCATAGTAGGTGGCATATGCCAGTAGACCCACATAAATGCACACCAAGTACAGCAGTGTCAGACCAATGGAAAATGTATACAAAGTTTGCTTAATCTTTTCGATATTGGGTAAAGACATGAATCTCTGAATGGTCGGTTGATTGATAGAAGTATTTTGCAATTTAAAGAATGTTCCACCCACAAAAACTGAAAAGATGCTCATCCGCACGGTGGGATCAAAAGTTGGTCTACAGGTAGTTTGCGGGCTATTAAAAATGATGTTACTTAACAAAAACTCTAATAAAACTTACTCAGGAAAATTAAGACGCCCACCTTCTAAATTACGTTGCCATAATACCTGAATACCTCCAATATCGATAGTACCTTTGATCATGAGCACAATCATAGAGGCAAACATAACAACACTTTGTATGACATCGGTCCAAACAACACCTTTAATGCCGCCCTAAAGAGAGAGAAAAAAATAACCTGTTAGAAACAAAATTGGTACTCTCCCTAAAGGCCGAGATTCACCATCCTTCACAATCGTATGATTCCTTCACACGAAAATCTGCCCGATTTCTAACTGACATAAAAAAATATCTGCAAAATCTGCTGTCAATGTCACACTATCTCACAAAAAAAAAGCTAGGTCAAGTGAGTCAGCTACTAGAATAAAATGCAACTCTGATCGCATAGAATCGTACGACTGTATAGGATAGTTTTTCGCCAGTTTAAGAGAAAATAAATTAACTCTCAATCTTTCAAAAATTAGATCGAGCAATACTTTTTCTATAGAATATTAAACGACAAGCTTTTATTCAAAAACAAGTAAGAAACTAAAGTCGGTCAGGCCCGAACATTTGATGATATCCTACACCAGAGTGGCCCTATGCTCCTTATAGGAACCACGGGAACTAATATATATATATATTAGGGCGACAATGAAATATATGGGAACAATTTTTTTCCAGAATTTTAAACAAAAATGTGAAGATTCTTTTGCCACTTGGTCTAAAACTTACTTGCTGAAAATTTGAGCCAAATCGGATAACTCTATCCCGTGCACCTTTGAGGTCAAAGTTCAAATTTTGGGAAATATAGTGTATTCGCCTATATTGGAGCTAAAAAAATATATTTTCGATATGAATTATACCGAAATCCAATGGGATTAATATGCCACATAGTGTTGAACTTGCATGCTGAAAAAATTTGCCGAATCGGGTAACTCTATGCGTGCACCTTTGAGGTCAAAGTTCAAATTTTGGGAAATTCTGTATATTTAACTATAATTGATCTAAAAATATCGTTTTTTTAAGTATATTCATTTAAATTGTACAGAAACTGGATGTTTTATATATTTTTAAAAGTATTCTGAAATATTATGAGTAAATTTAACCCTATTTTGCTACGGGGGTCAAAACTACACATTTGATTAAATTAGCTATAAATCCAATATTTAAAAAAAGTTCAAAATATTATTTCTAAAAACGAAAAACTGAAATTTTAAAACCAATATTTATGTGAATTTTTTTCGTATAGAAGCAAAAGCAGTATATTTTAATTGGAATAAAAATATGTTTTTAATATAAAAAGTAAGGCAACTTGAAAGGTCTTTTTCGGTAAGTTTGATTAAATGTAATCATTTCTTAAATTATTTAAATTCGCATGCTTCGTATATTGTTGTAGATAGTTTTGAACAACCTAAAAAGAAACACAATAAATATTTAAATGTAAATTAGTTAAATTTTTATCTTACTTTGAATAAATATTGTCGCTGCTGTTCATCTTTTGTGATCTTCTCATGATAATCTTCAACAAGCTTAATACCTCGTTTGGCGCAGTCATTAACAACCTTTAGTTTTTGAATAATAAATTTTCCTTTTCTATAATCTTCACAATCTTTCCAACTACTTGGGTCTTTTTGTAAAAAATCCATTGAAATTTGGAATCTCTTCAAAACACTTTTCGTATTTTTGGATACAAGTTTAATCAAAATTGATGAATTATTTTTAGCGGAGAAAGTATTAAGATTTTCTTTTTTAATTAAAAACTTTTTCAAAATTTCTTCTTCCTCAAGGTCCATTTTGTTTTTTGTTTCAAAGTCTATTCTATCATCGAATAAACTGAATGCTACGCATTCTTCATTAAGGTAATATAGATGATTAATAAACTTTGTTATGGCTCTATCAGCAATTTGTGCATTTATTTTTTTATAATCTTCTAAATTTCTCAAAAATAATATGTCGTTTAAGGGAGCTTGCTCCACTTTATCTGAATTGAACCAGAAAAATGCATAGCACTTTATAACAAAGCCTGCAACTTCAACTAAACCATTTATTTCCAATTCTGTGATTTCTGGGAATTGATTGCGAAACATCAATATCTTAAGGCAATCTAGCTAAATGAAGAGCACCGGGTTTAAAAAATTTTATGCCACTAGGAGAACTTCCACCCAGAAATATGATAATCAATTCCAGGAACTCTTTGTAGTCATTTCGTGGAAAGTCCTCTTTAACTTTTATATTTGCAAAATCTAAAATTTTAGCGCAATCATCACCTACTATTTCTTTTATTCGAGGTATTGCTAATCCCGTCATATACTCATCCTTTTTTACGTTCGACCATTGTTTTTGAATTTTTTAAATAAGCTGACTTCTGGGCCAGTCGAAGAACAAATTTTTGTTTCATTAAAAACAGCTGTTAAAATTATTTCAAATAGTACATGGTGTCTGCATCCTAGGAAAAAATGTCTCTACGTATTTTTTTTTCTAATATATTGCTATATATTATATATATATATTTAAAGGGGCCTAAATTTGCCAGTGTTTGAGGCGGTTGTGTCAAAGACAAATGCCTCGATTCTTTCCAAAACTTGATACTCTTCTAATGAATCATATACTGCAGATGCTATTTCAAAGCCAGTTCCAGCCGGTATATCAGGAATATTAATTATTTGTTCAAAATCGGGGGCGGTTGCAATTATTGACAGTCGGTCTTCGTTTTTTCCTGATATGCCAGATAACAGTTTTGTATCCCAGTGTATCGTTAGTGGCTGAGTATTGGATTGAAGTTTTAACCCGATTCGAGTACTATTTGCTTTTCTGAATGCATCCCTTTGCTGATGAATAGACGTGCGGTTAATAACATACTCTGATGAGTTTAATCCAACTCTGAGACAATCCCCTATTGATGGAAGCTTACTCCCAGTTAATTGACTTTTTTCCAAACCGATGAGATAAATTTCATTGACAAAATACCACTTTGCACTGTTAACTCGAGCGTTTAACGCGTCAAACTGATTAAAATAATAAAGCTTTGCAATTATTTGTAATTTCTTGTAAAAAAAAATAGATCTAGTATACCTTGACTTTTTTGTTTTTCATCCGTTAAATTTAAATATTATCGGTTTTTATCTACACCAACTGATAAAAATCATGTTTTACAGGGGTTGAGGTCTGCACTAACAGGTTACATACAGGGCGGTTCATATATATTTTTATTTCGTAATGAAAACAAAATATTTCATATGGGTAGTTTTGACCCTAGTAGCTAAAAAGGGTTAATATTTCTATTAAAAATATTTTTCGTTATCCAGGATTAGTATATCACCTTTTTTAAATGTTGTATTTAAAGCTAAGAAATTTGGTCGTTTTGACCCCCGTAGCAAAAAAGGGTTAAATTTACTCATACTATTTCAGAATACTTTTAAAAATATCTAAAACATCCAGTTTCTGTACAATTTAAATGAATATACTTAAGAAAACGATATTTTTAGATCAATTATAGTTAAATATACAGAATTTCCCAAAATTTGAACTTTGACCTTAAAGGTGCACGGCATAGAGTTACCCGATTCGGCTAATATTTTCAGCATGCAAGTTCAACACTATGTGGCACATTAATCCCGTTGGATTTCGGTATAATTCATATCGAAAAGATATTTTTTTAGCTCCAATATAGGCGAATACACTATATTTCCCAAAATTTGAACTTTGACCTCAAAGGTGCACGGGATAGAGTTATCCGATTTGGCTCAAATTTTCAGCAAGTAAATTTTAGACCAAGTGGCAAAAGAATCTTCACATTTATCATTAAAAATCCAAAGTTGATTTTTCATTGTCACCCTAATATATATATATACACCAGAGTATGTGTAGAAAATGTTTTCAGAGTGTACCCTATGGCCAATTATGGTCCCGGCAAAATAAAATTATGTCAGGAGGTTATGATTAAAGGTGCTATCAGACGGGATGTATTTTACATATGTCTGTCAAATTTTCCATCTGTAAAAGTTGTACACATCGTGTGATACATATGAAACTTTGCATGTGTAAAATACATGTGGAAATACATATGTAAACTTTTCGATTAGAACACGCTCTATTTTCCTGTGGCAAACATAAGCAAAACAGCTGGTTTGTTTTGAAACGTAAACAAAAGTCAGCTTTTGCTTACATTTATAGGTTATGTCATAAGGAAAAACATAAGCAGGTGTGATAGCAAAAATTATGAGTCGTATGTAAAATGGAAATTTTGACATACATACGGAATTACATATGGGTAAGAAAGTGACAGTACATATGTAAAATACATCCCGTCTGATAGCACCTTAATATAAGAGCACTTTGTGTCAAATATTCTTTAGATATTTTCATCTATATGAGATTTTTTGAAAATGGGTTTATATGGGACCTATGTTCAATTCTGGACGTACTAGTCATATTCCAAAGTTGCTGTTATAACAGCTATCGTCGCTATATTTTTTATCAATGCCAAAGTTTTCAAGGAAGTAACGGCATTTAAAGCTATTTTCAGAAGTGTTATTTTTACGGGGGCTATTCTCAAATATGAACCGATTTTTCAATAATTTGGTAAGACGATTTGTGTTGCAAAAATATGTTTTTGTCCCAAAGTTAAATTTAATAACAAACTATTAAGATAGTTAATAGTCACAAAGACTATTCCGGAAAGAAGTTTGTTTGGGCACCATGTAAAAAATATAGACCGATTCTCACCATTTCAAATATATACATATATATATTATGGTCCGTGATTCCTAAGAAGAACAATAGGCCACATGATTGGGGAATGGGTTCTTTCACAGAGGCGCGGAAAGCTATTTGTCAAAAAAATAAATAATTAAAATCCAAGAAGACAAGAAGCGATTCTTTTGTTCTGAATTTTCCAAGCAGCTCACTACTTTCAGTTTACACCAAGTATCCCCTGATAAAGTGGCTCAGGCCTCTCAGTATAACTGCAACTAGAGTGACAATATGGACAGTTGAGCACAGCCTAAAGGGCAGACTGAAACCAATGCGTCTCAGAAAATTAGGCGATAGGCAACGTGGAACCATCACTTAAACTCAGCTGTTTTTTGCCGTTTCACTAAATAAATTTTAACGTTTAGCCTGCCTAGAGCCTGTTGAAAGCCCCAACACTAGGATCGAACAAGGTGGCCTAATAAGTCGTTCATTATTAAGCAAAATGTATTACTACGCTCGGTTTTTTAAACCACAAACATCATTGTGTTTGGTTCAGCTCATTAATGTTCGTCCCTTTTTACCAAAACAAAATACACATACATACGAAAAAAACAAAAAACCAGCAAAATAATTTTAAACAATACCCTCACAAGTTGTTCGTGCTGCAGTTGTTGCTAAAATTTTTTGTTCGTTCGTAATAGAACATTAAACTATAATGTTTGTCCTCAGTATCTCTACAATTGTTCTGTTTTTAACGAAGAACAGAACACTATATAATGTTCGGCTCTTTCTTAAAAATAGTTACGAACGGTATTAAGGGTTGTGTTCGTCTACACAATCACTAAAAAAATTTATATCGTTCCTGGGTGAGTGAACCAAACGCTATTTATTGTTCTGTTTATTTTTGAACACTGCATGAAAATATAAAATGGCTAAATTTCGTACTTGTAGGTCCATTAAAAACCCCCTGTATAAAATCACTTTACGATGAACAAATGTGTTGCATCCCAGATAGCCTACACTGTAGGCCCTACACTCTCGAAAACTACGCTTTTTTTTGCTTTTTTCTTTAGAAAATTGTTTACGCCTGAAAGAATTTTGTGGTTTCTATAAAAAAAAAGTTTAGTTTCTCTGTAAAGAGAAACCATTTTTTACAGAAAATTGTAAAAACAGAATAAGCCGACAGCTACTGCAGAAATGTAAATATAACCATGTCAGGTGATCGTTTCTGTTGTATGAACAGCAATGTAAATGCTTACTTGACTGAAATGACACGTAAAAAAGTGCAAATGGTACTTTTTCTGCACAGCGGTCGTCATTTTGACATGATTAATTCCCACCACTGTGTTTGTTGTTTTATGTATTCTAATAGTTTTTTTTTTTCTTATGCATATAAAAAGCAGATGACACTTTTAACAAGTTCTTAAAGTGTAAACACGGTCAATAGTACGGTATGGTACGGTTCGTTTTATTACACTACAGTTACAGCAACGGTCAGCTAGCGAGACCTTAAAGTGTGTTACTTTTTAACTCACCACACATGTATAAAATGTACAAATCACAATAACCATTGGCGTAATAGTGTGTAAATCGATGCCACTAACTACAAATAAAATTAAAACATACATTTTTTGAAATTGTTTACTGTTTTCCTTTAAGTGTTTGCTTACCTTGACTAAAAGTTAGGGCCGGTACATAAACAGCAATTGGCAGCCATAATACCTTTTTTTTAAGATAATTCACAAAAGGAATTTATATTAAAAACTCGGTCAACAATTTAACGCTCGACAGTAGACGAAAATACTTACAGTTTTTATATTAAAGAGAGCTGCACCAAAAATACGCATACGACGGCTAAAACGTTTTTCAAAGTACTGCGGGTAAAAAAGAGTTAAAAGAATTCATAATTTTTTAAAAAAGTTATTTTGAACTTAAGTTATGCTTTCGTAGATCTAATTTTTGGGATGGCGAAATATTTTAAATATAATATATAAAGCTTTTGCATGCATTTTTGTTGAATATTTATCAGGTTGATCACAAATTATTTTGTTGCTTTTTAACAGAAACTTTGGAATATGTACCTATAAAAAGTTTCCTTCTAATATTATAAATATGAAAGTTTGTATGTTTGTGAATTTGTAAGTATGTGAATTTGTAGTGTTTGTGGCGTAACCACGTGAAAACTGTTTAATGGATTAGGATGAAATTTGGTAGACAGATGGCATATGGCTCAGATTTATATATAGGAATAGTTCTTAAGGGCTAAAAGCGGGATTAACTTGGTACTTTTTTCGTTTCGGTTAATTTGGTAGACGAAGAGCATATGGCCCAAATTAAAATAAAGGTTACTTTTTAAGAGGTTAAAACGGGGAAAAATTAGTACTTTTTGTACTTTTTCTCTTTTTAATAAATTTTGGTAAAAGAATAGTCAATGGCCAGGATTATAATAAAGGGTACTTTTTAAGGGGCCAAAACTGGATTAAATTGGTACTCTTTCTCGCCAACCTTGACAAATTGTGTACTTTTAGGGGGCCTTAAATTAATATTATCTTGTCTTTGTAAAAATTAAATAAGAAAAAAATTTGTTTTTTTAAATCTTATACATTTGTTTTTTTTTTTTTAATATTAAAAGAAAGTAAAACAATTTGTTTTGTAAATTTCCACACAATTTATATTTAAAACAAGTAACATTCAATTTAAAAAAATTTTCTATTAAATAAAATATACAAGAATTTATTCTACTTTAACATAAAGTTTAATTGTTAGAAGCATTTTTTCCATTTCTCAATTTTTCTTTCTCCTCTAGAAAATCAGCTTTCAAACGAATTTCTGACCCAACAAAAACTTTATCCATATAAGTGGCAACACTGTTGTACTTATATTTATTCATGAATCTTCTCAGTATGGGTGTAATCAGTTGCGGATCCACTTCACTCGAATCTTGGAAGCCAAAATAGAAAGATGACACAAGAGCCACAATAATGGTGATGGCGGCACCATGCCACCATACCACAAAAAGGAAACGTGATGCAAAGGAGTGCCATTCAAAAGAGGCTCAGGGGTGCTTTTAGGAACGATTAAAAAATTTCACTATTAACTTCTTCAAACATTTCAAGCCAAAAAAAAAATTACCTTAAAATTGTTTTATTAGATGGCTCAAAGTCATAAGTACAGCCCTCCACTGATACCGGTTTAATGGGGAATATCAAAATTCCGAGAGCACTATCGATTTGTGAACGTATGGCAATGTAAGCTATGAATAGGGCCGAAGAAATGCAACCGGTCAGAACACTCTGCAATTATTTAAGCTGTAATATTTAAACAATGTTTTTTATTTTCAAAATTCAAAATATCTCACCTCAGTTTTAATAAATGGCATTGTCATGCCCACGGTAAATATACCTAATATGGGACCGATTGCAATGGAATTTACTGTGGCTGACAACTGCATGACCATGCCCAATTTCTCCACAATTTTAACCAACGCCATGGCTGAGACCCCAAAAACTAAAACCACCATTCTTAAGAAAATGGCAGTTTGTCTTTCGGTTAGGGGTTGGCTGCGATAAGGTTCTACAAAATCCTTTAGCAAAACACCAGACAAAGAATTCAAGCATGTAGACAGAGAACTTAAAGCAGCACTAAAAACTCCGGATACAAATAGGCCGGCAACACCAGGAAACGCACCAGCAATTTGCATCACATAGAGCGGAACAATTTGATCTTTAGCACGAACCAACTAGAAAACCAAAATGTAAGTTAAAATAAAAACAGCTGCCTTTAAATGGCCTTCTGCTTACCCCTGTTGATATCGGGTCACAATCGTAATACGAAGCAAAAGCCAGGAGACCCAAATATATACAAAGACCCAGTAAACAAACTAGACCAATGATAAAAGTATACAGCGACTTCTTTACATCTGCCATGCTGCCCAAAGACAAAAAGCGCTGTACAGCTGGCTGATTAATACAAGTGCCCTGCAACTTCAATAAAGTGCCGCCTACAAAAACTGCAAAGAAACCCATTCGCACGGTAGGGTCGAAAGTCCATCTATTTAAAACAAAATAAAACACATATTCATACACTCAAAATATTATGTAGTTAAATTCAAACGAAAATTCATTTTAAACAAATTAAAATTCATTTAGAAAACGGATCATTTACAATTCGTTTAAAACAAATGATTTTTACATTAATTTTTAAATTTTTTATTTATTCATATTCGTTAAAATTTAATAGTTTTTACTTTTAAAAAATATATTTCAACCGACAAAAATCAAACAAATTAACAAAAAAAATACGGAAAAACATTATTTTTTGTTAGTTTGTTTTTTTAATAACAAACATAAATGTTGAAAAATAAACTTATTCGTAAAATAAATATATTTTTATTCAATTCTAACAGTACCGAAAACGAATTTAATAACCTACAATCAGTTACTGTAATAATTTTATGAGTGTAGTAAATCACTCATTATTTTATTTGGTCATCAAGAAACTCACTCTGGTGCCACCAATCGTCCACTTTCCATATTTCTACTATACACTTCGCCCATGCCACCCACATCGACAGTACCCTTGATGCAAACAAAAGCTAGCGAACCCACCATTATGAAGCTTTGCAATACATCCGTCCATATAACCCCTTTAATGCCACCCTGTAACAAATATTTGATTTTATCATTCATTTTGATTTTGGATAGAAACTCTTCTTTGGCTACTTACAATGCAGGTATAAATTGTACAGACCAGACAGACTACTGGAATGATTGTGTACAAATTAATGCCGGTAACTGAAATTTTTGAAATGTAATTGCTTTTATTGTTTAACAGGAATGTTTTAAGAAAATTACCTTGATTGAATGTTAAAGCTGGAACATAAATGGAAATAGGCAGCCATAACATCTAAATAGAGAAAAATATTTAACTTAAAAATAATTTCATTTTACCAAAGTCTCCATCTAGACCGAATTTCCCGCTGACTTTTTTTCATTTTACTTTAAAGACAGCAAGTTTTTGGCAGAATTTTTATCAAAAAAAGACTTATTTTGTGTCAAAAGAGAGCAAATTGTTTTTAAGAAATTGTTTATGTAATTAGACCAAATTTTCTTAAGAAATTTTATCCTCAACGAGAGCAAACTCTACCCTCAACTAGAACAAATTTTATAAAGAAATTGAGTGTAACTTTTCTGCAGAAATTTTGTCTACAGTGAGAGCATGCTTTTCTATTGTATGTTATCTTTAATGAGAACAACTTTTATATAAGAATATTGTTTAATTAGAAAAAGTTTTCTATAGGATGTTTGTCTCCAATTAGAGAAAACTTTCTATAGAAATTTTGACTCTGGTGAGAGCCAATTTTGTCTTTAATCATTCTATAGAAAACTTGTTCTCCTTGAAGTTTATTGAGAGCAAGTTTTCTATAGAAATTTTTGTTATTAATGAGATCAAATTTTGAAATTTTCTTTGCTGGAATTATATGTTTAATTAGAAAAGGTTTTCTATAGGATGTTTGTCTCCAATTAGAGAAAACTTTCTATAGAAATATTGTCTCTGGTAAGAGCAAATTTTTTGCAGAAATTTTGTCTTTAGTCATTCTATAGAAAACCTGTTCTCCTTAAAGTTTATTGAGAGCAAGTTTTCTATAGAAATTTTTGTTATTAATGAGATCAAATTTTGGAGAATTTTTTTCTTTGTTGGAATTATATGTTTAATTAGAAAAGGTTTTCTATAGAAATTTTATTTTTATTTAGAAAAAGTTTTCTACAAAAAGTTCAGAGAAATCAGAGAAAAAGTTTGTTAAATATTTTCTCTCCAATTAGAGAAAACTTTCTATGAAAATTTTGTCTCTAATGAGAGCAAATATTGTATTTAATGGCAACAAGTTTTCTATAGATACTTTGTTTCTAATATTATCAAATTTTGTTGAATTTTATGTTTATTTAGAAAAAGTTTTCTATAGAAGTTTATTCTCCAATCAGAAAAAAACTATTGATAAATATTTTTCTCCAATTAGAGAAAACTTTTTATAGAAATTTTGCCTCTAATGAGAGTGTCTTGAGAAAAATTCTTTTCTGTTTCTAATAAGACCAAATTTTGGACAGTTTTATGTTTATTTAGAAAAAATTTTCTTTATAAAGTTTGTCTCCAATCAGAGAAAGCGTTTGTTAAATAATTTGTCTTTAACTAGAGAAAACTTTATTATCTATATAAATATTGTCTCTCATGAGAGCAAATATTGTCTTTTACTAGAAAAATTTCCATAGAAAATTTGTCTCTAATGAAATCAAATTTTGTTTTTTATCAGAAAAAATTCTATAGAAACATTGTTTCTAGAAAATTACAATTTTGGAAAAAAATTTATTGTAATAAGATAAAATTTTCTTTAGAAAGTTTGTCTCGAATCAAAAAACAACTCAAACAAATATTTTGTATTCAGTTAGTGACAATGTTCTAAAGAAAATAAGTTACTAGTCAGCAAAAATCTTTAAATATTTTGTCTTCATTTATAAAAAACTTTCTATAGAAATTTTGTCTTCAATTGGAACCAATTTCGTATCATACTTGTGTCTCCAAAAAAGCAAATTTTCAAAGGAAGCAAATTAAACTTTGTTTTTAAATAAATCAAGTTTTCCAAGTTAATTTAAAAAAAAAGAGAAATAAACATTGTCTCTTTAAAGCCTAGTACTCTGTTCAAATTTGTGAAAAATGTTGAGCAACATTGATTATTCAACATGAAAATTTTGACATTTATCAATGTTACCAATCTTGCGAGTTTGTACAATTTGACGTTTTTGTTCCGTCAAAGTATACTACATTGTTTCGTGTATGTAAACAAACGCTCATGTATTTTACTAAAATTAGTTTTTTTAATAAAAAATTTAATAAATAAAAAGGTAAATATGGATAAAAAACTGTTACCGGTTGTGTTATTTTAATTTTTTATTTCTTATTTAATATTAAGTTCATACTTTTTTGCTTTTGCTTAAAATTCCACGTGAAATAAAGGCAGCTTACATTATTTCGCAGTTGTAAAAAAATGTTGCCAGAAACATTTCGGAACTTTTTCACAAAATAAACAGAGTACAACTCTATCAACATTATTTAATAAATATTCCGCACAAGTTTTTTTCATATGCATTTTGACAGCATTTCACGTGAAATGTTGAACAGAGTACCAGGCTTAAGATAGTAAACTAAATAAAATATATCAAAAATCTTTTTCTTTAAAGTTGGAGGTTCATACCATACGTTCAATGCGTTTGATACTTCATTGACCTTTTTTCCAGACGCATGCGATGCATTCAAAAGTTTCCTACCTCATGCCTTCGATACATACATGCATACTACGCGTTTGCTGTGCGGGTTGTCAATACAGTTTAACACTGATTCTACTTTACGCATCAATGCATTGAACGAGTGGTATGGACCTTCTGTTTTAAGAAAGCAAGCTTTTCACATGAATTCCATTTTTTTAGGCGAAATATACTTTCTAGAGTTAAACATATTTAATACATACCGAACCGAATAAAAACATTACTGAACCAAACAAACGCAGTCTGCGATCAAAACGCATTTCCAAATACTAAAAATATTCAAAATAAAGAGATTTTTTTATGTAAATAAGAAAATTGTTTTTTGTTTTAATAAATGCAATAATTCCAACACCTCAGGGACGTGCACAAAATGAAACTTTATGTTTTTTCTTTGTGCGTTAATTTTATCATTTTTGATTTTACAATGATATGACTTTGAAATGAAGTTATTTTGTTGTTGGATTTAAATAAGAAATATATTTTTTAGGATTGCGACATGGAGAAAGTGAAATCTATATATCAGTGGCTGTAAGTTGTAATGTAAATGATTGAATAATTATTTATTAATTTATTATCCCCGCAACTTAAGATTTTATTAAAAGAATGCACAAAAAGGCTAAGAAAGTTACTACAGAATCAGAAAACGGCTTCTCTATAAAAATATCTTAAGGAACTTGATGCAACTCCACAATCTGACTACTCATTATGGCGTGCAGCTAGAAATCTAAAAAGGCCAGTTATATCTAAGCCACCATTAAGAAACTTGAATGGTAGTTGGGCAAGAAATGATAATGAAAAAGGAAACCTGTTTGTAAATCATTTGAAAAAAGTATTTACACCAAATATATCTCACAATATTGCGGTCGAGTTACCACCTGTTGATGCTAGAGCAGCTATTCCCCTCAGATTTGAGATAAGAGAAATCGAAAAGGCTATTTGTGACTTAAACACTAAGAAGGCACCTGGTATTGATAAAATCAGTAATAAAATGCTTTTGGAGCTACCTCGCATAGCAAAGAAAATTATTCTTTTTATTTTTAATGCTATTTTACGCCTTGAATACTATCCTGAAAAATGGAAGGTTTCCTTAGTTACCATGATACCAAAGCCAGGTAAAAATCATACAAAAGTTGAGTCTTATAGACCTATTAGCTTATTATCAAATATGTCAAAGCTGTTTGAGAAATTATTAGTTTCAAAATTAACACCAATTTTAAGTGAAAATAGATGTATTCCAAACCATCAGTTCGGATTTAGAAGAAAACACAGCACAATCGAGCAGACTCATCGAATAGTAAATGTCATAAGAAAAGCATTTGAAGAAAAGAAATATTGCTCAGCACTCTTCATCGATGTTTCGCAAGCTTTTGACAAAGTCTGGCATGAAGGCTTATTACACAAATTGAAGCAAAATTTACCAGCAAACACACACAAGCTGCTAGAAAGCTACTTATTCGGTCGTCAATTTATTATTAAAGAAGGAAATTTCTTAAGTTCACCTCAGCCCATTGCCGCTGGAGTCCTACAAGGCAGCATCCTGGGCCCCCTATTATACTTAATTTATACTTCGGACATGCCAACAAGCAACTACACACAAACTTCAACATTTGCAGACGATACAGCTTTTCTAAGCGTCCACGAAAATCGTTATGAAGCATCGCGTTACTTACAGCATCATATATTTCAACTAGAAATATGGTTCAGACAATGGAAGATAATGGTCAATGAGCAAAAATGTGTACATATAACATTCACTTTGCGCCGGGAATCTTGCCCCCCTATTACAATCAATAATCAAATAATTCCTCAACATTCGCATGTTAAATATCTCGGTATACATCTGGATCGGCGATTAACGTGGAAATGCCATATAGAGGCAAAATTAACTCAAATGAAACTAAAAGCCATTCAAATTCATTGGCTTATTGGAAGAAATTCTGTCCTTAGTCTCGATTGCAAGCTTCTACTTTACAACTCTATCTTAAAGCCTATCTGGTGCTACGGTATTCAACTATGGGGCACTGCCTCGGCCTCTAATATCGACAAAATTCAAAGGCGCCAAAATAAACTTCTTCGAATAATCACAGCCGCTCCCTGGTATGTTAAAAACTCAAACATTCATAAGGATCTCAATGTGCCATTAGTGAAATCTATGATTACAAAATATGCAATAAAATATTTAAAAAGGCTTGAACAACACCCAAATCCACTAGCTCGAAATATTTTAAATCATGGCGGCCACACTCGCTTAAGAAGAAGAGACACTGCAGCACTTACCCAATTAGATGAGCGATAAACACCTATAAAAGTGAACATAACCCGTGATGAAGAAAATTTTGTCTGGCACTGGCAGGAGATAAAATAACGTATTAGGTTAAGATTTGATTAATTATTGTTAGTTCATATTTAATATATGAAGATTCAATAAAAAAAATAATGACAAAAACAAAAATTAAATAAACGGCCAAGTTCACACCAAGTTCAGTTAAAACTAGCTATTACTTAAACTTCCAGTTAACAATATGTTTTGACAGTTATGGCTGATAGTTAATTATAACTAAACTTGGGGAAATTAGTCGTAAATTTATATTTTTTATTAATATTAAAACAACACATTTTACTAAAACTAGTATTTTACGAAAAGTATTTAAATAAGATGTAAGTTGTTGTTGTTTTTATTTTGTTTTTCTTAACCTACTTACAACTACAATTAATGTTGAGAGAATTTCAACTAATTGTAGTGGGGAATGTAAGATGAGATAAAGCCACTGTTTATTGTTGATGTGTTTTGTTTAAACTTTGATATTATTACAAGTAGAAATGTTGCTATAAGTCTTATACGTTTAACAGTTTTATTTGGTTTAATATCTTTAGTTTTTCTAAAATCTTTATGGATGAAGTTTCCTGATGATCTGGCCTAAGCAACCAGTGAAATGCGCATAGGAATAGCTTATCCCATCAACAATAAATTTCAAGTGTTTTTATTAAGAATAAAAACTGGGAATTAAGCACGAATAACAAAATCTTTTGAAATTGATGTTTATCATCATTAAGATCTTCGGTTTCTTCCAACTTAACATTTTGTAGAGGTTCTTCTAACAGCCGAACCTAAGCAAGAGCGGAAGGCGGAACTTTTTCATTCAATTTCCTTTAACATTTCTCCATTGTGTGCTTGCAACACAGCTGTGTACAGGTGTAAATGGTACAAACAAAACAGACAATCGCTATGATTTTGTGTAGAAGTTGGTGCCAGTTACTGAAGTGTTAAGGAGACAATTAGGTCAATTATTAGTTAAGTTTAGTTGGTTAGTAATTTTGTTTATTTTTGGCAGTTAGTCAATAATTAAATTACCTTGATTGAATAAAAAAGCCGGTATATAGATTTCCATAGAGACAGCCAATGATACTAAGGACAAAACAATTACAATTAATAACTTAACTAAATGGACTTAAATAATACCAACCACATTACTTAGACAGGAAATTAGGTACACTTTAAACAGTACATATAGTAATTTGCAAACATAGCAAATTGCCAAAAAAGAAAAACTTTTAAAACGCAAGAAAAAATTATCTCTCAAAATTCCGTACGTGAGAAATTGAAACAACAAAGCAAACATACAGTTAGGTTTTTGCTCCCTCTCTTTCAATTCAAGTCAATCTTTTATGTGTACATGTATTGAGCCCTTACCAAAAAAATGGCTTAAGCGACATCATTTTCAATTTCGCCATAATTTTCAAATCGATTTTTTTTTTAATAAATGAAATTGCTTCATCTCCTAAGATGTCATGGTCACATAAGGTACCGTTACAAAAACCATTTTAGCTTAAGCGACAACATTTATACAAAATGTTTATGAAATAAAATAAAAAAAACCTTCTCCTGTAAAATTGTGTTTTTGTCTCTTAAGCTTTTTTTTGTGGTAAGGGCTGGATATAGTTAAGTTCCTATAAAGAAATCTCTCTTCACAGAAAGTAGATTTAATACAAAAAAATGCATAAAACAGAAACTTGATTTCATAAAATTAAATATTTTTTCTATTGAAAACTTTTATTTCAAAAGAAAAGATTTTCTATAATAAGTTATCCCTTTAAAATCAGAAAATATTCTTAAGAAAATTATGCCTTTAAAATGAGAAAATTATCCCTTTAAAATGAGAAAATTTTCTAAAAAAAAAATTATCCCTTTAAAATGAAAAAATTTTCCATAGAAAATTATCCCTTTAAAATGAGAAAATTTTCTATAGAAAATTGTCCCTTTAAAATGAGAAAATTTTCTATTGAAAATTATCTCTTAAAAAATACAACATTTTCTATAAAAAGTTATTACTTAAAAAAGCGAAAATTTCCTAGAGAAAATTATTCCTTTAAATTGAGAAAATTTTGAATACAAAATTATCCCTTTAAAATGATAAAATTTTGTATAGAAAATTATCCCCTAAAATGAGAAAAGTTTCTATAGAAAATATCCCTTTAAAATGAGAAAATTTCCTATAGAAAATTATCCGTTTAAATAAGCACATTTTCTATAGAAAATTATACCATTAAAATAGGAAAATTTTCTTTGGATAATTATCCCTTAAAAATGAGAAAAGTATCCCTTTAAAATGAAAAAATTTTCCATAGAAAATTATCCCTTTAAAATGAGAAAATTATGCCTTTAAAATGAGAAAATTATCCCTTTAAAATGAGAAAATTTTCTATAGAAAATTATCCCTTTAAAATGAAAAAATTTTCTTTTGAAAATTATCGCTTAAAAAGACAACATTTTCTAAAGAAAATTATTCCTTTAAAATGAGAAAATTTTTTCTACAAAATTATCCCTTTAAAATGAGAAAATTTTGTATAGAAAATTATCCCTTTAAAATAAGAACATTTTCTTTAGAAAATTATTCCTTTAAATGAGAAATTTTTCTGTAGAAAATTATACTTTTAAATGAGAAATTTTTCTAAAGAAAATTATACTTTTAAAAAAAGAAAATTTTCTATAGAAATATGTCTCCTCAAAAAGAGAAATTTTTTAGAGAAAAAAAAATCTCTTGGAAAAATATTTTTATAGATTATAGTCTCTCTAAAAAAACATTTTCTTTAAAAAATGTTCACTCTAAAAAGAAAACATTTTGAAACTCATTTTTAAAAATTAAATATTTTTAAATCATAAAAATTTTGAAAAAAAAATCAAAGGCAATACCAAAAATTGTTTTAAGCGTTATTACTTTTTTAAAACCACAATCACCAAAAACACTATAAAAAAATTCTCTATGACCTCAAAAAGCACTTAAAAATATCAGCGAAATATTAAAGAATAATCTCAAAAAAAAACTCAGTTAATTTTTAAGATTTCTAACAATTTATTAACAAAAATTTACTATTCAACATCATCTAAAGATTGTTTTCTCACAATTATATCTTTTTCTAAATCGAACTTATAAAGAGGTTCTTTTTCTGGAACTTCCTTGATATGGGGCATAACAATGGTTTCCTTCACTACTTGAGGTAAATATTTTCTTATCACAGGTGAAATAAGATCAGGATTAATGTCTTCAGCCTTTGTGCAGCCAAATATAAGGCTGGCTAAATTTGCCACAACACAACCAATAATGCCACCCAAACCGGTGTACCACATAAAGGAAAGGTGGTAGATATTGCGCTCAGAAGGACTGAAAATAAAGGTGGTTAAAACTTCCCTGTTAAACATCTTTTAAAAACTCTTACGTATAAGTATGTCTCTCCCAATAGGTGGCATTGTCGTAACCATAAGTACAGCCTTCTACCGATATTGGCAACTTCGGATGTCTTATTTCGCCACTCATTTGACCCATTTGCGCATTCACACAAATCCAACTCATAGTTGCAAAGGAAACAATGCCGCCTAGTAAACAACTCTATTAAAAAAAAATATAAAATATTAAATATTTGCAGCAAAACTCGATTTTTTTTTCTCACCTTTTCTTTAATCCAAGGCATGCATATGCCTGCAGTATAAAAACTCAAAATTGGACCCATAGTCACAGCTCCTGTCATAGTGGCCATCTGTAGCACTGTTCCCAGTTTCTCCACTAGAAACACGAAGGGAATGCAAGTCAAACCAAAAAAGGTCACTATGGCTCTTAAAAGAATGCCATTTTGTTTGTCCGTTAAGTCTACGAATGGCTTTACTAAATCCTCCGAAATCACACAGGCCATTGAGTTTAAGCCGGTGGAAAGAGAACTTAAAGCGGCACTAAATACACCAGCAACAAAGAGTCCAGGTAATCCGGGTACAGCACCCAATATACGCATAACTAGAACTGTGGGTAACTGATCATCTGCTTGAACCAACTAAAAATGTTAGAAAAAATTAAAACATGTTTCATAGAAAATGATTTTTAGCACAAACTTCCTCCCTTAAAAAAATGTTCTTTGAATTGAAAAAATTTCTCCTAAACTGAACTAAAATTTTCTCTAGAAAAAAGTTTTTTAGAAGGAAAGTTCATGAAATCTCTTTCAAAAATTAAATAAAAAAAAACTTTTTTCATAGAGATAAATTTTCTTACCAAAAAGTAAATATTTTCTGTGGAAAATGTCTCTTAAATAAGAGTAGATTTTTCAGAGAAAATTCTCTTTTATTCTCTTTAAAAAAATTTTATTTTCCAAATTTTTCTTAAAAAAACGTTGCATTTCTATGGAATATTTTTTTTTTCTTCAGCAAGAGTAGCTTGTCTCTTAAAAATATCCATTCAATGAGAGAATATTTTTTCGACCATGAGATAATATACATGTATATCTTTTAGAATATTTTTTGCGAAAGACACAAAATTTTCTATAAAAAATTCTCGCTTCTCTAATGAGAAGAAAATTTTTCTATAGAAAATGTTTTTCTCTAAAAGAAAATTTTCTCGGCCATGTCTATAGAAAATTCTCGCGTATTAAAGGAAAAGAAATTTTACGCCTCAGAGAAAAAATTTTCTGTGAAAAATTGTTCGCTTTTGAAACAAAATTTTCTATAGAAAATTCTTGGCCCACGGGAGAAAATTTTGTATAGAAAATTTCTGCTAATGAGAGTATATTTTCTCGCCCATGAGAATAAAGTTTAAATAAAAAAATTATCGCATATCAGATAAAAAGTTCTAACAAAATTCTCGCCTTGAAGAGGAAATTTTCTATAACAAAATGTTATCAACTGAGAGAAAAACTTTCTATAGGCAATTTTTTTTTTTTTAAAGGAAAGTGTCTTATTCATGAGACGAAAAACCTCGCGTTGGGGAGGAAATTTTCTATGAAAAATGTAACCACCGTGGAAAATTTATAGCCTCTAAGAAGAAATTTTATACGGAAAATTTTCGACTGTCAGAAAAAATTATTTTATAAATAATTCTTTTTATACAAAGGGAAATTTTCTATTGCAAATTTTTGCTTATGAAAGGAAATTTTCTATAGATAATTAATGCTTGTGAGAGGAAATTTTGTTTGTACGTTAAGTCTCTCTTATGAAAGGATTGGCTCTATGAATTTTTTGAACTATAAGAAGAAATTTTTTCGAAATTTCCCCTACAGAAAGATTTTTTTTCTTTAAGTTAAGTTTATGTCTAGGAAAAATATTCAATATATGAGAAAATTTTTTCGTCTATTCCTTTTAAAAAAAATCTCCACAAAACATAATTTTTTTTTTTACAGAAACTTTAAATTAATTCAAACGTTTACCTTCGTACTTAATGGATCGCAATCATAATATGTGGCATAGGTCAACAGGCCCATATAACAGCAGCAAAACAACAAGAATATCAACAATATTGTAAATAAAATCAGACATTGTTTGACTTTGCCAGAATCGGGCAAAGACATGAAACGTTGTATCGACATTTGATTGACATCATTCGATTGAATTTTATGCAAAACACTACCGACTAAAATAGCCGACATGCCCAAACGCACAGTGGGATCCCAAGTTAATCTGAAACAACGTAAATCTTATTAAAAAATTTTCCAAAATTTAAATGCAACACTTACTCGGGGAATTTGAGGCGACCGCCTTCCAAATTTCTTTCCAAAACTTCCGACAAGCCACCCAAGTCCAAAGTGCCCTTGATGCAAATAGTTAAAATAGTGCCATACATAACGAAACTTTGAACAGCATCGGTCCAAACCACAGCTTTAAGACCCCCTACACATGTGTAAAAAGTGCACACTATACACACAATGGGCGTTATGGTGTGAACACCCAAACCACTTACTTGACTGAAGGTCAGAGCAGGCACATAAATGGCTACTGGTAGATATAAAATCTTAAAAAGAGGATTTAGATTTTATGTTTAGTATTGAGTATATTTGTTTTGTTAAAATTTTACACTTACCATGCCCACTGTGAATAGTATGGAGCAAAAATATCTTATGGATTTTCCAAAACGCATTTCAAAATACTTAAAATGAAAAAGAAATTATGTATAGCTTTATTTTATTAAGGGATTAGTTGGATTTTATACAATTTTAAATAATTACGTGCAGTTGACAGGCATTTAATTTTGTTTCTTAACCGGAACGTGCTTTTTTTAAAAAAAATAATTTGGAATCCGAATGGATGCTCTGCCAGAGGCACTTGAACATTTAAAGAATTAGATATTAGGGCATAAAATCCTTGATTAAAAAGAAGTTGCTTAAAAAAAGTTGTTAAAAATAAATAAAAAATGATTATTTTATAAAATTTTTCATTAATTCATTATTCTACTCACAACTGTAAGAAAATAACTATAGAAAATATACTCACAACTGAAAAATTGCTAGAGAAACTCTACCTAAAACTGAAAAAACCTTCATGCAACTGAGAGAATTTTCTATCGAAAATCTAAACACAACACAAGAAAAATGTCTAAAAGAAATCTATACAAAGCCCAAAGAAAATACCTTAAATAAATCTTCTCACAACTGATATTTTCCATAACAAAATTATTCAGAACTCATAAAAATTTTCTGAAGAAAATTTTCTTTTAACTTGAAGAAATTTTCTTACGAATATTTGCTAAGAGCTAAGAGAACTTTTTTTAGCAAATCTACTTGAATTTTTTGTATCTGCTCACCACTGAGAACATTTCTTTTAAAACAATCAACACACAACTGAGAGAATGCTTTTATACAAAACTTTGCTTACAACTTATAGAAAGTGTCTATAAAACCTGCTTACAGCTGAGAGCAATTGGATAATTTATACAAAACTGAGCAAAATGTTCTATTGAAAATCTACTAAAAACTAAGAGAGAAATTATCCACAGCAACTATTTACACTCCTGAGACAATTCTCCAAAGATTATCTTCTTAAAACTGAGAGGAGCCTATCTTTAGAAAATTTAACTCACCAGCTGAAAGAATTGTTCTTTAGAAAATTTACTCACAACATCTATTCCTAAAAAAAAAATTAATTCTGTTAAAAATGTTACTCATATTTCGGCGAAAAAAATGTTTCTTTGGAAAATCTGCTAACAACAAAGAGAACTTCTAATCCCAGCTAAAACAGAATTACTCTCACCTGGAGAGCTTTTTCCCAACAGAGATAACTTTAAAAAACCGGCAGTTTTAGTGTAAAAATTTAAATTGTCTTTTCCTTTGCGGAATTTCGTTAAACGATTCTTAATAAAAAAATTCAAGAGTTTAAAAACTTCACGTGAAAAATGTTTTAAAAAACGAGTCTTTTTTAATAGAAGTTTTCTATGCAAAAAAGTTAAACAACAGGCAAATAAAATTCAAGCCCCAGTACTAAAAGAATCCATAATTCCCCCATATTAAACTTAGAAAAACATTACCGTATGAGTTTTTTAAAACTAACAACAAAAATTTATTCTCTCTAAACGAGAGCAATTTGAAAACATAAATAGAACAAACAAAATTCATCAATATAACAAATTTATCACTTTTCTTAAGAACTATATTCCATGGAAGACTTCGTCGATAAGTCACTTTTCATATCAAAAATAATCACAGATTTTTCTTCCTTTTGAACAGATTCATACTCCTTCGATTTAATGAAGCGTCGAATGCAGGGAGCAAAAAGTTTTCGATTCATAAGGGAGGCATCATTGCGTCCAAAGATGAAGGAAGCCAAGTTGGCAAAGACCATGGAAGTGACAGCGCCCATGAAAGCGTAGTATGTAAAAGACATCAAATAGATATATTGGGAAAAGGATTTTTCACTGAAAACGTTTGTAAGAAAATAAATAAATAAAATTTAAAAAAAACTTAATGCTAGAAACGCAATTCGATTGTAAGCCCTAGGAACGTAGGACGTTACGTTTTTTATGACAATAAGGTAGCAACCCGCGTATGAAAAAGAATTAGACCTGTGTTGATTTAAGACGTAGATACGCTTGACCGTTTGGTCCAGCTATTTCTTTTATATCAAATTGTATACGTTCAAATTTGACAAAGCATCTACGTCGTATGCGCCTACGTTCCTACGTTGCAATTGTGTTTCCATAATTAAACTGTTCTTACCCAGTTTCCACTGTCTGAGTAACAGTTCGATTTGCAAAAGAATGTAAAGGTTCAAAGTCATAAGTACAGCCTTCAGTGGAAACGGGTTTTTCCAAATAAATCAGTTCTTTAGTCGCCAAAGCAATTTGACCTTTTACACAAATCCAGGTCATGACAAGGAAAGAAATCGCACAACCCGAAATTGCACTCTGGATAATATAAAAAAAACGAATTTTAATGTGAACTTAATATTTTTCTTTTCAATTTAAAAAGTATTTACCCTAGAATTTATCCAGGGCATTAAAAGACCCATTAGAAATAAACTTAACAAAGGTCCTCCAGTCGTTGCGGACAAAGTAGACGATAACTGCAGTACCGCATGACCCAAAAATTCCACTACAAATACCAAAATTACACTAAGAACGCCCACCAATACCACAATCGATCTCATTATTATTGCAGTTTGTCTTTCGCTCAAGGCGGTCTTGCGATATGGTTTAATATAATCCTCCAAAAATACAGCAGACAATGAATTTAGACCAGTAGACAGGGAGCTTAGAGCAGCACTAAATACCCCAGCCACAAATAGACCAGCCATACCGGGTAAAAATTCTAAGGTTTCCATAACCATTAAAGGTACCAATTGATCCTTGGCCTTGGCCAACTAAAAAATGGAGGAGAATATTTAATCATTATTTTCTTAATATTTGTATTCTTTCTTTTTCAAATGATACCCACCTGGGTACTTAAAGGATCACAATCATAATAATTTGCAAATATTAGTAGACCATTGTAGAAAGTAAACACATGCACCATAATGATTCCCAAAGTGTAGATAATGCAACATTTTTTGGCTTCCTTAATCGAGGGCACAGACAAATAACGCTGCACTATAACCTGATTTCCACAATTGACTTGGGTAAACCACATAGTGCTACCCAATAACATGGACAATATGGAAGTGCGAACAGTCGGATCCCAAGTCATTCTAAAGAAAAATGTGGAGCTTAATTGTATCGTTTTCAATAAAATAAGTTAGTAGTATGCATACTTACTCAGGCAATTCAATACGTCCAGTGTTATAATTACGTTCCCATACCACACCAAAACCACCAACATCAAAGGTACCTTTGACAATGACAAAGACAATGGAACCGATCATTATGACCGTTTGAATAACATCGGTCCAAACGACAGCTTTAAGGCCGCCCTATAAAAAAAGACTTTACTTTAACTTTACGATAGGTAATAAGAAAATTTTTAAAAAATCAAAAGAATTCTGATTATAGAAAAATTGTTCCTAGTTAACTGTCTTATAAAAACCATTCTTATGGTGTTTTCTTTTCTCCAAAAAAAATGTGACATTTTATTTAAAAAAATGCAATTTGGTGTTCGTTTCTTTAAAATTTTACTCCCGAAATGGGTTAGTTTTTTAGAATAAAGCAAGCCACCCTTTACGGGAGCAAAATTTTTAAGATACATACACCAAATTGCATTTTTTTTAAATAAAATGTCACATTTTTTGTAGAAAAGAAAACACCATTAGTAAATACAAAATACTTAATTAAATTTACTATTAATTAAAACTATTCTCAGTCTTTTTAACCTCAAATCATTTTTCTTTTACACATTTAGTTTTCCATTAGACATACATAGTAATCAAATGTATACCATTCCCAAACTGTTCCTAATTTAATATATATTAAAATAAGTTTTAGAAAAATGTGCTGCATTTTACTAAAAAAAACTACTGCTCTTAACCTGTTGCTTTTAATGTATAGTACCCACGCGTGTGGGTAGACATCTTGTAGCCATGCGAGGGCTTATAGAGTCACTACCGGCAGAAACTCCCACGCTAATAGGGTATCAGCCGAGTACGATTCAAGAACTGCCCCTGTCTATTAGCGTCTGTTTCTCCTAGTTCGAGCGGTTAATGGCTACCCTCTCTCAGCACCCCTTTTTACAAGGCGGCAGATAATGCGTCCGCTGGCCCTCAACGGTCATTTGTTAGGTTATCGGTCCGGCTGATGGTACCGCATCTGTCTCTAGAGGAGCGGCATAAAATGCAATCAATACCCCCCCCCCCCCCCCCGAAAAGTCCGAAAATTCACACCCTATGTATCCGGGGAAGGGCTTCATAATCTCCGGAGAACCTGTAAGTGAAGGTTCAATGGGCAGCCGACACGAGGAAGGTTTACTTGGGTCCTTATAGCGGTTCCTATGTGATTCTAATAAACTCGAGACTAGGGCATTGACAGAAAAAGTGAAAAGCCCTTCCCTGCTCCTCCTGATCATGACAACTTCTGCAGTAGTAATTTTAACTTAGATCCATCCTCTCATCGCAGGGGTCCCTATGAACTAGTGACCGGTAATGACCGATGTCACCATCCTAATCGGGTCCCTACCAAACCCAAATTGCACGCGGATCTTCCCCGCGTCATTACCAGTCCACAGAGGTCTGGCCATAAAGCAGGTGTTCTCACCCTTTCATCTCTGTTGAGCCTTCTTGTACGACTCACATCCCACCGGGGGATGTTTTGCGCCTTTTATGGGGCGTATTTAAAGCAGCTTGAGGAATTCTTTCTTTTGGTGTTTCATGCTCTGGGGTAAAAAATGTCTGTTACATTAGCGCTTGAATGAACTGGCATTCTTCGGAATCGCATACATTTTAAATTCAGGTGAATGCTACCTGGACTGCAACAAACATTCAAATGACAGACGGGTTCAATGGGCATCATTGTGTTCGAAGTTGTACCTCAGTACTAAGCTGATACTGCCACGGGAGTCAGTAGCCCCAAGTGTGTAACCACCGATCTGACTATTGGTGAGGTCCCAGTTAGTATGCCTCTTGCGGGAAATTCCTTCAGCCTTTCAGGATGATTGTCTTTGCGAAAGCCTTTTTTTCTGATGTAAGGTTGTTATTCAGTAAGTTGCTTACTATCCGATAGGGGAGTGCCTTTTGCAATGCATGAATTCACAAAAGGGTTTAAGGAAGAGCAGCCTTTTTGGC
The DNA here is from genome assembly GCA_930367215.1 of Pollenia angustigena. NCBI lineage: Eukaryota > Metazoa > Arthropoda > Insecta > Diptera > Polleniidae > Pollenia > Pollenia angustigena. The sequence continues at coordinate 76,168,523 of OV884056.1, forward strand.
GAGTAGATATTAGCGGGTTGGCCAAAGTGGCTGTGGTTTAAATACGAAATTGCAGGTAGGGTTACATTCACATGGAAGGCTGATTTTTTACCCTTGTTGGAAAGTTCAGCCTATGAATGGCTCGAGGTGCTGTTGCAGAAGTTGCTGGGATTAATGAATAGCATTGGAGGATAGAAAGCTCCGACTCCTAAAAAAGGGCTGGGTGTAAAATTTTTGGTGAATTATAATATCTAATTGATAACTATGTGTGCAAATGGTCCTTTACTCTCAAAGGGGCATTTGGTAAGTACTTAATATTAACAAACCAAGTGGTTGAGATCAACCGTTAATTTAAGTCGCAAGACAGTATTAACGTAAACCGATATCACAAATGTACGACTCGCTTGGCCGTCAACCAATATATCGTCCAAAAAGACAGCCTTATTTGGCCTGACCTTCTGTTGTTTGGCTTCCTAAGCACCCACTATGCCCTGATACCCAATATTTCAAAATCTCATTTCACAATTAACTTTGATGTCGTGAAGAAACTAGGTAGAGATGCAATGGAAGCTTTTCTGTCCGTTATTCTGTACTATCTCTCGACAGATGATAATATATTAGCCCGTCAGCTATGTGTCAGAGATTTCCGCCCGGAAAAGACACTGCTGTCATCCGGCAGCCTAAAAGGGACATTTATGCCCAGCTCCTCGACGAAGAAACCTCCACCTACCGTTACCATTCCCAAACAAGAATTCTGTATCCTAAAATGTTATTTTAATACGTCAAAGCTCTACATACGTAAACTCTAAAATCTTCAATGAATCTTATGGTACAATTAATAAGGTAACCTCAGTAGCCCAGCTGAATATTGTTCAAGGCAGTTTTACACTATCACACAAGTCTTACGAAAATGCATCTCAGATTATTGTTTAAAAACTTTCAAAAAACAATAAAGACTTTTGATGACAGAGTTGTATTTTTTTTTAAATACGTAAGACTTGTGTGATAGTTAAAAGCAGCTGTAACGAACAGTACATGATGTCACAATTGGTTTACAAATTTTTTTATTCACAAATTAGACCATTTATTATTGCCAGTAATTTGTTTGACAATCTATCGGGTTTATCTGCCAACAAAATACATGTTGTTTTTGCCTTGTTGTAGAACTAGGTTTACCTTATTAATTGTTCCTTGACATTTAATGTATTTTAAAATCTTCAACTTACCACACATGTATAGAAAATGCACACAAGGCATACCACCGGTGTAATAATGTGGATATTGACACCAGTTACTGAAATAGAAAGAATTAGAAAAAAATAGCACATAAATTTTCTCAACAAAGTTTTGTTAAAAAATAATTCTTTAAAACAAAATCGAAATCATCTCTAATACAAAATTAAAAAGCAATACTTTACCTTGATTGAACGCCAATGCTGGCACATAAATCACAATTGGCAGCCAAATAAGCTAAAGCGGATGTAAAACCATACAGACACACACACAGCCACACAATATAGGAAAATGCCATTGAAGAGTTTTTGTTTCCGTTTCATTTCGCACATTTCCCCGGATAAAGAATTATTGAAACAAAGTGCATCGGCGAAATGCATTCGTTTAGAAAAAATGTTTATTTAACAAAGAAAACGAATGAAAAGAAGAGAAAAATTCTAAATAAAAACTGGTTTGCAAACAAAAGAAATAGTTTTCTAAGATACTCACCGTACCAATGGAGAATAGTATGGAGCCCATTAAACGTATTGTTTTACCGAAACGCAATTCAAAGTACTGCAAAATATTATTCGTTACAAATATTTTTTTAAACAAAACGGGTTTTTTTTTATTTCTTTTTTTAGTAAAACAGCCATTTGAAGTTTGAGGAAGTAAAAGGAAATAGCACTTAAACCGAAATCAACTTTTTTTTGTTTAAACAAGAAATTTAAAAAAAAAGGAAAGTATGGGAAGAAAGGCAGTCGGGACTTAGGGGGATTTTGAAAGGTGAAGAGGGTTTGTTTTTATAGAGGGATTTAAAAATATTATTATTATTAATTTCACTTTTTTAATTTAGGAAGTTAGAAGGTTTTTCCTTTTTGGAATTAAAGACTTATAAATATAAATATAAAAAATTAAAGTTGATAAATATAACTTTAAATACTGAAGCCTATTAAAAATTGTAAATGAGGCATTATTCTAAAGACAAGCGGACAATTCAAAAGATAAAAAAATTTTTGTGATGTTTATTTGCCGAGCTAAAGTTATGCCGTTTTTGATTATCGTTTTTTTTATTATTGTTTCAAGCTAGAAACAAATAATTAGTATTGTATAAATATAAGTATTGAACTCTTTATGGTTTTGAATCCAAATTTTAATATTTTAATTAGGTAAAGTTACGTTCACACTTATTAAATATTTGACCAAATAAGCGTAACCACTACTTTTGTTAATAGTTAGTGAGAGTTAACATTGTCTTAATATGACAAATAAACTTATTATACTACTAGACATAGCAAAAAACTTATTTTTGTAAGATTTGATTTGAATTAAAGAAAATGATTATTTAATTGGCTTGATGGTCCCGTTTTTTTTTTTTCATCAAATATTTGACAAGTGCGACCGTAGCTTAAAGTTCATTGAATTTTATTTTCTTTAAATAATTTTTGTGGAGAAAGGAATTTTACAACATTAAATGAATTAAGCAAATTTCGTTCTACCAAAGTAAAAATACCATATGGATTAAAGATTGATGTATGTTTGACTGCCGACCGTCGTGTGTTAGTGTTTAGAGGCAAACCCCTCTGAAGAGATTGTTTGGTTACAATTGAAACATGTCAAATCAACCTGTCCGTGAAAACTTGGGTTCGATTCCCAGCTCAGTCAAGAATGAAAAATTATCAAACAATTTTAATTCATTTCATGTTGTTAAACTCCTTTCTTTTTAAAAATAACTTAATGAAAATTAAATTCAATGAGCTCAAGCCTACTTAAGATATTAAAATTTGGATCAAATTAAATAAGTGATTCTTATAGGAAGGAAATCGTTTGATATTTCAAAAAAAAAATTAAGTTGAAAAATTAAAAATTTTTAATTTCGACTTATTTTATTTTATTTTATTTTAATTTTTTCCGAATTAGTCTAATGGCCATTTTCTCAATGTATCGACAAACTGTCTGTTACTTAATGTCAACATAAATTTATTGGACCGATAAACTGTTCGTTAACGATTTTGGGTTTCTCAATATACCGACAAAAAACAAAGTTTTCAGCTGGCAACGCCACTCAAAATACATGTAAAAGATTGGAGTCAGCTGATTGAATTTATCTGTACGGCAAATAAAAGGAAAATAAATAATTGACAGATGAGTGCCGGTTAGCTTTGCGATTAAAACGAAGCAAATGAGACATTGAGAAAACCAAATATCTTTTATGTGCAGTTTTTCGTTGGGAAAAAAGATAATCGCCTAATGAGAAAATGGCCATAAGAGGTCCTCCATATATATTAAAAAAGTTTGAAAATGGGATCTCCATAAGTTTGAAAGTTATGCGCACTTCTTTACACTCGTAACAAACTTCAAAACCGGTAGGGATAATTTTAAATTAAATTTTTTCCAACTTAGCCCCAATTTTTTTTTTTTTTTTTTATTTCGAAATTAGCTTAGAGTGTACTCGTAATACTGTAAACGTTTTGAAGTGGGATATGCATTAAGGCCCAGTTAAGCGAACGTTGATGTACCCGTTAGTAACGTTGTAAGTACGTTGGTGCACTTATAGAACATTTAAAAACGTGTCATATGTTTTTCCCATACATAAACGAAAAGCAATAGTATGTATACATAAAACAATACACACAGTGATGGGAATCAAAAATGTGTATATGGTGACCGCTGTGCAGAAAAAGTACCAACTGATTAAAATGGTATTAAAAAAGCATTTTGTGTATGTTAAAAACGTGAATAAACAAGTTAGAGTGCTATATTCGGCTGTGCCGAATCTTTGATACCCTCTGATACGTTCGAATGTTTAAGGAGTAATATCTGTATGATGTTATTATTATCTTAAACTGTGACGATTTGCTATTAATTATGGTTTTAAGCGACTAAACTGTTTTCCGGAAGTAGGGTTTATATGGGGCCTAGGGTAAATTATGGACCGATCATCAGGAAATTTCACAACATCATTTCTAGTCCTTTAAAACTGTGACGTACCAATTTATGTTATGATAGTATTATTAATTATGGTTTTAGGTGTACTAAACTGTTTTCCGGGAGTAGGGTTTCTATGGGGCCGTGGGTAAACTATGTACCGATATTCACGAAATTTCACAGTATCATTTATAGTCCTATAAAACTGTGACGAGCCAAAATTTGTTATGATTGCATTTTTTTTTACGGTTTAAGGCGTACTTAACTGTTTTCCGGTAGTAGGGTTTATATGAGGCCTAAGGTAAATTATGGACGGATCGTCACGAAATTTCACTGTGTTATTTCTAGTCCTAAAAAACTGTGACGTACCAAATTTTATTATGCTAGCGTTATTTTTTACGGGTTTAGGCGTACTAAACTGTTTTCCGGGAGTAGTGTTTATATGGGGCTTAGGGTAAATTATGGACGGATCTTCACGAAATTTAACAGCGTGATTTCCAGTTAAATAAAACAAATTTTTGCAAAATCTTATCTCATTCCGTGCCTTGTTCCAGCATTTATGTTATTTTTTGTAACAAAATTATCAATTTTTTTAGGTGGTGGTTCCACATTTTGATTCATAGCTCTGGTCCTACTGAACCGATTTTGCTGGATTTCAATCCCAAACTGCTTAGGATAACTACAAGCAATTTGGCACAAAGTTTGTTCATTTCTTTTGAGTTGTTCGAAAGTGAGCGTGTTTTCAACAGACGGACAGACAGACGGATATGGCTAAATCGGCTTAGAATTACTCAAGGACCCAGAATATATATACTTTATGGGGTCTGAGATGAATAACACTGGTTTACAGCCAAAAAATACCAAGAACGCCACATGCCTAGATAAGTTAATTGGTGCCTCCTGAACACGAAAAACGCTGTAATTTTTTTTTCCTAAGTACCGTTTTTTAGATAACGGTACTTTTGTGTTTTTCGGTGTATGGTCCCAATCAAACCCTTATGGAGCCCAACCGAAAAGTCCGATCGAACAAGTGGCACATCGTTGGAAAGATAATCGAATGCCTTTTCCGTCGATATGCTGAAAATTTCTATCTGATAAGAGATGGCTGAGTTATGGCACATCAAAGATCAAAATTTATTTCGTTTTTTTTCTACGTTACTTTAAATATCTCGAATGTTTTATTTTTTAACCAAATAGTATATTTAATTGCCAACATTTTACCCGTAATTTGAAAAAAATCGGATGAAAAATAAAGTTTTTATTAAGGATTTTGTGGAACGACAATATTTTCATCTCATATAAAATTCCGTATTTTTTAAATCCATCAGTTTTAACGTATTTAAAAAAACAAAACAAACAAAATTAGTTTTAATAATATTACTCAAATGAATTTAAATTAAATAAATAAATGTTAAATAAGATCTGTCGGGATTTTTGGGGATAAGAAAACAGCTATTTTGGGGATTTTAAGGGATAAACAAGTTAGAGTGCTATATTCGGCTGTGCCGAATCTTTGATACCCTCCACCGACAGTTCGAATGTTTAAGGAGTAATATCTGTATGATGTTATTATTATCTTAAACTGTGACGATTTGCTATAATTATTGTTTTAGGCGAACAAACTGTTTTCCGGTAGTAGGGTTTATATGGGGCCTAGGGTAAATTATGGACCGATCATCTCGAAATTTCACAGCGTCATTTCTAGTCCTTTAAAACAGTGACGTACTAATTTCTGTTCTGATAGCATTATTAATTATGGTTTTAGGTGTTCTAAACTGTTTTCCGGGAGAAGGGTTTCTATGGGGCCTAGGGTTTATTATGTACCGATCTTCCCGAAATTTCACAGTATCATTTATAGTCCTATAAAACTGTGACGAGCCAAAATTTGTTTGTTCATTTCTTTTGAGTTGTTCGAAAGTGAGCGTGTTTTCAACAGACGGATAGACGGACATGGATTAATCGACTTAGAATTACTCAAGGACCCAGAATATATATACTTTATGGCGTCTGAGATGAATAATAAAACAGTTTCACACGGAATGACAAACTTAATATACCATCTTCACAACTAATAGTGGTGGAGGGTATAACAAATATTTATTTTATAGATTTACAATAAACAAATAAGTATGTATTTTATGTATATATTATGCGCATTAAATATACAGTAAAAAATGGAAAATATGCCCTAAAAATGTTAAAAATATGCCCGAAAAATTTAAATTGCTCATTTGAAGACATAATATTCAAAAATTGAATAACAAAATCTAAAAAAAAAACCTAAAAAAGGTTAAAATTCATATAAGAGATGTTTGCGCCGAATATTATCTAGATATTAACATCCATATGGGTTTTTGTCTTAAAGGGATTTTAGGTACAGTCCCTAAATTGTTAACAAATGTTAACAATTAAAATGAATTTAAAGCTAGTTAAGGACGGGTGCTTTGAGCAAATGTGAACCGATTCGAAAATAATTTAATTTTGCACGAATTTAATTTAAATACAATCCTAATTAGATAGCTTGCGGACACAAAAAGTCTAATTTGGATGTGAAATAATAGAACGATTCTCACCATTTGCATAGACTTCGTCCATATTTGATCAAATTATCTACAAAATTGGAACTTGTACTCTGCGCACAAGGCTAACATGGACAGACAACCAGCCAGGTGGATGTTTGGACATCGTTAGATCACTTTAAAAAGTGATTCTGAGTCAATCGGAATACTAAAAGATTGGTCTAGATACAAATCGCATAACATTTATTCTTAATGAGAGCCTGCTTTGTCTAACAATTTAAGAATAAAATTAAATGTAGATCTCGAAATAGAAGTAACAGATTTTCGAAAAAAACTTTTTTTTAATTTGCTGCGAAAGCTATTGTAGGCATCTAAAACAATTGAATATGTATCAAAATATGCATTAAAAAGGCAAAATATGCGCTATAAGCCTAAAAAATGCTTCAAAAAGGCTCTTTTAACTAAAATATGGCAAAAAAATGCTGCAAACGGTAAAATATGCACTAACAAATCGATGCCAATATGCATAAAAAGATCTAAAACGGTTAAATATATTGTTTCTGCCTTCATAAGTCGCACAAGGAAAAACATGCAATTGCATATTTCTGGTTTCCCTGCTCATTTCCATTGTATGTGTATATGCATTTGATTATTTTGTACTTCTAAGCATATGAAAATTTGTATATATGGAAATATGTTGTATTGTAAGTTATTTTGTCGCAATTCCATAGCTATACAGAAAAAAGTACCCAAAAAAAGAGCAAAAATACCCGCATTCAATGTAACATACAAGCCGCCCATCACTGTCTTACAAATGTCACGTAACAACGACATGAAATTCTATTTTATACAGATTGGTACGTTGCAACTATGGTACATTGCACTTCGGTAAGCTTTTGTATTGGTTTTAATATAACAAAAAGCGAACAGCTGATGTTTACAGTACAGATACGGTACAGCAACGTTCGCCAAACTGAGCCTTTAGTTTAGAATATAAGTAAATAAATGTCCATGGTTATCGCACTGCGAAATTTCAATAACATTTTTCTAACTTTCCCCCAATATTTTTTGTATTTTTTTTACCGAAATTAGCGAACGGTATCCAAATTATATGGTTTAAGAGGCATAGTTATAATGCCAAATATAACGAAATTCAATTCAAAATATGACGAAATCGAATTTTTTTTGTGCTGTCCACTAGACGAATAATGCCTGATATATGTATGTTTCTATATAAATTCTAAGATCTAAGAGAAATTGTAAATGAAATTTAGTGAAAATTATAGTCAAATTTTTAAAATGTAAAAAGCTGTATTTAAAGACTTTTTTTAGATCAGTCTATAATCTAGTTTAAGGCCTTAATCTGAAGTCTAGTCAATCTATATAGTCTTAAGTCTAGTCTATAATCTTTTCAATCTTTAGTCTAGTCCCAAGTCTACAAAATATTATTATTATATCATCATATTTTCTAGAGTCGAATCTATAGTATATTTTAATATCTACTTAATATTTTAGTATGTATGTGGTCTTATCTAAAGTCCTCTGAATAGTCTGGTCTATAGTCTAATCTGAAGTTTATTTAAAGATTTTTTAGTCTATTTTAGTCTAAGACTATAGAAGTCTAATGTCTAACTAATAGTTGACTCAATAATGAAATCTTTAGCCTAATATGAAGTCTAGTCAATCTATAAAGTCTAGTCTATAGTCTTATCAAAATTCTTATCTATAGTCTAGTCTCAAGTCTACATAATATTACTGTATATTTTCTGTAGTCTAATCGTTAGTCTATTCACAGAAAAAAATTGTGCACCAGTAAACGCATTAATCAAAAATAAAATCAGTTTAAATTAAAAATTTAATCAAGTGAATTAAACGTTTAATTAAGAGAATTAAACGTTTAATCAAGTGTATTTAACGTTTAATTGACAACATTAATTTGCACCAGTAAACAAATTAATAATATCAATTAAACTTTTAATTCACTTGATTAAATTTTGAATTAAAACTGATTCTATTTTTGATTAATGCGTTTACTGGTGCAACATTTTTTCTGTGTTCTAAAGTCTTCTACTTTATATTTTAGTACGTGGTCTAATCTAAGGCCCACTGAATAGTCTGATCTATAGTCTAATCTGAAGTCTAGTCTAGCCTTATCTATAGTCTAATCTATAGCATCCAGATATAAAAAGGTTTGATAGTTTCACAAAATATACTTTGATATAAATGTCATCATATATCGCTCATTTGCTGCTATATCGTCATAATTCAAAAATATTAGTTTTACATAAAACGACTTTAAAGTTTTAAATTACACACAACATAATGGAAAAAAGAAAATTGTATTCTTCTCTCAAGAGGTGAGTTTAGAATATCGAGCCCTTATCGCAAAAAAAAACTTAAGGGACAAAAACACAATTTTACATGAGAATGTTTTTTTACTATATTCGTAAGAGTTTTGTATGAAGTTTGACGCTTAAGCTGAAATTTTTTTGCTATAAAATCCTAGCGGTACCTTGTTTGACCATGACAGTTTAAGTGTTGCCAATAAATTAATTTAATTAAAAAAAAAAACGAAAATTGAAAATGATTTCGCTTAAGGTTTTTTTGCTGTAAGGGCTTGATATCTTCATAAGAAATATTTACAATATTGTCATAAGAATGATTTACTATATGCATTTGTGATATTAAGCCAACATTTTAGATTTTTATAACGTTGTTGCAGCAGATGAAAGATATTAAGTAAGAATAATTTGTCCAGGAAAATAAAGCTAAAAAACATAACATTCAGTATGGCTGCACAAAATTTTAAAATATTATGGTCTGTTTTATCATAAAATATTTGGTGCAACATTATTTTGATTTTCTATCTCAATCATATTATTACTGCCAACAACAATGTACATTTTTGGCGACCATTTATTTGTTTAAAATTAAACAAAAACTTTCATATTATTCGAATGTATGTTCTAAGTCAAATTACAATCCTCAAAAGCTTTCATACTTTAATAGTCTTATTCCTTCAATATTCTCCAGGAATATTAAAAAAAAAAATGGCAGTTATCCATGTCAATATGAAAATATATTTTTGTTTTCTGCGTGAAGTCTTTTTTTGCTTTAGGTGCGGCATCCTTAAAAGATTTCAATTAATGATGTTGGGCGTCGCCTTTTCACTTAACCATCTTATGTTTATTAACATTAGGATTTCTATAGTATAGTATAAATGTGGCTTGGTGCTAAAAGGGCAAATGTCAATATTTTGCTGTTTTGAGTTAATCGTTTCATTGTGTGTATTAGACTTAGACATTGGCTGATACAGAAAAATAAAAGAGAGTAAAATAATACACACAATGAAACGATAAACTCAAAACAGCAACGTATTGACATTGGCCCTTTTAGCACCAAGCCACAGATATAATCTCCTCTAAAGTTTAGTCTGTAATCTATGTAGTCTTAAGGCTATTCTTTACATTTATATTGATGATGCCCTGTCATCAGCGGCCTAATTCTGACAGTCGTGATCGAGTACTTTCTCGATTCGAAAGCAATTTTATTTCTTATTCTTTCAGTCGGTAATGAGCGAATCAAACCTATTTTTCCGGTATTTTGAAACTCAAATTAATGATTTACAATACTGAAAAAATAATTTCGATGCGTCCAGTATTGACTGAAATAATTAGATATTAAATTGCTTTCGAATCGAGAAAGTACTCGATCACGACTGCCAGAATCAGGCCCCAGAATTGTAACATAAGTCTTATTACATATGGCATCAATTTGAAAAAAAGTGAAACCAATCCTTTATCATAAGATTATGTTATAATTTATGCTTCATTTATGCTATGACTACAGTGACATCAATTCGGTGCCGCATTTTGTTTATTTATTAACCTTATTTTCATGTTTAAAAATTAAAAAATTAAAAAAATTAAATAAAACCATAACGAAATTTCTGCTTTAAACAAAAGGCAACAGACAAAAGTAAAACATACATGTGCAACAGGTAAGTAAATAATAATATTCTCTCACTTCGACTTTAGTCAATACCAATGACTCAATTTAATGGCAATTTCCCATGTTTAATGACAGTTTTTCATTCAATTTAGCCTAATGAGTTCTTTCTCCGATGTTACTGAGTTATCGCACTGACGATATTTTTTATTAAACTGGTTCCGATTCGTTATTTCTGTGATGCCGATGTGTCAGCCTATTGATGACATAAAATACCTGAAGACAATTTGGTCAAGTGATGTTTATGCTGAGTCCGTAATCTACTCTATAGTCTTGTCCGTAATCTAACTAGATTAATCTATAGTCTAGTCTATAGTCTTATTTTTGTAGAGTTAACAATGGATGTGGTTTTAGTCGGTAAAAATCCGACAAACCTTTTGGGGACCTGTTGAAGGTTTCCATCTTCAATATAAAGTCTAGTCTTAGTCTAGTCAGGAGTCTAGTTTATAATCTAGAAAATCTATACTCTAGTCTATAGTCTAAATTATAGTCTAGCCTATAGCCTTGTTAATAGTAAAGTCTATGAAATATGGGACAGTTCAGTGTGTTATCTATAATAGACTAGTATAGACTATATAATACGCTAAACTATAACATTGACTAGGCTTCATTCAGACTAGGCTATAGACCATTATTCAGTAGACTATTGCCTACTTTAAAGTCTTTTCTAGATTATAATGTAGCGAACATTATAGTCTAAAATTTTAAGCATGTAAAATTTGATTATTTTTTTTCTGTAGCTTTTTCTTTGATGTTTAAACAAAGTTCAAATCATTTCACATAATTCAATAATTGTATTAGAAGAAGTATAAACAAATAAGAAAACCCTCAAAAAATAAACACTAATTTTACTCTGGGGGGGAATACTAGATAAAAATAATATTTGATCAAAAAACAAATAAATCGACAAAAAAAATTAAAACTCAAAAACGTTTAAAATCATTTCAAATCCCTGTGTACTGCTCATCTCTTGACGATGATGATAATGAAAATGTTGTTTTGAAGAAAATTCATAATTGAAATGGTGCTGAAATTAATGATGATAATAATGACAATTATGATGATGGATAATGATAATGAAGCTGTGTATTAAAATCCAAAGTTCATCGTCAAGTTCATGTCAACGTACGCCAGCCACAAACAAACAAAATCGACAACTGATAATAAAAGCAGACGTTTAGGGGTAAAAGAAACCCACAATCTTAAATAGAATTCATAAGAAATAAAGAAAGAAAAAAAAAGTAAATAAAACAAATGTGTACCAATAAATACCATTCAATTAGATCTACGAAATACAAAAAATAATAAAGGAAAAATATGTGTGTATATGTTTGTACGAAAGAAATGTAAAATATGTAAAAAGAAAATATAATTATTTATATTTTTATAAACAATTAGCTACATAAGTATTTGCAAGCGGGTGTCTCTAAATATGTGACACATTTATACAGCATTTGATATGAGAAGGTATGTTAATATTTACAGTGTGCAAAAGAAGAAAAAAAAGAGAGGCAAAAGCAATATATACAGCCAATTATTTTTTAATGCCAATTAAACAGAAATTAAATAATATTTAGTCGATTCAAACCGACCAATAGAATAGACTACACCAAGTGGAATAGAACAGAGGAAAAAGTAAAAAAAAAACATTTGAAAACTTGTCCTGATAATTAAGAAAGCAAAGCTTAAAAATGTCCAAAAAAAATTAACTGATTATAATCATAGAAAAGTGCGTCTCCATATTGATGATGCCCTAACATTAAAATTGTGACATCAATGGTTTTACAAATGGCAACAATGAGGCAAAAAGTGACATCAATCCAATGACGAACGTCATAAAAAAAAATTTTCATATTTTATTCATCTACGCTATGACTACCGTGACATCAATTCGATGCCGCCTTTTGTGTATTATTAACATTATTTTCATGTTTAAAAAGTTAAAAAAGAAACAAGAATTCCCATATTTTATTTGCTTAAATTATTTAGTTAAATTTATCAAATTTTCAAAACCATACGAAACCCATATCGCGCATGCTGCTGGTGCCTTAAGGTGTCTGTACACAGTCAAGCATTTCTCAGTAAGCGCTACATTAGTATAAGTGAAAATGTGTTTGTGTGTGAGACACCGACGATTCTGGATGAAAAATCAAAAAATTTTGATACTACGGCGAATATTACGTCCAGCACAAGTACACGAGTGAATTCGCCTGCATGAAAAGCATTTTGAACGTGTACAGAGACCCCTTTTTAATTAATTGTTTTTCTGTTAACAGAGGATTCACTTAAGTCACTCCCAATGACTCAATTAGTGTAATGAGTCCTTTCTCTGATGTAACTGTGCCATCGCACTGATGACTTCTTTTAAACTGACTCCGATTCGTCATATCTGTGATGCCGATTAATCATCCTATTGATGTAATAATTTAAATATTTGACCCTGATGCCAATTTGGCCAAGTGATGTTAAGGCTGTCATAGCAAAGCTGAATAGTGTCATGGTGTCAAAAACGAAGACACTTCTCATAGTACTGATGTCGAAATATATCAACGTTAGGAAAGTTTGTTTTTGTGGAAGAAATATTCTTAGTATATATATAATGATATTAATAAAAAAGGATATTTGTTTACCATTTACCATATAATAAACTGATAATTAAAGGAATACTAATTACTCCTTAGAATACCAGGAAGCAATAAGCAGATAATTAATAATATGTAAGAAGGTTTTCATAAAAAATGTTTAGCATTAAATCGGCTTAAAAGTGCAATGATCCATTTAGAGACCAGTTTCCTATAACACACGTTTTAGGGCAAAAATCAATACTTTTATATGAAACAAGCTATCAACCCGATTCTTCGTTAGCGTCTCCCTTTCTTTCGTGGACATATTTATATCCTAAGGTTTATGTTTTCAAGTTAAAACAAAAAAAAAAAAGAACCAACATATTTGATTTAATAGGTTCTCATTCACACCCAGGACCCTGCACATATAATTAATGTTTCACAGTTTAATTTAATAGACATTTCAAGAAGTACCACATTTAGAAAGGAAAAGTAAAAGAAAGAAATTTAATTTCCCGTATTTCCCCTTTTTGAAAAAATTTTTTCTGCTCAATTTTAAAAATTTTAATATTTAAGTGGGAGGCCATAACTTAATCACCCCTATCGTGAATAACAAGTGGAATTTTTGTTCCCATGAAATTTTCATTCCCCTCGAAGGGAAAAAAGCAATCGTGAATCTCATGTGAAAAAATTTTCACGCTATCAGTTCCAGTGAATGCAAAAAAAGAAGAAAGATTAAGAAAATTTAAAATCAATGAAATTTTTGTTAAAAATTATACAAGTATATATTTTAAAGAAAATATAAAATAATAACGCAAAATATTTCACAGAAAAAAATTTTTGCGCCAGTAAAAGAATTAAACAAAAATAAAATCAGTTTTAATTAAATATTTAATCAGGTGAATTAAACTTTTAATCTAGTGTATTAAATGTTTAATTGACAATATTTCAATTAAAACGTTTAATTCACTTGATTAAATGTTTAATTAACCTGATTAAATATTTTATTAAAACGGATTGTATTTTTGATTAATTATTTTACTGACCCAAAAATTTTTTTCTGTGTTAGTATTGGAGGGATAGTTTGGTTACAACGTTAGTTTTTTGCACTTTTTAAATTTAATGTTGTAAAATATTTTCCAAAATTCTGCCACCAAGTCAATCGAATGCTTTACAAATCCGCAAGCAATCGACCTGTTGTTTTGCATTTTGTTGAGCAATATATCGGTTTGTGCCTTATTAACTTTATTAACCCTTAATATTCGATTTATAGGAGGAGCTTCTTACATACATGTTCTGTTCCCTAGCAAAAATAAAGTGAGAAAATCTAAGGGAAATGTGAACAAATTACGAGGGAAATTTTTCACGATAAGGGGAATTTTTTCCCGTGAACATTTTTTCACGTTATTATTCTCCTTTGAATTACATTTTTTCATGGGAGTTGTTCATGATCGCAAATATGTGAAAAGTGGAAAAATTACGAGGGAAAAATTTTTCACGATAGGGGTGAATATGTTTATGTCAACGAATGGAGAAAAATGTTTTGTAAAAAAGTACCAAAAATAGATGTAATTTTCCCCGCTTAAGCGCTCGAACTTCGATAAAATACTAAATTTATATTTTTTAGGTAAGTTACGAATGTGATATAATTTTTATATCAATGATTATTTTATTTAATGAGCAAAAATTAGTAATATATTTTTTTTTTTTTTTTTTTTGAACCACTTTTCGTTTAAAAGATATAATGTTAGCGAATTTACACGTTTTTACCTTTTTTCACTAACTAAACATTCGAATTTCCAAAAATCGCGTCTTAGTGTATCGGTTTGGCGAGAGACCAACCTTTGGTATAAATTAGGCTTTGCGATGATAAATCAGTCAGTCAGTAACTTTATACAGAGATTAGAGCGGACCGACTAAAAAACTATTTCAAACAAAATCTATTAACATTGAGAAATTTCTCAACTCCATTTTATAGCCTAAATAATTAATTTTGAATAGTTTAATATTTGTAATCTGTTTATGTATATAATTTTTTTCCTATTTGGTGTAGCGTACTCAAGTACTTAAACATACGAGCATTTAAAATAAATAAATAGCACAAATTGAATAATTATTATGTATTTAAATCATCTCTGACTTACCTCATATGTTGATGTCAATTGTAGATTACAGAAGACAGGCAAGAAAACGTACCATGATATGACACCCGATAGTGCCAATGTCACTAAGATGAAGGCATACTGAGTACCATAAACATAAATCTCAGTTGAGGTTCCCAATAGAGATATGCCCGAAACGAAACTAGAAAAAAGGAAGAAAATTAAAAATAATTAAGGTGTTTTCGTTCAAAACTATTTAGTGCCTTAAATAGGTTGCTGGCTACAATATGGGGTAGGCAACAGCCTCTTATAATTACTCTGTGCTCGAATTTGACACTTTTTTTAAATCAAATGTGAGTACACTGAACAGTGATGGAAAATTAAATACTATTGTTCTTATTTCAGTACTTTTCCATTTTAACAACACCTCGGTACCCTCACGTCAATTTTAGTACTTTTTTCTTGTTATGCTACCTTGTTTAGAAATCCAGCATTTCTATTTGTAGAACATTGCCCATATGCCAATTGTTAATTCTTATGATTATTTTATTAAAGAAATAAAATAAAATTAATCTCCAATAGAATTAAATTTCACTTTTTTTTGTTTTTGTTTTTAATTTTTCCCAAGCAAATTGTTTTTGATTATTTTATTTTAGCAATAAAATAAAGTGAATTTCCAATAGAATTAAATTTACTGTTTTGTTTTCTATTTTTGTTCCCACATTATGATCAAGCAAAGCGTGAGAAGTCATACGACAGCATAATTGATGGCACAAACTAAATAAACGAAATATTAAATTGACACGTGCCTAGGGTATTCATTTAATCAACCTTTTGCTTTAATCGGTTAATCGTTCGATTGATTAACCGAGGTTTTGGTTTAATCGGTTAGTAATTGGTTAATTTTGTTTTTGATCGGTTAACCGATTAATCAAGTTTTTTTTATAAATTAAGTAATTTCAATATATAAAAATGAATTAATTGTTTATTATTTGGAGATTATTAGTAAAAAAAAAAAAAAAAAAAAAAAAACATATCAAACATAACAATACTTGAACTAAAATGAGCAAACAAAAAAAAATTTCATAGATATGTAATGCTGGGTACACACTATGCAACACATTTACGTAATCTAGTGAATTAAATTCATTTTTATTCATTCCAGGTTGCATCAACATCAAAACGCTTTGATATTTTGAGGTTGCATTGAAACAGATTGCATGTAGATTGCACTGTGTGTACCCAGCATTATATGCATTTTTTCAGTTAATACACAAGGTTTGCTATCGATTGATATCGTCATAATATCCTAAATAATATTTTACAATTGTTTAAAATTAATAAAAATAAAAATTTTAATGCTGTGTTCATTGACTCGCCATAACTCTACAGTAGAATATCGTCGGCTTATTATGCAAACCTGCTAACTCACTTTCAGCACATTTCACAGGATAAGCCTGGTACTCTGTTCAACATTTCACGTGAAATGCTGTCAAAATGCATATGAAAAATACTTGTGCGGAATATCTATGAAATAATGTTGATGGAGTTGTACTCTGTTTATTTTGTGGAAAAGTACCGAAATGTTTCTGGCAACATTTTTTTTTACAACTGCGAAATAATGTAAGCTGCCTTTATTTCACGTGGAATTTTAAGCAAAAGCAAAAAAGTATGAACTTAATATTTAAAAAAGAAATAAAAAATTAAAATAACACAATCGGTAACAGTTTTTTATCCGTATTTCCTTTTTTTATTAAAAAAAAATAATTTTAGTAAAATACATGTGGCGTTTGTTTACATACACGAAACAATGTAGCATACTTTGAAGGAATAAAAACGTCAAATTGTACAAACTCGCAAGATTGGTAACATTGATAAATGCCAAAATTTTCGTGTGGAATAATCAATGTTGCTCAACATTTTTCACAAATTTGAACAGAGTACTAGGCTATAGACAAAAAACTTTTTTTTTTCTTATCTGCAGCTGGATAGAAAATCAAAAATACAGTTAGTTTTACACACTTCAAGACTTAAATAGAAGAAAAACCACATGCCGGTCGACGAGGCGTATCTTTCACTACCACACGGCATCAAAATCTCAATTTACATTTAAAAGTGGATTTAGCCGGTTTGCATACTAAGCCGAATCAACTATATTTTTGGTTTTTCTCTTAAGCTGTACATATGAAATAAAAAAAGTTTTTTGTCTCTCCTGAAAAATGTGCTGAAATTGAATTAGCAAATTTGCATATTAAGCCAACGATATGACTGTTGTGGGCTACCGCTTATAATTTAGATTTCTACTGTACAGTTAGGACGAAAGAATGAACACAGCATTAACATTTTTATTTTGCTTGAAACACAACAATATATATTTTTAACAATTGTTTGCTCGTTTTGGTTCAAGAATTGTTATAAACAATAAACAATTAATGCATTTTTATATATTGAAATTACTTAATTTAAAAAAAAACTTTATAAATCGGTTAACCGATCAAAAACAAAATTAACCGATTATTAACCGATTAAACCAAAACCTCGGTTAATTAATCGAGCGATTAACCGATTAAAGCAAAAGGTCGATTAAATGAATACCCTAGTAAGAGAGCTCTTAAGCAGCAGTAAATGATAAAGAATAAAATATACAAAAATCTGATATTTTAGTGATGAAAACGAAGTTTTGAAAGGGAAAAAAAAATAAAAATATATTATGGTTTGCGAAAAGGATTTAAAAAGGCATTTAAACAAGTATCACTCAATTTACATGATGAATTTTATGACGTCCAATTTTAGACGTCATTTTTTGTTTGGTAGCAAGCGGTGTAGAGAAGAAAGAGGAAGAGAAAACAGAAATCATGTCTATTTTTCTATCCCTCTTTCTTCTCTACACCGCTTGCTTCAAAACAAAAAAATGACGTCCAAAATTGGACGTCATAAAATTCATCATGTAAATTGAGTGTATGTAAAAGCAAAATATGTATTAATGAATATGTTAATATAGTTGGTCATTAAAAAAGCACTTTAGGAGTGCTTTGTTTGCTTGTTTAAAAAGCGCTTATCGTCAGCAGAAAGTAGTCCTCCAAACCGGGAACACCCCATACAAAAAGCGATTTGAGGTATGAATTCATACATAAAACCTGCTCCTTTTGGAGCACATTTTTTACTGGGATATTTCTTGTAATTATTTTCAGACATAAGGCTTTATGACTACCTTTTGAATCCCCCAAATATGTATTTATAAACAAATAAACTCAGATAATTTTATTAGTTATTTCAAAAGTTAAAGGAGATCTTATAAAATAATCTTTTAGAAAAGTACATAATTTGGTTTAAATGTTTAGGATTAAATCGATTCTTTTCTTTAGTTTTGACAAAACTTGACTTGGAAAAAATCTTTTACTTATAGTAGATCTAATTTCTCAGTCCTTTTCCAGGATTTCTCTAAACATATAAAATACTCCATAATGCCTGTTGTGTATTACACAATATAAGATATTAAACACGCGTTTCGTTAAAGCTTCAATTCAAAAGGGTCTTTATTCATTTCTTCTCAATTCTTATTATCTACTTAAGGCGACCGTACACGACATGTTTTTGTCATCTGACATGTCAAATTGTCCACTGCAAAATACATACCTTTTAAACTTTGCTTCTGTAAAAGTCAGATGCAAAGTCATCTGACAAAATTTCAATTAGAGCATGCTCTATTTTCTTCTGACAAACCATTTGACATCAGAAATCTATGCCGAGGGGAAACCGGCAGCGGCGTCCACTATTGACGGAATCATTAGCCGGCTGAAGTTAATATTTTACAATACCGAGATATGTATGACCATCCCACTATTGAATAGAATTTAAAATATAAGAAAACTATTAAAGACAGAAATGTAGCCCTTACAGAGCCATGAACACCGATATACAAAATGTAATGATCGGACTAAAAATGGCGACACAGTGAACAAAAAACTAAAAGGGCGGTATTTTTAGGCGTGGCAAAAAAATAATTTTTGGAATTGTTTTTACATTATCTTTAATCCTAGGGGGGGACTGACAAAAAAAATTTTTTTCGAACCACTCTATCACGTGGTATAAAAGCACCCCCCCTTAAAATGAAGGTCACTGAACCTTCTTTGTTTTTATAAAAACATACATTTTGTATATGAGACGAAATAAATAATTAAAACAAAATACAAAAAAATATTTTGTAATACTACAAAATATTGAAATTTTTGTTACATCGGTTAATCGGTTAAACGGTTAATCGACTGATATTAACCGGTTTAATCGTTAATCGAAAAAACCCAATTTGAAATTAACCGATCAGTTAATCGGGTAGTAATTAATCGCTTAACCGCATTGACCAACGGTGAGAAATAAAATTTGTGCAGCAAATGAATGAACGATTTTTTATATTATTTTTTTTATTATTTAATTATTGTAAATAAATTTCGAGTATAAATATGTTAAGTTTTTAATAAAGTACACATTTTTTTTTCGTATAAAGCACTCAAAGACAACATATCGTTAATTTAATTACCTTCATCTTGGGGTACCACCTTGACGAAGATAAATAAGCCAATTATCCTTGTGTAGCACTCGGATAACACAACACTCAAAATAGTTATCTTGGTGTACCACCTAGATAGCAAATTATATTACAAAGTTTAACGAGGCAAACGAGCCTTCGATTAAACACCAATAATGTCTGTCTTTATTAAAGATAATATCGCGACATTTTTATAATACATACCTACATACATATCTATTATAAATGTATATTGCAGTAAATGTCAAAATCACATTATCTTCAATGTAGACAGCACTTTTTTGATTGACGGAAGTATATGTTGCAGTAAATGTTAGTCAATTTTCGTTGACAGTTATTGCTTTTATAAATTGTAAAATTTGGTTGTCAATTGAGTTTGAGATTTAGGCAAAAGGGCGCCAAAAATAATAGAAGCAAATTGCGTGAAAAAAGAAATTATGTTTGAGATAAAGTAGCAAAATATAATTGAAGTAAAAGAAATAACCAATTAAAAATAAATAACTTAAAATAAACAATGAAATAAAAATTTAGAAAAAAAACAATTATTGCAAAAATTTATTTTATTCCTATAAATTGTTCCTTTTTCGACCTTTAATTTTTAAATTTGTATAAATTATTTTTTTTTGAGCTTGCGGTCTTTCTTATATAAATATATTCATTTTATCAAAAAGTAATTTCAATTTTTAGGAATACAAAATTTTAATTTCAAAAGATTTTGTTATTCGTACTTAATTCCCAGTTTTTATTCTTGACAAAAACACTTGAAATTAATTGTTGATGGGATAAGCTATTCCTATGCATTTCACTGGTTGCTTAGGCCAGATCATCAGGAAACTTCATCCATAAAGATTTTAGAAAAACTAAGTTGTTGTGTTGTTTTTTATTTTGTTTTAGAAAAACTAAGGCGAGTGTAAGACGGCAAATCCATCTGAGGAGATCGAGTGGTTGCGATCGAAACATGTCATGGTAACCTGCCGGCCAGGGTTCGAGCCCGAGCCACGTCAAGAATGAAAGATTATCAATAACAATTTTAATTAATTTTCATGTTGTAAAATTCCTTTCTTCATAAAAATAATTTAATGAAAATTAAATTTCATGAACTTAAGCCTAATTAAAAATATTAAAAAAATTTGGATTAAAAACCATAAATAGATCAACAAAATAACCACAATACTAATTATTGTTAAAGCTAAGGCACGAGCTCTATGTGTACATTTGTCCTTCAAGTTGTGCTGAAAAAGGTCAACAGAAAAGAGAAAGACAAAATGAAAAAACAAAAAATGTACTTGGACTTCAAGAAAAATTCTTGACAAAAGTACGAAAAAACAGAAGTAAGGAAAAAACATGTAAAATCAATTAAAATGGATAATCATTCAGGAAAGCAAATTTCGATCTACCAAATTAAAAATACAATTTGGTTTAAGGATTGATGTTTGACTATTGACGTCAGCAGTCGTCGATGGCTGCGAGTGTAAGACGGCAAATCCATCTGAGGAGATCGAGTGGTTGCGATCGAAACATGTCATGGTAACCTGCCGGCCAGGGTTCGAGCCCGAGCCACGTCAAGAATGAAAGATTATCAATAACAATTTTAATTAATTTTCATGTTGTAAAATTCCTTTCTTCATAAAAATAATTTAATGAAAATTAAATTTCATGAACTTAAGCCTAATTAAAAATATTAAAAAAATTTGGATTAAAAACCATAAATAGTTCAGCAAAATAACCACAATACTAATTATTGTTAAAGCTAAGGCACGAGCTCTATGTGTACATTTGTCCTTCAAGTTGTGCTGAAAAAGGTCAACAGAAAAGAGAAAGACAAAATGAAAAAACAAAAAATGTACTTGGACTTCAAGAAAAATTCTTGACAAAAGTACGAAAAAACAGAAGTAAGGAAAAAACATGTAAAATCAATTAAAATGGATAATCATTCAGGAAAGCAAATTTCGATCTACCAAATGTTAAAATACAATTTGGTTTAAGGATTGATGTTTGACTATTGACGTCAGCCGTCGTCAATGGCTGCGAGTGTAAGACGGCAAATCCATCTGAGGAGATCGAGTGGTTGCGATCGAAACATGTCATGGTAACCTGCCGGCCAGGGTTCGAGCCCGAGCCACGTCAAGAATGAAAGATTATCAATAACAATTTTAATTAATTTTCATGTTGTAAAATTCCTTCCTTCATAAAAATAATTTAATGAAAATTAAATTTCATGAACTTAAGCCTAATTAAAAATATTAAAAAAATTTATTTTTGTTTTTTTTTTCACAAATATTTTGCCGGCAAAAGCTGAAGTTCTTTTTTTTACAAAATGTTGCGGGAATTTTAAAATTTTAACTAAAAACCTAAAAAAATAGTGAAATATGTTTATTAATAAAATTAATAAGCAAAATGATAAAGTCCCTTCGAACAGCCTACAGTGCAGAAAAATCAAAAGTGGAAAATAGCAAAACATTTTGAGTTGTTTTCTCGGCGACGACATCTTGAAAAAGTAAATTGCTTTCAACTTGCGTGCAGCCTACGTCACAGCTGTCAACTTTTGCATATTTTGACAATCAGTATATGTAAAAGACTATCAAGAAAATCTTGATCGTGTGGCTGCACTGTAACCTACTTACAACTACAATTAATGTTGAGAGAATTTCATCTAATTGTAGTGGGGAACAGCGTTGCCATTTTGGTGCCTTTCGGGTATTTTTTGGTGCTTTTTTGCTTATGCAATACCCGAAATTTTGTTAAACACCCGTTTTTGAAAAGCGGGTATTTATAGTGCTTTTCACAATTTCTCACAGTGCTTTTAAGTGCCTTTTACAATATTTATTTTTTTTTTACCATTTTTTAAAACCTCGATTATATTCAGGATGATTAAGATGAGATTTGCTATTTGGGGTACAATTTTGGGAAGGCATATAAAGATTTTAAGGTTTCAAATGATAAAAAAAAGTGATAAAAGAAAGTTGCATTCGTTTTACCAAAATTTTTATTTACGAGGTTAGAGCTAGGCTTCCTAGCAATTTGGAAATTTTACAAAACGTTTACTTTTTAGCGTTGACAACATATTTTTTTTATTAAAATTTGGGCTGTCATTAAGTTTTATAAAGAATGGTAGGTCACTGCAAATTTTCGGTAATTGCAACAGGCCAGATTTAGAAATAGATTTTAAAATCGTTCGAAATTCATCACACCTTTTAAAAACGGTCGTTTTGAAATCGATTGATTTTCATCACATACCTGTATATTTAATTTTAAATGAAAATGGTCACCCATCAACGCCATCGCCTTTTTTAAATTTTGGAGGTATATAATATTCGGCACAGCCGAATGCAACTTGTTTTGTGTTTAATTAAATTTAAAATAGTGCTTTTAGTGCTTTTTTAAATTTTAAAGTGCTTTTTGCTCACAAAAAATTGGCATCACTGGTGGGGAATGTAAGATGAGATAAGCCCTCTGTTGTTTATTATTGATGTGTTTTGTTTAAGCTTTGATATTGTTACAAGTAGAACTGTTGCTATAATTCTTAAACGTTTAACAGTTTTATTTGGTTTAATATTTTTAGTTTTTCTAAAATCTTTATGGATGAAGTTTCCTGATGATCTGGCCTAAGCAACGAGTGAAATGCATAGGAATAGCTTATCCCATCAACAATGAATTTCAAGTGTTTTTGTCAAGAATAAAAACTGGGAATTAAGCACGAATAACAAAATCTTTTGAAATTAATATTCATTTTATTTAAAAAAAAAAATAATAATGTGTATAATAAAATAACAATTTTTATATAAAATGACCTCAAGCTCAAAAAGTTAGTATATGTAAATTTAAATTATAAAAGTCGAATAAAAATTATCTACAAAGAAAGAAAAACACTCAGGATAAATTAAGCTTTTTATACATACTTATTTTAAGTACGAGTCATCATACTCAATATTTTAAGTACGAATAGTACTAAAACGTACTTTAAACAATCCGAAATGAAATTACTTTCGAAAATCAATACCGGAATTTCTTAAAATAAGTACAAACTTCTTTTAAAACAATCCTAAATGGGATTTATTTCGAAAATAATTTTTTTTTTTTTTAATTTTTTCTAAATATATTAAATATGAACTGACAATAATTAATCAAATCTAATCCTTATGCTTTATTTTAAGTCCTGCCAGTGCCAGACAAAAATTTCGAAAATAAATTACGGAATTTCTTAAAATAAGTACAAACTTCTTAAATCTAGTAAAAAAAGATTAAACTTTTCGTTGGTGTGCCACTTTGAGAGTAAAATTACAAAGTGAGCGTTTTATGGTGTTTTCTTTTCTGACAATAATGTTTCATATATGCTACCATTCGTGCGGGTTTTTGTTCCATTCTAAAAACATATGCAAAAATGCGAGAAGTTGTCGTTTTCCTTTCTAAACATGTTGCAACAATAAATGGCAAATTTGTTCCATTTCTTACTCGCAGTTATAACTGATGGTGATTTCTTTTCTGAGAAAAATGTTGCATTAATGTTTCATGTTCTTCATTTTTGTGTTCGTTTGTACACAAAATACAACGGTGGGAAAAATTTTCAAGTTCTTTTGTGAATATGTTGATGAAAAACGTGCAAAACATGTTGCATATTTTACCCTTACTTTTACTTAAGGTGTTCATACTGCCCTGTTCTACAACTTTGGTATTTATTACTTTCTTTGTAGAACAAATGCTTTATTTTGTTTGTCATAATTCATACCGCTCATAATTTTTTAAACAATTTGTTTTTAAACAAAATATAAAAATATTTACACATTAAAATCAAAAAAAGTCTATTTATATTATAAACCTTTTAATTTGTATAAGCCAATAGCTTAACCCGGTGCGCTTCGCTACATTGCTTAAACCAATTCTTCAGTTGAGAGATATTAAATATATACATCCTATGGAAGGTTTTTCCCGTCTGCGCCTTCCCGCTTTATTTTTATTTTCAAAAGTGTAGTATACCATAGGAGTGACTTCTACTAACATTCTTACTATAACAGTTCTTAAGATATGCGATATTAAACATTGGCGTCCTATGGTGGGTACCACTTCCCCCGCTGCTATTTGATTTGAATATCCTACTACCAAAAGTTCAACAAAATGCGTGCAGCGGCTTTTAATTCTATTTCTATCCATGAGGGGTACTGCTCCTCCTCAGTCAACCCCGCCCATTTTTATATTGATATTTATAGTTTACCATAATAGTAGCTTTAACCACGTCTGAAGACTCTCCCTTTAATAGTTCTGCAGTTGAGCGATATTTATTATATGCATCCTATGGGAGGTATTTCCACACCTACGCATGCCCGCTTTATTTTTGTTTTCAGTGCTGTAGTATACCATAAGAGTAACTTCTACAAAGTTTGAACATTCTCACTATAACAGTTCTCAAAATATGCGATATTAAACATTGGCGGACTATTGGGGGATCCACTTCCGCCGCTGCTATTTGGTTTAAATTTTGGGGCTCAGAAGACCCTACTACCACAAGTTCAACAAATTGCTTGCAGCGGCTCTTATTTATATTTCTATCCATGAGGGGTACTGCTCCTCCTCTGGCTACCCCGCCCATTTCGATATTGAAATTTATAGTTTACCATAATAGTAGCTTTAACCACGTTTGAAGACTATCCCTTAAATAGTTCTTCAGTTGCGCGATATTTAATATATGGATCCTATGAGAGGTGTTTCCCCTCTTGAGCCTACCCGCTTTATTTTTATTTTCAATAGTGTAGTATACCATAAGAGTGACTTCTACAAGGTTTGAACATTCTCACTATAACAGTTCTTAAGATATACGATGTTAAACATTGGCGTCCTATGGGGGAAACCACTTACCCCGCTGCTACTTTATTTAAATTTTGGGGCTCAGAAGATTTTACTATCAGAAGTTCAACAAAATGAGTGAAGCGGCTCTTAAGATAACCGATATTTAATATTGGCATCCAATGGGGGATACCAATTCCCCTGCCCCTATCGAAAAAATAAGTAGCCTATTTTATTTTTAGGGCTTACGTGATGCTACTGTAAAAATTTCAGGAAAATCGGTTCAGTAGTTTAGGAGTCTATAAGCCAACAAACAAACAAACAAACAAACATTTTTCATTTTTATATATGAGCCGTTTATTTTGAAAGTGGCATTAGTCACTTTTTCAAACAAAATCGAGTTAATAATAAATATAATAATAAATAATAATAATAAATAATAATAATAATAAATACTGAGAAAAATAGCATTATCATGATGTATCAAATACAAGTGAATCTTCTCGAAAGTTAGCATCCATATTTTTAAACGTGTTAAAACGCAAACCCTTAAATATCTCGACTTAAAAACCGAAATGACTTATGCCACTTTCAAAATAAACGGCTCATATATAGATTAGTGATGTACATATATGTTTCCAACCCGTAATAGCGAGCAGAAACCGCTTAAATAGCTTTAAAGTACATTAATGATGAAAGTTTAATAGTTGTAAATAAAAGCACTAATTGTGTTCTATTTAAATTGCACAACATGTTACATTTCCAGTGATTATAGGTAACATTAGAAAATGTAACATGTATATACTGTTACATATTTTTCTCAGAAAAGAAATCGCCATGAGTGTGAGATAATACCCTTTTTTGCATCTGCGTAAAATACTTTTTTATGCAAGCAAGTATTTTTTTTCTTGTGTTTGCGGACAATTTGCGTTATATTGTGATTTTAAGTTATATTGTGATGGATATAGAAACTTTTTGTTTTTCGTTTGTTTTACTTTTATTCTTTTTATGTCGCAAAATTTTTAACAACAGCTGACATTAATTATTGAAAATCAGTGCTGTTAACGCTTATTGGAATTGTAAGAAAATTTAATGTTGAAAATTGCAACAAGCGTGGTGAATATCGCTTTAAGTACAAACTTTGCATTCAATATTTAACACGCTAAATACACATTAGTGTTGAGTGTAAAACGTAGCTATTATTTTGTTCCATTGTAATTTAGAAAAAATGTATCACTTTGTAAGGGTTCGTGTAACCTTATAAATATGTATATTACACAACTATAATGCATCAATTTTTTTAAAAAGAAAACACCATTAATCTCATTTAACTTATCTACACTTTTTGCAGACACTACAAAAACAACATACAAGTAGTTAAAAACGATTTGAATGGTGTGTGTTGTAACCAGGGTTGTTAGATTCGTAAAATGACGATTGACGATTTTTTAACTAAAAGTAATAGTGTCATGACGATTTTCTGGCATCAATAAAACACTAACAAGAAAGAAATATTAATATAAAGAAATATTAACAATTATATTGGGAACAGTTCAAAACGTAAAAATGAAATTTTAGAAATACAAAAATTATTGGAAATTAAACAAATTGAAGCTAAAGAAAAGGTTTTGAAAAGTTCTTCTCCCAATCCAAACCAGATCGTTTTCATTAGAAGCACTAGTAATTCGAATTATACAATTATATTAATGCCATCGATACGGCAAAAAATATACCCTAGAGCCCCGATTTGCGTCGGTCCTATTTGGTCCGCTTTTTAAAAATTGGTTAAATCCGCTTTGCTTTTTAATGATTTCGATTTCCGCTACACACGATTTCATTTTTTCGCTGAAGTCATAATTATATGTGAAGAATTTTTCTATTTGTGTGTAAAAAGGCGAATTCCCATTTAATTATTATTAAAAGTTATTCTAAGTATAGTTGAGTGTTAGGAAGTAAGAAGTTAGTTCTTAATAAGAAGTTGTGTAGAAAAATTAGTGCAAAGTGAAGAAAATGCCTAGTGAAACTAAAATTGAACGTAATAAAACGTTTCAAGTCAGGTAAAAAGACAGAACCCTATGTTTATCACCTTCAACAGTAAAAACAATTTGCATTAGTGATAGCGTTAAAATTAATCATTTAAAGATATGTAGCTCGAGTTAATTCATATGAGATTTTATTTTTTATTTAATGTTTTTGTGAATATGGATAAATGAAATAAATAAATGTTTGTTATGTTTTTTATTAAAATATATTTTTTCGTATGTATTTCTTTTCAAATGATAAATATATGTCAGCCCACTTGCTGAAATAAATAGAATAAAACTTAACCATATCACTTTCTTTATCATAAATATAATTTCTTGCTAAAAATTTATATTTTTGAACCACTCAATGCAATTAATTGTCTCCAATTTGTAAAATTTAAATATATGACGATTTTGTTAACTGTTCATGACGAATTTTGTTAAAACTTTGGACGATTTTTGAAGAAAAAGGCCTAACAACCCTGGTTGGAACAATAAAAAAAAAAAAAACAGAACATGACGAAAAGACACTACATATTTTCATGTTTAAAAAGTTAAATGGAGAACTTTGACTTCTCATTTAGTTTATATGTTTAGGGGGGTTACTCTCTATTGCGATGCGAAAGAAAATGGTAGCAAATCTTGAGATTGGTACTCTTTAGTGCGTTTGCGCATTTGTCTTTCGCATCTTTTTATTTTTTTCTTTTCATAAATTATCACTATTTATATTATTTTAACTTTCCAATTTCAATCTTTTTTACATATTTTGACATTTCATTACTGTCAATCTGCGCCATCTTTAATTTTTATTGCCAGTATTGCTTGATTTTCAAAAAATTTTGCGAAAGTGATAGAGAGTACCAAGTTCGAATTAAGCTTTCGCATCGCAATAGATAGTAGACCCCCAGTGATATATGCACATTAAGTTTTTAAAGTAATAACCATATCGGGAATGATGCTGGTGTTCACAGAGTATACAGAGGCGTCACGAGACGGAAAATATTGTGTTTTTTTCTGTCGTTTTCTTCGAAAGCTGCCCTTTTTTGCGTTTTTTGTTTTGATTATGCAATTTGTGTAGATAGTACCGGCCTGTTTTTACGCATTGTCACTTCACTAACAAAAAACGTTTTCTTTCTCTTTCTTCGAAAGCTGCCCTCGCAAATGATTTAGGCATTTTTCATACGTCACTTTTTTCATCTCTGTATACTTTGTGCTGGTGTTTTATAATTGAAATTCTGTAAGGTGTATAACGGGTTTGTAACACTGATGGGATTTGTGGTACAATTGTACCAAATTTGGTACAATCGCAACTTCATTGGTATACTGGTACAATTTATCCCTTTTTGGTACAATTTTAAAAAAATACCCACGAAGTTTTATCAATTCTTTGAGGTGGATTGTGCGTAAAGTACAGGTCTTAATTTCGATGATTCGATGAAATTTTTAACACAGGTTTCAATTCATAAGGACAAATCCTACTAAAAATGGTCTGAATCGGTCTATAATTTCACATGTCCCCATACAAACCATATAATTTCTTACTTGTTTTGTTTTTGTTTTTATCAAATAAAAAAGTTCTTATGAATTCTTACTATGTAAACTTTTTTATTTTATAGCGAAATTATGGTACAATTTATGTCAATTTGGTACAATTTTGCCATTGAGACGGTACAATTTCAGAATTGTCAGATCCCAACAGTGGTTTGTAAATCAATCATAATAAAATTCTCCTTCTAATTGTACTTTTGGTTTATTTCAATTACGAATTCGGTATTGAATTAACATGATAATACTTGAATCAAGCGCATTTTGAAATTGGTTCAATCTTAGTTTTACTTAAATCAATCTCATTTTCGGATAATTTCAAGTACGGATTCGGGATTAAATCAACTTTATAATTATTAAATCAAGAGCATTTTCAGATTGAATTAAATCAATCTCATTTTCGGATAATTTCAAGTACGGATTCGGGATTAAATCAACTTTATAATTATTAAATCAAGAGCATTTTCAGATTGAATTAAATCAATCTCATTTTCGGATAATTTCAAGTATGAATTCGGGATTGAATATGGAAAAGTCAAGTTTTTCGCGATTGGAAATCCGTACTTGAATCAATCTTTCTGCACATGATTCAAGAAAATCCGTACTCACTAGGGTGTTCAATTGATTAATTCTTGTTCGATTTATCGAATAAGTTTAAACGATTAATTGTTCGAATAATTTAAATTTGCTAATTTTGATTAAAGGCTTAAATGAAAATTTATATCGATTAATAATAATTGGGGGATTCACAAGGTGTCATAAAGTCACAAGTCGTAAAATAATAAGATAAATAAATACGACTGTTGTGAACGACCCCTCATAATTCAGTGTGCTACTTTGAATTTAAATCAGCTGATTTAAAACAAATATAAAAAATAAATATTTACCTAACATCAAAATATTTTTTAATTCTAATCCATGAATGAATAAATCTAATTAGATCGTACCTGACTATTTTTAATTTTTCAGACGCAAATCATAATTAAATTTTATTTTGTTTGTTTACCAAACAGCATAGTCCTAAAATATCCATAGCGGCCAATAAACCGCTTCCTAAAATCACTTATAGGTCAACAAATCTCATATAGTTGAAGATATCGAAATAAAATTCGGCACAAAGAACTTTTATATTAATCTTGACCTCATAAGATAATTGTGTTTTGGCTGGTGCATGATTTCCCATGGGTCCCAAATAGGGTACACTCTCGAAAATTAGTATTTCAATACTGTCTCTTATTTGTTTCTTTAAGATTTTTTATGAATTTAAGCAAATGTCATATTAACGATTATTTTATTAGACATAAAGCATTTAAGTAATTTTTATCACGTATTTCAAATTGTATTTGAAAATATTCCAAAAAAAAAACCAAAGCAATTTTAATAATATTTAGGTTTCATTTTCTGTTTCTATTTTTTTTGAACTCCCACTAAGAAACTGCACACAAAGGAAGCACACAAAAAAGCCCTTGAGCAGATTGCAGAAATTTTAGGCGCAAAAAAATATTTAAAAAAAAATACCGAAAATAAAATGGGTTTTTCTCATTTAAATGTTTAAGTGAACAACAAGTAATTAGAATTCCAAACACGTTAAAAGAATTTTTCTAAATGTTTTTTTTTTGTTAAACATGCGGCTCCTTTATAAACCTTTCAAAATTGTAGAGAAGGGTGTTACAAAAAACAAATTCTTTGTTTTTTTCCTTTGGATATTTGTAAAAGAAATTAACTAATAAAAAAAAAATGTGAAAGCAATAATTGAAAAAAAGGAAAATTAAATTTTCTAAGAAAAAAAAGTTATTCAAATGTTGGGGAAAATAATTAACACTAAACCTTAATTGTTTTTTGCCGTTTGACTCTAAACAAAGTAATAAACAATTTAATGGAATAAAGGAAATTTTTGTTAAGCTTAATGGAAGGGTTGTAAGTAAAACTAAACTAAATATTTTACTTAACAAAAAAGGATTTAAATTGATTTTAGCCGACCTTAAAAAATCTTGGAAATTACTTTGAAATTTCTGATTATATTATTTTAAGACTTCTTTATGTTTCACAATTTCTCCTCAAAACAAGATTATAAACAATTTTTAACACATTTAACACATTCAATTTCCAACCTCAAGTATTGTAAATTAAACAAAATTTCACCTTAAGTACCTTTTAGGTGAAAGACAATAAAGTCATATAAAAGCAATTTTGAAAACATGTTACAATTAGGGATGTAACGATACGCCTGTTTGCCGATGCGATACCGATACTCAAAAAAAATATCGGCGAAATACCGATATGCATATTGAATTTTAACTCCAGTTAAATTTAACAAAACTCAAGTAGAGAACCTACAACAGATGAGGCAAGTGAAGCTATTATCAAACAATACACTCAAAAGAAAAATCAATCCATCCGTACTCAAATCAATCCGAAGTGGTATTAATAGAACGGTGAGTAAGGATTTTCTTGAATCAAGTACAGAAAGATTGATTCAAGAATGGATTTTCAATCGCAAAATACTTAAATTATCCATATTCAATCCCGAATTCGTACTTGAAATAACCCGAAAATGAGATTGATCTAAGTAAAACTAAAATTGAATCAATCTCAAAATGCGCTTGATTCAAGTATTATAAAGTTGATTTTATTCCTAATCAGAAACAAAAAGTTATTATGATTGATTTACTTACTCGTATTACCACTTACAGAATGATAAAACAGCAACATCATGCCCGATATGGTTTTTACTATAGAAATCTTATGTACATATTTAACCAAAAATATAAACTAAATGACACATGAGTCTGACCAGACCTTTTTCAATGTGTATAGAAAATCAAAACATGTCTAGGCAGAAGGGTTTAACACAACGAAAAGTTTAATCTTTTTTTTACTTGATTTAAGAAATTTATACTTAATTCAAGAAAATCCGGGAAAGTAATCCCATTAAGGATTGTTTTAAGTACGTTTTAGTGTTATTCGTACTTGAATTTTTGAGTACGACTCGTACTTAAAGTAATCTTAAAAAAACTTGATTCTTTCTGTGTAGAATAACAAAGCCCCAGGAGAGGAAAACATCCTAACCGATTAAATTAAATATGCTGCACACCGATTTTCTAAAGTATATCATCAAGTATATGCTTACGTGTGGAGGGAGACATGAACAATTTTTTTTATATGCAAAATTACATTGTAAGAGATAACAGATATTTAAAATTGTTATAAATACACTGAAAAGAAAAAATTAATCCATTCCTACTTTAATCAAGCCGAAGCGGTGTCAATAGCATGGTTAGTACGGATTGCCATAATTCGAGTACGGATTATTCAAGTGCACCGTATGTAAAACCATCTGAAACGGAATTGACTTAAGTACAAGTGTGATAAAAGTTCAATTATTTCACCATTCGTAATCATTCTACTTTGAAAATTTAATGTATTAAAGTAAATAAAAAAATAGAGTTTGGGAATTTTAACTTTTTATTTTACTTGATTAACATGAAAATAATATATGTTATTCTTCTTATAGTATTGTTGTTGTTTCTATACAATACAAGCAAATCGTTTTTATCTACTTTAGTAGTGTTGTTGTTGCTACAACCATCTTTTACAAGCACACGCGTTTGCACGCATATAAAATGCAATGCTAAGTAAGTACGACTCGTACTTAACTTTCCGTCTACAACTGACATGATTTGCTGTTAAAACATGATGTTATAAAAGCGTTGTTAAGACACTTGCATTAACAACCGTGTTATAACATGGGAAAACCTCTAACATGATGAGTCTATACTTAACACTAACATCATTTTAGTGTTAATGTTAATCATTTAATGTAAGTTGTAGACTGTATGTAAAGTAAGTAAAATAAAACTTCAATTTTATACGATTTTATTCCTTCCGTTTAAGATGTATCTTTTAATAAAAGTTTTCTCAAATTTTGCAAATCCGTTTGACCTGCCTGCAGTGGAAAATTGTCTCTCCGATGCAACAGAACTAACTCATTTGAAAACTTAAGTATTTCGGCACCATTTTCTTCAATTTTGGGTAGAACATATAATTGCACCAGTAAACAAGCGAAACTGTGTCTCTAGAAAATCTAAGGTGTCTCTCGACTTATTTATAAACCTAACCACAGCTTAGGAAAGACAGAGGCTCATTCTCCTCGGATTTTCTTATAATTTTTAAACGAACGCCAGTTCTCATAGACTTATTAGAGTCCAAACTATGGTATTCAATATCAAGCGAAATGTTCATGTAAATTGTATTGTAATTTTGATTGTGATTGAATGCCGTAATTTGGACCCACAACTATTACAAGGCGTAGGGTTTCCGTGTCTTCAACACTTTGGGATTGCAGAGTCATGTAAGAAAGGTCAATAGGACGTTTTTTCATAAATGTTTTTCTTGTAAGTCAAAAATTCATTAATAAGTTTTCGTTTTAATGTGCTAAATTGCCAATTCGTAGTCTTAATAAACATACTGAAATGTATTGTTGATGGGATAAAGCTAGTTGCTGTGCCCATTTCACTGGTTGCTTAGGCCAGATCATCAGGAAACCTTTTTCCAAAAATTTTTGGAAAAGCTTAAGATATTATACAAATAAAACTGTAAAGCGAATGAGACTAACAAGCACTCAAGTTTAACTTGCAACGATATCAAAGCTTTAACAAAATAACAACAATAAACAGTGAGATTATCTATTCTTACATTATTGATGTCGATTGTCTTTGAAATATTCGAGGCTTGTAACGAGGGAGGGATAAACAATCGGATTCGTTATCCTCTTAACCCTCAAATATTTCATTTAGAGCTAATGCTAAGTTAGTCGCATATTTTTGGCACTCTGAGCAATTCCCCAACTCCGTTGATTCATTTATTATATTTTCTAATAAGGTTCGAATACTGTTAACTAGCGAAATAGCGTCAGACAATGTGGCAGTGGCTTTGCTTATGGATTTTGGAGGCTGCAACTCTTCAAAGTAGCCCAACATTAATTTAATTAAGCAGGCAAAACTTAAAACATACAAATACATAGAAGATTTAGCAAAAAGAGAACATTTCACTACTATGGTACAAACATAATGGCTAAAGCTGGAGGCACACAACACGCTAATTGACATAAAATTGAATTGACAAGTTGCACAGCAAATTTTTGCAAGGTTCGCATGCGTCTTAAGAAAAGGCCAAACGAAAAGAAAGCTTTAGAACAGTGAAGGGCACACACATACTATCACATTTATGCTTGTGTTGACGAAATAACAACAAAGCAACAGCCGAACGTACCCTGCAAATAAAATTGGACCACCTGACCCATTTTGAAAAAATGGACTACTCCATGGACTAGTCCGATGTAATGCAAGCATGGACCATGCCATTGTTAAAAAGTGTTTGTAGTGAGACGACATGTCTTCGTTATTTAACGACATGCTTTCGTGTTTAAACGACTTCAAAACTAATCCTCTTGAGTATACCATGGAGTAGTTTTAAAACTACTCCTTACTGGTCCAAAGGTGGGTTATATACCATGGAGTAGTTTTAAAACTACTCCTTAGTGGTCCAAAGGTGGGTTATATGGTCCTCTCCTAGGACATCGTAATGTTAAATAGACCAGGTTTTTTCCATACGTTTGGGTTACTTGTGGACTAGTCCTGGTCCCTTGTGGACTACTCTTTACACGCGTGTTTGGACTGGTCCTATTATTTGCAGGGTACATTGTCACAGACACACAAAGAAGTTTATAGTGTACATGTGTCGACGTCGCACAAGCAGCATTTTTATTCCTATGCACGCGTACATAGGATTTGCAAATGTGCCCGTCACTGCTTTAGAGTTTAAAGAAACTTTTTTATTATTCTATTTGGTTTATGCTCTGCTTTTCAATGTGCTATTTTTCTTAGCTGTTATTCAAAAAAAAACATTGAAAATAAATAGATTTTTTTTTAAACTGCAAAAAAATATAGAAGTATCGTCGTATCGTCGTATCGACAGTAAAACATCGCCGATAATAATATATCGACAAACTCGAAGTATCGCCGATATATTATTATCCGATACCGTTACGGTTACATCCCTAGTTCTAATGAACTTTTCCACAGCCTTTCAATATTGTAAGTGCTGTGAAAAAAACCTCGTCTGTGGTTCTTAAATTATTGTTTATTTCAAATAAACATTTCTTCTTCCAATTTTTAGTACAAGAAACAAGTCGTTTTACTCTTTTTAGCCTTTGGATTATTAAAGATATTTGCACATTATTTCCTTTTTTATTTTTTTTTTTTTCATTCTTTCGTTTGCCAACAAACATTATCAACAATTTACATTTATTATAAAAACAAAAACGTACTCGTTGTTTGTTTGAGTTTTCCGAAATTAGTCTTTAAACGAGAAAGTTTATTTTATTTACTTTCTGCTCACCCCCTACAGACCAACCGCCCCCTCCCCTTGGATGTAAATGTGGTCTAAGAGTTTTGGGTTTGGTAATAGAAAAGAAAAAAACCTTATAAACTTGACCCTGACCATGAGGTCTGTCTGAGAACAGAATCAGAGGAACAAACAATAACAACATAAGAAAAAATAAAACACGACTTGTAAAATATCCTGACCAATATTGGCCGTAATAAATTTACCTCTGCACGAAAATGCTAAGCAAATAAACACACAGCCACTCGTACAAAATTTAACACCTAGTGAGTTTACTTAAGCTTGAGGCAATACTAAATTTCTTTATTTATAAACTTGGACGAAAAAGACAAAAAAAACACTGTACAACAGAATTTAGGAAAAAAAAAAGATTTTGAAATATGCATAAAGAGAACATAGACAAGAGATTTCGATACTTAAGGATGGAGTGCCTGGGCATAGAACAAGCAAAACTACAAGCCAGGTTATTTTAAAGTCAGATTAAAAACTGTAAGTTCAGGCCAGATTATAATGTCTACTTAAAAAATAAGACCATAGACAGAACTTAAGACCAAACTAGATCAAAAAAAAAAACACAAGAATTTAGATAAAAAACAAATTATAGACAAAGCAATAGACTAGATCATTGAAAAGACAAGACTTGAAATAGACAACATATATATATATTCCTCTAACTCCCATAGGAGCATAGGGAGCCATAGCCTAGGCTAAATAAAAGACAATAGACAAGAATGTAAGTAATATTTTTTTTAATTAATAAAGACTATACTATAGATCGATTACATCTTCTGTCATCCTTCTCTCCCATTCGAGCATAGAGCCTCAATGGAAGGATTACTGCACAGAAAAAATTCTCGCCAATTTATTTTCAATTAAGCCATTAATAAAAAATAATATCAGTTTTAATTAAAAAATTTAATAAAATAAATTAAACTTTACTTATATCAACAACTTTACTAGAGCAATTGTTGGTAATATCAAAAATATTTAATTGATACTATTAATTTGTTTAACAACTGGTGCAAATTTAATAAATTTTTTAATAAATATCACAAATTTTTTAATTGAAATCAATTTCTATTTTTTTAGTTCTATACAAGACAAGATTATTCAAAATACCATAGACAACACAACTAAAGTGCAACTAAAGTCCAGAAAATAGGCAAAAGATCAATCAAAATTATATATCGTGCTTAGACAAGACTTTAAATGAGATAATAGGCAAAACAACGAGCAATATTACAGACAGACTGCGAACAAAATTATACCCATATTAGAGCCAAAAAAAATCTGCCCCTTCGGATAATAAAACATACCCTGCTTAAGGTAGTTTTACACTATAATTCAGCTCTTGAGTTTTTTGAGAAAAATTAAAATCAGGGAAGCATTTTCGTGATAACATTTAAGACTTGTGTTATAGTGTAAAATGGGCTTTATTACAAGCATAGCGAAGTGCTTTCAGACGCATTAGAGGTTGCGGATAATAGTAAGTTCCATAGATATATGAATTAGCTGCTATCGGCAGTAGCAGACAGTCATGGTTTACAGTGGTAGAAAAGATTTACATTAGTACCTGCTGTGTGGGCCTATTTTCATGGTGGTCTTCATCAGTGGCTGAAAAACAATGTCTTTACCACCCGCCTGTTTGTGCGAGAAACACATGTAGAATTTTGAGTGTATAACTCGGCAGAATTATAAAAAATACACTCGCTCGCGCTATATAACCTCCGCTGCTATTTTAAAGCAGCCTCTTTTAAATAGCAACAACACCTAGGGAGATCCGACGGCAGGCCGTACCGACCCCGACATTTTTAAGATCTTCCTTTCTACAGCTTTAGGCTTAAACCACAACCACCACGTAATATCCAAAGCAGTCTCGACAGAATTCAGCCAGCAACCGTGCTTTTGGGGCTACTGAGTTTTGTGGAACCAGGTGGGATCTCTGGTCAGCCACAATCTCAAGAGATCTGTAAACTTTTAACTTCGCCGAAATTTAAATAACTATTAACTGCAATTGTTTCCGCAGAGGCTGTTATACCAAAAGGTGGCAAATCCTTAGGGAGTCTACTCACATACCACAAGAGAGAGTTACACGGGGAGAGTCGTAAATCAAATCCTGTCTTTGAATATGATCCTTGCAAAGTCGTGGCGCCAATCAACAAGACCAATATTAAAACTTATTTTGAAGAGAGAAAATATGGAAAAACCAAGTCTGGAGGCTTCAGCTGCCACCACACTCGAGTGCTATTCCATAATCACCGATTCATCCCAAAATTTACATGAAAACCAAAATAGCCTCCCCCCACGACGATGACAATGTAACTTGTAGCTTCTGCTTCCACTTCCACACAAAACTTTATTTCTCATGTTACGCACACTTGGCATTAACACAATTTGTTTCCGTTTTGTGTTCGCCAATAAACAACACAAACCTATTTTAAGCAAACGTATATATACAATTTTTGTTTTATTTTCAATGAATGCAGACGGCAATTTTGCACGCCATTTGTTTAAAACGGAGGATACAAATTAAATAAAGGAAAAGAATTTAGAGTAAAGAGTGGTTTTAACAACGAGCTTCTTTGTGACAAACAATGCTGACTAAAAATTTCGAGTTTAACATTGAAAATGATTTTAATGCTTTTTTAACATCTAAACTCTGCAAAGCTTTCGGTAAAATGATTTCCATTTCGCACTAGACACCACAAAAAGTTTGACAAATATCCAACATGTCCGAAAAATATTAAAAATGTTTAATACTTCTATTAAAATGCTTCAAATGTTTGTCCTAACAGCATAAAATATTTGTAAAAGCGTAAAATGTACACATGTTTGTAGGCTTTTCTGCGTAGTAGTAGGCTTTTCTGCGGAAATTCCTGAATATAAACAAACAAAACACTTTTAACTTAATTGCCCTTCTCTTTCTGTTATCCTGTGTTCCACTCGCTATAACGAGATGTCGTAATTATTACCCCATTTTCACCCTTTCATAAACAAATTATGTGTTTTTGGCTGTTTTCTGCTCTCACGAACAAATTACTGGTCCCATTGAGATGGATGACTTGTTTTTTGGTTTTGATGTTTGGTCTGTTCTCTTAAATACTTTTATTTTATTGTACATATGTCAGAATTCTATTTTTTTTTTATTTCTATCTTATGCTGTTGTTGTCATAATAAATTTACTTTTACCCAAAAGTCCATGTCATTTTCTCGGTAATAAAAAAAAATAAAACCCACAAGAAAATGCTTAAAACAACGAAGAAAAAATTATGCAATTTCTTGCAAATTTTCACAATGGGAATAAAAAGTTTTCGAAATGACTTTTAAATTGCCATTTAATGGAATTTTTCATTTCAACATGACACATACACATATGTATGTAAGAAGATAATTGAACATTTTATTGACAGACAAGCTTTCTACAAAATGCTCTTGAGGGCTTATGCAAAAACTTAAATGATATAATTATTTAAAAAAAGGTTTTAAAAAAAATCTAAGTGAATATGATTGGCAGCAAATCCTTGGAGAATATTTTGCATGATTTACATACATACATTCATATTTATTGAAGCATATCTTATAAAGTAATGTAAATGTTATAGAAAGAACATTTATTAAGCACAACTGCTACTAAAAACGATACTGCAAAAGGTTCTAGAAAAGACTATAGACGAGTTTGTAGACACTTCTATAAAAAAGAAAAAAAGTATTATCTTAATAATTTAAAGAATTTAAGCCAAATCCGGGACTAGACCAACAAAGACTACAGACAAGACTGAAGGTAAGAATATAAAGAAAAATCAGACAGTACACAGAAAGAAAAACACTCGGGATAAATTAAATTTTGTATACTTACTTTAACCCTTAAATGCGCAACGTCTTGTATCTTAATGAAAAAAATATATTGAACGTAAATAAGAAAAAAAATTAAAACTGCGTTTTTATTTTTTAAATTTTTTGTTTGGTTTTAGTTTTATTAAGGAAAAACTGGTTGTATCTTATGAGATACACTGCGCACTCCACACACAAAGAG
Organism: Pollenia angustigena; assembly: GCA_930367215.1. Classification (NCBI taxonomy): domain Eukaryota; kingdom Metazoa; phylum Arthropoda; class Insecta; order Diptera; family Polleniidae; genus Pollenia; species Pollenia angustigena. The sequence goes on from OV884056.1 coordinate 76,208,166, forward strand.
AAACGCATAAACAATGAAAGGATTTTTTAAGTGCAGTTTATTTTTAATATGAATAAAATTAAAAATTACTGTGATTGTATTTAATATAATTCAAATTCATTTAGTTAAATTTAAATTAACAAAACTAGGACCACGAGGGGAGTTAGGGGGCAATTTCTGCCTCTCCGAAACTATCGAACAGAATTAATTCAAATTTAAAACATAGATAGATCCCTACTTATATGTATACATTAGGTATACATTTTGTAAGAAATAGGATCACGAGGGAGGTAGGGGGAAATATCTGCCTCTCCAAAACTATCTAACAGATTCGAATGAAATTTAAATCAAATAGATCCCTATTTAGATAGGCACATAAGCTATGAATGTTTTACAAAATAGGACAACAAGAAGGGGGAACGTAGTAGCAGACGCCAGGTATCCGCTAGTTCTAAATCCATCTTATATCTTAAAGATTATAATAATGCCACTGACCTATCATTAATATTTGGCCAATAGTCTCTCGAGTTATGCAAGTTGAAATATCTCATATTATGTAAAATACCAATTATCTTTCGCAATTCTAAAACATTGAAGGAACATCTTTCATAGCAAATCGCAAAGTTTCCTCAATTATCTTTCGCAATTCTAAAACATTGAAGGAACATCTTTCATAGCAAATCGCAAAGTTTCCTCAATTATATAATTTTTCAATCTCTCAGGTAATTAGTAACGTCAAGCCTGATACGGAGTAACTAATGATTTGATAACATCAGGCAGAGAGCTATCGCCCTTTAACTCTACTTCCTGACGAATTGCGAATTGCATATTACCCCGTTTTTTTAGATATTTTTTTCATTTGCAGAAGCTTTTGGATCGAGTAAAACATTTTGAAATTTTAAGGAAAGTAAATCAAATGAAGTTGTACTTGATGGTAAGTACAGGATACAGAAGTGTACTAGCCTTAGCAGGTACTGCAGCTACAGGAAAATGTATTGGGCTTGAGAACAGATTATCATCGTTCATAAATGCAATAAACGATTCATGAACTGACTCTAACGATATTTTCCGATCCTTTCTCCGGATCAAAGTCATTATCAATCAGGACAACATTTTAATTTTTAGAGGAAACTATTTTTGGAATTTAAATTTCATCGTCACTATTTTTATCAGTGCAGTCATAAGGAAATTCTGCGGTGTTTCAAGAAATTTTACATATTTTATCATTTGTCATTTTGGATCTACCAATACGTCTGAACGCATTCATATTCATATCGTTACCTAAAATGCAAAAGGCCCTAACTAACCATAAATTAAAGATCGACTTTTTCATTGATTCTGATGTTTTGCATCAACACAAATGTCCACAAAACATTTTAGTATCTTTCGACCAAAATTTGCAATTGTATTAGCAAAAAACAAAAGGCCCTAATTACAAAAGATTATATGGTAAACATTAAAAGGCCTAACAAAGAGTTTCCATAATGTGCATCATTGTCAATTGTTGAAGCACTGGTAGGTTTTACAAGAAAAATAGAAGACAAATAAATTATTAATAGTTTCAGGCAATACTTATCCCGTAAAATTTTCAAAATGTTAGATAGGGCCTTTTGCATTTAAGGTGACGATATTTGTAATTATAATTAGAATAAAAAATTTAAGTAGCGAGCGAAAAGAACTTATGTCAAATGACTAAACAAGAAGAACACACAATACTAACAGTCTACATAAAACAATAACAGCCAACATTCCTAATTTGTGTGGAATGCGCAATGTGTCTTTTAAGATACAACCACTATATACGATTTTTAGACGAAAGTATAAATCAGACCGCATTGAAAATTTCTGTACGGTTTAAGAACACTATTTCAATCAACATATATTTTTCTGGAGTAAATTCGTGAACAAAATTATGCAAATAAAATTGGGTAAAACTTAGCTTCATTTATAAAAGTACAAATTTTGAAATTTTGAATCTACGGCTCTGTATTTTTCAGAAACGATCCATTTTTGATAAAAAATTTAATCCAGCATAAAAGAAAAAAGTGTTGTTAGTGGAAATCAGCAAAATTTGTTTAGTTTTTTTAATAATTGTGCAAATAGCAGCAGTTTTATTGGTTGTATCTTTAAAGATACAATGCGCATTTAAGGGTTAAGTACGAGTCGTACTCAAAATTCAAGAATAGCACTGAAACGTACTTAAAACAATCCTAAATCGGATTACTTTTGAAAATCAATCCCGGAATTTCTTAAAATTAGTACAAACTTCTTTAATCTAGTAAAATATGATTACACTTTTCGTTGGAAGTGCCACTCTGAGAGTAAAATTACAAAGTGAGCGTTTTAATCTTATTTAACTTATCAAAGTTTGTTGCACACACTACAACAACAACACACAAGTAGTTAAAAAACGATTTGCTTATTATGTCTTGAAACAAAAAAAACAACAGAACAAGACGTAAACACATTATTTTCAGGTTTAAAAAGTAAAATTAAGAACTCTGGCTTCTCATTTAGTTTAAATTTTGAGTTACATATTTACATTAAATTTTAAAGTAATAACCATATCGGGAATGGTTCTGGTGATTTATAATTGTAATTCTGTAAGGTGCAAAACGGGTAAGCACATCAATCATAACTAATTTCTATTTCAAATTTCACTTTTGTTTTATTTCAAGTATGAATTCGTGATTAAATCAACTTTAAAAAACTTGAACCAAGCGCATTTTGAGATTGATTCAATTTTAGTTTTCCTTAATTGAATCTCATTTTCGGATTATTTCAAGTACGAATTCGGGATTTGAATTAATCTTTCTGTACTTGATTCAAGAAAATCCGTTTACTATTAAAACCGTTTCGGATTGAATTTAGTCAAAACTATGGATAGAACTACAAACAAGGTTATATTCAAAACTATAGACTATACGTTAAATCATATACTGTTAAACTGAGTAAGAAGAGTACTACTATTTTTAAAGAAAAATTAAACAACAAAAAATTTGCTTGATCATTATACATATTATAGTTACCTTCGAACTTATTATGGTTAATAATAATAACACTGGGAAACAGTCGTTTTGCGGCCTGGAATTTGATTTCAAATTTTTACTAATTTGAGCTCGCTGATTTTAAATCGAATCTTTTTTTTCTCAATCAGCTCAACTTTTCGAGATATACCGTAATGTCCAAAATTAAGGCACTTTCACTATTTATATTGGAATGACTTGAAGACGGTGGTTAAATTTTATGAAGATCCGTCCATAATTTACCCTAGGCCCCATATATGTAAGCACTACTCCTGGAAAACAGTATAGTACGCCTAAAACCATAACCACAGTTTTATAGGACTAGAAATGACACTGTAAAATTTCGCGAAGATCGGTCCATAATTTACCCTAGGCCCCATATAAACCCTACTCCCGCAAAAGAGTTTATTACGCCTTAAACCGTAATAAATAATGCTATTAGAATAATATTTAATACTTCACAGATTTATAGGAGTAGACTATTCTGGTAATTTAATTTAATACGCCCAAAACCGTAGCAGTTAAAGATATTCCGGTAAAATTTTTTCCAATTTAGCTTCATATGGCCACAAAAAATGGCATGGAATTTTGTGGTTTATGGTTAATAATTTACCTTAGATCCCATATTTAGCGTCCTTCTGAATTTCAATGTAAACGCTTAAACTAATTTGACAACTGTATTGAAATTTTTTTGTTACGAATGATGATATTTTTTATAGTACGTTTCCACTTACATGTTTTGGGCAACAAAACAAGTGTTTTGCTACTCGTTTTCCCATACATTTTTTATGTTCGAAAAGCTCAAACAAAAACTAGTTTTGCTCCAAAACATGTCGAAAATCATGAATACAACTCTGGGTTATCCATTATTGGTGATTGACAATTTCGAAAAAAGTGACATATTTACCAAAATATCAAGAATTATTAAATAGGTTTATGCAACTCTCCAGCTGATTTATTTGTTTGCAGCGTAAAAATAATAAAATAATATAATAAAAAGGAAGTAAATTGTGTGCTTTTATATACGTACATATGTATATGTATATATGTGTATTAAAAAACAAACGAGGAATTTTCATGTTGAAGAAAAATATTTTTTTTCAACACATATTTTTGTTTGGCTTTCATGTTTGTTTACAACATAAATGTCAAATTGATTCGAAAATTCGAACACCAAAACCAGTTTTACATAATGGAAACACTTTGACATGTTTTGCCCAAAACAAGATGTTTTGCTTATAGTGGAAGCATAGTATTACTCAAGTTTTCCTGTATATAAACAAACAAGTCAATATTTTACTCAAGTCAATAATTTAATATAGGTCCAAACCGCAACCAATTTTAATGCTGATTTCTGTTTTTAAAAAGATAAATTAATACTGAATAGATATCATATATTGAGATATATATCTCTCCTGAAATATGCGAACTTTCGGTGGAGGGTATCAAAAATTCGGCACCGCTGAATATAGCATTCTAACTTGTTTTTTTACATTGTGTATAAAACTCATCTTTATATCTTTCATTCTTTCTCCGTTTGAAGAGAATGTAACATTATTTTTCTAAGTGGTGCGAGCAAATCAAAAACTTTAAACCAGGGCTATGGAGTCGTCAAAAAAGAGTTCTAACTCCGACTCCAACCGCTGAAATTTTTTAAGTCTGATTCCAGCTCCAACTTTAACTCTAACTCCAACTCCTACTCTTACAAAGATGCTTAATGTAAATGAGACTGGTCCTTATATGACTTTAAACTCTTTTTTAAAGCAGTTCCTCTTAAATGCTTTAGTAAAGCAAGAAAACTATTCTGTAAATATTTCAAATCGATATTTTAAATATTGCATCGCCAATTTCGAAGAAAAAAAAAAAAAAATTTTGGAATCGGAGCCGCGAGTTTCTGTGGGTACTTCGACTCGACTCCGACTCCACAAACCAGCATTAAGCACGTTTATTTCGAAATGTATTTGTTTGAGTTATGACGACGTTGCAGCAAATGAGCGATATAAGTATACATAAGCATATTTTGTTTATTATTATAAATTCTTCGACCATCTAAAACACTACGTGACAGTTTTTTGACCAAATTAATCTGACTCCTAATCTTTATGTAAAAATGTCAAAAGTAGAACAGATTTGAGTTATTCCAAAATCACCGTTATTTGTGTTTTTAAAAAAGATGATGTGACTGAAATGCTAATATCGTCAAAATTTTTAAACGGACAGTGTATTCCTTTCTTTTTGTTTTTAAAAGGTTATTAAATTTCTAAAATAACCATGGGTCGTTCTTGAAGATGAGTCAATAAATGGCAGAGTTATAGTTTGAGCTTTTGTCCACTGTAACTCTGTCATTTGTTGACTAATCTTCACGAACGACCCGTGGTTATTTAAGTAATTTTTTATCTTTCATTAAAAAAAAGAAATACATAATCCGTTTAAAAATTTTGAAGATATTTGCATTTTAGTCACATCATATTTTTTAAAAACTCAAATAGCGGTTATTTTGGAATATCTCAAAAACTGTTCTACTTTTGACAATTCTGACATCATATTCGGATTCAGCGTCACGACTGGTCCATATATCACCAAGATTTTGTTGGAACTTATAGTTTGTTCTATGAGTTACGCACATCAAATTAAGTATGCCTCATTATTCTAGTTATGCAGATATAAAAAAAATAAATACTTTGTATGAGGAGTACCCGCCCCCTCCTCTTATACCACCAAGATTTTGTTGGAACATGAAGTTTGTTCTAAGTCAAATTGAATGTACCTCACTATTGTAGCTGAGGAGACATAAATTTATCCGCGAAAAAAGGGATTTTGGCCCCAGGGCATGGACCTCACATGTGGAGTTGAGAGATGAAGTAATTCTACCCCATTAGACTTTTTTGTGGGGTTTTAGTTAGTTGCACGTCTATGCGAATAAGCCCAAAAACCGCAGCCGCCCCAAATCCAACAAAACACATGCCATCTGTAAAATTCAGCCTGTCTTAGGAGCCAGAGGCTGGAAAATTGGACATTTCAGATGCGCCCAAGTTAGCAAAGGCGTGGCGGATATTTGCACGATTTAAAATTTCGTAAAAAATGGCATTTAAAACTTTTGAAACGAATAGAAATTGTCGATAATATCTTATACATAGGTACTTTGTTTTATTTAAGTTTAAAAAAGAAGCCATTAATTAAAGACCCTTTATATTTCTCCGAGTACATTTCCAACATAAATTGCTCTCTTAAATCTTATTTATCTTTAATCTCTTAATTATTTAATCGCTTTTCTCAAGAAAAACCAATCTGGCCAGAAAAAAACTTGTTTTAGCAACAAAAAAATATTTATTTCAGTATCCATGACAACAAAAAAAATAGCCTCTAATGAAACTTTTACAAAAAAAAAAACTATTGTTTTTATTTATATAAAGTTTACATCTCTTTACACTTAACTTCAAGCCGGTAAATTAACACTTTGTCAGACCAAAGGAAAAACCATAAATAAATTAAGATTGAAATATAGAAGAGGGTTGATTGAAAATAACTCTTACCTGGCCACCAAAGATAACGATACTGGAAAGACTTTCATCTTACGACCACCCACCAAGTAATCCAATGCCTCTGAGCCACGACGCTGTTCAACATTTGTTTTTTTCTTGTTTTTCTTTTCGATGAAACCGAAATAGAAACCGATGCCGGCACAAACAATTAACATCAAAACAAACACGCAGTAGTCCATCACTCCAAAATGTTGTAGAGATGAACTTAAATCTGAGACATTAAGGGTTTTCTCTGAATCCCCGCCATCATGATGATGATGATGGGAGAAGGAAGAGGAAACAGATGGTATTGATGATGTTGTAGTTGATGTGGTTGGAGGATTTGTTGTCGTTGTGCTGGCAGTTAAGGTTTTCATAGTTTCCAAAGTTGTGGCAACTATTTTCTCAGCAGTTGTTGTACTGCTCATTTTAGTTTTGGCTTTTTAAAGGCGGCCTTAAAGCTTTTAAAATATGTTTTGAATTATGTTAGAGGGCTGTACGGTTGTTTGCTGGTTTTCTTACTTGGCGTTTGCTAATGTGGTTCTGGATTTGATACAACTCCTGCTGTGTCGGTTGACATCAATGTTGGTCAAATATTATTTTCTTAAAGAATATTTTTTGTCTTACTTATTTTTGCAATTCTCACTTGATCAAATAAGTTTGGTGAAATGTTGCTGATTTAATTCACATTTAAATCGTTTTTTTTTTTTTTATTCCACTGGCCTATTTTTTCTTTTTTTTTATTTTATTTTTAGCTCTGTAATCGATTTTTATTTAATTAAATTTTGTTTTATTTTTTTCGCTTTTAGGCTGCATTTAAATAAACAGCCTTTGTAGTCAATTAAATTGTATTTTACTGGAATTAGTTTAATCAAGAACTTTATTTTAATTATGGACAATATAATTTATTATTATTAAAATCTGATTTTTTTTCGTCTATAAATTATTAATAAGTTAATTTAAAAGGAAATTTAATTAAAAGTTGGAAATGCTTTTAATATGAAGTGAGAGTTGTTGCAAAATTAAAAAGCACAATTATAAAAGAGCGAAATACTGGTAAAAAAAAAGTGACAGATATGATCCATAGACTTTTAGCAACTTTAAGCTTAAACTAAAATTTGGAAACCCGGGACCAACAAAGCATCTATCAAGGATGCAATAAATTTTAAAAGAATATTTCGATAGGTAATAAACGCGGCAATTTTACCTCTTTTTAATATATTTTATTATTGTAAACAAAGGGTTAGTTAGATCGATTTAAAAAGTGATTCTGAGTCGATACTTATACCAAAGGAAGGGTCTAGGACCAATAATTTAAGGTGTTACACACATCAGCACAAACGACAAATACCCTATCCACTATTTTTATGTGGGTATAAATACAAATACTTTGTTACAAAACTGTACCATTATAAAGTGTTGCCATTTTATTAAAAAAAAAAAAAACTTTTTAAAAAAATAATACGAAATTTATCCGTTTTAGTAAAATTTCCCATTAACAAATAATCGTTAAATAAAAAGTAACTTTCTAAAAAAAATAACTCTAAACAAAAATCACGATTTTCACCTTGAAAATCGCCTTTAAACACAAATGCACATTTTACATAAAAGTATCATTTCAACAAAACAGTATCTTCTTATAAACAAAAAAAGTTCTTTAAAAATACATTAAAAAAAAGTACCAAAAAAAACTACCAAACATATATTTTTACAAAAGTACGTTAAGAATTGCCCTTTTTTACAAAAGAGAAATAGCTTCTTTAAAAAGCGCTAATTTTAGAAAGGTATGATTTTAAAAAAAATCAACGTTTAAAAAAGTACCATATTACAAAAACGTACCATTAAGCCTCCAAATAGAACTACTAAATTTTTCATTAAAATAACTGCATTTAAAAAAAACTTAATTTTTTCAAAAAAAATATATTTAATAAAAAGTACCACAAAAAATATCGCTTTAACAAATAAAGCTTTAATAATGCACTATCCAAAAAGTACTTTTTTTAAAAAATGTATATGCATAATATAAAAAACGTTTCAAAAGTGATTTAGAAAAAAAAAATAATACAAAAATGTACTATTTAAGAAACAAACTTTTACAAAAACGTTGTTTCTTAAAAAAAAATACTTTTTACAAAAAATATACAACAAAATATTACAAACAAAATAAAAACCACAACAAAAAAAAGGTCGACAATACAAACTGGTAACAAAGTCGTTATTTTAAAAAAGTATGATTTGACAAAAAACTACATTAAAAATATTACAAGTCGTCAGCTCATTATTTGTTTGACCTACCGACCATTTAAAAACAAATTTAGTTAGGTATGGGGTATATATATTTTGAATATGACCTTTCTGAAAACAAAGCCTGTTTTGCGAAGTTTTTGATGGTTTCTGAGATATTAAGCATTAATTTTGCTCCATATCACTTATTTAAAAGTTTAATTAGTATTGTTTTGCTCTATACGCCACTGTTTGGCAAATGCTACAAATTTCTCATAGAGAAAATGTACAAAATAAATTTCAGTCATGCTTTGCTCCATTGCTGTAAGAAAAGCAAATAGTTAAAGCGAATAGAAAACAAAATGCTAAGAAAATTAATTTAACTCTTGCTTTGCTTTATTGCCTTAATAAAAAAGTAGTAAAAGCTAAAACAAAATAAAATGTCAACAAGTCAATATACAGCAATAAGAATACGTATGCAGCACAAAAATCTGCTTTTTAAAAATAAATTTCTAAAAGTGGCGTATGCAGCACAAAACAATAATTTTCACTTTCAATTAAATACTATTAACTTCTAAGTTCATTCATGAACGTTTACATAAATTTACATTTTTCTTCAAATGTCGTTTTAAATAACTTTTTTCTAAAAATAAAATACGTTTCATAAAAGTATGCTTTTAGAAAATATACACTTTTACAAAAGTAACTTTTGTAAAAAAATGGTTATGTAACACAAAGTACCTTTTTACAAAAATGGCAAACCTTTTAAACAGTAGCTGTTTACAAAAAATTTATGTTATAACTAAAAGTACTATTTTACAAATAAGGTAACTTTTATTTCATTTAGAAACAAATTAACTAAATGTTACTTAAACAAAACAATTAAAGTATTTACATATTTAAACAACAAAACACTCAATTTATTTAAATTGGAATTTAAATTAGTTTAATTTATTTAAAAGAAAACAAGTTTTCCTTAAAAGGAAAAATTAAAAAAAGTAGTAACTATTAAGTGGGGTATACTGTATCCACTATTGAACTTGTGTGACAGGCAAAAATTTCATCAGTCAAAAGCCAACAAATTTGCGTAAATTAGCGCCCGCGCTAACGAGTAAGCGAAAATATGAGCAAAGCTGTCATTCAAATTCGATCGGGTGTGCCTCAACAGACTTCAGTTTTTGACAAACGTATTTTATATCTAGTTATTTATCTAGGCCCTTATTTTCTTTTTTTCATGAAAAGGAATTAACAAAATAATTAACTAATTAGTTTGCAATTTAATTTGCCTTAAATGGAAATGCGAAGAAATTACAAGGAGCCGCTCGTAGACAAAATCACTGCATTCGATATTCGATACGATAGACACTAGTGCTATCGATAGTACTATCGATACAATCGTTAGTCTTAAACTATCAAAAATATCGATAGAAAAATATCAATATCGATATTATTATTATTTAAAATACAGCTATGAAGACATGTTTCAGCAGCTATACACACAGTTTTTTGCCGCAAGTTTTTACTTGCTATTATTAATTCGCGCAGAATTACAGCAAAGAATACAAACAACAAGAATGGCAGGTTGTATGGATTGCTAAGCTGTGCTTTATTACTACTAACTTAAGGCCTTTATGCCGAAATTTTTATATGTTTACATAGGGACTGAAATGTCAGATAGTTTTATGATGTAAAAAAAATCAAATCAACATGCAATGCGAGCATAGGATAAAACAATGAACGACCATTAGAGGAAAAGTCTGCTAGATTGATAACCTTTTGGGTTGAGTATTAAATCCAATTAAGAACATTATCTAAAGTTGCAATAAAATATCTTATAGTCCCTGTGACTTTTGTTCCTTCAGAAAGGTGCTTATCAGCATCACAATTTTTAAAAACTGTCATTAAAAATAACGTGCGTACATACATACGTCTCATACGTTCAATAAAGTGATAAAAACAGCGAACTTTAGCCTGATAAAACACTAGCTACAGTTTTCCTACTTGAGTACAAACATTCAGTCGAAAGTAATATCGATAGTGAAATCTGAACTATCGATAGAAGAAAATATCGATAGTATCCCAGCACTTATAGACACTGACGTATCGAATGAAAACTCGAAAGATTATTTACTCGATATCAAATGCTGTCATCTGAACTTACGTTTCATTTCATTCGATATCGAGTCTCATGATACCAAAATAAAAAAAAAATCGATAAAGTTTGCTCGATATCGTATGCGGTTATTTAGAGGTTGCAGGTTCGACTCCTACTAAAAACTTAATACATAACAATTAAGTATTTATTACTTCGGTTTTGAAATCATTAAAAAATGAGCCCGAGTTTTAAAAATGAATAAATAATTAACAAAAAAAGTCAACCTTTGTTGATTATAAGAGACAATTTTGAAAAGCCAGGGGCCAAATTACAGCATTCGATATCGAACGAATTTACAATACAACTTAAATAGGAATTTTTTATCGATATCGAATGCCGTAATTTGGTCCCAGAGTTCTTTTAAATTAATTCAGTTTAAATACAGTTAAATTGTTAGTATTTTTGTTATTGAAATTTTTGTTTTTAAAATGTTCTTTTTATTTTTTTTTTTAGTTAAAATGAAAATATAATTTAAGCAAATTTCTATTTTAAACACTTTTTCTTTATCTTTGAAAACTTTTTAAGGACTTTCGCAGGATATTTTCTTTTATAAAACTAACACCCACTTTCAGAATTAAAAGCGACACCGAAATACTTGACACGATTTTTTTTTTTTTTTTTTTGCAAAAATCGTTTACACTTTCAATTTTCCGCTTTTAGCAAGTCCAAGTCATGAACCAACGATCAGCCGCAAGTAACTGATATTCCTTCAGAATTACAACACATACAAAACGTAGAAATGAAAGTAGATAGAACTCAAATTCTGAGTTAATTTTCAAAAAAAAAAAAACATTTTTCAAGAATTAAAATCTTTTATATAAACAATTTTTTATTTTTTTATTGCATTAAATGCAGTGGAAAAAATAATAAAACAAAATGCTACAGGCAGACAGACAGACAAACAGATAAATCTGATCGTCATTTGAAATGAAATGAATCGTAATCTACAAGATGTGAATGTAAAAGGAAGATACTAAAAAGATGCTCATACTCGTATAATCACAATCACTCAGCCAGATCACACAGTCAGTAGTTAAATTATTTTATTATATTTATTATCTTTTTTCTATTTATACAATTGTATAAATTATCTACATTAAACAACTGCAGCAGCAACAATAACAACAACAAAAAATCATTTTCGAATAGAAATGATTTTGAAAACACATTTTAACGCGTGAAAACTCAAACGACACCCAGCTAAATCGCGTTTGAGTTGTAATTTTTCATTTAAAAATTTTTTTTTTTTAAATTAACCGTTGAGTTCTATAAATAATCGGTATAGCGCCACCTTTAATTGAAATCTAACAAATAAAAATAAATAAACCAGATAAAGGCACTTTTACACGATGTGTATTTTGCAGTGGCTTTGTCAGACGTAAAATCCACAAGTAATTACACATGTCTGTCAATATTAACAAATAAAGAAGGTTTATAATTGTTGCTTTCAAACGTTCGTTTATGGTTTCATCTGGTATAACCTAAGATCATTCATTACAGCAAATTATATACAGATTTATATATGCATTCAATTAATTTTACACGGCATGTATGCATTTTGCAGTGGGAAATTTGACAAGTACACTGCTAAATACATATCGTGTAAGAGTGCCCTAAGAAAGACAAGAGTTAAGGAATTCCATCATTTCAACACATATTTGTGTAAAAAAAAGAAACTTTTCAGCAAGTAGCATTTTTTTATCAAATCAAGGTTAAGGTCAAGGTTAATGAAATTTATTCCTTAAGCCAATTGAATTAAAGGAATTAATTTCATTAATTTAATTAATTTTTGTTAAAACGTTAGAATCAAGTAAAAATAAACTAAAATGCCTTTTTCCTATTTAATTACAAAACACACCCATAAAAGAACAAACTAAGCAAAAAGAAAGTAAGTTAAATATTTATACCCCAATTGGCCAATATCTATTTTATTAACGAATTCGAAACACGAATAAAAAAAAAAACTTTCAAAAAGCTAGAGATTTTAAGTACATTTTAAAAACGTACTTTTTGTTGTAATCTATGCTTTGTGTGTCCCTCCTCCGTTGTGACGTTAGTGTCAGTTTTAAAAAGTTTAAAAAGGCGACGCACATTGGTTCAAGAGCGGCATTAATTCATTTTTTTTCATGTTCGCCGATTTGGATAATTTGTTGGTGTTTTGTTGTCAGATATCTGAATGTTATGATTCCGTAATATAAGCCTAATATAATTAGTATTGTGGTTATTTTGTTGAACTATTTATGGTTTTTAATCCAAATTTTTAATATTTTTAATTAGGCTTAAGTTCATCAAATTTACTTTTCATTAAATTATTTTTATGAAGAAAGGAATTTTACTACATGAAAATTAGTTAAAATTGTTATTGATAATCTTTCATTATTGACCGTGGCCGGGGCTCGAACCCTGGCCGGCAAGTTACCATGACATGTTTCGATCGCAACCACTCGATCTCCTCAGATGGATTTGCCGTCTTACACTCGCAGCTTAGACTCCACTGCTGACGTCAATAGTCAAACATCAATCCTTAAACCAAATTGTATTTTAATCCATCTGAGGAGATCGAGTGGTTGCGATCGAAACATTTAAAAAAAAAATTAAAAAAAAATTCAGCTGCTCCTACCTGCTCCTTTCCAAAAAAAAAACAGTAAAAACTATAAAATGATAAAGTAACGAAACATCAATTTTCGTTTATGTTGTTGTTGTTGCCATAATTCTTTACTGTTTAAAATTATTACATAATGTAATATACATACTAGTCAATAGTGTTACTTGTTATGTATTTCATTGTTGAAAAAAGCATAAGCTTCAATTGAATCTGAATTGTTGTTTACTGATACTGTTTGAAAACAACAATAGAAGATCGAGCACGATTATATGCGATGTTGTTGTTGCATGCAGGGTAAACTTTAGGCGTACTAAACTCTTTTCCGGAAGTAGGGTTTATATGGGGCCTAGGGTAAATTATAGACTGATCTTCACTAAACGGTTTTCCGGGAGTAGGGTTTATATGGGGCCCAGGGTAAGTTATATACCAATCTTCACGAAATTTCACAGTGTCATTTCTAGTTCTATAAAACTTTGATGTACCAAATTTTGTCATGATAGCCTTATTTCTTACGGTTTTAGGCGTACTAAACGGTATACTAAGGGTATATGGGGCCCAGGGTAAGTTATATACAAATCTTCACGAAATTTCACAGTGTCATTTCTAGTTCTATCAAACTGTGATGTACCAAATTTTGCAATGATAGCGTTATTTTTTACGTTTTTAGGCGTACTAAGCTGTTTTCCGGGAGTTAATTTTCTATGGGCCCTAGGGTAAATTATGGACAGATCTTCACGAATTTTCACAGTTTTATTTCTAGTCCTATAAAACTTTTGTGTACCAAATTTTGTTATGATAGCATTTGTTTACGGTTTTAGGCGTACTAAACTGTTTTCCGGAAGTAGGGTGTATATGGGGCCCATGGTAAATTATAAATATACGCGTACTTAACTGTTTTCCGGAAGTAGGGCTTATATGGGGCCTAGCGTAGATTGTGGACCGATCTTCACGAAATTTCACAGTCTTTTTTCTTGTCCTATAAAACTTTGATGTACCAAATTTTGTTATGATGGCTGTATTTTTTACGGTTTCAGGCGTACTAAACGGTTTTCCGGGAGTAGGGTTTATATGGGGCCTAGGGTAAATTATGCACCGATCTTCACGAAACTTCACAGTGTCATTTCTACTCGTACTAAACTGTGACGAGCCCAATTTTGTTATGATAGCGTAATTAATTATGGTCTTAGGCGTACTGAATTGTTTTTCGGGAGTAGGGTTTATATGGGGCCTAGGGTAAATTATGGACGGATCTTCATGAAATTTTTCAGCGTGATTTTCAGTCCAATAAAACGAATTTTTGCAAAATCTTATATCAATCTGTGCATTATTTCACCATTTATTTAAAAAATATTTTAAAAAATGATCAATTTTTTAGGTGGTGGTTCCACATTTTGATTCGTAGCTCTGATCCTACTGAACCGATTTTGCTGGACTTCAAGTTTGTTTATCTCTTTTGAGGTTTTCGAAAGTGAGCGTGTTTTCAACAGACCGACAGACAGACGGATATGACTAAGTCGACTTAGAATTACTCAAGGACCAAGAATATATACTTTATGGGGTCTGAGATGAATAATTAAAAATTTTCACAAGGAATGACAAACTGAGTATACCCTCTTCACAACTAATTGTGGTGGAGCGTATAAAAATTGAGTTCTCTATACGCAAAGGAAACAGGTCAATGCTATTAAATTGTTGAAACAAACTGTTTCTTTGAAAATAGGATTAAAGTACAGAATAAACATTTATAGAATAATTCGACTGCCTATTTCAAATGTTGTAATCAAGAAGATTGCTGTCAATGAGAACAAACGTTCCCTTTCTACGAATCATCTTTGGACACTTTAAGTTTTCCCTACCCTGCTTTAAAAACTTGTGATTTTAATAAAATATTAGCGCATATTCACAAATTATCACTAAGGGCCATTATTACAACTTACAAAAAGTTCTTTTTAGGATGCTATCTGACAGATAAATGGTATTTGGTTATTACAAGTTAACATTAACCTCAAAAGTGCTAGATATGCTGAAGATATTAAAACATCAATGACTTTAAAGCCTTTCGGCAAATTAAATTATTTAAACTTTTTTAAAGAAACACAATTTAACACAAAAAACCTTTAAAAAAAAACCAAAATAATAAATCATAAAAAATTGAGTTCTGCTTTCAATCAAAGAAATAAACAAAATTCGTTGCCACTACGTATATTAAACAACCAAAAGTATTCAGTATCTTCTGCAAATTTGCCATAATATATAAATAACATGTTTCCAATTTATCGTAATGGAGAAAACTTACTGGTCACTTTACCGTTCACGATGGCTATTGTTCATCTTAACTATCAGGAACTTTATCATAAGGTTGTAATAACGGCCCTAAGTGTTAACTTTTTAAAGGACCTATTTAAGTTATTCACAGTCGGTTAGTTTATCCACGAACAGTTTGCACTTAATTATAGGTAAAACTGAAGAAAGTGACTTTTTGTGTTAAAAGTAACTTTTATGTAAAAATAACTTTTTACGTAAAAAAAGGACTTTTTGTATATAAAAAGGTATTTTTCTAAACAAAAAGTACTTTTTAAAAGGTTCTTTAATGCAAAACGAATATGTATATATCTGTGCCAATATGTAAAAGTAGCTTATGTCAAATATTGTAGATTGCAGATACCCTCGGTTTTTTAAGTTTTATTCAAGGAGTTTTTGCCCTAAGTTTTTATAATTTACATCCAGAGTTGCCAGAAACTTTAGGAAGAAAATCATAATTTCTCCTCTGTTTGTCAACGTATTTGAACAAAACATATACCATTTGAAAGGTGTTTACATACTTATATAAGTGCACAATACATACACATACTTGTATATACACATCCAAGGCGAGTAAAACGGGTAAATTTTGTAGCCAAATATCTATCACCAAAACCAAAAGAGATACAAGAAAAATTTAATACTTATCGTTGTCCATTAGGAAACTAAGCACTATTGGTACTTTTTTGAATTTCGACTCTTTAATGGAGTAAATGGGTAAAACCTGTGTTTTGGAACTTCTTTATCACCCCATCTATGTTTAAAGCCAATAAACATAGAAATAAAGATTATATGTACCAGATTCGTAATTTATCTAAAAAATACAAATCGTCACCCAAAATGCAAAAGGCCGTAACTATTCAAAAATTCAAATTTGACTTTTTGATTGATTATGACGTACTTAACCGAAACACATCTACACAGAAAATCTTACATGTATACGTCCAAAAATAACGACTTTATTTCCGAAAAACAAAAGGCCGTAACTGCAACGTTAACAATTTCATAAACCAAAAAGCCGTAACTACAGTTTTCCAAAAAAAAAAAAACAAGAAAAAAATCAAAACAAAGTTGCCTTTGATTCTCTTTCAATGTGTGTTATTGCGTTATTATTTTTCTTAACCACTTTAATTTAATTTTATTTTCTCGAATTAAATTTATAAATTAAATACATTTTTTTAATAGTTATGAGGAATTTTGTGTTTTGTTTTAAAATACTTACAATAAATAGATACAAAAAGACATCACTTGCCTAAAAACTTTTTTAGTTACGTCCTTAAAGCACTATTTTCTTATCTTAACCATTTGTTTTATTTTATGCACAATTTTATTCTTGTAGTTACGGCTTTTTGGTTTCAGAAAAATAGAGTATAAAAGGCCGTAACAAACATTTCTTAAAAAGTACTTTTTTCCATTAATTTCTTTTTTAAAAAACAAATCCGTCTTTGTTTTCTAAGCTTGAATCTAAAATTTGGATATTAAGTTTTAAGTAGTCTTTAATTTAAAACGTTTATTCCTTCTCCTGTTAAAAACAATAAAGTGTAGTTACGGCCTTTTGCATTTTAGGTGACGAAATATGAATTGGGTACTTTTTAAAAATTCGAACTTTTAAGGGGTGAAAATCGTACATATTTTTGGTACATAAAATTAAACATACATGGTCCTCCGTGCGTAAAAATCTGTAAGGGGGAGCTTTTTGGTACTTTTTCGTTCCATAACTGGTACTATTTTAAATATTAGAACTAGAAACATAAAATAAGACATGCAATGTCCTGATTGCATGAGAATCTTTAAAGGGGAACTTGTGGGTACTTTTTTATTCTTCTACTGGTACATTTTCAATTTCCATAAGTATTGCACCTAGAAATATAACATCAAACACGTAAGATCCTGAATTAATGATGCATTTTTATGTGTATTTCAGACACGGGGTTCAAAAGTATGAAGAGTACAAAAGCAATAAAAACAAGTTGATACAACACTTTATTGTTTTAAAAATAGACTCTTATTAGCAGCTGTAGATAAATTGTGTATTTTCTACAAAAATATAAAATATAATTTCAAAAAAAAATAATCATCAAATAATTAATTAATAAAAATTAATTAAAAATATGATCATGATGATCATTCTGGCAACGCTGGTAAAAACTGGCTTAAATCTAGTTTATAGCCTTTTCATTTAACATCAATTTGCGAAGATGTTGGAATTTTCCCATAAGAAATACATAGGGCTAAAAATCATAATTTTTCAACATCTTTACAGAATGTTACTATCTCATTTTGTTCCCTTTTACATTTTTCGATTCTTTTAGTGTCATTACTAGAAAAGCGGCAATAAACTCTGTTATTATTGTGGCATCACTGACAAAATGGAAGTTGCTTTGAAAGCAGCGTTACCATTTCTCAAGTTTTACCTTTTTTGCAAGCCTTATTTTGCTTAATTTTGCTAAAATTATTAAACGAAATGAATTAGAAATACATTTTGGTTTTATCTTTTGAAATGTTGGTACTTTTGTAGTCACCATTTCTAAAAAAAAAAAGTTTTTTTTTTAGAAATGGTGACATTTTTTATTGATAGTAGATGATAGATGTTTCAAGTGTAAACGCGTATTTCATATTTTCCAAATCTTCCATGCGTTCCTCCGAAATGTATGCAAGTGTACAAAGGGTATTACCGACGCAGCTCCAAATAAAAAAGTACCTAGGGTGATAGAAAATTTAAAAATAAAAAGAAAAAATTTGCGCAAACGCTTAGTTTTCGAGTTATAGACGTTTTTAGTTTTCATAGAAATATGTGATTTGTCTAGAGTGCAGTTTACGGGGCTACGAAAAAAATTTAAAAAAATATGCCACCCGATAAATAATAAAGCAAAGAAAAAAACCAAAATTAAAATTTAAGTGGGCAGAGGCGCGTGGGGCCTCCTGTAACCAAAAAACTGCCCCGCGCAATAAGTGATATGTGTGGACACTCAAATTAAAGGTAATTTGCTCACGATTGCAATTTTTAGGTGCAGAAAAGTTTAAGTTAGCGAAGCCGGTGTTTGGTATACCCTAGAGAAGAAAATCTTTAAGTCTGGCCGAAGGCCGGCTAAGCATGAAGTTTTTGTTTGTGACATTGGTGTTTGTTTTTTTATAAAATTTGTGTTACACTTTTATTTAAATATATTATACACTTAGTACACAAAAACTGTAATATGACCCAAAGAGTTACAAATGTTTAAAGAAATTCTATATATCCAGAGAGATCTAGTCAACACCTTCAAAATGATACCACAATATTGGCCATAGTACCTTTAGAAATGTAGTGGAAAAATTACATATGTATTTCTTTAAAAACTAAAAACGTCCACAACTCGAAAACTAAGCGTTTGCGCCAATTTTTTTATTTAATTTTTTCTTCTTATTTTTCAATTTTCTATTACCCTACGTACTTTGTTTTTTATTTGGAGCTGCGTCGGTAAACTAGATTTGTTCCACAACTTTAATAGAGTATACAGGTAAATTAAAAAAGATTTTACACCTATTCCAATTGTATTAACTCATGTCGACTTATGCTACTCTTCCATATGACCAGAGATATAAAAGTATTTTTTGTGGGCTAAAATATCTTCTTGTTTTTAAGATATTTTTATGCAAAAACTTTCTTTTTAGTAAAACAAGTACCTTAGAAAAGGTTTTTATATCATCGTTTTAAATATTATACTTATAACATGTTTTACAAGAATTGGAAAAATTAAAAGAAACGGAGAAGTTACGCTTAAAAAGTTTTTTTTAAATTGATTCTTTACCCTAGGTCTACACTGAAGATAAATATCTAAGCAAGTTGGCAATAACGTCGGCAGAATAACAGAGCTATATTTTTTTTTTGCTCAGCTTATGTTAAAGGCATGGGAAAACGTATTTATGTTAACTCATAATTTAATAAAAAAATCAAGGAAAAAGGTGCAGTGTAAAAATTGGCGCTATCCAAGGTATATTTATAGCAGGTAGCCGCGAGATTACAACAATAAAACAAACAACAGGGCTTTTTATTGTTGTTTTGTGATACGAACTGTCAAACAGCAAAGGGGTTAAAAAGAGACAAAAAAGACAAAAGATATAGACAAAAAACTTGTTTACTTTTTTACTATGCAACATTTGACAATTTGTATCACAAAACAAGCAAATAAAAAATAACCAGCTCACTTTCCGAGACTACCTGCTATAAATGTACATTGGCGCTATCTTGCAAAAATTATTTTTTTTAATTAATATAAATTCTTTCTTATTTGACATTATTATTTAAATGTAAATTAATTTGATTAAGCTTGAGGTCTTTTTTTATACATATAAAAATTTTTATTTTTTTTGTAAAAGTAAAATTAATATTTTCATATAAAAAAGAACTCAAACTTAAACAAAAATAATATAAATTTAAATAATAAAGATCGAATAAGAAGAACTTATTTTAATACAAATAATTTTTGGCATTTTATTTTAGTGTTTAATTAATTTTTTAATTTAATTCTTTTACTACAATCATAATTTGCTACTATTTCACAAATTCAATTTCTTTCTCCCACAGTTTGCTTCTTTTTTTTTCTTTTTTGCTTCTTTTTTTCAATTGACAATCAAATTTGACGTTTTACGTTAGCAATAATTGTCAACGAAAATGGACTAACAATTACGCTGGGTCTCCACGTAGCAATTTTTATTGCTAAGTACAAGCAATAACGTCGGCAGAACAATGACAGAACAATGGAGCAATAATTGCTGATTATATTGCTGGAGAACACTTGTTATTGCTTTGCCATAAATTTGCAATTTTCACCTCGAGTAGTTGTATAAAGTTTTGTGGCTGTATTTATAACAAATGTTTTATGTTGTATTTTGAAGTGATTGTTAAATTTTCTTTTTTAAATTAATTAATTAAATTAATAAAATAATTAATTGTTATTGTCGTAGCTGTGTTTTGTATTGCTTTTTTGTTTATTTGCGTATGAAAAAAACCTAAAACTTGTATTTTTCTATTGAAAAAATAAAAATATACAAAAAAAAAACAAATTCGTCGTTTGCTTTTGTTGATATTGACGTTTATTTAAAAATATAATATATAAACACTTTTTCTTTATTTTGTTGAAGTATTTTTTCACTTGCTTTTTAATAAATAAACACACTAATAAATAACCAACCGTACAGAGAAATGAAATTTCAGATAAATTACAACTGATTTGACAGCAGATTGCTAAGCAATAATTGCTCAAGCAATAAGAAGAGCAATCATTGCGCAATAGATTGCCACTCATAGCAATATGCGGTCTATACGTCGCAAATTTTATGGATCAATCAAATTTGACGTTTGCCGCAATAAATATTGCTACGTGGAGACCCGGGGTTATTGCAACATAAATTACCGGCAATAAATATGTACAAAAATTTGCAGTCTACATTAGAGATAACATAATATAGACATTTACTGCAATATATGTCGCAATAATTATCTCTGGTATAGACGGGCAGTTAAAGGTACTTTTTCCTGTTCCTGTTGGTTCTATTTTGTAAAATTCCTTTAATATTATCTAAATTTTCTTTAACATTTTATAACAAAACTTCCTTATCAATATGAATAAACACAACTTAATGACGTCCGTCAACTGAAAATAATTAGATAAAAAAGGGAAAAGACTTATGAAATTTTAATTTATTAATGGAAATCTTTCCTTTTTTTTGTACTTTAAAAAACTCGGCTGGCGTTTTTATGACAAATTCATTAACACCGGATCGTAAATCTTGCCCAGATTAGGTGTTAAATCAAAACACAAAAAGTGCATATTGTAAAATACTTTGCACAAATTTTAGAAAATCTTTCTGAAAGATAAAATTCAAATCAAAACTTTTAGCTGTTAGTACAATAAAATAAACAAAATTTAAATTAAGTTTAATCTAGCTAAAATTGGTAAAAACTAAATAAAAATCGTCGGACTATTTTAAAATATTTTTTTTTTTTAATTATTAATTCTAGAATCAGAATATTTTATATATTTCTAATTTAAAGTTAATAAAATTTAGTATTTAAATGCAATTTTTTTTTTTATTTCATCTTTATTTGTTGTACGACCCAGTAAATTTTATCTTGAATTCTCAAAGAATTAAATACTACATGTGACTTTATTTAGTATCTCAATATACAAATATAGCAAATTCTACTAAAATATAATAGATAGATAGATAGTTAGTTTAACATTTTGAGCTTAAGGCATTACAGCAATAAGAGAAAATATATATGTATGTGTATGTGTATGTGTATTCGAAAGAAAATCTTTACAATGACATTATTTAATTCTTTTTTTCCCTTAACTTATTATTTCCTATTTGGATGTGTGACACAATCTCATTGATATTGTACTATTGTTATGGTAGTTGTGTTATAACATATACCAATAAATATCATGATATTTTGCTTAATCATTGTAAGCCAGCGAACAATTACATTAACGGTTTTAAACAAGATCGAAAAATTAAACCGAATATTATTAAAACCATTTGGAAATATCGAAAATCCAGCCATGAAACAAATCCAGATATCAGATTTAAGTTGTCAAGCACTAATGGGATTTGTGGTACAATTGTACCAAATTTGGTACAATCGAAACATTTTTGGTACACTAGTACAATTCATCCTTTTTTGGTACAATTAAATTATTTCTTTGAAATGGATTTACTCACTTTTCTTTTCAATAATAAAATTTTTAATACGTTGCCTCCAGCCCTGACCAGAACAACCAAAAATTGCATAATTGTTAATTTGTGTTCATGATCAAGTGGTCCAAATTGTCTACACTTTTGTTTGCCTTTGGCGGGAAAAGAGAAATAGAGAAATAGAGAAATAGAGAAATATTTGCTTCTTCTTTATTCTGCATTCCCACACCACAATAGTGGCGTTTGTGCTGATGTGTGTTAGACAAAAAAAATATTGGTCAAGAAAAATCTCTACATGTAGGATTTGTTGATACTAAAATAGGAGCGTAGGGAAAATCGGACTGATCTTTTATATATGCCAAAATATTGGTATTTTTTCTCATATTGCAATATTTATAAAATAAATTTAAAAAAATGTATTTTAACAATGATTTAAAATTTAACTTAAGTCTCAATGCTCAATGCTGAGTAGAGAACAATTGAATACGATCACTTTTTGAGATGGTGAAACATTTTAAACATGGCTTTGGAACAGTTTTGACGAGGTTGAATTTCCAAATGTATCGAAACTGGTACGGATTTTGTTTAACCTCATTTTTCCAATAATTTAAGATACTTCGACCAAAAAGCGAAACAAATTGACGAACAACTTTTAGTTCAAATTTGCACTAAGAGTTATTTTAGAAAATTGAGTTTTGTACCTGACTTTAATCAAAATTATCTTTTAAAAATGTAGTTCTTATAAATTGAATTTAATTTGTTCTTTAATTTTAATTTTAATTTTAACTTGTTCTTGTAATTGAATTTAATTAAAAGTACGTACAATAAGCCTACTGAAAATGGTGAAAATCGGTTCATAATTTCAAATAGCCCCCATACTAACTTCATTCTGGAATAGTGTTGGTATTTTTATTAAATTTGGACCAATTTTATTGGAATCGGCTCAAATTTGAGGAAAGCTTCCATACAATTAATGCCATACCTTACTTATAAATATTTGCATTGACATAAAAATTGGCTAAAAAAACTTTTACGAAAATTTTGGTACAATTTATGTTAATTTGGTACAATTTACCCATTGAGACGGTACAATTTCTCTCGCTCCTAAACACTCACTTGACATACATACTTAAATATTAAAACTAATCATTGATGTCGTGAATTGCCAAATTTTTGCTGTGTTAAAGAAAAGTCCCACTGATAATTTATAAACATTCTTGGATTGGATTAAATAATCATAATTTCAAACAAAAAAAAGGTTGATCGATTTGTTTAACGACAAATGTCTGCAACAATTTATGAAGAAACAAAAGAATTGTGCCCGGTAGGCTAATTGGTAGTGAGCTAGTCTATCAGAGGGTTGCGGGTTCGATTCCCGCCAGAGACTCTGGTCTGTTTCACTACGACGGGCTAAAGAAAGTGTAAGCTTCTCCTCATCTTTGGCTCGCATAAAGTACTGTATGTTAATGTAGGCTGTCATCTGTATTTTTACCAATTTTATCGCAAAGAGAAGAAGTACTAACTTTATCCCGTTTTTACCCCTTAAATATGAACCCTTATTTTTATCTGGACCATATGCAAATTGTATACCAAATTGATCAAAATGAGAAAAAGTACCAAAGAACTAATTTTTTCCCCGTGTTTACCTCATAAAATGTACCCTATATTTTAATCTGGGCCACATGAAATCCGTCTACCAAATTTTATCCAAATTCATCAGCGATTTTCGCGTAATTACGCCACAAACTAACAAATACAGCAACATACAAATTTATCATATTAGTAAGATGAACCAACCGTTAAAAACTGACCCACAGTATTAAAATTCGTTGCGGTCTTAGGCGTAGCTAAAAAAAAACGTTTTGGAGAATTGACTTTGTATGAGGAAGGCCTACAGTAAGTTTTTGAACTATCATTAGATAATTTGGTCGTATGTTTTCTTATAAAACTATGACATAACAAATTTTACCACAAGAGCATTATTTGTAACTGTTTAAACGTACTTAAGTGGCCCCGGTAGGGAAGCTGGTAGTGAGCTACTTTATCAGTGCCGGGGTTGCGGGTACGAGAGACTCTGGTTTCTTTCCTACAGACAAGCGTAAAGCTTCGCGGGATTAGCTAAGGGAATTTTAAAGTAACTAAAAAAAAATGTTTTTCGAGAAAAGGCTTTAAATGGAGCCTTTGGTAAATTATAGATCGATCTTTGCGAAATGTACTTGTATGATTTCTGGTACCATATAAAACGAATTTGTGTAAAATTTAATGACAATCGGTGCATTTCTTCTTCGATTAATGCTTGCTTTTTAACAGAAACGTCAATTTTTTAATGGTGGTTGTTCCAAATTTGAGTCTGTAACTTTTTTCCATCTGACCCGATTGTGTCGGATTACAATCCCCGACCTAACAAATATTTGACAAAGAAACCCCAAAATAAAACGTGGCCAGATAATTGATTAAACTTTAGCTTTATTTTAACAATTTCTATAGATTTACTTAACTTTATTTGTTAGTAAATAATTGTATATTGTAATTTAGAAACTCTTCAATAATGAAGATTTGCAAAAGCAAATATTTTTTTAATAAAACTAGTGGTTACGTGTAGGACGTCAAATGTTTAATAGGTGTGAACATAGCTTTAGAAGAATTGCACAGAAAAAAAATATCTCAAGAAAATTTCTAACAACACAGTTTGTTAAAAAAAAAACAATTTTTGGTCAAAAAACTTTTTATTTGATTTAATGAAAAAATTTATCAATATTACACTTTGCAAAACAGCACTCAATAAAACATATTTAATAATTAAATAATTAAATATTTCTTCATATTCAATAAAAAAAAGTATTTGAATCAAGTAAAGACAGTATTTTTACAACTCTTGTACTTTTTTTAAAGCTTTGATATCGTTGCAAATAATACTTGAGTGTTTGTAATTCTCATTCGCTTTACAGTTTTATTTTGTTTTTCCAAAGTCTAAGGAAAAAGCTTTCCTTATAATTAATAAATAAAAAATAAATAAAAAGATTCAATAAATATTTATTTTAACAAATCATGTAAACATTTTGTTGAAAAAAATTATTTTGGGCAACAACTTATTTTTATTGACTCAATAAACTTGGTTGTTGACTATAAATTCAATAACTATACCTACAAACTATTTTTATCAATACCGCAAAAATCATCATCGCAGAAAATTCAAAAAAATTTTTAATAAAATGTGCGATTTTCGTATTGAAATATAAAAATTATTTTTTTCTGTGTATGAATAAAAAATTTAACACCAAAATTGTTCTTTTCTGTTAAGTCTTTCGGGAGTGATAGTTTTTTCAACAGACTGACAGACATGCAGACGAACACGGCTAAATCGACATATTCCAGGATCCAGAACAGATATTCTTTGTCGGTTCCTAAATGAATATTTAGTTTTCATAAATCCTTTTTATTTTATTTTTCTCCATTTTATTTTGCGTTTAAATTGTTTGCTAGGTTATTTGTTCACAATTTATTAGAATTTTTATTGCTGTTTTCTATCATTGACTCTGGTAAATGTAAAACTCTGCATGCAGGCAGGCAAGCAAGCAACGTTAGGCATGTCAAGTGCATTTTTAAGTTCGTTTTATGTTCTGCCAAACAAAACTATAGTTGTACTAGAAGTTTTATTTACTATTGTTCGTTCGTTCGTTCGTTCGTTCATTCTTTCGTTCATTCATTCATTCATATATTCATTCATTTAAAAATACAAATTGTCATTGTCTGTGAAATATTTAAAGAAAGGGACAGTTTCATAACATTCTGTGTCAGTTTAAGTTAAAAGTATTTAAGAGCTTTAAAATTTACTACAAAATTTTAACACAACAATGAACATATTAAGTTTGGATAAAAATAATGAAAGTAGATTTTTTTTCCTTCTCTGAAAAATTAAGTGCCAACAGTACTAGAAGTAACAAGATCTGAGAAGCATCTATTGAATGTGTCTGTTTGTCTGTCCGTCTGTCTGGTCTATACCTCATAGTTTGTTTAACAAATTTTTAATACCGATTTTAATCTTAATCTTATTACTTTTAATTTTGATTTTAAATAAACTTGAATGGTGTTTAAAATAAAATATACCATTTTTATATTTTTTGTTTGTTTTCTTTTCATATAAAACTAAATTTAATCTATTCTTCTTTGTATTCAATCGCAAATTTTCATCTTTAATCTACTAAAACAGCAGTTTTTTCCTTTTTTTTTTGGAAAGCTTAACAAAAAGGTGTTCTTATCTTCGTAATTTTTGTATTTTTTGTTTTCTTAAAGGTTAAAGACTTAGAAAAAGGATAAAGTTATGCGATACCCTACATATAGTAAAAGATGGCTCTTGAATTAAATCTAAAATATTTTAAGCGGTTTTAATCGTTTAACTGCTAATTCTTTCGTGAACAATTTTAGTTAAGGGATCAAAAGAACATTCAAAAAAATTAAGAATTCTGAAGGGTGTTTTTTTAACTGCATGAGAACTTAAGATAATAATAGCCCAGTAGGCTAATTGGTAGTGGTATTTGGGGTTGCGGGTTCGATTCCCGCCAGAGACTCTGGTTTCTTTCCTGCAGACAAGCGTAGAGCTTCGCGGCATTAGCTTAGGAAATTAAAAAAAAAAACAGAAATATTGTTGGAATGTAATCTTTTTTCATTACAATTATAATAATTTATTAAATGTGATTTCCGGCATATGTCCGCCTACGGGTTACATGGTCCATTCGATCAGTCCAATTTTTGGTTACTTTTTAAATGTTGTTTTACAGAGCTTCAAAAGTTGCTAGTTCCATAGCATTAATCAATGACTTAACATTCCTCCATAAAAAATAATCTAGTTAAATCGCACGAACGAGGGAAGGGGCCAGTGAACAGGACCATTTCTGGAAATATAGTTGGCACAAAATTGATGTTGCATTGCAATAAATCGATTGTTAAGTGTGTTGTATGGCAAGTTGTGCCGTCTTGTTGGAATCAAATGTCGTTGATGTTTGGTTGACTAATTTTTGAAAACAAAAATTCAGTCAGCATGACTCGAAAGCGCTCGCCATTCACCGTAACAGCAACCTCTTGCACATTTCGAAAGAACGTGTAAACCTCACCAAACAGTCATTTTTAATGGATTGAATGGTGATTCGTTAACGGCTTTTTGCATATTGACGTAGCTTTTTAACCACAAATGAGCTTCTTAAAATGGAAGAAGGGCTTTTTGAACTTTTCGAACAGATTTGCTTTTTTTTCAAAGTAAATTTCCACAATTTGAAAAAGTTGCTCTAGCGCTAACGATTCATGATGACCTGCCAAACATTACTGAACAGAAATGTCAACACAGATTAACATTCTCAGCTGTCATACAATATTTTTCGATATCGAAAATTCTAATGGAGCTAAATAAAACACCCGATTTATTCAGATGTGCTGAATCTTTGATACACTTCATAAAAAGCTTAATTGATATTTATTTGGAATAAACTTGACTCTACAGTGGAGCTATGGCCAATGGGCGAATCTCTTATAATTTTTAAGCGTGATTTTTTCATCATAAAAAAATTTTTGTGACTAAAAATTTATTCGAAACGATTGTAAGTCATATAAAAATTAAATACAGGATGGTCCAAATGCGAACTACCAATACTTAACCACCACACTTACTAGATACAGAAAAAAATAAAAGTTGATTTCAATTTAAAAATTTGTGATGTAAATTAAAAAATTAATTAAATTTACACCTTTAAACAAAACTGATTTATGTTTTCATTGGTGAAAAATATTGGAGATTTATTTCTGTGCAAAAGTCTGGGCTTACACTATGAAAGTTTTCTTTCAGAAAATCTGAGCTTATAGGCGAGTGGGGAAGAGAACATGCTAATATTCTCTCCCCTATCTTCGAAAATTTTCAGCAAGTATGATGTTTGTGCTGATGCATGTAACCTAAAAAAAATATTGGTCCTAGTATACCGATCGACTTAGAACAACTTTCTGAGTCGATCTAACGTTGTTCTTCCGTCTAGTTGACCGTCTGGGCAATTGTCTGTCCAAGTACCTTGTGCGCAAAGTAAAGGTCCCAATTTGTATACCCACACCACAATAGTGGAGAGGGTATTATGCATTTGTGCTGATGTGTGTAACGCCTTTAAATATTGGTCCTAGACCCACCTTAAAGTAAGATTAAAGTCGAACTAACGATGTCCGTCCGGCTGGCTGGCTGTCCATGTAACCTTGTGCGCAAAGTACAGGTCGCAATTTTGGAGATAATTTGATGAAATTTGGGTCATAGGTTCTTATTGGCACAAGGACCAAGCCTATTGAAAATGGACGGAATCGTAGGACCACGAGGGAAGATAGGGGGAAATTTCTTCCTCTCAGAAACTATCAAACCGATTTCAATGAAATTTAAAACATAGATAGATCCATATGGACACAAAATGTATAAATTTTAAAAAAAAATCGGACCGCTAGGGGAGATAGGGACAATTTCTGCCACTCAAACCGATTTTAATGAAATTTAAACCATAGATAGATCCATATCTATATGGACACATTAGCTATACAGTTTTTCAAAAATAGGACCACAAGGGGAGGTAGGGGGCAATTTCTGCCTCTCACAAACCTTCAAACCGATTTTCATGAAGTTTATAAACATTGATAAATCTATATTTATATGGACACATAAGCATGATGTGTTTTTAAATACTGTGATGTAGGGTATCATATGGTCGGGCATGACCGACTATACTTTCTTACTTGTTTTTAGATAATTTGATGGCATACGTTTAAGTTTTCATAACTACAAAAGATGGTGAAAATCGGTTCATAACTTCACATAGCCTTCACACAAACTTCTTTCTGGAATTGTCTATGCACACATAAACCAACTGATTATTTTGGTATTAAGATTAAATTTGGATCAAAAACATTTTATTGCATTATAAAGCTTCTCATCAAATCGTGTCATATTTTGCCAAAGGTCCCATGCAAATATCACTCCCGAAAATGGTTTTAAATGCCATAACTCTGAATCTCAAACTTATAACATAACTTTGTTTAGGTGGGTCCATGATTGGCCATAGGTTCCACACATGGTACACTCTCTAAAATTTGTCGTTACATACTGTAGTGTATAAAATGGTCGGGCTTGGCCGACTATGCTTTCTTACTTGTTTTAGTTGAAGAGGATGTCAGTCGTTTAAAATAGTGCTCAGTTGATTAAAAAACAATCGACATTTTGGGTCGACTTACGTCTAGAGCAGTCAAAAACTGGAGATCCTCACCACGCGTTATACGTTTTGCTCATTCTACGCAGCTGTAAGAAAAGTAGAATCTATGTATATATACGTAAAAACTTGCATGCAAAAAAGCATAGGATGCCTAAAAGTAAGTTTACTTTTTTACATTTTTAGGCTGCACTAGTGGCGTTCACACATATCAGCTGATTTTGACAAATAAAATTTTTTATTTACTTGTGGTCCATCACGCGTAAAAAGCGTTACATGTTACTTAAACCGTTGAACGCAAACAAAAGTGTAGACCTCCATTATATTTCGTGATAAGACTTGTCATTATTTAAACGTTTTTTCACGATCAAGAGAAAAGTGTGTGATCGTTATGCTACTAGATTTCTCGCAAGTTTAAAGACATTTTTTTTTTTTAATCAAAGTCTGTGGAGGCCCCCCTGAATCGCACTTACTCATAGACAGGTAATCAGTTTGTTTTATGGAGTTTTTTTCACAAGTTTTGGCATGAAATATTTTTTTGTTTATTTCATATTAATTGTTTGCTTTAAATAAATCCTCCTCGTTTAATTCAAACCCCAATAAATCGTTTTATTTAATTTTTACCTCGTGAAATCGAAACCTCTAATTCGTAAAAAGTAGTCGGTTTCTTCGATTACGAATTATCGGGGTTCTACAGTGTATTTTTTTTTTTTTTTTTTCTTTTCTTATTAAGAAACTTGTTAAAAATAAAAATATTATTTTTTTACTCAACCTTTTTAAACGCAGTTCAAAGAATTTCCACAGAAAATCAAGAATTGTTGTTTTCTTCTTTTCGGAAAAAAATAGAAAAGAAAGAAATTTATTGACTTGAAGAAATGAAAGTCCAACAGAAAAATTGTCTATTAAATGGAAATCGTTTAAAAAAATAATGATAAAGAAAAATATCATTAACAAAATCTTAAAGACTGACAAAAGGTAAAAGAACATGTTTCTGATGGCCAGGTAGTATTGAATTGAAGAAATTCAGAGAAATATTTATTAAAGCCATTAACATGAAAATATTTTGTAAAAAAAGATTAAATTAAAAAAAATTCTTATTAAGAATATATGTAATTTTTATAAATTTTCATATTAATTCAAAACAAATTCCCGGATTCTCTTTGTTTGAATATTCATTTGATAAGAATTTTTAGCTGAGTTTATAGATGAAAAAGAATATAGAAATTTTACATTTTTTTATTGTATATTATTTTATAAGTCAAGATTTGCGCAATTAAAATTTATGTGTGTAACATAGCATTTACACATGCCACTGCCAGTTCCCTGCAAATAAAATTGGACCACCTGATCCATTTTTATAAAATGGACTACTCCATGAACTGGTCCGATGTAATGCAAGCATGGACCATGTCATTGTTAAAAAGTGTTTGTAGTGAGACGACATGTCTTCGTTTTTTAACGACATGCTTTCGTTTTTAAACGACTTCAAAACTAATCCTCTTGTGTACACCATGGAGTAGTTTTAAAACTACTCCTTAGTGGTCCAAAGGTGGGTTATATGATCCTCTCCTAGGACATCGTAATGTTAAATAGACCAGGTTTTTTCCATACGTTTGGGTTAGTTTTGGACTAGTCCTGGTCCCTTGTGGACTACTTTTTACACGCGTGTTTGGACTGGTCCTATTATTTGCAGGGTTTGAAAAACTCAATACACTCACACTTTTTTACTAATACACTCACATTTTTCGCAATGGCAGCTCCAGTGGCAGCAAAAGTTGCATGCGAGTGGAAATTTGGCACTTGCATGACACTAAATGTCAAAACGATAAGCAATGTTACACTGTTAAAAATTTAATTCACATTTACTGGATTGTTGTCAAATTGTTATTGAAGTTTTAACTTAATAAAGAATTATTATGATTATTAATATCGTTAAAACAATGCTAATATAAATAAATGAAAAAATTTCCCCAAAAATTTGCCATTATGATGAACTCGGTAACTCTATTTTGTTTTCTGGTACTTTTTTTTAATTTGAGAAGTTAACAAAATTGCTCAAGTTGACGCTTCTACGGTGGCATGTCTTAACGTCCAGTGTCATAGCGTTATAACGTCCATCAAAGAAATGTCATAGCGTCCGCGGACGTTATGACACTTTGCAAAGTGTCATAATGTCCACAACTTAACTTATAATGAAAAATATTAAAATGTGTAAAATTTGGTTTGAAATACCGTTAAAATTTCAAATTTGGGATCATAGCCGGCCTTCGGCCGGGCGCAAGGATTTTTTCCTCCATAATGCAGAGAAGCTTTAGTTAGCGAAGCCGGTATTTGTTATACCATAGAGGAGAAAACAAAAAGAAGTAACACTGTTTCATACAGATTTATTAAAATAAAAAATAAAAAAATACTTAAAAAAAATTGGGAGTTTTTTTTTGGCAACAACTATAACAGTAAATAAAAAATTTTGATAAAAAAAAAAAAATTTTAAAAAAAAATTTGGGTAATTGGTGTAATTGGAGGTCATAAGTGGAGGGTATAAAAAGTTATATCATGAAAACTAGAGCTGATAGAGACAAACTGATTACAGTTTTGAATTCAGCGCACCCAAATTAACTAGAATCAGTTGATAAATTCAAGGAAGCAAAAATATTTTTTAATTTTGTCGGGCTGTGTTATTGCTGGCTTATCGACGTACATCTTTTCTTTCAAATAACCCCAAAGAAAGAAGTCCAACGGTGTCAAATCACATGATCTTGGCGGCCAATTGACATCGCCACCACGTGAGATAACACGGCCATTGAATTTGTCGCGCAAAAGAGCCATTGTTTCGTTAGCTGAGTGGCAAGTGGCACCGTCCTGTTGAAACCACATATCGTCCACATCCATATCTTCCAATTTGGGCCATAAAAAGTTCGATATCATCTCACTATAGCGTGCACCATTCACAGTAACTGCTTGACCGGCCTGATTTTGGAAAAACTACGGCCCGATTATGCCGCCAGCCCATAAATCTCACCAAAGAGTCACTCTTTGTGGGTGCATTGGTTTTCCGACAATCACTCTTGGATTATCGTTCGCCCAAATGCGGCAGTTCTGCTTATTGACGAATCCACTGAGGTGAAAAATGTGCCTCATCACTGAAGATGATTTTCTCCGAAAAGTGATCATCCATTTTCATAATAAGCATGAATAACTTTAACGCGTTGCTCGCAAGGCGAATTCATCCCAGGTAATCTTGGTACTACAACAAGTACAACTCGTACAAAAACCACAAGCAATTTGTTTTGTTAAATCCTTGTACAATGTCAAAAACAAAACAGAAACAAAGAGAATAAACAAAATTTTGACATCAAACAGTGATTTTAGCTAATATCAGCAGGGCTTTTAAGACCACCTGTAATAAATTCGCTTTGGTTGCTCGATTGTGTATCTTTCCATGGTTCAAATTGAGTTAATCTGAAATTTAGAAATGTCAAATAAATTGCAGAAATAAACTTGACGTTTAGTTGTGGTTCACATTTAACATCGGCCCTTAAAATTTAACCACCCTTTATAATAAAAAAAAAATTGGAAATATTAAAAAGAATATAAAAATTAAAATAAAATAAGAATAAAACATTAATAAAAAAACACAACGAAGTGCAAAGAGTATTGTCAAAAAAGAAAATACAATTCATGTATTTTTTTTTCTATCCTGTTCATGTTCTGTAACAGCTGTTTTTCTCACTTAACTGTGTCCAGCGTTGCCAGAGGATTTGGAAGGAAAATCTTCTTTTGGCAAACAAAAAATCTCACTTTGAAGAGAAAAATCTTTAAATTTTTTATAACAAGGGCAAAAAAGTAAAAATTATTAATTTTTTAAAAGAAACTACTTTTTATTATGGAAACTATTTAGAATGAAAAACGTAATTGCGGTATGTATACAAAATTAGAATAAAGGTTTAAAATTGTGTTTTTAGTTACATTTTCCAAAAAAATGCATTTTAAATGAATTTAATTTATAATAAAAAGGAACGTAAAAAAGTCCATCTATATAAAGAAGTTTCATCGAAAGTAATTTTATTCTAACATTAGAGATGTATAGATTTTGGGCAAAAACATTTTGGGTTGGGAGCCATGAAGCTCATACATCATATGAAATCTTAAGGGTTCTTTATTTAATATTCTATATTTTGGTACCGTTGTTATATCGAAGGCATTTTGGGAAAATTGCATTTAAAAAAAGCTTATTGAAAAATATGGATTTTCGTAAATATATTCCGAATGGAATGTTGGTATACTTTTTAAAAGATATTCTTAAGTACTTTGTTTAAAATTTATCATAAACATGGAATGTAGACTTTTCAAACCAAAAGCTTCTTAACTCTAGGATTCTCGGTAACTTTTTACAACTAAGTTCTCCTCTTGGTCTAGGCAGACCACAATTAAAACAGCTAAAACCCCAATTAAATAAAAAGTAAATAAATATATTGTTTATTGATCGTATGCTTATTATGCTAGATTATACGAATTTATTATATAGTTTTATTATTTTTTTTTTACATGCAAGTCATCGAATATGTAGTCCTTAATTTTGCAAATTGCTTTTTTGCATATAATACACATTTAATTCAAACTTGATTCATTCAATTCAGAACATATCATTTATAGAATGCACGTTTCTGTTTTTTTAATATTTTGTCCTATTTGAAAAATATGGCAAGAAAACAAGAATTTGTTCTGGCCAAGAGGGTAATTTGACAAACTTTTACACAAAAATAGATTTTCACCCTACTAGTTTGCTCCAATCGAATCCAAATTAGTTTCATTCGTTTCAGTTCGCCGCATTCGCAATATTAAAAATACTACTAAGCTATAATTACTTATTGTTTAATAATCCAAAACTATTCTTAGGGCTAAAAAATCAGAGCAAGTTAAACTCTATTTTTGGTTTAAAATGTGTTGAAACCAACAAATCTATAAATCACTAAACATATAAACCATCTTTAAACGCATAAAATTGGGCGTTTAA
Organism: Pollenia angustigena; assembly: GCA_930367215.1. NCBI lineage: Eukaryota > Metazoa > Arthropoda > Insecta > Diptera > Polleniidae > Pollenia > Pollenia angustigena. The sequence goes on from OV884056.1 coordinate 76,242,891, forward strand.
ACTACCAATACAGACCATATGAATTTGATAAGATTTATCGTAGTGCTGCCACATGTTATTTTTTTAACCACATATAATACATGGGACACTGATTTACAGTTGTTGAGTTTAAACTATATATAAATTCAAGTTTAGTTCAACTAAACCAGCGTTTAAACCATCAGTGATATTTTAGCCATTATTAGTAGGCTTTGAATTTGTATTTTTATTTTTTAATCGTAGCAACCTTTGCTTTATACATAAAAATACATTTGTATATTCATTTCTTCATTCATTCCCAAGGCGAATTCATCCCAGGTAATCTCGGTACTACAACAAGTACAACTCGTACAAAAACCACAAGCAATTTGTTTTTGTAAAATCATTGTACAATGTCAAAAACGGAAATAAAACAAAACAGAAACAAAGAGAATAAAAGAGAATAAACAAAATTTTGACATTCAACAGTGATTTTAGCTAATATCAGCAGGGCTTTTAAGACCACCTGTAATAAATTCGCCTTGTTCATTCCTTAATAAAACTTTAAATCGTATAGAAGTGATACGGGTTATTATTTACAATATTTCTTACACGCAATTTGGTCTGGCCAGACCAAGACGGTAATCCTAGGGTTAAAGGCTCAGTTAGGCGAACGTTGCTGTACCCGTAATGTACCGCAACGTACTGTAAGTACGTTGGTGCACTTATAGAACGTTTAAAAACGTGTCATATGTTTTTCCATACATAAACAAAAAGCAATAGTATACATAAAACAAAACACACAGTGATGGGAATCAAAAATGTTTAAATGGTGACCGTTGTGCAGAAAAGGTACCACGTGATTTAAATGGTATTAAAACAGTATTTTGGTATGTAAAAAATTTTAATAATTTATTATTTATATTATAGATTTACAATAAATAAACTGATGCCATTTAAAGTCTTTTATATGTTTCACATTTCCATTGTATGTGTATATACATTTGTTTATTTTAAACATCTAAACATATGTATATTTGTATATTTGGCAATATGTTGAATTGTAAGTTGTTTTGTCGCAATTCCATAGATATACTGAAAAAAGTACCAAAAAAAAAAGAGCAAAATTACCCATATTCAATGTAACATACAAGCCGCCCGCCCATCACTGTCTTACAAATGTCACGTAACAACGGCATGAAATTCTATTTTATACAGATTGGTACGTTGCAACTACGGTACATTGCATTTCGGTAAGCTTTTGTATTAGTTTTCATATAACAAAAAGCGAACAGCTGATGGATACAGTACAGATACGGTACAGCAACGTTCGCCTAACTGAGCCTAAGGTTCCATTAGTTTTACCCTATGGTACTAAATACATGAACTTTTTTGTTCTTTTTTTTGTTCACAAATAATTTTTTTCAACAATATTTCCAAAATGAACAACCGCGAATCTATGATGCTTTTTTAATGTTTTGTATGGCCTGAAATAATGATGCATTTTAGTACAAAAGTGTGCAAAACCAATAGACAACAAGCTGATATAAAACCTAATTGTTTAAAATTTACTTTAAAAAAAAAACGTCAAAAAAATTATGTATGTTGTACAAACTTAAAGTTAAAAATCTTTATTTCTAAAAATAAAAAATTTTAATTTGAGAAAAAAAAAATCTTCAAATCTTATTTTGTTCAAAAAGTCTTCAAAAATAAGAGAAAATCTTAATTCTGGCAACGCTGACTGTGTCTGTCACGTTTTTAGGCGAGTACCATCTATCACGTAAGAAAATTACTCGCCGATTTACAGAAAAATTGTGTCTGTAACATTTTTGTGAGAAAACTCACGAATAAAAATGGGGCGAGAAAAAATTTTAACACTAAAAAACAATTAAAAATGCAAAATACAAAGAATAATAATAGTTATATTTTGTTCTTGGCACAGTTTTTCATTGTTTAATTATTTTGCTTTAAACATTTTTATAAAATATACGAATGTTTTCAAAGCTCTTTCAAAAATCATATCTTTTGAACCGAATAAGATAATTGAACAGCTTAAACAGCATATGATAGATAACTCAGTTCGGCCTATGAAATGAGCGTTTGGAAAGGGTGCTACGCTTTGTAGGGGCCTACTTATGGGTTATCAAAGTTAAAATTAGTAGAAAAATCAATTTTATGGTAACTAAAAAAAATTATTTTTACATTTTTAGATTGTTTTTATTTTTTTTTCTTTAGGGTTTTATGTTTAAAATTATTTCCCAACAAATTAAAAAAAAAATAATTTTTTTTTTAAATTAATTTTTTCAATTTTCTGTAAAATATTCATCACAATTCGTAAGAGAAGGTATATCTAAAAAACTATCCAAGGCTTCTGCGGAACCATACTTTTTAATGTGTGCGTTTGTGGGCGAGGGAATGCTTTCCTTTATCCTTTTTAGTCGCAGTGGGCTTGCATCAGCAACAGATTTGGTTATCTGCGACCTAACTCTTTCACCATCCTTTGTATATTTAATAGACAGCGCGTTCCTCCTTTTTGTGAAAATTGAACACTCCTCAATACTTTTTTTTTTTTTGTCCTCTGGTTGATGTGGTGGGTTTATCTACTGCCAATATATCCAGGATGGTGTCTTCATTAAGCCAGTCCTCGTATTTGGAGTTGAAGTTCTGAATGGTTCGATTAGATTTCACCCAATTTGCCTTAATATTTGCATATATCAGATACAAATTATTTTTTATAATTTCGCTTATCTCAATATTTCCGTATAAGCTATCAAGTTCTTCTAAAGCAGCTTCCGTGAAAAACTTTGGTGTGGTTGACTTTCTAACCAGTTCAAATAATTTTAAATTGTTCAACGCCATGTTTTCAGTACTTAAATTGTTTAATGGTTTCAGTAATTGTTGCGCCAACTTTCAGTCGTAGACTAATCCAGGCATTATGCTTATTTTGCAATATATAGGCTTATGCTACCATGCCTAAAAATTTACCTGTTCCCTGCATACATATGGATTTAGGCTGAATAATGCAATTTTGATATTATGCACGTGTCCAAATAAGATTTGTGCCTACCTGTAGGGTCCATAAGTCAATATTGTTCTTGACCATTTGTACGCCAAAGTATTGTTTAAGTGAGTTACGTACCTGCTAATTTCAATGAGTAGTTTTTTTCAAACTATTTGATCAAACTACTGTCAGTTAAAACATATAAGGGATGGACGCCATACAATTTCTGCAACCATGTCTTTTTAACCTTTTTTACCTCTAGAAACCAAACGGGCACGTACGGGCAGATAAAACCTTTTGAATTATGTAAAGAAATAATCAAAGAACAGGTTTTGCAAATATGGCAAATATAGAAAAAAATATATAGATTTTTTTTATTTTCCGTCAAAGTTGAAAAATAGTGAAAAAACGGATAGTTTTAAAATAGTGATTAACCAGGAGAAACACAAAGCAAACAGTCAATTTTTTTTTTATCATTATACATTTAATAAATACATCAATCAATACAAACAAAAAATAAGGCGATTCGTTACATATTTTTCGTGATATCACACCTGAAATCGCAACAAATTGACTAAAAATTGTGTGTTTTTTGAAAACCGAAAGTCGGTCAACTTTGAACGGTTATATCTTCTAAACTAAAAATGTGATATTATTAAGAGTGGCATATTTGAAATCGTTCCTATATCATGGGTTTATTCAAAACTTCGTCGGCGCTCATGAAAATTTTGATTTTTGCAACCTCGTTTGCTCTACGGGCGCCACTGTGCGACGGTTGTTTTTTCGCCAACGTTGTTAAAAATATTTAAATTTTAGTAAATTTTGGTCGCCGTTGACGATGTGTGTGACTGGCGTTCTTAACGTTTGCAATGTCACATTGGCTTTGAGTGGAATATTATGACATTTATTACGTAACGACGTAATCTCTTTTGATAGTTTTCGACATGAGTTACAGACACAGTTTTTTCTCACTTTTCGAGAAACAATAGAATATTTTGTTTCACATCTTTTCGATGCGAGAAGTTTTCACTAAAGTTACAGAATATTGGTACTGCTTTCTTTTCTACCCCGCTCGCTGTAGACATGATATAAAAATAGGGAAAAACATCTACATGAAAATTGGGTGTATCATTTCGTACTAAAAAATGTATAAATATCCTTTTTAATTTCTGAAACACTTTATCGCTCCTTAAGAATATTTTGACACAAATTTTTCAAAATTTCTAATGCTGGCTAAAGGGGATTTACAAAATAACACCTTCATGTTTTTATTAAATACTAAACAGAATTTCTGATTATAAACTTATGCCCCTATTGCGGTTCTCCACTTTTGTAACAGTTTGGTTGTCTTTGATAAATTCACATTGCCATTCTCAACTAAACTGGCAGTTGGCTATTCAGTTGTGTATCTGTTTGTTTCGTGGTATTGCCGTTTTCAACTTTGTAAAAGTTTGGTCGACAAAAATGTTAAATACACACGACTGCTAAAAAGTAGTTGTTAGTTGTGTTATTGGCAGTTAAAGTTTATTTTATTTAATTTCGGTGAAAATCGAAAACAAAATGTAGAAATCGTATGTATAAATTTTTGTAATAACTATTTCGGTTTTTTTAAAAACTTTTATTAGTTTGAAAATAAAAACGAAAGCTCAATTTGAGCGTCTCGTCAAGAGAAACTTAGAAATTGTTCGCGGAAAACACCAGTTTGGTATGATGAAAAATTCGTGTAAGCAGTTATGGGAAGAGTTTATAGTGGAGTTAAATAGTTTGGGACCACGACAAAAACTTCTTTTAAACACATATAATCTGCTTAATCTAATTATAATATTCTTGGCACAGGTTTGGATACACTACAAGGCAAGTATAAAGAAAAAACTTGCCAAAAATAAAAGAAACACTCAAGCGACGGGGGAGGGCTATCACAAGAAGTTTTATTAAATAGCCTTAAGGATACTGTTTCGCAGCTCTTGTATTGCAAGTCCGGCCAAGTATTTGGTGTTGAAAATATTCCACCATCAAGTGACAATTTTACTGAGTCTGTTTAACCAATAATACAGCCAGAAGATTCGCCAACAGCTACCCCAACCGGAAGAGGAACCCATCCGGCACAAGAAAGTTTCGTTACTTATTAAAAATTCTTACTTGGCACTGGAAAGTTCAAGAGGGTTGGACTTATCACGAATTTGTCTTCTTGTATGTAGAGCATTCATACAAGAGTTTTCTTTTTCATCAACATACATAAATTGACACTAATATCAATTATAAATAAAGGGTGGTTAAATTTCAAGGGCCGATGTTGATTTTGAATAAAACACAAACTGTTTAGGAAATTATTGTAATTTTACTTTATTATGATATATTGGTATTACGCAATTATGTATGGAACAAAATATCGGGCAAATGGGCGCCGCAACCACGGCGGCACACCTCCATCCGATGGTCCAAATTTTCGATGACCCTGAGGCATAATGGAGGTTCTATGCCGTTAATGTGCCGAATTATCTCATCCTCTAGCTCTTGAATTGTTGCTGGCTTATCCACGTACACCTTTTCTTTCAAATAACCCCAAAGAAAAAAGTCCAACGGTGTCAAATCACATGATCTTGGCGGCCAATTGACATCGCCATTACGTGCGATAACACGGCCATTGAATTTGTTGCGCAAAAGAGCCATTGTTTCTTTAGCTGTGTGGCAAGTGGCACCGTCCTGCTGAAACCACATATCGTCCACATCCATATCTTCCAATTCGGGCCATAAAAAGTTCGTTATCATCTCACGATAGCGAACACCATTCACAGTAACTGCCTGACCGGCCTCATTTTGGAAAAAATACGGCCCGATGATGCCGCCAGCCCATAAACCGCACCAAACAGTCACTCTTTGTGGGTGCATTGGTTTTTCGAGAATCACTCTTGGATTCCCATTCGCCCAAATGCGGCAATTCTGCTTATTGACGAATACACTGAGGGGAAAATGTGCCTCACACTGAATCACGAAGTGCACGATATGCATTTTGATTTGAACGCCCAGTTTCATAATAAGTTTGGATAACTTTAACACGTTGTTAGATTGTGTATCTCTCCATGGTTCAAATTGAGTAAGTCTGAAATAGAGAAATGTCAAATAAAATTCGGAAAAAAACTTGGCGTTTAGGTGTGGTTCACATTCAACATCGGCCCTTACAATTTAACCACCCTTTACTTTTTATTCAGCACAACAATTAGAAATACTTTTACAGGGGTGTGCTGGAAATCGCAAACGCAAAACGCAAGAATTTTAAAAGTCGTTTTTTAGTAAGATATCTGTCATAAAATAATTTTATGACAAATATTATACAAACATTTATCTATTAAACAGAATTATATAAAAAAATTTATAAAAATTTGATTAAAAGCCTCCAAATTCTTGCGTTTTGCGTTTGCGATTTCCAGCACACCCCCCTTAGTTTAAAAAATTATTTAATTTTATAAAATTTTCACTTGTCAAACGTTATATTTAAAGTTGGCAAATCGATATTTTAAGTTGGCAATTTTAAAGCAAACTCAACTAAAAACAGTTGAGTATCACAATACCTAAAATGAGTTTGGTTGTGCATAAGTTGGGTTGACTCAAATACGACCAAACTGAGTTGAGTGGAGAACCGCAATAGGGGCATTAATTTTATTTTTTAGTACATATTTACCATTTTGTAAATCTGTCGCTGACATTTTTATGTTTTATGTTTTCTTTAATCTGTATCTTTTCTTTGTACTTAATTTGTTGTATTTTTGGCTTATTTCTATTTACGTATGATGTTTATTTTATTTAATTGCTGTGTTTTTTTGTAAATAAGAAAAACCTTTTTTTAGAATTTTTATCTTTCAAAGGTGTCGCTCTTTTGTAGTCGTTGACATTGCCGTCAGTCTATTTAATTAAATGATTTAACCATTTTTATCTCTAAACGTTTATAAATCATTCCTTTCCTACTTTTTTGCTCACACATTTATTTACATAGCTTCTGTATTATATTTTTGGGATGAGGGAATCGTGTGGAGAAATGTGATTAAAGGCGTCAGAATTGTTGCCTGAACTGTCATAAATGTCTGGATTTTGGTTACGATTTTTAAAAACTAGAGTGCATATTAAGTTATATGTTAAATACACACGTATTTTGAAAATAACTTTATTATCTGTAAATTAATATTTCAAGTAGTTGGGCTTTAAGTTGAAAAGGAAAATCAGGGGCAGAATTTATGCAAATACATAGATTTTCTTGAATGTTTAAAGCTATGTAATTATTTAAACAGATTTTACTTTTTGTCGAGAAAAGATCGAAATTTGTTTGTAAAAAAAGCAAAGGCAGTTGTTAAAAACTAATTTTCACAGTTTTTACTTCGTTTATTTTGTCCGCTTTCTTGTCCAAGCCCTTTACCCGGAGGTATTTTAAAGTAATGGATCGATTTGGCCCATTTTTTTTACAAACGGTTTAACAGTTTCGAACATTAACTTTCGCATAGAAAATTTCTAGGAATATGTTCCACATAAAATTTAATACGAAGGTTTACGTTCGTTATCATTGAACAGGATATTAGTATTCCTTATAAACCCTAGCATTTACACTTGCCACTGCCAGTTCGAAAAACTCAATACACTCACACTTTTTTACTAATACACTCACATTTTTCGCAATGGAAGGGGTACGGAGGCCTTCTAGAAGGCCTCTGTACCCCTTCTTTTGGATAAACAAGGCCTTCTCGCTCCATTCCATACTCATATCTTTTTTACACGCGTTGTCATTGCGGAGAAGGCATTACGCTTTCCTTCCTTTAGCCAGGGCTTCTTAAAGGCATTCAAATAAATGGCTCTTAGAAGGCTTTCCAGAGAATGAATGTTAAAAGGTTATCTTGAAGGGTTTTTAAGAAAGGTATGTTAAAAGGCCTTTCAATTAATGGCTCTTAAAAGGCCTTTCAGACCATCCTTCTACAAATGCCTTTGATTAAAGGTCATATTGAAGGGCTATCAGTCTTAAACATTAAGGAATATTTCCTTACAAATGAAATAAGAAGACTGAAAAGGTTTCATGTACATATTAGATCTCCAATATAGAAAATGAAACAACACTTAACTTTTTATATACATAAGTATGTATGCCTATTTTACAAACGTATGTTTATATATATTATTAAACTTATTGTAGTTTAATAAAACATGAGATACCTATTTTTTATTGAAATAATTCAATTTGCTAAATATTGTAAAAAAGATTGCAAATAAAAGTTTATAGTAAAATAAAACTTTTAAGCACAAGTAGGTACCTATCTTCCTTAATGAACAAAACTCAACTAAAATGATTTACATTATTGTTTTTATTTTGTATTTTAATATGTCCTGGTTCACATTATGAAAGTTTTCTTTCAGAAAGTCAGAGTTTATTGGTGAGAGGGGAGAGAAGAATAACATGTGGTTCATGCTTTCACGTACTTGGAAATTCTCTTATGTTTTTTAATTCGTAATTATCAACCTGAAGTTGGCTGTGCTTTTTACGCGTTTTTTTACTTTTCTTTTAAGATTGCGGCAGAAAAACTTGTGTACAAAAATTTTTTAATTTAATTTATTAAAAAGTGAAGTAAAGAAAAAGAGTTAATTAATATTTTGCTAGAACAAAATAAATTTAAAAAAATATACCAACACCAATTTACAAGTAGTAAAATTAATTTAAAAAACCAACAAATTTAACAATAAAAATGGTATTTAAATGGAAGCGGGAAAGTGTGGAAAAATTAATTATTTGTTTGCAACAACATCCATGTCTATTTAACATAAAATCTTCAGATTATTTAGATAGAATAAAGAAGGCACAGGCATGGAATAATATTGCGGAGGAGTTGGTTGTAAACGACAGCAGTTTAAATGTGCAGGAAGTCAAACGAAAGTGGAGAAATTTGCGAGTACAGTTTATGCAGGAGTAGCGCCTGACAAATAATACAAAAAAAAGTGGTGCAGGGGTGTCAGATATTTACATTCCAAAACTTTGGTGTTATGAACAATTGTGCTTCCTCAAAATGCATACAGAAGTACGGACAAGCAAAGACAACATCGAGGTATGCTTAGAGTGACAAAAAAAAAATAATGGTAATATTAGTTGGTTGACCTTGCTTAAATTTGTTTTTTAGACAACAAGTCCAGAAAACCCCATATCCGACACTGGTGGAGAAGAAAATTTTAGCCAAGAGCACCATTTAAGCGAACAGCCTCTTAAGAAAAAACCAAAGGTACATTTTTATACATGGGTATAGTAGAAAAATATTAATAATAACATTTTAAGTAAAAAATGATGACGACATTGTTTCAAATAAAAAATTCTAGCATTAATAATAATAGCACTGACCTATAATTTGACATTTATTAGCGTAACTCAAAAACGGTTCAGTTGATTGAATAATCTTAAAAAACCCGAAATTCCGCAATAAAATTACTTTTAAGAAAGTCTAAACTTTTTTCTAATCTGCGCAGTCATTTTAGAAACATAATTTAAAAAACAAAAATTTCAAAAAGTTAGTTTGCATTTTTTTCCTTGCCAAAAAAAATTATGTTTCTTAAACGACTGCGCATATTCGAAAAAACTTTAACCTTGCTTAAAGGTAGTTTTATTGCTGAATTTCGGTTTTTTTAAGATTATTCAATCAACTAACCCGTTTTTGAGAATATATGTTTTGCAACCTCCTCTATTTTTGAAATCACGTTATATCTCGAAAACAAGAGCTAACCTAAAAAAAACGGTTAGCACCACTGGATTCAGCGTTCCCGAATTAAGTTTAACTAGCACATTGTAATTAATTTACAAATATATTTATTTTTTATTACTTTTAGAATACAATTAAATGTTTCCGCGAGGACCTAAACAGTTTTAAAAATATTTTATCCGGGAAAAAAGAAAAAAAATTGCCTGGCTAGCAAATCTAGTTGCAACCCAAATGGAAGAAATTCGACCAGAAGACCAAGCTGATGCTGCACGGGAAGTCCAGCGTCTTATGCGAAGACTTACAAGTAAGTCTTTGCAAAATAGCACGTTTACTTCTTCGTCTATCGAAGAATTGTTTGATGAAGAGTTTAGTACTTCAGAATAGGTAACATATTTCAAGCTTATTTAAATAACTCAAAATTTGTAACTAAACATTTTAATTTTTTTTTTTCAGAAAAATCTAAATATTTAAGTTCTGTACAAAAAGGCATTGTGGTTGTGAATTCCTAATTGACCAATTTTGGCATTGTGTAATGAATTTTTTTATTTACTTGAAAAACTTAGAATTTAAGAAAAAACTGCTTTTTATAATAATCTAAATATTTAAGCTATGTACAAAATCATAGGATTGTGGTTGTGAATTCCTACAGACTCATTTAATATTGTTTACAAAACGATTTTTTTTAAAAAAATTTTTCTTTAAAAACGTTTATTAAATTTAATAATCGCTTATAAATACGGGTGTAATAATTTAAGAAAAAATACTGCTTTTTATAAAAGGCAGAAAATATCCGTAGTTTTAAATTGAAAGTACAAAATAATTATTTTTAAATGAATTGTTTTATGAATTCGTTTTTATTTTTTTTTTTTATAACGTTCTTATACTTATTATACATATAGTAGCATGACTTGAGAAGGGTTTTCCCTATTTGATAAAAAAAAATCCGAAATTTGACAATAAAATTATATTTAAGACATGCAAACATTATTTTTAAATGTGCACAGAAGTTTCAGAGATATTGTAAAAGATTGACAAAAAAAATTTAACATTTTTGTTTTTGATAAACATTAAAAAATAAAAATGCAAATACGATAGGAAAACCCTTTTAAAATTATGCTAATATTTGTGGTTAAAGTTTCTTTTTTTAAATAATACTGTATCGCGAAAACTAGAACTGCAGAAAAAATAGATTGCAGATTCGCGTTCCAAATAACTAAAGAAACAACTTGCTTCCTAATAAACGACAAATTTTACTGAAATTTATAAACCTTTGTTATATGAACACTTGTTTTGACTTTTGTATGTGTACAAATGAAACTGTTGATATAAATTACTTAAAACTGACCTTCACCACAGTGTTTTTTTAAAGATTGTGTTAAAAAATTACTTTTTTATAAGTTTATAAGAAAGGAGAAAAAAAAAAAAATTAAGATGAAGAAAGATCAAAAAATAAACTTCAGAATTGTATTGTCAAGAAATTGTTTTTTATCATTTTGCAGAAAGCCAGGAATATTACAAACTACTCCGCCAAATTCCGTGAAGATCGGTCGATAATATACCATAGGCCATACTTTAATACGTCTAATAATATTTCCGAAACAAATCATGATATTTAATTTAAATAAGGCAACGAATTATAATTCTGTGAGGCCAGGTTTTATTAACACTGGCTTATATTTTATAGATACCATACATAGCCCAATCCTATAATGTTCGAACTCATGGTGGAGGGTATTAAAGATTTGGCAGAGCCAAATATATCACTCTTGTTATTGTAGAGATTAAACTAAAAATCGGCGTTTAAAAAATTGCAGTCAAAGTAGAAAACCTGCCATTTCTTCCACTTCTTTATTTGTCATTGGCCAAAAAACTATTGAACAGTCGCTGTCAAACCAACTCAAAAATCGAAAAGTTGTACATAAATTTTCGTTTTTTGTTCAACAATTTTTAGTTTTGCCTGCAGTTTTTTAAACCCTGCTAAAAATATCGCTCCTTTATTGCAACATAGTCATATCTCAAAAAAAATCAAACTTGGCAAAATGCGATTAAAGTTTTCAAAACTTCCCTTTTTATACAGATTCAATAAAATATATTTTGCTATAACTGCGCTTCAGTTTGAGATAAAACGCTGATTTTTGTTTTGCATATAGAGAAGGTATGAAGGAGCAGTTTTGCTTAAGTAACTTAAAATTTTCGATTTTCTGATATATGACTATGTTGCAATAAAGGAGCGATATGTAAGATTGGTCTTGAAGGCTTTGTATTACTTTAAAAAAAAGGTTTCTAGAAAATGTGTATTTTCTAGAAAGCATTACCGATCGGTAGATGCGTCATACATTGGTGTTGTGTAAGGACTCCGATTTCATCCGTTCAATATTGTTGAAATCACAAACGGAATGACAAACTTATATATACAAACCCTCTTACCTTCGGTATAAAAAATAACGATCAAATGAAATTTATTTAGTTGTTTTGTATTTTTTGAAAAAGAAAACAATTACATACTTAAATTTAATTAACATATGAACATAAAGTAAGGGAATCACTAAAAACAATTATTTTGAGTTATAGCCAATCCACTTTACCTTCTTTGTTGAAGTATTCGGTAAACTTTTGCCTTATGGATTCTGCCTCGCCTTTTCGAGGATTGTACACGCTTGGAAAATTGGAAACATTTCACTTGGAAATTTTTGGTTGTTGTTTTGCGTGTACGTTTCATCGTTTTGCAATAAAAAATTGTGTAAAGTGACACAAGCAAAAGTAATTATTTCTACTTTTTCCACTTTTAAATTTATTGGCATCAAAAAAACTCTAAATCTGTTGGCTAACATACCAAAGGCATGTTCTACCACATGCCTGGCTCTGGAGATTCGTGCGTTAAAAACTTTGCTATGACCTCCCATTCAAAAGAATTGCTAGGAAACTTTAAAAAAATTAAATATTTAATAAATATACATTCTTATACATACATAATACAATAAATTGTATAATTTTAATTGTATGAATTTAAGTTCATAGTACCTTCAAGTACGTTCCTTTGAGTCGTTTCCAAATGGCTTCACAGACTTGTGGAACTATGCCTGAAATAGCTGATCTTGACACTCTAGTTTGGTAGTCAATGCTGCGAAACGACTCCCCTATTGTATGCATTATTTTAAGACTGATGGTAATGAAGTCAACTTTAAGTACTCATTTAAATTTACCTGTAGCTAGGAATCTCAAAGTAAAAGCTAACTTTTCTGCAGGACGAATAGCTTCCCTCATTGTGGTGTCGCATTTGCGAATATCTTCTTCCACAAGGTTCAATAAGAATTTAAATTGAGACTTTGACATTCTTAAGTAATTCCTGTACGACGATTCATCACTCAACAAAAGTTCTGTTGATAAAAAACAAAATGATCCCCGCTCGGCTCTTGCTAGTCTCCATGGTTTTACCCACTGCTTCTTTTCTCCATTTGTAGGCAAGTAAGTGGCTCTGTTGCATAAGTCTATTAAACCTGAAACCACCTTAAATTATTTAGCATTTTTAACATCTGGAAATTTATACATTTGTATATATTCTTCTTTCCTAAATGAAGCATAGGGAAATTCTGGAAATACTGATTACCTATTAATATTTCTTCATTATCATCCTCATCAATTGTTTCTCCAATTAATTCGAGCAATTCATTTATTAAAAAATGTTTATCCTTTTGTTCCATATTTTATTAAAAAAAAAATTAATAACGCGCCTAATTTTTGTTACGATATGTCAAAAACAGAAAAATTATGTTAAAGTAAACATGTAAAAAATACAATTTCAATAATAAAATTGCAATGTTAAGCCACGAATGAAAGTTAAAAAGAGAACTAAAGTCAGTTTCTGAAAGAAAACTTTCATAATGAGAACCGGGACTATGCACCTACTTTGTTACTTTCAAGGTGAATTGACTAGAAGGTGAGGTCAACTCTACAACTACAATGCTTCTGTGGTCGGGTTGTCAAAAATATTGCTAGTAAAAAAAACAGGTTTGTTTACATAAAAAACTAGTTTGTATACAAACTTTGACAACTCGACCACCGAAAAAAAACACCACATGTAGACTTGACCCCACCTTCTAGTCAATTCGCCTTGGTTACTTTGTTTTTATAACGGGATCGGAATTCTTTCGCTTTGGCGAAAAAAACAAAACAAAAAATTTTACTCTTTCTCTTTTCAACTTCAACTAAAATGATTTACAACATACATACATATGTTACTTTGTTTTTGTAAAGGGATCTGAATTATTTTGCTTTTACTTGTGCAAAAAAATAAAACAGAAAATGTTACTCCTTCTTTTCTCGCTTCTTATAGAAGCGAGTGTGGGCCTCCTTTGCAGTTACGTAAGAATAGTAATTAAATCAAAAATTTTTTTAAGCAGGCCTTTAAAAAGGCCTGAAGTAAGAATCTTCTGAGTTTTCCCGCTGGGCAGTGGCAGCAAAAATTGCATGCGAGTGGAAATTTGGCACTTGCATGCCACTAAATGTCAAAACGATAAGCAATGTTACCCTGTTAAAAATTTTATTCACATTTACTGGATTGTTGTCAAATTGTTATTGAAGTTTTAACTTAACAAAGAATTATTATGATTAATTTTTTAAAAACGCGCATAAATAAAAGCAAGTTTGTTAATAATAGAGCATAAATATCGTTAAAATAATGTAAATATAAATAAATGAAAAAATTTTCCCAAAAATTTGCAATGATGATTAACTCGGTAACTCTTTTTTGTTTTCTGGTACTTTTTTTTTAATTTGAGAAGTAAACAAAATTGCTCAAGTTGACGCTTCTACGACATTTTGAAAATAAACTCGCAGTGGCATATGTAATCACAAAAGTTAATGGCATGAGATTCGACTATTTCGAACAAATTTTCTTTGATAATATGTTTACAACAGTGGCATGCCATTACTTGCATGTGTAAAGGCAGGGTAAGCAAACATTTAAAACTAGTTTTGTTTTCCCAACTTATCTTATTGGACCGCATTCGCTCCAAAGGCCGTTTTCTCGGCGTAACATTTGTAGGAGGGACAGGTAAAGAAAGAAGCGATTTGGTCTATTTTCTGTACCAAACATTTTTGATATAAACAGTAGTTACGCCAAATATTAATGTTCTAACTTATGCTTTGTGATCGCTATCATGTAAAAAGTCTTATTTCGGAAAGAAATGTATATGGGTGCTAGGTGAATTAATAGGCCGAGTCGGTCTCAAAAAATTTTTATTAAAGTGAATATTTCGGTGAAACTTTGTTGATTCTTATCTTGTGTGACTGCTGTTGTGTGCAGAGCAGTGTGACCACAACTAAAAAAATTTGGATGCTAAATGGGGATTAAAACAATTTTAAAAATGCTAAAAATAAAATTTGAAAATGATTAAAAAATTCTAAATTTTCTTAAATAATTGTATCACATTAATCAATGAATTATACATTAATTAACCTGAAAATATTATATTTCGTTAAAATAAAATGAAGTTTATATAAAAATAAATTATATACATACATAGATTTATTTAATAAAAACAATTCGGTTGTTTGGCAAAAGTTAGCGATTTTTTAACCAAAAAAAAACAAAAGTCCATCTACAAAATATTACATGATAAACGCTTAAAGCCCTAACCTACAGTTTGCAAAATATTCAACATTGTCAACTGTCAAAAAAACTGTTAAGGCGCAACCATAATGTGCTTAAGTTGGCTTAAGCAAATGTGCGAATACATGTAAATCATATGAGGCCAACCATATTGAACTTAAAGAAAATTTTTGTTAAGTTTTATGAAACTGTCATTTGCTTAAGCAAAGTGCGAAACTGATCGCACATTCCGTACGGAATCAAATGTTTTTTGATTTTGTTCTTTTAAAAACATTTGAGTATTAGGCGATCAATAAATTTATCATTTTAAATATTTTTTTGTAAAATTTCAAAAATGTTAGAAAGGGTTTTTTGCGTTTATGGTAACGATATACATACATATCTGTGTCAATAAATTATAATGGCTTAAGTCGAAATTTCGAGTTTTGAGATATTAAGGGTTTTGTCTAAAATGAATTGTGTGTTGTATTGTGAAAGTTAAAATATAAATGAGTATAGTTTTATTAATAATGACATTTTATACTTGAAACTTAGCAGCGTCATAGATCTTGAAGAAGATAATAGGAATATGTAATAAAATTAAAAAGCACTTAAGTCAACTTAAGCCATTATTATTTATTGCCACAGATATATATTATTAAATACAAAATATAAGTAAAAACAAAAATTTTCATTGACAACATAAAAGGCTATTCCACAGCATTTTCAGTAAAATTTAATTACACATTAAACACACTATTATATGAATAATTTTCCTTAATTTCCAAAGTGTTGGTCAAAATACCATTAGAATATGACCTGTTTTCATCATATTCTAAACACCTATCCAGAATTCAACAGTTAAACTTTGATTCATCAATTCGAATGCATTCAGCTTTTGCCATTGCTGTTCCAAAACCGTTATTTCTTCTGTAGTAAAATCTACCATTTCTTATTTAATTCCTTTCAATAATTTTTCAAGCTCAAGGTCCGTTTTATATAAAAATTATTTATTTAAAATTTATCCAATATTTCGCTATCTCAATGGATAGCTTCTTCAGGGATTTTTGGTTTTTTATATTTCAAACAATTTTTAACAAACAAAATTAAATGAAACAACAAAATTGACAATTATGAAAATTAATAAAAAATTATACACAGGAAACAAAAATTATTGTATTACATTTTTATAAACTTATTTTATTTCCTATCTTATTCTTATAAATTAAATGTCTGTAATTTTGAGCTACATTGTCCGTATCCGTCTTAAAATTAATTCTTTGTTCCATTGGTATGTTTATAATTTGCAACATTTCTAACATGTAGTGTCGTTTGTAGTTTGTTTCTGTATTTAAAACTGTTGTATTTTCAAAATCTGGTGTATGATTGAAATTGGCACAATGCGATGACAATGTAGTTTTTTGAGAAGATACATGTTTGTATTTTTGATCAGATCTATGTCCTGCTAATCTAGTTCGTAATTTGTTTTTTGTGGTACCTATATATACTTTACCACATACTTCATTATCCTTACCCTTACAAGGTATCTTGTAAATAATATTAGATTTATCTAATTTTTCTGTCTTATCTTTCATTTTACTGAATTATCTATCCAATGTATTAAATGTTTTATGAGCCATCCTATAATTATTCATATCATAAATATTAGAATTTTGCAATCGTTCTGAAAACATTGGTACATAAGTTAAAGACTTATAAATTTTATGTTCAGTTACCGTATTCACACTCCCTTCCCTATGTCCTTTGTACTGTCCAATCAAATTACAAATCAATTCCCTTGGGAAATTATTATCCCCTAAAATATTTTTAATTCTCATCTTATTATTCCTATGAAAAATTATATCACTAATATTTAGAACCTTATCTATAAAATTTTTGGCAGTATTTATAATAATCCTTCTCGGATGTTTCGAATAATAATTAATAATTCTTCCTGAAGAAATTGGCTTTTGGTACCAATCAACTAATAAGCTATTCTCCTTTCTTATAACTAATGCGTCTAAATATGGAAGTTTATTATTACATTCCCTTTCAATTGTAAATTTAATATTCTGGTGAAAGGAGTTAAATATGTTTAACATATTTTCTATTTCACATTCTGAAATAATACAAAATAAATCATCTACATATTTTGTAATAATTTTTGGTTTAATAGATAATCTTCTAATACATGTATCAAGTAGCTCCTCCATAACTATATCCGCTACAACTGGAGAAGCTGGAGAACCCATAGGCAATCCTTTTTGTTGAGAATAAATTTTGTTATTATATTGAAAATATCTACTATCAACTATGCAAAATTTGAGAATTCTTAAAAATAATTCCCTTTCAATAGTAGTATGTTCCCTAATTATATTCCATTTTTCTTCTATAATACCTAAGGCTACATCAATAGGTATACTAGGGAACAATGATATTACATCTAACGAAATTATCTTCTCCTCATTTTGTATCTTGATATTTTTAATCCTATTTTTAAATTGTAATGAGTTCTTTACATTATATACTGAATTTTCTGTTATCTTTCTAAGAATTCCCGTTATATATCTGCTTAGTTCATGAGATGGAGCATTGATGCTCGAACAAATTGGTCTTAATGGAAATGTTTCCTTGTGCACTTTCGGAACTCCATACAATTTGGGTGCTGTAGCAGTTGTTGTTTTAAGTTTTTTGTTTTCAAAAGGTGTTATTATCTCCAATTTAAACAATTTCTCCACTATATCATTATTTATCTGTTGTAGTTTATTCGTTGCGTCTTTTGTCAATATTCTATATGCGGAGTCATCACTAAGAATATCAATATCATTCATTCTCGAACTATAGTCATGTCTATTCATCGCAACTGTAATATTACCCTTATCTGCACTCAGAACTAAAATGTCCTGGTTAATTTTTAAAAATTTTCTGTTTTCTTTACATTGTTAAGAATAAACTTATCTCTATGAGACAATTTAATTCTACTCATATGACCGTCAATTATAGTAGTTAGTCTAGTCCATGCTATTTCCTGTTCCTCTTTTCCCCTAATAGTCTGAACAAAATCTTCTCCATCTGCTAGTCCATGCTATTTCCTGTTCCTCTTTTCCCCTAATAGTCTGAACAAAATCTTCTCCATCTCCATCAAGATTCCGTTGTGTATCTATTGGAATGTCAATATCTGATTTGTGTATAAACCACTTTTTGTTAAATTTAATACCTAATTATTTTTTCTGTAATTCAACCAAAATAAATAATTTTTATATAAAACGGACCTTGAGCTTGAAAAATTATTGAAAGTTAATAATATTAAGAAGGTCGAAGAAATTAAGCTAAATAATTTCTTATTTAATTTAATTTAATTTAATTTAATTTAATTTGGTGTTTACAGGGTTGCTATTATTATACATTTGTATAAACGTATAAATGACAAAATACAATTATAGAGATTGACAGAAGTGATAAGTTATATTGTGAAATAGCAATATATAAAATTTTTAAGATTTAAAAATGCTAAATAATGCTAAAAAATGCTATTTGAAAAATTCGCTGCTAAATCAAAATAAATAATGCTAAATTTAGCAGTGAAAATTCTAAAAGGGTCACAATGGTGCAGAGCCTTCTTTGTCTGTTTAAATACACTTCTTGCTTAGTTAGATTTTATTGCACTAGCTAGTATCGCGGCTATTGTGTGAAAGTTCTATATCGGGAGAAAATTTGTACGAGGTTTTGGTGAAGTAATTTTGCTTGGGCGCTAGGTGAAATAATGGATCGATTGAGCTTATTTTAGGCACTAAAAACTTCTTGCATAAAGTAAATATTTCGAAAAATATATTTTGCATTACCTTTTCACGTGTGGCTACTATCGTGCTTAAGTCTTATTCCGGGGAAAGATCTCCATTAGTCCCAAATTTAATGTCAAACGAATATGTCTTCTAAAAACTTTTTGTTTACCGAATCATGCATTTAGCAGACAGACGGATGGAAAGATGGACATCGCTCAGTCGTCTTAGAATTTCATGTTCAACACTTTCTCACGTTCTCGATAATTATTTCGATGTCTTACAAATGGAATAAATAAATAATTTATATTGAAAAATTCGCAAAAAATAAACAGCAAAATCTTGCATTCGTTCAATTTAATAAATTGTTTGAAAACAATTATAATTATTTTAATGTGTTTATTGAATCAATCATTTTTTTAATTAAACAAAAACCTAAAATATATAAATTTTTTGTACATACAAAATTTACGTCATTGCCAACCAAAGGATAGCTAAAGTAAAAAATATAACATGAAGATAAAAGATATTCTGATAGTGTATGAAGTCATTGTGAAATATTGAGGGAATAAGACTATTGTAAAAAGCTTTATAAAATTAAATTTGACTCATGAAGTACTAGGGATGCCAAACGGGAAATCCCGAATCCCGGGATATTTCGGGATTGACAAATCCCGGAATTTATTTTTATTTATCCCGGGATTTTTCGGGAGTTTTAATATATCAACTTTTGTGTACAAAAATGTTCGTTTTTATTGAATTTTTATCTATATATATAAAAATAAGTTGCATTGTGTTAGTAATTGATGTTCTCTGTAATGCGATTTTGTTTCTGCCAAAGTTCACGTGGAAGGTGACGTCAATACCAAGGTTTTTATGTATCAACGGTCTTCAAATGTGTATTGGTTCATGAGTTATAGCCATTTAGTTAAACACTCTATTCATTCCGAAGCATGTATATTTTCGTGCATGAAAATTTTGCAAATTTAAGTTAATATTTGAGAAACTGAAATTCAATTCGTTTCTAAATTCATTACAATTCCATTTTAGTAACACCAATATTTTAATTTAACTACTTAGCTATCCCAGATCCCATCTTCGGGGATCAATAAAAAAGAATAACATTGAAAACACATCACTAAAAACTTAAATATTTAAATACAATGTGTAAATAGCTTTCTGATTTATTAAGCTAACCCATATTTCAAACATTAAATCAAACATTCCAATCATTAGGAATTTGTGGAGTGAATTTAGAATATCCAGTTTTCTCACATGGACAGTTGTATGCAGTCTGTTCGCGCGTTTACAAACCTTCGGTTTTGTATATTTACACCGAAAATGGAAAAACAAGAAATGTTGTGTACCACAGAGCATTACAATAAAAACAATTTAGCACTAATTTAAATGAACTCGATTTGATTTCTTATTTTCTTTTTTGCACTACGAAGTACAAAAAAAAATTATTAAAAATTATATTTCAGTTGTATTTTTTATTTTTATAATTTTTATTTTTCTTTTTTAAAAATATATGTTATATATATAATAAATTTTAAAAATTCATTAATAAATAAAAAGTTTTGTTTATTTAAAAAAAAAATCCCGAAAAATCCCGAAATCCCTGGATTTTCTAAAATCAATCCCGATTGGCATCCCTATTAGGAATGGGCAAAAAATATCGATATATCAAAATATCGATATTTTAAAAAAATAATCGATATATATTGCCGATATTTAAAATACCGATATATCGATGTATCGATATTGAAATACGACTATAGAATTCGATATTTTTTAAAGTCAGTTTTAATTAAAACCTCAAAATTTTAGCCGTTTTTCAAACAATATGTATTTAAAAATTGGCATCACTGCAAGCATTATATGTTTTTTTAAAACTAATACGAAGAAATATAACTCCCCGTGTACAACTGACATGATTTGCTGTTATAACATGGTTATAAAAGCGTTGTTAATACATTTGCATTAACAGCCGTGTTATAACATGAGAAAACCTCTTACATGATGAGTCTATACTAAACACTAACATCATATTAGTGTTAATATTAAGCATTTCATGTCAGTTGTAGACTGCATGTATTAGAAGAAGAATTAAGAAAGAAGCGGGTTTTTCACCTTGCAGATTTCTAATTAAAACAGTAAAGTCAAACGAACTTGAAAAGATTTATTTTATGTGGTTTTGGAACAATATATGTGACTATATATATTTGGAATAATAATAAGATTTGTGCATATATATATATTAAATTTTTTAATTTTTTAATTTGGTAATACGTTCGATATATCGATACATCGATATTTTTGAAATAATAAATATCGATACTCTTAAAAAATATCGATTCGATATATATCGATATATTTTTTCAATTTGCCCATCCCTAATCCCTATGAAGTACATTCGAAAAAATTGTTAATATAATTAAAATAATTTATGAAAATGAAATAATTTCCACATTCTATTTGCTTAATTAATATATTTTTAATTTAAATTTCACTTATACATTTTAATTCATTGGGTGTGTGTGAAACGGTAGCAAAGTACTCATGGAAGTAAAATTTTGACACTATTGAGGTGAATAAAATTTCACTAGCCCTAGGGGCTAGTATAAATTTTGACATTAGTGTAGACATTTTTGACAACCACAAAATTATTTTTTTTCATCAAATTTGTTCAAGCCAGCGGCAAAAAAAATTAAAAAGAATTGTACAAGATGTAAGTATTTACATATGTATAAGCTTTTCTGGCCACACTTTTTGCAAAAATTGTTTTTATATCAGAACGACTTCATCAAATAGTGGGGACGATCTCATTTCCAACAGAATTGAAACGATTATTGGTAAACGTTTGTTTAATTTATTCATTTTCACAAAACTATTAGTAATTGTTTTTCTTTATGTCAAAATTTTACGTTGTCAAAAATGTTACAATTTCACACAGCACAAATATGAAAATTTTCTACCACAAACAAATTTCATATCACCATAGAACTTTGCTACCGTTTCACACACACCCATTCAATAAAAATTAGAACTGAATCTAATAAATAGTTTGCCCAATTTAAATACTTTATTATTTATTTTTTGTTGATTATTTTTTTTAGTTGAATCAATTAACAGGTTGTTTCAAATGAGACGGTTATTTGGTCACATTTTTATCCAAAATTGAAAATACCATTTATTGAAAAAAATCACAATTTTTCAACTTTTACAACTTAAAGTAAGCAATATAAATCTGTGGTCACAAGGAACAACCGTCTAAGTCGAAATAGTTTTTAGGAAACTATATATATTTATGCTTGCGTTTCTGAAATAATTAATTGCATTAGAAAACAAGTAACTTAGAATCAAAGATTCGTACCCCCACAATGCTAAGATAAAAAAATTATAACGAAAGTTGTATTAATTTCACAATATTTAATGAAAACAAATTTAAACTCAACTGTTTCTTAAGTCGACTTAGGCGGTTATCGCTTGGGACCACCGAAATAAAGGTGCAAAACTCAACAAATTGTTTGCTAGATTCTACGATTTATTCATAAAAAATAAAACAGGGGGTTATTATTTAAATATTTTATAAATTTCCTTTAGCATTTTCTTTTTCATACTCATGCATTATCTCAATTATAGGTTCATTCAGGTATTTCCGCACTTCCATATGAGCATTGAAGTCCCCATGATTCCATCTGGGATCTTCCATATGATGCATAACACGATTCGGCAATAAAGCACTCAAACGTTCAACATCTTCGACAGCAGCCATGTTATCATTATCACTATACCACAAATGTAATTTTGCGGTAATACGATCCACACGATAGTCCGGAGGTGTGGGCTGGCCATAGATTTGCATATTTTTCACCAGACCATAGTCGTACTGGCAAAAACAAGCCGACTGCTGTTCCTGCAAATAATGGCAAATTTGATTGGTTGAACTGCCAGCCGGATGGGTTTGGACGAGGATGATTAAGGCAGTCTGTATACGAATTTTTATTTACAATTTACTTTTTAGAGTTAGGGCTATTAACTTACCGCATTTAAATTACTTTTCTTTCCCTCTACCCAAAAGCCCATAGAGTTACATAATTGATGATATTTTGATTCCGGATTACAAGCATTATAACCCAATTTCACAAAAAGTTCATTTTGGGGCAAAAATTCTTGATTATCAAATAATGCCGAATATTTATTAGCATGGCCCAAATAAGGGGCCAAAGTTCTAACCAACGAGTTTTCCATATTATTCATAAAAGCCACCGGAGCCAACATATGGGCAGTTTTAATTTTTTCGTTAAACTCCGGTCGGGTAGAGAGGAATACAAAAAATGCTGTTGTGCCTTGAGAATGGCCCACGTAATGAATAGCTGTTTGATTTTGACCGTTAGTGATTAAAGTATAGTCCACCATGGCTGCCAAATCATATTGGCCAATTTCATGCCAACTAAAACGCCAAAAATAGGGATGTTTTACCGAACGTGAAGTGTGATTTCGGGAATAAGTATTGCCCCTGGCATTGCCTAACCAAACATCAAATCCCGCATCTGCTAGTAAGAAAGCAATACCATTATCGGGTCCAATTAACATCCAAGCATCCGAAGAACCAAATAAACCATGTTGTATTAACACTATTGGGCGATATTTATCCGAATTTTGTAGTTTGTGAGAATAGGGTATGCGGAACATGGTGACAACGTAACCATCCTCTGTCACAGTGCGATGAGTTTCAGAGGGGTAACCATGTTCCGCTATACGATCGGCCTAAAATATTTTTATTTTTTTTTTTTAACATTATTTGAATTGCTTATGTATATGACTATTTACTGTGGTTATTCTTGGCTTGAGATTTAGTTGGGGTTCCGCATTGTGTAAGTATTTCAAAATACTTTCATCGTTTGCTTGAACATTTAAAGCTTCTAAGATGATAATACTCCAGAGGTAAATCCAGGTCTTCATGATTTCACTTTTGCTTAACGACTGAATAATTTTTTTTTATAAATTTACTTATTTAAATTCTTAATTTATTTTATTTTATTTAATCGGTCTCTCTCTCTCTCTCTCTCTCTCTCTCTCTTTCTCTCTGCGGCCATAAATAAATTCATGGGGGCTATAATTTTGATTGCAACAGTGCCGGATAATCTAACTAGATAAGGCCGTATGTTTTATGTTTTAACAAGTATCAGTTATAGGCCACTTGAAATTTTTAAATTATATTCGAAATATAGATTTCAATATGTAGAAGGTTTTTGCTTTGCAAGGGAAAAGATAAGGGTCAAGTACTCAACTAAAATTAAATACCCCTGTGTATTATACATACATATGTATTTTATTCGACCTTTTATTTAAATTATAATATGACTAAATTTTCAAGCTTGAGGTCTTTTTTTAATTTTATATAAAAAACTTTAAACAGAAACTGGGAATTATTTCCTTCCGAAGGTAACTTTATATTATATTCAACATTTTTCATTTTTCGAATTTATTCTATGAGCTAAATTTCAGTTATGTATTTTATAAAGCTTTTTTGTAATAGTTCTATTCCTACAATTTTTTCAGAAATGACTTTATACACTACCAGACTATTATATTGTATTTTCTTTTTACATTTTACCTTAGCCTTCCGTTGGAAAGCAATGAGGTATATTGAATGTACAGAAAAATTTACAATTATTAGACACCAGCAGAATGTAATGCATTTTCTGGCCCGCTACGGCATTTCCATGTGTAATTGTAAATTTTTCTGTACATTCAATATACCTCATTGCTTTCCAACGGAAGGCTAAGGTAAAATGTAAAAAGAAAATACAATATAATAGTCTGGTAGTGTATAAAGTCATTTCTGAAAAATTGTAGGAATAGAACTATTACAAAAAAGCTTTATAAAATACATAACTGAAATTTAGCTCATAGAATAAATTCGAAAAATGAAAAATGTTGAATATAATATAAAGTTACCTTCGGAAGGAAATAATTCCCAGTTTCTATTTGTTAAAATAGTTGAGTTAAATACATTCAATTTATAAAGTAACACTATCCAGTGAGACACAAAGAATGCTGACGACGGCCGTAGCGGGCCAGAAAATGCATTACATTCTGCTGGTGTCTAATAATTGTAAATTTTTCTGTACATTCAATATACCTCATTGCTTTCCAACGGAAGGCTTAGGTAAAATGTAAAAAGAAAATACAATATAATAGTCTGGTAGTGTATAAAGTCATTTCTGAAAAATTGTAGGAATAGAACTATTACAAAAAAGCTTTATAAAATACATAACTGAAATTTAGCTCATAGAATAAATTCGAAAAATGAAAAATGTTGAATATAATATAAAGTTACCTTCGGAAGGAAATAATTCCCAGTTTCTATTTGTTAAAATAGTTGAGTTAAATACATTCAATTTATAAAGTAACACTATCCAGTGAGACACAAAGAATGCTGACGACGCACAGTAGCGCCCGTAGAGCAAACGAGGTTGCAAAAATCAAAATTTTCATGAGCACCGACGAAGTTTTGAATAAACTCATGTTATAGGAAACTTTTCAACGATTTCAAATCTGCCACTCTTAATAATATCACATTTTTAGTTTAGAAGATATAGCCGTTCAAAGTTGACCGACTTTCGGTTTTCAAAAAAACACACAATTTTTAGTAAATTTGTTGCGATTTCAGGTGTAATATCACGAAAAATAGGTAACGAATCGCCTTATTTTTTGTTTGTATTGATTGATGCATTTATTAAATGTGTAATGATAAAAAAAAAATGAACTGTTTGCTTTGTGTTTCTCCTGGTAAATCACTATTTAAAAACTATCCGTTTTTTCACTATTTTTCAACTTTGACGGAAAATAACAAAAATCTATATTTTTCTATATTTGCCATATTTGCAAAATCTGTTCTTTGATTATTTCTTTACATAATTCAAAAATTTTATCTGCCCGTACGTGCCCGTTTGGCTTCTAGAGGTAAAAAAGGTTAAAAAGACATGGTTGCAGAAATTGTATGACAGTAGTTTGATCTAAAATCTAAAAAAACTACTCATTGAAATTAGCAGGTACGTACCTCACTTAAACAATACTTTGGCGTACAAATGGTCAAGAACAATATTGACTACAGGTAGGCACAAATCTTATTTGGACACGTGCATAATATCAAAATTGCATTATTCAGCCTAATTCCATTTGTATGCAGGGAACAGGTAAATTTTTCGGCATGGTAGCATAAGCCTATATATTGCAAATGGTCAAGAACAATATTGACTACAGGTAGGCACAAATCTTATTTGGACACGTGCATAATATAAAAATGCATTATTCAGCCTAAATCCATATGTATGTAGGGAACAGGTACATTTTTCGGCATGGTAGCATAAGCCTATATATTGCAAAATAAGCATAATGCCTGGATTAGTCTACGACTGAAAGTTGGCGCAACAATTACTGAAACCATTAAACAATTTAAGTACTGAAAACATGGCGTTGAACAATTTTAAATTATTTGAACTGTTTAGAAAGTCAACCACACCAAATTTTTTCACGGAAGCTGCTTTAGAAGAACTTGATAGCTTATACGGAAATATTGAGAGAAGCGAAATTATAAAAAATAATTTTTATCTGATATATGCAAATATTAAGGCAAAATGGGTGAAATCTAATCGAACCATTCAGAACTTCAACTCCAAATACGAGGACTGGCTTAATGAAGATACCATCCTGGATATATTGGCAGTAGATAAACCCACCACATCAACCAGAGGAGCAAAAGGAAGGCCAAAAAAAAGTATTGAGGAGTGTTCAATTTTCACAAGAAAGAGGAAACTTGCCGATGCCACCAATGACTTGACCACGAAGCAATTATCGGAAGCGCTGTCTATTAAATTTACAAAGGATAGTGAAAGAGTTAGGTCGCACATAACCAAATCTGTTGCTGATGCAAGCCCACTGCGACTAAAAAGGATTAAGGAAAGCATTCCCACGCCCACAAACGCACACATTAAAAAGTATGGTTCCGAAGAAGCCTTGGCCTTGTTTATGGACTTAGAACTTTCCAAAGAGAAATATGAGAAACTACGGGCATCTTTAACGCGACACGGCGCTGACGTTTTACCCGGATACAAGCATATTACGCAAGCCAAAATAAATTCACGACCACTGCATACGGAATTTACGGAAGTCTCTGCGAAAGCCAATCTGCAGGATCTCATGGGCCATACAGCAAAACGGTTGTTGGAGAGTCTTCCTGAAAATGAGGTGAAAATTCTTCCTGAGAAGTTGACATTGATCAGCAAATGGGGCTGCGATGGATCATCCGGACAAAGCGTTTATAAGCAAAGGATATCTTCCGATGACGCTACAATATCGGACGGAAATATGTTTATGGCATCTGTTGTTCCTTTGCGGCTTAAATCGGATGTTTCCCTTCACTGGAAAAATCCACGTCCGTCATCAGTGCATTATTGCCGACCAATAATGTTTCAGTTTGCAAGGGAATCGGCAGAACTCATAAGGACCACGGTGAAGGACATTGAAGAACAAATAAGCAAGATTAAGCCTACAAAGCTGCAAATTGGAGAAGGAAAATATATTGAATGCAATTACGAGTTCCATCTGACCATGGTTGACGGAAAAGTCGTAAACGAACTGACAGGAACAACCTCAACAATGTCATGCCCGATTTGCAAAAAGAGTCAGAAGAACTTTGGTAATTTAAACGATTCTACAAATGAGGAGAATTACGAATATGGAATGTCACCATTGCACGCAAGGATAAGGTGTATGGAATTCTTGCTAAAACTGGCGTATACCCTACCACAAGAGGAGGAAAACTTCGATGAAAATACATCAATAAAGGATAAGGAAAAGATCAGAAAGAAGCAAATACAGGATGCTTTTTTTAAACAAGTTGGACTAAAAGTAGACTGTCCCAAGCACGGATACGGTAACTCAAACGATGGAAACACTTCTAGGAGATTTTTTGAAAATGATGAGGCAGTAACTAGAATCACTGGAATTGACAATCAAATCGTGAAAAGATTGGGAACGATCTTGGATGTTTTAAACTGCAAAGAAAATGTCAATTCTACAAAATATGGAGAATATGCGTCGAAAACTGCATCTCTTTTAGCAGAAATGTATCCACAGAAGAAGTTGACCCCGACCGTCCATAAAATATTGGCGCATGGCAAAGATATAATTGAGTACCAGTCTTTGCCAATTGGAGAGCTTTCTGAAGAAGCACAGGAGTCTCTTAACAAATTTTATAAAAAATATAGATTGCAGAACACATTCAAAGCATCAAGGGTAAGGCAAAATGAGGACCTCTTCAACATGTTGGCAGCATCTTCCGATCCACTTATATCTTCCCTGCGGCATGTGAAGTCACGAATAGAGTTAGAAAATAATTATAGTTTAGAAATGGTTAGTCTTTTAGATATACCTTCTCTTACGAACTGTGATGAATATTTTACAGAAAATTGAAAAAATAAATTTAAAAAAAAATAATTTTTTTTTTAATTTGTTGGGTAATAATTTAAAACATAAAAACCTAAAGAAAAAAAATAAAAACAATCTAAAAATGTAAAAATAATTTTTTTTAGTTACCATAAAATTGATTTTTCTACTAATTTTAACTTTGATAACCCATAATTAGGCCCCTACAGAGCGTAGCACCCTTTCCAAACGCTCATTTCATAGGCTGAACAGTTATCTATCATATGCTGTTTAAACTGTTCAATTATCTTATTCGGTTCAAAAGATATGATTTTTGCAACGAAAAAACTCAAATGGCGCCACTGTGCGACGGCCGTAGCGGGCCAGAAAATGCATTACATTCTGCTGGTGTCTAATAACTGTAAATTTTTCTGTACATTCAATATACCTCATTGCTTTCCAACGGAAGGCTAAGGTAAAATGTAAAAAGAAAATACAATATAACAGTCTGGTAGTGTATAAAGTCATTTCTGAAAAATTGTAGGAATAGAACTATTACAAAAAAAGCTTTATAAAATACATAACTGAAATTTAGCTCATAGAATAAATTCGAAAAATGAAAAATGTTGAAAAACTTTAAACTTTATTCTACCAATATTTCGGCACTTCTTTGAGTGCCTTCTTCAGGGTTTTTTTCTTTAACACAATTTAACAAACAAATTAACAATATAATAAAATGACAAATTAAAAAATTTTCCAATTGAATACAAAAAATATTTTTCAAATCAAACTTGATCTATTACAAAATAAATAAATTTTTCTAACTTCCGTTTCTATTTTTATAAATTAAATGTCTATAATTTTGTGCAACATTCTCAGTGTCCGATTTAAAATTAATTCTCGATATCGTCGGCACATTTATGATTTGTAACATTTCTAACATAAATCTACGTTTGTAGTTATTTTCCGTGTTTAAAACCGTTGTATTTTAAAAAAAAGACCTCAAGCTTGAAAATTTAGTCATATTGAAAATACCCCTGTAATAAAAGCAATTATTGTTATGTTATACAAGCGAACAACGTTACAACCAGACTCAAGGCTCAGTTAGGCGAACGTTGCTTTACCCGTAATGTACCGCACCGTACTGTAAGCACGTTGGTGCACTTATAGAACGTTTAAAAACGTGTCATATGTTTTCCCATACATAAACAAAAAGCAATAGTATACATAAAACAAAACACACAGTGATGGGAATCAAAAATGTTCAAATGGTGACCGTTGTGCAGAAAAGGTACCACGTGATTTAAATGGTATTAAAACAGTATTTTGTGTATGTAAAAAATGTTAATAATTTAATATTTATATTATAGATTTACAATAAATAAATTTGTATTTTAGCATATATAAATTTTTAGCATACATATATTGTAAATGTGCATACACCAAACTAGGTTTTGATACCATTTAAAGTATTTTATATGTTTCACATTTCCATTGTATGTATGTATATGCATTTGTTTACTTTAAACATCTAAACATATGTATATTTGGAAATATGTTGTATTGCAAGTTGTTTTGTCGCAATTCCATAGATAACTGAAAAAAGTACAAAAAAAAGAGCAAAATTACCCGCATTTAATGTAACATACAATCCGCCCATCACTGTCTTACAAATGTCACGTAACAACGGCATGAAATTCTATTTTAAACAGATTGGTACGTTGCAACTACGGTACATTGCATTTCGGTAAGCTTTTGTATTGGTTTTCATTTAACAAAAAGCGAACAGCTGATGGATACAGTACAGATACGGTACAGCAACGTTCGCCTAACTGAGCCTTCACAATGTCGACAAGAACATTTCTTTCGCATATTTATATTCAAAACAATAATAAACAAGTTAGAGTGCTATATTCGGCTGTGCCGAATCTTTGATACCCTCCACCGACACTTCGAATGTTTTAGGAGTAATATCTGTATGATGTCTATTTATTATTATAATCTTTGTAAAAACAGACATCTGCATTAAAATTTTGTTGCGGTTTAGACCTATATAAAATTATTGATCGACAATCAGAATCAATTTTAAAAAGTTTGAGTAGAATATCAGTTTAAGATGAACTTAAATGATTTTCAAGAGAAAAAACCAATCATCCAAAATTTAACAGAACGATTTCTGGTATTAAAAAACATAAATTTCAATGCAGCGGTGCAATTAGTTTAAGCGTTTGCAGTAAATTTCAGAAGGCTGCTAAAATGGAATCTAAGGAAAATTATGGACCGTATATCACAAAATTGCATAACATTTTTTCTGGTCATATGAAGCTAAACTGGAGGAAAGTTTGCCGCGTATTTAATTATTTTACCAGAGTGGGCTTTATATGAGGCCTATGGTAAGTTATGCACTGATCTTCACCAAATTTCACAGTGTCATTTCTAGTTCTATAAAACTGTGATGTATCAAATTTTGTTATGATAGCGTTATTTTTTACGTTTTTAGGCGTACTAAGCTGTTTTCCGGGAGTAAGGTTTATATGGGGCCTATGGTAAATGATGGACCGTTCTTCACAAAATTTTAAAATCTTATTTCTCGTTCAATAAAACTGTGATGTACCAAATTTTGTTATGATAGCATTCTTTTTTACGTTTTTAGGCGTACTAAGCTGTTTTCCGGGAGTAAGGTTTATATGGGGCCTATGGTAAATTATGGACCGATCTTCACGAAATTTCACAGTCTTATTTTTAGTTCTAAATCATGCTTTTAGCAGACAGACGGATGGAAAGAAGGACATCGCAGAATTTCACATTCAACGCTTTCTCACGTTCTCTATAATTATTTCGATGTCTTACAAATGGAATAAATAAATAATTTATATTGAAAAATTCGCGAAAAATACACAGCAAAATCTTGCATCGTTCAATTAAATAAATTGTTTGAAAACAATTATAATTATTTTAATGTGTTTATTGAATCAATAATTTTTTTTTTAATTAAACAAAAACCTAAACTATATATAACATTTTGCTTGTTGAAAAAAACAATTGTAAATTGTTTTAATTAAAATAATTTATTAGTATTGTGGTTATTTTGTTTAACTGTTCATGGGTTTTAATCCAAATTTTAAAATTTTAATTAGGCTAAAGTTCATCAAATTTAGTTTTCATTAAATTATTTTTATGAAGAATGGAATTTTACAACATGAAATTAATTAAAATTTATTTTAGAAAAAAAAATTAATAATATAATTTTAATTAATGTTGTAAAATTCCATTCTTCATAAAAATAATTTAATGAAAACTAAATTTAATGAAAATTAGCCTAATTAAAATATCAAAATTTGGATTAAAATAATTTATGAAAAAGAAATAATTCCCACATTCTATTTGTTAACGATGGCCGTAGCGGGCCAGTGTCTAATAACACTGGTCTAAAAATTTGGAAAAAAAAATGGACTGCAGAAACGAAGCATGTTTTTTAACTAATCTGGGTGTGCTTAATTCGAATCTGGCACAAAAATCGGGCTATTACGTCTTGTTCATTTCTTATCGCATGCTGGCAATACTGTAAAACAGTGAATACTGACACTAGGGTGTTCAATCGACTAATTATTGTTCGATTAATCGAACAATTTTAGACGATTAATTGTTCGAATAATTTAAAATTGCTAATTCCGATTAAAGGATTAATCGAAGAACTTACACCGATTAATCGAATGATAATAATATATAATATTTCTGCTACATGTATAATTTTTATAAAGTTTTAAGTCGAATAAACAAACAAAATGTATGTGTCCGTTGGAATAAAAAAAAAAACCGTCATGTTTAGCTTTTATTTTTGTTACATTTTTTCAAGACAATTTAATAATTCATTTAACAAAAGAAAATACGACAAAGGTATGTTAACTCAAAGGTTTATAAAAATTTATTTACGAACTGCCCGTAGTTTTTCGTGGTTGTAAGTGTTGTTCTTGCAAAATAATAGATACTTACAGAATGAAGTAGATAAAATGGAATATTTTTAGGAATTTTCATTACAGGGTCGTTTTTAAAATTTGCTTTATTTGAAATCCACTTCATTTCGATTTCTAGAACACGCCCGTATATTTAAACAAAACAGTTCATCCGTTTCTCTAGAGGAAATTATTTGAAGAAGCAAAGCGGATAGAGGCATAGAGGATGGAATGTCCGCGAAAAGTTTAAAAAAAAAAAGTTATATTGACTCTCTTAAAATTTAAGTGCCTGAAAGTGAAGCAAAAATTTGGAGCTACATTGACAAGTTTTATTGGAACAAAAATGTTTATTTACACAACAACTAATTTATAAAATTTCGGATTAAGAATTATTCGATTAATCGATTAATTTTAAAATTTTATTCGTTTAATCGAATAAGTAAAAAATGCCAAATATGGATTAATCGTTTAATCGAACAAAAATAAAAGCCGAATAATTGAACACCCTAACTGACACTACAATTCCACAATTAATCATTTGACAGAAGCCCACATTCATTCTTAATCTTCATAATAGTAGCGTTTAAGCGTGTCAGGGAGATCGTGTGTTACTGATTCAAGCTATTTTTGCTTTGTGTGTGGGGAATATTTAGTTGGAAAAAAAGGATATGCAATATCAGAGTCATTAAAATATGCATATTTACATTATTTTGGTTTTGTAGTCGGAAACTTGGACAAACCGTGGACACCGACTATGTTTTGCATATTCTTCATTCGCATTTAGATTATTTTCCAAAAGAAACTAGGTGCGGTGAGCGTGAACAAGGGGAGCGTGCTCACCAATATTTAATGAAAATTTAAATAATTTATCAAGGATTTTGAGACAAACGCATGCTGGGAAACTATTGCTGGGCTCTAATACGTGAAACCGAACCCACAAAATACAAACGGTGTTCAAACAACACCATTCACTTTTGAAAATTCATTGATTTTTAAATAAACTAGTGATTTTTATGTAAGAAACGAATAAAAACGTTTTTTTTGTCTCGAAAACCTAGCGTGATAGAGAAAAACCAATTACAGATTCGAATTCAGCCCACCAAATTACCCTAGGAAAGATACATATTTGGTTGCTCCAGTCCAAGACCTTGTTGGCTAGTTTAACTGCTAAAGTTTTTTGTACACTCACAATATTATTACAGTAACGGACTGTAGTTTATTTAAGAAATATTCCGTTCAGTCATTTTTAAATAAATAAACATTTAAAATTCCAAGCAAATTTATTTTTAACTGATTCTAACAGTTATTCAAAAAACCAAGTGCATATTAATACGGATTTTCAGTTGCAGTTAATATTATCCGTTGATTGAGTTAAATTCTTCTTTATGTTTAATTAAATAAAAATGTAATTTAAAGTAACGAAAAGTTCATTTAATTTTTACTGTCAAAAATTCAACCGCGAATTCCGTAAAAACAAATTAATATTCAGTTATTATATAGAAATAAATTGTCAAAAAATTAACTACATATTCCTTAAAAACAATTAAATATGCAGTTATTTTATACACTTTTACTGTCAAAAATTCAACACTATATTCAGTAAAAACAATTCAATATTCAGTTATTTTATATAATTTAACTGCCAAGTATTAATTTTTACTTATCTATAAAAAATGAATTGCTTGTTTTGTGTAAGTAATTCCCATTTTCTATTTGTTAATATAATTTAGTTAAATACATCAAATTTTAAAAGTAAAATAATTGCGAAGCCATATCGGTCATGCTGCTGGTGTCTTATAATTGAGAGTTCTTCTGTAAACAACGTGGTCAGTACAACAAAAGTAAAACAAACGTGTGTAACAGGCAGCGTTGCCAGAAGATTTGGAAGGAAAATCTTCTTTTGGCAAACAAAAAATCTTATTCTGAAGAGAAAAATCTTAAATTTTTTTATAACAAGGGCAAAAAAGGAAAAAGTTTTTAATTTTTTAAAACAAACTACTTTTTATTATGGAAACTATTTAGAATCAAAAACGTAATTGCGGTATTTATACAAAATTAGATTGTAGGTTTAAAATTGTGTTTTAAGTGATATCTTCCAAAAAAATACATTTTAAATGAATTTAATTTATAATAAATAAAAACGTAAAAAAGTCCATCTATCAGGGGTGTCATTGAAATCGAAAACGTAAAACGAAAGAATTTTAAGAGCCATTTTTCAATAAGATTTCTGTAATAAAAAAATTTTATGACAATTATTATTTAAACAATGCTCTATTAAACAGACTTTTTTAATAAAAATTGTAAAAATTTGATTAAAAGTTTCATAAAAAGAACTGCCAAATTCTTTCGTTTTACGTTTTCGATTCCCATGACACCCCTGTATATTAAGAGTTTCATCGAAAGTAATTGTATTCTAATATTAGAGATGTGTAGATTTTGGGCAAAAAAATTTTGGTTTGGGAGCCATGAAGCTCATACATCATATGGAATCTTAAGGGTTCTCAATTTAATATTATATATTTGATACCGTTGTTATATCGAAGGCATTTTGAGAAAATTGCATTTAAAAAAAGCTTATTGAAAAATATGGATTTTCCTAAATAAATTCAGAATGGAATTTTTATTAAAATAATGTTGTTATACTTTTTAAAAGATATTCTTAAGTACTTTGTTTAAAAATTATCAAAAATGGAATGTAGAATTTTCAAACTAAAAGCTTCTCAACCCTAGGATTCTCGGCAACTTTTTACAATTAAAACAGCTAAAACCCCAATTAAATAAAAAGTAAATAAATATATTTTTTATTGATTGTATGCTTATTATGCTAGATTATACGAATTTATTATATAGTTTTATTATTTTATTTTACATGCAAGTCATCGAATATGTAGTCCTTAATTTTGCACATTGCTTTTTCGCATCTACCACACATTTAATTCAAACTTGATTCATTCAATTTACATAGAACATACCATTTATAGCATTCACGTTTCTGTTTTTTGATATTTTGTCCTATTTGAAAAATATTGCAAGAAAACAAGAATTTTGTCTGGCCAAGAGGGTAATTTCATAGACTTTTACATAAAAATAGAATTTCACCCCACTAGTTTGCTCCAATCTAATCCAAATTAGTTTCATTCGATTCAGCACGTATCATTCGCAATTTGGTCTGGCCAGACCAAGACGGTAATTCTAGGGTCAAGTTCCATTAGTTTTACCTTTTGGTACTAAATACATGCACTTTTTTGTTCTTTAATAAATTAATCTTTATAAAAATACATTTTTTCTGTTCACAAATAATTTTTTTCAACAATATTCCCAAAATGAACAACCGCGAATCTATGATGCTTTTTTAATGTTTCGTATGCCCAGAAATAATGATGCATTTAAGTACAAAAGTGTGCAAAACCAATAGACAACAAGCTGATATAAAACCTAATTGTTTTAAAAATTTACTGTTAAAAAAAAAACCGTCAGAAAAATTATGTATGTTATACAAACTTAAAGTTAAAAATCTTTATTTCTAAAAATAAAAAATCTTAATTTGAGAAAAAAAATCTTCAAATCTTATTTTGTTCAAAAAATCTTCAAAAATAAGATAAAATCTTAATTCTGGCAACGCTGGTAACAGGGTAAGTAAATAATAATATTCTCACTCTCTCGCTTAAAAGAAAAACAAGAGGACAGGTGTCTGTCCAGTGATGTTAACCGTACGGTAGTTACCCTTTTTTACGGTAATTTTGAGCCCCAAAAGGTAGCAAGGTAATTTCATTTAAAAAACGGTAATATCAAGATTTGGGTTTTTGTTATTCATATACATACATACATATGAAGGCTTTATGATCCTAACTTTTGAGATGCGATTTTCAAGAATGTAATACAAAAAGTTAAGAATGTTATGTTTCTGCAAATGCTTAGGTTACAGTGATAAGTGTAAAATATGAAAAATTAAATTACTCATTGTATACAATTAATTGCATTTTTAACTTTTTGGTTGTTTCAAAATCAACAATTGTTTAAGCATTTAAAATAGCCGTAATGTGATGCATTTAACTAAAGTAATTATTAAAAATTTTCAATATTTTGGTTTAAAATGTATTTCAAAACAAAGCTTTTCATGAAAATTTTTCATAAAACATATTTAAAATTTTAATAAATTAAAAAAACCTTTGCGTACGGTAATTTCTTCCCAGAAAAGGTAATTTTAAGAGGGCCGTACGGTAATGAAAAAATAAATGTTAACATCACTGTGTCTGTCTGGCATTTTTTTAGAAATTCGGCTCTTTTGTGGAGTTAACGAAAATTACTGAATTTAATAAGATAACTGAATATATAATTGTTTTAACTGAATATGGAGTAAATTTTTTGAATAACTGAATATTTCATTGTTTTTACTGAATATGGTGTTGAATTTTTGACAGTAAAAATTAAATGAACTTTTTATTAAAAATAAATTAAAAATAAGTAGACCGGTTTTTAATTGAATGTTCATTTATTTTATATTACAATTTCAGTTAATTTTACGTACAGAATATTGTGAGTGTACATACAAAATTTACGTCATTGCTAACCAAAGGATAGCTAAAGTAAAAAATATAACATGAAGATAAAAGATATTCTGATAGTGTATGAAGTCATTGTGAAATATTGAGGGAATAAGACTATTGTAAAAATGTTTTATAAAATGAAATTTGAATTTGATTCTACGATCTATATATATATATAAATAAGTTGCATTGTGTTAGTAATTGATGTTCTCTGTAATGGCGTAAACCGATTTTGTTTCACGAGGAAGGTGACTTCAATACCAAGGTTTTTATCTATCAACGGTGAACATTGAATTCATTCCAAATTATGTATTTTTTTGCTTGGAAATTTTTCAAATTTAACTTAATATTTTGAAAAACTGAAATTCAATTAGTTTTTAAATTTATTACAATTCGATTTTAGTCAAACCGTTACTTTAGTTTAGCTCAGGGTTGATAAAGTTGGTACAATTGTACTTCTTTTGGTACAATTCAAAACTAAAAAGTACAATGGTACCCCCGTGACTCATTTGGTACTATTTCCAAATTTTTCACACCTACATATTTATAATTGATATAAAATAGCAACTCGTACTTACAGTCCAATGAATATAAGCGGCGTTTAGTATTTGTGGCAGCTTTTTAATGAAATCCAAGGAAACTCTATTTTTTGTTGTTGGATTTAACAAAACAGCTATGCTATTTTCCATTTGCTCTTTTGCAAGACCATTTGCACGAAACACTGAACTCCGCTATTGTCAATAGATTTTTGCAATTGTGCATTGAACGATTGCTTATGCCACAATTTAAATTTAGTATCAGCGGCAGCATATAAGCGTGCATTTTCTGATGATATTGACAAGTTTTTAAAAGATAAAGGAAACCACTTCTGCAAAAGTTCTACCTAGTAGAATGTCGACTTCCTCTCAAATCAAGATTATTTTGGAACGAATTCATAATATTTTCAAATAATTCGTCATCAAGATTGTTGTCACGTCAAAAAGTAATCAACAGAATTTTGGAACAGTGGGAACCCACTCCATTATTATTTTACTCCGAATTATTTTGAAGGAGATTTTACAAGCGCTAAATTAAGGTTTATTATATTCGGACTTTCTACTCCTTTCCTGTTTTTGCAGTACATATTGAAAATTGTAAACACAATAAATTTGGATATGAAACCCGAAGATGCTCGTATGCTCGATGCACATTCTAAACATTTTATTTTCGTTTAAAATTCGAGATTGCATTTTGAGAAATATTCGTAAATTTTCCACAAAAAAGACGATAAATTCTAAAAAGTCAATAAAAACGCTCTCTGGCGGCAATCAAAACCACATGATACAGGTCTGGCTAGATCAAATACAATTTGTTTGCCTCTATTCTTTAATATTTTGAACAACTAACTATTTTGCAAAATCTGGTGCTCGAAATTCATTTTTGACCTATGGTTTCTTTGGCAAAGTTTCTTGGAATGACTTATAGAACAAGAACACCGATGTGCTTTTTTTTGTCATCTATACTTTACATGTACAAATGAATTTTAAGTACCTCTTGTTTTTGTTGTATTAAATTTTAGTTTTCAAAAAGAAAAATTTATAAAAAAAAAATGATTTAGTACTATAGGGGCCGAAAAAGTAGGATTTTAAAAGTTCGTTGGTACAATATTGGTTTTCTCATTTATCATCCCTGGTTTAGCTACTTACATAGGAATTGTAAATCACATCTTCACAAGTTATAGCCATTTTAGTGAACACTGCTTTCATTTCGAAACATGTATATTTTCGTGCATGAAAATTTTGCAAATATAAGTTAATATTTTAAAAACTGAAAGGCGTTTTCTGGCATTGCAGACACTTTGTTAGATGGTGGTCGCACAGCACATTCTGCTTTGAAATTGCCATTGAACTACCAAGTTAATGAAACTCCCACATGTAACGTTTTAAAAACATCTGGAACGGCAAAATAATTGAAATGTTGCGGTATCATTATTCGAGATGAATGCATTATGGCGAATAAGAAATCTGTTGAAGCATTGGAAAGAACAATGAAGGACCTTCGAGGTAATTCAGAGTTGTTTGATGGTGCCTTGATTTTATAGATCGACAGCTGCCGATGAAATTAACACTTGCTTAAAGTCTTCATGCTTATGGAGATTTGTGAAAACATTGAAACTCACTACTAACGTTCGTGTTCAGTTGCAGAGTGATCCATCTGCTGATAAGTTCTGTAAGCAATTGCTGAAAATTGGGAATGGTGCAATGCCTGTTAATGACACTGGATTGATAACATTGCCACATGATGTTTGCCATTTTGTACAGTCAAAAGAGGAATAGATTGAATGTGTGTTCCCTGACATATCACAAAAATATACATCCATGGCTGAGTGACAGAGCAATTTTAGCGGCAAAGAACAAAGATGTTAGTGAATTAAATATGGCTATACAATCAAAGATTCCTGGCGAATTGGTTTCGTACAAGTCTGTGGATACTGTTACCAATGTAGAAGATGTTGTGAATTATCCAACAGAATTTTTGAATTCGTTGGATTTACCAGGATTGCCTCCGCATAATCTCCAATTGAAAGTTGGAGTCATTATTATTATACTTCGCAATATCAATCAACCCCGTTTGTGTAATGGCACAATACTTGCTATTAAAAGATTGATAGCTTTTGAAATTGAAGCTACTATTTTAAGTCGAAAATTCAAAGGCGAAGATTTATTCATTCCACGCATCCCAATGATTCCGTCTGATATGCCATTTGAATTCAAACGACTTCAGTTTCCTGTTCGGCTTGGGTTTGCGGTAACTATTAATAAGGCGCAAGGCCAATCATTAGGAATTTGTAGAGTGAATTTAGAGAATCCAGTTTTCTCACATGGACAGTTGTATGTAGCCTATTCGCGCGTTGGCAAACCATCGGCTTTGTATATTTACACCGAAAATGGAAAAACATGAGCATTACAATAAAAACAATTTATCACTGATTTAAATGAATTCGAATTGATTTCTTTTTTGCACTACAAAGTGTGCACGGGTTCGCTAGTTTATTCTTAAAAAAAACAGGGGGTTATTATTTAAATATTTTATTAATTTTCTTTAGCATTTTTTTCATACTCATGCATTATCTCAATTATAGGTTCATTCAGGTATTTCCGCACTTCCATATGAGCATTGAAGTCCCCATGATTCCATCTGGGATCTTCCATATGATGCATAACACGATTCGGCAATAAAGCACTCAAACGTTCGACATCTTCGACAGCAGCCATGTTATCATTATCACTATACCACAAATGTAATTTTGCGGTAATACGATCCACACGATAGTCCGGAGGTGTGGCCTGGCCATAGATTTGCATATTTTTCACCAGACCATAGTCGTACTGGCAAAAACAAGCCGACTGTTGTTCCTGCAAATAATGGCAAATTTGATTGGTTGAACTGCCAGCCGGATGGGTTTGGGCGAGGATGATAAAGGCAGTCTGTATTTTTTTTTAAATTTTAAATTTAAAATTTACATTTTAGAGTTAGGGCTATTAACTTACCGCATTTGAATTACTTTCCTCTCCCTCCACCCAAAAGCT
The DNA here is from genome assembly GCA_930367215.1 of Pollenia angustigena. Taxonomy (NCBI): domain Eukaryota; kingdom Metazoa; phylum Arthropoda; class Insecta; order Diptera; family Polleniidae; genus Pollenia; species Pollenia angustigena. The sequence continues at coordinate 76,283,445 of OV884056.1, forward strand.
CATGGAGTTACATAATTGATGATATTTTGACTCTGGATTACAGGCATTATAACCCAATTTCACAAAAAGATCATTATGGGGCAAAAATTCTTGATTATCAAATAATGCCGAATATTTATTAGCATGGCCCAAATAAGGGGCCAAAGTTCTAACCAACGAGTTTTCCATATTATTCATAAAAGCCACCGGAGCCAACATATGGGCAGTTTTAATTTTTTCGTTAAACTCCGGTCGGGTAGAGAGGAATACAAAAAATGCTGTTGTGCCTTGAGAATGACCCACGTAATGAATAGCTGTTTGATTTTGACCGTTAGTGATTAAAGTGTAGTCCACCATGGCTGCCAAATCATATTGGCCAATTTCATGCCAACTAAAACGCCAAAAATAGGGATGTTTTACCGAACGTGAAGTGTGATTTCGGGAATAAGTATTGCCCCTGGCATTGCCTAACCAAACATCAAATCCCGCATCTGCTAGTAAGAAAGCAATACCATTATCGGGTCCAATTAACATCCAAGCATCCGAAGAACCAAATAAACCATGTTGTATTAACACTATTGGACGATATTTATCCGAATTTTGTAGTTTGTGAGAATAGGGTATGCGGAACATGGTGACAATGTAACCATCCTCTGTCACAGTGCGATGAGTTTCAGAGGGGTAACCATGTTCCGCTATACGATCGGCCTAAAATATTTTTATTTTTTTTTTTAACATTATTTGAATTGCTTATGTATATGACTATTTACTGTGGTTATTCTTGGCTTGAGATTTAGTTGGGGTTCCGCATTGTGTAAGTATTTCAAAATACTTTCATCGTTTGCTTGAATATTTAAAGCTTCTAAGACAATAATACTCCAAAGGTAAATCCAGGTCTTCATGATTTTACTTTTGCTTAACGAATGAATAAATTTTTTTATAAATTTACTTATTTAAATTCTTAATTTATTTTATTTAATCGGTCTCTCTCTCTGTAGCCATAAATTAATTCATGGGGGGTTATAATTTTGATTGCAGTTATAATTTTGATTGCAGTAGTGCCGGATAATCTAGATAAGGTCGTTTGTTTAATGTATTAACAAGTATCAGTTATAGGCCACTTGCAATTTTTGAATTATATTCGAAATATAGTTAGCTGCTAATTTCAATATGTAGAAGGTTTTTGCTTTGCAAGGAAAAAGATAAGGGTCAAGTACTCAACTAACATTAAATACCCCTATAATAAATGCTATTATTGTTATGTTATACAAGCGAACAACATTTTTGTTGATTAAGATCTAAATGCTGTTTTTAATATGCACTTATTTTTTTTCTATTAGCACGACTTTTCGCGATATGCCGTAATGTCCAAAATTAAGGCCGAGTGGAATTGCCTTATATTGGAATAACTTGAAAACGGTTCACCATATTCAGTTAAAAAATAATTCAAAACTTGTCAACAATATTAGCCGTACTTACATTGGTTTAAAATTTGCCCAATAGTTTCAGAAATATCGTTGAAGTTTTGGAAAAAAAGTTTTTAAGAAATTTTTTTTTTGTTTTTTAAAAATTCATAAAAAAAAATAAAAATGCGACAAAAATAAAAGCTTTGGTCCAAAAACATTTAGTTTGGGGATTGCTGTTCGGTTTCAACCGCGGTTTTAATGCCTAAAACCCGAAACCGAAAACTATATATGTATATACTTCGTTAAAAAAAAAACTTGCAGCCATAAGCAGCGTTACCGTTGTAATACTAAAGTATCAATTTGACCCTTTTTCGACGGTGTTGATAAATTTTATGACCCTTTTTTTAAATTATACTTTTGTATCATTATCACCTATTTTGTGACACTTTTTGACCCTTTTTTGGAAATAGCTCCCACATTTTGTTTTTTGTCAACACTGCGGAACAGAAGTGCTAAACAAATGTTTTCGAAATAAGCATTGCTTGATATGGAACAGACTCAAAGTATAAACTTACAATTCCATGCTTTCATCTCCTAGATTTTTGATAGTAAAGTACAATTTCCCTAAAAGCAAACATAACTCATATTCATATTTGTTATTTTTACCGCTGGTTTCTTTTCAAAACAAAAATTTGACATATTATTAGAAAAATGCAATTTGGTGTTTTGCTTTCTTAAAGAGTAGCATGTTTTATTATCAAATGCAAAAGGTATTGAACTTTTCGCCCCCTTTTGAATCGACAGTGTTGAGAGTGCCCTAACAGGAATTAAAACATTGCTAAATTAGCTGAAATTCCCAAATATTTGGTAACAGCGGTATGATAGCAAAGTCTTATATTTATTAAAAATCGTAAAAGCTTTAAAAAATCTGACACTTACAGGAAAAATCGCTTTAATCGAGAAAATGGTTACAATTCGCGAACGACTGCAAAATTTAAAACAAACACTAAAATTTATTTGACATCGCTAAATCGGAATATTACAGAAAAAGTATTAAAAAATTAGCTATAATGATAAAGAACAAACTTTTTGTCAGGTGTTGAAAACAGGACAGAGCATTCCATAAAAAAATTAAGTTTTTTAGGCTCTTCCTACCTGAAATATTATTTTTTTGTTTGCTTATAAAAAAACTTGGTCTTATTATGTTCATTAAAATGGGAAATACTGTTTATAAAAAACTTGACCCTTTTTTTTATTGAAATACCCTTTTTTTGACCCTTTTTTCTGGAAAATCCCCTTTTTGTGACCCTTTTCGAAAATTTCCAACGGTAACCCTGGCCATAAGTACTAAGAAGAATAAATCTGTGGCCGTACGGAAAAACTAGATAACTCCATTGTTTGAAAACAGGAGAAAAACACACTTAGGGCCATTATTACAACTTGATGTTAGCTAAAGTTAAGATTAAATTGACAGATAATAATGTGTTATCTGTCAAAAAGCGTCTGTAGTAGTATAAATATGGGGATTTTGTATATGATTTTTCCTCCCTACGTGATTCCCATAAGGAGGAATTTTTAAATTTCAATTTCCTCCCTACGTGTTTTCCCATAAGGAGGAATTTTTTCTTCCCATAGGGAGGAATTTTTAAATTTTAGATTAATTTTTCAACTTTTTTTTTTTTTTTTTGCTTCAATGGATTTTTCCATAAGGAGGAATTTTAAATATAAACAAAATAAAAAAATTTTGAGTAATTTTAAATAAAAAAAGAGAATTATATAAAGTTGATTATATTTTCTTCAATGAAGAGAAATTTAAAAATGCGTACAAATAAATTGTTTGAGTATTTTAAAATAAGATAGAGTAATGTGTAAAATATTTAGAATATGCAGCACATGTAAAATATAGAGACTGGCTGACTTCCAAAACGTCAAATGCTTTGTGTAAGAACAAAGTATAATGTTTCATTTTGCCGCAGTACAATATATATGCAATGCAAACCCTTCCAAAACATCAATGGTAAGTATTAGTAACGCAGCAAAAAGCAATCAGAGCATCGGTTTTAAAGTTGATGCTTTGTGATATTTGACATTTCATTTGCAAGCAATACAGATTTATTTTAATATTATGCATTGTATCACTTACATTTCAAAACGTATAAATAAACAGAACACATAATTGCATTGTTTCGGTACTTTGTACATGTGCATGGTTAAAATACTGCAGTACAACTGTATACAAACTTTGTATTAGTACGTTTCGGAAGTCAGCCATTAACTCAATTTGAAAGTTTGCCATTAATATAAAAAGGCTTAGGGAGTGTATTCCACATCATTATTCTAATTGTCACTTTAAAGGAAACTTAATAAAAATGGTAAGCATTTCGTACATAATAAAGGTATATTTAATTATTTATTATGTTTTTTTTTTTTTGTTTGTTTTCAGATGTATAAAAAAACTGTCGGATAACAGCTAACGCCAAGTTATAATAATGGCCCTTAAAGTTTTAAACATATTTCGCTAATAATTTAATTTGAATTTATATAACTATGCATGCGCATTTAATAAAACATAATTTTAAATAATGTTTAACATTTCTGTACTGAAATTCTGTAACTTTTTAACGACAAAAAATTGTCGTTAAGTAGTCAAAATTCGTAAGCTAACGAAAGTGGTCGTTAAGAGCTATTCTGTAATGAAATTTTAACAATTTTTATCGGCAAAAAATGTCGGTAGTTAACGACACAAAAAAAGTTCTTGTTAAATAATAACGACAATAAATGTACTGTTAACAGATTAAAAATATAGAGAGAGAAGCCAATTTTTAACACAATAAAAGTAAGAAAGTATAGTCGATCAAGTCCGACTCTACATTGCAGTATTTGGGCGATCATGTTTCCGCCAAAAAGAGTATGTTGTGAGGTTAATATTCACATAAGACATTTTTGTGCCAAATATTATCTAAGTAACTACTACCGTTATTAGTGTATTCGTATGGGAGCTGTGGTCAAATATGGACCGATTCTAAAAAAAATTTTTTCTGGTGATTTATGTAGGTAACGACAAAATATTTTTGGATCTTATTCAACTCAAATGTCTATAAAACAAGATGGCTATTAATAGGCACAAAACCCTATTCCGGAAAGAAGTTTTCATGTGGGCTAAAAATTAAATAAATGCTTCTCACCATTATAAAAAGGCTTCGACCTTGTGACAATAAACGCATAAATGCCAAATTTTATAAAATTATTTTTAAAATTGCGACCTGTAATTTGCGCACAAGATTATCTTGTACAGACAACCAGCCATCCTGATAGAAGGACGGGCTTCGTTAAATGGATTCTGACATTGTTCCTGAGTTAATCGATATACTAAAAGGCAGGCCCAGAACCTTTATTTAAATGTGTTACACACATTCGTACACACAAATAATATCCTCTTCACATACAGTAGTGTAGGTATAAAAAGTAAGAGCAGAATGTTGTGCTACAGTGGCTCAGTCACCTGAAAATTTTTCCCTATGTATAAAAAGATTTAATACCAACATATTTGTTTAGAAATATAATCAATATTTACACGTTTTCATTCATGTTTTGTTGAAATAAATGCAATAAAGCAAATTTATTTTGTATTTTTTATTAATTTTAAAAATTTTTTACTTTGACGTTCTTATATTTTTACCGATATTTGTCGTCAATATTTCTAAACAAAAATATTTGTTTATTTAAAATACAGAATAACAAATTCGTTAAAGTAACCGAGATTTCTCGTTAATTAACGATATCGGTAGTTAAATTCAAAAAGTTACAGAATTGAGGTACTGGTTCCATTAAATAAATTGTTGGAAATTAAAACCGAAAATCAATGTCACTTATCCTGTTTTTTCGAAAAATGGAGTCATCTAGTTTTTCCGAAAAAAATTTTTTTTCTTTAATTATATTAATATTTTACGGAATTAAGGCAACTTAAGTAATGATATGTGGAAAAAGATTAACTTTTTGACACAGCACGTTAATTTACCCGTTTTTTTCTACGGACAAATGGAGTTATCCAGTTTTTCCAAAAAATATTTTTTTCCCCTTTATGCTTATAGTATATCAAAAAATAAGCTGAGTTTTTGTCTGTTTTTATGCATAAACATAATTAAAAGGTTTACCCTTCTTGATTTTATGAAATTATGTAATTGGCCAGTTTTTGGGATTTAAATTTTTGGGGTTTAACATAGATTGAACTTGAAAAACAGCTATTGACTTTGTGGTTAATTTTATTTTAATAAATATTAAAATTTTAAACAAAAGGTGTTCCGTTAAATTTTTATACTTAGCTTGGTAATAAGATCGTTTTTGGCGTTTTACGTTAATTTTCAATAATAGTTACACGTGCGTGCAAAAAAATGTAAAAATCAACTCAAGTTAATCAACAATCCGACTAACTTAAACGTAGATCCAGACCTTGAGCTCATGCAAATGCAAACTAAGTTGGGGAAATTATTCCAGAAGGCAGCACGGAAGAAAATTAGAGGAAGCAAAACGTGATCGAGCACTCGGACGAAGAACTCGTAAATTTAGAAATAAATACTTCAGAAAACAAAGTGAAATCAAGCCGGAAAAATCTCAAGAGAAGTTTTATTGATGAACATTTAACATTGAGAAGATCGTCAAGGTTGCAGGAAAAAATAATTTTATAATATTAATATTTTATTAGTATTAAATATCGTATAGTGTTAAAAATATGAATATGTTCTTAGATTATTCTAAAAATTACGAAATTTACAACCAGACTCACAATGTCGACAAGAACATTTCTTTCGCATATTTATATTCAGAACAATAATAAACAAGTTAGAGTGCTATATCAATCTTCGATACCCTCCACCGACACTTCGAATGTTTTAGGAGTAATATCTGTATGATGTCTATTTATTATTATAATCTTTGTAAAAACAGACATCTGCATTAAAATTTGTTGCGGTTTAGACCTATATAAAATTATTGATCGATAATCAGAATCAATTTTAAAAAGTTTGAGCAGAATATCAGTTTAAGATGAACTTAAATGATTTTCAAGAGAAAAAATTATATAAAAGCCATAGTAAGCTATGAACCAATCATCCCAAATTCTGCAGAACGATTGCTGGTATTAAAAAACATAAATTTCAATACAGCGGTGCAATTAGTTTAAGCGTTTGCAGTAAATTTCAGAAGGCTGCTAAAATGGAATCTAAGGAAAATTATGGACCATATATCACAAAATTGCATAAAATTTTTTCTGGCCATATGAAGCTAAACTGGAAGAAAGTTTACCGCGTATTTAATTATTTTACCAGAGTGGGCTTTATATGAGGCCTATGGTAAGTTATGCACCGATCTTCACCAAATTTCACAGTGTCATTTCTAGTTCTATAAAACTGTGATGTATCAAATTTTGTTATGATAGCGTTATTTTTTACGTTTTTAGGCGTACTAAGCTGTTTTCCGGGAGTAAGGTTTATATGGGGCCTATGGTAAATTATGGACCGATCTTCACAAAATTTTAAAGTCTTATTTTTCGTTCAATAAAACTGTGATGTACCAAATTTTGTTATGATAACATTCTTTTTTACGTTTTTATGCGTACTATACTGTTTTCCGGGAGTAGGACTTATATGGGGCCTAGGGTAAATCATGGACGGATCTTTAAGAAATTTTACAGCGTGATTTCCAGTTAAATAAAACGAACTGTTGCGAAATCTTATATCATTCTGTGCATTTTTCCACCATTTATGTTAGTTTTTGTAACAAAATTATCAATTTTTTTTAGGTGGTGGTTCCACATTTTGATTCATAGCTCAGATCCTATTGCACCGATTTTGCTGGATTTCAATCCCAAACTGCTTAGGATAACTACAAGCAATTTGACACCAAGTTTGTTTATTTCTTTTGAGTTTTTCGAAAGTGAGCGTGTTTTCAACAGACGGACAGACGGACAGACAGACAGGCAGACGGACATGGCTAAATCGACTTAAAATTACTCAAGGACCCAGAATATATATACTTTATAGGGTCTGAGATGAATAATAGAAAAGTTTCACACGGAATGACAAACTTAATATACGCTCTTCACAACTAATTGTGGTGGAGGGTATAAAAACTAAAATTCTTTTTAAAAGTAATTTCAATTTTTGGGAATACAAAATTTTAATTTCAAAATATTTTGTTATTCGTGCTTAATTCCCAGTTTTTATTATTGATAAAAACACTTGAAATTTATTGTTGATGGGATAAGCTATTCCTATGCGCATTTCACTGGTTGCTTAGGCCAGATCATCAGGAAACTTCATTTATAAAGATTTTAGAAAAACTAAAGATATTAAACCAAATAAAACTGTTAAACGTATAAGACTTATAGCAACAGTTCTACTTGTAATAATATCAAAGTTTAAACAATCTCATCTTACATTCCCCACTACAATTAGTTGAAATTCTCTCAACATTAATTGTAGTTGTAAGTAGGTTAAGAAAAACTAAATAAAAACAACAACAACTTACAAAAGATGTTGTCAATTAAGTGTTTTTTTGTTTATTATTAAAAGTAATTTCAATTTTTGGGAATACAAAATTTTAATTTCAAAAGATTTTGTTATTCGTGCTTAATTCCTAGTTTTTATTATTGATAAAAACACTTCTCATTCTTTTTGTTTTGAATATAAATATACGAAAGAAATGTTCTTGTCGACATCATGGGCCAGGCAGTTAAATTGTTCTTATTTAAAGAAATCTGTGGCCGTATATAAAAACTAGGTAACTCCATTTTTAAATAAAGTTTGTTTGTCTTCCAGATTCAAAAAATGTATTCTTAGAAAAAAACTGGATAAAAATAGTGTTTATTATTATTATTTATTACTATTATCTTTGCAACAGAAACAAAAAAAAAATAATTAAGTTAAAACCTTTTTCAAAGTAACTGTACCACATAGGGTACGGTAGATCTATAAGGGCTAAAAAGTTTTACTCGGAAAGATTTCGGGTGTTTGGCAGTCGTATTCTATGAATCAAAAACTGAAGAAAAGATATAATATGCATATAAAGAATGCATACATATATTGTTTGAATTCTCTAGAGTTGCAATTTTATGACTCAACATTTTGACCCCAATTTGTTCTAAATGGCTCTTTGTCTCTTAGTTTTGGAGACAACGCCGTTTTAAACTTCTAAATTTTCTGTTTTCTAAGAGACTATGGAGTTAACTTGTTTTTTCAAAAAATGCATGGAGTTATCTAGTTTTTACATAAAAATTGATATTTTTCTAATTTTTGTTTTTCAAATAACTATTAAATGAGAAACTATATCAAAATTTCGATCTGACAGAGTGATAGTAAATGAAACACGCTTTCTATTCTTGGTGTTATCTTATCGCAAAAAGAGGAGTTAACTAGTTTTTCCATACAAAAATAAAATTTTATAACATACAAACAAATATTTATGTATTAGTGTGTCCAAAAAAAACACTGCGTTGTTAGTTTTTTTCATGTACATACAAATTTTAAAAGTTATAAAGCGCTATTTATGAAATTTATGGAAAAAATACGAAAAATTGTAATGTAGGGTCAGTGTGACCCTTTTAGCATTTTCACTGCTAAATTTAGCATTATTTATTTTGATTTAGCAGCGAATTTTTCAAATAGCATTTAGCATTATTTTCAGCATTTTAGTAATATTTTTTTTTAGCATTATTCAGCATTTTTTAATCTTAAGAATTTTATACCTATATTGCTATTTCACAGTATAACTTATCAGTTCTGTCAATCTCTATAACTGTATTTTGTCATTTATACGTTTATACAAATGTATAATAAGAGCAACCCTGTAAACACCAAAAAAATTAAAGAAGAAATGGTAGATTTTACTACAGAAAAAAAAAAACGGTTTTGGAATAGCAAAGGCAAAAGCTATTGAATTCTGGATAGGTGTTTAGAATATGATGAGAACAGATCATATTCTAATGGTATTTTGACCAACACTTTGGAAATTAAGGAAAACTATTCATATAATGGTGTGTTTAATGCGTAATTAAATTTACTGAAAATGCTGTTGAATAGTCTTTTATGTTTTCAATGACAATTTTTATTTTACATATAATGGCTTAAGTTGACTAAAGTGATTTTTAATTTTATTACATATTCTTATTATCTTCTTCAAGATCTATGACGCAGCTAAATTTCAAGTATAAAATATCATTATTTATAAAACTACACACAATTCATTTTCGACAAAACCCTTAATATCATTAAACTGTTAAACTGTTTATAATTTATTTTTCTTCTACTTTTCTTGTAACACCTTAAGTCTCTCAAATGTATTTAAAAAAAACAAAAACAAAATCAAAAAACATTTGATTCTGTACGGTATGTGCGATCCGTTTCGGACTTTGCTTAAGCAAATAACCGCTTCATAAAACTTAACAAAAATTTTCTTTAAGTTCAGTATGGTTTGCCGCATATGATTTACATGTATTCGCACATTTGCTTAAGCCAACTTAATCACATTATGGTTGCGCCTTATCTGCTTTTTTGACAGTTAACAATGTTGCATATTTTGCAAACTGTAGGTTAGGACTTAAGGCGTTTATCATGCAATATTTTGTAGATAGGGCCTTTTGTTTTTTTGGTTAGAAAATCGCTAACTTTTGTCAAACTACTGTTTTTATTAAATAAATCTATATACATATGTATATAATTTTTTTTATGTTAACTTTATTTTATTTTAAAGAAATATAATATTTTCAGGTTAATTAATGTATAATTCATTCATTTAAATGATACACTTATTTAAGAAAATTTAGCATTTTTTTAGCATTTTCAAATTTTATTTTTAGCATTGTTTAAATCCCCATTTAGCATCCAATTTTTTTTTAGTTGTGGTCACAATGTGTAGGGTAACTAAATGAGCGAATTCATTGAAAAAATTTATAGTTATTGCACACAAAAATAAAGCTTGGACCTATTGTTTAAATTATTTCCTTAAAAGTGAAGAAAATCGCGGTTTTTGACAAAAGTATGAAGAAAACTCAAAAACGACCAGCAAACCCGATATTTTGCGAAAATTCGGGTTGAGCGACCTTTAAACATATTCCGAAAAATCTGAAAAAAAATCTCAAAAATGCTCTACCCAAAAAGTTTTTAATTACGCTTGAGCACGCATAATTTGTATGTAGTTTTTACTTGGATATTTTTAAAACCGAAACCGACAGGTCTTAATCATTTTAAAACCGAAACCGCCGTTTCACATTTTTACGGTTTTTAGCAAACTCTTATTTAGTTAAACATATTTCAAACGAAATGAGCTTTATTTTATTATAATCGGTGCACAATTTTTGATTTTGTTTACAATTTACTGGGAAAACTGAATTGATAAATAAAAGCGCATAGAAGCTAACTTTCCCTCAAAAATAAATTTCAGTGTATTTATCAAATATGAAAAATTGGGAATTTAGCACGTCATACGGAAATCTTATTGATAATAAATTTTGAATTCCCAAAAATAACTTTGATAACATTTTTTTAATATGTGTGTGTTTGCTGCTATTCTATTTACTTCAAAATAAGGTAGGTACCTTCACTTAATTGTGAATAAAAATAGTCAAAAATACGATTAGTACCAGTAAAGGCCAGTTTACAAGGTAATACAATGTATTACGACATTCCAAAAAATGATGTAGAATGAGAAAAATCTCATCATGTAAAAGCAAAATGTATTGAGTAAGAGAGAATACGGATACAAAATCTGACAAGCGGTCGGTAAATGCTTTTTCTAATGCAATGTTTCCACGACGATTTGAATCACCTACTTCGCTCCCTGAATCATGGTGTTTACACGACGTATCTACTTGCTTCGATTTGACAGTTGTCTTTAATAAACAAATCAGTGTTGTCAACTTTGCATTTTCAAAACGCACCAAAATGGAGAAAAAACGCAGCAAGTTTAGAATTTCATTTTTATCTAAAATATTGAATTAATTTTGCATAACATTTTTATATTAAAAATACAGTAGAATCGTAAATTGTGGTTCAGGAGGAGTTGTGCACTTTAAACCAGCCGGTGTAAATTAAATTTAAGTTAATTTATTGAAAATAAGTAATTTAAATAAATTTAGTTTGTTATTTTCGAAAAATTTGCTTATTATTGCATTTTTTACAATTAAATGCCGCTTAGAAAATTTAATAGTTCGAAAAAGTTACAACCCTTGGAATATTTTGGTTTACTTTTTCGCGATTCTACTGTATAACATGTTTTATTGTTATACACTAGAATCTTTCCAGTTCAGAGTTTTTAGAAAAAAAAAATAAAACTTATCAAACATAAAAAAATTACACAAATTTGTTAGCATTAGAGTAAACCTTGTTGAATTCGACTCGGTATTCAACACTAAATATCTAGTAAGGATTCAAAATTAACAATAGTACAGTATTTGACGTTTTATTAATATATTTTAAAAAATACATATACATACTCATATATATTTTTTTTAAGAAGTTTAATATTTTCATATTAAAAATACAACAATAAAACAGCCTTTTACATTTTACATAGTTAAAAAAGAAAAAAACTTGAAAAAAAAAGTTAAACAAATTTCTACATAAATACATACCCCTGTATTCATAAAAAATATTTTGGGTTTATGACAGGTTTATTAAACAAATTTTCATAAAAAATTCGTTTTATAATGAATATAAGGGATAGTATTTATGTTTGCATTCATTTGTACAAGATGATTTATTTTCGTAAATTAATTTAAAAAATTCTGTTTAAAACTTTTTAAAAAATGATCAAAAATTTATTATAATTATTCCAAATTAATAAAGTTAATATTTTCATCATTGTTGTTATCGCAGAAAAAATTTAAAAAAGCACCAAAAATGACAACTCTGAAACAATCGATGTTTACAGCTAGTTCAGATAAACTTGCGATAAAAATTGGAGAAGACAGTAATGCTATGTTCATACGACGACAAAAACCACTCGTTTCGCTCTCTGAAACTAGATTGTCAAACATGCTGTTCATACGATTCATTCTGGTTTCATTTTGACATTTATTTTTGTGTTGTTAGTGTGATTTTATTTAAAACAGATAAAAAAGTAATTAAATGTTAAAAATATATTATTTAATACTTTTATTAATATTATTATTTGATAATTATCACTTTATTTTAATAAACATCAATTTTTATTTTGTATTTTATTTTGTTTTGATTTTTTTGAGAGCTAGTTCAGATAAACTAACGATAATTGTTATCAAAATTAGAGATGATAGTACATTTTTCCTGTTTCGCAGCCTGTTTCAAAATAAAACGACCTGTTTCGCTCACAAAATTTTGTATGGGGAAACAAGTCGTTTCGGTCATGTTTGGGGCGCGAAACAGAAATAAGAGAGCGAAACACGAACATTGCTGTCCGTGTGAACATGGTATAATTGTTCGTGCTTCGCAAGTAGATTCAATATGAATCAATATGAATCTACTTGCTTCGCTCTCAAAATTTTGTATGGCGAAGCAGTTGCTTCGTTCATGATTGGGATGTGAAGCATGAATAGAGAGCGAAGCACGTACCGTGGAAACATGACATAAACCATTTTAGAAACTTAGGTATTCTCATCACACCAGAGGTGTATTTTAACAGAGTATATTGAAGGTGATAGCATTTTCATACAATTACAAAAACAACTTAAATCAACTCAGGAAATTTTCATGTTGTTTTTGTAAATATTTAAAACTGCAACCATCTGCTTTTTTGTTAATATTTTTGATTTTACTTACGGATGGTATACCGTGTAAAAATGAATTATACTTACAAAAGATTTTTATTTTTTCTTTTAAACACGGAGAGAATTTCATAATATTTTGATTCTACAAAGTCGTAATACATTGTATTACCGTGTAAACTGGCCTTAAACCATTTTAGAAACTTATGTATTCTCATCACACCAGAGGTGTATTTTAAAAGAATATATTGAAGGTGGTAACATTTTTATACAATTACAAAAGCAACTATAATCAACTTAGGAAATTTTCGTGTTGTTTTTGTAAAAATTTAAAACTGCAACCATCTGCTTTTTTGTTATTATTTTTTATTTTACTTATACCATCCGTGTAATGATTCTACAAAGTCGTAATACATTGTATTACCGTGTAAACTGGACGTAACTTAAAAATGCGAGCTGATAGAGAAAACGGGGATTTGATTTGAAGTCAGCGAACTTAAATTAGTAAAAAATTTCAATAAAGTTTCTATCAACACAAAAAAGTTACATTTTTTTCATTTGGATACGAAAACTAGAAGTTTACAAGTCAGTTCGGGATAAAAAAATTTATATCGAAAAAAATTTTAAAGATCTGAAAGCCTCCCATAAGTCTGGGTCCCATGAACCATGAAAGTTTTCTTTCAGAAAGTCTAAGTTTATTGGTGAGGGGAGAGAAGAATAGCATATTCTCTTATTATCTCACCAATAAACGCAAACTTTCTAAATAAAAATTTCCATTGTGTAAACCCAGACTTAAAAGAATCGCTTAAGTTAATCGTTACTTCAAGACATAAGAACGTAGTTTTCTTGGTAGTTGTTTAAATTATTAACAAAATATTTGATAAATTTTATCTATATATATAAAAATGAAAAATGTTTGTATGTTTTTTTGTTTGGTTGTTTGTTTGTATGTTGGCTTATAGACTCCTAAACTACTGAACCGATTTTTCTGAAATTTTTACAGTAGCATCACGTGAGCCCTGAAAATAAAATAGGCTAGCGGCAGGGGAATTGGTACCCTCCATTGGATGGCAATATTAAATATCGCATATCTTAAGAGCCGCTTTACGCATTTTGTTGAACTTTTGGTAGTAAAATCTTCTGAGCCCCAAAATTGAAATAAAGTAGCAGCGGGGGAAGTGCTTTCCCCATAGGACGCCAATGTTTAATATTGCATATCTTAAGAACTGTTAAGAATGTTCAAACTTTGTAGAAGTCACTCTTATGGTATACTACACTATTGAAAATAAAAATAAAGCGGGTAGGCACAGGGGGGAAATACCTCTCATAGGATGCATATATTAAATATCGCTCAACTGAAGAACTATTCAAGGGAGAGTCTTCAAAAGTGGTTAAAGCTACTATTATAGCAAACTTTAAATTTCAATATAGTAATGGGCGGGGTGGACAGAGGAGGAGCAGTTCCCCTCATAGATAGAAATATTAATAAGAGCCGCTGCACGCATTTTGTTGAACTTTTGGTAGTAGGATCTTCTGAGCCCCAAAATTGAAATAAAATAGCAGCGGGGGAAGTGTTACCCACCATAGGACGCCAATGTTAAATATCGCATATCTTAAGAACTGTTATAGTGAGAATGTTCAAAATTTGCATAAGTCACTCTTATGGTATACTACTTTTGAAAAGAAATAAAGCGGGTAGGCTCAAGAGGGAAAATATTTCCCATAGGATCCATATATTAAATATCGCTCAACTGAAGAACTATTTAAGGGATAGTCTTCAAACGTGGTTAAAGCTACTATTATGGTTAACTATAAATTTCAATATAGAAATGGGCGGGGTAGCCAGAGGAGAAGTAGTACCCCTCATAGATAGAAATATTAATAAGAGCCGCTGCAAGCAATTTGTTGAACTTTTGGTAGTAGGATCTTCTGAAACCCAAAATTGAAACAAAATAGCAGCGGGGAAGTGTTACCCCCCATAGGACGTCAATGTTTAATATCGGATATATAAAAAACTGTTATAGTTAGAATGTTCAAACTTTGTAGAAGTCACACTTATGATATACTTCACTTTTGAAAATAAAAATAAAGCGGGAAGGCGCAGGGGGGAAATAACTCCCATAGGATGCATACATTAAATATAGCTCAAATGAAGAACTATTAAAGGGAGAGTCTTCAAACGTGGTTAAAGCTTATATTATGGCAAACTTTAAATTTCAATATAGAACTGGGCGGGGTAGACAGAGGAGGAGCAGTACCCCTCATAGATAGAAATATAATTTAGAGCCGCTGCACTCATTTTGTTGAACTTTTTGTAGTATGAACTTCTGAACCCCAAAATTTATATAAAATAGCAGCGGGGAAATGTTCCCCCCATAGGACGCCAATGTTTAATATCGCATATCTTAAGAACTGTTATATTAAGAATGTTCAAAGTCACTCACAGTAGAAGTCACTCCTATGGATGCATATATTAAATATCTCTCAACTGAAGAAGTGGTTAAAGCAGTGTAGCGAAGCGAACCGGGTTAAGCTAGTTTTTTATACAAATATATTTTAAGTGAGGCTATCAGCGCAGAAGTGGTGTAACCCATGGCTACTGATTATGAGTAATGAGGAGTTAACACTATTCTTGCACTATAGTACTTGGTTGTAACGGCCCGTGAAAAAACTATGTTTATAGCGCCATCTGTTTTGGATACAAACAGTTGGCTTACTCGACTATTGCACTGCAAAGAACATATCTAACACCAGAACCGTAACCAAATTAAATTGTGGGTTAGACCACTTCTGCGCTGATAGCCTCAAATATTGTATTGGAACACTCTTGCATAAATCGTTTTTTCTGAAATTTACAAATTAAAAACAATAATTTGCTATCAATTTAAAATGTTCATAATAAAAAAGCTGGGCAAACATTTAAAAAGTTTTCGCTAAAAATAATGTAAAAACTCGTTTGAAGGAGATATTTTGACATTTGAATTTAGCTTACACAATTTAGAAGTCACGCAGTTTTCAAAAGCTGCCGCCCCTCGGTGGATTATTTTTGAAAGACAAAAGAATAATTCTGTATATTTAAAATTTTTCCCCATTTTAATCTTAATAAACATTTTAATAAATATTTTAAATCATGAATAAATTAATAAATACTTAATAACTTAATACCTTACAATGAACCATCCTTAACCTAACACCTCAATTTGGGTGGCAGTTTTTTAATTTGATTATTTTCTCCCACTTTAAGAACAGCAACCATGCCCATTTGAGAATTTTTCTCAAGATGGCAATGATACATCCAAAACCCGGGATTATCACTGATGAAACGTAGAATAATGTAACCCAAACCGGGAATTTGTATGGAATCCTTTTCAACGGCTGGAAAATCGTTGGGAGTGCGTTGTAAAAGACCTCTGCGATCGAGCTCTTGGATCTGAAATATTTAAAAAAAAAATCGGTTAAATTTTAATTCTGTTAACAAAACAAGTAAAATTATTTTTTTTAATACAAAGGATGTGCACGCAGAGAAAAACATGTTTAAATATGGTCACCTCCAACAATACTATGTTTAAAGAAAATTTTAACCATATCAAGTTTAATTTAACCATATTTTTGTCACCGACAACCATGTTATGGTTAAATTAGTCCCTTATCAAGAAGCCACAACCATATTATGGTTGCCTCTACACATGTTATGGTTAAATATGACAATAATTTGTTTTTAAATTGACAATAGTATTTTTCTCTTTTTCAAGAGCAACATGCTATGGTTGAAAACCAACCATGCTATTATAAGTGTTAAACATATTTTAGTTATTATTAACCATAATGTGTTCGGAGGCAACTATATTATGGTTGTGGCTTCTTGATGGACGACATAATAACTTAATATGGTTGTCGTTGGCAATAATATGGTTAAATTAAACATAATATGGTTAAAATATTCTTTAAACATAGTATTATTGGAGGTGACTATATTTAAACATGTTTTTTCTCTGAGTGTGTGTAAAACGGAAGCAAAGTACTCATGGAAGATAAATGCTGACACTGTGGAGGTGAATAAAATTCCACTAGCCCTGGCGGCTAATTCAATTGATGATTTGTTTTTTGTCTCATGTTTTTATATGTTTTGCTTTTTATGTACATAATAAAGAGTGGCCAAATTAAAGGTATGAGCGGTCAACGGAAATCGCTACAGGGAGATGATCCGAAGCTTTTTGTGGCCAAAAATTTGTGATTTCGAGGAAGAGAATATGTGGTTCCAACAGGATGGTGCCACTTGCCACACAGCAAGAGAAACAATGGATCTTTTAAAAGAAAAATTCGAAAACCGCATTATTTCTCGTAGAGGAGGAGTGAATTGGCACCAGGTTCGTAAGATTGACACCTCTAGGCAATATTTTGTGAGGTTTTTTGAAACAATTCCAGAGCTTAAAAACAACATTATCTAGCAGATATCAACCACAGACAACGGTTTTTGGAAAACCTGATTGAGAATTTTAGTAAAAGATTGGGGTCACTTGACCGACATAACCAGAAAATATTTGTAATAAACTGAAATAAAAATATTTTTAATATCTCAAAAAAAGTCTTTTTTATTAAAGTTAAAATTTTTGGACACCCATTATAATCACACTATGCCCCCAGGGGCTGAACACCTTTCGTCATCTTCACATACACAACAATAATGTTAACGTAACTCACTTAATAGATTGTTGTTGTCGAAAAACAAAAACAAAACACATTGTTAAGATCTCAACCAAGGCTGTCAGGTACTTTTTCCTTGTCCCCAAAAAATTAAAAAATATCCCCAAAAATCCCCATATTAAAAAACAAAACCTTGAAAAGTTAATATTATTTTCTGTTGTTTTTTTCCTGACCAAATTTAAAATTTTTTTAGTGAGAAAATTTTAATAAGAAATCCTTAAAAATTCCCAAATAAAAATTTTTAGTAAGAATTATCATTTTATTTTGTTTGTAGCGACTGCTTTCGGCATGTTTTTTAAATCCTTTTTATGCGATTCCAGTGAGGAATTACAAGCAGAACAATATTCTGTTTTTGTTTGTAGGGACTGCTTTCGGCATGTTTTTTAAATCCTTTTTATGCGATTCCAGTGAGGAATTACAAGCAGAACAATATGCTGTTTTTGAAGGCGAATGAGCCAATTTATAAGTATTTGGAGCTTGTTCAATCGATTTTAGCCATCCTTAAAATCAACAATAAAAAAACATATATCCGTCATTTATTTAATACTTAGACGCATCATAAGTACTTGCCCAGCATTACTTTTCCCACACTTTATTATATTGTCTTCATATTTACTTAATTTTGAAGAAGACATATTTGCTTGAAAAAAGTCTTTAAAAAATCCAAAAATTTTTTAAATTCTTCTTTTTTAAAACACTAACTCGAGAATAATAACATAAAATTATTAAATACCTTTTGCTTATTTAACAAAAATGGAAATCTTAATTAGGACCCTTAACACCATATAAGTTGTTGATAAGAGTAAGATATTGCTATTGTTTTCATATTGTATAACGAAACAAAGAAAAATAAGCGTAAATAATAAAAGAAGGGAAAATATATCAAAAATGTGTAAAATCCCCGAATTTTATTTTTAGATCCCTAAAAAAAATTCCCAATGCCCAAAAGACTTTCTTTGTCCTTTTTGTTAACATGAATTTCCCTGGTAGCCCTGATCAGGGGTGCCAGATAATTTTGATAAAAAATCGGCATATTTTAAAAAAAAAAATCGGCATTACCGGCACTTTAATATAAAAAAATCGGCAAAAAATCGGCAAATTAAAAGCATACGAGCATCTTCGGATTGCATTTACAAATTAATTGTGTTTACAATTTTCACTATGTACTGCAGAAACAAGAAAGGAGTAGAAAGTCCGAATATAATACAATTTTTTAATTTAGCACTTGTAAAATCTCCTTCAAACTAATTCGGAGTAAAATAATAATGGAGTGGGTTTCCACTGTTCCAAATTCTGTTCATTACTTATGTTGACGAATATTTGAAAATATTATGATTTCGTTCCAAAATAATCTTGAATTGAGAAGAAGTCGCTTTTTCTACTTCGTAGAACGTTTGCAAAAGTGGTTTCTTATATCTTTTAAAAACTTGTCAATATCATCAGAAAATGCACGCTTTTATGCTGCCGCTGATACTAAATTTAGAATGTGGCATAAGCAATCGTTCAATGAACAAGTGCACAAATCTATTCACAATAGCGGAGTTCAGTGTTTGGTGCAAATGGTCTTGCAAAAGAGAAAATTTAACATATCGAAGCTGTTTTGTTAAATCCAACAACAAAAAATAGAGTTTCCCTTAGATTTCATAGAAAAACTACATTTTGCATTTTCGCAAGACTATTTGCACCAAACACTAAACTCTAAATATGTAGGTTTGAAATATTTGGAAATAGTACCAAATGAGCCACGGGGGTACCAGCGTACTTTTTAGTTTTGAATTGTACCAAAAAAAGTACAATTGTACCAACTTTATCAACCCTGCTCTCCGTAAGTAATTTCCAAGCCACTTGGTAATTTTGATCAGTGTTGCCAGTGAAATTTCGAGAAAGATACATTTTAGTTGCCAAAAATATACACTTTTTCCCAAAAAGATACATATTGAAAAAAATTTTAAAATCTATTTATAAAGTTTAACATTTATTAACATACTCTTTTATTTCATATTTAATGAATATTGTAAAGAAAATGATCAGGTATGTTTTAGGTTTCGACTCGAATTGAAAATGAATAATTTTTTTGAATCCGCATAATTCATAAATTGGTGTTCTCAAATCCACATGTTTTTGTGTATTCGAAGTTTTTGTCTGTAAAGAATTAGAAAACTAACAGGAACAAATCGCGTTTATCGCGAACATGGCTAAAATTCGCGAAACGTTGCAAATCAAACTCAAAAACTAGTTTAAGATCGCTTAATCGATTGAAAAAACAACTTGTCGGAAAATAACATAAAAAGTATTAAAAAAAATTAGCAATAATTACATCAAAATCAATAAAAAAGTCGATTTTAAATTTTGTCTTAGTTAGGGCCTTTTGCGATTTAGGTAACGAAAATACCCGGATCACATATAATTTCATTTTAATAATTATTTAAGTCATAAATATTAGGTATGTTTTTACTTAGGCGATTATATCAAAAAGTTCATAAAAATTTCCTGAAAATAAAAAAGATGTTCATATTTCTTCAGAACAACTTACTGAGCTACCTAAATAAGAGCGGAAGCGTTTTTTGTATGTCAAAACTTCTCATTTGCATACAATTTATACGAAACAAACCATTATAAATAAATCTTATTTGACAGATCGCTATGTCGGTTTGTTTTATTGAAATTGTATTTAAATAAAATTTTCATGTTTAAAAAAACGCTTGCCGCTTTTGTTTAGGTTGTTCAGTTAGTACTTCTAGTAATCATCGATTAAGGTGGATCATATGTTTAAACATCCTTTATGCTTTCGTTCTTCATTATTAAAGCTGCTATTTTGTATTAGTATTAAGTCGGCAACGATGATCAATCTTCTAAAATTTTATTTCTGTACATTATGCGTACAGGTTCAAAAGATACGAAAAATGTCAGGATTATACATGGTACTTGAAGTCATCAAAAGATACGAAAAATGTATATTTCTTATCCTAATGGCAACACTGATTTTGATAGTCATACAAGTAATTTTCTCTGAACAACTCGTGTTGTGTATGTTACTTGTGCTTTCTCCTGCAGTGTTTGTGAATGATTTGATTTGCACATCACAACGAACGTAGTAATAGTCTTTTTGTGTATGTATCAGAGATCAGCAATGAATCGTTTGTTCGCTACTCATACTGACTCATGCAATTGTAAGTATAAGTGCGTAGAAATCATTTAAACTAACCCTGCAAATAATAGGACCAGTCCAAACACGCGTGTAAAGAGTAGTCCACAAGGGACCAGGACTAGTCCACAAGTAACCCAAACGTATGGAAAAAACCTGGTCTATTTAACATTACGATGTCCTAGGAGAGGACCATATAACCCACCTTTGGACCACTAAGGAGTAGTTTTAAAACTACTCCATGGTATATAACCCACCTTTGGACCAGTAAGGAGTAGTTTTAAAACTACTCCATGGTATACTCAAGAGGATTAGTTTTGAAGTCGTTTAAACACGAAAGCATGTCGTTAAAAAACGAAGACATGTCGTCTCACTACAAACACTTTTTAACAATGGCATGGTCCATGCTTGCATTACATCGGACTAGTCCATGGAGTAGTCCATTTTATCAAAATGGGTCAGGTGGTCCAATTTTATTTGCAGGGAAACTACTCTGATTCACTCATACTCACAAGAGAAATATTTATGAGTGCGACATCGACATTATACGCATACTCATAAATGACCTCAGCTTGATTTATAATTTCAAGAAAATACTTACAATACTCACAATGATTCAAATCATTTAGCTCATCCATTTACCGTTTTAACACAACAGAGAAAACACACAACTTAATAATCAGCGCTACCAGATAAATTTGCCGAAAAATCGTCTACATCATACATGTTACTTTAGTAAACTGTAATTGCCAAATCGTCACTTTGCTATTTCGGGGACAAATCTAGCAGCCTCGCATTTTGCTTCGCCTATACACATTGACTTGAGTAGATTCTAAGTCAAACACTACAAATGTTGGTAAGTATGAGTACGATGAATAAAATGAAACTTTTGAATGAATATGAGTTTGAATCACATTGGAATAAGTATGAGTGCGTATAAGTACAAGAATTTATGAGTCATGATATAGCTCTACTCACTTTTTCACTACTCATTGCTGATCTCTGGTATGTATGTTATGTGCAACCACTTGAAAGAGACAGTGGGAATTGATTTTTAAGTTGAATTGCACGCGTCTATAGAGCAGCTCACACTTTTTAAAAAATGGTTATACTTTTGATAGGAAAAGTTATAATTTTTATAGAAAAAGACAAGCTTTTTATGGAAAAGGCCACATTTTTTTTAGAATAATGTGCTGTTTACACAACACAAGTGAGTAAAGGTGTAGTAAAATTTATAAGGAAAACACTCAAAAACCTGAGTGCTTTTCATATAAATTTAACTACACGTTCAGTCACTTGTGTTGTGAAAACAGCACATTAGTCACATTTTTTATATTATTTTACACAAAAAGTCATATCTTTATTCAAAGTTCAACTTACCCTTCTTAAATCGTTGACATTTCCCAAAACTGCTTGACCCACCAAACGGTACGTGTAACCATGAGTATGGAATGGAAGTGTGCTGTCCATGTAATTGACGACAACCAATTCAATTGGCCTATAAGCCGGTATTCTAATCACATTTGTGCACTCACAATTATTATACTGGCAATTGCGACCAGCCTGTTGGAAAGCCGTGCGATTACAGTAGAAATTGTCCTCATAATAAAGACTACGGCCTTGCAACAAAGAAACCAGAGGCAGATCGAAGGTGATGTCATCTATTTGGAAAAGCTCTACACCATTTGATTGGCGACGCATACCAAAACTTGAATAGAAGGTTTGGAATTTTGTGTAAGGAGGCCATGGCAAGGGATTTAAAGATCTTAAACCTGCTGTGGGAATTTCGTTTGCCCTCAAGCTTGTAGAGCCTTTAGTATCCACATTATAAAACTCGGGTAAGGCATTGACTTCGACCTGCATATCAGAACCTTGGCGTCCAAAAGCAGCTTCCGATATTTGCAGCAAAGGAGCCTGATGACGTGAAGAGCCTCGATAGTGCAAAATGGCACCCTGATAAAGACTATAATTGGCACAGTCGTTGTAACCTTTCACCTTGATCCAATAGTTTCCAGGATACTGATTGGCTTCCAACACAAAATCGAATCTTTCACCTGAGGACATAAAAAATTTATCAGCATATATGGGTTCTATATCATTGCCATCGGTGGCTATCATTAATAGTTTATGATTTTCTATGGAAAATTCTACAGGACAATTGAACACGCCATTGCTAACGATACGCATACGGTACCGCATATTGGGTGACACTCTCAAGCGTTCATATCTGTTGCGTGAGTCGTTATCGGGAAAGTTGTTTAAATGGTTACGTCCCTTGCCATTAATGAGTAAGTTGCGGGGTCTCTCATAATCGTAGTTGTAGATGGTGTCCTGAATTATTAGCGTATGTTCGATTAAATCATAATCATAGAGTTGGGCATGTCTGTTATTCTGTTTCGTTTGTCTGATGACAAAACTTCCAGCCACACCCAACGATCTTTGCCAACCCATTTGACTGTGATACCAAACCGTACCACTACGATCAGCCGTAAATGAATAGCGATACACCTCTGAAGGTTGCACGGGATATTGGGAAATATAAGGAGCTCCATCACTTTCCGGGGCCTGGGACATATGTAAACCATGCCAGTGCATGGTAAAAGCTTCGGTTAAATAATTTAAAACGTCCACCATGATAGTATCATTTTCGCAAACCTCCATGGAGGGTCCCGGTGCCTGTCTATTAACAGCCATAACCCCAGTGGCCACACCATCACCATAAATACATTGCTCCTGCTCACAAACGCTAGGATCATACATACATCTTTGACATTCTGGACCCAAAGTTTGATAATTATGCACTACCAAACGATAATAGCAGGATAGGGATTCTCCCTGCTTACAAACTCGGCGACAGGGATGTCTTTCAAAACTTCCATACGTCACTTCATTGGTATTAAAATAATCGCTAAAGTGACTATTTGAGGGACTATTACTTTTATTGTTCTTACTGCTAAATGGATTGGTGAAGCCCCAGTAAACACGCGATATATTAAAGTTTTCAAAACCAATAGGTAACTCATTGCCAGCAGGATTCTCATTTTCCAAATCATTTTTCGATTCTAATTGCTTTAAAAATTCCAAAAAGTCACTTTTTTCAAAATCTTTTTCGTATTCATAACTCTTCGTTTTAATTTCATTTTGTGCTCTTGAAAGTTCACCATTTATCTCCAGAAATTGTAGAATAATTAATAGAAAAGTCCAGTTCATTTTGAGTACTAAGTAAGCACTTTTACTTTTTTTCAAATACTTTTTTCCTTTTTGTTAATATTTTTTTTTTATATAATTTATATATTTAATTATTGTTTAATTTAAATCCAACCGTGCGATTTAAGTTTTTGTTATAAACTGGCCAGTATTTAAGTGATTATCTAGCAAAGAAAGTTCAATTCTTCATAAAATTGCGATTTAAATGTGTTTTCCGTATGCAGCCGTAAGCAACACACATCGATCCAACTCATTCCGTATGCCGGTCGTCACGATGTTCCACTAAATGTGTCTGGAATATTAATTATTTCTTAAAGTATAAAAAAAAATTAAAAGGGGAGAAGAAATAAACATTTTATTTTTTTGGTTTTTTTTTTAATAGTTATGTGCCATTAACTATTAGTATGTATTTAATGTTTTATGTTGTTTATATTTCTATATTTGCAGTTTAGTTTACTTTTTAATATGAGCATAACAATTAAGCAATTGTTATAAAGAGTACATCAAATGGTCACCCTTAAAGTCACAACAAAAATAGAAAGAATACTTTAAGGCGCATACTTGAAAATAGCACAGTGACATTGATAATACAAAATGAGAACAAACATTTTTAAATTAAAGTATGAAAGTATAATCGGTCAAGCCCGACCATATGATACCCTACACCACAGTATTAAAAAATCAATCATGTATAGAAGGTATGCTCAAATGTGGTTCGGTTTCAGTAAAATTTAGTAAGATTATTTAGATTGCAATAAAATAAGTTTGGGTTCTAATAATAGCATGGTTATGGAAACAAAGGCTCTATTTCGGAAAGAAACTTGTATGAAAACTATACATGTATGTAAATGAAATTAAAGAACTATTCCCACCATTTTCAATAGACTTGCGACAGTTAGAACCTTCTTATGTACCAATTTTCATCAAATAATCTCGAATATTGCGACGTGTACTTTGCGCACAAGATTTACAAGGACAGACAGCCCCAGCCTGTCGAAAGATTGCTTTTTGGTAAAAAATTTAATTTTTGTAAAAAGTGACTTTTTGTAAAAAGTGACTTTTTGTAAAAAGTGACTTTTTGTAAAAAGTGACTTTTTGTAAAAAGTGACTTTTTGTAAAAAGGTTCCTTTTTGTAAAAAAAAATTAAAATAAGTGAATAAGTTTCTTGTTTATCAGCCAATTTATACAAGGACTTTTACGACGTCACACTTTTAATTTGACAGGGAACGGTGCAGAAAATAAAGAGGGATAAACAAAAAGACTCGGTTTGTGTTTTTCATTTTATTTTATTTATATTTCTTTTTAAATTAATTTAGTTTCTTCTTGTTACGTTTTATTCATTTTAAAGTCTCAGGTTAAAAATGCAATGAGACCTCGATTATCCCTTATGGACAGGACCGGGAGCATTCTGGATAATCAATTTTTCCCCATTAATTGAGTAACAATTTTGAGGATTTATAATGTTTGTAAAAACGTTTTTGCCGTGTATGTGCTTGACACCAAAAAATTATATTGGTCGGGAGCCAGGTTTATCTTAAGTTAAATCCCGATAGGCGGCGCTGTTGTCGAGATATTTAAATTTTTTTATTTATGGTACGATTTGGCTGAAATTCACAAAATATATTTATTAAACAAAATTAAGTTTCCTGATAAAATTTTGACCCGTCCCAGTTGAGGTCAAGTAATTAACAATATTCTCCGGTACTTAATTTTTTAACTTGTATTTAGAAAATCCCGAGCAGCGCAGGGACTAAACAGCTAGTTTAGTTATAAACAAATATTGTTGTTTCTACATACATCTTTTATAAAATAACGAAACAGACTTAACCAGCGGTAAATATTGGAAGGGCCGCAAATGGCAGGCCTTTTTAAACTCCTCTATACTCTTTTCTAAAAGATTCGCTTCGTATGGTATCCTGCCTTCAGAAGTATGCCTTCTAGAAGATATAAACTTCTTTTTGAAAGACATTCCAAAATATTCAGTATACATTCGCTACTCCCTTCTTTAAGAAGGGAGAAAGGATGTTCTTCATTTTTAATTATTTTTTTATTTTTAGTGACCTTCCTTACATTCTTCTTTGGAAAGAGATCGAAATTGTTATTAAACGGAGTGTGGAAGGGCTTGCGCCCAATGAGAAGCTGTGTAAAAAATAAATAAGTATGGAGTGCGGCGAGGAGGGCTTGTGCCGGCTAAATTATGCCTTATATTAGGCCTCTTTACTAATTCCTGTTTCTGCTGGGTACATATTTAAACATGTAAAATAAAGTGTTTTTGCCATGCCTCTGGATACCACGTGCTTAGTTTTTTATACAATGCGTCGCCATTTGTACTCCGATCATAACATATTACATTTCGTTATTCATGGCTTGTCTATGGCTTTATATTGCCTTTGGTGACTTTTTAATCCGACGTCGACATACAAAGTTTAATAAGGGCTTTCTTGCCACGTGCAAAAAATTAGACATAAGGGGGGAAAGGCCCGTGAAAAAACCTCATCTAAAATATGCTCCATTTCAAATTTTTTTTGTAATCTTAACCAGCAAAATGTCCCATTTTCCACCGAAAGTTTATATACTGGTGGCGTTGACAAACGCAGTACCTGTAAAGTCGATTTTGGTGGTCCTCTATTTTCTGCCGTTTCCTATGAAGATTTTTATATACGTTATGTACAATTTGGCATAACCTCTGCCTGAATATATGAATGTTGTAAAAAACATAAATTGGCCGACATTTATACAAACGTGAAAACATTTATACCTTGGATTATAAATAATTTTTATTAAAATTTATTTTAAAATTAAAACATTATAAATAAATTAATGATTAAATTACCTTAACAAGTGAATTGTTAAAAATTAAAATTTATAGAGTTTTTTTAATAAAACCCAACTAAACAAATTAATTAGGTTTCATTTTATTTAGTTTGTATTGTGTTAATATTTTTGTCAGATTTTCACACATGATAGTTTTTGGCTTAAAGTCAGACATCTACCTGACTGTCGGTCAGTCATTTCTAATTAAAAGCTCAAAGTTACTGATGGCGTGTTTTAGAAACATAAGTTCATTAGAGTTTGTTTGAAAAAATTTTTAAAAATATTGTATACAAAATTGTTTACATAAACGAAAGAAGCAATAACATAACCGCTTACTTTTCTATAGAAAAGTAAAGTTATCATTAACTTTTTAAGAAAAGTTAAGTGAAGTTATCGTTAACTTTTAAATAGAAAAGTAAAGTTCTCGTTAACTTTTCCATAAAAAATTAAAGTTATCGCTAACTTTTCTATAGAAAATTAAAGTTATCGTTAACTTTTCTATAGAAAATTAAAGTTATCGTTAACTTTTCTATGAAAAAGTAATGTTATCGTTAACTTTTCTTTAGAAAAGTAAAGTTGTCGTTAATATTTCTTTAAAAAAAAAAGTTATTGTTAACTTTTCTATAGGAAAGTAAAGTTATCGATAACTTATCTTGTGAAAAGTAAAGTTATCGTTAACTTTTCTATAGAAAAGTAAAGTTATCGTTTACTTTAACTTTTCTAAAGAAAAGTAAAGTTATCGTTAATTTTTCTATATAAAAGTAAAGTTATTGTTTACTTTTCTGTAGAAAAGTAAAGTTATTGTTGACTTTTCTACAGAAAAGTAAAGTTATCGTTTACTTTTCTATAGAAAAGTAAAGTTATTGTAAACTTTTCTATGGAGAAGTAAAGTTATCGTTATTTTTTCTATAGAAAAGTAAAGTTATCGTTATTTTTTCTATAGAAAAGTAAAGTTATCGTTAACTTTTCTATAGGTAAGTAAGGTTATCGTAAATTTTTCTATAGAAAATTAAAGTTATCGTTAACTTTTCTACAGAAAAGTAAAGTTATCGTTAACTTTTCTATAAAAATATAGTTATCGTTAACCTTTCTTTAGAAAAGTAAAGTTTTCGTTAACTTTTCTATAAGTTAACGATAACTTTACTATAGAAAAGTAAGGTTTTCGTTAACTTTTCTATAGAAAATTAAAGTTATCGTTAACTTTTCTATAGAAAAGTAAAGTTATCGTTAACTTGTCTATAGAAAAGTAAAGTTATCGTTAACTTTTCTATATAAAAGTAAAGTTATTGTTTACTTTTCTATATAAAAGTAAAGTTATTGTTAACTTTTCTATGGAGAAGTAAAGTTATCGTTATTTTTTCTATAGAAAAGTAAAGTTATACTTATTTTTTCTATAGAAAAGTAAAGTTATCGTTAACTTTTCTATAGAAAAGTAAAGTTATCGTTAATTTTTCTATAGAAAATTAAAGTTATCGTTAACTTTTCTATAGAAAAGTAAAGTTATCGTTAACTTTTCTATAAAAATATAGTTATCGATAACTTTTCTTTAGAAAAGTAAAGTTTTCGTTAACTTTTCTTTAACTTTTCTTTAGAAAAGTAAAGTTTTCGTTAACTTTTCTTTAGAAAAGTAAAGGTTTTCGTTAACTTTTCTTTAGAAAAGTTAAGTTATCGCTCTTTTTTCTATAGAAAAGTAAAATTATCGTTAAGTCTTCTATAGAAAAGTAAAGTTATCGTTAACTCTTCTATAGAAAGTAAAGTTATCGTTAACTCTTCTATAGAAAAGTAAAGTTATCGTTAACTTTTCTATAGAAAAGTAATGTAGTCGTTGTTTTTTTAATAAAAAAAAAAGGTATTGTTAACAGTTCTATACAATTTTAAAGTCATCGGTAACATTTCTATAGAAATGTACAGTTGTGTTTGAAAATTTTAGTGAAAATTAAGTTATCATTAACAATTCTACAAAATAGTAAAAATGTTGTAAGCGCCTTTGTAGACAAATAAAATTTGTATAGTTCCTGAGAAAAGTATAATTCGTTCTAACTTTAAAGTCTACTTTTCTATAGAAAAGTTAAGATCTTGTTATTTTTTTTTGGTACGGAACATGTAAATTATAAATAATTTTTGCATAAAATTTACCAATTATTTTCACAATAAATATTTTAACAAAGTGTTAAATAGCCCAAGAACCTTTAAGTAAATGTAGATACTATAAATTTCAATGTAGTTTGAATTGAAAGGAAAATAAAAAAATAAACAATCAACACCAATGAAAGAATTGCATGCAATTTGTTTGTTAATCTAACTATATTGACAGTATCAAATTATGTTATCATTACGCCTCTTGCACATGCTTAGCCAAATTGTTGCTTTAAGCCGCACTCAATATCTGAGACCGCCAAAAAGCCCACAAAATACAAACACCCACCTACTAACACAATTCAAAATAGAACTCAACAAAGGGTCAATAATGCCATGTGGATATACAGCAGCAAAGTAAAAATTTTTTTAAATAAATAAAATATTATTAAAGTAAACAAATTCCCTCTCTAATTAAATCAAGCAATCAGCATGAAATATCACCCAACATTTATTTTAAACCTTAACTAAATGTCGATATACATATTTATTTTGTTATTGAAAACGTTTTAGTTACAATTCAACATCTAAAACGAACGGTCATCTAAAACTTTAAAACGCTATAAATTTAACTACAGAGACAAAAATAATAAAACTTTTAGTTTCAAAAGTTTTTCACTTTCATTGCGCGTCCAATTAAATCGTAATCATGTCATTTATAACGGTACTTTCGCTGCCAGCTTTAAAATACTTTTGCATAATTATCGTAATTTTGTATAATTTAAACGAACATACATGTGCGGCACAAAATATTCTAGATCGTTTTCGTCCAAATTCAAATATTTCAAGTGTTGGTGATGACCAGGTGAAAATTGTTTCCGGCACAAAAGTGAAGCGCTTTGAACGGTTTATAGTGCCGCTAGGTGGTCCGGTAAATGTATTGCAACCCCAGCCCTCATACTATTATGTACGTCCGCATATCCATTATTTTGCTAATTTTAGGAATAATTTTTTAACAGGTTGGCCATACTATCCCGTCCGGGTAAGATTGAATGGAATTTGAAACAGAGTATTTATATCTCATTAAAAAAATCCATTGAAAACCAAATTTAAATAAAGGGAAATATGTATAATTTGCTAGATAATAAAAAAGTTTATAGAAATGTTAACGCAGGTTTTTCAGATGTTTTTCTTGTTTCATCTCAAAATTGTAAATTTTTATACTTAAAAATCCCCGCTAAATACTTTTTAATTTTGTCATAAGAGCTCTGTTTCTTCGGGTAAAGTCAGGGTTCCCAGTTTTATTTTATACCTTATCCCCAATTTACGATTTTTATACCCTCCACCACAATTAGTTGTGAAGAGGGTTTATTAAGTTTGTCATTCCGTGTGAAACTTTTTTATTATTCATCTCAGACCCCATAAAGAATATATATTCTGGGTCCTTGAGTAATTCTAAGTCGATTTAGCCATGTCCGTCTGTCTGTCCGTCTGTTGAAAACACGATCACTTTCGAACAACTCAAAAGAAATGAACAAACTTGGTGCCAAATTGCTTGTAGTTATCCTAAGCAGTTTGGTATTGAAATTCAGCAAAATTGGTTCAGTAGGACCAGAGCTATGAATCAAAATGTGGAACCACCACCTAAAAAAATTGATAATTTTGTTACAAAAAATAACATAAATGCTGGAACAAGGCACGGAATGAGATAAGATTTTGCAAAAATTTGTTTTATTTGACTGGAAATCATGCTGTTTAATTTTCTTGTAGATCCGTCCATAATTTACCCTAAGCCCCATATAAACACTACTCCCGGAAAACAGTTTAGTACGCCTAAAACTTTAAAAAATAATGCTAGCGTAACAAAATTTGGTACTTTACTGTCTTTTAGGACTAGAAATAACACTGTGAAATTTCGTGACGATCGGTCTATAATTCACCTTAGGCCTCATATAAACCCTACTACCGGAAAACAGTTAAGTACGCCTTAAACCGTAAAAAATAATGCAATCATGAAAAATTTTGGCTCGTCACAGTTTTATAGGACTATAAATGATACTGTGAAATTTCGTGAAGATCGGTACATAATTAACCCTAGGCCCCATAGAAACCCTACTCCCGGAAAACAGTTTAGAACACCTAAAACCATAACTAATAATGCTATCATAACAGAAATTGGTACGTCACAGTTTTAAAGGACTAGAAATGACGCTGTGAAATTTCGTGATGATCGGTCCATAATTTACCCTAGGCCCCATATAAACCCTACTACCGGAAAACAGTTAAGTCGCCTAAAACCATAATTAATAACAAATCGTCAAAGTTGAAGATAATAATAACATCATACAGATATTACTCCTTAAACATTCGAACTGTCGGTGAAGGGTATCAAAGATTCGGCACAGCCGAATATAGCACTCTAACTTGTTTATCCCTTAAAATCCCCAAAATAGCTGTTTTCTTATCCCCAAAAATCCCGACAAATCTTATTTAACATTTATTTATTTAATTTAAATTCATTTGAGTAATATAATAATAAGTTTGCACTTGAGTTCTGCCAACACAGGGTTGTGAAATAATAAAAAAAATAATTATGCATCAGCTATCATTTCAAAATCATCATATGAAGCAAGGTATATTAACACAAGATAGGCTCATTTGGGAGTGTACACATGCTGCTCTATAAAAGGAACCTATTTCTCAAAATTGTATTCATATAAAACAAAAACAATTTAACGCACACATGTACAAATTTTGGCTCATATACACGAAATTTGACTTTTATCCCTTCAGTTTTATTTTGTCAATTGACCCATTTCTTGGTCTTTCGCGATGCAATTCACACTTTTCTGTTCTTTGTTATCGAATAAGTATCAATTCACACTTTTCTGTCCCTTTGTTATCGAAGAGGTGTTCACTCACACTTTTCTGTCCCTTTGTTATCGAAGAGGTGTTAATTTGAAGTTATGCCTGTACTGGTAAGACGACATCAACCACGGGATTGATACTGTGGCACCGGTAAACAGACTGTCCCATAGTTATCTATAGGGGGGTCAATTGACTGTTTCTACGACAACCACATGTTAAAATCTCCGGTCGTTTTACCGGTAAAAAGACTAACAGTGTCCCTTAGTGATAGGTGAAAGTACCAATTTGGGACAGATCCAGCGCACTGCAGGGATGTTCCAACTAGGGGTAATCAGCTGACAAGCATATGGGCCAACGATTTTACCTTGTGTAAATATACCTTGATATGAAGTCTTCTGGTTTATCAGCCAATGCAATTTTGTTTTACATATTGTTTGTATTAAAAACTGTTAGCATTTGAGAAGATGGAATAAATTTGTCACAGCAATTTAAATTTTCACGAAATTTGTATTCCCAAACAAAAATGAGTGCATAAAAAAACGCTGGGTAAAGTTCGTGGAAATGAGTGCAAGCCTAAATTTCTCTCGTAACCCAATTTCTATACCAAAGATAAATCACCCTTATTGTGTTTGGCGTATTTAAAAAACGCCTACGACCGTTTGGTAATAGATTAAAGGTAACAAGTTCACGTTCTCTTTAATCTCTTACCAAACAGTCGTAGGCGTATTTTAAATACGACAAACACAATAAGGGTGAATATCTCAGCAATTTGGTATACCAATATGTCTGTTAAAACAATGATATTCAAAACCGGATGAATTGTTTTTGTAATAATGTTGAATTTGGGCTTTTTTTTAGCAAACTGTTAGCAAGTCTTTTAAAAAAATTGTTTTTGTTTTAAATGTTATTTTCTATGCGAACGTTAACGTGTGACATCGTAGGATTGACTGTTAGTGAGTATTGGGATATATAAAGGAAAAAGTGTACATCATTAAGCCAAGAACTATTCAAGAGCTAAAGGATGAGATAATACGGCACATTTACGACTTTTACCTCAATAATGTCTCAGAGTCATTGAAAATGTAGACCATCGGATAGAGGTATGCCACCGAAGTCGTGGCAAGCATTTGGCCGATATTTAGTTTCACACATAATTTTCATAGATCTTCTAGAACAATAAAAAAATATGATAATTCTTTGAAAACTTTTTGTTTGATTTACAATTAACATCGTGCGTTTTGGTTGGACCACCATTTAGAACGCAAATAAAAATACAATAATAGAAATAAGAAAAAATCCCCAAAGAATTCCCCAAATCGAATTTTTTTCCCCCAATTTAAAAATAAAATCCACAATTTGGTGATAAATCCCTCTGACATCTGGGTTAACAGTTCTCTAATTGCTATAATACCCGCCACCACTTGTAGTTTGTAAGTTTATCAATCCGTATGAAACTTTTTAAAACCATTTCTTTAGCTTCACTTCAGTAAATCAAATCTTGGAACGTTGATTTAACCGCCTTATACTCAATGCAAATGGATGAAACTTTGCAGGCATACATATTCCCGATGACAATACACGAATACATGGGCGTAGCCAGGATAAAATCTAGGGGGGGGGGCAAAAATTTTTTTTTGGTAAAATGCTTTTTTGACCGCCTTTTACTCAATGCAAATGGATGAAACTTTGCAGGCACACATATTCCCGATGACAATACACGAATACATGGGCGTAGCCGGGATAAAATCTAGGGGGGAGGGGGGCAAAATTTTTTTAAATGTTCTTTTTTAAGAAAAGCGTTCTTTAAAAAATTTTTTTTTAAATGTTCTTATTTATTTTAATATTCATCTAAGACCCTATAAAGTATATATATTCAGGGTTCTTTAGTAATTATCAGTCGATTATGTCATGTCCGTCTGACACGCCTTCTTTCAAAAGGCCCAACAGAAAAGAACAATATATATATTCCCAAATTTCCCAAAATATGGAACAACGTCTTTTAAAATAAAACTAGAATTAACACTATATGATTTTCGGTCCATAATTCAACATGGGTCCCATTTAAGCAATTGAAAATAATTGCGATTTTTTTAGTTGAACTGTCAATTTTTAATTTGAAATTTTGATATTTAGTTAGTTAGTTAGTTAATTTTCAATTAAATTATTTTTACTTTAAAATGTTAAATTGTTTTATTGACATATCGACCAACGAAAACAACAAATAAAATACAATGTTGTGTTTTTGGTGTTGTTACTTGTTGTAGTATCGCCACCACCCTATACATAAATTCGCCTTTGTAGTATAATACCCTTTGTACACTTGCATACATTTCGGAGGAACGCATGGAAGATGTTGAAAAAGTGAAATACGAGTTCACACTTGAAACATCTAACATTTACCATTAACAAAAAATGTCACCATTTCTGAAAAAAAAACTTTTATTTTTTTTAAATACTTTTTTTCTACAAAAGTAACAACATTTTAAGAGATAACACCAAAATGTATTTCTAATTCATTTTGTTTAATAATTTAAGCAAAATTAAGCAAAATAAGGCTTGCAGAAAAGGAAAAACTTGAGAAATGGTAACGCTGCTTTCAAAGCAACTGCCATTTTGTCAGTGATGCCACAATAATAACAGAATTTATTGCCACTTTTCTAGTGATTACACTAAAATAATCGAAAAATGTAAAAGGGAACAAAATGAGATAGTAACATTCTGTAAAAATGTTGATTTTTAGCCCTATGTATTTCTTATTGGAAAATTCCAACATTTTCGCAAATTGATGTTAAATGTTAAATGTTGACAAGTGTGAAAAGGCTATAAGAGTACGCTTACAGTACGTTTACATTTGACAGTACTGGCAAGACAGTAGGAAAATACATATTAGTTTCCAAAAACACTACTAACTGTCTTCGTGACGTAGGCGTCCAGACAGTAGTTAATGCTATGTTCATACGACGACAAAAACCACTCGTTTCGCTCTCTGAAACTAGATTGTCAAACATGCTGTTCATACGATTCATTCTTGTTTAATTTTGACATTTTTTTTGTGTTGTTAGTGTGATTTTATTTAAAACAGATAAAAAAGTAATTAAAAGTTAAAAATATATTATTTAATACTTTTATTAATATTATTATTTGATAATTATCACTTTATTTTATTAAACATCAATTTTTTATTGTATTTTATTTTGTTTTGATTTTTTTTGAGAGCTAGTTCAGATAAACTAACGATAATTGTTATCAAAATTAGAGATGATAGTACATTTTTCCTGTTTCGCAGCCTGTTTCAAAATGAAACGACCTGTTTCGCTCACAAAATTTTGTATGAAACAAGTCGTTTCAGTCATGTTTGGGGCGCGAAACAGGAATAAGAGAGCGAAACACGAATATTGCTATCCGTGTGAACATGGTATAAGACAGTTCACTTTTAAAAATAAGTCATACGTGAATGTTGCTGTTCAAGTCCAGCTAAACGTGTTTTACATGAACTAAACAAACTTAAAAACAGCTTAAAATAACTGTATTGTGTTAACAATCATAACACTAAACTAAAATCTAAAAAATCAAAGCAAAATATGTTTAATTTTTTTGACACTTTGATTTTTTCCCCTTTTGCTAACAAAACTTCAGATTACTGTTAGCAAATGTCAAATCACTGTCCAATTTTACTGTCTGCAAAATTTGCTAGACAGTAGACAAGACAGTTGGAAAAGTGTGCATGTATTAGTGAAAAAGTTTGCATGTATTGCTACTGTCTTCCCAGTACTGGCAAATGTAAACGCCAAGTTAAATTAAAACAGTTTTTTGTCTACTAAAAATTTATAAATTTTCAGTTAAGCCCCTTTAGAGAAGCCAGTGCGATTTATCTTTCTTGCGGAATTATTCTTTACTAGCTTATATACTTAACCGAACTATTGTTTACAATTGGCCTAATCTCACGCAATCATTAAAAAAAATTCAATGAGTTCAAAACATACAAATTAATTCTGTTGTCAATCCATCCAGATCGCACCTCAATGGCAAGCTGGCGCAAAAATTACCGGTGAAGGCATAAACGGTATAATCACTTTCCAACAGCTTCCCTACAATAATGACATTAAAGTCAAATTAAATGCGGATGGCATACCAGTTGGAAAACATGCTCTACACATACATACGTATGGAGATTTGACTAATAGCTGCAAGTCTACTGGTGACCAGTTCCCCAATAATTTTGTAAGTAATCTGCGAAGTAAATTCGTAATCAATTTTAACAAATTATTTACCTTTAAGCTGGGAAATATCGATGTCAAAGATGGAGGTAATGTAAATGTCACCTTTATTAGCATTTACTTAACACTTTTAGGTTACAACGGCATTATAGGACGTTCCATTGTAATACATGAGAAGCCTATAGATTTAAATACAGCTTTAAATGCTGATATATTTTCATCATCTTTGCATGCTTTACATGATGCCCAAGCCTATCAGAATGAAGAAAATTCTGTTGGTGAACCAATAGCTTGTGGAGTTATCAGTATTATGGCTGTTCCGGTAACAGATAAATAAAAAAAAATTAACATTTATATTTCCCATATTTTTGTAGAGGTTCAATAAAACAGAGAATGATTTTTTAATAAATACAAATTTATTTCAAATCCTTTTTTAAAACTTCGAATTTATTGCATCTAAAGGCCGTTATAAACTATCCCACAAAGTCTTTAGTAATTGACGAAAATGCAATCCTGTCATGATAAGTTGTTATTGTTTTTTGAAAATGTGCAAAGAATAATTAGATCAGTGGTGTAATTCTGTAACTTTTTTACGACAAAAATTTGTCGTTAAGTAGTAAATTTAAAGTATTTTTAAATAAAAATTTTCTACTTAATGACAAATTTTTGTCGTTAAAAAGTTACAGAATTACCCCAAAGGGAAGCATTTTTATCTCTATAGCACAATATAATAGGTGCAGGGTCCTAAGTGAATGTGAACCTATAAGATGAAAACTGTTGGTACTTTTTGTTTTTATCTGGTCCTTTTTGAATTTTTGTTAATATTCGACTTAAAGAGATCAAATTAAACATGCACGGTCCTTAATGAATTAGAATATGTAAGGGGAGCTTTTTGCTACTTTTTCGTTCTACATCTGGTACAAGGCGAATTAACTCAGGTGGTGTCGAAACGGGATCCGATTTTGACAGCTCGGGCTTATTTGTTTTGATTTGTTAGTGTTTTGCTAATAATGGTGGACATTTCGAGCTAATGGCACTAATAATGCAATGCAAAAAACCGTATGTTGTTTCTGTTGTTTTTGGATTGTTGTAGTTCCGACACCACCTGTAGTTGAATTCGCCTTGATCTGGTACTTTGATACATTTTCGTTAATATAAAACATAGAAACATAACATTAAGCATGCAATATCCTGAGTGGATGAGGATCTATAAGAGAGACTTTTTGATACTTTTTCGTTTTTCAATTATATAAAATTAAATAAACTCACTTGGAAGATAACATATGAAGCGGAGTTTGGTCCCTGACCAAATCGATTCACTTAGACGGAAAAAATAAATGCTCGAAACATGTAAATTCATTTATATACATATAGTTAGATGTACTATGTTTTCTTGATTTTTATGTATAAACATAAAAAGTAATGGTACAATTTTTGACCATAAGGTGAACACTAGTTAATATAAATCTTTGATTTAACATACCTACCATTGTGGTTTTTTCTTTTGTGAAATGAATTATTAAATTGTGTTGAAAAAATGTAACTAAAATAGGTACATATAAGCTTAATTGCTCACTAAACATAACAGTTCTTTTTATACCCTTCACCTCAGGTGGAAAAGGGTATATATAAGTTTGTCATTCCTTTTGTAATTTCTATAATATTGATCTAAGACCCTATAAAGTATATATGTATATTCTGGGTCCTTATGAGGAGAGAACTTGATGTAGAAAATCCCAAAAAATAAGCCCCTGTAAAAAATACACAATTTTTAACGGATTATTTAAATATTTATTTGAGTTTTACTTGTACCATGTTCTACAAGAGATCATTTTTACTGTAGGGAAATATTTAGTTGTATTAAAAACATATGTGACGCGAAAAATAGAAAGGGACCTAAGGGTTTTGCCATTTTAAAGATTAAAATAAATGTTTGGTGTACCATCACTGAGCGTGTTGGTATTGGTCTCATTTGAAAGCGGCACATCTCAATCGACTTTTCTTTACCCAATCGTCACAAGGACACAAAATTAGCCCAGATATATATTTTTTTTTATAAAATAAAACAACTTTGTTTTACCCGGTGTTTACTGATATTAAGTAATATTGCAAAAGTAGCCACCCTAATGTTTATGTGTGCATAAAACTTAGTTATCTCCTATAGAAAAATTAAACTCATATTTTTTACACGGAAGTAAGTTTATTTTCTAAACTAACCAATTTCCTTTCTTAACACAGAAAATCCAATATAGTTTTATGATTTTAACATATTTTGTCGTAGGTATTTAGTAAAATTTTCTTGAATAAACAAAAATTTTCTCACAATCAAAAAATTCATGTTGTTGATATATGATCAAGAAATACAAAAGAAGCTTGTTTTTATTAAAAATAAGAAATATTTTGCTTAAATCAATCTGCATTAATTTAATATTAATATCAAGAAACAAATACTAGGGATTTTTTTTAATTTTTCAGAAAATGTTCAGAACTTGATTTAATTCAATTAATTTTTATTTGAATCGACATGTTTAGCAAATCAATAAAACGTTTCTTTTTTTATATTAAGTTTTCCTTAAACTAACTAAAGCAATACGTTTTTATGTTAAAAATTCAGGCTTTTCTTCGTATTTTGTAAAATATTAATAGCCGATTTCACTAATTTATTTAAATACCAATTTATGTTTAAAATCAGTTTTTCATGTCAAATAAAAATAATATTATAGGAAGAACTATATTTAAATATGAATTGATATATAAATTGAATTGTTAAATTAGCAACAAGAAAACCCCTAATTTGGGGTCAAACCCCCAAAGCTGGCAGCCCTGGTCTATGCTACACTGCTTATGTCAACAAATTATTATTATGGTCATCTCTTTGCTTTGGTTATCAAATGTCTGTAGCTAAGAGCACAATTGAGAGTATCAACTTTAAAATTCATCCTCTTGTCTAGTGGTAAATTAATAACCTTGATGTGGAGCATTTCGAGCATGTAACGGCGTTTGTAATTGTTCTGTTTGCAATATTTGTACCAAGGTATACATATTTATAGCAGGTAGCCGCGAGATTAAAACAATTGTACAATAAAACAAACAACAGGGCCTTTTATTGTTGTTATGTGATACGAACTGTCTAACAGCAAAGGGGTAGATAAGTGACAAAAAAGATAAAGACAAAAAACAAGTTTACTATACGATTGATTGGAAAATTGTTGTTAGATAATATATTTTTTATTTTTCTTAAGTTATTTTTGTAAAATTCAATGTCACTTAAGTTCAAGATTCTGTTTATAAGATTCTTCGCCGTGTTAATTATGTTTGGAGAAGAAATTCACTATTCGGCCAGAAGCTGATGGTTGCTGGTACCAGTCTGTTTTTAAGCCGTTATGCCCTCTTATTATCATAATATCCAAATATGGTAATCTTGAATTAGTTTCTTTCTCTACTGTGAATTTAATATTCTGATGAAAACTATTAAACTTTGTCAAAACCTCTTCAATTGCACTGTCCCTAAGTATAATAAATAAATCATCCACGTATTTCGTCAGTATTTTCGGTTTTACAGCTCAATTCGGTATCACCGTATCCAGAAGTTTTTCTATCACAATATCTGCAACAATCGGTGATGCAGGTGACCCCATCTGTAGACCTTTCGTCTGTGTGTATATTTTATTGTAGTATGAAAAATAACGATTGTCCTTAATACAGAATTTCATAATTTTTAAAAACAAGCCCTTTGGAATCTTGGTGTGTTGTGTTATTTCTTCTCATCTGTCTTCTATAATTTTCAAAGCTAGGTCAACCGGGATACTCGGATACCAATTTTTCTTCCACTTCTAAGTTCACGTTGATTAATTATTCTTTAAACTGCATGGAGTCTTTTCTTTAACGTTGTATTTTGAATCATTCGTGATTCTTTTTTAAATCCCAGTCATGTATTTACAAAGTCGGGTACAGGGAGAATTAATGCTAGAACATATAGTTCTAAGTGGGTATCTGTCTTTATGGATCTTTGGAAGACCATATATCCTGGAAGCTATAGCTGTTTCCGTTTTTAATAGTTTTTTCTCTATATCCGTTATAATATTGTTCCTAAAGAGCTCCTCCACAATTTCGTTATTTGTCTTTTGAAGTCCACTAGTTGGATCTTTAGTGGATCTTCGATATGTCATCATATCCCCGAGAATCTCCTTCATTCTAACTTCATTCTCTTCCTTCTCAATAGCTACAGTAACATTGCCCTTGTCTGCATTTAAGATTAGCACGTTTTTGTGATCCTAAAAATCTTTTGGCCATCTTCGTGATGCTAAGTGTAAATTTATCTCTATTGTTGAGTTTAAATTTATTCAAATGATTGTCAATCATATTCGTGAATCTATCTATTATATTTTGGATAAAATCCTCACCATCAGTTACATATATACTTTATCATTGGAAAGTCCTCTCTCTTAACAGGTAAACCATGTTTCTGTCCTAGCGATAGTATCCACTGTACACTGTCTTGTTAACAAACCATTTTTTATTAAATTTTATTTCCAGCTCTTGTTTATGTGTTCTCATTAAGTTTTAAAATTTTCTCATGTGTTTTTCTTTTATTTTTCCTTCTATAGATGCACCTAAAATGTTCTCACTGTGCCACAGTTCCCTGGATTCTTCATCAGTTAATTGTCTATCTATCCAACCTCTAATATATGTTCTCTCCTCGTCATAAATTATTAAAAGTTCATGTTTTTGTCTCAGTAACAAGTTTAAGACCTTGTTATGAAAATGTTCTATATACTTGTAGAGAGTTTGTCTAATAGTAGATTCTTTAATCATGTTTGTCTCAAAAATCCTGAATATGTTTCTAGTGGAATTCGTAATAAACTGTGGAATTATACCTGTATTTCTGCAGCGTATCAGGAATGTAATCGAAGATTTGAACTTCAAAGTTTTGTCTCCTGTTGTTTTATATTTATTCATGTTTGATTTCATAGTGTTGTTTTTCTTCATTTTGTTGTAAACCATTTTTAAGTTGTTATTACGGCGTGCTCTCCGTTAATATAATTTTTCTTAAGTTGTATTTTTATTGTACCTTTAAAATTCAAAATTAATTTAAAATGCTTAAGCTCGAGGTCAGTAGCCCGTTTCTGTATTTCTCACATCGTAAAACTTTTCGCATAAAACGTGTGAATTGCAACAAAAATAGTGTGAAATGAAACAAATCTTTTTTTGCGAGAATTAACTGTGATTTAAATAAATTTCCAGCAATTATTGGAAGGATGCGAGAAAAAGTGTTTCTATAACAATATTTTGCGAAAAGTTTCTTTCAAGAACTGTCAAAATAAGTCACATTTGAAATTGGTGGCGAGAAAAACAAAATGTAGATATTTTGAATTTAAAATATGTTTTTATACTATTTTTTGAAATAAATAAAAAAATAGAAGGAATATAAACGATGAATGCATAATTTATATGATTAAATAAACAAAAAACAATTGTTATATTTTGTTATTTAAAATTTTTTTTTAGCCTTTTCTTGTTTTGGTTTTAATCAGTGCTGCCAGATAAATTTGTGTCAAAATCGTCAATTTCCTAAGAAAAAAATAAAAAAGATCGTCTTTTTTGTTTTAAGAATCGTGCAATTTAAAATCAATTTTAAACAAATTTGTTTCGACTTTTATTATAAAATAATCAAACAAAAACATAGTAAAAGTTCATGGGTATTTTAAATTTATATATTTATTTTGTTAAGCTGGAGGATTATTTTTTAAAAAATTATTTATTTTCTTCAATTCGATAACAATTTAAAATTGTTATTTTTCCCTGGAGAAGTTACACAAAGGCGTGAGAAAATATCATTTTAAACAAAAAAAAATAAATAAATATTTTTACAAAACCAAAAAGAAACCAAGCTTAATAAAATAAACATACATCATTTTTTAAAATAGATATATACATATTTACAAAAACCGAGATCAAATGGAAAATTTTTAAATTAAATCAGCTTTGATAACAATATTATAAATATTCTGGGTTTTTATGGAAATAGTTTATTATATATAAATCTTTATATCTGAAATAGACTTAGTAGAATACCTGGTAGTTAAAATTAAAAAAATCGGTTCATAAATAAACGGGTTAAAGACCCAGTAAAATCTTCGCCTACAAAATAATATGTTAACACGTTGGCTGCCACGTCGCACGTTTTCATGCGACACCCAGATGTTACCCAGACGCCACGTCGCACGTTTTCATGCGACACCCAAATGTTGCCCAGACGCCACGTTGCACATTTTCGTGCAACACCCAGATGTTACCCTGAGGCCACGTCGCACACTTACGTGCGACACCTAAATGTTACATTTAGGCCACGTCGCACATTTTCGTACATTTTAATATGGAATTTTACATGGAATTTGGATTCTCTGGCCTGAGGTGAACATTTTGGTATATTTCCCATGGCCGCTGTGTATTATTAATAGTATTTTTTTGGATAATAAAAAAGTTGGAAATTTTAATTTGTATTTTTATTAATTCTTTTAAAAATCAATTCATTTATGAGCAAAAAAATGTATAACAATATACATGTACATATGTATGTAAATTCAAATGGAGATCTGTAGAAAAACAATACACTTAAAATTAGAAATTCAATTTGGAGATCAGTAGAAAAACCATTAACTTAAAATTAAAAAATCAATTTGTTAATGGAGTGCAAAAATAGTGATATTAAAATGTAAATTTATCAAAACGAATGCATCTTCTTAGTGCCTAAAAATAAGTTTTGGCTACTCGCGATTTTTATGGTCCCTAATTTGCAGCTATAGCGGTTTTTTGTGTCTCACATTTTCGTGCGACGTGGCCCCACAACATGTTTTATGTTCTCCCAGGCCATGTCGCACGAAAATGTGCGACACAAAAAAACCGTTATAACAGCAAAATTAGGAACCAAAATAACGTCGCGAGTAGTCAAAACTTATTTTTAGGCACTAAGAAACAAGAGAGAACAAAAATAAGTTGTTGGCCTCAGGTGACCAAAATGGTTAAATGACATTGCTACTGAACGATCAAAATTCTAATAAGGCTTTGGCAGCCAACGTGCTTAGTTATCAGAAACACATAAAAGCACTACATACAATTCTACTGAAAAACTAATGAATTTTACAATGGTTGTGCCAAAATGAACAAATTCAAAAGTAAGTAATTTTTTTTATCTAAATACATCCAGAAAAAAGTAGTTATCGAAGTTCTTATGGAAGAAAGCTACTAAATAAGGAGTGAAAGAAGCTATCCATTTTGAAAAAGTTTTTACTGGGAGACAAACAAAGAAATTCTTGCCGGAATAATGGTTTTGGCACAAAAGTGTACATATAAGATAAGAATATCAAATATCAATCATATTTTGTATATGTATATAAGAAGTATTAAATCTTCAAAATAAGCCAAGTCGGTCCATTACTTTCCCTCGAAATTTTGCTTTTGCCGATATATTTTTTAGGGAAGAGACAAACAATTTCGAGGACAATTTTCACAATAGGGATAAATATAAAAATTTAACCCTTGTTTCTAAAGATACCTTTTTTTCTTATAAACAAACATATAAAAATATTTACAATTATTATTATAAACGCAACGCCAACAATTTCATTAAAAGCAAAAACAAAATCAAAAATATTTTATAAATTTGCTGTTGCTTTCTACAGACATTCATATTATTTTTTTTTTTTCAATTTTCAACGCCACAAAATAGAAGTGTTTGAAATTTAAAAATTCAAGATGAATTTCTATAGAAAGTAACAACAAAATTATAAAATATTTTTGATTTTGTTTTTGCTTTTGCTTTCGTCACTTTTTTAGCAAAAATCATCAAAACGTCACTTTGTTAATATCGGAACAAAAAATCGTCAAGATGACGATAACTCGTCAAATCTGGCAGCCCTACTTTTATTATATTTATTTCTTTTGTTGACGTTTCGCTTTTATTTGAAACTTAATTACTGGAAATATTCCAGTATAAACAGAATTTGTTGTGCCTGTTTTCGCATTCAAATACAGAATCACTTTTATCTCATAAATCGAGAAACGATGGAATTTTTTGTTTCACACTTCCAAGGTATATTTACACAAGGTAAACTCGTT
Organism: Pollenia angustigena; assembly: GCA_930367215.1. Taxonomy (NCBI): domain Eukaryota; kingdom Metazoa; phylum Arthropoda; class Insecta; order Diptera; family Polleniidae; genus Pollenia; species Pollenia angustigena. Next base: position 76,327,713 of record OV884056.1, read on the forward strand.
AACCCATATGTTTGTCAGCTGTTTACCCCATTTGAAACCCTAGTGTCAAAAGTTGTTTATGTTGGTTCCTTGCAAGGTATATTTACACAAGGTAAACTCGTTGGCCCACATGTTTGTCAGCTGTTTTCCCCATTTGGAACCCTAGTGTCAAAAGTTGTTTATTTTGGTTCCTTGTGTTTGTTTACAAACTTATGATTAGTGCGCGCCATTTTGAATTAAAAATTTGTAAAATTGTGAAAAACATTTTATTTTTGTGAAATTTTAATTCTAAACTTCTGGAAAAATTAATTAATAAAAGTGAAAATACCTAAATAAGATTGGGTCAAGAGTTAAGAGGAAATTTTAATAAAGTTCATGTTGTAAAATTCCTTTCTTTAAAATAAAAAAATTATTGTGATAAAAGTTTTAAAGTGAAAAAACCTTATAAGATTGGGTCAATAGTAAAAAGTTAAGAAGAAATTTTAGTAAAGTTCATGTTGTAAAATTCCTTTCTTTAAAATAAAAAATTTATTGTCATAAACTTAACTCTAATTAAAAAATAAAAGTTTGGATTAAAAACCATAAACAGTTCAATAAAATAACTACAAAACTAATTTAAAGTTTAAAAAGGTGATAACTAAAATATAAAAAACCACTTTTAAAATGCCTTCCTGTGCAGTGTGCAAAAAAAGATTTTATAAGGGAAGTGGAAGTTTTTTCCGTGTGCTTAGGGATGAAGTGATAAAGAATAAGTGGAGCGAAATTTGCGGTGTAAAACTGTCAGCAAGCGCTCGCCTTTGTTCCGACCACTTTTTGCCTTCCAGCATCGTTAATGTTGGCAAGAGAATTAACCTTTTGCAAAATGCTGAACCATTTGTGGGTCAACGTCAACAGTGAGTAATTTCTTTATTAGCCCAGTTGGCCCCGTCTTTAAGACATCCTCGAAGACGGATGCACGACAATGTTAATTTCTGCACGACATGTGAGGGACAGCGGGAACAAATCGTCAACGATATTTTCGAACAAGTGTCGCGAAAATCGTGCACAACACAAAGAAAGACAATGACTATGCAGGCAGTCGCATGACAATGTCGTCTATTTTGACGTCCACGACAAAAATTATTATATGGTTATCTAATTCAGACAGTTTTTTAGTATAGTTTAAATATTAATTTCTGTTATATGTTTTTTATTCAACTCATATAAGTACGCAACTCCATGTAATCCATTTTTCCGCCCGCAAATAATTTCATCATCATTTTTGGTTTTATTGTTTAGAACTAATTTGTAAATTTTTTGTAGGTATTTAAATCAACAACTAAAAAAAAAGAATGTGAGAATTTGAAGAAAACCAAGCAAGTGATTGAATAGCATTCAAGAAAACTTTGTCGTCAGTAGCTTTTATACAAGACAACTTATAAGACAGTGTCGCTCATACTGTCCAACATAGAGTTTAATAGGCGACAACTTATAAGACAAAGTCGCTCATACTGTCCCACATAAAGCTAAATAGAAGACAACTTACAAGACAACGTCGCTCAAACTGTCGTGCACGACGATTTCCTGTAAATTGTCTTCTAGAAAACCTAAACAACGGGGGACAAGTCATGCATACATCATTGACGACGATGTCGTCAACGGCAATCTGGCCAACTGGGAGATGCATATGCTGTAAGTATACCTTGCACACTTCATGTAAGAAATTTTACGATGCGAGAAATACAGAAACATGCTACAGTTGTATGTAAAATGTTTCTTTATTTTTTCCGATATTCTTTGAACATCATCATCACGGAATGTTTACTAAAATTTAACAATAACAAAACTATACATAAATACTCAGTATTAAACAGATTAAATATTAAAAAAAAAAAAAAATACTTAGGGACAGTGCAATTGAAGAGGTTTTGAAACAGCAGCTATACACACACAGTTTTTTGCCGCAAATGTTTACTTGCTATTATTAATTCGCGCTGAATTACAGCAATGAATACAAACAACATGAATGGCAAGTGGTATGGATTGCTTAAGCCTAGATTACACTATCTCACAAGTCTTACGTATTCCATAATACTTTGTGAGATAGAAATCTAATGAGCTTTGATGCGACTGTCAAAAAATCTAATGTAACATGACAGTTTGTGTTCACACCATCACACAAAGTATAAACACTCACGCATGAAAAAAAATGCAACCCTGATCCAATGAAAAGTATTATTGTTTAGAAATTTTTAAAAAAACGATGAAGTCGTATGGGATGTCAAACTTTTTTCATAATACTTGTCATGTTCGTGACACATTGCATTCACACTATCACACTTTGTCATATTACTTGAGTTTTTGACATGTATTAATACAAAGTATAATAGTGTTATCTAGCCTTTAAGGCTATCTCACAAGTCTTACGTATTCCATAATACTTTGTGAGATAGAAATCTAATGAGTTTTGTTGCGACTGTCAAAAAATCTAACGTAACATGACAGTTTGTGTTCAGACCATCACACAACGTATAAAAAATGCAACCCTGATCCAATGATTAAAATGGATAATCATTCAGGAAAGCAAATTTCGATCTACCAAATGTTAAAAATACAATTTGGTTTAAGGATTGATGTTTGACTAGTGACGTCAGCAGTCGTCGATGGCTGCGGCAAATCCATCTGAGGAGATCGAGTGGTTGCGATCGAAACATGTCATGGTAACCTGCCGGCCAGGGTTCGAGCCCGAGCCACGTCAAGAATGAAAGATTATCAATAACAATTTTAATTGATTTTCATGTTGTAAAATTCATAAAAATAATTAAAAAAAACTTAAATTTCATGAACTTAAGCCTAATTAAAAATATTAAAAATTTGGATTAAAAACCATAAATAGTTCAACAAAATAACCACAATACTCATTAAGAAAAGAATTATTGTTTAGAAATGTTTCAAAAAACGATGAAGTCGTATGGGATGTCAAACTTTTTTCTTAATACTTGTCAATTTCGTGACACATTGCATTCACACTATCACACTTTGTCATATTACTTGAGTTTTTGGCATGTATTAATACAAAGTATAATAGTGTAATCTAGCCTTTAGCAGTGTTTTTACTGCTAATTAAAGGCCTTAATGTCAGGGCTGCCAGGTACTTTTTTTCCTTGTCCCCAAAAAATTAAAAAAAAACCCCCAAAAATCCCCAAATTAAGAAAAAAAACCTTAGTAAGTAAATATTTTTCTGACCAAATTTAATTTTTTTTTTTTTTTAAAGTAAAAATAGTAAGAAAAATTTTAATTAGAAATCCCCAAAAATCCCCAAATAAAAATTTTTTGTAAAAAAATTATTTTATTTTGTTTGTACCCTGAAGGAAAAATAACATAAATTTATAAAGTACCTTTAACACTACCTTTTAACTAAAATGATACTCTTAATAAGGACCTTTTACACCGTATAAGTTGTTGATAAGAGTAAGATAAAAGTTTTGCTACTTTTTTTCATATTTTTAATACGAGACAAAGAAAAATAAGCATAAATAATAAAAGGGAAAATATATTAAAAGAGTGTAAAATCCCCAAAAAATCCCCGAATCTTTTTTTAAATCCCCAATCCCCAAATGACTTTCTTTGTCCTTTTTGCTCGCATAAAATCCCCAACTTTGGGGATAAATCCCCAAGTCTGACAGCCCTGCTTAAAGTCGAAATTTGTATATGTCAAGGCCCATCTATCAGGTCTGCTTACTTGAACAAAAACAAAAAACGACATGTATTTTGTTTGTGTAAAATTTATACAAAGCAAAAGGAAGAAACGTGTATGTGTGGCATACCATAAACCGTATGTGTGGGAAAAAACAATAAACGTAAACAAACATATACATGCACATGTAAGCAAAATGTAAACAACTTTTGACAACTAAAAAGAACATAAACAATGATCATCAGACTTCTTGCGCAGACCTATTCAATGGGCCTTGGTATATGTTTATATAGGGACTGAAATGTCAAATATTTTTGTAATGTTGTAAAAAAAAATGCAAATCCAAATTCAATTGCAAGCATAGGACAAAACAATCAACGACCATTAGAGGATAAGTCCGCTAGATTGAGTACCTTTTTGGGTTTAGAACAGCGAAGGGCAGATAGAGAACACTGAATAAAAGAGAGCAAATTAGTTGATTTACACTTAGAGAAATTCTTGAAAAGTTTTTCAAACTGTATGTAAATTTGCAAAACAAAAAAAAAAAAAAAAGTTTAGTAAAAATATTATTATTATATAATTCATCAAGTTTTCCTTAACGGCAAAATATATATATCCATATTGTCACCTGAAATCGAAAAGACCGTGAGCAAAAACTTCAAAATGTGTACTATTTATATGTAAATATGCAAAAAAAAAAAAGGAATTCAATAAAAAAAACTGGATTATTATATAATTCATCATCCCACATGATTGCTGAAAAGTTTTTAAAACAAGCTGAAAAAACATACATAAGCACAGCTTGATCACAACACAATAAATATATTGCCAGTGTAAAACTACGAAATTGCAAAATTTGCCAAAATAACAACATGCGCAACAATCTTGCTTTGTTGAAATTTATTAAGCAACTGAATACAATTTTACTTTTTTTCCTTCTGTTGTATTTGTTTTTCGGGTTGCCTTTGTTACTGTTTATGCATGAAACAATGACTTCAAGATTTTCAGTTTGTGGGCAGTAGTAAATGAGCGAAAACAACATCACACAAACACGTGTGTGTGTTATACGGTAAATTTTTTCACATTCTGATTTCAATGTAAATATTGTTGTTTGTTCTTTTTTTGACTGCTAAAAAATAGTTTTTTCTTTATTTTCTCTAATTTAAAAGTAGTATAATAAAACAAGTGTATGGTATGTTTTGGGAATTTTAAGGAATACCTTAGTAGGACAATTTTTGCATTTTTAGCAGCTCTGGTAAAAAAAAAAACGATGAGTAAATGTAAAAACCCGAAAAACTTCGTAATCCAGGCAAACCAGCGCCCACCGCTGGTTTAGAATATAGAACATTTTTTAAAGTTGCAATGGAATATCTTATAGTCCCTGTTACTTCGGTTCCTTTAGAAAGGTACTTATCAATTTTTAAAAAACTGCCATCTAAAATAACGTGCGTATAAACATTAGGGATATAACTTTTTATCAATTTTTTAAAATATCAAAATTGGCATAGCACAGTCCGATAGAGCATAAACAACTTTAAGGGGACGTATATTTATTTTTTCGCTAAGGTCAGAAAAGTTCACGCACCAACCGCGATGAAGTTTTGAAAATTTTTAATTTTCTTTTTGGTTAAGAAAAATTAATAATATGTTTATTTTAAACAAAAAATAGTTCAAGTATGAAATTTCATTAATATTTAGAGATGGTAAGAGATTTTTCCGCAAACTAAATCGTATCTTTAACCTTTTTTAACAAAAAAAAATTAAAAAAGAATAAAAAATACAGTATAAAATGATGAATATTCAATATTGCATTGGTTTAGAAAAAGCAATTGGTGCGTGAACTTTTTTGAGAAAAATTACAAAAGATTATGATTTTCGTGGTTACTAGGACATGGTTAACCTCATGGTACTATGCCAAAAAATTGGTTATACCCCTAATATACATAAGTCTATACATTCAATAAAGTGATGAAAACAACGGACTGTAGCCTTATGAAAAAATACTTAAAGTTTTCCTGCACAAGTACAAACATTCAGTCGATAGTAATATCGATATATCGATAGTGAAATCTGAATTATCGATAAATATCGATAGTATCCCAGCACTAATGCATATGTGCCTACTTATAAATATATACATATGTAGCCTTATTTATAAACAATATTTTGCTGTACCAATCAGGTAGGCATAATTATTAGAATTTGTTTATTTATTTAAATTTAAGAACACATTATGGAAATAGGCAGGTAGTTTTAAAACTTGGTTTTTATACTAAGTAAAATAAAAACTGCAGTTGTATATAATCCAGTTAATTGTGGCCTAGATTTATGTTTCGCAAATCAGGTAGCTTGAACCTTTTTATTTTTGGGTATAAATTATCTGCAATTGTGTAATGCAATCAGTTAAAGTTTTACTTTGCAAAAGTAGTGATCAGTACCAGAACTCATAATGTCATTTCAAAATTCGGAATTGTTCGAGTTATTTAGAAAATCACATAATGAAAATGTTTTTAATTTGGCTATTGTGGAAAAATTGCACGGTTTACCAGGATACCAGGGAAATGATGTTAAAAACAAAATTCACTTCGTTTTCTTGGATATTCGTAGAAAATGGCTTGCCTCAAACCGTACGACAAAAACCTCTGTGGAAAAGTACTCAGACTGGCTAAATGGAGTAACAACTCTTGAAAACATCGAAGAACCGCATACATCTTTGGACAGCAGAAAAGGAAGACCTGCTAAAACTATAAACGAGTGTTCGGAGTACACAAAAAAAAGTAAACTTCAAAATTCTACAAAAGATATATCTACATCGAATCTGTCAGAAGCATTATGTCTTAAGTACGTAGAAGATAAAGATAACTCAAAGTCTGATATTACAAAAGCTGTGGAGCTTGCTAGCCCAGATCGACTGCGAAGGATTAAAGAAAGTATTCCAACTCCTCCGAATGCATTACCCACAAAGTATAGCATAGAAGAAGCCTTAGCGTTATTTATGGACTTGGGATTGTCAAAGGAGAAATATAATATTTTACGAAGCTCTTTAAAGAATCATAATGTGAATGTTCTTCCTGGATATACAAAGGTTACCTCTGCCAAAAAAGAAGCAGTACCATCTAATGTAAAAGTTACTGAAGTATCAGTTGAACTGCAAGACTTAATGGATAATACATCTAAACGCTTAGTTCAAAGTTTTCCTGAAAAAGAAAGAGCATTACTTCCAGATAGACTTACATTGATAAGCAAGTGGGGATGTGATGGATCATCATCTAGTCAAAGTGCTTACAAACAAACAATATCGACAACTGACATAACTATTACAGATGCAAATATGTTTATGGCTTCTATAGTTCCTTTACGACTTAGAAGTGAACATTCTGAGCATTGGAAAAATCCTCGCCCATCGTCAGTCCATTTTTGGCGTCCGATATTTTTTGAATATGCAAAGGAGTCTTCAGAAATAATCAAGTCTACAGTAAATGATATAAAAAAGCAAATTTCCGAACTAAAGCCTTCTGTTATTGAAATGAAGAATAGAAAAAAGGTTTTCATTACTTATGAATTTTTTCTTACAATGATTGATGGCAAAGTCTTAAATGTAATAACAGATACTTCTTCAACTTTAAAGTGTGCAATTTGCAAAAAGTCACAGAAGGACTTTCAAAATTTTAATGATTCAAGTGATGAACAAAACTATGAATATGGAATTTCTCCGTTACATGCCAGAATTAGGTGCATGGAGTTTATTTTAAAATTAGCGTATACAATTCCGAGAGAAGGAGAAAGTTTTCGTGCAACGCCAAAAGAAAAACTAACTGCTCGAAAAAATATTATACAAAATGAATTTCTTAAGAACCTTGGACTAAAAATAGACTGCCCAAAGCAGGGATATGGAAATACTAACGATGGTAACATGTCCAGATCGTTTTTTGAAAATGATGAGGTAACAGCCCAAATTACTGGTGTCGACAACCATATTATAAAAAGGTTGGCAGTTATTCTAAATTTTATAAACTCTAGAGAAATGGTAAATGGCCCAAAGTTTCAGGATTATGCATCAAAAACTGCCCAGCTTTTGGCTCAAAAGTACCCTGAGAAGAAACTTACTCCCACGGTCCATAAGATTTTGGCTCATAGCCAAAATTTAATTGAATATCAATGCTTACCAATTGGAGAGTTATCAAAAGAAGCCCAGGAATGCAAAAACAACGATAACAAGCACTTTAGATATGCGAATACTTGCAAAATTTCACGGATTAGACAGAATGACGATCTTTTTAATATGTTGGCGGCCTCTTCAGACCCACTGATTTCATCGCGGAGACATGTAAGATGTCGAAAGGATTTGGAAGAATATAATTATAGCTCCGATATGTTAAGTCTATTACAATTCGCTCAAAATGTTAATGACTATTTTGAAGAAAACTAACTATAAAAAAAATTAATAAAAATAACTCAATATCATATTATAAAATAATATTGACTATTCCCCATGTTTCATCAGATATCCAATCCTTACGTTTCTGCTCTTTAAAACCAATATATGGAAATAGTCAAAGAAAGAAAAAAAACTCAAAGCCGAACTTAATAACGCAAAAACGCGCAGCGCCAAAGTAACCCTACGAATGCAGCATACTGCCCTAGATCGTGAAGTAAAGCGCAGTGCCCGTAGGGACAAACGCGCTTGGACAGATAGTATTGCTACAGAAGCTCAAGCTGCTGCTGAAACCAACCGTAGCAGCGATTTATATAGACTTGTCAAAAAACTGACACACACATCTACTTCAGTCTCAAAAAAGCCTATTAAGGACAACTCAGGTATACTTATTACTTCTAAGGATGAACAGCTTGAACTCTGGGCTGAACATTACTCTGATATGCTTTCATCACGGCCACACAATGATCTAACAATATGTAATTGCCCATCCCACGATACACAATTAGATATCAGTACCACTACTCCCCTAATCTCCGAGATCGCAGATGCCATTAAATGGTTAAAAAGCAACAAAAGCCCTGGAAGTGACAACATCTCCCCAGAGCTCCTTAAGGCAAATCCTTTAACTAGTGCTGAACTTGTTTTACCAATTATTGAAGAAATCTGGCAATCAGAAATAATACCGGAAGAGCTTAAGGAAGGTATTATAATAAAAATACCAAAAAAGGGGATTTAACGAATAGGAACAACTGGCGAGGGATCACATTACTCAGCATGGTCAACAAAGTGTTAGCTCACATTATAACTAAGAGAATTTCAGTTAATTTAATGCCAACACTAAGAAAACAACAAGCTGGCTTTCGTCCGAATATTGACCACATAAATGCACTAAGGATAATCGTGGAACAATCTGTTGAATTTAGGTCTCCCCTGTATCTAGTGTTTATTGGCTTTGAGAAGGCATTCGACACTCTTGCTCATAACGTTATATGGAAGGCACTTGAATGTAAAGGAGTACCAGGGAAATTGATTCAGCTAATAAAGAGTCTATACGCGGTGTCAAGCTGCCGCATTTTACATGATGGTACACTCTCCCGAAAAATCGAGATTGGTACATGAGTCCGCCAAGGGTGCGTTATGTCACCATTACTCTTCAATATCATGCTAGATATTGTCATGAATCACGCCATGGTGGAAAATCGCGGAATTTTATGGGGACTCCAAGAACGATTGGAGGACCTCGAGTATGCAGATGACATATGCCTTCTATCCCACAATTACACCGACATGTCTATTAAGTTACAAAAGTTATCAGAAATATCAGCGAAAGCCGGACTAAAAATTAACATCAATAAAACAAAGGTTATGAGAATTCGTTCTGGAAACACAAATCCCTTTCTGATAAATAATGAAGTTCTGGAGGAGGTAAATTCATTCTGCTATCTTGGCGCCTACTTAACCAATACCGGCGGCTCCAGTGCAGACATCTCTCGCCGAATAAAAAAAGCTACCCAATCATTTGGACAGCTCAGCGGAGTATGGAAATCGTCAGCGATTTCCCGCCGTGTTAAAATAAACATTTTCAACTCCAACGTGAAATCTACACTGCTGTATGGCTGTGAGGAATGCAAGTGTTAAGGACATCCAATCATTTCAAGTGTTCGTAAATAGGTGTCTTCGCAGAATTCTAAGAATTTTTTGGCCACAGACCATTTCAAATCAAAACCTGTGGAACGAAACACACCAAACACCAATATCTACAGAGATTCGAAAAAGAAAGTGGAATTGGATTGGACACACCATCCGCAAAGAACCATCAAACATCGCTAGAAATGCTATTGAATGGAACCCGCAGGGAAGCCGCAGACAGGGTCGACCAGCTCACACATGGCGGAGGCAAATCCATAACGAAGCCAGAAAAATGCAAAGAACGTGGAATGAAGTGAAAACTATTGCGATGGATAGATCCGAATGGAGAACATTTGTTGAGGCCCTATGCTCCTTATATATATATATATATATATATATATATATATATATATATATATATATATATATATATATATATATATAAAATAATATTATAAATATATATATATATATATATATAAAATAATATTATAAATATATATATATATATATATATAAAATAATATTATAAATTAACATTAGTATTAAAAATATTTCAATAATTTTTATCTGTAATATAAATAAAAAGAGTTATATTAATATAACATGTTATATTAGAGTAGCATTTTTTCCAGGCTTCCCTATGAGAATGTCATTTAAAGCACAAAAAAAATATCATTACTTCAAAATATATGATTTTTGCGACAAGAAAGGTCAAAGGTGTCATCGTGTCCAATGCCTATTACAATAAGGGAGCACTTATTTTGATCCTAAGAGATTTAAAAATCAAGTGTTTTTTCCCCATTACAAATTTCTTGGTAACTTAAAAAATTATGATGTTTTCAACAAAAAAACCACTGTGCACATGCCTCCACAAAGCTATGACCAATAATGAGACTCATTTTTAAGTTATGATGTTTGTAAAAAAAAAACAGTCGAAAGCAGACACTGTGCACAGTGCCGCGCCTAACCTATGACCTTGCAAATCATGTATATTAAAGATAAAGGAGTTTTCTTTCAAATGCTTTATAAAATGTTTAAATATCTTTATCAGTTCAAAAGTTATGATTTTTGCAAAAAAAAAAGTTAAAAGGCCCCACTGTGCGCCGTTACATGCTCGAAATGCTCCACATCAAGAATGATAGAAATAAAGATTACGCCTTGCGCATGTTTTACCTTTTGATGACGTAGAAGTTCCCTTGTAAAGATTACCAAGTCTCTTTTATATGTGTAAATCGTAATTTCTTACAAAAAATGTATGTATTACGTGATAGTTGATAGTTGACAACCCTGCAATTAGTTTACTCAGGGAGTTCAAATAAAAAATATAAAATCAATTGTCAAAAACTAACAGCGGTATTCATAACAAAAAGTTAGCCACAGTTTGTACACTACGTACAACGAGCTGCTTACTAGAATGCCGATTAAGCTAAGCAGCTTGTTGGTACAGAGTTAATTCATAACGAACTTTTCTCCATCTGCCAACTTTTAATAAATCAACTCTGAACTTTTATGATGCCATATCGTATTACTCGAAAATGCAACACGTTTTGCATTAATCATCGCTGAATTTGTAATTTTTTCCTTTTTTCCCCTTTACATACTATGTATAAAAATTTTAAAAAGTTTTTTAAATTAAAATAAATTAAGTAAAAGACAGTTAATTAAAAAAACCAACAAAATTGTTTGACATTAAACGGCTATTTTTCACAAGTTGGCAAACGCTTGGCAGCTCGTTACATAGCGTCTTCACCTGACAATTTTTTGTCATACCAAACGTCAAAGTCTATATAAAAAGATTTGAAAATTTTTGTCAGCGTTTTTTTAATATAAAGTTTGACGTTTGCTAAGACAAAAAAATGTCAGGTGAAGACGCTATGTTAACAAGAGTTTAGCAAATCGTTAGCCAGAGTTTGGTTGGTGTATTATGAATAAACTTTTTGCTAACTTTATGCCAAATTTTCATTATGAATACGGCTGTAAGAATTTTGCTTAATATTTTATATTAAAAATATTATTACAATAAATAATACTTTAAGAAGTGGTCAAACGTGTGTTAAAAGTAAAAAATTAAGATAAATAAAATCTAAATAAAAATAGAAGAGAGCAGAAAAGAGAACAAACATAAAGTGTGCAGTGGGCAAATGCCAAAAAATTATCCGCAAAAAAACAAATGGAAAATTTTGCGAAAATCTAACGTGTTGCGTCCTTTTAAAAAAATGTCTGTATTTTTAACTATAGCTCATATATTGATAATATATATGTATGTAAGCCAAAAATAAAATTATGAAGAAAAAAGGAACATCTTATAAAAAATTTTCAGTTTTCAAATAATTTAAATAGAAAAATAATAAATTGTTCCACTGTCATGGTTACACATAAACATAACAATTTGAAAGTTAAAAACAGTAGAAGGGAAGAAGCATAACAAACAAGATAGACATAAAACAGAATATGAAAGAATACAAGATGAAACCGAAAAATGAAAGAAATGGAAAGAAAATAGGTACGAAAATATTTCATTCTTTCACTTAAGTGAATCATTCAGTTGAAGTAATTCATTCAAGAACGACACAGCCTACTAAACACCATAATATATATATATATATATATATATATATATATATATACATACATAAAAAATACTTCAAAGGTCCATATCTCGAAAACTATGTGTCTGCAAACTTTTCCCATTTCATATATTCTTATAAGTGCTCTAATGGCGATTTCTTTTCTGAGAAAAATATGTTACAGTATATACATGTTACATTTTCTAATGTTACCTATAATCACTCGAAGTGTTACATGTTGTGCAATTTCAATAGAACACAAATAGTGCTTTTAATTACAACTATTACACTTTCATCATTAATGTACTTACTTGAGGGTTACACGATCAAGTTTTGGCTATCAAGTTTTAATACACTCACACTTTTTTACCAATACACTCATACTTTTAAAAATTGATACGAACTTGCCTCTAAAATTCTCTTGCCAGTGAGTGTATCAATTTTCGTTCAAGAAAACAGCTTATTACAAATCATTTAAAGTTGTTTTTGTTTTTTTTTTCACAAATATTTTGCCGGCAAAAGCTGAAGTTCTTTTTATTTACAAATTGTTGCGGGAATTTTAAAATTTTAACTAAAAAACCTAAAAAAATAGTGAAATATGTTTATTAATAAAATTAATAAGCAAAATGATGTTCTGCGATTCATAGAGCTGTACAGAAGCCATGAAATTTTATGAATCTTTCATCATATAGGCGAAATCATTTGAAAATAAAAGCCTACGAGTCTATAGCTTCTGAAACAAAAATGCCAGTGGAAGAAGTAAAGAAACAAATAAAGTCCCTTCGAACCGCCTACAGTGCAGAAAAATCAAAAGTGGAAAATAGCAAAACATTTTGAGTGGTTTTCTCGGCGACGACATCTTGAAAAAGTAAATTTCGTTCAACTTGCGTGCAGCCTACGTCACAGCTGTCAACTTTTGCATATTTTGACAATCAGTATATGTAAAAGACTATCAAGAAAATCTTGATCGTGTGGCTGCACTGTTAATGGGCGATTTTTAAAGCTATTTAAGCGGTTTCTGCAGGCTATTACGGGTTGGAAACAAATATTAACATCACTAATGGCTTATAAAAATAAAAACGATTATAATATAAATAGACTTTTTTTGATTTTAATGTGTAAATATTTTTATATATTGTTTTAAAACAAATTTTTTACAAAATTATGAGCAGTATGAATTATGACAAACAAAATAAAGCATTTGTTGTACAAAGAAAGTAGTAAGTACCAAAGTTGTAGAACAGAGTAGTATGAACACCTTAAGTAAAAGTAAAACTTGAAAATTTTTCCCACAGTTGTATTTTTTGTACAAACGAACACAAAAATGTAGAACATGTAACATTAATGCAACATTTTTCTCAGAAAAGAAATCGCCATAACTTATCAATTTTCTACCACCCCATGTACTTTTTTTATTTGAAGCTGCGTCCGTAAACTAAATTTGCTCCTTATTTTGTATTGCAAAGATGACTATAGCATTTTTTCTCTATAGAAAATAAAAAAGACCTAAAATTATTTCTCAAAATTTTTTTTTTTTTATTTTAATTCTAGGAAATATACCTAATGCTGGGTACACACTATGCAACACATTTACGCAATCTAGTGAATTAAATTCATTTTCATTCATTCCAGATTGCATCAACATCAAAACGCTTTGATATTTTGAGGTTGCATTGAAACAGATTGCATGTAGGTTGCACTGTGTGTACCCAGCATAAGAATTGAAGTACTTGGTAGCCACACCTTCATGGACTTTATTAAAATAAAATTTTCTGGCATCCCTTTGTTAACTGTTTAATATGCTCTGAAGTTTTCAAAAGCATATGATTTATTTAATAATACCGTTATTTTTATAATAATAAAAAATATTTTTTTTACCATCATATTTGCTTGTCACGTTTTCCACGATTTTTTCCTTTTATCTTAAACTAAAATCTAATGTACACTTTAAAGCAGTCCTTGTTGGCCTGTGGCTATCAGGGACCATGTGAAAATTTAAATTTACTTAAATGGGCCATTCGTGCTGGTGCCAGTTCACAATTTTTTAAAGACTTACTCCTTTGGTTGGAGTCGCAATTGACTTTAGTTATATCTACGCAGCAAGTTCGCGATAATATTACGCGTCTGTTTAGCATGTTGCGCCACTCTATATTAATGAAACCAAGTTACGGCTCAGATGCGGCCATAAACCCAAAAGAATTTCGTCTACAAACATTGAAGGTATTAGTAAAACAACTTCAATTACGCCAACTCCCAGGCCGAATGCATCAGGTGAAGGAAGAAAGTCCTCAACAAGATCAAAAAAATTATCAGGACTTAAGGAATTTAACCGTTACGTTAAATTTGAATAGAAAATCGAGGTCCGGAGATTGGAACCAACGACTGGTGCGTTGTAAAACAAGCATAAATAATTTGTTATAATAAATTTACACTTAAGTCCATTAAAGCAACGAGGAAATATTAAAATTTGTAATTATAAATTTTAAGTTAAGTGAATTAAACAAACTTTACACAAAATTAAATATGTACTTTGGTATTTTTTATTAAAATTCTAGCTAGAGTTACTATAAGGAATAGTGTCCGACCGATTGATCGGCTTCGGTATCGGCCAAACATTTTTTATCGACCAATAATCGGTGTTCGACATTAATTTGGCCGATTTTTGCCGAAGGCCGAACTTTTTATACTATTATCTGCAAATGTTGCAAAACTATGCAAATATAATCAACAGGAAATATATACTATATAATACATATGTAGTATATAATATAAAGTATATATTTCCTTTTATTTATATAAATGAATTGATATTGTACATATAGCTTAATTATATAAAAGTTCATTTTGAATATAGGACGTCCGTAAATCAACAGGACTTAATTCCTCACATTGAAGTGGAAGAAATAATAAAAAGAAATTACGTTTCAAAAACTTACAAAGCATTTGCAATGAAATATCTATCAAAAACATAAACTGATGATGCCAGCGTGCAACTGCTTAGAGCAAGCAACTGGGCAGTTGTGTTCCAATCGCAGAAGTAATCTTTTTGGTGTCAACGCATAAAAATTACTGTTCTATCATCAAAACACACAATCGCTTCTTTTTTGCAACGAAGTCTACTTTACATTTTTGGGTTTTTGATATATGACAACGTTGCAATAAAGGAGAGATATGTACATTGATATAAATGTGTACTTGTGAATAAAAAAATTTTTGGGGTTTTCTTATTGCCAAAAATTTTTATAAATAAACTTATTTCGGTTGACAAAATAAAATGGTAATGTCAAAAATTCGAAGTTTTTTCTTATGAATTTGTATAAGTTTGGCTTTGGTTCAGTCGAATTTAGCCAATTTTTGCGAACTTCGGCATCAACTTAAAAAAAGGTGACTTCGGTCGGACACAACTAATCGATTAATATGTAAATGTTTGTAGCAAACAATTATACCTATACAGAATTGGTTTTTGTCAGAGCTGTAAATTAACCATTCCTTCATTTTTGATTTTAATTCGTTACGAATTAGCTAAATTTTGAATTAATTCTTTTAATTAATTCTTCTGTAAAATGAATTGCAATTCACTTCAATAAATTCATTTGAACTGGAAACGAATTGAATTTCATTTTACAGATTCATTTGAATTTGTCAAAGTGAACTGCAATTCATTTTAAAGATTAATTTGAATTGGAAACAAATTGAAATTCATTACTGCCTAATTCGTTTAAATTGATTCAAAATTTGTTAATTTACTGAATTTGTTAAAGTGAATTGCAATTCATTTAACAGATTCATTTAAATTGATTTTGAATTCATTCAAATGAATTTTAAAAAAGAATTAGCAATTCAAATTAATGAAATCTTAAAAGAGTTGCAATCAATCAAATTAAAGAGCAGATCTAGCGGGAATTACTCAAATTTACTATTTTTGTTGCAGTTGAAAGTTTTCAATACAAAAAGTAAACAAATTTTCCAATTGAAGTAAAAGTAGATAGAATTTCGAGTAAACGAACACAGCTTTGACAGCAAAAAATGCTATGTTGAGATTCAAAGTTGCTAAGTAATTTTCCACAATATACAAATGAGAGATTATTTAAACAAAAATGATTGTTAAATACACCTTAATAATATTTTCACACTAGTTGTTAAAAATACAAATTTAAGTTTCTTTTAGCAAATTAACAAAATTTGTCGATTTTAATAGGATTTTCGCCGACACCTAATAATTCAATTCCTATTTTGCAGCTACTGGCAATTCCAGTATATAATTGGAATTTCAAATCTAAGAATTTTTTGTCATTGGACTTTACAAGGTTATAACAAAACGAGCTTTTGCTCTCAAAAAAAAAAAAACAAATTAGTTGAATAACAAAACGACAGTGATGCTTATTGTAGATTTCCTTGCAAATTCAACTCAAATTTAAATCAATTCCATTCATTCTTTTTTCTAATTTATTTGTATGAATTCAAAACAATTCAAATGAATCTGTAAAAAGAATTGCAATTCACTTCAATAAATTCCTTTGAACTGGAAACGAATTGCATTTCATTTTACAGATTCATTTGAATTTGTCAAAGTGAACTGCAATTCATTTTACAGATTAATTTGAATTGGAAACGAATTGAAATTCATTACTGCCTAATTCGTTTGAATTGATTCAAAATTTGTTAATTTACTGCATGAATGATTCACGAATAAATTAAAAAATGAATGATTAATTTACAGCTCTGGTTTGTGTCCTTTTACTAAATTATATTTTTTTCGAATTTGTCTCGTTCAAGCCTGTTCAACATTAAAACCAAATAAAAGTAAAGAATTGATATTTAAGATTTTATTTGCAATAATTATTTCTGCCACTCTTGCAATATTCAAAAAAAAAAAAAAACACTGGCCACAATTATATTTTTTTCAAATTTGTCTCGTTCAAGCCTGTTCAACATTAAACCAAATAAAATTAAAGATTTTGATATTTAAGATTTTATTTGCAATAAATTTTTCTGCCACTCTTGCAATATTGAAAAAAAAACACCGACCAAAATTACTTTCAAGCGTTTTTATTTTTGTTAATCTTTTAAAGTTATTTTCAGTTTTTTATAATAAATGTGGTGATCGAATACTTTTTCGATTCGAAAGCAATTTAATTTCTAATTCTTTCACTCGACACTAAACGAATCGAAATTATTTTTCAGTGTTGTGAAAACTCAACTCACTGAAAAAATAATTTCGACTCGTTTAGTATCGACTGAAAGAATTAGAAATAAAATTACTTTCGAGTCGAAAAAGTATTCGATCACCACTGCCAGAATTAACCCCCTGATATTAAATTTGTTTTCTATCGGCTTTGCTAGTTAAGGAAATTCAAGTAGTCTTGTCATTTAAGTAATTAACGTCTGTGGCCGCCACCTCCACCGCCCCCACGATTATAATTTGACTGTCCCCTATAGGCGCCGCCGCCACCGCTTCCACCACGATTATCGCGATTATTATTTTGTTGATAATTGCTACCACCTCCGCCTCCTTGATAATTTCCTCCGCCACCTTGCTGATAATCTTGACCACGCGAATTCCACCCTGATCCTTGAACACGACCACTACCTTGTATCCAGATTTGATCACGTTGTGGCTGTTCATAACTTTGTTGATGTTGCTGAGATTGATAATGTTGTTGGGATTGTCGTTGAGGTTGGGAGTTTTGTTGCCAATTACCTCCACCGCCACCACCTCTACCACCACGGAAATTGCCGCCTCCACCACGGCCACCCGGTCCTGGGGCTCTTTGCTGTTGCCAAGAAGGCATTTCTGGTGGCGGTGGGGCATGTTCGTGAGCTCTTCCACCACGATCTGGTACACTACCAATTACGTGTTTTTGAATTTTGGAACCTGTATTCTTCCGAACATTGGCCGAGCTAGTTTTCTCTATAATAGCCAAATCAGCACGAGCTGCCAACAAAGCCACTATATTCGTCTGATCACCTCCATGTTTTAAGGGTTCCAATTCATTTAAATTATCTTGGAATCGTTTTACAATTTCATTTTCTTTTGTTTTCATTTTATCAGACCACTGAAAGCTTTGCACGGTTACCTCCAAACGGGTTAACAAAACCTGTCTTCTTAAATTATACTCGCTATCAATATCCTCATACACCTCTTGCAGCTTTTGCCATTGAGCATCTGTCAAGGGCTTATTCGTTTTCAGCAGAGGTTCACTTACCACTCCAGCTGGTACAGATCTCATACGTTCTTCTACTTTAAAGTTTAGCTTGTCGAACAATGCCCTGGGAGAAATATTATCTGGTGGCTTGCCTAAACCCAAATCTTTTGTCAGCGATTCCATAGCCCTAGCAGTATTGGTTTCACTTTTCGGTATTACGTAAGTCTGCTCAGCAGGCTTCAAACGCAAAACCATTTTTGTGGCCATTAATTCAGTAATTAAGAAATCTATTAACTGCAGTCTATCCTCTTTAGTCTCAAATCTCTCTGACAAGGGACCAGTAACGAAACGACTATACGGACAACTCAACTCCTTTAACATTGCCGACAATTCCATGGCAAATTCACTGGGGTCATCACATTCCTTGCTCACTGATTCATCGGTTTTTCGTAAAATATGCAACTCTTGTGCTAGCCATGCTACAACTTCACGAAATTCTATACTGCGTGTGCCGCCCTCAACAGCACGACTGAGCTCGTCATTTTGCAAGCACTTGCCTTTGTAGTCCAAGGCTTTTAAGGAATCTATGATTTCCAATTCAGCTTCCATTAAAACTGTTTCAAGTTTCCAATTTATATATAGCTTAAAATGTTTAATGCAAACTAAAAAGCCGGCTGCGAAAATTGATGAAATAGGTATACAAAAAATTAATAACCACAGCTGTTTTTAGCACATACAAACAGAGATCCAAGACCATATTTAGTTATCAGCGGCGCTGGCCTTAAGACCAGCTGTCGGCGGCGGACTAAAGCCTGCTGTGGCCGTTATTACATTAATAAGTGCCGGTTCACAGACGTCAAGTTTGACTCGTCAAGTCTTGAGTTTTTAGGAGAGGGCATAATAAATGGCATTCTGTTTATCTTCTCTCCTAACTTGGTGGCCACACGATCAAGTTTTGCCTTTCAATTCCTTTCAATTTGCAATACACTCTCAGTTTTTTACTAACACACTCACACGTTTTAAATTGACCACGAGATGGCTTTCAATTTCACCTTTCCATTTGTTTGGCAATTTTACTTTCAATTTAACAGCTGATAATATGTTTTTCTTTAAAAATTGTTTTTTTGATGACATCAGGAATGTAAATTGCTTACAAATTGAATGAAGCGTACGTCACAGGTTTCAATTTATGTAAGTTTTGGCAAGCAGTATATGTAAAATACTATCAAGAACAACTTGATCGTCTGGCCGCAGGGTAAAAGCTTAAGGCTCAGAACAAACGGTAAAACGCAACTGCAACGAAACCTTTTAGAAAGACTTGACGAGTCAAACTTTAAGTGTGTGAACCGGCACTAATGGCCAATTTTCAGGATTGAAAAACAAAATTCTCTTCTCGTTTACGTCAAAAAATTCATTTGTAAAGATAAACAAAACTTTAACATAACACAGGGTCTCCACCTGAGATAAGGTATAAGATTTTTATATCAGCAAACGTCAAATTCAATCGCAGAGAGTATTATCCTACGTAATGAGACAGTTGTTATAAGAAATCTTATAAATGAGCTGTCAAAAATACACATATATAAAACAATAATAGGACGCATTCATTACAATGTTTAATTTTCATGTGCAAATAGTGAAAATCTTGTGATAAGTGTTTAAAAAAACAATATTTTTAACTAAAAAACAAGAAAAAAACTAAAAAAAAGAGTAAAAACGACACAAGTTTACTGCACGAGAATCATTCGATTATGAAATCTTATAAGATACGTGTTCCCCGTGTTTAAGATTAAGATTAACATGAAGAAAATTGTTCTCTCATTCTGCCGACGTTCTCCAACATATTATATTAGATATTATCAAGGTATATTTACACAGGGTAGCCTCATTTGGGAGTGTTGACATGCTGCTCTATAAAAGAAACCGGTGTCAAAATTGTCTTCATATAAAACAAACACTATTTAACGCACACATGTACAAATTTTGGCTCATATACACGAAATTTTACGTTTGGGTTCCAACAAGGAGTAATCAGCTGACAAACATATGGGCCAACGAGTTTACCTTGTGTACATATACCTTGGATATTATCTTAGGTGAATACCCCATGTAAGTCTGAGTTCATACGTACTCATGTCTTATTGACAAGACTTCCACTTTATAGGCGAGAGGGACGAGGGGAAAAGAAACGAGTACACAGATGCATGTACTGTTTTTACGTTTTGCTTTTTCATTCGTTGTTTAATTTTGTTATTGTTTTCAATATCAAAAAAGCACATGTCGTCAACATGACATGAATCATTTTAACGCCAATTCATGTTCAAAGAAGAAAAAGGAAGAATCTTGTCAATAAGACATGAGCCGTATGAACTCAGACTTAAGGCTAGATTACACTATTACACTTTGTATTAATACATGTCAAACACCCAAGTAATATGACAAAGTGTGATAGTGTGAATGCAATGTGTCACGAAAATGATAAGAATTAAGAAAAAAGTTTGACATCCCATACGACTTCATCGTTTTTTGAAAAATTTCTAAACAAAAATACTTTTCATTGGATCAGGGTTGCATTTTATTTCATGTGTAAGTGCTGGTTCACACAGGTCAAGTTTAACTCTTCAAGTCTCGAGCTTTTAGGAGAGAGGGGTAAAGAGAATGGAAAGGGGTACATACTTGACCGTACCAGTCAGTTTTGTATTTTTCTTTTTTTTTTCATCCGTAATATAATAAAAAGCTACAAAGTTGAAGGAAAAGAAAACAAAAATTAATTTTGTGCATGAACGTGAACGCAAGTTCAAAACAAAATTTAAATAAAACTGTTCAAGTAAACTTGACTTGTGTGAACCAGCACTAAGTGTTTATACTTTGGGTGTGTGTGAAACCTTAGCAAAGTTCTATGGTGAAATGAAAGTTGTTTGTGGTAGAAAATTTTCATATTTGTGCTGTGTGAAATTGTAACATTTGACATAAAGAAAAAAACAATAACTAATAGTTTTGTAAAAATGAATAAATTAAACAAACGTTTAACAATAATCATTTCAATTCTGTTGGAAATAAGATCGTCCCAACTATTTGATGAATTCGTTCTGATATATTAACAATTTTTACAAAAAGGGTGGACAAAAAAGCTTATACATATTTAAATATGTACTTACATCTTGTATAATTCTTTTTGCCGCTGGTCCTGCTTCCATATTATTTTTTATTTTGTTTAAACAAATTTGATGAAAAAAAATAATTTTGTGGTTGTCAAAAATTTCTACACTAATGTCGAAATTTATTCTAGCCCCCAGTGCCTATGTTCTGTAACTCTCGCGTCGAGAAAGTTTTCGATTGAAATGTGTGAAATGAAACAAAAATGCCATAAATTGAAACAAACAGCTGTTTTTTACTCACTTAACTGTGTCTGTAACTTTTTTTGGCGAGTACAAGCTGTCACGTAAGGAAATTACTAGCCAATTTACAAAAAAAGTGTGTCTGTAACATTTTGGTGAGAAAAGTTCCCGCTTTGAACTGTCAAATAAACTCACGAATAAAAATGGGGCGAGAAAAAATTTTAACACTAAAAAACAATTAAAAATGCAAAGAATAATAATAATAATATTTTATTCCTGGCACATTTTTCATTGTTTTATTATTTTGTTTTTAACCTTTTTATAAAACATACGAATGTCTTCAAAGCTCGTTTGCAAACAACAAACATTAATGTCGCTCTTAACACATTTTGGCATAGCCGACGGTTGTGCTTTCGCCGCCGTCGTTGAAAAATTTTCAATTTAAGTAAATTTTGGTCGCCTTCAACGATATGTGTTACTGGCGTTCTGAACGTCTGCAATGTCACATCGGCTTCGAGTGCAATATTATGACATTTATAACGTAACGACGTAATCTCTTTTGATAGTTTTCGACATGAGTTACAGACACACATTTTTCTCACTTTTCGAGAAACGATGGAATATTTTGTTTCACATCTTTTCGATGCAAGAAGTTCTCACTAAAGTTACAGAACATGGGTACAGGGCAAGTGAAATTTTAATCACCTCAATAGTGTCAAAATTTTACTTCCATTAGTACTTTGCTACCGTTTCACACACACCCTTAGTGTAGTGGTGTGCACACAAACTGTCATGTTACATTAGATTTTTTGACAGTCGCAACAAAACTCATTAGATTTCTATCTCACAAAGTATTATGGAATACGTAAGACTTGTATGATAGTGTAATCTAGGCTTTAGGCTAGACAAACAGGAAATAGCAAAAAATCGTCATCTGGCGTAGTGCTGCAACCTTTATTATTTCACCATGCTTGCAAATAAACTTTTTTACCCCGGGTCTCCACGTAGCAATATTTATTGCGCCAAACGTCAAATTTGATTGCTCCATTAAATTTGCGACGTATAGAACATACAAACATAACAAAATTATACTTTACTATTGCTTTGCGCCATTCAAATAATGAACAACGTAGGTCAAAATAAAACGTCACAATAGTTAAAATTTATTTGACACAATTTGAAACTTGAGGTGAAAATGGAGCCCACAACAAAACTAATTGTTGAATATTGATTTGCGCTATCTAACATATATTTTCTTTCCATATTATGTTGGATCTGTAGTTCGGGGCTTATAGGAATGAGTTAAGCAATTATCACCATTCTAAAACAAACCAGCCTTTCCTTGTAAATCTCTATTAACTATTAAATTCATTGTTTTTGCCATTGACTTACTTTGCTCTACGTCAAAGAAAACGTCATAATACGAAATAAAATTTGATATGGAGCACAAAACGACAAAATGGTTTTTTAGAAAAACCATTAAAACTTTGGATTTATTGCATGTAAATTCATGAAAATGTAAAGTTTTGTTAAAAACATAAGTAGCAATCAATTAGGAGCGTTTAAAAAAAATCTATCGGGTAGTTCTTGAGAAAATTTACTGTAAACTTATTTTATCGTTTTTCTCAAGACCGACTCGATGGCTTATAGGCTAAAACAATAATCACCTGACGATATATATATACATATAACGGCCATTTTCACCAAGTTCGGTTATAATTAACTATCGGTTATAGCTGTCAAAACATATTGGTAACCGGAACTTTAATTGAAAGTTAGTTTTAACCGAACTTGGTGAAAATGGCCGTAAGAAGAATAGATTAATAAAACTTGGGCTTTAAAAAATATTCCTAATTTGGTATACAAACGCACACGAGTGGCAGCGCCAGTTGTAACAATAAAAAAATTAGTGCCGGTTCACACACGTCAAGTTTAACTCGTCAAGTCTTGAGTTTTTAGGAGAGAGGGGAAAAGATATGGCATCCTCTTTTCCCTTCTCTCCTAAAAACTCAAGACTTGACGAAATAAACTTGACGTGTGTGAACCGGCACTAAGTTTCGGTCAACCATTTCTTGTAATGAAGTTTCCATTGGAATAGCTTAGCAAGATGGCCTTAATATGACAACAATACAACAAAAACAAGCAAAGCAATAACATACAGCTGTTTTTTGAGACCACCTAAACTTTTTTATGATAATTTTTTTTATATGTACGATTACTCCATTCAATGTCTGGATTCACACTATAAAAAGTTTTCTTTCAGAAAATCTGAGTTTATTGATAAGTGGGGAGAAGATAATGACATATATGTACTCTTCCCCTCTCACCAATAAGCTCAGACTTTCCGAAAGAAAACTTTCAGAGTGTGAACCCAGACTATGATATTTATACCCACACCACAATAGTGGAGAGGGTATTATGCATTTGTGCTGATGTATGTAACGCCTTAAAATATTGGTCCGAGACCCACCTTAAAGTACACCGATCGACTCATAATCACTTTCTGAGTCGAACTAACGATGTCCGCCCGGCTGGCTGGCAGGCTGGCTGGATGTCCATGTAAAGGCCCAAATACACTTGTCAAATACTTGTCCAGCCGGCGAATTCATCGTGTACGTGTGCTTGACGTAATATTCGCCGTCATATCTAAATTATTTTATTTTCCATCCAGCATCGTCGGTGTGACACATACAAACATATTTTCACTAATACTACCACAATGCTTGATGAGTATTTTGATCAATGTATTTGGGCCTTAACCTTGTGCGCAAAGTACAGGTCGCAATTTTGGAGATATAGGTTCTTATTGACTCAAGGACCAAGCCTATTGAAAATGGGCCAAATCGTAGGACCACGAGGGAAGATAGGGGGAAATTTCTTCCTCTCAGAAACTATCAAACCGATTTTAATAAAATTTAAAACTAACATAGAACCATATCTTCATGGACACAGAAGGGATGTATTTTTTAAAAAATAGGACCACGAGGGGAGATAGGGCCAATTTCTGCCTCTCAAACCGATTTTAATGAAATTCAAAACATAGATAGATCCATATCTATATAGACACATAAGCTGTACAGTTTTTCAAAAATGGTACCACAAGGGGAGGTAGGGGGCAATTTTTGCCCCTCACAAACTTTTAACCCGTTTTTAATAAGTTTTATAAACATAGATAAATCCACATTTATATGGACATATAAGCATGATGTGTTTTTTAATACTGTGGTGTAGGGTATCATATGGTCGGGCTTGACCGACTATACTTTCTTACTTATTTTTTTTGTATTTAGTAGTGCTAAAATACTTTTATCTTAATTAAATAGCACTTTTCAAATAAAACTCAAAAAAGCTTTATTTCACTTCCATATGGCCTTATTTCTCAATGGAATGAGATATAAGTCCATATGAATTTATTTCCTATGGCTTTATTGCACGACGTCTAAGCAATTGTACTAAACTAAAGTCAATAAAACTAAACGAAAAAATAAAATTAAATGTAATCAAAAATTTTTGTAAATCTGTATGTTAGGGAGTCACACAGAATGCTAACCAATCTTCAATTTGGGTGAAGAACTGCAGGGCACTAAAAGGTGGGAAATGATCTTCACTTGAGATTGGAATTATAACCACTCAGATGAGTGATTATAATTAGGAGAGGGTGGGTAAAAGAAATAATAAAAAAAGAGTAAAGTGGTTAGGGGTTTCTTTTAACCAATGTAATTTAATGATCAGCAAGTGAGTATTTTTACCTTTGAGGTTTGGGTTTCCTTTCCAAGTAGGTAGTAAATGACAATCACTAGGGTAAGTTTGTATGTTTAGTGTATGTATTTATAATGTAGGAATTTAGCAAGTAAGTATTTTATTCGAAAATTGACAATTTTAATTTAATTTCAAGTTTGTAGGTTAAGTAACAATAGATTTAAGTGTAGATTTTAAGATTAATTTAAGAAGTTTTATTATGACTGTTAGCTTCTGTTGCTAAGGCAAAAGTGAAAGATAAAAAATGACTATTTTAGACTTTAGGAATCCGTCGGCTTACAGATAGTCGAATCCAACTGGAATTACTCCGAATTCATATTAGGGTTTACAAATTAGTATGTAACATTACGATTTAATGCCATCTATACTTCACTGCTGGCACTACAATAATATAATTTACTTGATTGTAACTTACAACCTAATTTACATACAGTTAAACCTCGATTATCCGGCTCTCGTGGGACCGGCACCACCACGGATAATCGAAATACACGGTTAATAGAGTTTATATTAAAATATACAGAAATTTATTTATTTTTATTTAAACATTCGATTTATGTAACTACAGATTCAAATATACAACATATTTTTTTACAAAACATACAAATTGTCATAGACAATGCAAAATCAAATATGTATGTATCATCAAAAACATTAAAATTGGGATTTTTACTGATTATGCTTTGGTTGATCAAACTATGTACATGACTGCACAAATTTTGTAAATTTTACAACGTTTACTGCTTTTTTGTTTTTGCATTTCTTCTGACGATATGTTTAAATTTCACTTACTAAATGAATAAAAACGCATATATGTATGTTCTTATGTGTGGGCACATGAACTTAAAAAGGGGAAACACCGGATTTAGATTAACATACATAATAAAAAACATATGAATGATGCACGGATAATAGATGTAAAGCACGGTTAATAGAGGTATAAATCTAAAGCACGGAAAATAGAGTTAAAGCACGGATTATAGAGGGAAAAAATAAAAAGAACCGCATGCCGGTTAATAGATGTAACCGATTAATAGAGGGTCGGTTAATCGAGGTTTAACTGTATTATACTTCAAATGATTTCACTTATTTTTAATTATATTTTACAGGTTTTTTTCTGGCTTAACATAATTATTTTCCTTTTAATTTCAGTTATTTTCCTATTATTCTTTCTTTACTTCAATTCAAATTCAACTTAATTCTTCATTTCTAATTAAATACGTTACATTTTTTTTCAATTAAATTCAATTCATAAATATTCATGCCATGCTAAGTTCATATTTATATGGTCCAAACGTTAGTTTAGACAAATTTAAATGCATTTTTTTGCTTAAGACTTTTTTGCTAAACTCCAAAGATATGCATTTATTTGTGTTATTATAATAATATTATAATAAATAACTCTAAAATTATACATGTAAAAATGATGCGAAACTAAATGGATATACACATTTGCCCAGGGTTGTAATTTTTTAATGAAACTATACTGAATTACGCTATGTTCATACGACGAAACTATATTGCTTCATAAGATTCATTCTGGTTTAATTTTCATATTTTTTTGTGTTAGTGTGATAAAATAGATTTAAAAAAAGTAAGTAAAAATTAACCCCCATATTCATAAAAATATTTATAAAATGAATTTCCTATAAAAATTTGATCAATAAACATTTTATAAATCAAAATTTTTTTATGAAGATCGGGGTAAAAATATATTATATAATTATTCAATTAATATTATAATTTTATAACTAAAACCCTAATACATATTTGATTTAACATGAATTTTTATTTTTTTTTCTCCGTTTTGATTTCTTTTGAGAGCTGGTTCAGACAAACTAAAGGCCCAACCACAATGTGCTTAAGTTGGCTTAATCAAATGTGCGAATACATGTTAATTATATGAGGCAAACCATATTGAACTTAAGGAAACTTTTTGCTAAGTTTAATGAAACTGTCATTTGCTTAAGCAAGAAGGTGCGAAACTAATCGCACATTCCGTACGGAATCAAATGTTTTTTTATTTTGTTTTTGTTTTTTTAAATACATTTGAGAGACTTTTTGCTAATTTTTGACAGTAGGTTAAGCAAGGCTATGCATATTATGGTTGAGCCTTAAGAATAATTGTTATCAAAATTTGAGATGATGTGGTAATCTGTAAACAAGAAAAAGGTGGCCAGCAGAGATCAATTTTAAATTATTATAAATACACATTCAAGGCGAATTAACTCCAGGTAAGCTCAACTCGTCAGCCGTTCATCAGCTGTATCCACGGCGATTCAAAAAATGGTGAAACGTCAAAATATTGTTTTGTTTCTATACTAAAATTTGACAACAAGTCAGAAAATTGCAAAAACAAAATACATGGAGTTAATTCGCCTTGTTTTGTAGTTGTAGAGTTACACTTACCTGTTTTAAATTCGCCTTGTACACATTTTAAATTTCTAAGATACCGTTCAAGGAAATTTAAAAAGGTAAACTCAACTCGCCAGCTGTTCATCAGGAGGCTTATTCTGAATTGCGATGCGAAAATCAATGCGATGCGAAAATGCATAAATGCGAGCAACTGCTATTCTGTATTGCGATATTGGCAAAGTTTTTTTTTAATCGCATTTCAAATGCGAAAAGGTCACAAGTCGGTATTCTTCATTGCGAAAACAAATGTCAAATTCGCAAAATTTGTTCGACAACAAAATAGCATTCGCAAAGTACAAACATGTCAGTGAAAGATAATATTTTATTTATTTATTCATCATATATTTATTATTTAATTCAGGGAAGCAAGCAATAAGACCACTAAACCGCGCCAATTGGAAATAATGATAGAATATACTTATGAATAAGCACCGCCAATTGGCAAGAGGCCATTTGAAAATACCAAATGCACATTAGTCGGCAAATACTTTGTGGCAAACGTTAACTGAAGAACCATATATCAATGGACCACCTATTAGAGAAACTGCAGGATGGAAAAAGTATGAAATATATAAACCAGTTCAAAAATATTTGAATTTAACTTAAAAGTACACACAAAACATTTTCTTCGTCGTCGAACCACAGTGCCACAGAATCCATTTTTATTATTTTTTTTTATTACAGAATGTCCTAAATAAATTATTTAAACAATTTTCACAGCCAAACACAAACCAGGGGTCTTATCACCGCATTCGATACTATCGTATCGAATAAACTATCGAATTTCTTTGCATACAATAGACACTGACGTATCGAATGAAAACTCGATAAATGTAATGTCGAGTTACTCGATATCAAATGATATTATTTCAAATTCAATACATTTCATTCGATATCGAGTTTCATGATACCAAAATAAATAATTTCGATCAATTTTGCTCGATATCGAATGCGGTGATTAGACCCCAGTTATTTATTTTTAATTTGACGTTTATTGAAATTGAAGTATATTTGAGCAGAGTTGCCACGATTTGAAATAAATTGCGAATGCGATTGCGAAAGTCCAACAGAATACCAATTTTCTTTCGCATCGCATTTCATTTGCGCATCGCATTGATTTTCGCATCGCAATTCAGAATAAGCCTCCAGCTCTTTCCACGGCGAATTAAAAAAAATACGTAATTTTCAAAATATAATTTTGTTTTGAGAAGAAGTTGAATGAAAAGTGCTAAAAATATTATTTTTATAATAAAAAATTTCAAAACTGCAAATAATTAAAGTTAATTTTATAATTTCTTTTATAAAAAAGTGATAATTTTAATTTGCAATAAAAAATGTTTGACAGCTATCTATTAAATTGCAAAAACGAAATACATGGGGCTTTTTGTAGTTGTAGAGTTGCACTTACCTTTTTAAAATCGCCTTGATACCGTTTTTGTTATACCCTTCACCGAAGATAAAAGGGTATATAATATAACCAAGGCGAATTCATAAAGGTGACATTTTCGAGTCATCTGTTTATTGTTTATTTTTTTGTGTGTATACTGAATGTCAAGCTTTATTTACATTTTGTGGAAAAATTACTTCAAATTTAAAATTCAATAAAAATGTAAAAATTTGAAAAAAAAACTTATTTAAATTTTATAAAATAAAAAAAGTGAATATAAAATAGGTATAAACACAAGAAATTAAAAATCCGTAAAATCCGTAAGGAATAAGAAGGGCCACAATTAATTTGCTATTGAGGACTTTCTAAAGCAATTGTGTATATTTTATTAACAAACAAATTTCCTTTTTTGTATTTTCAACAAATATTTTTGACATTCACTCTAACTTTTTACAAAAACAAAATACATAGTATTTTTCAATAGAAAGGGATAGCTAGCATAACTCTATCTCATGATGCGGTCACCTTTATGAATTCGCCTTGAATATAACTATATATATGTGGAATTTTGACAAAACATCTTAAGTCGAGATAAAATAGCAAAAAAGTTTTTTAAAAAAACTCGGTGTAAAAATCATTTATCGCAAATAAGAAAATAAACCAAAATTAAAGAAAACTTTCGTTTATCGGGCCTGTTCTAATATTGAAATACAAAATTTTTAAAAAAAATTTTTTAATGAAAATTCGCATGGTTAACCACTTTTTTAAATTTGACTTAAGATGTTTTTTCAAAATGCCACAGATATACAAACATATCGATGCTTTACTTTCTCAACCTCGTATCTTAAAAAATACAACTTTTTAGAAGAGAAAAAAAAACGTTTTATCTTTGTAAACTTCGGTGTTTGGGTTAAAGTTAAAATGGAATTATTAAAGAATTGATTACATCTATGTAAATTGTATTGGAATAACAAGTAAGAAAGTATAGTCGGTCAAGCCCAACCATATGATCCCTACACCACAGTATTTAAAAACACATCATGCTTATGTGTCCATGTAAATATGGATTTATGTATCTATGTTTATAAACTTCATGAAAATCCGTTTGAAAGTTTGTGAGAGGCAGAAATTGCCCCCTGCCTCCCCTTGTGGTCCTATTTTTTAAAAACTGTATATCTTATGTGTCCCTATAGATATGGATCTATGTTTTAAATTTTAATAAAATCGGTTTGAGGCAGAAATTGCCCCTATCTCCCCTCGAGGTCCTATTTTTTTTAAATTTATACATTAGATAAGATAAGAATTTTCCCCTATCTTCCCTCGTGGTCCTGCGATTCGGCTCATTTTCAATAGGCTTGGTCCTTGTGCCAATAGGAACCTATGACCCTAATTTTTATCAAATTATCTCCAAAATTGTGACCTGTACTTTGCGCACAAGGTTACATGGACAGCCAGCCAGCCTACCAGCCAGCGAGCCGGACGGACATCGTTAGTTCGACTCAGAAAGTGATTCTAAGACGATCGGTATACTTTAAGGTGGGTCTAGGACCAATATTTAAATGCGTTACACACATCAGCAGAAATGCATAATACCCACTCCACTATTGTGGTGTGTGTATAATAAGTTGTTGCATTGTTACGACACAAAAATAGCAGTCGTTTGATATGAAAAAGTCAAAACCGTATTTTTAAGATACGAGGTTGAGAAAGTAAGGCATCGATATGTAAGTTTGTCATTTCGTTTATAATTTCTATAACATTGATCTTAGACGCTTTAACTTATACATACATATGTATTAATTATCGGTCCGTTCAATGTCCGTCTGTCCGTTGAAATACATAGGTTTTCCAAAGACATAAACGTTTCTAGACGGGTGGAAAAGCTGTTTACATAGACAGAACCCTTGGATTAGCACCTTTAACAGTAAACACAAGTTAAAACAGAGATAGGGCTAAAAATTAATTATTTAAAAATAGTTAATGAGATTCTATTTTTTATTTGATGTTTTTGTGAATATGGATAAAAAAAAATAAATTATAATAAATAATAAGTTCCCAGCCAGCAAAATAATCCGACGTCGTTCAGATATCTGAGAGAAACGTCGGCAAAAAAGTCGGAATCGTATACGAATTCTGTCAGATTTCTGACCCAAAAACGTATGAAGTGGTTGACACGAATTCTGACAGACATGTCGTGGGAAATTTTGGTTTTTTGTTGGCATTTCTGATAGATATCTAACAGAAATCTAATTAAAAAGGCATGGGAAGTTCTGATGTGTTAGCCGAGATTTTTTTGCTTTCGAACTGATAGCTGAAAGAAATAATTTTATTGCAAAATATGAACATATTTATAAGTTTTACACGTACGTACCTTTTTTATGCTTTTTATCTTGAACAAATAAAATAAAATTAAAATTATTTCCAACTGAATGGCAATTGTCATTATTTAAAAAAAAAATAATAAGTCTCTTTAGACAAATCTGAATGAATTCCGTCGGAATTCTATTGGACATATCTGTACATAAATTCCCCCCGATATATCCAAGCGAAATCGGCCAGACAGTAAGAATATTCAATGTCTGACAGAAATCTAAACGAAATCGCAAAGAATGAAATCAGACAATTGCACGAAATATCTGATTCCGACAATGTCGGAGTATTTTGCTGGCTGGGTTATTGGTTTTATGAAAATATATTTTTATACCCACACCACAATAGTGGAGAGGGTATAATGCATTTGTGCTGATGTGTGTAACGCCTTAAAATATTGGTCCTAGACCCATGGCTAACTGCGCGTATGTCCATATTTTCGATGTTGTGATGCTGATGACATATTGCGTAATTTTAAATGTTCTTTGCATGGCTTTTAAAATTTCTAAAAAAAAAGATGGACAGATAACGAATTTTTAAATTAATAACAAAGTTAAAAAAGCTCTATACATAGCCCATCATAGTTTGATTTAGAATGGTTTTCAGCTCTCCTGAAAAATTTTATTTTAATACAAACGGGGTTACTCATGAAAACCACAGATATGGTTAACTTTCTTCTAAACTCTTTGGGTGTTTCATATTTGAATAAATGCGGGTCGCTTTAAGTTAAGGCAAATAAGTTGAAGCAGCCCTCTTATACCTACCTGAGGTGTTTTACTTTAAAGCGTCCTAGCCCCTTTATCACCCTGATCACCGGCAAATATACTCAATTTATTCTAGCCTAAAATATTCCAAAACTGAATTTACTAAATATGTTTTTTTTACTTTAGTTTTTTATTTAAATAAACATTTTTTAATGCTGCAAGCTATTTTTTTTTTTTTTTTTTTTTTTTTTTTTGAAATAAACCGAAAAAACTTTAAATAAATCTTTATTTACTTAAATATATCTTATTTAAAGAAAAATATTTATAATTGTATACATTTTTAGGAGTAAGATGTAGTATGTATTTCTAATTTAGTAGTATGTTTTATGTATTAATAATATAAATGATTAGATTATTTATTGGATTTTTGTTTAATTTATTGTTTAGTAATAAATGTAAATATAATTGTATATATAATTTGTTTAAACTATTAATATGTATATATGAACTTATGGTTTATTGTTTAAAGGATGATGTTAATGACAAATATTTTAGAGTAAAATACAACAGTAGTACATTTGCAAGTAGTTTTTTCTGTTTTCTTTTTTAAACGTATAGTTTTATTACTATTTTATAAATTTAAATACATAAAAACATATTTTTCATATAGACATTTATTTTTTAAACAGTATGTTCATTAGGGGCATAACGTAGTCCCATTTTTTGCATATGTCAAAATGGCCCTAGCACAGTCGAATAGTCAATTGAAATCTATTAAAACAAATGATTTGAATTTTTCGCGGTTTTCATGTCCTGGGGTCTAATCACCGCATTCGATATTATCGTATCGAATAAACTATCGAATTGTTTTGCATACGATAGACACTGACGTAGCGAATGAAAACTCGATAAATATAATGTCGAGTTACCCGATATCGAATGCTATTATTTCAAATTCAATACATTTCATTTGATATCGAGTTTCATGATACCAAAATAAATAATTTCGATCAATTTTGCCCGATATCGTATGCGGTGATTAGACCCTGTAATAAAACTTTTTAACTTTTCTTTAATTTATTAATAAAGGGTGTGTGTGAAACGGTAGCAAAGTACTCATGGAAGTAAAATTTTGACACTGTTGAGGTGAATAAAATTTCACTAGCCCTGGGGGCTAGTATAAATTTTGACATTAGCGTAGAAATTTCAATTCACCATTGAACTTTGCTACCGTTTCACACACACCCAAAATATTTAAAATTTTTGTATTAAATTTTTTTCTTTAGGGATTTTAGGAAATCGCTTTTGTGGGTGAGGTTTTTATTTTCAAGCGACCCAAACAAATTGTTTTCGTAAATAACACAATATTCGCTATCGCGTAGTGCTAGGGCCAAAATTTGGTTATACCCCTAATGTACATACGTACATTTCACCAGTTTATGATTTTTTTTTTTTTTTTTTTTGATAAACTAGATTTTATAATATTTATAGTATACATGATGATGAGTTTATTATTTTTCAACTTTATTATTGTTTCTATTTAAATTTTTTTTTATTAGATATTTTTTTTTTTTTTTATTTATAAATTTATTTTTAAAATGTAATAGTTCTTTAAATTTATTTTTAAAAGCTTATTATTCTTTATTTTTTTTATAAAGATTTCTTAATTTTTCAAATTAAAAAAGCGTTTTCTTTCAACATTGTTTTTTAATTTTAAGCTAGTTTTATTTTTAAAGCATTTTACTTAGAATTTTTTTTTTTTAAATATTATAATACAGTAAGTATATTTGTATAAAAACAGAAAAATGTTATAATATCGTACAATTATTTTAAAGAAAAGCTTTTTTTAAGAATTTGTTTAATAAAATTAAACAGATTTTGAGTTTTCAAAAAAAAAAAAAAAAAAAAACCAGGGTTCTAATCACCGCATACGATATCGAGCAAAATTCATCGAAATTATTTATTTTGGTATCTTAAAACTCGATATCGAATGAAATGTATTGAATTTGAAAAAATAGCATTCGACATCGAGTAACTCGACATTACATTTATCGAGTTTTCATTCGATACGCCAGTGTCTATCGTATGCAAAAAAATTCAATAGTTTATTCTATACGATAGTATCGAATGCGGTGATTAGGCCCCAGGAAGAACAACAATTAAGAAATGGGAGCAGATATTACAATCTTCACAGTACAACATAAAATGTCAGTACTTTTTTTTCAGAGAATCAGAGAGAGTTATGCTGGTGGCTGTCAAGTTTTTTTTGTATAGACCCAGCAGTCCGCAAGTTATAACAATGTAAAAAGGAAAAATAAAAGCAAGTTAACAAAGAGCACACAACTAGCATCGAAATGAGATTAGTCTTATAGTGTATGTCCCTTTTCTCTATTCTTGTGCTTTCACTCTTTATTTCTCCGATTCTTTTTGAACCATATCTGGTTGAGGGTGTGAAGTTGAGTTCGCACCAGTCTTTGAACCTGACCTAACCTAACATATAGCTGTCCCATTGTTAAATAAAACGTATATAAGAATCAAAGACCAAAACAAACGAGAACAAATTTTTGCTATCGCACTAGCATCTGATGGATGGATGGTCCCATCAAACCTTCGCTAACAATGTACATATCGCTCGTTTATTTTAACATAGTCATATTAAAAAAAAAAAAAAAAAATAAAAATTGGCAAAATGCGATTAAAGTTTTCAAAATGAACATTTCAATACACATTTAGAAAAATATATTTTTCTATTTTTTTTTACATATAGAGAAAGTATGAAAGAGCACTTTTGCTTAAGTAACTCCAAATTTTTAATTTTTTGAGATAAGACTATGTTGCAATAAAGGAGCCGTATGTAGTGTTGGACCAATCTGATGGCTTAGGCCATTGGTGTGTACATTTAAGTAGGAATTGAATACAGACTTTGGATGTGTCGCACTTACATTGTCGTTGGTCTAAGACCGAAAATGTATGTGATAAAAAATCCACTGGGGAGATGGACATTTAGGATATACATATGAGTTCAAAAAAAAAAGTCAATACAATAAAATTGACAACCAGCATAACTCTCTCTGATGCATTTACCTTGAATTAGATCTAGATCGACGTAAGACGTAGATACGCATTTACATTTGTGAGCCTTTGTTTAAAATATTACACATTTTAATTTGACAACGTATCTACATACGTCGAACGCTACTCGTTCATACGGTGCATTTGTGCTCCTACGTTAAGAATTAAAAAAGATTTCTTCTTTAAGAAAGCTTAAGATTTTTTTAAAGTTAAACAAACATCTTTTACTTGCTTAAGATATGACAAAATCGCAGGGTAAAAGAACAATTACTTTTTATACAAATAGCTTAAAGTCGAATTCACAATGAAAGCTACATTTTCTTCGGCTGTTCACGATGTTAGCAACAATTTTGTTTGCAAACACGTTAATTAAAAAAAAAAAAAAAAAATAACGAGCGGTAAACTACGTCACGAACAATATTATCAACTTTATTATGAGAAAAATACCCCGGGAGCTTTTACTATTCTATCATTTTTACAATTGAATTTAAAACTAGGAAGACTGGGAGAAGGGAAAACAACTCCTGGTGAATTCATATTCATTATTGGGTTGTAAAGAATGTTTTTTTAGGCATATAGAAGTCATACTCATGTCATACTAATGAAGTATTACCAAATTACCATGCAAAGACATACACCAGCAGCCGTATTCTGTAATTCGCTTAGCTAAAGCTAAATCTCGATCGCTAAAATGCCTTAGAGAACACAAAATTGAAAAATTTTAGCGATGACATTTAAAGCTAAAATCGCGGCGAATTAAATTTGTATGACATTGCGAAATTTAGCAATGCACGTTACAGAATTGCATTCGTAGCCAAAAACCGCTAAATCAGTTTTTTAGATTTTAAGCGATAGAGATTTAGCTTTAGCGAATTACAGAATACGGCTGCAGAATAACGTTACAAATAGTGCAAATTTATTTCCAAAATGTGCGCTCTGTTCGCCAAACTTATAGAGCACTTCGGGCCTGTTCGAAAATTCATCACTGTGCTGCATTTGTGAAAAGTTTGCGATGCTCGTGCAAATAAGCTGATGCCAATGCTTGTTTGGTAACATTTTTGACACAATATACATCAGCCATTTTTGTCTTTGCTTTTGTAATGTATTTTCGAACAGCTGACATTTACAGTAAAGCTTTTTCGAAAGCGCTGCGGTTGAGATGCAGCGCAGTGATTCATTTCCGAACAGGCCCTTTTGTTAAGCTTACGGTGCACATAATCTTCCATCTAAGCAGCTAATACGCAATACAATGGATCGATTCATATTCATACAAATTGAGCCCGTTCCGTGCATATACATAGGAGAAGCCATCGCCGTTGTGGACGTGTTCGTGACAGAGGACTCGAATTTATCGATCCGACGCCGTTCTCAGCAACTCTGTCTGGTCTCTGTCCTTCCACTACTTGTAAAACTCTCAACATACAAATAAGATCCAAATGGTGCAAGGATTAAAGCTAGCGAACCATCGACGAACTGGAAGTTGAACCAGATTTTCATCGTCAAATGATCTTCAGCGATGAGAGTAGCCTCGCAAAATTTTTTTTAAATAAAGCAATACTGGCAAAAGTAGAAAAAAAATTTAAGACGTCGCAGATTGACACTAATGAAATGTCAAAATATATGTATGTAAAAAAAATTATAAGTATTGGTGAATGTCAATACATGTACATTAGGGGTATAACCAATTTTTTGGCATAGTACCATGAGGTCAACCATGTCCTAGTAACCACGAAAATAATATAATAATCTTTTGTAATTTTTCTCAAAAAAGTTCACGCACCAATTGGTTTTTCTAAACCAATGCAATATTGAATATTCATAATTTTATACGGTGTTTTTTATTCTTTTTTAATTTTTTTTTGTTAAACAAGGTTAAAGATACGTTTTAGTTTGCGGAAAAATCTCTTACCATCTCCAAATATTAATGAAATTTCATACTTGAGTTTTTTTTTGTTTGAAATAAACATATTATTAATTTTTTTTAACCAAAAAGAAAATTAAAAATTTTCAAAACTTATCGCGGTTGGTGCGTGAACTTTTTTGACCTTAGCGAAAAAATAAATATACGTTTCCGTAAAGTTGTTTATGCTCTATCGGACTGTTCTATGCCAATTTTGATATTTTAAAAAATGTTTAAAAAGTTATATCCCTAATGTACATAAGTACATATACCAGTTGGCTATGTCGTGTACGAATCATTGATGAATCGTGCACGGCAATGTTAATTCCTGCACGACACGTAAGGGACAACTAATGCAAATCGTCGGTGACATTTTCAAACAAGTGTCGCGTAAATCGTGCACGACACAAAGAGAGACAATGTCGCTCAGACTGTCGTTGATGACCATATGCACAACATTGTCGTCCATATAGTCGTTAATTACCACATGAAAGGCATTGTCGTTTGTATTGTCTTTGATGACTATATAGACGACAATGGATTCTACTTTGTCGTCAAAGATTGCGTAAAATACAATATCGATGAAGTTACAGGAGTTACAGCTTACACGACAATGTCGCCTATAAACCTAAATGAATACATAAAAATATACAATAGCACATATATGTTTTTAAAATCATACCTTAGTCTTTGAGTTCTCAGACTTGACTGACTGATTTTCTTCACTTTGCTTTGGTTGTTATACCCTTCACCTCAGGTGGAAAAGGGTATATATAAGTTTGTCATTCCGTTTGTAATTTCTACAATAGTGATCTAAGACCCTATAAAGTATATATATTCTGGGTCCTTATGAGGAGAGAACTGGATTTAACCGTCTGTCCGTCTTACGTTTGATATGTGTTTTCCGGAGACTCCAGACATGATAGCGGCTAGGTTGTTTTACATTTATGTCACATAAAGTCCACCATTTCGTGCTATTGAAATTCAGCAAGATCGGTCCACAAATGGCTGAGATATGACCAAAAAACCACGACTACCTCAAATTTTTTCCAAAAATCCCTTGTGGTTGTTGTATTTTTATTACTTTTTGCTGTATATCTGGGGAACGGCAAAAGCCAAAGTTTCCAAATTAGGTGCACACATTTAAGTTGCCAATACACACCATCCTACAAAATGTGGGCGGGATTGGAGAAGTGGGCGTGGTACCTCCCGTACAAAAAAAATTAAAAATTTAGGGCTGCCATATGTCCTCTGGATATGACTTATATACCAAGTTATCGGAAATTTTTAGTAGAACATATTTTATAAAAAACTCGGAAAAATCGGTTCAGATACAAAAAAGTTATGACCAAAATTAAAATTTTTTTTGTTAAATACCCACTTTCGGGAACCATAGATCTCCCCGAGTCCAAGCTTTATAAGTCAAGTAAATGGCAAATTTCTTCTTCAACACGTTGGTATATAACTCTGTCATATCGGTTAAAAAATGGCTGAGTTATGCCCGAAATACTGAATCCCCAAAAATTACTCTTTTTTTATAATTAACTTTGTTAAAATATATGTATACAAGTATATATAAATGTTTATATATAAATGTAACTTAAGTAAATGGTAAAATTCTTCCTTAACACGTCGGTATAAACAACTATCAAATCGGTTAGACAATGGGTAACTTATGAGCAAAATACTCCAAAAATGGGCTAAAAAACATCAAAATTTTTATAAAAACCTTAATTTTAGGGCTGCCATACGTCCTATGGATATGACTTATATACCAAAACATCGGAAATTTTTATGAGTTATAACCGAAATACTGGGGTCTAATCACCGCATACGATATCGAGAAATTGATCGAAATTATTTATTTTGGTATCTTGAAACTCGATATCGAATGAAATGTATTGAATTTGAAATACAGTAGACGCTCACAAATTAGAGCTTTCAGTAATGCGAACGTCCAGAAATTAGAATCAGGGTTTGCAATACATTCAACGCTCTAAAATTCGAATTTAAAATTCTAATTGCAGAGCGTTTTTTTTTTTTTTTTTTTTTTTTTTGTTATTTGAACACAAGAAATCCGCAGTTTATTTTTATTCTGTTTGAACATAGTAAAACTAAAAAAGGGAATTACCAAATCATATATGTTTTTTTCTTATTGAATTGTTATGTTTTGTTGCCATTAGTTTTTTTATATTCATATTTTTAATTTAAAAAAATAAAGTTAATGTATTGGACTGAATTGTTACGTTTTGTTTTCTTGTTTTTATCAAATAAAATTGAATTAATGTGAATTTTATAGAACACGAGCGCCTTACTCGTTCGTTCAACTTACATTTAAAACAAAAACAAATTTCGAAATTTTGTTTTTGTTTTAAATGTATGTTGAACGGACGAGTAAGGCGCTCGTATTCTATAAACACCACATAAAACAATTTTAAAAGTCTTTTATTTAAGTTTTTGGAAGTAAATTTTATTCTAAGTTATTTTTGGGCTTAGATAATTCTGGTATGTGGAAGCTTTTAAAGGGATGTGGTGTTACTGGTGATGATGAATATATTTCCAATTTAAATGTGGATGATGTGAATAATTTTTTTGTGAATGCTTCTGTCTCTGATAATCATGAATTGGTTGACTTTGGTTCTTTCATTGATATGAATGAATCATTTTCTTTTCATTGTGTAAGTGAACTTGAAGTGTTAGGAGCTCTGTATCGGATTCGTTCTAAATCGGTCGGCACTGATGGAATTCCTATACGATTTCTTAAGGTTATTTTTCCGTATATTTCACGTGTTCTTACGTGGCATATTAACCAAATTCTTACTACATCTAGTTTTCCTTCTGCTTGGAAGACTGCACGTGTTGTGCCGATTCCTAAGTCTACAGTAGTTCATAGTGTTGATGATCTTAGACCTATATCTATACTTCCTTCCATATCGAAGATTCTTGAGCATATAATAAAGGATCAAATTCTTTTATATGTGCGGAATCAGATTTCTCCATCCCAATATGCTTTCCGTCGTGGTCACAGTACTACTTCTTTACTACTTAACCTAACTGATGATATTCGTTGTGGTTTGAATGAGGGCAATTTGACAGCTATGTTATCTCTTGATTTGTCTAAGGCGTTTAACTCGGTAAATTTTAGTGTTCTAATTAGTAAGTTGAAAAACTTGTTTAAATTTTCGAGTTCGGCCTGTAGGCTTATTTTATCGAACTTATGTGATAGATTTCAGTTTGTAGATATTGGTGGAACTTACTCAGGCTTACTACCTCTTTCGTCTGGTGTTCCTCAGGGTTCTGTTTTGGGTCCGCTTCTTTTTATGTTATATGTAAATGATCTTCCTGATTGCATTGATACGCCCATTTGTAAATCGTTTTTATTTGCAGATGATATAATGCTTTTGTTTCGGACTGGTGCAGACAGTAGTGATATTTTACAATCTAATATTGACTATGCTCTTCGTTGTTTCCTACAATGGTCTACGGCTAATAATTTGTTAGTAAACTCTTCTAAAACTAAGGCGATATTATTTGGAAATCTTAATTTACCAGAATTTACTGTTTCTATTGGTGATTATATTATTGATTTTGTTGATAGATTGCGATGTTTAGGAGTTTATATTGATAGGCGCCTTAACTTTGAATATCATATTGATCGTGTGAGTTTTAAAGTAATTGGTATTTTACGTAGGCTTTATTCAATTGGAGTTTTTTTACCAATTCACATAAGGAACACTATTGCACATACGATTTTGATGCCTCATGTAATGTATGGGCTTGAGGTTATTTCTGGTACGGTGGCTTATTGTGTTTCTAGATTAAAACGTATTATGAACATGATAGTGAGTTATGTGTATAATGTTCGAAATAGAATGCATGTATCGGTTTATGTTCAATGCTTCTTTGGTTGTTCTTTTAGGAGTTTTATTTTATATCGTAATCTATTGAATTTCTACAAGGTTATTAGGAGTGGTTTGCCTGTGCAACTCCGTTCTGAATTTATATTTTCTCATTCTAGTAGAAACCCACAATTAATTATTCCTAGGATTAGATACTCTGTATTTGAACGTTCATTTGTTATAAGAATTGCGCGCTCTTGGAACACCTTGCCTCTTGAACTTCGTTTGTTTTCACATACGAACAATGTTTTTCGTTTAAAACTTCTGAGACACTTGTCAGTTTTATAGACTATTTGTTTTTTTTATATACATATATATTTTATACTTTTATTTACGCTTCCTTTTCTGGTTTGGTATATTAAATAAAACAATTTGATGTACTACTTCTTATTGGACTATATTTCTATATTTCCATATGATCTTTTTTTGTTTTTTTTTTGGCTGGGGAGCCATTGAATGAGATTTTTTTATTAGTTATAAGTGAAAGTATGTTTATAACTATGTATTAAAATTAAATTGTATTTTTATTCAGGAATATATCTTTGTAATATATGTTAATTGGCCTAGGAGGCTTTTATATATTACTGTGAATGAAATAAATAAATAAATAAATTTTTTATTCGAAAAAAAAAGTCCAGAAATTAGAATAATTCAGAAATTAGAATCGCCTCAAAAACAAAGCGGTTCTAATTTGCGAGCGTCTACTGTAATAGCATTCGACATCGAGTAACTCGACATTTTATTTATCGAGCTTTCATTCGATACGCCAGTGTCTATCGTATGCAAAAAAATTCAATAGTTTATTCGATACGATAGTATCGAATGTGGTGATTAGACCCCTGAATTCCAAAAAATTACACTTTGTATACCCTTCACCGAAGGTAAAAAAGGTAATAAAAAACTGTAATTTCTACAATATTGATCCTACACCCTATAAAGTATATATATTCTGGGCCCTTATGAAAACCGGTTGTCTCTTATTTTAAAAAATATTTACCAGTTTTATTTAGTTTTTGTCTAGTTGCTCTGTATTCTGCTCGCACAATGGTGAAGGGTATATAAGATTCGGCACAGCCGAATATAGCACTCTTACTTGTTTTTTATTATTATCGTTATTTTACAGCTATTTTTATTGGGAACAACTTATTTTTGTTTGTTAAGAAGACAGCTTACAAGACAATGTCGCTCATATTGTCGTGCTTAGAAGTTGATAAAGGACACCTTCCAAGAAACTGGCGGTCATGTTGTCGTGCATACACTTAAATACAGGACAGCTTACAAGACACTGTCGCTCATACTGTCGTGTATAGCTGTTAATGATACCTTACAAGAAAATGTCTGTCATGTTGTCGTGGATAAGCTTTAACAAAAGACAACTTGAAAGACAATGTCGGTCATGCCGTCGTTTATTAACTTCTTCAAAAGACAGTGCACTAGACAATGTCGAGTATTTTGTCGTCCACGACATTTTCCTCAAAATTGTCTTCCAGAAATCCTAAGTGATAGAAGACATGTCGTGCATAAATTGTTGACGACTATGTCGTCGACGGCAATTTGGCCAACAGGGTACATATGTACATAAATAGTGATGATAAGCGAAAAGAAAAAGATTCAAAGACAAATGCGCAAACGCATTAAAGAGTAACCAATCTCTAGATTTGCTACCATTTTCTTACGCATCGCAATAGAGAGTAGCCCCCTTGATTTCTGGCTTAACATGTACATTAGAGCGACTCACCAAAAAAAGTGCTCGATGTACCCTCCTAAAAATGAACATTGGACTTTTTTAAGATGACATTTTAAATATTTCGGCTCCAGCTTTAACCTCTCGTGAGCTGGACCAGTTTGAAAAAGGGTATATTTTAGCATGTTTTGCTAGTTTGAGAATCTGTTTCCTTACCAACGTATGCAAATTGTATCGTATCGTTTTTTAAGGCGCGTCCAACTGTATTTACAATCGATCATCCATGTCCTTTTTTTAAGGATTTTCTGTAAAAAAACGTTTTTTGAATTTTTTTTGTAATAAAAGTTCCAAATTACCATATTTTAATCATTAGTCGATTTAATTAAATACGTGTCTCAGCTTTTTTTGAAATTCGTGCTAGTTCGCGTTTTGACAAAAATGCAATGGGGTGGTAGCCCTTTGTTTGAAATAGGGCAATATGGGTATCAAATTTTATCTTTTGGCAAGATTTTTGCAAATTAGATGCATTTTACACGGTGCTCTGGAATATATATAAATGCAATTTTGTAGTAACTCTAATATGATAGCGGATTTAGTTTCAAGATTATGAATGGATGAAAATAGGACTAAAGAAAGAAAAAAAGAAATGATCGACTTTTTGGCGGCATATTTTTTTCGCAAATTAAAAAAAATTCAAGATTCGTGATTTTTTTATTCCTCATTACATGCAAATCATTTGGAGGAGAAATGGTTCCATTAAGACTTTGTTTGCAACATGCCATACAGCGCGTGAAACCTTTACTTTGTTAAGCCAAACATTTGGTGACCGAATTATCTCAAGAAATGGACCTGTAAATTGGTCACCTAAATCCTGGGATTTGACACCGTTGGGCTACTTTTTATGGGGATAAGTTAAATCTCTGGTCTATGCTGATAAAGCTAGAGGTCCACACTTCGCAGGTTTTTCTTAGATTACTTGCCCTCTACGTTTCAAGTTACTTTATTTTCAAACTTAAATGCCTTTAAATTTTTTGTGTTTTACATTTTTTTAAAATAATCTCTATACTTCTAAAAAAGCAACTCTCCTTTGTATAGATTGTTATGATAATTGTTAAAATTTTCATTCAAATCTATTAAAAATGTTCATAAGCATCATTTGCAATTTCAT
Source organism: Pollenia angustigena (assembly GCA_930367215.1). NCBI lineage: Eukaryota > Metazoa > Arthropoda > Insecta > Diptera > Polleniidae > Pollenia > Pollenia angustigena. The sequence continues at coordinate 76,371,847 of OV884056.1, forward strand.
AAATATTGATGCTGAAAAATTAGTTTCTTTTTTGTTCCAAAAACGTAAAAAAAAAAAATTATATAAAACACCTTGAAAAAGAATGAGGCAGAGGAAAACATAATTGTTGCTTTCATTGTGAATAAGGCTTTATATTATAGAATTTTCTTTTTAGTTAGTGTTTTTTTTTAATAAGATTAATAATTTTTATTTTAAAGCCTTTAGTTTTAAAGAACAAGTTATACTTTTTTAAATATTTTTTTTTTTTTTATTTACTTTAGTTATTTTATATATATTTTTTAAATAACATACATAAATAATATCTTTGTCTTTTCTTTGCAAAAAAAAAACTCAAAATAGAATATCTAAATTTATATACAAAAACTCATTATTTTTAATAAAAAAACAAAAATATAATTTGAACACAAATTAATGAATAACATAGGTTTGGTTTTAGGCCCGTTTTCACAACTTACCGATAGCTAAAGTTAGGATTTTATCGGCCTTATAGAAAGTGTTCCATTATTACAACTTTACTTTAACCTACCAGTTAGGATGAACCTTAATTTACTTTATCGCTCACCTTAGGTTAAAGTAAAGTTTTAATAATGGAACAGTTTTTATAAGACCGTTTAAAGTCTACTTTTAGCTATCGGTAAGTTGTGAAAATGGGCCTAAGTATCAGAATTTTGTTGTTTCCTTTAAAGTCTCTATGGAAAGTTTAAGAACAAGAAAATACAGAAAGGACGGAAAAAATATTTAAACAATATTAAAATCTATCTATGTATATATATAAAAGAGTCGCGAGAGTGACTGACTCATTCATCATCGCCCAGCCCAAGCCGCTGACACTAGAAACTTGAAATTTGGGCTAGCGATTGGTCACACCCCAAATCGATCCACTAAGACGGGATTTTTCGAAATTCGAATGTTTAGGGGGTAAAAACGGGAAAATTCGGTAACCTTATATCTCCAAAACTAAAAGAGATGCAAACAAAGTTAATAAGGGTATTCACGTCACAAGTTGCACCCTTGCAAAAAAGCAAAAGTGCGAAAATATAACAACAACCACAAAGACAATTATTTACGCACAACTAATTGTCTGTGTGGTTGTTGTTATATTTTTGCACTTTTGCTTTTTTGCAAGGGTGCAACTTGTGTTGTTTGTTTTATTGTACAATTGTTGTAATCTCGCGGCTACCTGCTATAAATATACCTTGCTGTGGCATTTTGATAAAACATCTTAAGTCAAATTTAAAAAGTTTAAAAAAAAGGTGGTTAAACATACGAATTTTCATTCAAAAACATTTTTTTTTAAGTTTTTAAAATTTTGTATTATAAACGAAATTTTTCTTAAATCGATTACTTAACACGTTTTTGATATCAACAGATTAAACAGCAACAGAACAGAAAAACTTATCAAGGTTTTTTTAATAACAAAAACTAATCAGCTGATTCGTAATAGAACAGAAAGTAAAGACTAATGGTGTTTTATTTTCTACAAAAAAATGTGACATTTTATTTAAAAAAAATGCATTTTGGTGTCTGTTTCTTAAAAATTTCGCTCCCGAAAAGGGTGAGTTTTTTAGAATAAAACAAGCCAAATTTTTAAGAAACAGACACCAAATTGCATTTTTTTTAAATAAAATGTCATATATTTTTGTAGAAAAGAAAACACCATAATTCTGTCTTTAGTATAAAAAGGCCTAACTCAAGTTTTTCAAATAGCGTTTTGTTTTCAAGATAAAAATACCTTAAAACCATCCTCGGATTTCTCTCTTCTTTCGCCAGCTTTCGTTTATCTTTATGAAAGATCTCTCACTAACTTAAAACGTTTTTATTTTTTTTTTGTCAGCAGGAAAGAAACCAGAGTCTCTGGCGGGAATCGAAACCGCAACCCCGGCGCTGATAGACTAGCTCACTACTAGGTAGCTAATTTTTCGCTAGCTCGAGATTTCCTTAAAGAGCAATGTCTCGCAAGCAAAAGACTTTTTTTGTAAAAGAAATGTCTCGCAAGCAAAAGACTTTTTTTGTAAAAGAAATCTCTCGCCAGCTATTAGTTTTCTTTAATAGCAATCCCATGCTATGTTAAAATTTTCTTAAAGGGAAATTGTCTTAAATAGAATTATTTATAGCCGGCTCACATATTTATTAATTTCAAAGATGCCCCGTAGGCCCGTGCAGGCCCAATTAGTGCCCGTTTACATTGAACTGTTTTTGTCGGTATGGTATTCGCTTCTCTGCAACGTCCTAGTAGTGTGTAATAGCCGGCTCATATACCAGTTTTCGTGCTTCCAGAAACCTAAAAACTTTTTGCTGGGATGCCGGTCTAATTTTTAGAACCCTTATTTTGTATCAGCTCTTTGGCTCGTAAAAGCGGATTCGCATAACACAACATTGATTTAGAACGTATATTCCGTGTTATCCGGGAGTTACCTGCATACATAGATAACAGACTTATGACCAAACTTAAGGCCCAACCAGAATGTGGCTTAAGCAACCCAACAAACACGGAGGTTTGATTTCAAATTAAAAATTATTTGATATAAAACGTTTTCTTAAACGACAAACGTTTGATAATTATTTGAAAATCATAGCATTCTCAACAAAAACAGGATATATTTTCAAAATTGAAAATGCCTTTATTTTCAACTTGCTTTCACAACGTAATTCTCAAATGTTTTTCAAATGTGGATTAGAATACAATGTAGAACATTAATTAAAGTAGTTTATTTTTTTAATTTAAATTCATTATTTTTTTAAATAAACTGTGAGATAAACATTCGGCACCATTGTTAAAGATGAAATAGTGAACTTTTCGTACGTCCTTTAATTGTTGGAATGACGAAATACTTGGCTTCCCTTTATTTTGTAAAACACATTTAACCACGAAGTAAAAATTTTACTTTAATCGCCATTTTTAATGTTTACATTTATTTTTCGCTTTAGCATTGCCAAGTTTAGTTTTAATTTGAATTTAAAATTTGATACCAATTTGACATTAAATTGATAAAACATTAGATGTCAAATGTTTTGTTTTTATTTTCATATCATTATCAATTTGAATTCAAATGTTAAAATCAAACAATTGAAAAACGTTTGAGAAGTTTGTTTGATGATCAAAGGTTTGACTTCGTGTTTGTTGGGAACTGTGCGAATACATGTACATAACTAAACCATTTTCAACACAAGGAAACTTTTTGTTAAGTTAAATTAAACTGTTATTTGCTTAAGCAAAGTGCGAAACTGATCGTACACCCCGTACGGAATCCAATGTTTTTTTAATGCTTTAATCGCTTAATGTAAACGGGCACTTATCACAAGTCTCTGTCTTCCTTGTATTTAACATTATTTTAATGTTTAAGAATAAGTTATCCACCATAGCTTTTTATATTAAATTGAGAAATTTTATGAACCTTTAAAAATTAAAGTTCATGTTCATGTTATTTGACCGATTCCCGTTTTTACAACTTACCGAAAGTTAAAGGTATTATTACAACTTTAATTTAACCTTCCACGTAGGATGATCCTTTAGCTTATCGCTCACTTTAGGTTAACTTGCCTTTTAATTCCTTTCAATTTGCAATGCATTCTCACTTTTTTACTAAAACACTCACACTTTTTAAATTGACTACGAGTTTGCTTTCAATTTCACCTTTCCATTTGCTTGGCAACTTTACTTTCAATTTAACAGCTGGATACAAGTTTGTCTTTATAAATTGTGTTCTTGTTGACATCTTGAAAGTAAATTGCTTAGTGCCGGTTCACATACGTCAAGTTTAACTCGTTAAGTCTTGAGCTTTTAGGAAGGAATGGAAAAGAGAATGCCATTTAGTTTCCCCTCTCTCCTAAAAACTCAAGACTTGACGAGTCAAACTTGACGTGTGTGAACCGGCACTTACAAATTGAGTGCAGCTCACGCCACAGCTTTCAATTTATGTTAATTTTGACAAGCAGTATATGTAAAAGACTATCAAGACAACTTGAACGTGTGGCTGCAAGGTAAAGTAACGTGGTAATAATGAAACACTTTTTAAACAGACGATAAAATCCTACCTTAAGCTATCGGTATGTTGTGAAAACAGGCCTTAGTGTATTGGTTATCTACGGTGAACTTAAAATTTTTTTTGCATAACACATGAATTGTTTTATTAAAATTTGTTAGATGTTATAGTTTCCCAGAAAATCTGCAAATTTAAAGTTAATTCATCTCTGAAAATTTCATGTGTTGCTAATTCCCTCCCATTTATTCCGTTTTTTTTTTTTTTTTGTAAAAATTCCAATTTTTTATTAAATGTGTTCTGGTTTTTGTTTATTACGTTAAGCTTAATTTCATTTGCTAAATTCTAAATAACAATTGGGAAAAGTTTAACTTAATTCCAAAAAAAGAAAAAAAAACATGTAATATTTCTTATAAAAAAAACAGTCTCAAACAATAAAAAAAAATTATAAATTTTTTCTATTAGCAAACTTTTAAATAAATTCAAACAAAATGTTAAAAAATTATCCAATATTTCTTAAGCAAATTTAAACTGTACAAAATACAATCCAAATAATTCCTTACAACAAGAAATCAGATGGAAAATAGTTGTATTTTTTTACAAACTTTTAAAGAAATCTCGAAAAAAAATAGTTATAATATATTCTTACATAATTATTTGAATTTCCAAAATTCCATTTAGACGACTGAAGACATCTCCAAATTACTTCAAACACTCTTGGTCATTGAAATTCTAAACAAAACTGTACTGATTGTCAACCGCCCGAGGGGTAGTATTTTGTGTGGAACCGGTTGAATCTGAAAATTGTGAATGTTGTTGCTGATGACGACTACTGGCTGCACTAGTGCCGCCGCCACCTACACCTGTTGCAGCTTGAGATTGTAGCGAGATACTTGAAGCTCTTAAATATTGTGTCGAATCGTTTACGGATGTTATGGGCGAAGAGGCCCTAATCATTTCCAAAGCATTTGGTACAGGAGTAGTGCGTTGTTCAAACAATGTTGTTGTAGTAACTGATGTTTGATGATGATCGAATGTATTTAAATTTTGAGTTTGAAGCTGCTGTTGACTGGAGTTTTGATTAATAAGGTTTTGGTTATTGTTGGATGTTGTTGTTGCAGATGTTATTGTCGTTGTATTGGTTTGTTGCAAGTGCTGTGATTGAGTTTGTTGTTGTTGTTGCTGTTGCTGCACATGCTGCTGGTGATTATTATGATGGCGTGTCGCAACTCCGGCTGCCAATAATAATGCTAAATCCATTTCATTTGTTTTTAAACGTACACTACAATTCATCGATATCACATCCTGTGACTAAAATTTTTAAAGTGAAATTTTTTTTATTAATTAAATTTTAAATTAAACTGTTATATTCATTGTATGTGAAAATGTTTTAAACTAATTTCAACATGCCTTAGACTGAAAAAATCATCCAAAGTGAAAGACATTTGAATTAGAAATCATTATGATTTTCTTAGAATAAAAATCTTTTACAATTTAATAGGAATTGCTTTAAAATTAAATCTTTAAAAAAAAATCTACTATATCACTACTTGTCTACTCATTCCAAAGAAACTACAAAAAAATGCATAAAAATTAACTTTTAAATGAAATTGCAATAAATCAGATAAATATTCTAAAGTAAAAACTTAAACAATGAGTAACAGAAATATTTGTTTAACAAAACCTGTATTTTTGCAAATATTTTTGCAGTATTCCAGGAAAAAAACATAAATAAAAAAACTAGTAAGTCATGGCTCATCAACATCTTTTGCTTTGAGAGCACAAAAAAATTGTGAGTTTTTCTTTTTTTTAATTTTTACAAGCGGGTGACAAAAATCTCTTTAAAAAACTTTTCAAGCAAGTGACAAAAAACCTTTTTTATTTTTTAAGAAAATATTTCTAGAGGAGTGACTAAAATAAACAAAAACATTTTTTAGATGCAATTATTCTAACGCGCTTCAACATTATCTTGTATGCAGAAAAAATTTTTCTACCGGAAGACAAAAATTCTCATGGAATTTCGACGGATAGAAAAAATATTTATGTATTTCGACCGGACGACCAAATTTTTTTTCAGATAGAAAAAAATTTCAAAGGCATTAATAAATTTTCTAATGTAAAAAACATTTTAATGAGATCCTGCCAAAATAATTGCTAATTTGCTCTCTCATTTGGAACGGCTATTGGAAGCCCCTATTCTTAGATCAAGGATTAAACAAAACGAAATATGTACTATAAACAAAATAATAAAAAATAAAAAAAAAAATTATTACTGACACTGAATGGACTCCAAAATTTAGGCTATCTCACATGTCTGGGTGAAGGATCTTGTTGCTGTGTTGTACCATTAACACTAGCTGTTGACGCCGCTGTTCCTCCTGTCGACACTGAAGCAGACACTGTGCCGTTTGTATCCACTGCCACTGTACCACTTGTATCAATCGTTTGATTATTGTTGTAAGGAACTGCTTGATTGTGTATGTATTCGGTGAGAGTAACATCGGAAGTACCACCTGACTCAAGTGGAATAGGATTATGTCTAAAGTGTTCTAACATTTCTTGTATGGAAGGGAACCATAAGTGTTGCACTCGACACTGGCCCTTTTCGGACAGAGTCATGCGCAAATGTTTGGCACGTCCATTAAAATTAAAGGTGAGCACAAATTCCCCTTTACGCGTCTCACTTTGACGTACTAGGAAGAAACCATGACCTTGTGCCTCATTTTGTAAAACCATACGAGCAGCATCGGATCGCGGCAGAGTACCATGGAACCATGGATACTGGCGCATTTCATTGGTAATGTCAATGACATTTAAATCAGCGTCGGGATCTAGTGTGTCGCAGGGTTCTACATTACTAGAGGAGGATAAACGTTGTTCTCCACGTCGCGTTGGTACATCCGCGCCCACTGCTGTGCATTGAATATCACTGCCTCCAGGATTTTCCGCTGTGCCAGCTTGTAGGGAAGAGAGAGCATTTTCGGATAAAGAGCTACTGGGTGCTACATTACCATTTGAGCCCATGGCATTTTGTTGATGATACTGGGGATTCTGTACAGCATTTAACAGACTGTTTGTGTTCATTATTACCGGGGAGGTTTGCATGGCTGCGGCCATAACTTCGGAATCCGTTGTGGGCTGTTGAGTGGGTGGTGTTCTCATGCAATATCGTATAGTGGCCAACCAACTGCGCATATCATCGGCATCCTGGGCCTCTATAACATACTCCATATTATTGTCGGCCCTTAAAACAAAAGTATTTTCACGATCAGGCATTTCCAGGGCAGTCGTTTCGCGTGCCTCCGAAATTAGAAAACAAAAAACTCCACAACGAGGCTAAAACACAAAAATATCTAAATGTATCTACCTTTAATTCATTAAAAATACAATTTAAATACCTTTGCCGCCTTCGGTGGCATATAGAATTCCAACATATAACCACCCACCGCTTTGACTAAAGCCAAACGGCATTTTTCCCATTTCTGTGTTCCTGTCGGCTGATCCAAACTTTCGGGTGTCAAATTATTAACTAAACCCTCTTTGCGACATTCTACCACAATTTTGGCAAATTTCTTGCTATTTTTACTGCTGCCATCATCTTCGGAACTTTTGTGAAATAGTGCCTGCAAGAAGAGAAAATTCTATTATTACGTTATTTTATTACTGCTCCCACGAATTATTTGTCTAAGTGTCTTGTTTTAAAAGATTTTCATATAACAAACCTTTCCTTTGCGTAATCCCTTAAAAGAAAGACGTCTAAAAAATGCTTTATGGAAGATTTTTGGTGATTCTTCTGAGTAGTCGCTTTCTTCAAGAGCGCCATTGCCGACCTGAAAAAATTGAGTTTAATTAGTAAATATTTCTCTCAAGAAAAACTAATATAAATAATGAGAAACAATTTAAAGCAAAAGAAAATAAAAAAGGCATTTTCTCTTTTGAATATCTAAATCTAACGAGATATTTTTTATTCAGAAACCTTGAGCTAGCGAGAATGTTCAATCGAGAAATATCGCAAAACATTTCTTTTAAGAAAGTCTTGATCTAGCGAAACATTTCTCTATGAGAAAACCCTGAGCAAAACATTTTTTTTTTTTTTTTAATATTAAGCTAGAGTGAGATTTCTTTCTTTACTCGATTTTTATTACTGATTATTTTAATTATTACCAACCTTCATATTATTTCGCCTACGAAAAAATTCCTTTTCAAAATTTTCAGCAAATGATTCCAGAAACTTCTGACCAAAATTACGATGTGATATATTTCTTGCCTCTTCGGATGTCAAGCTACCATTTATGTAATTAATGCAGGCTTTGGCAAAGTCTGCAGCTGCAACACGGGCATGACGATCGGAAAACTCTTCCCAGTTCGTGCCACACGAATATGGTAGACCGGACGAGTTGGAATTCAACATACTAGTACTTGGTATCAAATCAGATGCAACAGCACCGCCTACAGCTCCAGCTGAACTGCCACCTAAACTGCTGCCACCAGTGCCACCAATGTAACCGCCAATACTAAAAGCTGCCGTACTATTGCCACCCATTCTATTTGTTGTTGCTGCTGCTGCTGTTTACAATAATAAGAGAAAGAACTAGAACGCGAGTCTCTTTCCTTTTAATCTCTATGTAGCTGCTGTCTGGCTCTTATTAATTATAGTCAAGATGATTTTGATTGTATAGGAAGAATCATCAACTTTTTATGTGGGGTATGCTTGGCTAGAATTTGACGTTACTCCTACACATAAATTCTTCAAGAAGATTGACACAATTCAGCCAACAGTGTTTTGTTTATAGTTTTATTTATTTATTTTTTTAGTTTAATGTTTTCGTTGTTGTTGTTTATGTTTAGTTTGTGATCCCCCAAAACAATCTCTTGTTTTGTTATTTAATTTATTTAAGGGAATGATGTATTTATTGTAATATACGTATGTACATATAAATTGTCTGAAATAAAAGATAATAAAAAAATAAATGATGAGTTAAGAAGAGGAAATACCAGACAGGTAGGTAGGTAGGTATACACGTTGTTGATTCTAAAAATGCTGGCAAGCGCGCGCTCGCTAGCGTGAAAACACACTTATGTGACATAAATTTCAATTAGTTACGCCAATTTTAATTACAGTTTTAAAACAAATAACACGTTCGTACAATTTCATTCATAATTTAATGCACTATTAAGAAATTGTACATTATTTTGGCGGTTCTATTTTCAGTAACATTATTTCTTTATGTTGTTAAAGGGATTAATTTTTAAAACGGAACTTACACACGGGTATTTTAACGAAAGAACTTACAAATAAGGGTCAAATTTTTATTTTTATAGGTATTTAAAATTAAAAGCAGCTGAAAAAAAATAAAAAGCAAATATGAGGGATATAGATGCAAAGGCAGCAATCTCCAATTTTTTCACAAACGTAACTTATAATTATAATACCTTTTAGTTGTATTTAATAATTGCTTCCGATTAGTATATATGACGTTAGCAGATATACTTTTATCCTATAAAATATTATGTTCAAAAATTAAGAATTGTTACAAAAACGGCAATGTCGATTGGAGATTATCGTTTTTGCCGTGATCACAGCTTTTTAAGCTCTTTTTCTCTCAGCTATTTTCGAAAATGCAAGCTATTTTTTTATTCTGTTTCTTTTTTGCAAAACAAATATAAATGAAAACAAGTAAGAAAGTATAGTCGGTCAAGCCCGACCATATGATACCCTACACCACAGTATTTAAAAACACATCATGCTTATGTGTCCATGTAAATATGGATTTATCTATGTTTATAAACTTCATGAAAATCGGTTGGAACGTTTGTGAGAGGCAGAAATTGCCCCCTACCTCCCCTTGTGGTCCAATTTTTTAAAAACTGTATAGCTAATGTGTCCCTATAGATATGGATCTATCTATGTTTTAAATTTCATTTAAATCGGCTGAGCGGCAGCAATTGCCCCTATCTCCCCTCGTGGTCCGATTTTTTTAAAAATTTATACATTTTGTGTCCATATAGATATGGTTCTATCTATGTTTTAAATTTCATTCATTTCTGAGAGGAAGAAATTTCCCCCTATCTTCCCTCGTGGTCCTACGATTCCCCTCATTTTCAATAGGCTTGGTGCCAATAAGAATCTATGACCCAAATTTTATCAAATTATCTCCAAAATTGCGACCTGTACTTTGCGCACAAGGTTACATGGACAGCCAGCCAGCCAGCCGGACGGACGGACATCGTTCTGGTCTACCAGGATGAAAAAATAAAATGTTGATTATCATCGTTTTTTATTGTTTACTAGCTGAGCCGACAGACGTTGTCCTGTCCAAATAAGGAAAATTGTTTGCGTTCGATTTTTAAAATCCGTTAAAAAGATACGAACATTTGAAAGAAAAATTAGTCAAATTGATGGAGCCGTTTTCTTATTTTAGGTTAATTGAAAAAAGTGGGCGTTAAAGTGGGCTGGCCAAAATTTTCTTTCCGTAAAAACTTAAGTTGGCCCATGGCGATGATTTAAAAAAAAATCGTCCAAATCGGTCAAGCCGTTCTCAAGTTATGCGCTTAATAGAAAAAGTGGGCGTAAAAGAAGGCGTGGTACATTTTTCTTTCAATGAAAACTTAAAATGGATTAATACGAACATTTGAAAGAAAAATTTGTCAAATCGATGGAGCCGTTTTCTGATTTTAGGTAATTCGAAAAAAGTGGGCGGGGCAAAATTTTATTTTCGTATAAATCTAAGTTGGACCATGGCGATCATTTTAAAGAAAAATCGTCCAAATTATATAGATGTCATTGGTGGTGCAATATGAAAATTGGATTTTGCCACGCCCCTCCGCCCGTAGACCGAAAATCAAAAATCAGACTTCACAGTGTCACCCTCCTGAATATTCTAAAGATTTCCTGAAAATTTCTTCAAAATCGGCCGAGCCGTTTTGGAGTCCATACGTTACATACATTCATACACACATCCTATTTATACCCACACCACAATAGTGGAGAGGGTATTATGCATTTGTGCTGATGTATGTAACGCCTTAAAATATTGGTCCTAGACCCACCTTAAAGTATACCGATCGACTCAGAATCACTTTCGGAGTCGAACTAACGATGTCCGTCCGGCAGGCTGGCTGGCTGGCTGGATGTCCATGTAACCTTGTGCGCAAAGTACAGGTCGCAATTTTGGAGATAATTTGATAAAATTTGGGACATAGGTTCTTATTGACTCAAGGACCAAGCCTATTAAAAATGGTCCAAATCGTAGGACCACGAGGGAAGATAGGGGGAAATTTCTTCCTCTAAGAAACTATCAAACCGATTTTAATAAAATTTAAAACTAACATAGAACCATATCTTCATGGACACAAAAGGGATGTATTTTTTAAAAAATAGGACCAAGGGGAGATAGGGCCAATTTCTGCCTCTCAAACCGATTTTAATGAAATTCAAAACATAGATATTTCCATATCTATATAGACACATAAGCTGTACAGTTTTTCAAAAATAGGACCACAAGGAGAGATAGGGGGCAATTTTTGCCCCTCACAAACTTTTAACCCGATTTTAATAAGTTTTATAAACATAGATAAATCCATATTTATATGGACATATAAGCATGATGTGTTTTTTAATACTGTGGTGTAGGGTATCATATGGTCGGGCTTGACCGACCATACTTTCTTACTTGTTTATATATATAGAAGATAGATTATAAAAAAAAGTCTATGTTCTTATAAAAGAATGGTTTCCTAGCATATCTGAGCTATTTTAGTTGAGGAAATTGGGCTGGAAACTGGAAAATTTTATAATTTCCTGTATTTTCTACTTCTAAATACATTTTTGTATACTTATTTTACATGCAAAAAATATGTTATGTTTACACTCTTTCTTCATAATCTCTCCAATACAATCAATTGTAAAAGGAGTATTAAGTTTTTTTGTTTAGGAAATTTGAAGACATTTCTGGTAAAATGCATGTTGATAATCAGGGATGATAAATGAGAAAACCAATATCGTACCAACGAACTTTTAAAATCGTACTTTTTCGACCCCAATAGTACTAAATCATTTTTTTATAAATTTTTTTTATTTTATTTTTAAAAACAAAAATTTAATACAACAAAAACAAAAGGTACTTAAAATTCAGTTGTACATGTAGAGTTAAGATAGCAAAAAATACATGAGGGGTATAGATGCAAAGACTGCAATGTCCACATTTAAAGTTTTCGTAATAAATAGTAAAAACCTCTAGCCCAAAGTATATTTATATTTATGTATTGTATATCATGCTATTCAGTGAATAAGAATATGATGAAGATATGACGCAAGTTTCAACCAAATCGATATAGAGGTTTGCTGGCAATTATAATAATAAAATTGGAGATTGCTATGTTTGATCTAATCAAATGGAAATTGCTGCTTTTTTACATGGGCAATAGGGTGATTACTATTTTTATTATGTAAAATTACAAAAATAAAACCCCTTAAATTCGAGGAATAATTGCATTCAGATGACATAAGTAACATCAAATTTTAAAAAAATTAAAAAAAGTTCCCCCTTTTTTAATTTTTAATTTTTTTTTAAATCTTTAGTGCAAGTCTTACTAAGAAGTCATTTAATCACTTTTAAACCACCATAATATGTCTTCTAAAAACTCCGGCAATAGTGTTAAGGCAAACAGGTATACTTGGACGAAGAATCTACCTTCCTCTTCCAAACAGAAAAGGGATCCAAACATTCCATCTGTTGAAAAGCTTGGAAACTTCACTTTTCTGTTCAACAGCGAGAAACGGCGACTGGATTGAATCAAAAATATGATTACGGATATAGAATTGCTCTGGAGGGAAACTCTAGACTTTCCACTTTTATCCAGCGCACTCATTAGAAAGAGCCTTGATCTAAATGACAAAAAGAAACCGTCTGAAAAATTCACTGCAACACTTTCTCAGTTATATGATGGCACCAACGTGAATGGAGAATGGAAATGCTAGGAAGATAAAGAGTTCTACCAGAGTCAAGTTGAAAGTGGAGGCAAGGTTGGCTATTCAACGGTCAAACAAGCCCCTTTGGAACCAATTCACCCAAGAAAACGAATCCGACTATCAATATCTCAAGCTCAAACCAGTACTTTTCAAACGCAACACACACATGATAATGTCTCTGAATCTGCCTCCGATTCTTCACCCAAGTCTTCTTGGGTCATCTTCTTCGGAATGCAAACCGAAGTACAAAAGAACAAGCACTACAACAGCAAGTTTACTGGTACTGGAAAACAACATTTCTACACATAAAGCACATAACGTTCTTGCGACCATTTCTTAACAGGGTCATGATGTGCCTGTTTCAAGTCAGTCGGGTGTCTGGAAACGAGTAATCTCAGAAGGACAGCAAATGAAAGCCAACATTTTTAAAAAACTTCAAAGCAAAGATCCCTATTGTCTTCAGTTTGATGGTAAAAGAATCCAAGGGAAAGAGTATCAAGTAGTTCTGCTGAAAAATACCACAACCGAAATTAAACTCGGTATTCTAAAATGTGAAAGTGGTTCTGCCGCGGTCATTCCCAAGGAACTACATCAACTAATTGATGAATACGATGCTTGGGGAAATATTCGCATGATAATCTGCGACACGACAGCAGTAAATACTGGTCGTTAACACGGGATTGTAAAGCTGATACAGGATGATGTCTTGAGCAAGGGCTTTCAAAAGCCACAATACATTGGCTGTCAGCACCATGTACTCGACCTCCTTCTGAAGCATGTCATGAATTTCCTTATTCAAAAGCCAACGAGCAAACCAGAACTCAACTATTCTTTCATTGGCAAATTAAGAGAAAACTATGTCTCTCTTCAGGCTCATTACCACCAAGTTGCGACAGATGATGTTTACACAGACGAGAACCCTGGATGGCGAGATGATTTAAAGTTCTTGTATGAACTATGTCAGGCATATCGTCATTACAAAACAACTTCACAATGACCCCGAATCAGCTGGAAGAAACTCCCAAACTTACACCAGGCAAGATGGAACTCGCGTGCAATATATGCTGTTATAAAATTTTTTCTGATGCCAGAGTGGCGCCACATCCTCAGTACAGCATGCGACTTCATCTGCTATGACTGGGCAAATGCTTGGTTCCAGTCGCAACACTACAACGAAGCGTCCTTCAATGAACTGTTAACCTCACTCACCAAGACAAAATGCAGAAGGCAATTACGTGTTTGAAGATGCACTGGTCAGTCGTGGAGTCATTAATTGACATTCCCAGATCTAACCAAAATGTTGAACGTGCTGTAAAACTGATGGAGGGACTACATGCGAACTCGAAAAAATTTGAATTTTTGAATCTAAAGTTCATAGGAAAAAATAATTTTTAAATTTTTGTTTGTACATTCTGTACTTATGCCCGTAATTCCTACAAATAGATGTCTAGCTGTGTATAGATATCTATGTTGTAACGAATTTTTCATAATTTTAATACGCATGTCTTATCTACTGATTAAACTGTAGTGTATTTTACACCATCCATTTTTGACAGTTAATTCAAAAAATTAATAAAAACACAAATGTTGCCATATTTTTAAAGAAAATTTAAAGGAAAAAACACGTAGGTAAATTTAACGTTGAAATTACCAAACTAGTTTTACCGCATAGGTAAATATAACTGTTGGGTACAAACACGACCAGATATCTGTTTGTTGAATTTACGGGCATTATTACTAACCTTTTGAATAAAGCAAAAACAGTATGTAATTTTTAAAAAATAAATGACTTTTTCACTTTTTTTCATCCGAATGAAAGGGGGAACTTTTTTTAAAAAACACAAAAATCCAGTTAATATTCTTAAATTACACAAAAAACTTCCTCGACTGCAAGTGGTTTCATAATTTTTTTTTTTTTTGTAATTACACTAATGGGCAAGTACTTACTTAAAAAAATCCGTAGTTATAATATTCTTAAACTTATCAAAGGATTAGCTTTTTCTTGATTGATTTGGAGGAACTTCATAACAACTCTTAGCTCCATAATTACAACTAATGACAAAGTTATAAAATGAACAAACTGTTTCATAAAAAAATAATTTCTTAGTTTTTTTAATTTCTTTTTAGTTTTGTTTTGCAAAAAAGAAACAGAATAAAAAAATAGCGTGCATTTTCGCAAATAGTTGAGAGAAAAGAGCTTAACAAACTTTGATCATTGCAAAAACGACAATCTCCAATGGACATTGCCGTTGTTGCATCAATTCTTAATTTTTGAACATACTTTTTTATGGGATAAAAGTGTTTCTGGTAATGTTATGTATATTCACTAATTGGAAGCATTCCTTAAATACATCTAAGAGGTATTATTAGTTACGTTTGTGAAAAAAGTGGACATTGCAGTCTTTGCATCTAAACCCCTGACATGATCATTAATTATACATAATAATAGGGTTGGTGGGTCATTCCAAGAAACCATAGGTCAAAAATGAATTTCGGGCACCGGATTTTTTAAAATAGTTAGTTTTCCAAAATATTCAAGAATAGAGGCAAACAAATTGTATTTGGTCATGCGGGTTTTAGGGTCGAGAAATCCATTTATTTTTGATTGACGCCAGAGAGCGTTTTGATACACTTTTTAGAATCTATCGTCTTTTTTGTATAAATCTCCTTGTTAAATCTCCTTCAAAATAATAATGGAGTGGGCTCCCACTGTTCCAAAATTCTGTTGATTACTTCTTGACGTGACAACCATCTTGTATACGAATATTTGAATATATTATGAATTCGTTCCAAAATAATCTTGAATTCAGAGGAAGTCGTCTTTTCTACCAGTGCATCTGCAGAAGTGGTTTCCTATATCTTTTAAAAATGCACGCTTATATGCCGCCGCTGATACTAAATTTAGAATGTGGCATAACAAGTGCAAAAATCTATTCACAATAGCGGAATCCAGGTTTGGTGCAAATGGTCTTTCAAAATAGCAAATACAAAATATCATAGCTGTTTTGTTAAAACCAACAACAACAAGTAAGAAAGTATAGTCGGTCAAGCCCGACCATATGATACCCTTCACCACAGTATTTAAAAACACACCATGCTTATGTGTCCATAAAAATATAGATTTATCTATGTTTCTAAACTTCATGAAAATCGGTTTAAAAGTTTGTGAGAGGCAGAAATTGCCCCCTACCTCCCCTTGTGGTCCTATTTTTGAAAAACTGTATAGCTAATGTTTCCAGATAGATATGGATCTATCTATGTTTTAAATTTCATTGAAATCGGTTTGATAGTTTCTGAGAGGAAGAAATTTCCCCCTATCTTCCCTCGTGGTCCTACGATTCTGCCCATTTTCAATAGGCTTGGTCCTTGTGCCAATAAAAACCTATGACCCAAATTTCATCAAATTATCTCCAAAATTGCGACCTGTACTTTGCGCACATGGACAGCCAGCCAGCCGGACGGACATCGTTAGTACGACTCAGAAAGTGATTCTAAGACGATCGGTATACTTTAAGGTGGGTCTAGGACCAATATTTTAAGGCGTTACACACATCAGCCCAAATGCATAATACCCTCTTCACTATTGTGGTGTGGGTATAAAAAATAGAGTTTCCCTTAGATTTTATAAAAAAGCTACGACATTTTCCATTTTCGCAAGACTATTTGCTTACTTTTTAGTTTTAAATTGTACCAAAACAAAGTACAATTGACCAACTTAATCAACCCTGGTGATAATAATAAAAAAACATATGGAAAAATCGTACTTTCGCGGTCCGTACGTTCGCGACCGCCACATAAGTCAATTAAATAAAAACTAAGGGAGATATTTTATTTTGTAAATACTGGATGGACATTAATACACTTTTAAAATAAATTAATCACTTTTGAAAATTCCGTCTCATTACGCAGATTTTTACATTTCACTACTGTCAGCCGAAGTTGACTTCTATTTTGCGTACGTTCGTGACCCCACGTTTATGACTCTTATTATGACAACTTAAACTCGATGAAATCCATCTTTTGTACTAAACATAGAGCTACCCAAATGCTATCGAATCGCAAAAAAAATGCTAGGAAAAGTTTTGTTTTCTATATTATTTGTACATCAGAAGCGTACGAACGTACGTTCGTGACCCCAGGAAATGCCAATATATATGTACATACTTATGTACCTTACTGTTTGTTTTTATTAATTTGAAACACAGACTAAAATATACATACATTTATTAAAAAAAATTTAAAAGATTAAAAAATGCATTATTTAATATTTTCATGTTTTTACACCCTGCACCACAATTAGTTGCGAAGAGGGTATACTAATGGTGTTTCGTTTTATTCGACTGGAAATCACGCTGTAAAATTTCGTAAAGATCCGTTCATAATTAACCCTAGGCCCCATATAAACCCTACTCCCGGAAAACAGTTTAGTACAACTAAAACCGTAATAAATAATGCTATCAGAAAAAAATTTAATACTTCACAGTTTTATAGGACTAGAAATCACACTAATAAATTTCGGGATGATCAGTCCATAATTAACTATTGGCCCCATATAAATTAATTAAATACGTCTAAAGCTGGGATGACACGATTGCCGCAATGCACCAATTTTCACACTTTTTAATACACCAATCGTGTGACTGCACAACCAGTTGGCTCATGTACCAATCGAGGACAATATTGGGCTTACTTTTACCAATCAAATACAACTTTGGTGCGGCAATCGTGTGACTGTTTGCTATGCAACCGCGCGTCAATAAAAATAACAAAAATGCACCAATATTTAAGCTGGAGGTCCACACCAAGCGTTACTCGCTTTTTCGCAGCATACGCAGCTGTCAAAAAAGTAGAATCTGTGTAATTATTAGGGTATTCATTCGGTTAACCGTTATTCGGTTAACCGATTAATTACTACCCGATTAACTGATCGGTTAATTTAAAATTGGCTTTTTTCGATTAACGATTAAACCGGTTAATTTCGGTCGATTAACCGATTAACCGTTGTAATAAAAATTATAATTTTTTGTAGTATTAAACATATTTTTTGTGTTTTAAGCAATAGGTACGTTCCAAAACGTAGGTTGCAAAGCAACTCCCTTTTTTAAATACATTCATTCTACAGTCACCAAAAAAGTTTTTTGCAGAATGTTCGGTGCTGTGCTTTGCCAGGACGCAAACGCAACAACAGAATTAACCCAAACCGATTAATTACTACCCGATTAACTGATCGGTTAATTTAAAATTGGCTTTTTTCGATTAACGATTAAACCGGTTAATTTCAGTCGATTAACCGATTAACCGTTGTAATAAAAATTATAATTTTTTGTAGTATTAAACATATTTTTTGTGTTTTAAGCAATAGGTACGTTCCAAAACGTAGGTTGCAAAGCAACTCCCTTTTTTAAATACATTCATTCTACAGTCACCAAACAAGTTTTTTGCAGAATGTTCGGTGCTGTGCTTTGCCAGGACGCAAACGCAACAACAGAATTAACCCAAACAATTAGAAGTGTTAAAAATAGAACAGGATTTAAATGGTATAATGGAAGATTTTATATGTTTAGAGAAATCCAGAAAAAAGACTGAGAATTTAGATATTCTGTATCATGGGTTGCTTTCGATTTCTCCAACATCTACGATAAGTGAAAGAAATTTTTCCAAGTCAAAATTTATCAAAACCAAAGAAAAGAGTCGCTTAAATTTAATACATTTTAACCAAATTATTTATCTAAAAGATTATTTTATAAGAATTTCTTAAACTATTTAAATTACTAATAAAATGATATCAGAGTTTACTTTTTAATAAATACATAATCGGCCTTGTTCTGGAAATCGGAATCACGTGAAATAGAAATCGAACAAGTTTTTAATTCTATCCTGTGTTTAAAATTGATACAAATATTTCTTTTTCATTACCAAATACTTTGAAGACCACATATCTTTACCAAAACTAATTTTGAAATCTGGAAGAGCTACGTTCATTTAAAAAAATTGAACTTGAAATCTCCATCGATTTTAATTTCACGTGATTTCGATTTACAGAACGTGGCCGAATATGTATTAATTAAAAAATATGTATTACAGAATTATAAATTATTTTTTTTTGCTCGTTTTAGTTCACGTGTTGTTATGTTATTGTTTATTTTTTCCTACAAAACTGCAAATAATAAATAATTTTTCATTTATATTCATTGAAAGTACCTAAATTATAAAAAAAACTTTATTAATCGGTTAACCGATCAATAACAAAATTAACCGATTATACAAAAACCTCGTTTAATTAATCGAGCGATTAACCGATTAAATCAAAAGCACGGTTAAATTAATACCCTAGTAGTTATACGTAGTAAGTTTCATGCACAAAAGCGTAGATGCCTTAAGCCGAAAAGTAGGTTTACTTTCTACTTTTGTAAGCGTTACAAGCAGCGTTCGAATAAATCAGCTGATATTGACAAATTAAATTTTATTTTTACTTGTGCTGCTGCTGCATAAAAAGCATTGCATGTTACTTGAAACGTAGAACGCAAGTAAGGTTATAAAAGCATGCGCTGCGTGGAGGCGAAAACGCATGATATGGACCTACAGCTTTATTGTCTTCTTGTGCGGCAATCAAACAACACAATACGCGCCAATATTTGCCTTTTTTTTAATAAATTTTACGTTTTTGTGTTTCCTTTAGCAAGTAATGAATAGATATGTATTTATTTATTATGCATTTAAATTTTGTTTTGTTAAACTTTTGTTATTAACAAATATTTACATTTGTTCACAAGCTTACTTGTAGCTGTTAAGTGCGAATATTTTTATTGAAGATATTTAATAAAACTATGTATTATTTCCTTTAAAGATATTTGTCGTTGATATTTCTTAAAGAAAATATTTGTTACCTTGAAAACTAGAATAAAAAATTTGTTAAAGTAGCCGAGATTTCTCTTTAATAAACGATATCGGTAGTTTAAATAATTAATAATAAATAATAATTAACAATAATAATTTTTGCAAGATGGCGTAATTTTTAACACGGCACCTTGTGTTTTTTCAAATTATGCCTTTAACATAAGCTGAGCAATAACAAAATGTTGCTCTGTTATTCTGCCGAAATAATTGCTGATATATTTATGTTTGGTGTAGACATGGGGTTCAAGAATCATCAATAATATTAACAACACAAGCTAAAATTATTTTTGGCCCACATGTGCCAACCGTTTAGCAAAAAAAAAAAACCGGAAATCCGACACCTCCAAAAACATAATATAAACAAAAAAACAAATTGAGCATGGAAATGCGCACATTTACAAAAATTTCTAAGTCATTTTACGAAACTTTACGTGCGTGTGTGAGTGAGCGTTTGTATTGACAGCCACAATTGTTAGCTTCCAAAGAAACCATCCAGCCAGACAATCAGACATTTTAAACAAAAAAAGCAAAATATTTTTCTAATGAAACAAACTTGTTTCAAATTATTAACGAAATAACAACAAATCAAATAATTATTTGAAGCTTTATAAATAAACTAGATGACCCGTGCGAATATTTCGCACCGTTAGTTGTCATTTTTGTAACATAAAATGAAAATAATTAATAGAAATTTTAGTAACTTCAATACATTTTAAAATATAATTTTTATCAATGAAAATATTAATTTTTCAATTTCTAATTATTTTTCGTCATTAGTGTTAGAAATAAGCTTTAAAATGAGATATCATTCATTAAATTTGATGCGGTGGCATGGGAGATATTTACAACCGACAAAAAAAAGTGCTTTAGAAATAATATATATGATAGCAACAAACACCTGTTGTATTCTTTTTTTCATTCTTTACATTTTTTTTAATGTTTATTCTAATCAGAAAGATCACAAATCTTACATTTCCGAAAATTTTTTATTTCGAAATGGTGTTTTTTTATAATGTAATAATTTCTTTGGATTAATTTGAAGCTTTTATTAAAATTTAGCCCTAAATAAGTTCTTATTTTAATTTAAAAGTATGTAATAACTATCAAACGTTTTTTGCCTTACAAACCACTTTTAAAAGTTTGTATTCATAAACGTACATTAACAGCTTTTTAACTATTAAATGTTTGTTGCGATTTTGTGTTTAACTATGGCCACTTTCTTTACGTTTTGCTGCCATTTTATTGCCATTAAAATATTTTTTTTGCTTTTGCAGTGTACTAGGTAATAAAAATGTAATCAAATAAACCCCAGCTTCTCTAAATAAAGCTTCTCTGCATAGCCGGCCTTCGGCCGGGCGCAAGGATTTTATCCTCTATGGTATAACAAACACCGGCTTCGCTAACTAAAGCTTTCTGCATAGCCGGCCTTCGGCCGGGCGCAAGGATTTTCTCCTCTATAGTATAACAAACACCGGCTTCGCTAAATAAAGCTTCTCTGCATAGCCGGCCTTCGGCCGGGCGCAAGGATTTTCTCCTCTATGGTATAACAAACACCGGCTTCGCTAAATAAAGCTTCTCCGCATAGCCGGCTCCTTAATCCTTAATGGATTAATAATATTTAAATAAAATGTTTATATCTAGAAAAATTTATTCAAAAGCTTTTAAATGATACCAATATTGGCTATATACGTTCAAAAATGTAGTGGGAAATCGCGAATTTATATGAAAACTTCAAAGGTCCATAACTCTGAAACTATGCGTTTCCGAGAATTTTGTCATTTTATTTTTTCTTCTTATTTTTCAATTTTCTATCACACTATGTACTTTTTTTTATTTGGAGCTGCGTTGGTAAACTAGACTTAAGCCCAATTATCTTCTTACAAATAAAGTTAAGTTAGTCAACAAAAATTGTTAAAAATAAAGTTTTAGTTTGATCAATAAGTGCTGGGTTTTTAAGATCTGAGTTAAACTAGGTTTAGTTAATCTGAAAACAAATTTGCGTTGCCATTATCAAGTTTGTATACAAAATTTTGAAGGAACAGCTTAGTTTAGCTTAAAATGTTGTTTTAAGTTTAAGCTTAATACAAATCTCAAAAACCAGACCTAACTGGTTTCGTTTTTTTTAGCAGTATGATTTCCAGTCATATAAAACTATTTGTAATCGGTGCATTCCGCCCTCCTATTTATGTTACTTTTTTTATTCACAACTAGTGTGGAGGGTATAAAAGATGTTAATGATATTCAGTAATTTTTGATTAGTTTTGAGTCAAACAGCGAAGCGGAATAACGAAAACTTGTAGGTAAGTTCAAAACCATTCATGCAATTATTTTGTATTGATAATGGGTGAAGTTCTTACCTAGATTTTTATACGAAATTTTAAAATTTTAAAAGCTTCACACTTACAGCTTTTAAAAGGAACATAAATTTCGAAATTAAAATATTAGAAAAAAAATATCGACACTAAAATATTAAAATAAAATTGTTTTAATTTTAAGTGTTATTGAAATAGCCCTAATTGATTATGATAAAAGTATGGTAGCACTACTTATTTTATAGAAAATATCATAAAACAGCTGTTTAAAAAAAGAAATGAAACTTTAATGGCTAATAAATCAGTGAATGTTTAAACGCTGGTTTATTTGAACTAAACTTAAATTCATATGTAGTTTAAACTCAACGGCTGTAAATCACCCTACAAGAAATGGCTGATGTAAACTAACACATACAAAACTTATAAACTAACACACTTTCAATTTTGTATTAAATTCGCGTATATATATTAAATTTCACAAGTATGAGTGGGTAAAAATGTCACACGTACACGAATGTTTACATCAGTTTTTTCATATTGCCCTTAATAAAATGATAGAAACTTCTGATGTATAAACCTATCAGCAATGCCCATCAGATGATGCATCAAATGACTGTCATTGTTCTTGTAGGGCAGTGTCCCATGTATTATACGTAGTTTATATTGTAAATTTTATATGGTCATCGCCGCCCCCTTACAAACAAACTTCATCTGTCAAGCAATAAATGTCCGTAGTGTTAATTGGGACTTAAATAGACTTTAAATAAACAAGGTAGGCTATTTAAGTATCATTAAAAAAGTACTGAAAAACTTAATTCTATTTTTAAGTAGAACTTAAAAATAAATAATATTTAAATACGAAGTCAAAAATTGCCCATAAGATTAACAACATATCGGGTGATTTTTTTAAAGCTATAGGAAAGTTTAAAAAAAAAACACATAAAATTCTGAAAAATGCATGAAAGCTTTATTTGAATCGATAGTACGGTCCATATAATTTGATGTTTGAAGATTATTTCATGCAAATGTTGACCATGACTGCGCCTCAAATGGTCCATCCGCTTAGTCCAATTTTGTCATACTTTTTCCAACATTTCGTCCGGTATCTCATGAATAAATGCTTCAATGTTGTCTTCCAATGTGTCAGTTGAAGCGGGCATGTGTGTATAGACATGCGCTTTAGTATAGCCCCACAAAAAATCGTCCAAAGGCGTTAAATCGCACGATCCAGGCGGCCAATCGACCGGTCCCGAACGTGAAATAAAATGTTCACCGAACTCGCCTCTCAATAAGTCCATTGCTAAGCGTGCTGTGTGGCATGTGGCACCGTCTTGTTGAAACCACATGTCATGCAAGTCAAGCTCTTGCATTTTGGGCAAAAAAAAGTTGGATATCATCTCACGGTAGCGCTCACCATTCACAGTTACGTTACGATTCGCATCATCTTGATGCCACCAGCCCATAAACCGCACCAAACTGACTTTCTGGATGCATTGGTAGCTCTTGCAATGCTTCTGGCTGATCTTCACTCCAAAATCGACAATTCTGCTTATTAACGTACCGAATAGCCGCTTCAGTGGGTCGATTAAACTGACCATAAAATGGAAGAAGCGCGCGATGAACTTTCTTAACAGAGCACGCATTTTGATAATAAAATTCAATAATTTGCAAGCGTTGTTCGTTTGTAAGACGATTCATGGTTAAATTATAGACCAAACTGAAGATGTTTGACAGCGAAACAAAACACGCAACGTGAGTCAGCTGTTTAAACCAGTGTTGCCAAAAAGATAATAGCTAAAAAATCACCCGATACAACTTTAATTTAAAATTGTATTAAAAATAAAATCTAACAGATTTAATACCATTAATTAATATTTTATTTTATAGGCAAGTTCAAAACCATTCACGAATTATTTCAAGTTAATGACGGGTGAAGTTCTTACCAAACTTTTTTATACGAAATTTTAAAATTTCAAAAGATTTAAACTTACAGCTTTTAAAAGGAATAGAAATTTCGCTTGTATATTTTTTCAAATAAACTCAAATACGATGCGAGCTCGATTTTCGCAACTCGAAAAAATTTGGCCAGTTGCAATTATCGACCATTGTTTTTCATACTTGAGGACACCCCAAAGTTTCACATGGAATGACGAACTTAAAATATCCTCATTCACAACTAATGGCGGAGAGTATAAATCATGTTAATGATATTCAGAGATTTTCGATTAGTTTTGAGTCAAACATCGAAGCGGAATAATGAAAACTTGTAGGCAAGTTCAAAACCATTCATGCAATTATTTTGTATTGATAATGGGTGAAGTTCTTACATAGATTTTTATACGAAATTTTAAAATTTTAAAAGCTTTAAACTTACAGCTTTTAAAAGGAACATAAACTTCGAAATTAAAATATTAGAAAAAAATAAAATTGTTTTAATTTTAAGTGTTATTTAAATAGTGTTTATTAATTAAGATAAAAGTGTGGTAGCACTACTAAATTTAAAGAATAAATTTCATAAAACAGCTGTTTAACCAAAGTAAAGGCACTTTAATGGCTAATAAATCAGTGAATGTGTAAAACTGTCTTAGTTGAACTTAACTTAAATTTATATGTACATATGTATGTGGTTTAAACTCAACACCTGTAAATCTGTGTGCCATGTATTATATCGTCAACTAAAATGAAAAAGGCCCTATCTAACGTTTTAAAAATTTTACAGGAAAAGCAAAAACTATTTAAATGATAAATTGCCTTAAACTGTTTATTATTATTTTTCTTCTATTTATCCTGTTAAACCTACCAGTTGTCTTGACAATTGACAATGTTGTATGTTATGCAAACTGTTAGTTAGACCTTTTATATAATCTTTTGTTGATAAGGCCTTTGGTTTTTGCTAAGTAAATTTTGGTCTAAAGATTTTAAAATTGTTTGTAGACATTTGTGTTAATGCAATATATATTTGGTTAGTTAGGGCCTTTTGCGTTTTAGGTTTCGATGTGAAGTTTAAAAATAATATGTGGCAGCACTTGATAAATGTTGTTAATTTTATGTGTTTAGATATGGTTTATACTACATTTACACCTGCGCAAAATCTAGTACTTACGAAATTTCGAGCCAAACCTTGTTGTTTTTGACTAGATTTCCCATACAAAATAAAATCTACTTCGTGACTAGATTTCGAAGAAATCTACTCAAAAACCAGACCTAACTGGTTTCGTTTTTTTTAGCAGTATGATTTCCAGTCATATAAAACTATTTGTAATCGGTGCATTCCGCCCTCCTATTTATGTTACTTTTTTTATTCACAACTAGTGTGGAGGGTATAAAACATGTTAATGATATTCAGTAATTTTTGATTAGTTTTGAGTCAAACAGCGAAGCGGAATAACGAAAACTTGTAGGTAAGTTCAAAACCATTCATGCAATTATTTTGTATTAATAATGGGTGAAGTTCTTACCTAGATTTTTATACGAAATTTTAAAATTTTAAAAGCTTCACACTTACAGCTTTTAAAAGGAACATAAATTTCGAAATTAAAATATTAGAAAAAAAAATCGACACTAAAATATTAAAATAAAATTGTTTTAATTTTAAGTGTTATTGAAATAGCCCTAATTGATTATGATAAAAGTATGGTAGCACTACTTATTTTATAGAAAATATCATAAAAAAGAAAAGAAACTTTAATGGCTAATAAATCAGTGAATGTTTAAACGCTGGTTTATTTGAACTAAACTTAAATTCATATGTAGTTTAAACTCAACGGCTGTAAATCAGTGTCCCATGTATTATACGTAGTTTATATTGTAAATTTTATATGGTCATCGCCGCCCCCTTACAAACAAACTTCATCTGTCAAGCAATAAATGTCCGTAGTGTTAATTGGGACTTAAATAGACTTTAAATAAACAAGGTAGGCTATTTAAGTATCATTAAAAAAGTACTGAAAAACTTAATTCTATTTTTAAGTAGAACTTAAAAATAAATAATATTTAAATACGAAGTCAAAAATTGCCCATAAGATTAACAACATATCGGATGATTTTTTTAAAGCTATAGGAAAGTTTAAAAAAACAACACAATAAAATTCAGAAAAATGCATGAAATCTTTATTTGAATCGATAGTATGGTCCATATAATTTAATGTTTGAAGATGATTTCATGCAAATGTTGACCGTTACTGCGCCTCAAATGGTTCATCCGCTTAGTCCAATTTTGACATACTTTTTCCAACATTTCGGCCGGTATCTCATGAATAAATGCTTCAATGTGGTCTGTTGTTTTTGACTAGATTTCCCATACAAAATAAAATCTACTTCGTGACTAGATTTCGAAGAAATCTACTCAAAATCTAGTAGTACTTAATAATGCAACTATGGTTTTTTTCAATAAAGTACAAAAAATACTTCCCTGCACAAGAAAAAATGACATTTAAAAAACAAAAAAAAAAAATTTTATAAAAATTGTAAAAAAATAAAAAATACGAATTATATTGATAACATAAATATCGTTGATTAATAATAAAAAGTAATGCAAATTTTTCAATGTACATTTCTTTTTGTGTTTGTATGTGTAACGAAAAAACTTTTACGCTGGGTCTCCACGTAGCAATTTTTATTGCTAAGCACAAGCAAAAACGTCGGCAGAACAATGACAGAAGAATGGAGCAATAATTGCTGTTTATATTGCTGGAGAACACTTGAAATTGCTTTGCCATAAATTTGCAATTTTCAACGCAAGTAGTTGTATAAAGTTTTGTGGCTGTATTTATAACAATTCTTTTCTGTTGTGTTTTGAAGAGGTTGTTAAATTTTCTTTTTTAAATTAATAAATTAAATTAATAAAATAATTAATTGTAATTGTCGTAGCTGTGTTTGGTATTACTTTTTTGTTTATTTGCGTATGAAAAAAAAACCTAAAACTTGTATCATTCTACTGATAAACTAAAAATATACAAAAAAACAAATTCGTCGTTTGCTTTTGTTGATATTAACGTTTATTTAAAAATATAATATATAAAAACTTTTTCTGTATTTTGTTGAAGTATTTTTTCACTTGGCGGCTTTTTCTTGATTGCTTCTTTAATAAATAAACACACAAATAAATAAACAATCGTACAGAGAAATAAAATGTCAGATAAATGACAACTGATTTGACAGCATATTGCTAAGCAATAATTGCTCAAGCAATCAGAAGAGCAATCATTGCGCAATGGATTGCCACTAATGGCAATTTGCGGTGTACACGTCGCAATCAAATTTGACGTTTGCCACAGTAAATAATTCTACGTGGAGACCCGGGGTTAGTCAGTTGTTTTGTTAGAAAAACAAAATCTCGCTAATGTCCAAAGAGTATAATGTAAACGCACTAGATTTCTAAGAAGATTTTAAATCAAATCTACAAGATTTCGGCCTAATGTAAATGTAGTATTATATGTTTACTGATTTACAGATTTGTTGACTTAAACCAGGGTTCCCAGTTTTATTTTAAGCCTTATCCCCAATTTGAGATTTTTCATCCCCAAAAATCCCCAAATAAAAATAAAATACATAATAAAATGTCAATGGAAAAATACGCATACATCAATTTATTTTAATAACTCCATTTGTGTAATATTATTAAAATTAATGTTATTTATTCCTTGAGTTCTACGTATCAATGTACCAATGTATAGTATGTAACAGAGGTAAATTAGGGAATCAAAATCTTCTGATTGATTCACCAGTGCAATTTTGTTTTACATGTTGTTGGTTTAAAAAGTGCATTTGAGATGATTGAATAAATTTGTCACATTATTTTAAAGTGTGTATTTACTCTTATTTATTCTAATAACTTATATTGCATTCTGTTGCAAATATTGATTTGTTGAAATAGACTATTTCAACAAAAGTAACGCTAGTTGGTACAAAAAGCATATTTAAAACTATTTCAACAAGTTCTGGAAAAAGTTTTAAACTGCTCAAAAAGACTAAAATTTGTACCCACATCTTAAGAAAATTGATCTTGCCATTGCAAAAGTGAAATTTATAATAATATATGGTCCCCCCTAGGGATTTTCACGAAATTTGTATCCCCAATTACAACAAAAATCCCCAATTTGGGGATAAATCCCCAAAACTGGGAACACTGACTTAAACCCATTTCAAACCAAAAAGAGAGTTTGGTAAGTGTATTTTTTCAAGGTGGCCTCAAAGAGATATCTGATTGATTTTGCTTTGCAGTTTATTTTTGTATTGTTGTGATCAAGGCGAATTCATGTTAACGGTGGTGGGATACTTTAACAAGTACAACACCAAAAACACATTTTATTTTATTTGTTGCTTTCGTTGGTCGATACATCACAAACACAAGCAACTTTTGAAATTCCTCTCTTTAAACGCGAAAAAAAAGTAGCACAGCTGTGCTTTTAACGCCACCTAAAAAATTAATTCGCCTTGGTTGTGATATTGAGGCCAAATTGCCAAGTAAATACACAATGGAAACTTAAATAGACTTCAAAAAGGCAACGTAGGCTATTTAAGTATCATTAAAAAATAGTGGAAAACAAAATTTTGTATTTAAGTAGATCTTAAAGATAAATAATATTTAAATTCAAAGTCAAAAATTAGCCATTAGATTAATTAATGATTTTATTAAAAATAAAACCAAACAGATTTTAAGTTTTAACTGAACTTGGTGAAATTGGCCGTTAAGAACATTAATTAGTATTTTATTTTATAGGCAAGTTCAAAACCATTCACGAATTATTTCGAATTAATGACGGGTGATATTCTTACCAAAGTTTTTTATACGAAATTTTAAAATTTCAAAAGCTTTAAACTTACAGCTTTTAAAAGGAACAGAAATTTCGCTTATATATTTTTTCAAATAAATACATTCCAAAAAAAGTAATAGTAGTCTATTTCCAAAATATTTAAGTACACATTATTATCAATTAAAACTATGTATTCCACTTTCTTATTTTTAAACCCAATCTAATCTTTTTTTAGCATATTGGGTGTGAATTTCCATTAAAAATTTTATAAAAAAATTGCAAATATAAAAATAAACACAAATAACAATTAACATTTAAAGTTGAGCCATAATCTGGTATTTTCTGTATACAATTATTATAATTTTATTAACATTATTTTTTTTTGCAATTAACAAATACAAATAATACACTCAAGTAATGTAATTCAAAAGTAAACTTTTTATTTTATTTAAATTTCATAAAACTAAAAAACACAAAACTCGCGATATTTCGTTTGTTTATCTGCCTGCATCTATTGCATAAAAATAAAATTTCACCTCATAGATTTGTTAAAGCAGCAACAAGTTAGTAGATGTTTTAAACGAACGAATAGCATTTTATTTATTATATATTTATTTTTGTACTTAAAAATTTCATTTTTTTATAATTATGAATTTTACTGATAATTATATGTCAAACACGTGGTTTCATAATGTTGATATTAAGTTTGAAGGGATTTCTCGTATTTACATAGCGTTTACACTTGACAGTATTGTCATGACAGTAAGAAGTATGTTGTCACAAAACACTGCTTAATGTCTTCTTGAAGTATGCGTCCAGATAGTTCATAAACAAATAATGTCGAGCGCGAACGTTGCAGTGCAAGTTGCAGCTATACGTGTTTTTTACGAACTTTACAAATAAAAAATACAAATAGCAGTGCAAATAGGGATGAAACATCGTTCTGAAAAATATCGATTTTTCCACGATAAGCATCGATGTTAAAAAACATCGCTAAAAACACGATACGTCGATGTTTCAACAACGATTTTATAAACTATTTTCCATTAATACTTACGGACTGCTTGAATTCTTTTTTGCTACTAATTTTTAAAGCCCAACTATAGTATGCATAAGCTTGCATAAACTTCTGTCAAAAATTAACAGAAAGCCTGACAAATAAATTTAAAACACAAAAACAAAATCAAAAAAAACTTGATTCCGTACGGAAAGTCCGATCAGTTTCGCACTTTGCTTAAGCAAATGACAGATTCATAAAACTTAACAAAAAGTTTCCTTAAGTACAATATGGTTTGATTTACTGTGAAAAAATTTCAATCTTGCTTTGCTTCATTTCCTTAACAAAAAAAAAGTTGTTAAAGTGAGAGCAAAATAAAATGACAAGAAAATAAAATTCACTTTTGCTTCGCTTCACTGTCGTAAGAAAAATTAGTAAAAGCAAAATAAAATGTTAAGAACACAAAACACTGCGGTAAGTATCCGTATGCAGCACAAAAAGCTACTTTTTAAAAATAAATTTAGAAAATTTGCGTTTACGGCACAAAACAGCCATTTTCACTTTCAATAAAATGCTATTAGCTTTAAAGTTCGTTCATGAACGTTCACAAAAATTTAAATTTTTCTTCAAAACCTATGCCGGCAGCAGTGGTGAAATTTTTTTTTAGAAAAAACACCGCACAAAACAATATTTTTCACTTTCAATAAAATGTTATTAACTTCTAACTTCATTCATTCACTAACAATATTAGCGCAAATTATAGGGTTGCAATTACTAAATCTTTCCAGTGATACTGGGTTTGATATGTGTTTAACTTTAAATTTATGTTTTATGTTTAATGTTACATGTAAAAGGAGAAATTTAAGTGAAAAGCTCATATTACGCTTCCTTGAAAAAGTCGACGAAACGTCGGGAAAACTGTAATAAAATATTACTTTTTATTTACATTAATTAACCTTAGGCCCTATTAGCTTAAATAAAAAATAAATTCATTCATGAAAGTTCACACAATTTTTTTTAACATATGCCAGAAACATTGGTGAAAATATAAACAAATTCTATGAAGTATATTTTGAGAAATCTTTATGTAAACGTTTTTTGTAATTTTTCTTCACACGGAATTCGCGTATGCGCTAAACCAATAATGAGTTGAAAATTTGTAGAATTTAGAATTGATATATACCAAGAATTTCGTTCATCATTAATATCATCACGGCTGGGCCGATTTCTTGGAAAATCTCTCCGGAAAAGTCGGAAAATTGGAAAAATCGAGTTTTTGTATGAAATTTTGTTTGAAATAATTCCTTAATGGCTTTCCAAATCAAACAATAGAAAGTTCTTAAAAAAAATTGCGGAAAATGCGAAATGCGGAAAACTGGAAAATCTCTCTGTAAAAGTCGAAAAATTGGAAAAATCGAAAATTGATTTTTTTTGTACGAAATTTTGTGTAAAATTAAAAATTATTATCCAAATGAAAAATTGAAAATTCTCAGCCAAAATCCGATAGATGGTGTTATACGTTGACTTAGACTTAGACCTAGACTTTGCGCAATCTGACAGGTGTCATTTTGGCATTGTAATTTTCTACAGTAAATGTGCTATTTTTCTTGCTGCAATTTATTTATTTTGATGATAATTATGGAAATCATTGTGATAAAAAACGTTTTGAGCTCGATTTTACGGATTTTTTCCGGTTCGTGACAACACGATTCATTATTTACGTACGTTTCTTCATTCTTCGTCAGTATCTTTTGTTTATCTTCATTATTTGAATTGTAAAAAAACTGATTAGTGGAGTCGGACTTCGCTTCATTGAAATGTCTTATTTTTGTGTCTTCCCTTTGTTCTCTTCACTCAACTTCTTTGATATCCCTTCATTTTTGTATTCAAAAGATAAACATCTTTCATACGTGGTTTCGCTACTCTGTTTCCCTTACTTTTCTTCCAACCAGTCAATATAACGAATAACGTTTAATATATTTTTACATATTTCCATACAATAAATGGATTTTTAAAACGATTTTGATCTTTTATGATCCCTATAAATTAACAAACAGCACACACACAAACGCTTTTCAAATGACAAAAAGTGAATCATTATTAATAATATGTACAATTTACAGACGACAAAACAAACTAAAAATAAAAATCACAAATTTTTTTAAATAAATAAGAAAAATAAACAACAACAAAAAATCTTTATACCCACACAATCATTTGCAGACAAATGTGACGAACCACCAAAGCTATCGACTAAAAATCATCGATGAATGCTTTGTTCACACTTGGGTTCTTAAACGCATTCAAAAATTCAAGTCAACTGCCAACAAAATAACAGTCAACCGCCAATGCTAATCGGCATTGACTTTTGAAAATCCCGGATTTCGGGATTACATTTAATTCAACTTTTTAAATTTGACTTAAGATCTTTTGTCAAAATGACACAGATTTAAATAAACATAATCACCCCTATCGTGAATAAAAATTCCTTGGGAGTTTTTTCCCTTTTACATTTCCTATGTAAATTCAATTGTAAAAAGGGGGAAAGGGAAAAATCTCCCAAGGAATTTTTATTCACGATAGGGGTGAATATGTAACAGTTTCAGTTAAAAGGGACCTATGGGCAAAAAATGAGTTTTGGAGAAAAACGATTTGAAGTTAACAAGTTAATTTTCTTTTCTTATCAATTGTGTATTTTAAAGCTTACTTATGACAAAAGTAATGAAGTTAGAAAACTGCTGCATTAGAAGGAGCGTATTTAGAGTTTTTTTTTCCCGGAGTTTTTCGATTCCCGGGAAAGCGGGAAATTTTTTTTAATTTCCCGGGATCCTGGGATCCCGCTCCATATAAATAATACACAGTAAATTTGTTTCAAATAATGAAAAAAAAAACTTTTTTAAAAAAACTTAAGGTAACTTGTTTACAAAGTAAGTAAAAGAAATCCTTAAATACTACAAAATTAAAGGAAGATTAAAAGAGGAACTTGAATTATTATTTCCTTACGGTTTTATATGTAAATTCCGTGTTATTATTATGCTCTAGATACAAGATAAAAAATTAAGATAAACATAACAATTTAATTCATAAACACAAATTGAGGTACTCAAGATATGAGATAAAAAAGTTAATTCATAAAATAGATAAAATATTTTAAATAAATATATTAACATTTTTTAACGGCTTAGGAAATAACTTTCTGACGCACTCATAGCGCTTAGTAAGACGTCAAAAAGTATATAGATTGTTTTATTTACTAATTACCATGTTTCCGAAAAATTTCGTTCATTTTTTACCGACGTTGGATAAATAGTTAAAAGTGCACCGTTGTAGAAGGCTTTTGATTCACAATAAGAAACATTTTTTTTATAAACAACGTCTATATCAGTCAAATGTATGTCAAGGTTCATGCAAAAAATAGCATCAACCTCTTACAAACCTTTTCATTTCATTAGGTCTATCTGTAATCTTTAGGACAATGTGTTTTTCAAATTGTATGTTGTAGTATCTTACACGAGTTTCCAAATTTTTTTTTATTTCGGTTTCCCCGCACTTCAAGGGTATATAAACCAACACAAATTGAAAAAAATTCGTGTTTATCACCTAATAAACATATCGCTCCTTCATTGCAACATAGTCATGTCTCAAAAAATCAAAAATTGTAAGTTATTTAAGCAAAGTGTTCCTTCATGCTTTCTCGTATTTTATCTCAAACTGAACCGAAGTTATAGCAAAATATATCTTTAAATCGGTACATTTTGAAAACTTTAATCGCATTTTGCCAAGTTCATTTGTTTTTGTAGATATGACTATGTTGCAATAAAGGAGCTATATGTTTAGGTATCTGCTATTTTTAAGACTTGTCCATGGACAATTAAACTTTACTACCTGCATCTTATTTTGAATTAATGTTCTTTATTAACTTTTCAGTTCAGTTAATTCCCGGTACGGGAAATCCCGGGAAAAAACCCTAAGCGTATTGTATATTTTAAGAATAACCAAAAAAGTAAAAATCGATTTTTTCATCCACAGGTCCCTTTTTAACTGAAACTGTCACATATGTATGTGTTATAAGTAAAAAAAAGGTATAAATTAATTTAAAATTGATTAATCATTTTTTTTTTTTGCTTAAAATTTGTTAATGCTAACTTATGTTTAAAAATTGTTTGCAATGATTTCAATTAAAGTATGTTCTTGTTTGTAAATCATAGATTACATTACACATATACAATTATTCAACCATAGTCAGTCCCCTTTTAGACAGGCAAAGTTTACTTTGACAAAATTTGTTGAATTCTCCTTTAAACTTTGTTTCGTGTTAAGACACACAAAGTTTAATTTGACAAAGTTTTGTTTTCTTTTGTTTGAATATAAAATATAAACAGCGTTGCCAGAATGATGATTTTTTTTATTATTTTTTGACAAAAATACTATTTAAAGATTTTTTTCTCAAATGGTGATTTTTTATTTTAAGCAATTATGATTTACAAGAACAATTTTGATTTTTAGTTGAAAGGTTTCATATGACGTTTGAGCTTCATAGCTCCCAAACTTAAATCTTCGTGCCCAAAATTTATAAATCATTAATATTAGAATTAAATTACTTTCAATAACCCGGCAAAAAAAGACCTGCAATAGAAGTAATAAATGCATGGGTTCCAAGGACAATGCACTGGTTCTTTTTAGGCGAAACATGGAAGATTTTAACATCAGTGTTTCATTGGCGAAAATGGGTTTGCATTCGTTAAAATGCTCGCCATTAAAAGTTTAGGGATGAATTAGGATTTTCATTGATCGGAAATATTCGTTTGAAAATTCGTGCGAATTAAAACCAATGAAGTTCAGTATAACTAATACGTGTTTTCAGTGGTGCTCAATAATAATTTTAGTGTGCATTATTAATTGTATTATAAATTAATTAAAATTAATTTAAAAACCCTGAAACTTCAAAGGTGTTTTTTTTAGTGTAGCAGGGTTTTAAGGCTCAGTTAGCCGGGAGCAACAGTAACCTTACCGTAAAAAAGTAAGACCAACGCATGAATTTAAAACGTCGTTTTTTAATAAGATTTTTGTGATAAATGAATTTTATGACAAATATTTTACAAATATTTCTCTATTAAACAGAATTTCATAACAAAACAACTACCAAATTCTTGCATTTTGCGTTTTCGATTTCCAGAACACCCCTGATAGTTTTAGTGAACTGAAGATTGTATATGACATTTTTTTCGATTTTTAGTTAGTATTTCGTTAATTCTGTATGTAACAATTCACAACTTTAAGCAAGCATTAAGGCATCTCCGTCTGTCTATGCGTCTGTTGTCACTTTCAAACGACTCAAAAGGAAATATTAATTGTTTAGAATTCACCTTAGCAGTTTGGGATTGCAGTCCAGCACAATCGGTTCAGTAGGAAAAGTGTTATAAATAAAAATGTGGAACAACCACCCTAAAAACTAACATAACTAGTGTCGGAATGCACATATTGATATAAGATTATGCACAAATTCGTTCCATATGACTAAAAATCATACTGTTAAATCGGTCCATAATTATCGATAGGAAAAAAACCTCTAGTGTGCCTAAAAACGTAACAAATAATGCTATTGTAATAAATTTGGTCCGCCACAGTTTAATATGGCTAGAAATCACGCTGTCAATTTTCGTGATTATCAGTCCATATTTTACCATAGGCTCTATATAAAACCTTCTCTTGGGGCACTGCTACACGTTCAATAAATATCGTGATATTTCTAGTATCACGATATTTATTGAACGTGTAGCATGCAATATTGATGGATCGCGATCCATATCGCAGAATGGCCTAAAATATGAAATCCAGAAATCCAGATCGCGGATCGTGGATCGCGTGATAAATATTGAACGTGTAGCATTTTCATGATATTAAATAAAAAAAAATTAATACGTCAGTAAAAAGTGTCGAAATAAAAGAAATAAAATACGCAGTGGAAAAAATTAAACAAATGAAAAGTAAAACAATTGACAAAATTTGTGTATTTTTTCCGATCCTGCAACCACTTGTTGCTCCAAATGTTTCTTTCCACTTTTTCTTTTGGGTTTATCGCAACGACCCGTACAGCACAAAAATAACATAATTTAATGAAAATTAAATTTAATGAACTTAAGCCTAATTAAAAATATTAAAAATTTGGATTAAAAACCATAAATAGTTCAATAAAAAACCCCAATACTAATAATTGTTAAAGCTAAGGCACGAGCTCTATGTTTGCATTTGTCCTTCAAGTTGTGCTGAAAAGGTCAACAAGAATAAGAAAGACAAAAAATGAAAAAACAAAAAATATGTACTTTGAACTTCAAGAAGAATTCTTGACAAAAGTACGGAAAAAAACAGAAGTAAAGGAATAACATGTTAAAATAAATTAAAATAGATAATCATTCAAAGCAAATTTAGATCTACCAAAGGTTGAATACAATTTGGTTTAAGGATTGATGTTTGACTAATGACGTCAGCAGTCGTCGATGGCTGCGAGTGTTAAACGGCAAGCCCTCTGAGGAGATTGAGTGGTTGCAATCGAAACATGTCAGGGTAACCTGTCCGTAAACACCTGGGTTCGAGCCCAGATTGAGTCAAGAATGAAAAATTATCAATAAATTTTAATTAATTTCCATGTTGTAAAATTCCTTTCTTCATAAAAATAATTTAATGAAAATTAAATTTAATGAACTTAAGCCTAATTAAAAATATTAAAAATTTGGATTAAAAACCATAAATAGTTCAATAAAATAACCACAATACTAATAATTGTTAAAGCTAAGGCACGAGCTCTATGTTTGCATTTGTCCTTCAAGTTGTGCTGAAAAGGTCAACAAGAATAAGAAAGACAAAAAATGAAAAAACCAAAAATATGTACTTTGAACTTCAAGAAGAATTCTTGACAAAAGTACGAAAAAAACAGAAGTAAAGGAATAACATGTTAAAATAAATTAAAATAGATAATCATTCAAAGCAAATTTCGATCTACCAAAGGTTGAATACAATTTGGTTTAAGGATTGATGTTTGACTAATGACGTCAGCAGTGAGTGGTTGCAATCGAAACATGTCAGGGTAACCTGTCCGTAAACACCTGGGTTCGAGCCCAGATTGAGTCAAGAATGAAAAATTATCAATAAATTTTAATTAATTTCCATGTTGTAAAATTCCTTTCTTCATAAAAATAATTTAATGAAAATTAAATTTAATGAACTTAAGCCTAATTAAAAATATTAAAAATTTGGATTAAAAACCATAAATAGTTCAATAAAATAACCACAATACTAATAATTGTTAAAGCTAAGGCACGAGCTCTATGTTTGCATTTGTCCTTCAAGTTGTGCTGAAAAAGTCAACAAGAATAAGAAAGACAAAAAATTAAAAAACAAAAAATATGTACTTTGAACTTCAAGAAGAATTCTTGACAAAAGTACGAAAAAAACAGAAGTAAAGGAATAACATGTTAAAATAAATTAAAATAGATAATCATTCAAAGCAAATTTCGATCTACCAAAGGTTGAATACAATTTGGTTTAAGGATTGATGTTTGACTAATGACGTCAGCAGTCGTCGATGGCTGCGAGTGTTAAACGGCAAGCCCTCTGAGGAGATTGTGTGGTTGCAATCGAAACATGTCAGGGTAACCTGTCCGTAAACACCTGGGTTCGAGCCCAGATTGAGTCAAGAATGAAAAATTATCAATAAATTTTAATTAATTTCCATGTTGTAAAATTCCTTTCTTCATAAAAATAATTTAATGAAAATTAAATTTAATGAACTTAAGCCTAATTAAAAATATTAAAAATTTGGATTAAAAACCATAAATAGTTCAATAAAATAACCACAATACTAATAATTCATATATACTGACGCGATAAATATTGAACATGTAGCATACGCTCGTGATCCATCAATATTTTAAAATTGATCGCGATCCAAATATCACGATATATATTGAACGTGTAGCAGTGCCCTTGGAAAACAGAACGTCTAAAGCCCTAAAAAATAATGCTATTTTTTAAATTTTGGTTTGTCACAGTTTTATATGACTGGAACTTACACTGTCAACTATCGTGCAGATCAATCCTTAACTTACCATAGGCCCCATATAAAGCATACTCTCGAAAAAAGCTATAGAACGCGTAGAACCGTAAAGCTTTCAATCTATGTTCTATTATAACAACATTTGGTCAGTCAAAGTTTTATAAGACTATAAATTACTTGTTCAAATTTTGTGAAGATCAGCCCATAATTTACCATATGTCCCATATAAACCCACTTCGGAAATATTCTAACTGTAGGTGGAGGGTATCAAAGATTCGCATAGATGAATATATAACTCTAACATATTTTCTTTTAAGAATAAAATGACTAGGGAAGTTGGAAACCATAGTATGTAACGTAATTGAGAGTCATATACATTTAAAAAAGCAGCCTATATCTTGATTTATATAAAACTTTAAAAAATGTTTATAGGTTTTAGCGGTATTTTTAAAAAAATTCCCGCTAAATTAAATATTTAGCGGTTTCTAGCGGTTTTGACGTCCGATTTGGCGGGAAATGCTCAAAAAAAGTTGGCAACAGTGCGTAACATCTTGCTGCTAACTGTAATCGTTCTAATTGTTTTACATACAACAAAATGAAGCAGCTGATTTGCAACGTTACTGTTACTCCCGGCTAACTGAGCCTTTAATAGTTACTTTATTACGTAGGGTAGACTTATTAACATAGATGAGAGTATGCCTTTGGAATGCAGGATAACGGATTCTATATATTATATTTTTTTTACTACATGATTTTATGTAACTGCTTTTGTCTCTTTTTGATAGATGCTTTAGAATAGTACACTTATGTATGTACATATGGATGTATTATTATTTAAGTTTTGCTTTAGTTTTAAGTAATAATTTTGGTCAGAATGCAACAAAGAATTCTATTCAGTTTTGATCGTTGAGAAATTAACATATCCTACACAAGTAGAAGAGCTGAATACATTTTTTTAGTAATAAAAGTAATTATTTCTTTCATATAATAATGCTTCCTTAGCTAGAAATGATGGCCGAATCTAAAACTTTTATTAATTTAAAAAAATATTTTAAGCTCCATTTTTTAGGTCATGCCTCCTGGAAAAGATGAAGATATGTATCAACGAATCAAAAAGGATCCCGAAAAGTATTCTCGACAGAAGGAAAAGGAGAAGTTGAAATATGAAGAACAAAAGAAAAGGGAACTATTAAAACAGTAAACAAAATGACACCCAGAGAAAAACGAAAAACTAGAAAGATGTGGAGAGAAAATGCAAGACAGCGGAGACGATGTTAAGCACTTAAAAATATTATTAATGCTTCTGTTACCCCACGAAATTCCTTCCAAATGAAAGTACTTATCAACGAGAGCAAGCTGGATAGAGGGGGTCGATCAAGGCAAGGCGAGCAAGAAATTTAATAACTAGAAAACAGGCAGCTCAAATTGCTAACATTAAATCAACAGTACAACGTTAAAAAAAGACTTCAAAGATCCAAAAAAACAAAATACGGAGTTACACCTAACACCAACCACAAAAGTTAAAGCGTTACTTAATTTACCAAAATCGAGACATACTGTCAAGGAAAAACTATTGTGTGGAGAAGTCCTTTGTCAACAATTAAGAGACAATTTTTCGCACCTTTCAACTCAAAAAGAGAAAAAACTATTTCAGATAAGTGGAAAATTGGTGACAAAATACAGAGTTTTTGAAAAAGACAAGATATTGAAACCTTTAAAAAAAACAAAAAAATAAATAACAATTAATAGAATCAAAGCGAAACACAAGGAAAATTTCATGGAAAAAGAT
The DNA here is from genome assembly GCA_930367215.1 of Pollenia angustigena. Lineage (NCBI taxonomy): Eukaryota > Metazoa > Arthropoda > Insecta > Diptera > Polleniidae > Pollenia > Pollenia angustigena. Next base: position 76,411,601 of record OV884056.1, read on the forward strand.
TTAAATAGTAGAGTGTGTGCCGGTAAAAAGGACGTAAAAAAACAAGGAGTAAGGAAACAGAAACGAGTTATGTTGGACACCTTAATAAACTTACACAAACTTTTCATGAAAAAGAATTACATTAAAATTTCATATGCATTTTACTGCAAGTTCCGTCCATTTTGGGTTGTCCAGTCACGCTATGACAAACGTGACACTTGCACGGATACATTGATTTAGTTTTGAATTGTCTACATCAAGCAAAGATAATCACCCTTATTGTCTTTGGCGTTTTTGCGTCGTAAATTAGTCGTTTTTTTAAAACGGTACCGTGATTGGCGAAAAACGCCAATGAATACGACACTTTTCAAATCTATTACAAAAACGACGTCAAAACAGTACCGTGTTTGGCGTATTTGTCAGTCAAAAGTGTAAAAAATTGTCGTTAAACATTTTGGTCACGACGTTATTAAAATTATTTGAGAAATAATTTCAATGGAAGGAAATAAAATGTAAACATGCAAAAAATTTAATATCATTGAAATATAATTTAGTTTTTATGTGCTTGTGTACCTAACTCTGGTATATATTTTAGGATAAATCTCACAACTGCCGCACAATTTGCGAAGTAAGTAGCAATAATGGAGCAAAAACCTTTTTTGGCAAAGACCTTCCAAAAAAAATTTAAGCAAAACCAATATTAAAGAGGAGTGGAACACCGTATCCGAAAATTTATATTGCCATTCCGGAGAGGGTTAGATGAAGCTATAAGCCGATTTAAAATTTAAATTGAAGAAAAAACTCACTCATAACAAAGCTGAAAGCTATGCAACAGGTGGTGGGCGGTTCAAACAAAATACATTTTCATCTGTCGAAGAAGCAGCAATTGATCTATTAGACATGCGTGCTATTGTCGAACATAAATATCCATTTGGAATTGAGAGAAAGCGAAGGATTTCACCAGACCCCGAGCCAAATTTAGACACAAAAACTGGCATTACCGAAGTTGAAAGCCCGAGTACTTCACCTGTGATACCTCCGCTTAGAAAAAATAAAAACAAGCGAAACTAGGGCTTTTAGAACAAGTAAAACTGCAAAAAGAGTTATGCTTAAATTTGAAAAATAAGTTATCGGAGAATGCTAAAGAGGAGAAATCGGTTTATATAAGGCGGAACTCTAAAGCAAAGAGAAAAACAGAAAAGATCATTTAGAAATACGCAAAACCGAACTAGAAATTAAAAAAAAAATTGAACTTGAAGACTTAATAAAAAGGAAAATGTTTTAATTTTTATTTTGTTTTAATTAATATATTTATGTTCATGTAAATAGAACTTCTTACATATATCGATGGTTTTCTTCCGCAAGCACGTAACTCGATTTTTTGTTTTAACCGGAAAAGTAATCAGTAAATACCGTCTTACAATTTTGCATTTTTTTTGTTTGGCGGAATATCGGAATCTTTCCTAATTCTTGGATTATATAAGAATATATAGCAAAAAGTTTCGAATATTTGGTAAAAAGTATTTTGTCTCTCCTGAAAAGAAGTTGTTTTGGAGTTACGGGGTTGCGGAAGAAAACCACAAGTAAAATAATACAAAAATTTCACCAACAATTTTACTATGCGTATTATTTTTAATTCAAACACTTGTTTGACAGATCTTTAACAGGGTGTTTCAAAATAATTTAATTAAGTGTATTCTTTTACATTGTGATTCTTTTACAAAATTTTGCTATTCGAAAATTTTAAACGGTAACATAAAAATGTGAATACGACTGCAACTACGACACCTGTCGTTTTTCGACTACGCCAAACACAATAAGGGTGAATATCAGTGTCAAACTACGTGGGTCTTCTAAATACGATTTGTTGCAACAGATATAACGAAAAATGTTTTTCTAGAAATTGTGAGACCTGCAAAACAAAACATTTTGTTACAAAGAATTTGATAATTCACTATCACTCAATTTACATGATGAATTTTATGACGTCTAATTTTAGACGTCATGTTTTGTTTGGCAGCAAGCGGTGTAGAGAAGAAAGAGGAAGAGAAAACAGAAATCATGTCTATTTTTCTACCCCTCTTTCGTCTCTTCACCGCTTGCTACCAAACAAAAAAATGACGCCCAAAATTGGACGTCATAAAATTCATCATGTAAGTTGAGTTTAATAATAAAGCACAATACAAATAAACCCCCGAGATTTAATTTTAGAGTTGGAAAGTAACACCGACATCTTACTTCGACACGAGTTCAATATTGTGCATCAATATACGGCTATGAAATCAAAAAAGGAAGCATTGACAGAGCGAGATGTTATTATTCATGTTGACTTTAGTGAAAATTATCAAACCAAATACGCTGAAGAAGTGCAAACGTTCCATTTCGGAGGGTCGAGAAAGCAGCTTAGCATGCATACGGTCGAGGTTTACACCAAAGTAAATAATGGAGAGTAACAATGCTCCTGTTATTGCACGTTATCAAAAAGTTTGTCACATTTGCCACCAGCAATTTGGGCACATTTACTATACTCGACAGACTTCCCGCACAAATCGAAAACTTAAATTTCCTAAGTGATAGACTGGTCACCGGACCGGGCAAACCCTTACTCCGTCACAAGATGATAGAATCATCAACATCAGTTATCTAACGTTAATTTTGAGTGATAGCAAAAAGAAGGAAGGATGTGAAATATGCTCAGTATACAAAAGGAACTATTTAAAAGTGTTAAGCCAACTTCAATTAAAGTGTCGTGGAAAAAGCGAACAGTTAAAGAATTCTAAATACTATTATTAAAATATATTATTTAAAATACAAGAAAGTATCTATTTTTAACCATGCAGTTTTAAAAACATTTAATGAGTATGTCGCAAACATTATTTAAAAATAAATACACAATGTTATTTATTTTTAAATAAAAAGCCGAGTCCACTTAGATTCGTAATGGTTCAAATATGTTGCTGCCTTTTCATTAAAGTAGTTGCCAAATATATTGATGAAAGTTCTGAAAATAAAGAACAGGTTAATTTCTTCAAATATTTGATGCTAAAGGCGATAAATACTTCCAATTTTAATGAAATATGGGTATGGCTCGAGGTTGCTTGCGGTATTTTGTTATGTCCTAAGATGGACACTTATTTTAAACATAGCATGAATGTGTTGAAAAAGTTTTCTGTAGACGCAAGTGAAACCGATATGCACAGTAAAAATAATGAAATTAATTTTGAACTACAAGACTCAAAAATTCAATACAAAATAGCCCATTCTACAAAAATATATTTAAGGATTAAGATAAAAACTATGTCAGTTTCAAAAGATTGTGCTCCAAATAATTATTATAATAATGAGAAATGTCTCAACACAATACTTGTTTAATGAATGCCATATCGTCAGCTCAGAATTGGTTTGGCGCATATGCCAAAAAGTCGCAGTGGAGAAAAACGACAAAGAAGATTTACATGAAGATTTCTCAAAATGTACCCGACAGAATTTTTTTACATTTTTACCACTGCTTCCGGTATATGTTTTGAAGAAAAATGTAAATTTTTGCGCACTCTCATGAATAAAGTTAAAATTTAAAAGTATTTTTTGAAAATTAAAAATATTGTTTTGTGCCGCATACGCCACTTTTCTAAAAAAAAATTTAAAAAATGGCTTTTTGTGCTGCATACGTATACTTATTGCTGTGTAATGAGTAACTTATTGTTGAGATAAATGTTTTTATATTTACAATCTAATAAAAAGTCTACATTAATGAAATTTTTTTTTTTATTTGGTTTTATTTTACAAAAACAGAAAAAACAGTTCTACTGTTATGAAAAGGTACATAAAAAGCCACAAAGTAAACAACTTAAATAATACAAAAGTAAAATAGAATCAAGAAAAAACACTTAAAATTTAAAACTTAATATTGAGTAAATTTTTATAATAACTTTTATCAACATGTGGAAGAAATATAAGCAAGTCTTTTATGTCTCTCTTTTTATCGCTGGAAATAATTGATGGTTTCGATATTTTTTGATGCAGACTTAACCAAAATTGCATTTTTATATTTTTCCTCTCTCGTCGAAGTTTTATAATGTATACATAAATCATTATTTTTACTGTATAGAAGTACTTTAATTTTAGCAAAAGGGACTTTTCGAAAGTCCATTTTATTTGCTACCAACGAGTATGTGCGAAAATCTTCCGGAAGCATTTCCATAACTTTTAATTTTGTTTTATTATTTGGCATTGTTTTAAGCAAATTTATTAAATGAAGAGGACTATGAATTTCAATATTGTTTAAGTACCGGTCAATAACACCATGAACACAGTCCACTTCTTGAATTAAAGAATGTCCTGGTTCTGAAAACTTTTGTATTACGGTCAGCGTTACCGTTGGTGCCACTAAAGTGGCAATTTGCCACTTTTTCGACTGAGTGGATACTATTTGGCCACTTTTACAAAATGCACCCAAATATGGTACTTTTTGTGATTCTTGCCACTTTTTTGATACTTTTTACGTTAGGAAAAGATACTTTTTTTGTTATGTTTTATTATAACTCCCAGCTTTGATATAAGTTAAATTGTTTTAATATATGTATGTATATGTTAGCAAGTTTAACTGACACAGATGGATTTATACATGAATTTAAACTTCTAGAGAGTAAAGTAAATGACACGAATTATGAACACCTATTTAAAATATCGAATGCTGAAGATTTTTGGCGTGAAATTGGAACATTGAAAAATAGATTTGATGAGTATATCTTTATATACATATATTCAAACTTACACAAATTGATCTCTCATATTTTTACAATGTCACACAATAGTGCTTCTGCTGAGCGTGTTTTTACTAAGTAAGCTTTAATCAAAAATAAAGTAGCAAATAGGTTAAAAGTAAATACTTGCGAATTCATGCTTTTATCTTTAAATTTGTTAGATACTAGTCTTAAAGATTGGGTTCCAAGTGACGATATTTTACGAAAGTATAGAAGTAGTTTTAAGAACAATAAATTGTAAAAAAATTTGTATGAAACTGACAATTAATAAATAACACAGGACGACATTGAAAAAATTGTTTAACCATTCCAACTGATTCTTTTATTGAATGGAATGCTTGAGACGAATATGAGCGCAGTTTTCTCCCATCACGGAACATTTATCAGATGCTTTGTATGTACCACAATTAATAACAAAATCCAGTTTTGGTCTATAAACCTGATTACAAAAATTTGCAGCAATAATATCCGAAATTGGATAAAAACTAAATATGCTTTAGTACAGAAATTAAAACACTAGCACTTAAATTCAGTAGCATGTATGCATTTATTTGTATTAAAGTGCGGAACTGATTAAATATAAAGTATTTGAAAAAGTTATATTTTCGTTTTTTTGTAATCGGACTTCTTGTTATTATCCGATTATAGCTTAGCTGCCAGGCCCACGGTGTCGACAAGAACATTACTTTCGCATATTTATAAAAAACTAAAATTCGTTTTTGTTTTCAATACAAATATACGAAAGAAATGTTCTTGTCGACATCGTGGGCCTGGGCCTACAACTTTTGTAATTAGGTTGACTGTAGAACAAAATTATAAAACTATGGACTTTGTTATTAATTGTGGTACAAATCATCTTCCGAAATTTCAGTAATTGGTGTATCTGATAAATGTGACGTGATGAGAGAAAACCGTGCATATATTCGACCAAAGCATTCCAAAAAACATAAGAATCTGGTGGAATGGGCAAATAAATTTCTAAAAAAATTTTAAATGCAGGTAGGCATGTCTTTAATACAATGGTCTTTAATATATCAAAGGAAAAGTACGAGAAATATAATAATAAATGTATATATAAAACAGATAACATAAATATCTTATTTTTTGCTGTAACAATGTCATAATCCAAAAAAAATGTTTGGGAGAAAACAAGTTTAACGTTTTTGAATTACCATAATGTTAAAATAAATATGTATTTTATAAAAATTACTTATCAGAGAAATATTTACCAAATATTTATTTTAGTTTTTACAACAAATGAGTCATTTGTAAGTAAATTTGTATGTCTATTGTTATACGATCAATTGTTTTTTAGTGTATATAATTACTATACAATGTTTTTTGTTATGTTTTTATACCATTTAAAATTATAATAAATAGAAAAAAACGTTAAAAATACATAATGTGGTTTACTTATTTTAATTTTAAAAGATGTGCCCATTTTTTTTAAATCCTCTTTTTGGTGCCACTTTTTTTGTAGATATCCCCTTTTTTTGGTACTTTTTTAAAATATCCGACGGTAACACTGATTACGGTATCAATATTATTTTGTTTAATGAATATTCTGATTGCGGTTGCGTAAATTTTATTTTGAGGTTCGCAAGAATCGCTCCATAATGTCAAAGTTTTAATTAGTGGATAATCTTTTATTAATTCATTTAAAATTTTAATTAAAGCACTAACAATATTGTTACCACTCGGACCACAATGAGCTTCCGTCCAAAAGCACAATAAGTAAAAGTTGGTATATTTGGTATAATAATGGTTGCTGTAAGATTATACATATTTAATTTTCGTTTGTAGTAAAATGTTGAAGCATTTCCCTTAGGTAGGCTAAAAACACTTTGCAAATAAAAGCAAACCGTACACTTGGTTGGGTCCATTATTTTATAAAACTATTTTTCACAAATTTATTTTCTCGTTGTCATTTTATTTTGCTTTTGCTTTAACTACTTTTTTTCTTTCGGCAATGCAGCAAAGCAACAGTAAAATTTATTTTGTACGTTTTGTACGCAGAATTTGCTGCAATCGCCAAACAGTGGCTTGTAAAGCAAAACAAAACTTAAACAATTTTGAAACAGTTGATATGCAGCAAAATGAATGCTTTATATCTCAGAAACCACAAAAAATTTCGCGAAACAGATTTTGGATTCAAAAAGGTGGTATACAAAGTATATATACCCCATACCTAACTCATTTTTTTTAAAAATGGTCGGTAGGTCAAACCAATTCTGAGCTGACGATATGACAATAATTTTCTTAGCAAAAATCTTAATTATTTGGTGGCTATTTTGAAATACAATCATGACTCATGATCTAGGTTTTAAGATTAATTTTGAGATTTTTTGCCAAACTCAATGTTAAAAATCGCCAAAATAAAATGTATATTTTTAAAATTATTAAAAATATTTTCTATAAATCCTAAATATAACTTTTTTCCGAATCGCTTGAATTCGGAACAAATGGAAAAAAGACTCTAATATATAAAGCCTTTCACAGAAATCAATTCCAATCGAAAGTGATTTCTTTTTATGTGCAACAAGATACGAAATCACTTCTACTTTCGATCGGAATTAATTTCTGTGACAGGCCTGTTAAGCAAAAAATTAAATTTAAGAAATTCTGCATCGTATAGTGAATTTTCAAGTCATTTGCTTGAGATTTGTGGTTTTGGGACACTGTTAAAACCAGGAAAGTTGATTAAATTGCATGCGTGTTCATTGACTTTTTACGGTTTTGGGAGGTTTACAATATATTTTTTTGTAGATAAACGAATAAAGATTTTACATTGAATTTTTTTTTCTGTGAAAGATTATATAAACAGCTAATTATGAAAATGTTTAGAAAAATTTTATTTGAATTTTTTATGATAAAAAAATTAGTACGAAATTAAAAAAAACGATTTTTTTGTTTACTTTTTTGTAAAAAGAAAAAAATTTTAAAGGTTTTTGAAGGTGAGTTCCGCTGAGTTCTTAAAAATGTTATACATCACGATAAAATTTGAAATCTCTACTTTTAAATTAAAAAAAAAAAAAACGTTGCGCGTTGTTGCGCCATTTTTTTATGATTTTTTGAAAATAGGTACATATGATAGATACCCTTTCGTCAGTCATAAAATGTGTTGGTTGTACGTAGATGTTTTTTATTTAAATTATTACATCTAAGACTAATATTACCTGTGTAAAAAAGGGATGTGCGAAACAGTAAGTAACGGGTTTTAACCACCTGTGCGGCCGCTAAAGGACGTTATTTAATACAGCAAAAAATTTGTTTTACCTTTTTTCTGTTTTTGCTCATCTTGCATAGGTACATATGATAGAAACCCTTTCGTCAGTCATAAAATGTTTTGGTTGTACGTAGATGTTTTTGATTTAGATTATTTCATCTAAGACTAATATTACCTGTGTAAAAAAAGGGATGTGCAAAACAGTAAGTAACGGGTTTTAACCACCTGTGCGGCCGCTAAATGTCATTACCCTTTACGAAAGAAGAAATTTCTTTTATGCTTCCACCTGTACTTGGCTCTGAAGAGAATTCAGATTCAGAAAAGGATTTTGAAGAAGCAGACGAAGAAGAACCATGGCACTCATCATCATCTTAGTGCAAAAGAGAAGTTATTTTTAATAAATTAGTTGTTATTATTTTAAATAAAATTTGCTGTTACTATTATAAATAAGTTATTATTACGAATATATTAATTATTTTCAGATAAGTTAAATACATAAAAGTCACATAAAATCTTAAAAATTAATATGTTTTGGAAATTAGCAAAAAAAAAAATTTTTTACAGGGTCGTTCCGCGGGGGGGGGGGGGGGGGGGTGTTTGGAGGGATACCTCCCCCTACCCATTAAAGTTCAAAAATTTAATTTTTATAGTATTAAGGCGTTAGTAATCTATTTCTTTTAATATTTACATTTTTTTAATATATTATTTTATGTAACCGCCCTCAAAAGGGGGCGGGGGCGGGGGCGAAAAGTGTAATTCTACGATCTCATGGGTCATATTTTAGGTTTTTAAACTTTCGCCGACGTTAAAAGTTGCATTTGCCAAACAAAAGTATGGGAAAAGTTAAAAAAAAATTGCATTTTTCAGAGGTTGGATTAGTTTTTCTAGGGGGAACCTTTTCCTCCTTGGTCCGATTTTATTTATTTTTGAGGTTTACCTGCCTATGACAATATCACATATTTCAATATAAGCTAAAACAAAAAGTAATGTCCGGCTAGAGTGGCAAAAAACCCCTATGTGCGTCGTTCAATATTAAAAAAAAATGATTATATTGCACTAAAACTGCAACTATGTGTTGATTAGTGAAGCTAATATTGATTAAATTAAACATAAACATAAACGTTTGATAAAATTTTGTACAAAACGTTCATACCCACCCACCCTTTGGGAAAATAATTTTCCCCCCTATTTACCAATTGGATATTTACCTTTTTTCCATCTATTATTTTTATTTAAAACAAAGTAAAAAGAATAAGTAAACACAGAAGAGGTACAATATTATATATATATAGTTTATATTTTTAAAGCAGCAAAAAAAATTTTGTGTTTAGTATTAAACAAATATTGGATATATGTATATCTAAAACGCTATACACTTTATCGTAACGACATTCCTCATTATCAGGGCCCGGACTTTTATGCAGTTAAAATCGTGTTTTATGCGCATAAAAAATACACTAAAAATAGAAATATATGGCGAGAACAAATATGCATTTGCATAAAAATCCGGTGCCCTGCTCATTGTATTATTTTTTTAGACCTCATAAAAATTCAATTTATTCAACATATTTACTTCAAATTTAAATCTTTCCTCATTATCTGGCATTTTCTATAAGTAGCGACTAAAATTAAAATATTTTTAAATTTTAAGAACTATATAACTCCGATCTGAAAATGAATCTGGACATAGCATTAATAGTTCTGCAACGCTTAGGGCCTTGGCCTTTCACCCTATTAGGACTGATCTTCCCAGAATTTAAATTTTTACCCTTTTTGTTCAATTTGCTATAAGTACCTAATAAAATTCAAACATTTTAAATTTTCAGAACTATATAACTCTGATCTGAAATTAAATTTGGACATAGCATTTACGGTTTTGAAGTGCTTATGGCTTTGGCTTTTAACCCTACTAAAACTGATCCCGCCACAATTTTAATTGTGCCCCTTTTTCCTGAATTTACTTTACATACCTACTTAAAATAAAAAATATTCCATTTTCAGCACTATATAACTGTGATCTGAAATTAAATCAGATTTTTTTTAAATTAAAATTTATGGTAGTAGAACGTCAATCAGTTAAAAGACAACATTATAAATTAGGCCTCTAAATAATTGTAGCATGTTTGAAGAAAATATTTTTTTGAAAAATAGTTTTTCTAACAGGATGCCACCATATCGCACGCCTAGTTCAAAAGTGACTCCACTCAAAACATTAGTGTCCGACCGAACGCACTTTTTGAGACCGAACCCGAACTTCGGTAAATTTTGACAAGTTCGGCCGAACCCGAACTTTTTGTTAAAAAATCTGAACAATTGTACTATTTTTAATGTATTTATTTAAAACAAAATAAATAAAATTTCGGGAAATTATTACATTTACACTTTTGGAAGGATGCAACATGAAAAGATAAATTGCAATTAATAGTAGTCAAAACTATTTTATAGTTAAAAAATAAATAAGTAATTGCTTTTTTTTAAGACAAAAAATAAAAAATAAAGTTCAAGTTTAATACAGTATACATTAGGGCTATAACTTTTTTACACTTTTTGCGAAAATCAAAAACGGCGTAGTATAGTCGTGTAAAACATTAAAAGTTATTAATAAAAAATATTAAAAAAGTTCACGCAGGGCTCGGTTTGAAGTTTGAAAACAACCATTTTATCTCACGGAAATTTTAAAAAATATACACCTGATATTTGTATATATTCCTATACGTATCCCTTAAATGCTATTTTGGAATTTATCCACTGCTTTAGATTTAAAAATTTTCCTAGGGTTTCAATTCATCGCGGTTCAAAATTTCTTAGAAGGTTTTAGAAATTTGCTTCCCTGCGTGAGATTTTTTTCGCAAAACGAGGAGAGACAGGTGTTTTCATTACTAAAAGATTCTTGGCCACTCCGTCGTACTATGCCAATAATTTGGTTATAGTCCTAGTATACACATTAGTACTCAAGCCTCAATGTATTTTTTGAATTCGTTTGGGGTGTATTTTCCCTAAGTGGCGTTTAATATTGGCGGTAGTTTGTTTGCTTGGCAATGAACTCCCCATTGACATTTGTTTGGCGCAACATTTGCATTGAGTTGCTCATTTTTTTTCAAAAAAACTCCAAATTGGATGACATTTTTATCTGGAAATATGTATACTATAAAGTTTGGTTTGTGGTTCACCCAAAACTCTAGATTATCTTACCATTCGCAGAATATAAATAGAGAGTATTTATTTGCCAAATAAAACTTAACCGTTTTTTTTTTGTTGTATTTTTTACCGTCTTCTAAAAATTACACATATAAAGACAGGGAGAGGGACGAGGGGAAAAGAAATGAGTACACAGATGCATGTACTGTCTTTACGTTTTGCTTTTTCATTCGTTGTTTAATTTTGTTATTGTTTTCAATATCAAAGAAGCACATGTCGTCAACATGACATGAATCATTTGAACGCCAATTCATGTTCAAAGAAGAAAAAGGAAGAATCTTGTCAATAAGACATGAGCCGTATGAACTCAGACTAAGCATTTTATTTAGTCATCAAAAATGTCACAACTAAAAATTGAAGGGTTTAAAAAACAGCAGTCGAAACCAAAAACTGTCGAAAAAAACCAAAATTTGTGTACAACTTTTCACTTTTTGAGTTGGTTAGATAGCGATTGTTTACATTTGATGAATCTGAAGTAAAAGCAAACATTTTTTTTTGCCAATGACAAATGAAGAAGTTGCAGTTTTTCTACTTTAACTGCAGTTTTTTAAACGCTGAAAATTGTTTATTATCTGTTGAATGTGAACCACACCTAAACGCCAAGTTTTTTTCCGAATTTTATTTGACATTTCTCTATTTCAAACTTACTCAATTTGAACCATGGAGAGATACACAATCCAACAACGTGTTAAAGTTATCCAGACTTATTATGAAAATGGGCGTTCAAATCAAAATGCATATCGTGCACTTCGTGATTCAGTGATAAGGCACATTTTCACTTCAGTGGATTCGTCAATAAGCAAAATTGCCGCATTTGGGCGAATGAGAATCCAAGAGTGATTGTCGAAAAACCAATGCACCCACAAAGAGTGACTGTTTGATGCGGTTTATGGGCTGGCGGCATCATCGGGCCGTATTTTTTCCAAAATGAGGCCGGTCAGGCAGTTACTGTGAATGGTGTTCGCTATCGTGAGATGATTACGAACTTTTTATGGCCCGAATTGGAAGATATGGATGTGGACGATATGTGGTTTCAGCAGGACGGTGCCACTTGCCACACAGCTAACGAAACAATGGCTCTTTTGCGCAACAAATTCAATGGCCGTGTTATCTCACGTAATGGCGATGTCAATTGGCCGCCAAGATCATGTGATTTGACACCGTTGGACTTTTTTCTTTGGGGTTATTTGAAAGAAAAGGTGTACGTCGATAAGCCAGCAACAATTCAAGAGCTAAAGGATGAGATAATTCGGCACATTAACGGCATAGAACCTCCATTATGCCTCAGGGTCATCGAAAATTTGGACCATCGGATGGAGGTGTGCCGCTGTGGTCGCGGCGCCCATTTGGCCGATATTTTGTTCCATACATAATTGAGTAATACCAATATATCATAATAAAATAAAATTACAATAATTTCCTAAATAGTTTGTGTTTTATTCAAAATCAACATCGGCCCTTGAAATTTAACCACCCTTTATAAATTAGTTAATTATAGCAAAAACAAACTTGGCGTAGAAGAAAATTAAACAAAAAAAGGTGACATAGAAAACATAATTATGATGACGAAGAATGGTATTACAGTCGAATTTGGATAAACGCACGCTTCTTAATTGAAAAATCGCTTAATTCCAATGAAATATTGTTTTCATTAGTTTGAACGCTTAATGAACTTAACTGCAATATATTACGCCAATTTATATGAAACAAATACTGCATAAGAGAAGATGTTATTTTGTTAGGGGCTTTAAAATATCTCGCAATTTATTGTGTGAAACCGACTATAAATAAAGCATTGGACCATTTTTTGCAGAAAAATCTCAAGCCTTAATTTAATTAAAAAGCATCGAACAAATAATGCGTGAAACACATTTAAAAAACGTCAGCAAACAAAAATAAATGAATATTTTAAAGCATCAAATAGAAGCTACAAAATACCTTGTAAAAGAACGGAAAGAGTATCAGGTACAGTGATGCCAAATGTAGGGAATTTTCCCTTTTTGTAGGGATTTTTTCGAAAAATTTCAAGCGTACGGAAAAAAGGACAGATTTTATATTTTAAGGCAAATGTAGGGAATTTTCAAAATTGTATCTCATTTTCAATATATTATCTAAAAATACGTAAATATTCACCTAATTTTCATTTAAAAATTACAATTTTTCATATACAATAGCATTTAAGTACAAATGTAGTATTTTTTAAATGAAACCATATATCGGGTGATTTTTTAGCTATTATCTTTTTGGCAACACTGGTTTAAACAGCTGACTCACGTTTCGTGTTTTGTTTCATTGTCAAACATCTTCAGTTTGGTCTATAATTTAGCCATGAATCGTCTTACAAAAGAACAACGCTTGCAAATTATTGAATTTTATTATCAAAATGCGTGCTCTGTTAAGAAAGTTTATCGCGCGCTTCTTGTGTTCAGCAAGGAAGCTCATTTTTGGCTCAATGGGTACGTTAATAAGCAGAATTGTCGATTTTGGAGTGAAGATCAGCCAGAAGCATTGCAAGAGCTAAGATGATGCGAATCGTAACTGTGAATGGTGAGCGGTACCGTGAGATGATATCCAACTTTTTTTGCCTAAAATGCAAGAGCTTGACTTGCATGACATGTGGTTTCAACAAGACGGTGCCACATGCCACACAGCACGCTTAACAATGGACTTATTGAGAGGCGAGTTCGGTGAACATTTTATTTCACGTTCGGGGCCGGTCAATTGGCCGCCTAGATCGTGCGATTTAACGCCTTTCGACTATTTTTTGTGGGGCTATGTTAAAGCTCATGTCTATACACACATGCCAGCTTCAATTGACGCATTGGAAGACAACATTGAAGCATTTATTCATGAAATACCGGCCAAAATGTTGGAAAGAGTATGCCAAAATTGGGCTAAGCTGATGGACCATTTGAGGCGCAGACACGGTCAACATTTGCATGAAATAATCTTCAAACATTAAATTTTATGAACCGTATTATCGATTCAAATAAAGATTTCATGCATTTTTCTGAATTTTATGTGTTTTTTTAAACTTTAATATAGCTCTTAAAAAATCACCCATTTTTAGCATTTTAGTACAAATGTAGTATTTTTTAAATGAATCCATATACTATGAGTCCTAACAGCTTTGCAGTCCATATATTAAAACCAGGTACCCAAATATTCTACGAACCCCCTAATATATAATTAAGTGGCAACGTATATTGGCGTTCGCATTGCGAACTATTCTCTCATTTTTGCTATTTGCAATCGCACTCACATTCTCTAAAATGTATGCGAATATCTAATAAATGAAATTTCTGCATAGAAATTTATTTGAAAAAAAAAAACAATCACACCTTCTAAGCTAAGAGAAATAAAAATATACAATTTCGAATTATTATATCCTCCATCTTAAGCGTTCTACTTTTCTCACTTATGAGTTGTTTTTTCCGTGGAACAATGCTGTTATATTTCCCTTTCCGAAATGCTCTTTGAACTGTTTTTGGATGAGCATGTTTATTCAAAGAATTAGCGATATCATCCGCTATTTTCGTTGGCCGCTTCTAACCATATTTTCAGTTGAAAATGTTTGTTTATAATTTCTAGCGCTGTTCTGGACGCTGAAAAGTAGTTAATTCAACAATTTTCCTATTTCTCCATAAAAGTTTCCCTCTTAAAAATTTTTAATTATGAAAGATCTTACGCCGAGATCTATCTATTTTCTTTTGTCCATATTCTGCGCTAAGTTTTACAATTATGCAACAAAAAAATAACTAACAGTAACAATTGAAGATGAACAATAAATTTGACATCAAAAAAGTAACAAAAACGGGAACATAAAAGGAAGAAATGGTAATTAATTCGATAAAATTCAATGTGTATTTAAACTTTTGTCCTCGTCATTTTTTAAAAAATTACCGTTATGTATTCAATTAATTTCTGTAAAATTTGTTGTCAGTTGTTCGTATTTTCGAGAAAAAGGTTTTTGAAAAATCCCTCCGGAAAAGTAGGAAAATTTGAAAAATCGAAAATCGAGTTTTTGTATGAAATTTTGTGTGAAGTTATTTCTTAATGGCTTTCCAAATTAAACCATAGAAAGTTCTTAGTGTAAATCATGGAAAATTGCGGAAAATTGGAAAAGTCGAAAAATGATTTTTTGTACGAAATTTTGTGTGAAATTATTCCTTAATGGCTTTCCAAATGAAAAAATAGAAAGTTCTCAGCCAAAATTCGATAGATGGCGTTATACGTTGACTTAGACTTTACGCAGTTGTCATTTTGGCATTGTAATTTTCTACAGTAAATGTCCTATTTTTCTTGCTGCAATTTATTTATTATTATGATAATTGTGGAAAACATTGTGATAAAAAACGGTTTTGAGCTCGATTATAAGGATTTTTTTCTGTTCGTTTCGTTATTCGTACCTCAGTGACAACACGATTCATTATTTACGTACGTTTATTCATTCTTCATCAGTATTTTTTTGTTTGTTTTCATTATTTGATCAACGGCAAATTCAAAGGAGAGGAAGAAGTTCCAAAACGTCAGCTGCAAAGCAACTCATACTCGTTTTAATGAAATAAAAAGGCTCTTGAAAGTACTAAGTTCGTTTCATCGAATCGCGTTTTCACCTATCCGAATTACGTTATATAAAAGGCTCCACGAAAAGCCCCCTAATTAAATAACGCCCAGGAAATAACCCCCAATGAAATAAACCCCAAAAAATAGGAAATAACACCCAAAAGCAGTGAATGAAATAACATCGAAAAATAAATTAAATAAACCCCAAAACAAAAACGAAACAACCCCCAATATTTGGGAGTTATTTCATATGAAATAACACCCAATGATGAAAATGAAATAACCCCCAAAGGAAAAAAATTTGGATTAAAAACCATAAATAGTTCAACAAAATAACCACAATACTGAAAAAAACCCCATCAGCAACAAAATTGAATATATGCCCAAAATTCATAAAAGAGTCAGTTTCACCAAGGATTTCATGAAGTCAATTTGGCCTTTACACAACTACCTCACTGTTTAAATATAATTGTTGTTCACTTACTTGGTGGCCACACGATCAAGTTTTGCCTTTCAATTCCTTTCAATTTGCAATACACTCTCAGTTTTTTACTAACACACTCACACTTTTTAAATTTACCACGAGATGGCTTTCAATTTCACCTTTCCATTTGTTTGGCAATTTACTTTCAATTTAACAGCTGACTACAAGTTTGTCTCTGTTGTTGTTGACATCTTGGAAGTAAATTGCTTACAAATTGAGTGCAGCCTACGTCACAGCTTTCAATTTATGTAAATTTCGACAAGCAGTATATGTAAAAGACTATCAAGAACAACTTGAACGTGTGGCCGCAGGGTTAAAGAATATAGAAAATTGCTATTTCTTCGTTTTCCACCAACAATTTCGAATTCCATTTTTTTAAATATTAACACGAGATGATGTAAAGCGTCCGACCTTCGATGCACAACTGAAATATTTTGGGGGTATTCACGTCACAAGTTGCACACTTGCAAAAAAGGAAAATTGAAAAATATAGTAACAACCACAAAGACGATTATTTACTCACAACTAATTGCACTACGTGACAATTTTTTGACCAAATGAATTTGACACCTAGTCTTTGTGTAAAATTTTCCGCTGAATCCGAATATGAAGTCAGAATTGTCAAAAGTAGAGATATTTTGAGATATTCCAAAATAACCGTTATTTGTGTTTTTAAAAAAGATGCTGTGACTGAAATCCAAATATCCAAAAAATAAAATTTTAGCCTATTTCAATACGAACATTTTGTGCCCAATAGGATCCAGGTCGGTGCAAAAATGACAAAGTTACAGAAGATTAA
Organism: Pollenia angustigena; assembly: GCA_930367215.1. Classification (NCBI taxonomy): domain Eukaryota; kingdom Metazoa; phylum Arthropoda; class Insecta; order Diptera; family Polleniidae; genus Pollenia; species Pollenia angustigena. The sequence continues at coordinate 76,428,616 of OV884056.1, forward strand.
TTGAATTAACCCACAACAAATTAATATACAAAGCTAAATTTTTATTAACAAAAATGGCTTAAAATTATTGAATTTCTATGTGTGTTAATTTACTAAATTTTCTGTAGCTTTGTCATTTTTTTACCAATCTATGTCTTGTTGGGCTCAAAATGTTCATATTAAAATAATCTAATGTCGCATGCAATGAAACATTAGGATTTTTAAATCATTGGTTTAAAAAAAAATAAGTTGAAAAGAGCAAAATTGAACAAAATCATAAAATGTTCAATGAAGCTTAAACTTTTGTCCCCTGTAACTCTGTCATTTCTTGACTAATCTTCACAAGCAATCCATGGTTATTTTAGAAATTTTATTACATTTCACTTAAAATAAAGAAATACATAATCCGTTTAAAATTTTTGAAGATATTTGCATTTTAGTCACATCATCTTTTTTAAAAACACAAATAACGGTTATTTTGGAATATCTCAAAAACTGTTCGACTTTTGACAATTCTGACTTCATATTCGGATTCAGCGGACAATTTTATATAAAGATTAGCTGTCAGATTCATTTGGTCACGACTTTGTTGAAATTTTGACACGTAGTATTGTCTGTGCACAACAAATTGCTTTTTGCACTTTTGCTTTTTTGCAAGGGTGCAACTTGTGACGTGAATACCCTTATTTTATGTTTTACAACAACTCAACTCAACATGCAAGGCAGAATGTACAAATATGTTGACACTGTTATTCCAAAAAACAGTTACTTGAATTCTCAAAAATAGGAAAAAGATCAAACTAAGCAAATTAAATAAACCCCCAATAAAATGAAATAACCCCCAAAAACAAACAGCTTTAAAAATAAAATAACCCCCAAATAAAAAATTAAACAACACCCAAATTAAACACGCTATGAAACTAAGCAAATGAAATAAACCCCAAATAAAATGAAATAACCCCCAAAATCAAACAGCTTTAAAAATGGAATAACCCCCGAATAAAAAATGAAATAACACCCAAATTAAACACGCTATGAAACAAGCCCCGAATTTTAAAAATTTGTTGGGTGTTATTTCATTGGAGATTATTTCATAATTTGAAAACCCGAAATGAGGAATGAAATAATTCCCAAAAAAAAGTCAAAAAAGGCCCAAAAAAATTGGGAGTTATTTCATATAAAATGTATGAAAAAAATTGGGGAATATTTCATTTCTCGCTTGGGCGTTATTTCATTGGGGAGCTTTTCGTGGAGCCATATAAAAAATCTCGTTTCCTAAATTTTTTTCATTTTCGTTTAACCGAATTCGACTGTATAAGATGATAGAAATGGAAAAAACAAATGAAAGCAAAAGTAAATTGAATAAAAATTTATAAGATAAAAAACCTAGAAAAGTTGTTATGAAATTATAAGGACTTTAAGGTATTTTATAAGCACACACAAGGACATGAAGTGCATATGCTTATGTATGTTTGTGTTCAACACATGTACATATGTATCAATGTGTAATATTGGCAGTGTGTGCAATATTTGCAATGCCAACAACAGCCTTGAAAAAGGACACAGAAATCAAAAGGATGTATAAGTATGTAAGAATAGTTGAAAAAAAAATTAATTACAAAACACAACCCCGAATGTGTGTTTTAAGAAACTCTTAAAAAAAACAAGAGGAGCCAAGATAAGGCAGCATTTTTTAATAATAATGCCAGATGTTATGGAATAAAGGGGAAATGAAAAGTTTAAAAAAAAAACAATTAATGGAAAAGTGAAAGAAACATAGATTTATTCAATTATTAAACATCTTTTAAGTTTCCAAATAGCAATTATTTTTTTTTTTTTTGTTTTGAATTTTTTTTTATTAATGTTACGCTTAAGAAGTTATAAAGTATTCTTAATACAATTAGATATTTGAAAATGTTATAATGAGGAGATGTAATTATTCGATTAATTAACATCTTATTTCACCACAATATTCGTATTTGTAATTTAATAAGTTTTCATTATTATTATTTTATCTTAAAAATTATTGAATATCGATTTTTGTTGTAATTTTTTATTTTTTTGTTTATGGTTTATAACTTGCTATACCTATTGCGGCGAATAAAAACATCAAAAAATTACAACTCAACACAACCAGTCGTTTTATTTCCAACTCAACTGAGTTGAGTTGTGAATCGTAATTGGGGCCTTAATTCCACTTCATTACGATTTCTAGAACATGCCCGAAAGTTTTGGTTAACAAATTAATCGCACTTCCTTAAATATAATAATAAAAATGCAAACCTTTACCAAGAAATTCTAAAAGATAAAGTACATACATATGTAACAAATTTATGTACATATGTATCTTTAGCTAAAATGCAAAAGGACGTAACTAACAAAAATATAATTTTACACGAGAAGCAAAAAACTTTATTAAATGAAAACTTTCAACAGTTTTCAAAGGAAACCATTTCATTATATTTTGAAGAAAAAAAAATGAGTAATTACGTAGTTTTTCATTTATAAAATAAACACACTTGTAGTAACGACCCTTTGTTTTTTGTTAATAAAAGCGCAAATTTTGATCGCAGAAGTGTTAAATTTTGTGAAGACATGTAGTTCAATGGCATTTATAATAATCAATAAAAAACACGATTTTGAATTTTTTGTTAGTTACGTCTTTTTGCATTTTAGCTAACGGTATGTACTAAATGGCTGCGCAAAATATTCTTAATGTTCTATGTTCTACTTCACACAACTATCAATTATATTATTTCACTGTAAACATACATAGCAAAACAAACATAACAACACATTACTTCCACCAAAACAAAACAAGCATAACTTGAAAAGTTTTTCTCTTCTGCTTTGTTAGTGCTTGTATTATCAAAACAAACAGAATATCAACACAAAAACAGACAATGAAATAAAGAAACGGTAAATTATAGTAAAAGCATCGAGTGCACTAGAACATTAAAAAAAATAAAAAAATTGATATTTTTGAATTATTTCCTAAATGTACATATATTTTATTTTAGTCGACCTTTATTATTATATTATGTATAACTAAATTACATCAAGCTTGAGGTCTTGTTTTATTTTTATATAAAACTTTAAACGTTTATTTAACCAATATTTCTATTTCTAGTTAAATAATTATTAATATTTTGTTGCTATCAATTTTCCCAAAAAATTGTGAAACACACCATTAGATTTTATTTTTTATATCTATGAAAATAATGAATTCTTCTAAATTTTATTTAAATATTAGACCTAAGTACCTTTATATGTATGTAAATAATAAACAATACATTTTTGCAAGTAAAAATTAATATTACATATAAACTTTTTTAAGCTTTTTCATATTCATTACAAAACGAAAATGTTTCTCACTTTACAATTCTCTTTGGTATATGTTTACAATCAAAATATTCAAACATGCTTGGAATGTTCTATTTCTGTTTTAATGTTCTACTTCATCTTTGTTCTAATTCAGCTTTATTTTAGTTCAGCATTGTTCTAGTGCAGTTTTGTTCTATTCTTCTATATTTTGATCGTAAAACAAAACAATTGTTTTTGGAAGTATGTGTTTTGTAATGAGAGAGTAATAAACACACACTATCTAAATTCAATGAAATTGCTTGTAAGCAATATTTCTTGTGCTTGTGCATCTCTTTAGTATGTACTTATTAACCGGAATCTCTCGACCATGGAAAAGTTTTCAAGCTAACTAAATTTGTCTTAAAAAAAGTTTATTTTGTACCTATAAGATTGTTTTTTAAAATAAAAGTTATACCTTCCTACCTAAGTTATCAAATTCTAATTTCTATTTCATAAAGTTTTATTATCATAATCAAAACTTCATTTTATTTATGTACTATTTTCACAACACAAATGATTGAACGTAAAGTAAAATTTTAAAAAATTGTCTTTTATATAAATTTTACTACACGTTTAATCACTTGTGTTGCGAAAACAGCACATTAATTTCTTAACTTGTTAACAATCAAAGAATTATTTTGTTCTTTTACTTTTACGCTTTACCCCACTGTGTCCCTGCGCTTAAAACTCCGTAAATTAGTTTTTATTCTACTTGCCATTCCTATGTTTTTACTGAGCTACATAAATCACCATTCTTCGTAAAAAAACGATCTGGTAACCACATGTACCCAAATTATTAGTTGTAGGTCTGAGTTTATACGGCTCATTTCTTATTGACAAGATTCTTCCTTTTTCTTCTTTGAACATGAATTGGCGTTCAAATGATTCATGTCATGTTGACGACATGTGCTTTTTTGATATTGAAAAAAATAACAAAATTAAACAACGAATGAAAAAGCAAAACGTAAAGACAGTACATGCATCTGTGTACTCGTTTCTTTTCCCCTCGTCCCTCTCGCCTATAAAGTAGCAATCTTGTCAATAAGACATGAGCCGTATGAACTCAGACTAGGCAGAGCTGCCAGAATTGATGATTTGTTGTTCCGAAATTAGCAAAGTGCCGATTTGCTGAATTTTTTCTAAAAAGTGACAATTTTAACCAGCCTTTAAAAAGAAAACTTTAAAAGCTTTTATAAATATATGTTTAGACTAGCTGGCCCGGAAAACGTTGTCTTGCCATATAACTTATTTCTTTCAGATGTAACAGTGTCTGCATGTCAAATAGAAAACCGGTTGATAAGTTAAGAAGATAATAAAAATTATAAGCTTTAGTTCTTTCCAGATGTTACACTATTTGCCCGACAAATTTCAAGAAAATCAGTTGATTAGTTAAGAAGATATAGGGAGGGGGAGCTTTTACTTATCTCGCCCTATTCCCTATTTTCTTTCAGATGTAACAGTGTCTGCATGCCTAATTTTAAGAAAACAGGTTGACTAGCTAAGAAGATATAGGAAAGGGGCCCTATTTTGCGTCCTCTACCGATATAAAATATACTCTACGACCTTTTCTCATACCTAACAAAAGCACATACAAAATTTCATAAGAATCAGTCAAGCCGTTTCGAAGGAGTTCAAAATGGAGGGCATTTTGTTGATATTTGTATGGGAATGTATAGGAAAATCTAAATACCATATCTCCGGAACCACTGGGCCGATTTCATGCTAACTTTACATAAGCCATCTACAGACCATCCCCAACGCTTTTGTTGAAATCGGTCAACCCATTTTCGCAGTTTGTGGTGACATCAAAGTGTACACATCTTTTTATATACAGTGGTATCCCGGTTTAAAGAATTTTATATTGTCAGGCCCTTTCGTTACATCGAAAAATTCGTTAAATCCCGAAGTTTTTTTTAATACATTTTTATTAATAAAACAATAATATTTTAATAAAGCAAAGTAAATTCGTTTATTTCCATTCATAACACAAACAATAAATACTTCATAACATTTTCAATTAAATGAGTACAAATGAGGGCTTTTGCTTTTAATATAGGACCACTAATAGGAATGTTCGCATTCCTCTTGTTTTGAAACCAATTAAACAATTCTGTTTCCATTCTTGGAAACTCACCTTTTTGGAAGTCCCTTCTATTCTTTGATCCGAAATTTGTCTTTTCCATTTCGCTCAAAAGTTTCCGTTTTGATTAATTGTGCGTATTGATGACTTTGGCAGCTGATATTTATTAGATAAAGCACTTAGTCGCAGAATTTAACGCTTTCTTTTGGGCATTTTGATGTCAACTGTACAAAAGTGACGTAAAAAATGAAACAGAAAACAAACATTTGTTTTGTAAACAAAAGTAAAAATTACTTTGTCACGTACAAATTTTTATTTTGGCTCGTTGTTTTCAGTAAAATCGCTATGTGTGTTTTAAGAAACTCTTAAAAAAAACAAGAGGAGCCAAGATAAGGCAGCATTTTTTAATAATAATGCCAGATGTTATGGAATAAAGGGGAAATGAAAAGTTTAAAAAAAAAACAATTAATGGAAAAGTGAAAGAAACATAGATTTATTCAATTATTAAACATCTTTTAAGTTTCCAAATAGCAATTATTTTTTTTTTTTTTGTTTTGAATTTTTTTTTATTAATGTTACGCTTAAGAAGTTATAAAGTATTCTTAATACAATTAGATATTTGAAAATGTTATAATGAGGAGATGTAATTATTCGATTAATTAACATCTTATTTCACCACAATATTCGTATTTGTAATTTAATAAGTTTTCATTATTATTATTTTATCTTAAAAATTATTGAATATCGATTTTTGTTGTAATTTTTTATTTTTTTGTTTATGGTTTATAACTTGCTATACCTATTGCGGCGAATAAAAACATCAAAAAATTACAACTCAACACAACCAGTCGTTTTATTTCCAACTCAACTGAGTTGAGTTGTGAATCGTAATTGGGGCCTTAATTCCACTTCATTACGATTTCTAGAACATGCCCGAAAGTTTTGGTTAACAAATTAATCGCACTTCCTTAAATATAATAATAAAAATGCAAACCTTTACCAAGAAATTCTAAAAGATAAAGTACATACATATGTAACAAATTTATGTACATATGTATCTTTAGCTAAAATGCAAAAGGACGTAACTAACAAAAATATAATTTTACACGAGAAGCAAAAAACTTTATTAAATGAAAACTTTCAACAGTTTTCAAAGGAAACCATTTCATTATATTTTGAAGAAAAAAAAATGAGTAATTACGTAGTTTTTCATTTATAAAATAAACACACTTGTAGTAACGACCCTTTGTTTTTTGTTAATAAAAGCGCAAATTTTGATCGCAGAAGTGTTAAATTTTGTGAAGACATGTAGTTCAATGGCATTTATAATAATCAATAAAAAACACGATTTTGAATTTTTTGTTAGTTACGTCTTTTTGCATTTTAGCTAACGGTATGTACTAAATGGCTGCGCAAAATATTCTTAATGTTCTATGTTCTACTTCACACAACTATCAATTATATTATTTCACTGTAAACATACATAGCAAAACAAACATAACAACACATTACTTCCACCAAAACAAAACAAGCATAACTTGAAAAGTTTTTCTCTTCTGCTTTGTTAGTGCTTGTATTATCAAAACAAACAGAATATCAACACAAAAACAGACAATGAAATAAAGAAACGGTAAATTATAGTAAAAGCATCGAGTGCACTAGAACATTAAAAAAAATAAAAAAATTGATATTTTTGAATTATTTCCTAAATGTACATATATTTTATTTTAGTCGACCTTTATTATTATATTATGTATAACTAAATTACATCAAGCTTGAGGTCTTGTTTTATTTTTATATAAAACTTTAAACGTTTATTTAACCAATATTTCTATTTCTAGTTAAATAATTATTAATATTTTGTTGCTATCAATTTTCCCAAAAAATTGTGAAACACACCATTAGATTTTATTTTTTATATCTATGAAAATAATGAATTCTTCTTAATTTTATTTAAATATTAGACCTAAGTACCTTTATATGTATGTAAATAATAAACAATACATTTTTGCAAGTAAAAATTAATATTACATATAAACTTTTTTAAGCTTTTTCATATTCATTACAAAACGAAAATGTTTCTCACTTTACAATTCTCTTTGGTATATGTTTACAATCAAAATATTCAAACATGCTTGGAATGTTCTATTTCTGTTTTAATGTTCTACTTCATCTTTGTTCTAATTCAGCTTTATTTTAGTTCAGCATTGTTCTAGTGCAGTTTTGTTCTATTCTTCTATATTTTGATCGTAAAACAAAACAATTGTTTTTGGAAGTATGTGTTTTGTAATGAGAGAGTAATAAACACACACTATCTAAATTCAATGAAATTGCTTGTAAGCAATATTTCTTGTGCTTGTGCATCTCTTTAGTATGTACTTATTAACCGGAATCTCTCGACCATGGAAAAGTTTTCAAGCTAACTAAATTTGTCTTAAAAAAAGTTTATTTTGTACCTATAAGATTGTTTTTTAAAATAAAAGTTATACCTTCCTACCTAAGTTATCAAATTCTAATTTCTATTTCATAAAGTTTTATTATCATAATCAAAACTTCATTTTATTTATGTACTATTTTCACAACACAAATGATTGAACGTAAAGTAAAATTTTAAAAAATTGTCTTTTATATAAATTTTACTACACGTTTAATCACTTGTGTTGCGAAAACAGCACATTAATTTCTTAACTTGTTAACAATCAAAGAATTATTTTGTTCTTTTACTTTTACGCTTTACCCCACTGTGTCCCTGCGCTTAAAACTCCGTAAATTAGTTTTTATTCTACTTGCCATTCCTATGTTTTTACTGAGCTACATAAATCACCATTCTTCGTAAAAAAACGATCTGGTAACCACATGTACCCAAATTATTAGTTGTAGGTCTGAGTTTATACGGCTCATTTCTTATTGACAAGATTCTTCCTTTTTCTTCTTTGAACATGAATTGGCGTTCAAATGATTCATGTCATGTTGACGACATGTGCTTTTTTGATATTGAAAAAAATAACAAAATTAAACAACGAATGAAAAAGCAAAACGTAAAGACAGTACATGCATCTGTGTACTCGTTTCTTTTCCCCTCGTCCCTCTCGCCTATAAAGTAGCAATCTTGTCAATAAGACATGAGCCGTATGAACTCAGACTAGGCAGAGCTGCCAGAATTGATGATTTGTTGTTCCGAAATTAGCAAAGTGCCGATTTGCTGAATTTTTTCTAAAAAGTGACAATTTTAACCAGCCTTTAAAAAGAAAACTTTAAAAGCTTTTATAAATATATGTTTAGACTAGCTGGCCCGGAAAACGTTGTCTTGCCATATAACTTATTTCTTTCAGATGTAACAGTGTCTGCATGTCAAATAGAAAACCGGTTGATAAGTTAAGAAGATAATAAAAATTATAAGCTTTAGTTCTTTCCAGATGTTACACTATTTGCCCGACAAATTTCAAGAAAATCAGTTGATTAGTTAAGAAGATATAGGGAGGGGGAGCTTTTACTTATCTCGCCCTATTCCCTATTTTCTTTCAGATGTAACAGTGTCTGCATGCCTAATTTTAAGAAAACAGGTTGACTAGCTAAGAAGATATAGGAAAGGGGCCCTATTTTGCGTCCTCTACCGATATAAAATATACTCTACGACCTTTTCTCATACCTAACAAAAGCACATACAAAATTTCATAAGAATCAGTCAAGCCGTTTCGAAGGAGTTCAAAATGGAGGGCATTTTGTTGATATTTGTATGGGAATGTATAGGAAAATCTAAATACCATATCTCCGGAACCACTGGGCCGATTTCATGCTAACTTTACATAAGCCATCTACAGACCATCCCCAACGCTTTTGTTGAAATCGGTCAACCCATTTTCGCAGTTTGTGGTGACATCAAAGTGTACACATCTTTTTATATACAGTGGTATCCCGGTTTAAAGAATTTTATATTGTCAGGCCCTTTCGTTACATCGAAAAATTCGTTAAATCCCGAAGTTTTTTTTAATACATTTTTATTAATAAAACAATAATATTTTAATAAAGCAAAGTAAATTCGTTTATTTCCATTCATAACACAAACAATAAATACTTCATAACATTTTCAATTAAATGAGTACAAATGAGGGCTTTTGCTTTTAATATAGGACCACTAATAGGAATGTTCGCATTCCTCTTGTTTTGAAACCAATTAAACAATTCTGTTTCCATTCTTGGAAACTCACCTTTTTGGAAGTCCCTTCTATTCTTTGATCCGAAATTTGTCTTTTCCATTTCGCTCAAAAGTTTCCGTTTTGATTAATTGTGCGTATTGATGACTTTGGCAGCTGATATTTATTAGATAAAGCACTTAGTCGCAGAATTTAACGCTTTCTTTTGGGCATTTTGATGTCAACTGTACAAAAGTGACGTAAAAAATGAAACAGAAAACAAACATTTGTTTTGTAAACAAAAGTAAAAATTACTTTGTCACGTACAAATTTTTATTTTGGCTCGTTGTTTTCAGTAAAATCGCTATTAAAATATGGCTAAAATGTATACAAAAACAAAAGAGAATGGATGCGAATATGTTTGCATTCATTCTATTTTGTTTTTTAAAATTTTTTTGTAAAAATCGTTATATAGAGTACACAAATTTGCTGTTTGTTCGTAATATAAGGTACTCAATGGAAAAAATATGACCGTACGTTAAATCGCGAATTCGTTAAACTGAGTATTCGTTAAACCGGGATACCACTGTATATAGATTTTCAGCAGCACAGAAAACCATTTTGTATACCTGACAGCATTCGATCTCCCTAGATCACATTGGCACTTTTATGTCAAATTCTGGATGCAAAAAGCAGGTATTTGCCTATAACTCGGTCCTTTATGAAAGGATTTTTACTATCAATATTCTACTAAAATTATTTCAAGTGACAAATAACAATTTAAAGTTCATAGATTATAAGCAGACATCAAAAAGTTTATAGATAAAAATTTTAAATTTATGGGTAAAAATTAAAAACAATCGTGGTCAATCGGAAAAACGTTAATCCAAAATCAATAAATAATATAACTGCTATATGCAATGTTATTATTTCACGGACAAAGTACAAACCAAGGAAAAACGACAATCCAACCCAATGTTGGAAATGCCTGATGTATGGCCATGGAGGTGATCACTGTAATCGTCTTCCTACATGTATGATATGCGCTAAGGCACACCACATTAATGACTAACCGCTCAGGAACAAAGACAAAATATCAGCAGTATTTTGTTGTTTTAATTGCAAAAAGCATGATAAAGAACGTACAGACCACTCTGCAAATGACATTAATTGCCTTCTTCGCTCTTTATTTGGAAACCAGAGCCAGAGCAACTAGTAAAAAACGCACTCACAACAGAAGACAACAAAACGAACCACATTATACCGCTACTACACCCACGGTAAACAACCAAAACAATATCAATACACATCCAACTCATCGTAATTCCCAATCATATGGTAAGTGTATAAAAGGAAGTAATAATCTCTTTAGCATGGATGAAATAAGTATATAATATTTTTACAACAGCGATGGATGATCCTCAACACTGCACAACAAAAATACAACAAATTCAAGTTGTAATGACAATGGTTAAATATGCATATGATCTTCAATAATTCCAATGGCTTCAAAATTCTTCACTGGAATGCTAATGGCATTACTACTTATTCTCATTTATTACAATTCGAAATCTTACTTGAAAGAGAAAATATTCATACTGTCTCTTTAAACGAAACTCATCTAAATGAAAACCATAAAAATTTATCAAAAACTACCAAATATACCGTAACGATAGACTAGATTCAAGTGGGGGTGGAGCAGCTTTGGTTGTCCACAGGTCTTTCAAACATCTACCTGTTATAAATACGCAGATACGCCTTTCCATTGAAATTGTACTTAACAATAGAACTTTTATCATTTCCACTGCGTACTCTCCTAAATATGCAACGAGTTTCGCCAATGATTTTACAAAATTAACTTCTTTACATAAAGATTATATTATTTTAGGTCCGATTTTTTTGACGATTTTTCAAAACGAGAAAGCCGATTTTTTTATTTTTTCTCAGGAAATTTACGATTTTTTCATAAATTTTTCTGGCAGCCCTGGTTGTAGGTTTTTCATACACTCCCCAAAAATACGGAAACAAGAAAAAGTGCAATAAAAAAGTTGTTTGTAAAAATAATTGCGTATTTATTGTATCTAGAGCAAAAAAATCAACGACAAAAAAATGTCAAAACCAAAACAACAAAAGAAAATTTAACAGTAAAACAAATGTTTTTGTTTAGTTTCATGATTTAGTACTTTCGACTTGTATTTTTTACTGCGCCGTTAAAGACTTAGCTTAAAATCTGTGGCATTTTGACAAAACATTTTAAGTCAAATTTAAAAATTTTGTTAATCATAAGAATTTTCATTAAAAAAAAAATTTTTTTGCGTTTTTAAAATTTTGTATTATTAACAAAATTTTTCTTTAATTAATTAATAAAAATGATTTTTTCATCGAGTTTTTTTTAAACTTTTTTGCTATCTTATCTCGACTTAAGATGTTTAGTCAAAACGCCACAAAAATATACTTAATGTTATTATTATTATTTAAAAGATACACACATAACATACATAGTACATACATGAATATTCTTATTGGGTAAATTACCTTGCACTTGCTTGAGCCGAGGTTGTTGTTTAAGTTGTTATTGTTATTTATTATGTTTTTCATACGTATGCTGTTGGTATTGTGATTTTTTCATAATTTTTGTCTCATCTTTTTTAGAGCTCAAGCACAATAATAGCAGTTGTTTACTGTGTGTGTATAATATTGTTATTGTTGTGTCGGTTGTTATTATTTGTTTGTTTTTGTTGTTCTTATATACATTTATACATCTGTATGTATTCTCAACTTTGTACATAGAATGAATATTTTGTTTTGTGTAGGTACACCTTGTCTTTACCAACCTCAAAAATGAAAATAATAAAACTCACTATACTGTTGATTCTGTTTTATGAAAATTCTTTCTAAAAAAAATCAAAAAAACAAGAACTTGGCACAACTCCTAACTTTTAAAAATTTGAATTTATAATTTTTTTTAATTATTTATTCATTTTTCTTTTGTTGGCTTTTAATAAAATTTGTAATATTTTTCATTTAATTTTTGTCTCATTTAAATTTTTTTCACTTCATTTTTTATCACTGAAAAATTCTTTTTTTGTTTTTTCTTCTCGCTTCACATCCATAAAATGTTATGTTGCACCATATTTTTTACATCACGTAATCTTGTTTAATTTTAGCAAAACTTTATTTAATTTTAAGAGAAATTTACAAAAAAATGTTTAATTTCTTTGACTTTTATATATTTATTTAATATTAATTGTATTTAATTTATTATATTTGTTGAAATTTTACATTTTACGCAGCCCGTTTTATTTTTCAACAAGATTTGGCAGAAAAAACACAAAAGCGTGAAAAATCAGTGCTACCACATAGTTGTTGTTTTGTATGCGAAGCTGCCACACTATGCAGAATTTTCTACTGTCAACTTGAAAATGGTAATTTATTAATTACATATAAAATCGCTAGAATGTTAGAAATTAAAAAATTTACTTTTAACTTAAAAAACAGTTTTAAATTTAGTAGTTTTCATAGATAAAGAAGAAAATTAACTCATTTGAATTTAATACTTGGTAATTTTTAAAAATATTGCCAACTTATTGAGTATTTAAGAACATTTAAAAAATTGTTCAAATATTTTTGGAATAAAAAGTACTAATGTGCTAGTAAAATTTGTATTTGTAAAATACATAGTTCTTTTATTAAAGAACTACCAACGTTCCCGGCTCACACAGGGACTAAAGATGTAAATTGATTTTTTTTTATTTATAAATTCATACCCTATTTATAATTACCACTTGGTAAGCGGAGAACTCACATTATATTTTACAGGAAAAAAGAGCTTAGTTGCAATTTACACTATGGACAATTCTTGCCAGACAGACAGTTGGCGACAGAGAAGTAAAGAGTGTCAAGAATACAGCGTCGGCCCCTTACATGGGGTCTTCACCTGACAATTTTTTGTCATACCAAACGTCAAAGTCCATTAAAAAAAACTTAAAAACTTTTGTCACCGTTGTTTTTATATGAAGTTTGACGTTTATTATGACAAAAAACTGTCAGGTGAAGACCCTATGTTACCATAAAACTTTTTCTGTCCGGCAAGAAATGTCCATAGTGTAAATTGCGACTTAGATCAGAAAATATAAGCAAAAAAATTTTCTAAAAAATCCTACAATCATAAATTGTATGTAAAAAAATAAAAAAATATAAACTTTACAAATTTCAAAAAAAAACTGGGAATTATTTCCTTCCGAAGGTTACTTTATATTATATTCAACATTTTTCATTTTTCGAATAAATTCTATGAGCTAAATTGCAGTTATGTATTTTATAAAGCTTTTTTGTCATTTCTGAAAAATTGAAGGAATAGAACTACAACAAAAAAGCTTTATAAAATACATAACTGAAATTTAGCTTATAGAATAAATTCGAAAAATTAAAAATGTCTTTACAAATTTCGTTAAATTTAAAAATATCTTATAAACTACATAATTAAAAATTCCTTACATAATAATAATACATATACACCTACAGATAACCACAAGTTGAAAAAGGTGATAATTACAAAACAAAACAGAATTGCAGATTAAATGAAACTGAGTCTCACCTCTCTCAGTCATCGTCCTTGCAATTTGTGTTGCTGCAATTTTTTTAAATTCTGTTGTTAACTTGCACTAGTGTCCAGATTATGAAACTCTATGGTTGCAATTTGTGTATTTTTATCTTGTTCTTTTTTTGTATTTGTATTTTGTATATATGTAAATACAAATACACCTACAGCCAACTTTAAGTTAAAAATTGTGAGAATAACAAAACAAAACAGAATTGCAGAGTACACGAAACTGAGTAACCCTCCCGAATCTTCCCACCCTCTCACCATTAGTCTGGGTTCACACTATGAAAGTTTTCTTTCAGAAAGTCTGAGTTTATTGGTGAGAGTGGAAAAGAACATTCTGTTCCTTTTTTCCCCCTTCTCACCCATATACTCAGGCTTTCTGAAAGAAAACTTTCATAGTGTGATCCCAGACTTAAACTCGAGAATTGCTGCAACAAAAATTGCAAGTCTTGACGATGACTAAGCAAATTATAAATTTAATAAAAATGGCTCAATTTTGAAATAAAAAATTATGTTTTTTTTCGAAAGATAATAATACATTCATTGGAATCGAAAAGATAATTCTATCTGACACAATAATTATGCATTATGCAGAACAAGGAATGTTTTGCTTCTGTTCGTGACAATTATTCATGTTTTTCTTTTAGATATTTTTTTAATAAATAAAGGTTAATTCATTCGTTCATTCTATAATAAAGGTTAATTCACTCGCAGAATACATTAAAATATTTTATTTCAATCCTAGGACATGTTCTGTGTTAATAGCAGGGCCGTGGAGTTGTCGTCAAGAAATACATAGTTGTAACTTCGACTCTACATGCTGAAATTTTTTAAGTCCAACTCCGACTCCAACCATAACCTTTATGCTTAATGTATATGAGACTGCTCCTTATTATGAGCTTTAATATAGTCATTTACATATTTAAAGTAAAACAATTTTGGAGACGGAGTCGCGAATTTTTGCGGCTACTTCGACTCCGGTACAAAAACCTTAAATCCGACTCTACAACTCCGACTCCACAGCCCTGGTTAAAAGTAATGAATTCTGGAATCAAATATTATACAAGATACGTATTTCTTTCATTCTCTTCTAATCCATTAAAAAACCGAGGATGGCAACCGAAACGAAGTTCGGTATTGATATTAAACTATCGGCCACGTTCTGACAATCCACTATGGGTCGAATGACCACTTTTTCTGTGCAAAATTAATAACTATGTACCACAAAATCAGAGTTTTATAAGTAAGAATAACTCTATTATGAAAAAAGGAATTTAACGACAAAAAATTAACCCTCGCAACCTTTAATTCAAACATAATACATTGTATTAATCCATGTTTTTAATAATATTAAAACATTATTTATTGCTTAATGTGCTGTTTCCAGGTGACAAGCACTTGATTGTGTAGTAAAATTTATATAAAAAGCACTCGAAAAATTGAGTGATAACTTGTTTTCGAGATATACCGTTATTTCGAAAATGGAGACGGTTGCAAAACATATATTCGCGTAACTCAAAAACGTCTAAGTTTATTGAAATTACTAAAAAAAACCGAAATTCTGCAATCAAATTTGGAAACAAAATAATTTTATTATCAAAATTACTAAATGTTTGTTTTTAAAAAAATTATACAAAATTGGATAAAGCAGCTAGGCTTCTAATTTGTTGCAGACATATGAAAAACGAAATTTACATTTCTTAAAGGAAATTTTATTGCGAAATTTCAGTTTTTTTTTTAGTAATTTCAATAAACTAAGCCGTTTTTGAGTTACGCGAATATATGTTGTGCAAACTCCTTCATTTTCGAAATAACGGTATATCGAAAAAAAACGGTTAGCCCCATTGTATTCAGCGTACACGAGTTATGTTAAAACGCCATGTGCCCGACTTGTCTATTTTTTGAACTAGCGTAGTTTATATTGTTACGTTACTGCCTTTCAATAACGTTTTGGTTTATTTCCTTTATAATAAACCGTTTCGAGTTCTTTATTGCACTTTAAATAAAACTTAATAATTACAACACTTTAAACACTGTTTATAATTTACACAACTTTATTTAGTACTAAGTCACTTTAACAACCGTTATTTATAGCTTGTTTTCACAACCAACTATAATTTTCTCAGCGTGATACGTTTTTGACAAAGTCTGAACTTAGAATGAACTTATTATGCTAGCCCCCGCAAGTATTTATACTCTAGCCCAGACGTCTAGATGGCTCTAGAAAGTTCGCCGCATAACGGCTACTTACTCATCTATAGTTACTATCCATATGGCTGAATTAATTTAGTTATTAGGCATCATAAACTAAGGCATACTTTTAGGCGTCACCATAAATTGAGATAACTTAATAACGAAAATTCGAGTATTTACAGTGGGGTTGAAGTACAATTGCGCACAACAATTTTAACATTACATCTGTACATTGATTTTTACACTAGAAGTGTGCATAACTTATACAATAACAATTTTAACTAATAAAATAACTAACAAGTACTTAATAACTAATCAATACAAGATAACTAATAAATTAATATAATTCTTAACTAAAGTTACTTTCGTAACAATATTTTAATTTAACACATGTACACTTACCTGTAACTTTATTTTCCATTTAACACTTATCAATTATTAGTCTGTGTTCATACGGCTCATGTCTTATTGCCAAGATTGCTTCTTTATAGGCGAGATGGACGAGGGGAAAAGAAACGAGTACACTGATGCATGAACTATATTTACGTTTTGCTTTCTTATTCGTTGTTTAATTTTGTTTTTGTTTTCAATATCAAATAAAACAAAATAAAAAATATGTCGTCAACATGACATGATTCATTTGAACGCCAATTCATGTTCAAAGAAGAAAAAGGAAGAATCTTGTCAATAAGACATGAGCCGTATGAACTCAGACTTACTAAAAAACAAGAAAGAGTGCTATATTCGGCTGTGCCGAATCTTATATACCTTTCACCATTGTGCGAGCAGAATACAGAGCAACTAGACAAAAACTAAATAAAACTGGTAAATATTTTTTTTAATTCGTTTTTAGAACATACAAATTAAAAAAAAAATTCTCTTTGAAAAACTAAGATTTGAACCAGAGGACTAACAGTTTCTAAACTCAACCCCCTAGACGACTGAACCATAAACGAACGTTGTTTGAATATCATTAAAATGAAATATGGCCCGAATAAGAGACAACCGGTTTTGAACTTCGCTTTTCATAAGGACCCAGAATATATATACTTTATAGGGTGTAGGATCAATGTTGTAGCAATTACAAACGGAATGACAAAGTTATATATACAGGTATCCCTTGATTTACACGGTACTTCATTTACGCGATTTAGATATAACACGGATCAATAATAGTAACCTTTTTTTGAATTATAATAATCTTTATTTTACGGGAATTGCAGCACTGTGATTGAAGAAATTTCATCAACTGTGTGCTAAAATAGATCTGCACAAGTGCATACTGACATATTTTACAAAAATTAAAAGATTTATGTACCAATGTACCAATGTAAATTTACTGCTTAATGGAAATTTTTACAAGTTACGGCAATTTTTTTCAGTAACCTGAACATTTTTTAAATTTTTTTCAGAAACCAGTAAAATTTTATTGGGTTTTAGTCAAATCGCCCTGGCTTAGTTTGTTTTTGACTATTTTACAATTGACATAATTTTCTTATATTTTTAATTTTAATATTCAAATATGTTTCAATAATTGTTTTTTTTTTGTTCTCTTTTAATTCAAATGTTTTATAAAAATATAATAACAAAGCTTTATACATATCATTATAAAGAAATATCATTTAATTTTAAATAAAATTATAATTCTATATGTTTTTGATTAGCGCGGTTTTTGGCCCAAAAATGAAATTTTGTATGCATCGCATGTCTTGATTTACACGATATATTAAATTTCTAGTCCCATAAACGGAATTTGTACCCGTCCTGAACCTTGTTTTACACGAATTTGATTTGCACGTGCTTTCTTCGGTCCCAACAGACCGCGTAAATCGAGGGTTACCTGTACCCTTTTTACCTTCGGTGAAGGGTATAAGAAGAGTAATTTTTTGGAATTCAGAATTTCGGTTATAACTCAGGCATTTTTTAGCCGATTTGACAGATTTATATACCGACGTGCTTAAGAAGAAATTTGCCATTTACTTGCTTTATAAAGCTTGGACTCGGGGAGATCTATGGTTCCCGAAAGTGTGTATTTATAAGTCATATCCATAGGACATATTGCAGCCCTAAAATTTAGGTTTTTATACAATTTTTTATTTTTTTTTTGTACGGGAGGTACCACGCCCACTTCTCCAATGTACCTGATTTGGAAACTTTGGCTTTTGCAGTTCCCCAGATATACAGCAAAAAGTAATAAAAATACAACAACCACAAGGGATTTTTGGGAAAAATTAGAGGTAGTCGTGGTTTTTTGCTCATATCTCAGCCATTTGTGGACCGATCTTGCTGAATTTCAATAGCAAACAATTCCTAACCATATGTGACATAAAGGTATAATAACCTGGCCCCCATCATATATGCGGTCTTCGGAAAATCCATTTCAACGGACTCCTCATAAGGACCCAGAATATATATACTTTTTAGGGTCTTAGATCAATATTGTAGAAATTACAAACGGAATGACAAACTTATACCTTTCTACCTTCGGTGAAGGGTATACAAATTAGAGATACACGCACTTAAAGTTGCCCGAGCAATACTGAACTGAATTCGCAATCAAATATGAAGAAAAAAATTATATCGATTTTACTTTAAATTTAGCACAATCAGAAATTACTCGTCTTTGTTGTGCATAATTTCCAATTAAAAAATAACAAGAAAAGTGAAACGGTAATTCGATTGTTTTCACTTTTGTATAGAAAAAACGTTAATTTCACCTAATGTGCAATCGAACATTTGAAACTCGTGATATATATCGCTCCTTTGTTGCAACATAGTCATATCTCAAGAAATCAAAAATGTTAAGTTACTTAAGCAAAAGTGTTCCTTCATACCATCTTTATATGTAAAAAATAATCGGTATTATATATCATACTGAACCAAAGTTAGAGCAAAATATATTTGATTAAATCTGTATACATATAAAGGTACATTTTGAAAACTTTAATCGCATTTTGCAGAGTTGGATTTTTTTTTTTTTTTTTTGACTTTGTTGCAATAAAGGAGCGATATGGTTTCGTCGTCTTATAAGAAGCATAGGGCTTCAACGAAATCTTTTCATCTGGATCTGTTCATAGCAATGTTTTTATTTAATTCCAGCTAGTTTGCATATTTGACACCCGGGTTTCAATTTGTCTTCGCCATGTTTGAGCTGGTCGACCTCTTCTACGGCTGCCTTAAGGATTCAACTCGATCGCTGTTTTAGCAATGTCTGTGGCCGGTTTTCGTATGGAGTAATCAATCCAGGGGCCTGATTCTGGCAGTCGTGATCGAGTACTTTCTCGATTCGAAAGCTATTTGATATCTAATTGTTTCAGTCAATACTGAACGAATCGGAATTATTTTTTCAGTGATGAAAAGCATTAATTTGAGTTTCACAATACTGAAAAAATATTTTCGATTCGTTCAGTTTCGACTTAAACAATTAGAAATAACATTGCTTTCGAATCGAGAAAGAACTCGATCACGACTGCCAGAATTAGGCCCCAGTTTTATTTTCGCCTTTGTATTTTAACCAGAGTTCAGAGAAATTCATATGTGTTCATATTTAACCATTCTTGAATTTTTTTCACAAATGAAAATTGTAAAAAATATAAGTTTTTCACAGTTATAAATGAATTGTTAGTATTTCGCCAAATTCATTTATGTTTTTGAGGAAATGAAGAATGAGGAAAAAAAAAGTTTTAGAAACGATCCTCACTAGTAATGTTGTTGTTGCTTGACAGTTTGCATGACCACAACTTGAAATGCCTGTGTGTGTATTTGTTTGTGTAAAATATTTTTGGTAAAGGGAACCAGCAAAAGTGTCTGTTGGATTTTTTGTAGGAAAAAATTATTGAAAAGAAACTAAAACAAGTTAGAGTGCTATATTCGGCTGTGCCGAATCTTTGATACCCTCCACCGACAGTTCGAATGTTTAAGGAGTAATATCTGTATGATGTTATTATAATCTTAAACTGTGACGATTTGTTATTAATTATGGTTTAAGGCAACCAAACTGTTTTCCGGTAGAAGGGTTTATATGGGGCCTAGGGTAAATTATGGACCGATCATCACGAAATTTCACAGCGTAATTTCTAGTCCTTTAAAACTGTGACGTACCAATTTCTGTTATGATAGCATTATTAATTATGGTTTTAGGTGTACTGAACTGTTTTCCGGGAGTAGGGTTTCTATTTGGCCTAGGGTAAATTATGTACCGATCTTCACGAAATTTCACAGTATCATTTATAGTTCTATAAAACTGTGACGGGCCAAAATTTGTTATGATTGCATTATTTTTTACGGTTTTAGGCGTACTAAACTGTTTTCCGGGAGTAGGGTTTATATGGGGCCCAGGGTAAATTATGGACCGATCTTCACGAAATTACACAGTTTTATTTCTTGTCCTATAAAACTTTGATGTACCAAATTTTGTTATGATAGCATTATTTTTTACGGATTTAGGCGTACTAAACTGTTTTCCGGGAGTAAGGTTTATATGGGGCCCAGGGTAAGTTATGGACCGATCTTCACGAAATTTCACAGTATCATTTATAGTCCTATAAAACTGTGACGGGCCAAAATTTGTTATGATTGCATTATTTTTTACGGTTTTAGGCGTACTAAACTGTTTTCCGGGAGTAGGGTTTATATGGGGCCTAGGGTAAATTATTGACGGATCTTCACGAAATTTTACAGCGTGATTTCCAGTTGAATAAAACGAAATCTTATATCATTCAGTGCATTTTTCCACCATTTATGTTAGTTTTTGTAACAAAATTATCAATTTTTTTTAGGTGGTGGTTCCACATTTTGATTCATAGCTCAGATCCTATTGAACCGATTTTGCTGAATTTCAATCCCAAACTGCTTAGGATAACTACAAGCAATTTGACACCAAGTTTGTTGATTTCTTTTGAGTTTTTCGAAAGTGAGCGTGTTTTCAACAGACGGACAGACGGACAGACAGACGGACATGGCTAAATCGACTTAAAATTACTCAAGGACCCAGAATATATATACTTTATAGGGTCTGAGATTAATAGTAAAAAAGTTTCACACGGAATGACAAACTGAATATACCCTCTTCACAACTAATTGTGGTGGAGGGTATAAAAACTGCACATATCGTCATCTTAAATACAAAATAACATCACATTTCATAAGTTTACATGTTTCATTATGAGGAATTTGAATGTGATTTTTCATATCTGACAGATTCACATATGAATTTTTTTGTTGGCTCATTTTTCATGAATGAGGAAATTCAAAATAGTTTTTAAGCTCACCCTCATGAATGTGAAAAAGCAGTAAAATTTTAAATTTTTCACGCTCGCTCAGGACTGAAAAATGAGTGAACGCTTCGGAACTCTGATTTTAACAGTTATGGGGGACTGGTTCGTTTTATTGCCATAGTCTGTTTTTTGTCAGAGTTTCTTAACGATATTCAAGTTACCGTGAGCGTTCTTTTGTAATTTAAAGTCGCCAAACTTCTAGCAATTTACAGAACATTAAAAATAAAAAAATAAAAAAATAATAAAATCAAAACAAACAGCAATTGGAATAAGTTTTGTATTTCTCTAACAATTTGTTCAAAAGAAAACAAAATACGTTTACGATAGAATTGTGGATAATTAGAGCGTGTTTTTAAAAATTTACGTCCTACGTTGTTACGACGTACGAACTAACTGGTTCCTAGCATTAATAGACAATTGAAATCAAATTAAAAATATTTATATTTGCGGAAAAATAAAACCCTTGCGTTCTATATTCAATAAACTTATTTTTATTTAAAATTTTTTTAACTGTGCTTACTTTCTAAAATTTCATTTTAGTTCTATTTTTTAATTAATAATAATAATTAATTGATTTTTTTATAATATTATTGTATATCTATTTTTCATATATTTTTAAGATGATTTTTTTATTTTTGCTACTGATAAGCTTTAAATAAATATGTTTTTTTTTTAATTTATGATTTTTTTTTAATAATATTAACAGTTAAAATTTATTTATTTAATTAATGTTAATTTAAAATTAACAAACGAACACATTCATTTGAAAAACATTTAATTTATAGGTATTTCTGTTAAAGTCGTTCATGAACAAAAAATAAATAAAGAGTTTTTTTAAATTAGATTTTTTTTAACAAAGATTTTAAAATGATTTTTTATTTAAATGATTATAATTTTACAAATGATAATAATTTTACAAATTTTTTTTAAAGATAAATATTCAGGTATGTGTATAAATCGATTTGGAAAACGAATGATTTAAAACCGAAAAAGTCGATTCCAGTATCTTTTAAATTGATTTCTTTAGGCCTTGTTAATCTTACGTGTGTATACGTTGCGGATCAGCTGTTCCGTTTTCCTTACAGTACAGCCACATGATCAAGATTTTCTTAATAGTCTTTTACATATCGTCAGCTCATTACTGGTTTGACCTACCGACCATTTAAAAAAAAAATTAGTTAGGTATGAGGAATATATTTTTTTAATACCCTCTTTCTAAATCAAAAACCTGTTTCGCGAAAATTTGTATGGTTTCTGAGATATAAAGCATTAATTTTGCTGCATATCAACTGTTTCAAAATTTTTTAAGTACTGTTTTGCTCTACAAGCCATTGTTTGGCGATTGCAGCAAATTCTTCATACAAAAACGTACAAAATAAATTTTACTGTTGCTTTGCTGCATTGCCGTAAGAAAAAATATAGTTAAAGCAAAAGCAAAATAAAATGACAACAAGAAAATTAATTTGTGAAAAATAGTTTTATAAAATAATGGAACCAACCAAGTGTACGGTTTGCTATGATATGCAAAGTGTTTTTAGCCTACCTAAGGGAAATGCTTCAACATTTTACTACAAACGAAAATTTAATATGTTTAATCTTACAGCAATCATTATTATGCCAAATATACCAACTTTTACTTATTGTGCCTTGTGGACGGAAGCTCATAGCGGTCGAAGTGGTAACGATATTGCTAGTGCTTAATTTAAAATTTTAAATGAATTAATAAAAGATTATCCACTAATTAAAACTTTGACATTATGGAGCGATTCTTGCGTACCTCAAAATAAAAATCAAATTAACGCAACCGCAATCAAAATGTTCTTTAAACAAAATAATATTGATGCCGTAATACAAAAGTCTTCAGAACCAGAACATTCTTTAATTCAAGAAGTGGACTTTGTCCATGGGGTTATTGACCGGTACTTAAAGAATATTGAAATTCATAGTCCTCTTCATTTACTAAATTTGCTTAAAACAATGCCAAATAATAAAACAAAACTTAAAGTTATGGAAATGCTTCCGGAAAATTTTCGCACATACACGTTGGAAGCAAATAAAATGGACTTTCGAAAAGTCCCTTTTGCTAAAATTAAAGTACTTCTATACAGTTAAAATAATGATTTATGTATATATTATAAAACTTCTACCAGAGAGGAAAAATATAAAAATGCAATTTTGGTTAAGTCTGCATCAAAAAATTGTTTGAAAACTCCTGAGAATTTGTTGACGAATGTTTTGAAAATATCGAAACCATCATTTATTTCCAGCGATAAAAATAGAGACATAAAAGACTTGCTTATATTTCTTCCACGTGTTGATAAAGCTTATTATAAAAATTTACTCAATATTAAAAGTTTTAAATTTTCTTTTTACTTTTGCATTATTTAAGTTGTTTAATTTGTGGCTTTTTATGTAACTTTTCATAACAGTAGAACTGTTTTTTCTGTTTTTGAAAAGTAAAATAAAATAAAAAAACTATAAAAAAAATGCATCTCAACAACAAGTTACTCAATACACAGCAATAAGTATACGTATGCAGCACAAAAAGCCACTTTTTTAATTTTTTTTTAGAAAAGTGGCGTATGCGGCACAAAACAATATTTTTCATTTTCAAAAAAATACTATTAAATTCTAACTTTATTCATGAAAGTGCGCAAAAACTTACATTTTTCTTCAAAACATATACCGGAAGCAGTGGTAAAAATATAAAAAAATTCTATCGGGTACATTTTGAGAAATCTTCATGTAAATCTTCTTTGTCGTTTTTCTCCACTCCGTTTTTTTGGCATATGCGCCAAACCAATTCTGAGCTGACGATATACTGTTTGTCAAAATTTTCAAAAATTGAAAGTTGTGACGTAGGCTGCATTAAATTTTTGAGCAATTTACTTTCAAGACGTCATAGGCAAACAATAAAATTGCTCACTAACCTTGAAATCAGCTGTTTTCCTGAACGTTAATTATCACACCTTTTAAAAACGATCGTGTTGAAATCAATCAAACGATTTTCATCACATTCCTGATTATTTATTGAATTCAAAATTGTTAAATAATTTTTAGAATTGTATTTATTCTTGTATACTCGCTTAACTAGTGTTTTCAAATCTTTAACAAAAAATCTAGTCTATACAAATGTATGCAAAATCATTAAAATTGTTTAGTTAAAACTTGCCTACAATTTTTTTTTTTTTTTTTTTTTTGTTTTAACATAAAATATCAAAATTTCTTAAAATTATTTTCACGACACCTTGTTATTATCGAGTAAATGTATATACATATTATGTATTTCTTAATTAATATTGAGAATATGCACAAAAATCATATAAAGAATTTTGGAGATTTATATTTTAATATGTTTTATTGATTTTTTTTTTATAAATTTTCATATTAATTCGAATGTGTATTCTAAGGTGGCATGTCATAACGTCCAGTGTCATAATGTCCATCGGAGAAGTGTCATAACGTCCATGGACACTATGACACCTATTCTAAGTCAAATTACAATTTTAAAAGCTTTTATACATTAATAGTCTTATTCCTTCAATATTTTCCAGGACTATTTTCTATGCACTATCAGAATTTTCGTTTGTATATTTGTATAATTCTGATAGTGCATAGAAAAGATTCCTGGAAAATATTGAAGGAATCTCAACAAACACGGAGGTTTGATTTCAAATTGAAAATGATTTGAAATCAACCGTTTTCTCAAACGACAAACGTTGGATAATGATTGGAAAATCATAGCGTTCTCAACAAAAAAGGGAAATTATTTTCAAATTGAAAAATGCCTTTATTTTCAACTTGCTTTCAAACGTAATTCTAAAATGTTTTTCAAATGTGGATTATAATACAATGTGGAATATAAATAAAAATATTTTATTATTTTTTTTAATTTAAATTTTTTACATATTTATTTAAATAAACTGTGAGATAAACATTCGGCACCATAGCTAAAAGATGAAATAATGTTCTTTCCGTCCTCTAATTCTTGGAAAGACAAACTACTTGGATCCCGTTTATTTTGAGGATTGTAGCACCGCCATCGTTCAACAAACTTTCTCCACTTTCCCGTTTTATTTTCCTTTTTTTCGTATTTTTAATCATTGTAATTGCTCACAAATAATTTTTATTTTTTACAAGAAATAAGCTGTTCACTTTATATAAAAATTTATTTTAAATAGTTAAACACATGTAACCACAAAGTAAAAAATTTAACTTTAATCACCATTTTAAATGATCACATTTATTTATCGCTTTAGTATTGCCAAGTTTATTTTTGGTTTGAATTTAACATTTGACAAACATTTGACATCAAATTGATAAAACATTTTCAAATCATTATCCATTTGAATTTAAATGTTAAATCAAAAAATTGTAAAACGTTTGAGAATTGTGTTTGATGTCAAATGATAAAGTCATTTCATATCAAAGATTTGACTTCTTGTTTGTTGGGATAAGACTATTAAAGTATAAAAGCTTTTAAAATTGTCATTTGACTCAGAATACACATTCGAATAATTATGAAAATTTATATAATAAATGTTACTCCCCATGAGAAATAAATTCCCAGATTTTATTTGATTCAGAGGTGTGCTGGAAACCGAAAACGTACAACGCAAGAATTTCAGTAAGATTTCTGTAATAAAATAATTTTATGACAAATGTTATAAAAATATTTCTCTATTAAGCAAAATTTTATGATGCCCTATGTTCTTCGTGGACTTTTAGCTAATTTACAAGTACCACGTTGTAAATTTTATAAATAAAGGAAATATGTATGGGGGATTTCGTGCCAAGTGACCCAATTTTTAAATCGATGTCTTCCGATTTGGATGAAATTTGCACCAAGGTTAGTCCTATACTATCGATATTTTCTACTATCGATATTTATCGATAGTTCAGATTTCACTATCGATGTATCGATATTACTATTGACTGAATGTTTGTACTCAAGTAGGAAAACTGTAACTGGTTTTTTCTCAGGCTACAGTTCGTTGTTTTGATCACTTTATTTAACTTTTGGTACTTTCTAAAATTTGGTTTTTGAATTTAATACTAGGACTTGTTTTATTGAAATAGTACTACATTGTATTGAAATTCTGCTACATTTTAGTAACTGACACTAAGCACGTTCATTGAGAATATATCTGTGACTGGTCAAATGGTGTCAATTGACCCCATCCAATGACAACCTCATGTAAAAGTGATAGGTCTTATTCATATAAAGTGTTAAAACTAGAACCGGTCTCTACCACCAAAGACCTATCATGGGACTACTCTGGTGTCAGTTCGCTTCCCTCTGGGGTAACTATCGGCAAGTTGTAATAATGGGGGGCTAAGTACTATAATAATACATAGACCACAATAGTGGAGTATATTATGCGTTTGTGCTGATGCTTGTAACACCTTAAAATAGTTGACCTAGGCCCACCTTTTATTATACCGATCGACTAAGAATCATTTTTTGAATTGATCTAGCGATTTTTGTCCGTCCGGCCGGTAGTCCATGTTTACCTATTAGGAAAAGTACAGGTTATAATTTTGGAGATCATTTGATGGAATTTGGTGCATAGGTACTAATTGCCACAAAGACCAAGGCACCTGCTATATTCATATTCACCCTTATCGTGGTTGGCGAATTTATAATACGCCTGCGACTGCTTGGTAATAGAATAAAGGAAATAAGTTATCGTTCTCTTTAATCTATTACCAAACAGCCGCAGGCGTATTTTAAATTCGCCAACCACGATAAGGGTGATTATGTTCCACCCGTCTTATTATATTCGTAGTTAGATTAAATTTGGTCGCAAGCTTATTTCATTGCAACCTTAATCATTTTATTAAATTTTATTGGGATCGGTCCACATTTGACCCCATACAAATATTAATCGAGAAAATAGCTTTTAATACCATAACTTCCTTATAAATGTTGGTATTGACATTCAAATTGGCGACAACAACTCTTACAAAAGCTGGTATGTCATAAACAAATGTTGTGCTGGTCCACAATTAAAAACATATGTCTCATATAAACACCCTTCCTAGAATCACTTAGAGGCAAACAAATCTAATATAGATGAAGATATCTAAATAATATTCGGCTCAAAGAACTTTTACATAAATCTTAAACCCATAAAGTTTGTTCTGGCGGGTCCATGGTTGTCCATAGGCCCCAAATAAGGTACACTCTCTAAAATTTGTTTTTAAATACTGTGTGGTGTAGGGTATCATAGGGTGGACTTGACCGACTATACTTTTCTTGTTTGACAGGACTGTCACAGAAATCAATTCCGACCAAAAGTGACTTCGTTTTATGTAAAGCAATATACGAAATCACTTCCACATTCGATTTAAAATGATTTCTGTGACAGACCTGTATATTTGATAGAAAAGGCTTCGTTAGCCACGTTTTATATCAGCGGTCATCACATAGAGGCAGGATTACCGTTGGAAATTTTCGAAAAGGGTCACAAAAAGGGGATTTTTCCAGAAAAAGGGGTCAAAAAAAGGGTATTTCAATAAAAAAAGGGTCAAGTTTTTTATAAGCAGTATTTCCCATTTTAATGAACATAATAAGACCAAGTTTTTTATAAGCAAACAAAAAAATAATATTTCAGGTAGGAAGAGCTCAAAAACTTAATATTTTTTATGGAATGCTCTGTTCCCAGTAAAAACTTCGCCTACAAAATAATGTGTTGAGTAATCAGAAAAACATAAGAGCACTACTTACAATTCTACTGAAAGAACCAATGAAATTTACAAGGCATGTCCCAAAATGAACGCATTAAAAAGTAAGTCATTATTTGTTTTTACCTGCATACATCCAGAAAAAAGTAGTTATAGAAGTTGTTATAGATGTAGTTATGGAAGAAAGCTACAAAATAATGAGTTAAAGAAGCTATTCATTTTGAAAGAGTAGGCGAAGTTTTTACTGGGTTTTAAACACCTGACAAAAAGTTAATTCTTTATCATTATAGCTAATTTTTTCATACTTTTTATGTAATTTTCCGATTTAGCGATGTCAAATAACTTTTAGTGTTTGTTTTAAATTTTGCTATCGTTCGCGGATTGTAACCATTTTCTCGATTAAAGCGATTTTTTAAAGCTTTTACGATATTTAATAAATATAAGACTTTGCTATTATACCGCTTTTACCAAATATTTGGGAACTTCTGCTAATTGAGCAATTTTTACCTCTTGTTTTCATTCCTGTTAGGGCACTCTCAACACTGTCGATTCAAAAGGGGGCGAAAAGTTCAATACCTTTTGCCATTATTAAGGGCGAATTTTTTTGAATAAAATATGCTACTGTTTAAGAGAGCAAAACACCAAATTGCTTTTTTTTAATAAAGGCTGAGTTCCTAAACATCATAATACTTTGCAGTCAAAGTCAAAAAAGTATCATAGAGTTTAACTATATCTAGTTTGATTATTGTGTACGCATCGATATTGTTTTTAGTGAACTTTGGTACAGATAACATTGTAAAATTTTTCACGGTTGCTTTGTAGAAAGCACTTAAAAAAGCGAGTTGCTTTGCAACTGATGTTTTGGAACTCACCCAAAATGTCAAATTTTTGTTTTGAAAAGAAACCACCGTAAAAAATAACAAATATTTATATGAGTTATGTTTGCTTTTAGGGAAATTGTACTTTATTATCAAAAATCAAGGAGAAGACAGCATGGAATTGTAAGTTTATACTTTGATGGCCATTTTCTCATTAGGCGATTATCTTTTTTCCCAACGAAAAACAGCGCATTAAAGAAATTTGGTTTTCTCAATGTCTCATTTGCTTCGATTTTATCGCAAAGCTAACCGGCACTCATCTGCCAATTATTTATTTTCGTTTTATTTGCCGTACAGATAAATTCAATCAGCTGACTCCCAACTTTTACATGTATTTTGAGTGGCGTTACCAGCTGAAAACTTTGTTTATTGTCGGTATATTGAGAAACCCAAAATCGTTTACGGACAGTTTATCGGTCCAATAAATTTATGTTGACATTAAGTAACAGACAGTTTGTCGATACATTGAGAAAATGGCCATGAGTCTGTTTCATATCAAGCAATGCTTATTTCGAAAACATTTGTTTAGCACTTCTGTTCCGCAGTGTTGACAAAAAACTAAATGTAAGAGCTATTTCCAAAAAGGGTCAAAAAGTTTCACAAAATAGTTGATAATGATACAAAAGTATAATTTAAAAAAAGGGTCATAAAAGGTATCAACACCGTCGAAAAAGGGTCAAATTGATACTTTAGTATCACAACGGTAACGCTGCATAGAGGGACAGTTAAAAATGTGTATGTAGTGGTGAGTGCAAACCCTGCAAATAAAATTGGACCACCTGACCCATTTTGATAAAATGGACTACTCCATGGACTAGTCCGATGTAATGCAAGCATGGACCATGCCATTGTTAAAAAGTGTTTGTAGTGAGACGACATGTCTTCGTTTTTTAACGACATGCTTTCGTGTTTAAACGACTTCAAAACTAATCCTCTTGAGTATACCATGGAGTAGTTTTAAAACTACTCCTTACTGGTCCAAAGGTGGGTTATATACCATGGAGTAGTTTTAAAACTACTCCTTAGTGGTCCAAAGGTGGGTTATATGGTCCTCTCCTAGGACATCGTAATGTTAAATAGACCAGGTTTTTTCCATACGTTTGGGTTACTTGTGGACTAGTCCTGGTCCCTTGTGGACTACTCTTTACACGCGTGTTTGGACTGGTCCTATTATTTGCAGGGAAGAGAGGAAAATAAATTTAGTCGTTTGAGACATTTACTATGTGTTTTGTTCTTGTTTTTTAAAATGATGGCTTTTTACAATTGTTTCGGTAATTTTCGTGTTGTGTGTGTGTGAAATTCACGTGATGATCATTGTTGTAGATCATCCAATAGTTATTTGGTAAGCAAATATGAATTTTGTTTACAAAAACAGTTTCTTAAAGTATTTTTTTTATAAAACCAAATTTCTTTTCAATAAACTAAACTGTTTTTGAGTTACGCGAATATATGTTGTGCAACTTCCTACATTTTCGAAATAACAGTATATCTTGAAAACAAGAGCTAACCTAAAAAACAACGGTTAGCACCACTGGATTCAGCGTGCCCGAATTAGGTTAAAACGACAGGTGCCCGGCTTGTCTGTTTGTTCAACTAGTACAGTGTACTTATAGCTCAAAATTACAATATTAAAATTTTATTTTAAGATTATTTTTTAAAGGTTGCGCAAGAAAAAAAATCACAACTTCAAAAATAAAAACACACCTCCTTCGAAGTTTCGGGATTTTTAAAGAACAGTTTTTGACTTAGTCCATTTTTTAAATTTAATATTTTGCAGATTTTTTCAATATATTAAGGGTATTCATTTCAAAATTTTTTTGGTTGGAAAAATGAAAAAAAGTACAAAACTGTCAAAAACAAAAATCTGTCATATTATTCTTGGAAGTAATTGATATTTTTCAAAATGCCAAATAAAAATGTTAAAATTGAATTAATTGATTATTTAATTGCCACGTCATTTTTAAGTTCTTTTTTAATATTTTTTTGTATAGAATTCATTTTTAATTTAGTTTTGAAAAACGACGTTTTAAAAAAGTAAAATTTGATTTAATTAAAATGGAGTTAAAAGAATCATAGTTGATTATCTTAAAAAGAGATGTTAATTTTAGTGCTTTTTGTGAAAAATAACAACATTTTTAATATGGTGGCAATCACACTCAATTGGACGTTTGTGAATTGCTAACACTTTAAAAATTGTAAAATTGTAATTTTCCAATCTGATTTTTTTACACTTGGTTAAAGGTTGTTTAAATTGCAACTTTCGGTGGAAAAGTTTTTCCTTGTGTTTGTTGTAACAAAAATTAAATTTTTCCACTTTTCCAACAAATAAAAAAACTGAAATGAATACCCTTAATGTTGTAAAAAATATGTAATAATAAATGCATATTGTTGTGGCTAAAATTTGCGAACGGTTTCTTAATGCAAAATGTGTGTGGTTGCAAAAGAAATTGTTGAACTATTATGAACACCAAGTGAAAATGTTTTGTTTTTTTTTTGATTGTGGACGAAGCTTTAAGGGTATTCATTTCAGTTTTTTTATTCGTTGGAAAAATGGAAAAGTGGAAAAATGTAATTTTTGTTACAACAAACACAAGGAAAAACTTTTCCACCGAAAGTTGCAATTTAAACAAGCTTTAACCAAGTGTAAAAAAAATCAGATTGGAAAATTACAATTTTACAATTTTTTAGGAGTTGGCAATTCACAAACGTCCAATTGAGTCCATATTAAAAATGTTGTTATTTTTCACAAAAAGCACTAAAATTTACATCTCTTTTTAAGATAATCAACTATGATTCTTAAAACTCCATTTTTATTAAATCAAATTTTACTTTTTTAAAACGTCGTTTTTCAAAACTAAATTAAAAATGAATTCTATACAAAAAAATTTAAAAAAAGAACTTAAAAATTACGTGACAATTAAATAATCAATTAATTCAATTTTAACTCTTTTATTTGGCATCTTGAAAAATATCAATTACTTCCAAGAATTATATGACAGATTTTTGTTTTTGACAGTTTTGTACCTTTAACTAAAAAAATACCGTTCACGCCAATAAGATGTAATTTTCCTTTTTTTTCATTTTTCCAACCAAAAAAATTTTGAAATGAATACACTTATTGCTTCTAGTGTTCTCTTTAAAATGACATAAAAATCATCTTTACATCTAAAGTAGTTTTCGAGATATTGAAGAAATAAACTCAACACATTCGCCTAATTCGGCGAAATTATGACATAACTTTTGCAAACTCTTGGTCGATTTGACATGGAATTACCCACCTGGATTTCTGATAAATAATAATAATGTAAAATTTTTCAAATGTAATTTAATGTTATTACTTGACCTTTTTTATTATAATTTTTTTAAATGGATTAAGCGTGAGGTAATATTTACCCTTATTGTGTTTGGCGTATTTAAAATACGCCTACGATTGTTTGGTAATAGATTGAAGGAAAAAAGTTCTCGTTCTCTTTAATCTATTACCAAACAGTCGTAGGCGTATTTTAAATTCGCCAAACACAATAAGGGCGATTATTTTTAATTATTTCTCAATATTTCGCTAATCTTTGGTTAGCATCTTCAGGAAATTAACTTGTTGGACACAGCATCAGGCAGAATTTTGAATTATTATTCTGGACACAGTAGACGGATTATTATAAATACTGCTAGAAATTTTAATTAATAGGATACTAACAATTAGTGACAAGGTTTATTACAGAAAAAACATAAATAGAATTAGAAATATATTAAGGGATAACAATTTTCCAAATAGTTTGAGTTAAGGATTAATTAATTAATATAGAGATATGAGTAATGGGAATGCTAGAATTATGAGTACAATAGAACCAATGATATACAAATCATTATCGTACATATCAATTGTTTCGGAAAGGATAAAAGAATCAAGAATCTTTGACACTAATAAATATAAGATAGCATACAAAGCTTATAATACATTGAATGGTTTATTTAGCAAGACAAAGGATAGAACTAGTAAATGGGATATGTCTAACATTGTCTACAAAATTCCTTGTAAAGGAAATGATAATGAAAGATGCGACCAGGTTTACATATGTACAACGAAGAACACATTAAGGACTAGAATTGCGGGACATAAATCCGATCAAAAATATAGGGACATTAATTCTAAAAAGACAGCATTAAGTCATCATTGTCATCTATCTAATCACTATCCAAATTTTGAAGAAGCGTCGGTTTTAAACACTGAAACTAACTACAAACGCAGATATATATTAGAAATGTTACACATAATTAATAAACCAACTGCACATAGAATAAATTTTAAAGCAGACAAAGAACATATAGCGAATAAATATAGGAATTTAGTTATTAAGAGATAAAAGATAAGATGTATTATAAATATACCTATCGTAGTCTTGGAACAAGAGGGTTTAATTTGCACCTAAATTACATGAAAATAAGGACCTTCTTGTCCTTAGGTCACGATATACAGATAAGTTTGTAAGAATAAAAATAAATTTAATTAAAAATGTTTTTATATGTATGTAAGATAAAAATAAGTTTAGTTAAAAATGTTTATATGTTATAGGAATTTTCTTTAGTCAAAATGTTTTATATTATTGTAAATATGGTTTTTGAATTAGATTTATAGATAAGGAAATTTTTCGGTTTATAAGAATTCTTATACTAACTGAGCTACCTAAATAAGAGCGGAAGCGTTTTTTGTATGTCAAAACTTCTCATTTGCATACAATTTATACGAAACAAACCATTAGAATGCGAATTAGAAACCACCCGGCTGATAAATCTTATTTGACAGATCGCTATGTCGGTTTGTTTTATTGAAATTGTATTTAAGTACGAAAAACAGAAGTAAAGGAAGAACATGTAAAATAAATTAAAATAGATAATCATTCAAAGCAAATTTCGATCTACCAAAGGTTAAATACAATTTGGTTTAAGGATTGATGTTTGACTAATGACGTCAGCAGTCGTCGATGGCTGCGAGTGTTAAACGGCAAGCCCTCTGAAGAGATTGAGTGGTTGCAATCGAAACATGTAAGGGTAACCTGTCCGTAAAAACGCCTGGGTTCGAGCCCAGCTTCAGCTAAGAATGAAAAATTATCAATTAATTTTATTTAATTTCATGTTGTAAAATTCCTTTCTTCATAAAAATAATTTAATGAAAATTAAATTTGATGAACTTAAGCCTAATTAAAAATATTAAAAAAATTTGGATTAAAATTTTCATGTTTAAAAAAACGCTTGCCGCTTTTGTTTAGGTTGTTCAGTTATTTTTCATTTTTGTTATTATGGCTTTTGAAAATTTTTATGACAAATAGGTTTTTGAATTTAATTTATGACAAAAAATTTTTTCATAATTTTGTTACTGTTTTTTGTTATTTTTATATAAAATTTTGTTAATTTCCTGAGGATGCTAACCAAAGGTTAGCGAAATATTGAGAAATAATTAAAAATAATATTATTTTTTATAAAAAGACCTCAAGCTTAATCAATTTTAAAAAATTAGTAAAATTTTTTAACTAATAATTTTTTTTTTTAAGAATTTTTAAAAAACAAAAAATATAGCAGAACTAAATTTACATGAATAATTCCAAAAAAGTTGAAAATAAAAATATAATGTTATGACTCAAAGGAACTTTTATTCCTAATCATTTGTAAGTGTTTCAAACAAAATCGGACAAATCGTTCTCCAGTTATGATGAAACGTATTATTAAGGGTATTCATTTAAATTTTTTTTTGGTTGGAAAAGTGGAAAAAAGAAAAATTACACTCTTATTGACGTGAACGGTTTTTTTTTTTTTTTTTTTTTTTTTTTACATACTGTCAAAAAAAAATCTGTCAAATAATTCGTGGAAGTAATTGATATTTTTCAAGATGCCGACCAAAAGTGTTTAAAGTTAATAAATTGATTATTAAATTTAAAACGAAGTGATTGGTGTTATTTTCATCATAATATTCGACTACAAAAAGTTACTAAAAATGGCGATTGTCTGCCAAAAAGTCGAGTAATTTATTAACTTCAGCTTCTGTCAATTTTTTTTTTGACCCCATTTCTTTTTTTTAATTCTTTTTTAATAACTTCTTTCATTGAACACATATTTAATATGCATTTTTTCTTTTTGAAAGATTAAATGAAAAAGAAATGTTGTAGCTATAAAAAATAATTTCTAAAATCAGAGTTGTACAATTAAAGAGTTTATAAAAAGAGATGCAATTTTTCGTACTTTGTATAAAAAATGAGCAATTTTTTATGAATGGCAACATCATTTCGTTTGACGTTTAAAGCGGAAAATTACATCTTTTTATCCTGACTTTTTTACACTTGGTTATAGTCTGATAAAAATGTAACTTTTGGTGGAATTTTTTTTCTTGTGGTTGTTGTAACAAAAATTACATTTTTCCACTTTTCCATTTTTCCAACAAATAAAAAAACTGAAATGAATACCCTTATTATTACCGTCTTATTGCGAAATATTAGTCCAGCTCATAACAAAAAACACTAGACGCGATAAAAAAAATTGAAAACGGTTTTGAATTAAGTGCTTTAAAACTTTTTATTCCATATAAGTACATACTACATATTTGCATACGAATTTTTAAGAAAAACTGGAATCATTTTTTTTTTTGTGTTGTGTTTTCGACTCTTGGAACCAAAATCATTCCACAACAAATCAGTCCTAAGTATTTATATTAAAGATTTAAAAATAAAAAAAAGGTTATATATGTATATATATATTTGTATTTAAGTATATTATATTAACTTTTTTTAAATAAAATCCACTATATATTAGCTTTAACTATACATTATTAATATTATTATTATGCTAAAGTAGCAAATATGCATTATACAAAGTTTGATTTCCTGTTAGTTTACTATTAATATTATTTATTATATTTGTTCGTTTATCTGTGGTTAATTTCAAAAAGTTTTCAATGAGTTTTAAGTTTATTTTTTCGGTTTTCTTCTTTCATTTAAATACTATTTTTTATGTTATATTTCTTCTTGAGTTTTTTTTTATGTAGATATTTATATGTAATTGCTAAATTGTTCTTTACTTTTTTTGTTCTTTAGATTTTTTCTAATAATATGTAAGAGGGGGTAATGTAACAGAGTTTTTTTTTATTAATTTTTGAATCCATTCTAATTTTCAGACATAAGGTTATGTTTTGAAAACAATTTAGAAAAAATAAATAAAAGGCAAGTCGGTCCTTTAAGTCTTCAATAAAAAGCTGTCAAAAAAAATTTTTCTTATGTAAAAGTACTTTTGTACAAAAAGCCATTTAATGTGGCAATGATGAATTAAAACGCAATTGAAGTTGCTTAGACAAATAGCAACGCAATTTAAGTAAAAATTTATGGGTCGATTACGGACCGCAACACAACGGATGTTGGCAAAACTAACATATCGTCGGTTGATAATTTAATTGTCGGATGTTTTTTACGGTTTTGAGTTAAGAATGATTCCTTAGGTTTTCCGACCTGATCTTTCATTTGGCGTAATTTCGATACCTCATACGGTTTTCGAGATATGGAGTGTTGAGTTTGTCGTATGTGGTATTTGCTGAAGCAATTTTCAAACTTCAAACTCATTTTACTCGAAACTATCGGAATCCACATACGACAATTAAATTATCGACCGACGATATGCATTAGTATATTTTTTACAAAATGTTTGTTTTTTTTTTAAGTTTATGTATGTATATTTTTCTTAAATTTTAGATGTCAAAATTGTAAAAAAAAAAACAAATCGAAAACAGTTTGAACTTTTAATCCATGAAATGCAAAATAGTAGTCAAATTCCTCGTGGTGTTTGGTGTTTTGGGGAAACAAAAGTCAACTTTTGGCCAACTAAACAATGTTGTCGTACTAAATACAAATTTAATTGTCAGAAGTTGTGCTGCCATCCGTAATCGACCCATTATACAATAATTTTTCTTTAGAAAATTTTTCCATAAAAAATCTCTTACACACAAATCGTTCTAAAAAAAATATTTTATAAGAAATTTTCTTGGAAAAACCTCTTATAAGTTAATTTTTCTTTATAAACAAAATCTCTTATACGTTAATTTTTCTATAGAAAAATCTTTAATTCGTAAAATCTTCAATAGAAATGTTAAAACTTTGTGCAGTTTATCTTGAAACTCTAAGATTCTTTTCTATTTTTTAAAAAATTTCAAAACTAATACTGTTGCAAGTTTAATTTAGAATTTAGTAGAAGAAGTTTCCTGAAAATTTCGAGTATACTAGGAAAGTTTTTAAATTTGTAAAATATTCTTACTTAAACTTAACTTGAAATCATTTGTATATCTTAATTGTTGTTAGTTATAAATTATTTTAAATAAGTTCAGCCGGAAAGGAAATTTCATTTCAATTTGAATTCATTATTTTCTATTTTTTTTTTTTTTTTTTTTTTTTTTTTTTTTTGATTAGAAAAAAATATATATAATTAAAACTTAAACTAAATTAAACTTATCGAGTGAAAATATTATAGAAAATTTGTATAAAAATACTACTAAAAACAAAAACTTATAATTTACATTAAGAGATAATAGTAGAGATAATTTTTTTTTGGAGAAAACACTCAGACTTCCAGTTGTTTTGAAGGTTGTTGGGTAATGAAAGGTTCACTCCACATGCGACGTAAGTCACCCTGTAATTGCAAGGAAAAAATTTAAATTGATGACTGGTAAACAATGATTTGATTGCAAAAAGCTCACCTTTAAATAAGCCATTGTCAACAAAGGCAATAATGTGAATGGTACCAAATACAGTAAAGCCGGCTGAGCAGCTTTAAAAATTTCCGAACTTACAGTGGCTGTAAGTAAGCCAAGAAAGTAACTAAAGAAAAAATAAAATTAATAATACATTATTAAAAATGTTTGCACTTAAAGTTAAATCATTCTGACTTACCCCAATAAGGAACAATGAAAATATGTCAACCTCGACCCAACACCTTTTGGTGGTGATAATGTTGGATCATTTGTTATACCCTGTGACTTTTTGTATGCGTCATAACGTAAGACAAAGCATAACAGTAGACCCGGCATGACAATATCACCCAAACCCAGCATCGAGAAATGTCCCGTATTGTGTATGCTTGGAAAAACCAGTTTTCCAGGTAAATTTAATTTCGGTGGTTCTTTAACGATATTACCCAAATTTAGTTTGCGCGCCACAATACCAACTGGATTGTCAGCTGGTCGTGTCGCCACCTTGACCATAACATTTGTGCTAAATATGTATGAGGAGAAGAAGACCCAGAAAACATCATAAATGAGAAGACCTGTTAAGA
This sequence comes from Pollenia angustigena, assembly GCA_930367215.1. Lineage (NCBI taxonomy): Eukaryota > Metazoa > Arthropoda > Insecta > Diptera > Polleniidae > Pollenia > Pollenia angustigena. The sequence goes on from OV884056.1 coordinate 76,467,111, forward strand.
GCAGCGTTGAGACTTTTAGACTTGGCAAGCGTACGAAGGCAATAAATGCAACACAAAGGCCCATACCCATGGCTGGAAGTGAAATAAAGAATAAATTCCATACATAAACTATTTTAATGAAAACTTTTAAATATTTACAATTTTAATATTTAATATTTAAAATTTTTATAAATGGTATGTGAAAATTATTTCCTTTTATACGTTTAAGTTGATAATTTAAGTTGAGGAGATTTTCTCTCAAGTTATAGAAGCCTCGGGAGCAAGGGCGGAAAAAGCAATATTTTTTTGTTTTATATATGTAAATTACTTTTTATTGTAAGCTTGTTGCTATAAGCGCTCTAGTTTTTTAAGATGTTACATTATAGTCTTAAGTTATCGTTTTGTTTATTTACTTTGTACTTTTAATAACGTTGGAAAGGCTCAATAAAGATAACTTTAACTTTAACTTCCTTTTATACGTTATTTTTATTATATTGAAAATTTGTTTTTCCAATTTATAAAGTCCATAAATTATTTAATATTAATTAAATTAACAGCTTAATTATAAAAACAGCCGCGAAATAAAAACATATATCGTCAGCTCATTTTTGGTTTGGCGCATATGCCAAGGAGTCGTGGTGGAGAAAAACGACAGTGAAGGTGTACATGAAGTGTACTGAAAATATATCCGATAGATTTTATTTGTATTTTTACCACTGCTTCTGGCATATGTTTTGAAGAAAATTGTAAATTATTGTTAACGGCCATTAACGACTTTAGAAGCTAATAGTATTTTATTGAAAGTTAAAATTACTGTTTTGTGCCGCATACGCAACTTTTCTAAATGAATTTATAAAAATTAGCTTTCTGTGCTGCATATGAATACTTACTGCTAAGTATTGAGTTGTTAATGTTTTATTTTGCTTTTACTACTTACTTTCTTCCGGTAATGAAGCGAAGCAAGAGTAAAATGTATTTTCTTGTTGCAATTTTATTTTGCTTTTGCTTTAACTAGTTGTTTTTCTTACGGCAATGAAGCAAAGCAAAAGTGAAATTTAGGCCCTATCACGGTTCACAACTCAACTCAGTTAAATTGTAATTCTAAACTTTTGTATTATGGTTTACATCTTTGCTATATTGCGGCGAACAAAAACATCTAAAAATTACAACTCAACACAAATAGTTGTTTTATTTACAACTCAACCGAGTTAAGTTGTGAATCGTAATAGGGGCCTTATTTTGTACGTTTTTGTATGAGGAATATGTAGCATTCGCCAACAGTAGCGTATAGAGTAAAGCAATACTTAATAAACTTTAAATTAGTTGGTATGAAGCAAGATTAATGCCTAATATCTCAGAAACCATAAAAAATATGGTGAAACCGTTTTTGGATTCAGAAAGGGGGTATTTAAAATATATATATATATATATATATATATATATATATATATACCCCATACCTTACTCATTTTTTGTTAAATGGTCGGTAGGTCAAACCAATAATGAGCTGACGATATGTAGTTTATAAAGATCTATATATAAATCGGCTAAGGCAAAACAGTTAAGAACACTTTCCTCTTCTGTATGTGAACGGATTTGAACAAAATATACACCATTTAATAGGTATTTACTCAAAGAAGTGCACAATGTATATTTTATTAAAATCTGTTCAATTATTTCAGAGTTATAAGCGTTCAAAATTGTTACTAACACAAATGCAAAATAAATAAATAAAAATTTATTTTCAATTATCAAATAATAAAAATTTAGGGTGATCGATTATTCGACATTTTTCAGTAACCGGTTTTCGAGTATTTCGTCTATATAAATCAGACCAGGCAAAACTGTTAAGAACACTTTCTTCCTTTGTTTGTCAACCGAAGCTCTGTGGGGAGAAAAAGAGGGGAAATATGCGAAACTAAATTCCTTTTTTTTTACTTTTCTGTACTTCATGTGATAATTTTTAAATTTTGTATAATAAGAACTTAGAAACATAATATTATAGCTGTAGGATCCTGAGTGAGTGATAACCTATAAGATAAAAAATGCTGATATTTTTTGTTTTTCATCTGGAACTTTTTGAATTTTCGTTAATATTCGACCTATAAAGATAAAATTGTACATTAAACTCGGTGAATAAGAACATGTAAGGGGAGCTTTTTGGTACTTTTTCCTTCTAAATCTGGTACTTTGATTAATTTTCGTTAGTATTAGACATATAAACATAAAATTAAACGTGCAACGTCCTGAGTGGATGACAATATATAAAGGAGACTTTTTGATACTTTTTTGTTTTTCAATTGGTATTTTTTATACTGAAATAACAAAATTAAATTACTCTCGTAGAAGATTAAATATGAACCGGAGGTTGGTCCCCCGCCAAATCGATCCACTTTGAAGGAAAAAATAAATGCTCGAAGCAATTAAATTCATATATACTTAAATGAATTATGTTTTCTTCATATTTACAAAAAAAAATCATGGTCGAATTTTGACCATAAGGCGAACACTAGTTTTATGAATAAGCCTTTGATTTAATATATGTCATCAGGCAAAAAAGCTTGATAAATTTAAATTTGACTCATAGAACACATCCGAAAAAAAAATTGTTAATGTAACATAAATTTTTATATTAAAATACTCACATTCGTCCATTCTTCTGATAAAATATCTTTAATATCTTAAAGTAGTTTTTTATTTGACCTTTCCAATTTAATAATAAAAATAAAATAGTTGAGCTCGAGGCCTATTTTATTATTTTTATTATCTTTAAATAAAGTTTTCTACAAAAAACCTCTTATACACAATTTGTCTATATAAAAAATATCGTCAACGTTAATTTTTTCTATAAAAAATCTAAGGCGAATTTATTTTAGGTAATTTCGGTACTACAACAATATCAACTCCTACAAAAACAATAAGCAACATGTTTTCGCAACATTATTGTACAATGTGGAAAACAGAAACAAAGATAACGAAAATTTGACATCCAAAAATTGCAAAGTTAAAAAAAGTTATCAGCAGGGCTATCAAGTTGACCTGTAATGAATTCGCCTTGAAAAAAATTTATATAAAATCCTTTTATACGTAAATTTTTCTCTTGAAAACTTTCGTATACATTCCATATACAATTTATTTATTTATTTTGTATTTATTTATAAGGGAAATCACGATGGGTAGTGCAAAGTGTGCAAACGATGCAAATAGACGCAAAAATACATTTGCACAACACAACAACAAAATGTACGTACATATTTGCAATTTGCTGTATTTTACTTCGTTTGCACTAAAAAAAAAAATGAGCAAAATTAGTAGTGCATATTTGCTCAGTTGCAAACAAGTGTAAGCAATAACATTTGACTTATTAAGTACTATATTAGTTTTTAAGGACACTTATAAATTCAACATTTTCATGGGTTTTAATATGAAATAGAGAATTGAAAGTAAATAATTTAAAATTAAAAAATTTATTTTAATTTGTAGAACAATTTTGATTTTTAGTTGAACTGTTAATTTTTAATTTTCTCGATATTCTTTAATTAGGCTTGGGTTCATCAAATTTAATTTTCATTAAATTATTTTCACTGAGGGAAGGAGTTTTACAACTTGGAATTTTTATTAAAATTTATTGATAATTTTTCCTGGCTGAGCTGGGATTTGAATTGTACAAATAAAAAATGTCGACGAAAGTGGACAAAAAACATAATAAACAAATGTATTCAGGTTTTCAAGACAAAGTCTTGACAGAAAGAATACGAAAAAAACAGAGGAAAAAGGAGGCAACATGTAATTTAAAATTTAAGTGATAATAATAGCAAATTTCGAACCACCAGTACTACTGGTTAAAGATTGATGTTTGACTGTTGGCTAACGGGCACCGCAGTGGTGCAGTGGGTAGAACTCAAAGATCTTCCGACGATAGAAAGTGGTGTTTTATTCAATTCAATATTGAAGTTCAATATTAAATGTGGAGATAGTAATACGTCTCTTATAAATATACTTGTAACTCATTCCTTGATAATGATATCCGATGGATATCGAAATATTGGAACAAATTAATTAATAAATAATATTTATTGTTTACAAATAATTGGCCTCGAGCTCGAAAAACTTTTTATTTTTTAATAAATTTTAATAAAAATTCCAAGTTGTAAAGTAAAATTCCTTCCCTCAGTGAAAATAATTTAATGAAAATTAAATTTGATGAACTCAAGCCTAATTAAAGAATATCGAGAAAATTTATTTTAATTTGTTTGTGTATAATTAATTTTAAACAAATGCAGATTTTTTTTGCAATGCTGCCAGAAGTTTTTTATGTTGCACAAAAAATAAAAGTGGTATGTTCACGATTACAAATTTCCACAATGACCATCGTAATTACCCTTTATGTTATATTAAGCTCTTTAAACAATATTACAAGTAACTAATGTTTAAGATTTGCTGCATAGTCGTCATAACTCAAAAAATGAAATTTTCGAGTTAGTGATGCAGAATTGTTCGCTTTTATTTTGTTTATATTGTGTAAAGCATTCATCTTAATATCTTTTTTACATTCACCCTTTGAAGAGAATGTGTGTCGTTATTTTTTCTACGTGGTGCGAGCAAATCAGAAACTTTAAACACGTTTAATATATGGGGGATTTCATGTCAAGTGACCCAATTTTTAAATCGATGTCTTTCGATTTGGGTGAAATTTGCACCAAGCTTAGCACTATTAAGTAGTAGTTTAGACACAAATTTAAAAAAAATTTTTAAAAAAACAAAAATATTTTTTTTAAAAAGATTGATCAAGTAGCTATCGAAGCTACTAGGGACAAATTTTGCTACCACCAATAGGTAATAAGTTACATGGCTGAGAAAGAACACTGTATATGCTTAAAATTGAAAATTATTTTTTTTTATACATAACCCACTCGTATCCCAAAAAGCGACCAAAACTACCTTAAAGGAAAACCCATAAGCTTTCTTTTGAGCAAAAAAAAAAAAAAAAAAAATAACATTCCCGCTAAAAAAAATAAAAAAAAAGTTTTAACACTCTTGGAACAGTTTGGTTGTCTTTGATAAATTCACATTGCCATTCTCAACTCAACGGGCAGTTGTGTATCTGTTTGTTTCGTGGTATTACCGTTTTCAACTTTGCAAAAGTTTGGTCGACAAAAATGTTAAATCCACACAACTGCTAAAAAGTAGTTGTGTTATTGGCAGTTAAAGTTTATTTTTTTTAAATTCGGTGAAAATCGAAAAAAAATGGAGAAATCGTATGTATAAATTTTTGTAATAACTTTTTCGGTTATTATACCCTTCACCTCAGGTGGAAAAGGGTATAAGTTTGTCATTCCGTTTGTAATTTCTACAATATTGACCTAAGACCCTATGAAGTATATATATTCTGGGTCCTTATGAGGAGAAAACTTGCTACTTGTTTACATATAGTAGCATAATGCCCAATATGATTTTCGTTATCACTGTTCTTTACTATTTAATCTATTTAACGAAATAATTTTAACAAATAGAAACTGAGAATTGTTGTTTCTATTTGTTACTTAAAAACTCGCCAAAAAAGATAAATCTACGGTATGACAACACTGCCTATACTAAAAGAAAACAAACATTTTGGTGAATATTATGATTTGTAATTTTTGTATTATGGTTCACAACTTTGCTAAATTGTGGTGAACCAAAACATCAAAAATATTTTTTTTTAATTTTTATAAAAATATATGTATGTTCAAAAACGATTTTAAAAAAATATTTACCAGTTTTCGCTTTTAAATTTAAATTATAATGAAATTTTTAGTATTGTAAATATGTATGTATATGTAAAAATTATTTTGTTTTTGTCTAGCTCCTCTGTATTCTGCTCGCAAAATGGTGAAGGGTATACATATAAGATTTGGCACAGCCGAATATAGCACTCTTACTTGTTTTTTTAACTTTTATTAGTTTGAAAATAAAAACGAAAGCTCAATTTGAGCGGTTCGTCCAGCTAATTTAGAGAAACTTAGAAATTGTTTGGTATGATGAAAAATTCCTGTAAGCAGTTATGGGAAGAGTTTATAGTGGAGTTAAATAGTTTGGGACCACGACAACAACTTCTTTTAAACACTTATAATCTTCTTAAACTAATTTTAATATTCTTTGGATACACTACAAGGCAAGTATAATAAAAAAAACTTGGCAAAAATAAAAGAAACTCTCAAGCGACAGGGGGAGGGCTACCACAAGAAGTTCCATTTAATAACCTTAAGGATACTGTTTCGCAGCTCTTGTATTGCAAGTACGGCCAAGTATTTGGTGTTGAAAATATTCCACCATCAAGTGACAATTTTACTGAGTCAGTTGAACCAATAATACAACCAGCAGATTGGCCAACAGCTACCCCAACCAGAAGAAAAACTCATCAGGCACAATAAAGTTTCGTTACTTTTTAGAAGTTCTTACTTGGCACTGGGAAGTTTCATAGGGTTGGAATCAGTACGAATTTGTCTTCTTGTACGTATCGCATCTATACAAGAGTTTTCCTTTTCATCATCATAAAATAAGTCGACACTAATATCAATAATAAATACTTTTTTTTCAACACAACAATTAAAAATACTTTTATTTTAAAAAATTATACAATTTTATAAAATTTTCACTTGTCAAACGTTATATTTAAAGTTGGCAAATCGATATTTTAAGTTGGCAAATTTATAGCAAACTCAACTAAAAACAGTTGGGTATCACAATAGCTAAAATGAGTTTGGTTGTGCATAAGTTGGGTTGACTCCAACACGACCAAACTGAGTTGAGTGGAGAACCGCAATAGGGGCAATAATGATTTTGATTTCAATTGTTCTCTTTTTCGTTTGGTACCAATAACGTAAGTTTAGCACAACTACTTCTACTACTTCTAATCAGGAGTATTAAGGAGGTCCAATATTTGTGTACTAAAAACATTATTTGAATAGGAAAAATTCCGTAAGAAGAATGATAAAAAATTCCAAAGCATAGCTATTCGCACATCAGAGATTTTTTGGAACAGGAAGTTGAGATTCTTGGTATACGAATTAAGAGATTTCTAGTAGAACGCGAAAATACAGAGCAGTTTAATAATTCTAATATTTAAGACAAAACATACTAGTTACCCTTATTGTGTTTGGCGTATTTAAAATACGCCTACGACTGTTTGGTAATAGATTAAAGGAAAAAAGTTCACGTTCTCCTTTATCTATTACCAAACAGTAGTAGGCGTATTTTAAATACGCCAAACACAATAAGGGTGACTATTAGGTTTCAAATACGCCTGATCATTCTCATTTTAAAAAATCTGTTATATTTTTCTTCTTAAATGCAAAGGTTTTTTATATATTTTTTTTTTTTTTTGGAATTTTGAACTTTTAAAATAACATTTGTGGGAACCTATACAAACCTTCTAGCTGTACATTCTATTCTATTTCCGTTCATAACTTCAAATAGATTCTTAAAAATAGAAAAAGCAGAAATATTACTCACCATCCATTAAAAGCCAATGACCGGTAAGCACCCATACGCAAACAATTGACACCGACAGAGTAAAACTAAAAAGTTCAGCCGCAGTAAAGCGACCACAAAAACCAAACGATATACGATTGCCATCAGTGCAGGGGCGTATTATATACTGGCACATGGGCAAGAGCAAAAAGGCCAAAGCCACAGTGGCAATTACTAAAAATATCCAATAGAAAATGGAATAAGTATAATTAAACCAATTAAAATTTAAAAAGTCTTCTAAAACAAAAAGAAATTAATTAAGTTGATCAAACATACTTGCAGTGCAGACAGCAAATAACAGTTGCATTGAATCGAAAAAGAAAAACATAATTAACAATGATATAGAAGCTCCCAAAGGTAAACACAAGGCATGCATCGTATCCAGGGTAGCAAACTTATCTGAAAGAGATTAAAAAAAATAAACATTGAAATTTTTTTTTTATATTTTTGTATCTTTTTATTAAAATAAACTAAAATGTTTAACGATTACTAACACATACTTGTGTCCTGTTGTACAGGTTCACCGGTCAATAAATTTGTCATCGATTCATTGCGTTTCTTTTGCTCACGCTCTCGAGCCTCCTGTTCGATATTTAAACTACGAAAACTACCATAGACAATCAACAGCATCGATATAAGGCATGTGGAGACTCTCGATGAATCCATAATGCTTGTGACCTGAAAGGTATTTGTGGTTGTGCTACTACTGCTGTCAATAACTATACCAGCGGCTGCTGCTCCTGCTCCACCATTTAATGAACTGTGCGACATTGCTTAGTGCAGCCCTAAAAAAAGGCAGCACCTTTTTTTCTTTTACTTCCTAAATGCCCGTCCGTCCGTTGTTTCTTAAATGTTCCTTGCACCACAAGTTTTAATTTCTTGTAGCTACCTTTAAACCTGTTGCTCTATAGAGTATATTATTGTATGGTGGTTTGGAAGTGGGGCATGTATGTATGAGTTTGAGAGCTTATTTGCAAGTAAAAAAGAAAATCAAATTTTCTTATAATTTCCGTTTCCGTTAACAGATTTAAAAAAAATAAAAAAAAATTATTATTAAATTTTGTTCAGATTGCTTTGGTTTTATAGGCTGAGATTGATGCTGATGATGATGTTGAGGACGATGTTGGTAATGATGGCGTAAAAAAAAGACCACGTTGTCGTTGCTGATGAATTTAATGTTTGTGTTACTTCTAACTTCTTTTATTCCGCTGATAAAGAATGATGTCTCGTTGATACATATAGTGCCGGTGTGTTTTGTAATGTTTTGCTAAAGTTCTGCTTAGTTCAGTTAAGTTTTAGATTGTTTTACACCCATTTAGTTTATCTCTTTCTTTCTGCTATGTTTTTATTTCTAAAAAAAACAACTTTTATTGATGATTTTCTTTATCAAACACACACCATGTGCCCAAACTCTCGTGCACACACATACACTCTCTCACTCTGCTGCAAGGTGTTGTTATCATATCAGGACATCCCAACAACTACAACAATGTCAACAGCAACATTTTCTTTTATCTATGTATGAGTTGTTGATGTGTTTTTGTTTTTATTTCTACTTGTGTTGTTTATTTTATATTGCATTCTAAAAATAAACGTTATAAAATTAAACATTAAATTATTTGTTAATAAATATGGTTCAGAGATAATAGTTTAAGTATGTGCACATATTTAAACAAAGTTTTTTATAGATAACAATAAACATACATAAGTACGTTTACCATAATCACTAACAACTACAATAGTAAACAACAGGGACCGAAAATAGCAAATATGTACATATTTTGAAAATTTTAAACAAAAAAAGCAGATAACCACCTGACCTGTACCTCAATTCTGTAACTTTTTGAATTTAACTACCGATATCGTTAAAGGCTAGATTACACTATCTCACAAGTCTTACGTATTCCATAATACTTTGTGAGATAGAAATCTAATGAGTTTTGTTGCGACTGTCAAAAAATCTAATGTAACATGACAGTTTGTGTTCACATCATCACACAAAGTATTAACACTCACACATGAAATAAAATGCAACCCTGATCCAATGAAAAGAATGATTGTTTAGAAATTTTTCAAAAAACGATGAAGTCGTATGGGATGTCAAACTTTTTTCTTAATACTTGTCAATTTCGTGACACATTGCATTCACACTATCACACTTTGTCATATTACTTGAGATTTTGACATGTATTAATACAAAGTGTAATAGTGTAATCTAGCCTTAAAGCCTAGATTACACTATCTCACAAGTCTTACGTATTCCATAATACTTTGTGAGATAGAAATCTAATGAGTTTTGTTGCGACTGTCAAAAAATCTAACGTAATATGACAGTCTGTGTTCAGACCATCACACAAAGTATAAACACTCACACATGAAATAAAATGCAACCCTGATCCAATGAAAAGTATTATTGTTTAGAAATTTTTCAAAAAACTTGAGATTTTGACATGTATTAATACAAAGTATAATAGTGTAATCTAGCCTTTAGTAACGAGAAATTTCGGTTACTTTAACGAATTTGTTATTCTCTATTTTAAATAAACATATATTTTATTAAGAGATATTAACGACAAAATATAAGAACGTCAAAGTTAAAATTATTTAAAATTAATAAAAAATATAAATTAAATGTACTTGTAAAAATCTTTTTATGCACAGGGAAAAGTTTGAGGTGTCCACTCTAGCACAACATTCTGCTCATACTTTTTACACCTATCCTACTGTATGTGAAGAGGATATTATGGGTTTGTGCAAATGTGTGTAACACATTTAAATATAGGTTCTGGACCCACCTTTTAGTATACCGATTGGCTCAGAATCAATTTACGAATCCATCTAACAAAATCCGTCCTTCTATCAGGCTGGCTGGTTATATGTCCAAGATAACCTTGACCGCAAATTACAGGTCGCAACTTTGGAAATAATTTGGCACATATGCGTTTATTATCACAAGGTCGAACGAAGCCTTTTCAAAAGCAGAGAAGCGGTTATTTATTTTTCATAGCTCACATGCAAACTTCTTTCCGGAATAGGGTTTTGTGCCCATTAACCATCTTGGAATTTATTAAGTCCAAAAATATTTTATTGCAACCCACATAAATCAGCAGAAGAAATATTATTATTATTTGACCACAGCTCCCATACGAATACACTTATAATAAGTTACCTTAATAATAGGATCTATGTTATCTCATAGAAGTAATCATAGTTATAGTAGTTGTAATTTAGATGTTTGGCACAAAAATCTCTTATTTGAATCTTAACCTCACAACATACTCTTTTTGTCGAAAACATGATCGCCCAAATACTGTAGTGTAGGGTCGGGCTTGATCGACTATACATTCTTACTTTTTTTGTGTTAAAAATTGCCTTCTTAACTCCATATTTTTAATCTGTTATTATTACATTTTTTTTATCGCTATTATTTAACAAGAACTTTTTTTTGTGTTAAGAAGTTACAGAATTTCAGTACTGCGATTCTAAAAAATTGAAAGCTCACTAAGGCGAAAAGTTTTCGAAACAAAAATATTCGATAATTAGTCGATAATATTTTATATAGCGAATGTTCTTTTATTTAAACAATTCTCGAAATTTTTACGACAATCAACATTCGAAAATGTGTAATATTTTTTTAACTAAAACATTCGAGTTTTTGTCTTTTTTGATAAAATTCCGAAACATAAAAGAGCGCTAGAGTTTTTTTTTTATTCTAGACAAATCCTCGAACATTTGTTTTGTTTGCCGTTAAAGTATTTTTTTATTCTTTTTTATTTTCCATAGGTTCGATAAAACTACTTTGATCGAGTTTTAAGCAAAACTTGTAAAACGAATTAACTTAGTTTCATTTCTTTTGTGATTTAGATTTTATAAAATAAATATCTAAAAGCGTGTTGAAAGAAAAAAAGTGATAATTAATTAAAATTCGGGTTTTAATTTAATTAAAAAGGGAGTTAAATAGGGAATAGAATGAGTTTTGTCTCTGTTTCAGTAAATGCGCGATATATGTAAGTATATGTATGTAAAAACATTTATTCAATTTCCATCTAGACAAAAGAATTGTGCCAGTCCGAGGAAAAAGCGCTCAAGAAGTTCATAAGAGCGTGTTGGAAAAGGATATTAGCTGACATCATAGCAGAACAATTTTCATGGAGGGGAACCAGTACTAGATATTCGAATTAAGAAAGTTTTAAAAGAAAATTTTTATGTATATGTTCTTATATATTCTAAATCTTTCTTTCAATTCATGTACCTAAATTCTTTCAAAAACAAATTTAGCCTTTGAGACGATGACTTATACCAGTACAAAAGGCAAAAACTTGGAGGAGAGGTGACGACCTCTCAGCCAAAAAATAAACACAATAATTTTCTTTTATTTATTCGCACTCAACGAAATTTAAAAGTTTTCAGTAGAAGCAAAACAATTTTTAATTTAAATTAACTTATTAATTTGAAAAAGTAATATTAATAAAATATTTATTTAAAATAAACTTATTAAATATTAAAAAAAAAAAAAAAATTGTTTGATTTGGACCAAAATGAAATTGAAACATAACAATAACACGTGCAAGAAATTTACACTTTTTTTGAGACAAGCCGGGCACATGGCGTTTTTACATAACACGGGTACGCTGATCCAGTGGTGCTCTTGATTGCGGAATTTCGGTTTTTTTTAAGTAATTTCAATAAACTTAACCGTTTTTGAGTTACGCGAATATATGTTGTGCAACCTCCTTCATTTTCGAAATACCGGTATACCTCGAAAGCCAGAGCCAATCTAAAAAAACCGAGAGCACCACTGGATTCAGCGTACCCGAATTATGTGCCCGGCTTGTCCGTTTTTTTAAACTTGCATAATGTAATCATGCGATATCGAAGTATTACTAACGATAGTAATGACGAATACTTAACAATATCTCCAGATAAGGTTTTTCGATATCGTCAAAGTTATCTTTCGTAAACATTTCTCAATATTGTATAAGATGTTTTGGCACACATTTTTCAATCGAAATTTTTCATCGAAACATTAGGAAAGGAACTTTCAAACCGCAATTGATATTGCTAAATCTTTGTTTCATTTTCTTTATCGAATCTTCGGAATCGATAGCTTTTTGGGACCAAACTGAGCAACATGTTGACAATTTTCAATTCGTTTTTGATTGTCGATCTCGAAAGATTTACACAGTAAATGTTCCGAGATATATTCGACTGCAATACCATGATTGCATGGTCGGGTGGGTAGAAGCAAATGGCGTAAAACTGATTCAAGTATACCATATCCATCCTTATGAACTAGCAAAAATAATAGTTATTTTTTGATTTTTATTGTTTTGAGCAAGAATAAAAGTTATTTTTGATTTTTTTCTCAGTTCTGCTTAACAATGCAATGCTTAGTTTCTGAGATATACATAGCGAAATTGCAAAAAAAACTAAGAACTTTGCATTTGTTCGGTTTTTTTTTATATTTGTTCAATTTGTGTCCTAAAAAAACATTAAATTATGATAACTTTGAAAACATATTATACCTGTATTTACAATAGGGTTTCTAATTTCCCGGACTTTTTCTATTCCCGGGAAACGAAACAAACAAAATCTTACTCCCGGGAATCCCGGGATTCTATGAATATAACAATGTTTTCATTAAATGAGTTCAAAACAAAAGTTTTTACTTTTTTAAAAGAATCTACACATATACAACAGTCTAAAAAATTAGCTTTATGAATTCCACAGAAAACCATTTTATGTATTCACAAAAGATGTGGCGGTTTAATAAAATTCTTAAATTAATTAAAATTTTTTGTCTTTTGTGAATACATAAAATCAAAAGTTGTTAACAGATTTTAATCTTAATACCTTTCTTAAAGTAAATTTTATTGCGTAATTTCGGTTTTTTTTTTGTTTTTCAATAAGCTAAAGCGTTTTTGAGTTGCGCGAACATATGTTAATCTATCTATACAATATATAATTTCTTAGTATGTCAGGATGTTTGCATGTATGTCCTATTCTTTCCGCAACTTTCTGAAGCCATCTGATGACATAGAAGCTGAAATTTGGCACACTTGAAGTACTTTCTCTGCGGAAGATCGTAACGAAGCCATATTTTTAATTTTCGGCATACTGGTTGAGTATAACTATGAAGATCTGATAGAAAAGATGTTTTTTTTTATAACATGGGGAACTTTGGGCCCCACCCGGCACGGCTTGGCACTGTCGGATTGACCTGAAAAATTAGATCATGATTTCTTACACCAAACCATATATTTTAAGCAGCGCAAACAATTAAATTAAAAAAAAAAAAAATTGCGACCAGTCTAATGTACATGCATATTATACTTATATGGGCATTTCCCCAGAATGGTCTACCAGGATGAAAAAATAAAATGTTGATTATCATCGTCTTTTATTGTTTATTAGTAGAAAAAAGTGTATGTTATTATAAAAGAATAGTTTCCTAGCATATCTGGCTGTTTTACTTGAGGAAATTGGGCTGGAAACTGGAAAATTTTATAATTTCCTGTATTTTTTACTTCTATAGACATTTTTATATACTTATTTTACATGATAAAAATATGTTTACACTCTTTCTTCATAATCTCTCCATTACAATCAATTGTAATAGGTGTATTAAGTTTTTTTGTTAAGGAAATTTGAAGACATTTATGGTGATAAAAATAAAAAAACATATGGAAAAATCGTACGTTCGAGATCCGTACTTTCTCGACCAGTACATAAGCCAATTAAATAAAAACCAAGAGAGATATTTTATTTTGTAAATACATACTGGATGGATACCTACATTAATACACTTTTAAAATAAATTAATCACTTTTGATAATTCCGTTTCATTACGCAGATTTTTACATTTCACTACTGTCAGCCGAAGTAGACTTCTATATTGCGTAAGTTCGTGACCACACGTTTTTAACTCTTATTATGAAAACTTAAACTCGATGAAATCCATCATTTGTACTAAACATAGAGCTACCCAAATGCTATCGAATCGCAAAAAAATGCTAGGAAAAGTTTTGTTTTCTATATTATTTGTACATCAAAAGCGTACGAACGTACGTTCGTGACCCCAGGAAATGCCCATATGTATGTATATAATTTTTTTTTTTTTTTTGAGATCACGAATTATTAAAAGTTATTAATATTTAGAAGATATTATTAATAGCAACTTGGTAAAATTAATTTTCTTTTAAGAACATTTTTTTTAGTATTAATAAAGCATTATAAAGCTTATCAGAGATTCTATTTCTTATCCTTGTTGATATGAATATTGCCTGCTACCGAAAACGTGCTCTCAATCCCTACAGTGGTTGGTTTTATAGTAAGGAGCGCATCATACAAAGATTATAAATTTGTTTGCCTGTTACCCGTGACTTCAAAGATGTCAAATTCTTTTTTTAAGATTTTTTTCAGGTTTTCGTATTTTCTTTACATATATTTTATTTAGAATTTGTAGATGGTTCTGGTGTTTCGTGTACATTTTCATTTTCTACTTCAAAAAGCTTTTAAGACATTTCATCAGCATAAAAAAAACCGTTGATTTATTGGCGTAGGAAAAATAGTTCGATTTGTAGGTTGTTTTGAGTAATTCTAGTAAAGAATATATTTTTTTGCTCGTTTTTGGTTTTAACGATGCTAACAAATTTAAATTTCAAAAAATTTTATTTGAAATTCCCGAAAATTTCCCGGGATTAATTAAAAAAAAATGTCCCGGGATTCCCGGGAATTTACAACCATTTAATGATATTTAATAACCATTTCATGATAACTTTCAAAGCGTGTAGTCATATTTTGCTTAAGATGCAAGCAAACTATCTTTACTCTTAAAATTATATCGGGTGATTTTTTAGCTATTATCTTTTTGTCAACACTGGTTTAAACAGCTGACGCACGTTCGTGTTTTGTTTCACTGTCAAACATCTTCAGTTTCGTCTATAATTTAACCATGAATCGTCTTACAAACGAACAACGCTTGCAAATTATTGAATTTTATTATCAAAATGCGTGCTCTGTTAAGAAAGTTCATCGCGCGCTTCTTCCATTTTATGGTCAGTTTAATCGACCCATTGAAGCGGCTATTCGGTACGTTAATAAGCAGAATTGTCGATTTTGGAGTGAAGATCAGCCAGAAGCATTGCAAGAGCTACCAATGCATCCAGAAAAAGTCAGTTTGGTGCGGTTTATGGGCTGGTGGCATCAAGATGATGCGAATCGTAACGTAACTGTGAATGGTGAGCGCTACCGTGAGATGATATCCAACTTTTTTTTGCCCAAAATGCAAGAGCTTGACTTGCATGACATGTGGTTTCAACAAGACGGTGCCACATGCCACACAGCACGCTTAGCAATGGACTTATTGAGAGGCGAGTTCGGTGAACATTTTATTTCACGTTCGGGACCGGTCGATTGGCCGCCTGGATCGTGCGATTTAACGCCTTTAGACGATTTTTTGTGGGGCTATGCTAAAGCTCATGTCTATACACACATGCCCGCTTCAACTGACACATTGGAAGACAACATTGAAGCATTTATTCATGAGATACCGGCAGAAATGTTGGAAAGAATATGACACAATTGGATTAAGCGGATGGACCATTTGAGGCGCAGTCACGGTCAACATTTGCATGAAATAATCTTCAAACATCAAATCATATGGACCGTACTATCGATTCAAATAAAGATTTCATGCATTTTTCAGAATTTTATGTGTTTTTTTTTTTAACTTTCCTATAGCTCTTAAAAAATCACCCATTATTTTGTTATCACCATTTGTAAAATAATTTTGCATCAGTTGTGTCGTTTGTATTACATCGAATTATTTGTTCGTGTAAACAAAGTGGTAAAACAATTAAAAAAAACAATACCCATTAAAAAACACAAAATTATAAGCTTAAAGATAAAAAAATAAACAATTTGTACATTAAAAAAAAATGTTGAAGTTTAACAAAATAGCATTGCTATAAAATTAAATTTTTTTTTTATTATTGTGAAAGTGCGAAAATGATGCTGCAAAATACTGACCCCTGCTTGTAAGTGTTATATGTATTTTTTTAAGAGAAAAATAATGACAATTCTATAAAATATACATACATATATAATCACCCCTATCGTGAATAATTTTTCCCTCGTAATTTTTCCCCTTTTCGCATATTAGCGATCATGAACAACTCCCATGAAAAATTGTAATTTAAAGGAGAATAATAACGTAAAAAAATGTTCACGGCAAAAAATTCCTCTTATCGTGAAACATTATTTCCCTCGTAATTTGTTCACATTTCCCTTAGATTTTCTCACTTTATTTTTGCTATGGAACAGAACATGTATGTAAGTAGCTCCTCCTATAAATCGAAGATTAAGGGCTAGATCCATTAATAAGGCACAAACCAATATATTGGTCACCAAAATGCAAAACGACAGGTCGATAGCCTGCGGATTTGTGAAGCTTTTGAAAGACGTGGTGGCAGAATCTTAGAAAATATTTTACTACATAAAACTTAAAAAGTGCAAAAAACTAACGTTGTAATTAAACCATCCCTTCAAACCTTAATATTTTGCTTTATTAGTTGAACTTTTAATTAAAATATATACATACGCGTATATTTTTGAACAAAAATTTAACTGATAGCGTGAACAATTTTTCACATGAGATTCACGATTGCTTTTTTCCCTTCGAGGGGAATGAAAATTTCATGGGAACAAAAACTCCACTTGTTGTTTACGATGAGGTGAATATTTTTAATTGTAATAATAATATTATGATAACCCATGATTATATTATGATTATAACTCTAGGGGTATAAAATGTATGGCCGACCTCCATTAGTGTTTTGTTCTTAATATTTTCCCAAAAACATACTTGCCCTTTATCACCACTTCTTAGGGGGCTCCAAAACAAATATTGCGTTTTATGAAATTCTTAAATTTAATTTTTTAAATTTTTTAATTTTCAACAAACCAAAATTTCGAAATTTTGCTAAAAAATTTGTTCTTTTTTTGGCGAAATAAACTTTTTTTTAAGAATTCACGAAATTTGGCACACATAAGTTTCATATGAAAAGAATTGTGATATCAGATTCATGAATTTCACATCCAAAAAATTATAATTCTTGATAGAGTATCAAAGATTTGGAACACCCAAAACTATCATTCGTACTTGTTTTTGTAGAATTTGCTTAATGGTTAGTTAATTTAGGTGAACTTTTTTGTTTTGTCTTTTTTTATTTATTTTTCTACACTTTTTAATAAAGAACTGAAAAACCATTTTATATTTGTATGACGTATAGCAAACGAATAAACGTTTAAAAGAGGTTAACAATTTATAGTTTTATGAATTAAACTTCAAAATTATTTTAAATTATTTAAACACTTTTGTGCAAGGTGAATTCATTACAGGTGGTCTTAAGAGCCCTGCTGATAACTTTTAAATTCTGACCCCCATATTCATAAAAAAAAGGCTCCAAGAAAAGCCCCCAATGAAATAACGCCCAGGAAATAGCCCCCAATGAAATAATCCCCAAAAAACAGGAAATAACACCCAAAAGCAGTGAATGAAATAACATCGAAAAATAAATGAAATAAACCCCAAAACGAAAACGAAACAACCCCCAATATTTTGATGTTATTTCATATGAAATAACACCCAATGATGAAAATGAAATAACCCCCAATGAAATTAACCCCATCAGCAACAAAAATGAAATTATGCCCAAAATTCATAAAAGAGTCAGTTTCACCAAGGATTTCATGAAGTCAATATGGACCAACAGCAAAGTCGCAAAATCGTTGAAATGAATCGTGTGGAGGCCCGCAGGCGTCTTCTTAATAATAAGGATATATTCGGTTCAAAAATATTGCTGTAGTTATTTTACCCGCCCGTAGATCCTTGTAGCCCTGCTCTATTTTTGCAGTTCGGAAGACAATTTGCCTTCTACGTTTGGCCTTTACACGGGGGGGGGGGGTGCTTTTTAACCATGGGAGGTAAGGCCATAATGGCTTTATTGCTCAATTGAATGGGAGATAAAGCCGTTATGGTCTTATCGCCCAATCATTGAGAGGTAAGGTCATATTTAAAATTTGCGAAATGAGAGATATAGCCATATTTTTTTTCACAAATGAGAGACAAAGCCATACTTTTCCAGAATAGTGTTACGCATGGTGTCAACATTCTGTAAAAGGGAAAATCCTTAGTTATCATTGAAAAACATTTTTATATTCTTGTGACGCACGCAGGAAAACTTCATTCAGCGAAGCCACCTGCCGCGTCCTACTGGAGGAAAAAATCCCTAAGCACGGCCGCAGGCCGTCACGCAGAAAAACTTTAGTATGCGAAGCCAGATTTCAATACTTAACTTTGGTGTTAAAAATGAAACAACCTCCGAATTAAAAATGAAATAACACCCAAATTAAACACGCTATGAAACAAGCCCCGAATTTAAAAAATTTGTTGGGTGTTATTTCACTGGAGATTATTTCATAATTTGAAAACCCCAAATGAAGAATGAAATAATTCCCAAAAAAAAAAATGAAAAACGGCCCAAAAAAATTGGAAGGTTTTTCATATGAAATAACACCCAAAAATGTATGAAAAAAAAATTGGGGAATATTTCATTTCTCGTTTGGGCGTTATTTCATTGGGGGGCTTTTCGTGGAGCCAAAAAAAAATTTGATTTAAAAAAGGTTTATTAAACAAATTTTCATAGAATATTCGTTTCGTAAACCTTTTATAAGCCTAAAATGTTTTTAATGAATATGGGGGTGAGACTTTTTCAGCAAACAAAAAAAAATTACTTCCCACTGTCCCACTGCAAAACTTGTTTAATGAGAATTTAAAACAAAAGATAATTTTTTATATATTAAAAGTCACAATATTGTTTGGAAGACTTGTATTTTTTTTTTTAAGTAAAAACAGCATGTTAACATTATTTAAAAAACTTTTAAAAAAATTTACTTTCTGCTTTCCCTTTTAAAGAAACCTCTATTTTTACTTGTTATCACAAAAACAAATCTATATTATTCAAAAAAAATTATTGACAATATTTATTAACATACATAGTTAATGTTTTTTGTTTTAATTCTTATTTGCAGTGGAAATTAATTCTGCTCTTATGGGTTTTCTTCTCGATTTTTTCACAAGTTTCTTAACAATGAACTAAACAGAAAATATTGTGGTGTTATGGGTAAAATTCTATAGACTAGTTGTAGTTGTATTACACTCATTGTCAAACATTTAAATGAAGCTCTAGTTTCTGTAAGTTTTAAAATTGCAAGCAAACTCTTTAGCCATATGCATATGTAGTTGAAAGCAAAAACCCGCCGCCAACTAAACAAAGGTAACGGCTCTAAAAATTCTCAAATATAATACGATTCAAAAAATGCTTAGGTTTTTAATAAGACAACAACAGTAACATGATACAAATCTAACGTGCAATTTATTCCGATTTATGCTTGTTTTACGCAATCTGTACTTTGATCGGTGTTGGCAATTTTAAAATACGGCAAAATACTGGCTAAAAAAACCAATTTGCTAAGCTAATTTGACTAATTAAGAAAACAATTAAAATTTAATGATGTAATTTTAAAACCAATATGTGCAATAAAGTTTGTGGCAAAAAAGAAAAGTGCTTACAAGTTTAGGAAGTTTTGGCAAAATTACTTTTATACGTGCAATCACATTTGAAACTGAAATTTTACTTTCGATCTGCGACATAAGGATCATTTTGAAATAATAACTATAACGGCAGAGAATAGGAGTAAATTTTCAAAAATCACCCATAAAGTTAAAAATTGTTCTTCTACAAAACTAAAAATAAACTTAAGCACTTTTTCCTTACTGCCACAGAAATAAAAAATTACTTTGGGTGTGTGTGAAACGGTAGCAAAGTACTCATGAAAGTAAAATTTTGGAACTGTTGAGGTGAATAAAATTTCACTAGCCCTGGGGGCTAGTATAAATTTTGACATTAGCGTAGAAATTCTTGACAATTTAATTCACCATAGAACTTTCACACACACCCTTTAAAGTAAAATTTTATTAAATTTCATGAAAAGTCCCAGCTAGCATAGGCTGTCTGTTTGAAGATTATGTTTAATATACAACTCCCAAAATAATCTTCTGATGATTATCTGACAAAAACAAAAACCTCAAAATTTTTTTTATTTATTAAGTAAGAGTCATATAACAATTACTTTATAAGAGCGTTTTTGAAATATGAAAATTCTATTGTCAATACAATTTCAATAAGACAAACCGACCTAAGGATCTGTAAAAAAGGATTTTCCGACAGGATAGTGTTGATTTCGCAACCTTAAGTTTGTTTTATATAAATTGTATGAAAATTAGAAGTTTTAACATAAAAAATACGCTTGATGCCTCTTTTTAGGTAGCTCAGTTATATGGCTGAGCATTTTACGAGTTGTAAAATAATCCCTACATGAGTCTCATACAAACCTTGGCATGCTTTTTGAAAGACTCGTTAGATAATCTTACGATTAATATAAGCGTCATTCGCTGCGTTATAGAAGAATCTCTTATACGAATCAGCACGTTTAACAGTTTCTCCCGTGCGAGGAATCGTCAACAATTAAAAAATGAGCTCGTCGACGATCAAAAACACTCTTTGTATCCCAGTAGACTCCTAGACGATTGAAAATGCTAGCTGGAGTTGTATTCATACATACTTACATACACATATCGGCATTACTCAAAAAAGTCCATTTCGAGATAAACGCATTTAAAGTTTTTGATTTGCTCTATAAAAGAATAATAAAAAAGTTTCACACGGAATGACAAACTTAGTATACCTTATTCACACCTAATTGCTTTGCTTCATTTCCGCTAGAAAAAAGTGTTAAAAGCAAAATAAAAATTCACAAAAATTTACATTTTTCTTTAAAACATATGCCAGAAGCAGTAGTGAAAATAAAAAAAATTCTTTCAAGTATATTTTCAAAAAACTTCATGTAAACCTTCATTGTCGTTTTTCTCCACTACGACTTTTTGGCATATGCGCCAAACCAATAAGGAGCTGACGATATGTGATAACATTTTTAGCAAAAACAAAATTTTAGTTTTAAGTTAAAAATTTTCTTTATTGAACGTGTGTGAAGATAAATATGAAAAGTTAAATATGTTTTTAAAAAATATCGCATGCGATAAAAAATATTTTAAAAAAATATCGCATGCGTATTATAAAGAAAATACGACTATTTATACGAAATTTTACAGTTTTTATGAAAAATTAATAATTTTTATTTAATATTTAAAACTATTTAGATATTTAATTAGTCTTTTTATATTAAAATTTATGATTTTTGAAAAAATACGACTTAGAGTGAAATTCACATGAAAGTGCTGTGTGAGGGATATGGCCACTGTGTCCAAACCCTTCGATCTCAGGGAATCAAACCTAATGGAAAATGAAGACTATGGACAGGGCTACAATAACCTATAAGCACTTTATCCCAATTGTATTTGTGAAAATTTTTATACATTTTTGAAAATTTGACTTAGAGTGAAATTCTCTTGAAAGTGCTGTGTGAGGGATATGGCCACTGTGTCCATACCCTTCGATCTCAGGGAATCAAACCTAATGGAAAATGAAGACTATGGACAGGGCTACAATAACCTATAAGCACTTTATCCCAATTGTATTTGTGAAAATTTTAATACATTTTTGAAAATTTTACTTAGAGTGAAATTCTCTTGAAAGTGCTGTGTGAGGGATATGCCCACTGTGTCCAAACCCTTCGATCTCAGGGAATCAAACCTAATGGATCTGTCCATAGTCTTCATTTTCCATTAGGTTTGATTCCCTGAGATCAAAGGGTTTGGACACAGTGGGCATATCCCTCACACAGCACTTTCAAGAGAATTTCACTCTAAGTCAAATTTTCAAAAATGTATAAAAATTTTCACAAATACAATTGGGATAAAGTGCTTATAGGCTAGTGTAGCCCTGTCCATAGTCTTCATTTTCCATTAGGTTTGATTCCCTGAGATCGAAGGGTATGGACACACTGGCCATATCCCTCACACAGCACTTTCAAGAGAATTTCACTCTAAGTCAAATTTTCAAAAATGTATAAAAATTTTCACAAATACAATTGGGATAAAGTGCTTATAGGTTATTGTAGCCCTGTCCATAGTCTTCATTTTCCATTAGGTTTGATTCCCTGAGATCGAAGGGTTTGGACACAGTGGCCATATCCCTCACACAGCACTTTCAAGAGAATTTCACTCTAAGTCAAATTTTCAAAAATGTATAAAAATTTTCACAAATACAATTTAGATAAAGTACTTATAGGTTATTGTAGCCCTGTCCATAGTCTTCATTTTCCATTAGGTTTGATTCCCTGAGATCGAAGGGTTTGGACACAGTGGCCATATCCCTCACACAGCACTTTCATGTGAATTTCACTCTAAGTCGTATTTTTTCAAAAATCATAAATTTTAATATAAAAAGACTAACTAAATATCTAAATAGTTTTAAATATTAAAGAAAAATTATTAATTTTTCATAAAAACTGTAAAATTTCGTATAAATAGTCGTATTTTCTTTATAATACGCATGCGATATTTTTTTAAAATATTTTTTATCGCATGCGATATTTTTTAAAAACATATTTAACTTTTCATATTTATCTTCACACACGTTCAATTTGATCAAAAAAATAGTATATATTTTCAAACAAATATAAAGCGAAAAAAATTTTTTTAGCTAATCCAAAAATTTCCAGTTGTTTTTGCTGAACATCACTTGTGTAAAAAACATGAAAAAAAATTCTGTGCATTTTGATGCAAAAAGTTTATTTTGTAGGAATAATTTAGGAATACAATCAATAAAACCAAATATAAGTTTTTTTGAACAGCTGATTAAATGCTGTTGTTGACTCTTAGATTGTTTTTCGAACAATTGCAACAACAACATGCGGATTTAAGAACGCCAATTTGTGAGTTATGAGTATATTCCATTTTATTCTACTATTCTATAAATTGTATTTTAATCAAAAAAAATTAAGAGTACAATTCAGAAATGGATTTTAAAATCGCTTGAAATTCATTACACCTTTTAAAAAAGATTGATATGTATCACATACCTGATACATTCATATTTTTCGGTTACAGATACTAATTATTTAAGCGTCGCCTATATAAAAATGGTATAACTTTTTACTTAAGGCCCATTACGGTTTTCAACTCAACTCAGTTGAGTTGTAAAAAATACAACTGGTTGTGATCAGTTGTAATTTTTGTTTTGTTTTTGTTTACCGCAATTTAGCAAAGTTGTTAACCATAATACAAAAATTAAAAAATTACAACTCAACAACACAACACATGACTGTGTTCCAAATTACACATTTGAAGAAAAATTACACATATAAATCGAAACAGTATTTTTGATAGAATGAATTCAATTTGCAAAACCTTATTGATAGTCCATATTTACAATTCAATGGTTAGGCTTACAACAAAGCAAAGCTTTCCAATTGCTGTAGTAAGAAAGAACTGGATGAATATGAAAAAACTCGTATTTTATGAACACTATAACACTCTTTTGCTTTCATACAATCAAACTTGCTGAGTCACACACATTCGCTGCTGGTTTTAATCGTATTTTGCGGTCTACACATGGTGTTAGTCTGGGTTCACACTAGGAAAGTCTTCTTGCTGATAGTTTATGTTTATTGTTGAGAGGTAAAGAGAACATGTTACGGAAAGTGTTTAAACATGGTCCAATTAGTAGGTCTGCTCGAAACGCCTGCTGATTTTTTGCAGAGTTGTGTTTTTTACGCGCAATTGTTTTTGTAGCAACAATTGCTTTTGTTCTTCGACATCTTTATCATTTTTTACATAACCAAAATGCGTGTTATTTTTTCGATTGTTGGAATGTTGTAGTTTCGCGCAGACCTACTTATTGGGCCATGGGTTTAAAAAGCAAGTTTGACTGTGATGGAAACTGAAAGAAATTACCAAAACTTAATATTCTAAAAGCAAATCTTGGCTGCCAAAAATTAATGGAAAAGTAGAACTTTAATTAAAATTACACACAGATTACACATGGGCTACACATGCAAGTATAAATTACACACAATGGGTGTGTGTGAAACGGTAGCAAAGTTCTATGGTGAATTAAAATTGTCAAAAATTTCTACGCTAATTTCAAAATGCATACTAGCCCCCAGGGCTAGTGATATTTGATTCACAGAAATTTTTTGTTTATTATTAAAAGAAAAATTAAATGTTAAAATTCTTTTAGTTCTCTTGGTGTTGTAAATCAAATACATATATGTATAAATAAATACAAGAAAATGTTCCATTTTATTCTACTATTCTATAAATTGTATTTTAATCAAAAAAAATTAAGAGTACAATTCAGAAATGGATTTTAAAATCGCTTGAAATTCATTATTTTTAATTTTCTTTAAAATTTAGGGAATTGCCAAAATAACGAATAAAATTTATCACTATAATACTGAATATTACAACATGTCAAAAAACTCAATTATTTTCAAAAAGAAAGTCTAAAAATACTCGAACCATTTTTTGAAATTTTTCTAAACAATGAGATTTTGTATTTTTATAGAAGAAGAAAATCAGCAATGTAAAATTTAATTTTGTTCAAATATTTTCAAAATTATTTGAAAAATATAATTGCAAAAATAAATATAAAATTTAGTGTTTCTTTTTAAATATCTATATAAAAAATAATTAAATACGATATCCAGACGAAAAAAGTATGACGTATCAAATTTCCAACCCTTAAAGAAAATAACAAAAACAGCAGTGGAATAATCTATATATATATATATATAAAAAGAAGTGTACACTTCGATGTCACCACTAACTGCGAAATCAGGTCGACCGATTTCAACCAAAAGGGTACGTTGGGGATAGTCCGTAGATGGTTTATGTGAAGTTTGCACGAAATCAGTCCAGTGGTTCCGGAGATATGGCATTAAGATTTTCCTTTATTTTATTTCGATACAAATATCAACAAAATGCCCTCCATTTTGAACTCCTCCGAAACGGCTTGACCGATTTTATGAAATTTTGTATCTGTATTTGTTAGGTATGAGAATAGGTCGTAAAGTATATTTTATCCCTATATCTTCTTAACTCATCAACCGGGTTTCTTAAAATTTTGCAGACAAATAGTGTACCATCTGGAAAGAACTATAGCCTAAAATTTGTAGTATTTAGGGCGTGAAATAGGGCAATAGCGGTAAAAGCTCCCCTTCCCTATATTTTCTTAACTAATGGACGGGTTTTCTTAAAAAAATTACATCTGAAAGGAAATAGGGTGCGAAATAGGGGTAAAAGCTTCCCCTCCCTATTACTTTTTAACTAATCAACCGAATTTCTTGAAATTTCGCAGGCAAATAGTGTAACAGTTGGAGAGAACTATAGCCAATAGTTGTTATTATTTAGGGCGTGAAATAGAGCAAGAGGAGTAAAAGGCATGCAGACACTGTAACATCTGAAAGAGAACAGGGCATGAAATAGCCCAAGAGAGGTAAAAGCTCCCCCTCCCTCTATCTTCTCAACTAATCAACCGATTTTCTTAAAATTTGACATGCAGACACTGTAACAACTAAAAGAAATAAATTATATGGCAAAACAATGTTTGCCGGGTCAGCTAGTTCAGAAAAAAAAATTAAACTAATTAATTACATAAGTAATTAATCAAGCCGAATTCAAGTATCCGGTGACGGCAATACTACAACCAAGGTCTATCCATTAGGGCTGCGCAAGCCGCCAACTGTTTTATTGGTTTATTTCTTAAAGATGTCAAAAGTAATTTACATTCTGCTTTTACATGTATTTATTGTTTACATTTTATGTAAATTTGAGCGTATGAATAAATCAAGAAAAATTGTTTCCTTATGTTTTTCCTATGGTGTTGTAAGCTTCAGACAACGACGAGGAATTTTACTCCAAAAAAATGCCTATTGTATTTTGCATTGTTGTAGAGGTAAGCAGACCTATTTGGGTAGAACTTGACTAGTACAACAATAAAAAAACAACATTGTACTTTTATTTTTGCTTTAGTTTGTCGATACGTCCAACTTTTGAAGTGTTCGGCGAAATGAAAATGGAAAAACTATCATCGGCGGCGCTCGACTTTGACATCTGCTACCAATGATCTTTTAATAACGATTCATAAAGACAATTAACCTAAGTTATGCTTAGCAACTTCTGATATTTCTCTTTCTAAGTTTGAAATAAAAGTAGCTCAGCTATGTTTTCAACGCCACCTGAAAAATGAATTCGCCTTATTAATAATAATTAAAATCTCACTTTTATTTATTTTTTATACCTTAAGAATCACGTCAAAATTTAAAATGGACTTTAAATCAAAAATTTTTTTGTGCTAAACAGCTGTTTAAAAAAAGATGTTCTATTTGTTTTTTTTTTTTTTTTTTTTGACAATCATTGGGTTTTGTAAGAGCAAAAATCTTAAGACTTGTAAAATAGTGTGAAACCATATACGCCATATAAACATTTTAAAAGAACTTTTTGGCAACACTGCTAGTATTTTAGTTTTGATTTTATTTCACGACGCACCTTGGGGCAAAAGGTTACAAAAATATAGGCTGAAAAATGGTTGCATTGTAGAATACATTAAAAAAGTCAGTTCTTTGCAATTGAAAAATGGTTGCATTGTAGAATACATTAAAAAAGTCAGTTCTTTGCAATTGACGTTTTGGAACTCACTTGCAGACACAATTACATGTCGTTACCCACAAAAAATCTTTATAAAATGTCATACGGATTTTTTGCACTCTCGAAGTTGAACTTTTTGAAAAAATGCTTAAAGTTCAGGTTGTATATTTATTAAAAAGTATTTGTACAAACTTCAGGTATTAAGATAATTTTATCATTTGAAATAACACAAGAAACAAGTAAAATATTATCTAATACTTAACTTATTTGCAATCCTGCTCAGAACTAAAGCATTCAGCGTTTAAAAGACAGGGGCCTAATTCTGGCAGTCGTGATCGAGTACTTTCTTGATTCGAAAGCAATTTAACATTTAATTATTTCAGTCAATACTGAACGAATCGGGATTATTTTTACGGTGTTGTAAAGCATTAATTTGAGTTTCAAAATACTGAAAAAATAATTTTGATTCGTTCAGTATCGGCTGAAATAAAATTGCTTTCGGATCGAGAAAGTACTAGATCACGACTGCCAGAATTAGGCCCCTGCTGTCAAGTAACTGTTGCTTTTACTTCGGATTCATTAAATGTAGACAGTCGCTGTCATTCCAATTCGTGTACAACTTTGCGCTTTTTGTTCGACAGTTTGTGGTTTCAACTGCAGTTTTTGAAACCCTGATATCATTCACTTGTACCAATTAGACAGCTTTCTGAGGAAGCGCAGGAAGCAAAAAAAAAAATATACTTCAGAAACATAGAGACAATTTTTCTCAAAGGTATAATATAATGAAGGCGAATTGAGAAATTTTGAACAGGCATTTTCTAAGGTCAGGTTTAATTATTTGAAGCACGAGCAAAACATATGAAAGAATATTGGACTACCATAATCTGCATTTAGCTTGGACTAACTTCTTTAAGTGACTCTTAGAACAAAGACTGTAGAGAACATAGTATAACCATAACAACTTTAGTGGTAATGATATAGCAGCGACGATAATTATATTGAAAATAATAAACCAAAAATACAGAAGAAAAGTTTTCAATATTAAAAATATTTATATTTAAATAGTATAATTTTTCTTTTTATTTTGCTTATTGTTTAGAATACTTTTTACTTAACGCAGGTACTATATAGATAAATACCAGGGTGTTTATTCTTATAACTAGCGCGGATCCACCTTAGTTTCGGGCTGCGTAGAGAATTAAAATCCAAAATATAGTTATTTTACAGTTTATGTCGTATTCCGGGAAGAAGCATGTAAATGCATATTTGAGAAATAAAAAGCTTATATGACAAAATTTGTTAAGTTATCTATTAAACTTTGTCTTGTGTTTAAGTCGCAAGTTTAACATAAAGAGACACCCAAATGAAGTTAATGTCAGGGTATAAAAACCTGCAGTCGAAACCAAAAACTGTCAATTTGTGTACAACTTTTCGCTTTTTGAGTTGGTTTGACAGCGACTGATTACATTTAATAAATCAGAAGTAAAAGCAACAGTTTTTTTTTTTTTTTGCCAATGACAAATTAAGAAGTGAAAAAAATTGCAGTTTTTCTACTTTGACTGCAGTTTTTTAAATGTTGGTTAAAGTTATCTTTATTGAACCTTTTCCAATATTATAATAAGTAAAAGTAACTCAATAAAACGAAAACTAAAGACTTTAAAATAACATCTTAAAAATCTAGAGGGCTTATAGCAGTGATAACCAAGCCCCGAACACACGCACACGCACACAAAGATATTATGTGCTTGTGTGCGGTCGCAAACATACCCTGCAAATAAAATTGGACCACCTGGTCCATTTTGATAAAATGGACTACTCCATGGACTGGTCCGATGTAATTCAAGCATGGACCATGTCATTGTTAAAAAGTGTTTGTAGTGAGACGACATGTCTTCGTTTTAAAACGACATGCTTTCGTTTTTAAACGACTTTAAAACTAATCCTCTTGAGTATACCATGGAGTAGTTTTAAAACTTCTCCTTAGTGGTCTAAAGGTGGGTTATATGGTGCTCTCCTAGGACATCGTAATGTTAAATAGACCAGGTTTTTTCCATACGTTTGGGTTACTTTTGGACTAGTCCTGGTCCCTTGTGGACTACTCTTTACACGCGTGTTTGGACTGGTCCTATTATTTGCAGGGTAAGCTGCGGTCGCTGATAGACTGATGTTTTGAAACGAACAAAGTTGTTGTATGCAAGTGAATTGCCGACCGTGTCTGTGTGAAAAATACGATTATTGACTGCCTCGCGAGGCTATGGAGTGGCTATCACTGGCTTATGGCAACAAGCTTACAATAAAATGTAATTTATATAAAACACAAAATAAAAAAGATATTGTTTTTTTTTCAGCCCTTACTTGAAAACTACCTTAATAAACCATAAAATTTTTTTTAATTTAGAAAAGCATTTTTTTACTACTAGTTACTGCTGAATCAGATGAAAAGAAAAAAGCGTTATCGACCTACATGGATTTAAGCACCATTTAAGACTTGTTTTGCCCCAACGTGCGACGTTTTAATATTATGTTATTAATGTTTTGTTAGTTTTTTTTTTTTTTTTTTTTTTGTTACCATTATAGCATAGAAATGTCAACAGCTTGACGGCAGCATATGTTGCATTAGCTTTATTTTTACAGTAAACATTTAGCAGAGTTGGCAACGAATTTATTGTTTATTTTTATTAAAATTTAACTTTAACTAGGAAAAAAAAAATTTAAACATAAAAATTGGGAGTATTTTAGACAAATATTTCATATCTACCACAATTAAAGGCCCGGCCCACAATGTCGAAAAGAAAATTTCTTTCGAATATCTACAAATGTTAAAAACAATTATTAAATACTAAATACGAAGGAAATTTTCTTTTCGACACTGCGGGACAGGCAGTAAATAATTAAACATTTCCAATTGCTTTACTTTTATTTTGCGGAATAATTAACCTTTTTTGGTGTCAATTCAGGGTAAGTTCTGAAATGTCAGTTGCGAAGCAACTAAACAAAAGTCTTGCATTTTAAAATGCAACCGTGTAGAATTTTACAATAGCCCTATTCACAATCTTGTGCATTTGAGATTGCAATATTTATGCAATTGTAAACAAAATTGTCTATTAATTGTGCATGACCTCTTTGGTTTACAATTAAGTGTTGCATATGTGGAGAAAATATAAAGTTTTGCAAAAGTTTTGTGTTTGTGGAGTAAAAATATACTACACGACTGTTACAAAAATAATATTATGTACATAGTTTATTTGTCTTATAAATTGTCAATTTCAAGTGGAATTAGGTGTTTTGATGCAACCAAAGATACCTTATTACAAATGTGAACAATTAAAACTGGAAAGATTAATTGTACTAAATTAGCCATTGGTGTACCATTATACTTTTCGAGCTTAAATAGTACCAAAAAAAGTACAATTGTACCAATTTTGGCATCCTTGTTACAGCCATACCTAAACGGCGCTGCGAAATATGGCCCCAAAAAATAAATTAAAATTGACCCCAAATTTGGAGCTATTTTTCATAATGCAATATAGCCCCATTTTTTTAATGAATAATTACCCC
This sequence comes from Pollenia angustigena, assembly GCA_930367215.1. Classification (NCBI taxonomy): domain Eukaryota; kingdom Metazoa; phylum Arthropoda; class Insecta; order Diptera; family Polleniidae; genus Pollenia; species Pollenia angustigena. Next base: position 76,497,832 of record OV884056.1, read on the forward strand.
AAAAAAAATTAAAAATAACCCTAAAAATTAAATGAAAAATGACCTTAAAACTGGGTTTATTCTTCTTTATGAAAAATCACCTCAAAGTTTATAACGAATTTAAACCCCAAAACGAGCACAAAGAAAGTTACATTAAACATTTTCGGTGGAGTTCATATGCCCGAAACTAAAAATCCCAAATTTAGAATCCCGATTTCAAAATCCGGATAATTATACAGTTTTGGTTTTAAAAATCGTACGATTGATAGCATGGTTGGGCTTGCGGCCATGCGCAAGGATTTTTTTCTCTATGGTATAACGAACACTGGCTTTGCTTACGCAAGGATTTTCTTCTCTATGGTATAACGAACACTGGCTTCGCTAACTAAAACTTCTCTGTATAGCTGGCCTTCGGCCGGGTGAAAGGATTTCCTTCTCTTTGGTATAATGTATACTGGCTTCGCTCACTAAAGCTTCACCACATAGCCGGCCTTCGGCCGGGCGCTAGGATTTTCTATTCTATGGTATACGAACTCTGGCTTCGCTCAGTAAAGCTTCTCTTAATAGGCGGCCTTTGGCCGGGCTCAAGGATTTTTTCCTCTATGGTATAACAAACACCGGCTTCGCTAACTAAAGCATCTCTGCATAAACAGCAAGGATTTTCTCTACTTTTTATACTATCCCTAAAAACTTTTACATAGAATTTTATAAAATTTGTGTAAAACTGTTTGTGGTGATTTTTCATTGATTAAAATTTGCAGACGAAAAATAGCCCCAATGTAAAAATTGTGATTTTATTTGGGGCCATTTTTCATTCCTTGATATTGGGGTCATTTTTCATTCCACTTAAAATGCAAAAACACCCTAACGAAAAAATTAAAAATAACCCAAAAAAAACAAAAAAATTTCACCAAAATTTCATGTTTTTTTGTCTCATGTAGAATTTTGTGGTCGTTTTTCATTTTCCTTTTGGGGTCATTTTGCGCACCGCCTACCTAAACAATAGCGGAAAGTGGAACGTTTTCTTTTGCTAAGCTTTTTCGCTGATATGTCATGCCTAAACAGGAGCTTCAACGTTGTGTCACGAACATTAGTGTTACCTTTCATGTTTAATAAAAACCAAATAATAGAAAAAAAAAAAAAAAACTGCAAATTTTGAGAAATTTTGTCAAAAAATGTAACTTTTGATAAACAATCGATATATTTTTTTAACACAATAAAAACTAAATAATTGCAATATTATTGGAAAAATCGTCATTTCAGGTTATTTTACAAAAAAAAAATATCACGTCTCATATGTTTTAAACACAAAATTTTTTAAGGTTGGCAGAAAAATTTGTAATAAAGGTTCTATTACCTGAGCAATTCTAAAATAATTTTACCGTACACAGAAAAAATTATTGCCGAATTATTTTCAAACAAACGCTTGTTTGAAAATTTTTTTGATTTCTACAAATTTTTTTACTGATTCAATCAATATTTTTGTTTGATTTTTATTTAACCAACAAAAATGTGGACAACTATTCAAAAATTTAATAAACGCGCTATTGGTTTGAAGTTTTCATTATTTTTGTATGAAATATTTAACGCTCTTTAACGCTCTTTTGCATTTTTTTATTGATTGTAAGCAACACTTCTTTATGATAAATATAAGAACTACAACAAAAAACACATGCATTCTATTTTTGGACGCTTTAAAAAAGTACAGCAATAAGAAAAATGATAAAATAGCGTGACGAGGTTTGTAGTAAAAAAAACAACAAAAGCAATAGCAGGTAAAAAAAAAACAGTTTCATTTTTTTAAACAACCGAAAAAACACATTATAAGAAACAAAATAAATTTTTGGTTGGTTTCAAAGTTGGTAAAAAAAAACAAAATCCCGTATTCAATTTTTTCAAACAGTTTGTTTAAATACATCAAATACAAAAATAGAATGATGGCGGAAAACATATCGAGTCGGTCTGCCGCCGTTTTTGGTTACATTTCTTCTTCATTAGCAAAGGAAAGGATAAAGCAACAGTGAGTGATAAAGAAAAACAATGTGAGTATAAATATGACTTCGTTCAAAAATTATTCCAACAAAAAAATGTGTCTCAAAGCCAGCTGGGCCGCTCTGCCAACAGTGCTTGCTTGTGTGCGCGTCATTGCTTGTGCCAAAACTTTTTTGTTTGATTCAGCAAAAATATTTGTTTGAAATTTATATGAATTTCAGTAAACTTTTTGTTTGATTCTGTAAAATTATTTGTTTGAAAAAATCGGCGTTTTTTTCAATAAACAAAATGCAAATAAATTGTTTGAATATGCGAATTTGTTTGTAGGACCGATTTTAGACAAAAAATTGTTTGATTCTACAAATTTTTTGTTTGAATTGGAAAAATAATTTTTTCTGTGTAGGAACACAATTTTATACAAAGGCACACAATAGCTGACGTAAACGTTACAGCGTATCTACGTAGTACGTTGATTTAGATCTAATTATAATTCATACGCTCATTGCGATCGTATTGTTTTGAATATAAAAATGGAATTTTTATTGTCTTTTAAAATTAAAGATTTGGAAAGAAAATTGAAGAAAATAAACATACACAACAAATGGAATAATTTTGGAATTTTCTTATAATTTTTTCAAAAGAAAACAAAATACGTTTGCAACGGAATTGTGGGTAAATAAAGTGTGTTTTATAAATTTACGTTCGTACGTCCTATGTTCTTACGACGTACGACGCAAATGTGTTACTCGCATAAAGCTTTTGAATTTTTTTGAACAATAATTTAGACATATTTATGTATGTATGTATGTACATAAGACCGACTCATCTTATATGAGCAAAAAAAGTTAAAGTTGTACCCCCCTGAATATTAACTTTTTTTTAATGTCCTCTTAAAAATGTTGGTCATGAACGGGTTATTTTCATAGTAACTAAAAATATTAATACAACGTTTTATAAACTTGGCTCTTTATGATGTCTATGTGAATGTTGTAATATGTCTTACAGTGACATTAGGGTTTTATTTTTGACTAAAATCCCAAGCGGTGGCCAAGAACTTTCCAACGGCATATTAGAAATGAAAATCGGACAAAAAATGGTTAAGTTTTTTAAATTTTCAATCAAATCGAATCGGAAAGCATAAAAAAACTAACGTAAACATCCCGCTATCTCGAGTCTGCGGTTAGATTTTTAAAATGTTTTAATGCAGAATCAAAGAATTTAAATATCTTTTATAATGGGCCATTCATTGGACAAAAAAAAATTGACCGAACATTTTATATATAAAAATAGCATCTTGAACCTTTTTTTGACGCAGTTTAGCTTATGGGAGAATATCGCTAGAGCCAAAATATTTAGGGAATATTCGTTAAACATGTCAAAGTTAGTTTTGGGGGAGGTACATAAAACAACTTTTTTTTGAGTCGGTCTAAGTATGTCTCGGTTCACACTATAAAAGTTTTCTTTCAGAAAGTCTGAGTTTATGGGTGAGAGAGGAGTGAATTAAAGCATGTTCTCTGCCCCTCTCACCAATAAACTCAGACTTTCTGAAAGAGAACTTTCATAGTGTGATCCCAGACTATGTACATAAGTGCTAATGCACAAACTTCAGGTTTTTGCCGTCAAGTTTTGATTTTTTAGAAAAGAAGAGAATGCTCTTTTTCTTCCGTCCTCTTAAAGCGTGTGAATCAGCACTAATACATAATTATATTTTAATAAGGCTAGGGAATGGCTTATAGCTTTAGAATAAATATAACAAAATTTTAAGTAAAATGTAAAAACTGCAACATCTGCACAATTAACAGAAAAACTTATTTATTTTATTTTATAACCAAAAACTTCCAACTGCACATTCGGCAACGCTGCCGCAGATGGAAACCGTATTTCCATACAAGCATTTTATTTCTAATTTCAACAATATTGGTCTTAGATACCATTAAGATTCTGGATTCTTTTGAGAAGGGAAGTTATATTTAAAGATCTCCGTCTGTCTGTCGGTTGCAATCAAGTTTGCGAATCCTCTACAAAACGCCCACATACATACATATGTGTAATATATCTAGGCTTGCCATACGGTTTTGATTTTTCTTGTTTTATAAGAGGTTTCAGTGCACGACAAGCACCAAGAAAAAATAAGTTTTGTCAAGATTTTTTAAAGCCCAACTTTTTTTAAATTGGTTTGCAGTTTTTATTAAACAACCCAACAAACACGGAGGTTTGATTTCAAATTGAAAATGATTTGAAATCAAACGTTTTCTCAAACGACAAACGTTTGATAATGATTTGAAAATCATTTGAAAATCATAGCGTTCTCAACAAAAAGGGGAAATTATTTTCAAATTAAAAAATGCCTTTATTTTCAACTTGCTTTCAAACGTAATTCTCAAATGTTTTTCAAATGTGGATTATAATACAAAGTGGAATATAAATATTTTATTTGTTTTAATTTTAATTTATTATTTATTTAAATAAACTGTGAGATAAACATTCGGCACCATAGCTTAAAGATGAAATAATGTTCTTTCCGTCCTCTAATTCTTAGAAAGACAAACTACTTGGCTCCCTTTTATTTTGAGGATTGTAGCATCGCGATCGTTCAACAAACTTTCTCCACTTTCCCGTTTTATTTTCCTTTTTTCGTATTTTTAATCATTGTAATTACTCACAAATAATTTTTATTTTTCACAAGAAATAAGCTGTTCACTTTTTATTAAAATTTATTTTTAAAAGTAAAACACACACAAAGTAAAAAATGTAACTTTAATCGCCATTTTTAATGATTACACTTATTTTTCGCTTTAGTATTGCCAAGTTTATTTTTGATTTGAATTTAACATTTGAAAAACATTTGACATCAAATTGATAAAACATTTGATATCAAATGTTTATTTTCAAATCATTATCAATTTAAATTTAAATGTTAAATCAAACAATTGAAAAACGATTGAGAAATGTGTTTGATATCAAAGATAAAATCATTTCATATCAAAGGTTTGCCTTCGTGTTTGTTGGAAAATTGTTTTTTTTTTAGCAAATACATATTTGATCGCTTTGTTTAAATATATTAGTTTAAAAATCTATCAAAACTAAGTTTCCATAATTCAACACTAACAAATTGGCAGCACTGAGATGGTGATTTGAAACAGGTTGTAAGTAGGTTAAGAAAAAACAAAATAAAAAAAAACAACCTGCTTTAAATAGTAAAGTATTGCCAGTTTTAGTTTTTTTAAATTAAAATTTTGTATTCCCAAAAATTACTTTGATAATAAACAGGCACGAGCACGGCTTAAAAAACTAAAACTGGCAACACTTTATTATTTAAAGCAGGTTGTTTTTGTTTTTATTTTGTTTTTTCTTACACTTACAACTACAATTAATGTTGGAAGAATTTCAACTAATTGTAGTGGGGAATGTAAGAAAAGATAAACTCACTGTTTATTGTTGATGTTTTTGTTTTAACTTTGATATTATTACAAGTAGAACTGTTGCATTTAATTCTTAAACGCTTAACAGTTTTATTTGGTTTAATATCTTTAGTTTTTCTAAAATCTTTGGATGAAGTTTCTTGACGATCTGGCCTAAGCAACCAGTGAAATGCGCATAGGAATAGCTTATCCCATCAACAATAAATTTTAGTGTTTTATCAAGAATAAAAATTGGGAATTAAGCACGAATAACAAAATCTTTTAAAATAATAAATTGTAGAAATCTGGAAACCTAACAAACGTTTAGAAATACTGGATTCAGCGTGTTCGAATTAGGTTTACCCGCCGGGTTCCCCGTTTGTTACAAAAAAAGTTTCCGATTCTAACACAGTGTAATCAGCGTTACCGTTATGCGACTAAAGTCGCATTTTTGCCCCTTTTTGACTGCCGCGCCACTTCTTTGGTCCCTTTTGTTTTAAATCCCCTTTTGTATCATTTTGCAGTTTTTTGTGCCCCTTTTGCCCCTTTTAACATTTACGATAAGAGACTGAGTTCATTAAAGGTTTTACATCCAGTATTTATTAATTCCGTTTTTAATGATATAAAATATCTTAGCCTGGAACATTTTGGTACGAAATTGACAATTAAAAAACTGGGTGACAATTTATATCCCAACTTGTATAAATTTGCTTCGTATGTTTTTACATTACCACATAGTAGTGCATCCGCTCCGCGAATTTTTTCTATGTTAGCATCATTAAAAAATAAATTGTCAAATAGACTGAAAGTAGATACCTGTCAGTCCATGTTTTCCGCTTTAAATTTGTATCAAAATAACTTGGACCTTAACCTTTCAATACTTTTATATGCTTTTTCATCGAGGTTTTTTCGTAACTTAACTTTTTTGGTAAAAAAGTAAAATAATTCAAGTGCTAAATATTTATGTACATATACTTACATATATATATCGCACCCTAAAGACTCAAAATTTTTCAGAAATGACTTTTTTCATAAATTAATTCTCACTTCACATCTCTAGCTACTTACAAAATTGGAAAAGGCATAGCAAAACTTACTTCAAATTGGACTTTTTTCATAAGGGAACTATTTTTTTTCAAATATTAGCACCATTTTAACATAAACAGTTTTTTGGCTCTCCTGAAAATTTAAGAATTTTGAGTTGTGACCCTTTAGTATTTAGGGTGCGATATGTCTATCTATTTAAATGTAAAGTTTTTTTGTATCAAATCATATTATTAACTATTGTTTGTAAGTACTGTTATTACACTATTTTAAGCTAGTTATTAGCGTTGCCAGAATGAAGATTGTATCTTATTTTTTGACCAAAATATGATATAAAGATTTTTTTTTTCACAAATTAAGATTTTTAACTTTAACTTCGTTTGTAAAAAATAAATAATTTTTTCACAGTTTCTTAAACAGTCAATTTTAAAAACAATAAGGTTTTATATCAGCTTGTTGTTTATTGGTTTTTCAAAATGTGTTTTTATAAAAATTTTACTAAAAACCAATTTAGTTTTTATAAATATTATGTTTTTCAATTTAAATAGTTTCCATAATAAGTAGTAAATATGTTTCTATAAAAAATTAATAATATTTTTCTTTTTTGCCCTTGTTATAAAAAATTTTAAGATTTCTCTCTTCAAAATAAAATTTTTTCTGAAAACGCTGCTCGTTTTTTTTACAAGTAATTAGTAACTGTGTTTGTATAAATAATTGAAATAAAAATTGTATGCAACAGTTTATCGGCCATGTTCTGACAATCACACGATTTGAAATCGCAAAACGCCAGATTGATTTTATGGTGCTCTGAAACTCGTACGTTTTGCTTGCAATCTACCATAGTTTCTTAAAGTTTCCTTGAGCATACTATTGCAATTTTAAGTCACCAAACTTCTTGCGATTGCGATTTACATTATACGTATTATGCCATTTCAAGTCAAGATCGCTAATGTTAAGCGTTTTGCGGTTGTCAGAACATGCCCGTATAAACGTTGACTTGCAAACAAGACATGGATTTTCACGATGTGTGTGTGTTTTCCTCAAACAATTTGTATTATATATAATGTATTTTTTTAAAAATATAAAGTTTATTTTTTGTTATGATGAAAATAATTTAATAAATTCAAATGTTTTTTTTTTTTTAAATTTTCCTGTTTTTAAAGTTGCCCCTGTTTTTCTCAGAATTCCCCTTTTTGTGACACTTTTTTTTGGAGAATCCCCTTTTTGTGCCCCTTTTTGAAAATTTTGAACGGTAACGCTGAGTGTAATTTAAAACGTTAAACAGCTGATTCAAAGCAAAAGCGTACAGAAACTCTATCAGCTATATCCACGAAAGTAAAAATTACACCATATTCGGATAAATACCCACAAAGTGGCAGCACTGCATTTTTGGATGGTACTACATAACTTTTTTTGGTACCGAAATTTTCCAGCCTATACACTGAAAGAAAAATGCTTCATATATTTAATGAATCATTTTCATAAAAAAGTTTTCCTTGGGTAAATGAAAATTTTCATTGTCTAAATGGAATTTCATAGGTTTGATGAAGTATTTTCGTTAAAATCGCTTCATTAGATTTCGTAATTACGTTAAAAATTTTCATTGGATATATGAAAACTTAAGTTTGTCTAAGTAAAACAAAAAATTTTAATTGGGAACACAAAAAATCAATAAACAAACATAACTATATTCATAAATTAATACAAAATTATAGTTTCCTTAAAAAAATGTTTAATTGTTATTTAAAAAATGTAAGATTTAATAATTTCATACATCTAATGTTACATGTATGCCATTAAATTTATGAAATCAAAAATTTTTTTTATAAAAGCAACATATTTCAATAATTGCCTTCATAAATTTAAATTTTCATTATGACAATAAAAATGTCATTATAGTAATGAAACAAAAACTTTCAATCCACTTTCAATCAACGTTGTTATTGTTATTATGGACAATTTAATCTCATATTTACGCTCTTAATTGAGAACAAAACATAGTTTTTTCATACAAAAACTACACTGCCCCTGTAGACTAGCTGGTAGTGAGCTAGTCTATCAACACCGAGGTTGCATGTTCGAATCCCACCAGAGACAGAAAAAAAATAAAAAATAAAATAAAATAAAGTAAAATAAAATAAGAAAAAAGAAAAAAAAGTAATTAAAAAAAATAAAAAAAATAAAAAAATTTTACTTTATTGAAAGTATTAATCCAATGAATAATATTCATGGATCTGATGTAATGTTTCATTAAGTCCTTTTAATGAAACAGGTTTCATTGATCCAACGAAGCGCTGCATAGGTTCCTTTATAATGCAATTTTTCATGGGATTAATATCAAAATTCGTTAGTATTGCGAAGAAAATTCTTTCAGTGTACTTGGAAACAGTTCTTAATAAAATACTAAAATTTATTAATTATGACACTCCTTTCGGAAGGTCTTAGCAAAAATTATATTTAGATTCATAAGAGTGCTCCTCTCCATGGAAATATTTAGTAAACTATATGGGTAACTCCAAAGTATTGAACGTGACAGTCGTACGCATGGTGGAATAAGCAGGTGGCATCGTTACGGCAACAAATACAACATTACAACAAAAATGGAAATTATATCACCGTTTACGTCAAAAAATACTTTAAACAAAAATCAAAGCGTGCCGCTGAACGTGATGAAATAAGTAAATTTTTATTTAATTATGGTCAATATCTTATTTATTTCAATTTCAAATTATCAAAAACTTTAATAAAATACAATAATCACAGCACAAAACGTGGACTTTTTGTAAACATAAACAAAACTTTGACATAAACCTAGACAAACATTGCAAGAGCAAAAAATCGTCATCTGGCGTAGTGCTGCCACCTGTTTATTTCACTATGGTCGTACGCGTCAAAAATGCAGTAACATTTTAAACAACAAATAGTTTTCGTTCTCTTAACCCTTAAATTAAAGCAATAAGAAAGCACTGTTATCTATGCTAAAGTTTATGGAGGGCGCGTTTATAGGTCAAAGATAATAATAAAAAAATGTCAGTGTATTTATCAAATATAAAAAATTGGGAACTTAGAACGTCATACGGAAATCGTATTAATAAAAAACTTTGTATTTCCGAATATAACTTTGATGATATAAATAAGGAAAGTTAGCTTTTTAAAAAGAATCTAGACGGCAACGAATTGCATACATATGTATTACTATAAAGGGATGATTTAGTAAAGAAGTCTTATTTTGCGAATTCCTAGCTCTATCTAATAAGTCTGCTCACCTATACAACAATACAAACTGGTTTTAACAATTGTGTTATTTTTGTAAAAGATTATTTTTTTTGGTGTCAAGAATTTCTTTTAAAATCAAGATTTCTTTTAGTGAATGTTAAGAATTTTGCAAATTTGAATATGGCAAGGTGATGTGTGTAACACCTTAAAATATTGGTCCTAGACCGATCGACTCAGAATCACTTTCCGAGTCGATATAACGATGTCCGTCCGGCTGGCTGGCTGTCCATTTACTCTTGTGCGCAAAGTACAGGTCAAATTCTTAAGATAATTTGATGAAATTTGGTACATTAGCACAAGGACCAAGCCAAATGGCGCGAATCAGTCCATTATTTCATATAGATCCCATATAAGCTTATTTCCGGGTCTTTGTTCCCACTATCAAACCGATTTTAATGAAATTCAAAATATAGATATTTCCATATTTATGCGGACACATAAGCTATGCATTTTTTTAAAAATCGGACCACGACGTAAGATAGGGGGCAATTTTTGCCTCTCAGAAACTATCTAACAGATTTGAATGACATTTAAAACATACATAGATAGATTCCTATTCATATAGCCATACACAGAAAGAAAAAACTCGCACTAAATGTAAGTTTTTTTTTCTTACTTTAGTACGAGTCGTACTCAAAAATATTCGTGCATAAAAGGTTGTTGCGAAACCAACAACAATACTACAAGAAGAAAAATATAAATTATTTTCATGTTTAAAAAGTAAAATTAGAAGCAATAATTCCCATATTCTACTTGTTAAAATTACTTAGTGAAATAAATACATCAAATTTTTAAAGTAAAATGATTATGGAAATCATAATCTGTAAACAAAAAGCGGAATACAACAAGTCAAATAAACATGTGTAACGGGGGTTAGTAAAATAATAATATTCTCTCTGGTTATGTGGGGTAAGTATTTAGATTAGAATCAATATAATCTCACTTTCGGATTATTTCAAGTACGAATCGGGATTAAACCGTCTCAGAAATTCTTGAATCAAGCAGCTTGAGATCAAGTCAATCCTGTTTTTGGAATATTTTAAGTACAAATTGGATTAAATATGGTTAAGTTAAGTATTTCGCAATTGAACAATCCGTACTTGAATCAAGCGTTCTGTACTTGATTTAAGGAAACCCTTACTTAACGCACTATTGACACCGCTTCGGCTTGATTTAAGTACGGGTGAACTGATGTGTTTTTTCAGTGTACTTTCCCGAAAATTTGTTTTACATTTTTACATAAATACTGTGGTATAGGGTATTATATGGTTGAGCTTAACCGACTATACTTTCTTACTTGTTTTGGTCTACAGTGGGATAAGTAGGACCTACATTTGGATATTATTATTATTATTTATCAATAGCTGCGAAATATTTCGCAGAGTTATATCAAAAACATTAAAAAAAATTCTTAAATACCAAACACCTATAGCACTTTTACTTGTTATTATTAAATAAATCCTTTCAAAGCTCTGCACAAAAACTTGACTAAATATTATTTTATAGTTTGTTACAATTGCCAAGTGGAGGTTGTGGAGAACAAAAATGTTTGAAAAAACTGGAAAAGTGTTAAGAGGGAAGCAATGTGAATGTACACAAAACACTAGCATAAAATTAAGTGGAGGAAAAAATAACACAAAGTTTTCTATAATTTGGTTTGTTTTCAATGCAGAAATGGAAGTAGGTTTAAAGGTATGCGAACGTAACAAATAGACAATTTCACATTAATACTCGCATTAAAAGAAGTACAAACATTTTTTTAAGGTACTACAACACATAAGACTTATTGTATTCCGAAATTGTTAACGAAAAACTACTATAAGACAGATACTAAAGAAAAGAAGAAAAAAAACACAACGTGAAAACGAATAAATTTGTAAAGAAAATTTTAGCTCTTAATTGGTTTCGTACAACAATAGTTTAATTGTTTACACAAATACATTTATTGTTTACGTGTGTATAAATGTACGTATGTGTGTAAGTTAAATTTCGGTGATCATAAAAGAAAATCTTAAAAAAACTAGACTCTACGAGGTGTTTGTTTCTTAGTAATTTAACCAAATATAACTAACAATTCTTGCACAAGTTTTTTTTTGTACTAAATCGCCAAAATGCGTTTATTATTTTTGTCCACAAAAGAGATTGAAAATTGTAAACTGCTATGTCATTAATTAGTGCCTTCTTTTAGTCACTGCAAATAATGGTTTCAAAAGGAGGGCAACAGAAATAGCGAAAATCGAGACAGATGGCCTGAAATGTCTTGTGGGTAAAGCAAGCAATGTTCGCTTCAAATACGGTCGTATAAATTGAATTAATGTTGAGGAAAACAAACTAGTTTTCATGGAAAGAAAAAAAATATTTATTTTATATTTCGTCGAAATATTGTTCTCATTAGTCTGCCGTTTCGTAAATATTACATACAGCTACGAAAGCAGTTTAAATAGGATTTAATTGGTACCTTAATATTTTAACCATTCATTAAAAAATTTACAGTACCCAAAACATTCGCATAAAACGGATAGGGTAGAGGGTCCCCCCACTACAAAGTCCTCTGATTTCCATTTCCGCGAATGGCCTTGCCAGTTACATCAAGTTAAGACAAGCATGATGGTTCCTTTTATATTCGGTAAACACTAGAGTTGTCAATTATTCGCCTTTCAACTTTGTTCGAATAATTCAAATAATTGTTTTTGTTCGTTCGATCAAACGATTTAATCTAAAAAATTATTCGATTAATTGATGAGAATAACGAATAAAAAAATTATTTTTACAAAAAAAATACTATGGAAAATCTTCCGTTCCATCCGCTATGACTTCTTTTTTTGATGCATAACATTTTTCATCTTAACTCTATATCGTTTGCTGCAAAATTAAAATACGAGATGGCAAATGATTCTTTTAGTTGCTTTGGCGCTTTATTAGACGAAATATTCTGATTGCATCAATGCATGTCCGTGCTAAAATCACGGAAGAGGGCCTGCATTATTGAAAAACCATTAGAAGCAATTATCATCTCGTATTTTTAATTTTGTAACACACAACACGGTTTTTGCTTACTAAACATTGAGATTAATTACAACCGGGGCTATAGCAACAATATTTTTTAACTTTCCTACATTTTGTATAAAATCACTAAAAACGTATGAGAATAAACTAAATTCTAAGCTTTTATTTAATTTATTTTTTAATAAAAAAAAATTATTCGATTAGTCGACATTAATTAATCGATTTATTCGTTATTCGAAAATTGTCGTTTTAAAATTATTCGAACAAGAGTTTGCTTTTGTTTGATCGATTAATCGAATTATTCTTAATCGGTTGGCAACTCTAGTAAACACTTGGAAAATTGAGTACATTTTAAATCCTATGGTCTAATTACCGCATACGATATCGAGCAAAATTGATCGAATTTTTTTTTTTTTGGTATCATGACTCTTGATATCGAATGAAGTGTATCGTAATTTGAGATGATATCATTCGATATCGAGTAACCAAAGACATTACATTCCTCGAGTTTTCATTCGATACATCAGTTTCTATCGTATGCAAAAAAATACGATAGTTTACTCGATGCGATAGCATTCGATATCGAATGCGGCAATTAGGCCCCTGAGTTTTTTTGAATTCGTTTGAAATTATGATTTTTGTTTAAGGCCCAACCACAATGTGCATAAGCTGGCTTAAGCAACTGTGCGAATACATGTTTATGTATGTGTCACGAAGTACGAAGTTGATAATTTCAAATTTAGTCATCGGAATATCATAATAATGTTAAATACATTTAGTAGTGTGCCAGTTTTTTTTAATTTATTGTTATCGACGCAAACGGGAGACTTTTTCAATCAAATTTGATATGTTGTGTGGCGCTAAATTTTAAATTCAATATTCGTATTCGGCGAATATTCACGCAGATATTCGTATTCGCAAACATTACAAATTGATATTCCTTACATCACTACTATGCAGTAATTATACCCATTGTCTTCTACATAGCACTTGTCAATGGAAAGAGAGAGGATTTAGCAGCCATTTCTTCAATTATTTCGTTAAAAGCCATTTTTTGTCCAGCATGCCAAAAAATACCTTTTAGGGAATATAAGGCAGAATCTATTCGAAATGCTTAATAAATCATGCAAAATCGAACGTAAAAAGAAAAATCAATCCCTCCGTACTAAAATCAATCTAAAGCGGTATTAATAATACGATCAGTACATCGCTTTGAAACATTCTATTAATGTTATTCTTTATTACCAGAGTGTACTAAAAAATAGGTAAAATACATATTTTTGGAAGTGTTTAGATTATCAAAAATCTTCAAATGAGCATTTTTATAATTAAGGGGCATAAAATCTGCACTTCTGGCAACAGTAGTTCGCAAGCCATATATTTACCATTGCTGATTTTGCAGTTAACAGAGCAATGTTAACCACTTAACTGTAATAGTAATATATTTGAATGCTAGGTGTACTTAAACTTTATTGGTTCACTGCATTCCGTAGACAAAAAATCATGATTTGAATGACCTTTTTGGACAAATATGGAGTTGTACACATATAGCCCCAAGCCCAAGGGTCCTAAATACGATTCTAAAACTTGCATTTCTGAAATAATTTTGGAATTTTACCGCCATATATGGCTTAAAATCACCAAGGTGCAGAATTGGTTTTGCTAGCAATTTAATGTATAAAAACTTGACTTCACTGAAAAAAAATTTATAAACTACTACAAATAACCTATTATATGTGTACATCAAACAAAATAATTAATTAAAGAAGTAATTTTAAAATAAAATCAATATATGTGACGCGAAAAATAGAAAGGGACTTAAGGGTTTTGCCATTTTTGGTGTACCATCACTGAGCGTGTTGGTATTGGTCTCATTTGAAAGCGACACATCTCAACCTTGTTGGTCAACCTTGAAAACGCGCGTAGGTCGTCCCTACCTCTTGTATTGTATAGTTGGTTTTTACTGTTCCCTTTACCTTACTGGTTCCTTTCTCTATGCGCTGTCACATATATGCAGAGAAAGTCATTTCGGGAACGCGTCCTAATATACGATCTTCAAAAACAGGTCCAAAGTATTAATGAACAATTTAAGTTATTTAACACCAGCCAAATAAGTTATACTTAAGTGGTAAGTAACTTCCAATTCATTATTCGTACATCAATAGTCCGTCATTTCGTGAACGGGCGTACTAAATTTTTAAATTTCGGGAACGTTTCTGTATATGACGGCACGTTCCCGAAATGACTGTTGCATTCTCGGAATGATAATTATAGTTTCCTAGGGCGACACACTTACAATTTTTTATGAATTGTTTTTACAAATTCGTTGCTTTTAAATTACAGCGTAATGGAGACTCCTGATGAAGAAAAAAAAGAGAAAAACTCAAAAAAAAACTTAAAATGGCCGCTGTATAATGAAGGCGCGCATTTATTTTAAATCGTCATTTCGTGAACGGTAATTTCGGGAACGTTTCTGTATATGACGGCACGTTCCCGAAATGACTGTTGCATTCTCGGAATGATAATTATAGTTTCCTAGGGCGACACACTTACAATTTTTTATGAATTGTTTTTACAAATTCGTTGCTTTTAAATTACAGCGTAATGGAGACTCCTGATGAAGAAAAAAAAGAGAAAAACTCAAAAAAAAACTTAAAAAGGATAGTGCAGCTTATTTGCGCCAAAGAGAAAAAGCAAATGCTAGGAAAAGAAAGTTTTTGAATAAAATGACTGAACAACATATAGAAATTAAACGGGCTAAGGACAGGGAATATTACAAAAAGAAAAAGACAGATAATAAAGTGAAGAAGATTACTGATATGACAGAACGAGAGAAGCGAAAGCAGAGAAAGGATTGGAAAATAGCAACAAAAAACTATAGAGAAAAGAAAAAAGGTTTAGCAAATCTAGTAAGTAATACGCCGCCACAATCAGATGCTTTAGCCGCAGTTTCTCCAGAGAGAAGACAAGTATCTAGAAAAACCGTTCGAAAAGATAGGGCGAAAGCATACCGAAAAATTAAAAAGCTGGAAGAAACTATATTCCAAATGAACCGGAAAATTCAATATTTAAAGAAAAAACTACAAAGAAGAGATGCAAAAATTAAAAATGTTCCAAGTCATATCAGAAAATTTGATGCTTTAATTAAAAGTACTCACGTAAGTCCTGAAGAACGCAAACGGCTTCTATATGGCGAATTATTGACTAAGCAATTGCAAGAAAAAGCTGATGCTCTTCCAAAAAATTCAAAAGAGAGAGAATAAATGTATCAGGAAGCACTTTGCGAAAGGAAAGAAACTGCAAATCAATTTTAAAGTCTGATGCCAAAGTTCGCGATATTGTTTTAAAGCAAGAAGTTCACGAAAAGATCAATCATTTCTTCGAACAAGACGATGTTGGTCGAATGTGTCCATCTCTTACACACAGTTAAAGACCTAGTGTCAAAATTTTTAAATTAAACTGGAATTGTCTTATCATACGCAACGTTATTGAGAGCGAAACCATTTTGGATCGTAGCGCCAAAATCAAGGGATGGAGAAACATTCTTGTGTGTCAAGCATGCAAATTTTGAAGACAAGTTCAAAAAATTGAAATATGCAAAAGAACTTAAACACGCGTCTATTGAAAAGTTCATTGAACAATACACTTGTGATGTCAACTCTCATGACTGCATGAATAGTTTATGCGAAAAATGCAAAATTCCGGATTTTAAATTAGGAGATAAAAGAAAATCTTTGACATATTTTATGTGGAAGTCCGTTCAAGAAGATAAAATTGTAAAAGGTGTGAAAAAAAAGTTTAAAAAAACAAAAAAAGTTCTGATTTCGAGTACTGTCAAAAAATTTAAAATTGCTTTATTTGAAGATATTCCGTCAATGAAGAAACACTTATATGGCATTTATAGTTACAATAAATTGAAAAAAAAAAAAACTGAAAGACAATTTACATGAAAATGAGGTGATGATACAGATAAATTGTTCAGAGAAGTATACTATAAAGTACGCAAACAAAATACAGTCGACACATTTTGCTAAGAAAAAATTATCTATTCATACAGACGTATTCTATTTGCGAAGCGGTAACAGTGATTTGAGATCAAAATATTTTGCTACAGTAAGTGATAATTTAGATCACCAAGCACATGCTGTGTGGGCTCATACACACAGAAAAAAATACCAATGTTAATATATCATGGCGAAATGTTGATTGAGAATCATGGTAAATTTCTGCAAAAGTATGCACTTTATTTAAATTTATCATTATTTCACATTAATTTTAAATGAAAAATATTAAAACAACCTTAAATCACGTTTATTTAATATTATTCACTGTTAAAATAACATTGTTCAATATTGAATCCATAAAAACCAGTTTTTTATTAAAATAAAAAGTTTATCTTGTTAAATTAACATGCATACATACTTAAGTAAGTACATTTTTGTATTTTCATGTTTAAAATATGTTATAAAAGAAGACAATTCCCGTTTTCTTTTAATTAAAATTATTTAGTTAAATATAACATCAAGTTTTCAAAGTAGAATGATGACGAAAACCATATCGGGCCATTCTGCTGATGCTTCTTTAACAAAGGAAATACAAAATAAGTGAAACATGTGTTACAGGGGTAAGTGTTTTGAATTATTCTTAAATAAATTAATATGTTGTCTTCACACTGTTATATCACACTCCGACCAATTTGATTCTACATGAAATTCACATTGTTTCAACCTGAAATAACTTTCATTCAACGTGATTCGGATTGTAATTTTAATATAAATGACATTTTGCTGTAACTTTACTGCAATGCTAAATTAACATGAATTTAAGTTATTTTAAAAGAAAAAAATGTTGTTCGCAGGTTATTGTAAAATCATGTTAAATTACAATGAAACAACAATGAAGCAAAATCACTACTGAAAAATGTAAAATCTAAGTTGTTTTGAACGAATTTACTTACACTGATTATTTTCTGTGTGTATGAAACCAATATTAACAACAATTTTAGAAAACAAACAAATTGACACACTTCATATTTACTCTGACGGACCAACATCGCAATACCGGAACCGTAGAAATGTAACTCTTTGGATACAAACATTAATTAATAATTTTCAACAAGTGACCACATCTACTTGGACTTTGAGCGAGCCAGGGCATGGTAAGACCCTATTAATGGTATAGGAGGATGCCTAAAAAGAATAGCTGACAGTAGTGCGGGGAAACTATCGATAGTCTTAAAATTTCGACAATATAGATAGAGAAATATCAATATCGATATTATTTTTATTTAAAATACAGCTATGACGACATCTAACAGCAGCTATACACACACAGTTTTTTGCCGCAAATTTTTACTTGCTATTATTAATTCGCGCTGAATTACAGCAATAAATATAAACAACAAGAATGGCAAGTGGTATGGATTGCTTAGCGTTGCTTTTTACTGTTAATTAAGGGCCTTTAAGTCGAAATTTATATAGATACTGAAATGTCAAATATTTTTGTAATGTTGTAAAAAACAAATGCAAATCCAAATGCAATTGCGAGCATAGGACAAAACAATGAACGACCATTAGAGGATAAGTCCGCTAGATTGATAACCTTTTTGGGTTGAGAATCAAAGCCAATTTAGAAAATTATTTAAAGTTGCAATAGAATATCTTATAGTCCCTGCTACTTCAGTTCCTTCAGAAAGGTACTTATCAATTTTTAAAAAAATGTCATCTAAAATAACGTCACTTTATTATAAAAACAAAGAACTGTAGCCTGTTTAAAAACTAGTTAAAGTTTTCCTGCACAAGTACAGACATTCAGTCGATAGTAATATCGATATATCGATAATGAAATCTGAACTATCGATAAATATCGATAGTAGAAAATATCGACAGTATCCCAGCACTAGGTGACAGACATGTGTTAATGGGTAATGACGTTAGAACAGCCTCAGAATACGCCAATTTATTTAAAAACTCAGCTATAAAAGTAAAGGTAATACCAGAAGACGATGAGATTGCGGAAAAAAACTACTTACCAAATTCTTTGGATGCCATTCCAGGCATAATGGACATCACAAAAGTGTGCTGGCAAAAAGGGTTAGATGTTTTTATACAGTTATATCGGTACGAACATTTTCATAAAGAGCTACAACTATCCAAGCTTTCTAGCTTTTGTAACATAAGTTCAGTTGAGCCTGAGAATGTTTTTATTCCCGCAATTAAATCTCCTGTTGACAAAGACCCAAGGATACTAGATAACAATTTGGAATTAAAGAATAGAGTAAGCTTTTATAAATGTAAACCACTGTAAACCACTCATCTGCCTGGAAAGATGAAGATTTAATGGCAACATCTCATTGTCAGCAGATTAAAGATAAACAGATTGATGTTGAAACAAATATACTTTATACCAAAGAAAATATACATCCAAATCTCATATCCCCTGGGACATTCTTGCTTGTTTAAGTTCCTACTTAGAAGCCAAATATTTGCTTCAGATAGGTTGCAACCTGCCAGACATGTATCGATGACGTTGATGGGGAAATTTTAGTAACCTTTATGAGATCGGTGCGTAGCAATATTAGAAAATTCAAAGAGGAACCAAAGGAAGTGTCGTATATTAATTTTGAGCAAATAATCAGAATTATTCCAACACCATTGTTTAAAAAAAAATTGAGAATATTATTATTTCGATAATGATATTGGTGTTTTCGAAAAAATTTAAATTTTGTTTTTTTTTTTAATATTTTTTTGCTATCTTATCGTATAAATAAATAACTTTATATTTACAATTCAAATATTTCCTTACTTATGATATCAATATCATCATTTCGGTTACAGTTTTGTCATTCCGGTAACGATTTTTGAATAAAATACGCATAAATTGAGCTTTTTTTAGAAAATACATACTTTAATATATTACAAAACTTTCATTCTGTTCATGTAACGTTAATTCGATCATAAGAGTTTTGAATATTTTGAAATTACTTAAATTTTATGCACGATAATAGCAACTTCTTTAATTTTTGGGCGTATTTTGCTTGTAGAAGATTTTGTGTGTATTGTTTTTACTTATGTTTATATAATATCTTCTATCTATCTTCTTCTATCTTCTATATATATAAAACAGGATGTATGTATGTATGTATGTATGTATGTACAGTGTAAATTCGATAATCCGGACTCCACTAATCCGGACAGAATATTGCAGCTCATTGCGTATTCTATAATCCGGATTGATTGCAACACTATAATCCGGATTGAGTAACACCCGTTTTTATTTATTTTTTTATTCAAATCACAGCATGCTTTGAAAAATACAGTCATTGCATATTCTATAATCCGGATTGGTTGCAACTCTATAGTCCGGATTGAATAACACTTTGTCAAACGAAACTAATATTATTTATTGTTAAGTATGTATGCATGTATGTTAATGTGTATTTTTTATTTAAACTGAACTGTACAATTTATATTAATGTTTTTATGTTTAATTTTGCTATGAATTATTATCATTTTTAATAAATACATACATTCGGTAATCCGGATAATTCGCTATCGAATTTTTACTGTATGTATGTATGTAACGTATGGACTCCAAAAAGGCTGGGCCGATTTTGATGAAATTTTCAGGGAATCTTCAGAATATTCAGGCGGATGACACTGTGAAGTCTGATTTTTGATTTTCGGTCTGCAGGCGGAGGGGCGTGGCAAAATCCAATTTTCATATCGCACCACCAATGACATCTATATAATTTGGACGATTTTTTCTTTAAAATGATCGCCATGGTCTAACTTAGATTTAAACGAAAAGAAAATTTTGCCCCGCCCACTTTTACGCCCACTTTTTTCGAATTACCTTAAATCAGAAAACGGCTCATATTGATTTGACAAATTTTTCTTTCAAATGTTCGTACTAATCCATTTTAAGTGGACGATTTTTTCTTTAAAATGATTGCCATGGTCCAACTTAGGTTTTTATGAAAAGAAAATTTTGCACCGCCCACTTTTTTCGATTGACCTAAAATAAAAAGACTCCATCGATTTGACTAATTTGTCTTTTAAATGTTCGTATTAATCTATCTTACGTTTTCATCGAAAGGAAAATGTACCGCGCCTACTTTTATGCCCACTTTTTCTATTATGCGCATAACTTGAGAACGGCTTGAGCGATTTGGACGATTTTTGCTTTAAAATCATCGCCATGGTCCAACTTAGGTTTTTACGTAAATAAAATGTTGCCCCGCCCACTTTTACGCCCACTTTTTTCGAATTACGTAAAATCAGAAAACGGCTCCATCGATTAATCCATTTTAAGTTTTCATCGAAAGAAAAATTTACCGTGCCTACTTTTACGCCCACTTTTTCTATTAAGCGCATAACTTGAGAACGGCTTGACCGATTTGGACGATTTTTTCTATAAAATCATCGCCATGGTCCAACTTAGGTTTTTACGGAAAGACAATTTTGCCCCGCCCACTTTAACGCCCACTTTTTTCGATTTACCTAAAATCAGAAAACGGCTCCATCGATTTGACCAATTTGTCTTTCAAATATTCGTATCTTTTTAACGGATTTTAAAAAAGCAGTGGAACTTGTCGGCTTTTTATTTTTGATTTTTGTTTTAATTAAGGCAAATTTGGCTGCTTTTGCTAATATGGCGATAGCATTTTAAACCCTGTTCTTAAACCGGATTTGAAATACATATTCGAAAAACCGGGTGTTTTTCCAATTTCCCTTTATTTTTAAACCGGTTTTTCTAAAAGAACGATTTTCGAGTTATTCGATAAACCGACCGAATCGAATATTTTTGTTTTATAACAAAAAAAGAAGCTAGTGTGGATAAATATTTTATCGTTATAAAAATTGTAAAAATTCATGCACAACTATTTTCAAAAGTTTACATTAAGCATATCTAACAATTGGTAAGTTTATTGAAATTTATTGATTAATTAAAGTTGTTCGCCATCTTCAATAATTTTTTAGCAATGAGTTTTCACGTTTGGTAACATTTTAAAAGAGACAAAGAGAAAGGCAACGCACAATGCTTTCTTTGGAAAGTGAGCGTGTTTTCAACAGACGGGCATGGCTAAATCGAATTAAAATTACTCAAGAACGCAAAATATACATATGTATATTCTTTCACACGGAATGACACACTAAGTAATGGGTGATTTTTAAGCTATTATCTTTTTGGCAACACTGGTTTAAACAGCTGACGCACGTTTTGTGTTTTGCTTCACTGTCAAACATCTTCAGTTTGGTCTATAATTTAACCATGAATCGTCTTACAAACGAACAACGCTTGCAAATTATTGAATTTTATTATCAAAATGCGTGCTCTGTTAAGAAAGTCCATCGCGCGCTTCTTTCGAAAAATTGTGTTCAGCGACGAAGCTCATTTTTGGCTCAATGGGTACGTTAATAAGCAAAATTGTCGATTTTTGAGTGAAGATCAGACAGAAGCATTGCAAGAGCTACCAATGCATCCAGAAAAAGTCACAGTTTGGTGCGGTTTATGGGCTGGTGGCATCATTGGACCGTACTTCTTCAAAGATGATGCGAATCGTAACGTAACTGTGAATGGTGAGCACTACCGTGAGATGATATCCAGCTTTTTTTTGCCCAAAATGCAAGAGCTTGACTTCCATGACATGTGGTTTCAACAAGACGGTGCCACATGCCACACAGCACGCTTAACAATGGACTTATTGAGAGGCGAGTTCGGTGAACATTTTATTACACGTTCGGGACCGGCCAATTGGCCGCCTAGATCGTGCGATTTAACGCCTTTAGGCTATTTTTTGTGGGGCTATGTTGAAGCTCATGTCTATACACACATGCCCGCTTCAATTGACGCATTGGAAGACAACATTGAAGCATTTATTCATGAGTTACAGGCCGAAATGTTGGAAAGAGTATCCCAAAATTGGACTAAGCGGATGGACCATTTGAAGCGCAGTCACGGTCAACATTTGCATGAAATAATCTTCAAACATTAAATTATATGGACCGTACTATCGATTCAAATAAAGATTTCATGCATTTTTTCGAATTTTATGTGTTTCTTTTTCACTTTCCTAAAGCTCTTAAAAAATCACCCGATATAACCTCATTCACCACCAGTGGTGAAGGGCATAAAAATTTCTTTCAAGTTAAGTTAGTTAACTTACACTTATGCATTCTTTAAAAAAAAAATTTTTAGCAAAAAATCTCCACAAAAAAAAAACAAAATAAAAAAGTTAATGACCACAAAATAATTTCGAAAATTTAAGTTAAGTTTTTAATTTAGCAGTACATAGACCCTGCTATTCTGTTTTTTAGGTTCGAAAGTATTTAACCAAAAAGAAAAACAAAGCAATAAATAAACATAATATTAATTATAAGTATACATATACAAGTTTTTACTTCTTTCTTTGTTTCTTTTTTTAATTTATTTATTTATTACTGCATAAAGGTGTTGTACAAATAAATGCAACAACAATAACTATAAATGCCTTGGGTTAGCGTGAAAAAAATACAGAAATAAATAATAAAAGAAATAATAATAATAAAAAATGCTGTAATGAATGAAAAAATACACTTTCTTTTTCAATTGGTTTAAAAGATTTTTTTAAATATCATTGATAAAACCATGTTTATAAACATTCTCAAAGCACATATTATACTTGTATGATTAAGTGAAGGTTGGTTAATAATGGCATTTCTATTAATGTATTAGACTTTTTCTTTTTCTAACATTATAAAAGTGAATGAAACTTATTGTAGGTGTCTGCGAAAGTTTTTTACTTAAAAATATGCAAAAATAGAATATTAAAAGGTGTTTCAATGCCTCTCCATTTATTTTCATAGCTTTTACCAAGTTTTTTATTAAGCCTAATTTGATATAGTGGCGGCAAAAATATTTAATGCTTGTCAACTAAGAAATGGCATGTGATATTAAAGGCCAACTTACTGTATGAAATGACACGCTTTTGCTCTACTGTCCTACTAACATAAAAAGCAACAATATTTTGTGTCAGCTTGTAATCCCGCTATATCCACTACTTATAAATCGGCACATATGTACAATCCACAAATCGTCAGCTCATTATTGAAATGACCTACCGCACATTAAAAATAAATTGAGTTAATACCCCCTTTCTGAACCCAAAACCTGTTTTACCGAAATTTTTATAGTTTTTTAGGTCTTAAGTATTTATTTTGCTCCATTTATATATTTATTAAGTATTGTTTTACTCTACACGCCACAATTTGGCCAATGTTGCAAATTCCTCATACATTAGCATTTATTACTTGTAGTATTAATTTTTGACCTTAAAGGCTTAATCCCAACAAACACGAAGTCAAACCTTTGATATGAAATGACTTTATCATTTGACTTCAAACACAATTCTCAAACGTTTTACAATTGTTTGATTAAACATTTAAATTCAAATTGATAATGATTTGAAAATAAACATTTGATATCGAATGTTTTATCAATTTGATGTCAAATGTTTGTCAAATGTTAAATTCAAATCAAAAATAAACTTGGCAATACTAAAACGAAAAATAAATGTAATCATTAAAAATGGCGATTAAAGTTACATTTTTTACTTTGTGGTTACATGTGTTTTACTATTAAAAATAAATTTTTATATAAAGTGAACAGCTTATTTCTTGTGAAAAATAAAAATTATTTGTGAGTAATTACAAAAATTAAAAATACGAAAAAAAGGAAAATAAAACGGGAAAGTGAAGAAAGTTTGTTGAACGATCGCGGTGCTACAATCCTCAAAATAAAAGGGATCCAAGTAGTTTGTCTTTCCAAGAATTAGAGGACGGAAATAACATTATTTCATTTTAGCTATGGTGCCGAATGTTTATCTCACAGCTTATTTAAATAAATAATAAATTTAAATTAAAAAAAAAAAATATTATTATATGTATTATTATTATTTTTTTTTTTTTTATTTATATTCCACATTGTATTATAATCCACATTTGAAAAACATTTGAGAATTACGTTTGAAAGCAAGTTGAAAATAAAGGCATTTTTCAATTTGAAAATAATTTCCCCTTTTTGTTGAGAATTCTATGATTTTCAAATCATTAGCAAACGTTTGCCGTTTGAGAAAACGTTTGATTTGAAATCATTTTCAATTTGAAATCAAACCTCCGTGTTTGTTGGGATATTACGTAAATCTATTCGATATACATATATAAAACAGGATGTGCGTATGGACTCCAAAATGACTGAGCCGATTTTGATTAAATTTTCAGTGAATCTTCAGAATATCCAAACGGACACTGTGAATTCTGATTTTTGATTTTCGGTCTGCGGAGGGAGGGGCGTGGCAAAATCCAATTTTCATATTGCACCACCAATGACATCTATATAATTTGGACGATTTTTTCTTTAAAATGATCGCGATGGTCCAACTTAGATTAATAACTTTACCTAAAATCAGAAAACGGCACCATCGATTTGACAAATTTTTCTTTCAAATGTTCGTATTAATACATTTTAAGTTTTCATCGAAAGAAAAATTTACCACGCCTACTTTTACGCCTACTTTTTTTATTAAGCGCATAACTTGAGAACGGCTTGACCGATTTGGACGATTTTTTCTTTAAAATGATTGCCATGGTCCAACGAGGTTTTTACGGAAAGAAAATTTTGCCCCGCCCACTTTTTTCGATTTACCTAACATCAAAAAACGGTTCCATCGATTTGACTAATTTTTCTTTTAAATGTTCGTATTAATCCATTTTACGTTTTCATCGAAATACAAGTGTACCACGCCTACTTTTACGCCCACTTTTTCTATTAAGCGCATAACTTGACAACGGCTTGACCGATTTTTTCTTTAAAATCATCGCCATGGTCCAACTTAGGATTTTACGGAAAGAAAATTTTGCCCCGCCCACTTTAACGCCCACTTTTTTCGATTAACCTAAAATCAGAAAACGGCTCCATCGATTTGACTAATTTGTCTTTCAAATGTTCGTATCTTTTTAACGGATTTTAAAAATCGAACGCAAACATTTTTCCTAATTTGGACAGGACAACTTCTGTCGGGTGAGCTAGTAAATGAATAAATACATAAATAAAAAACGGACAATATAAATTGAACTCTAGCTTTGTTTCATTGCCATAAGAAAAAAATTTATTAAACAAAATAAAATGACAACGATTCACACAGAAGCAAGTATACGTATGCAGCACAAAAAGTTACTTTTAAGAAAAATGGCGCATGCGGCACAAAACAGTAATTTTTACTTTTAATACAATTCTATTAACTTCTAAGTTCGTCACAAAAGTTTAAATTTTTCTTCGAAACATATGCCAGAAGCAGTGGTAAAAATACAAAACAAATTTTATCAGGTTTATTTTCAGAAATCTTCATTGTCGTTTTTCTCCACTACGACTTTTTGGCACAGCGCCAAAACAATAATGAACTGACGAAATAGCGACTAAATTATATTGAGCAATTTAGACATATTTTTTTTAGTCTATTTCATATTTAATGCAGCTTATGGTACATACGGATATTCATTGATTTCCACTATGTAGCAACACTGCTTTCAGGCTCGGTTTAGATGAGTCAATGAATAGTCTTTAAGCCAGTCTTTTTATTCAGTAAGCACAGTTTGTTTGTGTTGTTGATACGTGTGTTCCTTATTTAAGGACTTGGATTGTTATTCACGAGTACCGCTGCCATCATAGAAATGTATACAACTCTTATAAAAACAAAAATTGCTTATATCCTCAAAACTGAACTATATGAATATATGACTGAGTTATATGAATTCTGATTTATGTGCTGTTTTCACAACACAAGTGGTTGAGCGTGTAGTAAAATTTATATGAAAAGCACTCAGTTTTTTTTAGTGATTTTATATAAATTTTACTACACGTTCAATCACTTGTGTTGTGAAAACAACATTAATGTTAGGATTTCGTGTGTCGATATGTATCAATTTCAAATATCGTTTCTTTAATATAGAAAAGCCCTAACTAACGTTTTCCTTACTTTACAGGAGTAGTAAAAAACTAATAGTTCTTAAGTCGCAAATTTCTTTTAAACACAGTTTTTTATTGAATTCTATAACAATTTTTTAGATTTTATATTTTTTATAAAATTGTGGTTAATAGAGTTTTTTGTGAGTTATTTTAACTAAAAAAAGCAATACTGATAAAGTATTTCACTTTAACGCCCAATTTCAACAACTTAAGTTAAAACTAAATATTACATTAACTTCCAGTTAACAATAGGGTTTTCACGTCACATGTTGCAAAAATGTCCAAAAATATAACAACCACAAAAACAATATTTTTTGTGCGAAATAATTGTGAATAGCAATTTTCCATGTGGTTGTTGTTATGTTTTTACACTTTTGCTTTTTCGCAAGGGTGCAAAAGGATAACATTTTATTTGAAACTTAATAAATTAAGTGATTCATTTTTACAAAATTAAATAAATAGTAATATTGAAGCAAGTGGATAGATAGATAATAGATAGATTGATTAAACTTGAGATATAAATATGTATATATAAATTTGATACAAGCAAAATACAAACAATTTTATTTCTATGCTTTGTTCCGACTTAACCCTTTCACGTCCATAAGGAAACCCTGGTTATTTTTTAATATCCAATAGATTTTTATTTTTATACAAAATAAACTAAAATTGCAAAGTAATAAAAATCTCGTGGTTAGATTTTGTGGAATTTTTTGGGAAATATTTTTCCCAGTGGACGATAAAGGGGGGAAAAATACTTCAGCTAATTGATTTTTTATGAATGATTTTCGAACTCAAAAAATTCAATGCAAAAAAAGGTTTTATAATTGTTGGAGAAATTGACGTATTTGCTCAAATATTGTTCTAGTCATAATGTTAGCGATGTAAGGGACACCCATATCTTAATCAGTAGATCAGTAACTTCAAAAATTTGGCAGCACTTTGTTACTTATTACAAAATTCATTCCTAAATATGGTTTCATTTTGTCTTCTTCAAAAGTAAAGGATCTTCAGTTTTGATGTATGGGGTTTATAAGAGCCACTTGTCAATCTAAAAACAGGTTCATCTTCATTATGAAGTGATGTAATGGCATCCACAGTTTTGACCAGTCTCTTGTACTGCACTTTCGATTTTAACCACATCCGCAGCCTCTTCTTGTCTTCTCCTAAAAAGTCTTGGTCTTCTTCATCTAGGTGAAGTTCATGACAAATAATAATAAAAAATTTAAACTGGCCAAAAGTTGTTAAATTTTGTATATTTACTCTATGGGAAACATTTTTTCCTATGGACCAGAGTGAAAATTTACTCTTACTACTGAAATTGCGTATTTTCACATGTTCACAATATTAATTTCATCTAAAAAGTCTTGATCTTGTTCATCTAGGTAAACTTTATCTTCCCTACCACTATAATCCGCCATTAGCAGCTATAATATCTCATTTTGGTGTAAATGGAACTCCCTACACTTCTGCTTGTCATTGCTAAAATTTTAGCAGTAGTAAGAGTAAATTTTCTCTTCTGGTCCATAGGGAAAAATGTTTCCCATAGAGTAAATATACAAAATTGAACAACTATTAAGATTTTCTTTACTTTATTATTCTATACCCGTTTAAGTATCGCCACCTTTTTACTTTTATTTACAATAAATCATAGCTGTTGTACGACCTCTAAATGTCAAAATAAATATTTTAAAAAAATTCTTTACCAAAATAATCAATTTAAATTTTGGGAAAAATATTTCCCATTGATGGAAAGGGTTAAAAGATTCAGGAGAATATTAGCTTTCCAAAAAAAATAAAAATCATTGAAACCTTTTTTAAAATGTGAAAAAAAACACTAAACTTTACTATGCAGAGAGATACTTATAGCTTATTAAAAATTTTAAACATCCAAAAATAAAAGTTAAAACTGATGATATTTTTAATTCATTTTAAGAATTTGCAATCAACTTTGTATTTTCTTTTTTTCTTGGGATTAAATTCACGTATTTGTAACATTGCAATTATACTATAAAACTAATGTTACAACATGAATGAACATTATCCATTATGAAGGTCCAAATATATAGTTCGATGAGCGGAATATTTTTTGACTTATTTGGATGCTCTTCTTATGTCACGTACATGATGCCTACGTCATTTGTATTTGATCTGTCGCAAGTGTTTCAAACTTAAAGAAGTGCAAATCAAGAAAGGTATTTGTCGCAAAAAAAAATATTGATCGAAATTTTTTTTAATTGGTATAATAAAATTTTTATTAGATTTTAAATATTATGTTGGTATTTACATAGATTTATTTATTTATTTATTCACAAGTAATATAATAAGCCTCATAGGCCAAAAGCAATTTTATATTTTAAAGTACCTATATAGGTATACACCTCTGTAGTGGAATTCTCTAACTTTTAACGATTAACGTTAATTTTATCGACACAGTTTATTGCTTATTGTAACTATACCGCAATTCAGTAACTCAATTTTAACAACATAGCTAAAAAACGTAAAATTTCATACAAATTGTTGCTGAAGTTCTATCTAGTTGACTAAACTTTAGTTAAATTTTTTTAAAAAACTTCAGTAACAATTTGTATGAAATTGTCTATGACGTTTAAAAGATTTTTATTGAGTTTTGAATGAAAATTTTAACAAAATGTTAACAAAAATAAAAATAAATGCATAATATGGTTGTGGCTAAAATTTGCAAACGGTTTCTTGATGCAAAATGTGTGTAGTTACAAAAGAAATTCTTGCTCTATTATGAACACCAAGTGAAAATGTTTTTTTTAATTGTGAACGCAGCTTAAACCAAAAACAATATTTTATATTTTATTATTTAAATGTACTCAGGTTAAGCGCTAACGAAGTCTTCGGTCGGAAATAGATGAACTGGCAGTAATTTTTTTAGTTTTTTTTTTTCAATTTATTGAAATATTTTAAACAATTTTAGTATCAATGTATGTACCTAGTTTATGGGAATACAAAATTTTTAATTAATAAGATTTTGGTTTTACAGTTAATCCGAATCCTTATTTATCATAAGGCCTGGAACAGAAAAAATGGTTGTTTTGGAAGCTGAAGCTGACGAATTGTCTGTAAAACAACAAAGTTCAAAGTTTGCGCTTTAACTTCACCTGCAACGACTACTATAACTATAGTTATACCTACGTACGTATTCTGCAAAATTTCATAAAATACCTAGGTATTTTTTTAATTTTAAAGTTGATTATCCCAAAATAATTTTTTGGGCTTAAATCTAGTTTAGGAACGCACACCCAAATAAAAAAAAAAGTACCTAGGCTGATAAAAAATTGAAAAATAAGAAGAAAAAGTAAAATAAAAATATTGGCGCAAACGCTTAGTTTTCGAGTTATGTCCGTTTTAAATTTTCAAATATATGTTCGATTTCACACTATATTTCTAAAGTTATATGGCCAATAGTGGTGTAATTCCATGTTTTTTTTTTGTGATAAAAAATTTTTTAAAATTATTTATTTTTGTAAATGTATTTTTCATGCATTGTTGTTTTTGGACTTTTATAAATTACTTATACTTACATTTATAACGGTAATTTTTTATTCATTGTTGTTTTTGAGTGTATGTTTTTTATTTTATTTAAATATTTGTTGGTTTATTACCGTATTTCCTGCTATTCAGAAAAGTTTTAGTTAGCGAAGCCGGTGTTTGTTATACCATAGAAGAGAAAATCCTTGCGCCCGGCCGAAGTCCGGCTATGCAGAGAAGCTTTAGTTAGCGAAGCCGGTATTTGTCATACCATAGAGGAGAAAATCCTAGCGCCCGGCCGAAGGCCGGCTATACAGAGAAGCTTTAGTTAGCGAAGCCGGTGTTTGTTATACCATAGAAGAAAAAATCCTTGCGCCCGGCCGAAGGCCTGCTATGCATAGAAACTTTAGTTAGCATAAAGTTCTTGTTTGCGACATTGGTGTTTATTATTTTATAAAATTTGTATTACACTTTTCTTTAAATAAATTATACCTACACTTAGTACACAAAAACTGTAATGTGAGCTTGAGAGTAAAATTTTTTTAATAAATTCTATATATCCAGAAAGATCTAGTCAAAACCTTCAAAATGAAACCAATATTACCCATATAGCTTTAGAAATATAATGGAAAATCGCACATATAGGTACATACATACATATATATGAAAACTTCAAACGTTCATAACTCGAAAACTAAGCGTTTGCGCCAATATTTTTATTTTATTTTTTCTTCTTATTTTTCAATTTTCTATCACCCTAGGTACTTTTTTTTTTATTTGGGTGTGCGTGCCTAAACTAGATTTGTTCCATTTTTGTAGCATATTTTGTTATTACAATCTTCCATTCAATTAATTTCGTTTAATTCGAAATTACGAGAGATAGGGTAGGTCAAGGGTTAATCAAATAAAAACTTCTTCACTTCTAACTATACATACATATAGGTATCTAACTTCTAAATAAACCAGTGTTACCACCAGCAAGATACAAAATTACACTTGAGATGAAGCAAAATTACCCGATTTAAATGAAATTACACCTGATATAAAATTTAAGTTTTATTCAATAAAAAGACATTTACAAAGAAGCAAAAACACAACAAACTCATTAAAACAAGATCAATATAAGTCAAACTGTTAATTTTATTTAAATTAACAAAAATAACATTAAAGACTTAAAAAAATAAATAAAACATAAAATAAAACTGCTAAAATAATGAGTTAACCTTCCACATTTGGTTGATATATCTTGGGAAGGTTTAAAATGTTCCTTGTCATTGCTTTATAGCCCTATAGAGCTTACGAAAGGTTAGCTGTCAAACGAACTGTCATACTATTTTCACTTTTTGATCAGGCACATCATCATGAATAGATTCATGCTTGAACAACGCCACCAAATTATCCAAATAAACTTTGAAAATCAGCCATCGATTTTCGCAACTTAAAGGTGAAGGCGATGTGTTGATTTAGAGAAAATAAACTGTCAATTAGACTTAAAGGCCATGCGATGTGACACTTATTGATTGTTTTCCGTAGGGCTGTGAAGTCAGTGGTTAATGCTGATAAACCAGCAACAATCGGTGTCTTGGAGGTCAACATTGTTCATTTTATTCGAACAAGATAAACAAAATTGGAAGTCTGCAATGCGTTTCGTCAAGGACAGGCGCGGTGTCTATTTGTTTTAAAATGCATCAATCAATCTGCGATTAAAATTAATTTTTTTTTGTGTTGGGTACCATTTTAAGTTTCATGGTCTTTAAAAATACCCTTTATACCTTATTTAGTAAACAAAATGCCTGCAGAGTTTTATACAACTGTCCCTTTCGTAATTCAGTTTTACAACTGTAAAGGGCCTTAAATATTCTTTAAACTAAAGCATTAAAAAGTAGCAAGATAGAAGTAAAATTAATTATACATATCTTCCCCCAGGCAAGTTTTTAGTTTGAATAGCTTTTTTCAATAAACGTCAGGTTCTAAATCACTATGATAGGCATGTTTATCCACATCTAAGGGTCCATCTTGCGACATTCATTACCAAATATTTGAAAATATATGTATGTTTAATAATTGAAGTCGTTTCTTAAAAAGAAACCGAGACTTTGGTTCAGTAGGCTGTGCATTTCTTAGCAACAATATTAAAAAAGAAATAAATGTCATCACTGAAATCGAACTTGATTTTATTTGGGCATCTGAAGTAAAAATTTCAAATTACACCTAAGAGAAATTACCCACGCTCTACCCACGACCGTAAAAATTATACCAAATTCGGGTAATTACCCACAAAGTGGCAACACTGAAATAAACACCCAAACTTATACACATTATGTACCTACATACATATGTATGTACATACATAAATACAAATAAACATTTTGTACGCATTCACTTGACATTTTTTAATGTTCTTTAGATTATTTTTTAATTCACTTTTTGTTTTAACTTATGTGTGTTAAAATAACATAAATAAAAATCGATTGCAACATGAAATTGGGAAATGGTTAGAAAAACACGATTACACATAATAAAATGATATATGTAATTGTAAAAATCAAGTTGCACTAAAAAAGCATATAAGAAATAAAACTGCTTTTAAATACGATGAATACCTAGGTAATGTACAATAAAAATAACAAAAAGCGACACAAGTTAGAGAAGGAAAATTAATTAACATTGTTAGACGGTTGGTTAACTGAGCAAATTATCGTAATCCTCCAATGGTTCGTAGAAATTACAAATTTACAATACCTACATACATATGTACTTGCAAATAAAATTAAAAGAAAAAAATATTGCATACAAGTTTATTAAACCTAATCATATATAATGAATATCAGTAGTATCTACATGATTTTAATTGTATTCACATTGCTTTACAAATTTTTACTAAAACGTGAAGAAAAAATTTCTTAATTTTTTATTTAAATTTTACCTTTTTTCGAAAGAAAACTTTTAGATTTCTTTTCTTGATGTTGTTTTTTTGTCGGGTTTTCAGCTGCTGCTCTATTAGTAACAAAAAAATAAACTTTTAAACACTAATTAACCATATAACAAAATAAACTTTATTTTCTGTGTAGTGTTTTACCAATAAATGTTATTTCTACACCACTGTTTTATTTGTTGTACTTATGATTTTTCTTTTCTTTCATACGCCTCTATATACTTTTATTTTATTTTTTTTTTTTTTTTTAGGTTTTTTATTTTCCTGTATTTGCTTTTGTTGTATTTTTTTTTTTTTTTTTTTTTTCTTATAAGAAAATTTTTTTTCCAAACATTTTTTATATTTTATGAAGTATTTAATGGAATTTTCGTTAAATCTTTTAAGGATTTATATAAAGCTTTTACTTTTTTATACATTTATCACATTTTTGTTGATTTTTTTCCAGTTTTATTACTATTAAATTAATATATATATTTTTTATACCAAAGGACAATTAACTTTTGATGTTTATTTGATGGTGTACGAAAATTCAATGATATATTGTATAGATATGGCAATGCTGTTAAGAGAAGAAGGTGAAATGCGAGAAGAAAAACAAATGCAGGGTTGTATTTTTGAAGTAGTATAACTGGAACACTTTGGCATAATAAAAGTTTTAAATATTATTTTCTAAAAGTTTTTTAGATTATAAATACAATATTAATAAATATTAATGTTTTGAATTAAAAAATTTAAATAAAAATAAGAACAGAAATCTATATATACATATAAAATTGTAACGTTCCTGACTGACCGACTAAGCGACTTCAGCTAAAACGTTGCAATTTGTGGGTTGGTCTCCCGACAAATCGATCCACTAAGACGGAATTTTCGAATATACAGATGCTTAAGAATTAAAAACGTATAAATTCGTTTGCCTCATATATCTTAAACTAAAGGAGATAAAAAGAAGTTAATTCTTATCGTTGTGCATTAAAAAAATAAGCGGAAAGGTATCTGGTACTTGTTGTTTTTGGATTGTTGTAGTTCCGACACCCCCTGTAGTTGAATTCGCCTTGATATCACACTTGTTACTTATTTAAAAAATACAAATACAAATTTTGTAATTTTTCGAAACTCAAACGTTTACTTTACCGTTCTATATGTGGTTCTTTTTGAATTTTCTCTAATATTTAACTTACAACATAAAGTTATAGTAGGGTCCTAATAAATGAGAACCTATAAAATGAAACATTTTGGTTCCATTTTTGTTAAAACCTAGAAACATAAACTATAGCATATAAATATGTCCACACAAAAAAAGGGAGAACTCATGAAGAAGTAAACACCAGATGCGCAATTACTAAAGGGTATTTTACAAGTAGGGGTGTTTTTCTTTTTTCTTAAAAAATCGTCAAAATATTTAACAAAATTTGTCACGAACATTTAACAAAATCATCAAATATTTAAATGTTTCAAATCAGAAATTGTTTCTTTAAAATAAAATTTTTTATTGTACTAAAAAAGCATTTTAGCAGATTTTATTCAAACAAAACAAAAATAAACTTTGAATTTAAGGCAAGTATAAGAAATCAGTTTTTGAAATAAAATTATGTTTAATCGACATAAATTTAGACTAATCCTATTCGTAAAAACTATCTGCTCGGTATTTATTTAATAAACTTTTTCTTGTTTCCAAACGATTTCTGATTTATTGGACTTAAAATTCTTTTAACGTTATCTGATGAATATGGTAAAACCATTAAGTCAATAATAAAATTATGTACATAAGTTAGGGAATGCATTTTTATTATTATTGAGTTGATTTTTTCCAAAAGATATTGATATCAAAATCTCTTTTGTTAAAATGTTTAAATCCTTACTCTCTTATATCCTTTTATATTGCCTGGAATCTCTCTTAAGATAAAAAAAAAAAAAAAATTAGGAAACATTTTTTTTTTTAATAATAGATGGAGTTATCAATTTTAAATTATTTGTAAAAGAATTTCCGAAATCAAATCTTTTTTTATTTGAATGCATAACTTAACACAGAATGTCACACAATTATCAATAAATTAATTGTTAGCTTCAACATTAATTAGAAATTGAAAAATTTTTTCTTTAACGTAAACATTTAAGTGTCAACAAAATTAATTTCATCAAACGGATTATGTTTTACATAATCTTAATATATTCGCCGTCATATCTAATTTTTTTTCGATATTCCATCTAAAACCGTCAGTGTGACACATACAAACACATTTTCACTAATACTACCACAATGTTTGATGAGAATTTTGATAAGTGTATTTGGGCCTTAGTTTGAGTTCATACGGCTCATGTCTTATTGACAAGATTCTTCCTTTTTCTTCTTTGAACATGAATTGGCGTTCAATTTATTTTGTATAGTCGTGCATGTGTGCTTTTTTGATATTGAAAACAATAACAAAATTAAACAACGAATGAAAAAGCAAAACGTAAAGACAGTACATGCATCTGTGTACTCGTTTCTTTTCCCCTTGTCCTTCTCGCCTATAAAGTACCCTACAAGAAATAAATGAGCGAGTAGTCACATTTTTCATTTTGGTGTTAAGAAAATGATAGAAAGAAATGACCGAAAGTGACCGAAAACTTTATTTCGGTGATTTCTTTCTATCATTTTCTTAATACTAAAATGAAAAATGTGACTACTCGCTCATTCATTTCTTGTAGGGTAGCAATCTTGTCAATAAGACATGAGCCGTATGAACTCAGACTTAATAAAATCAACCTCACCTGGTTTTTAATGGGGAAAGAATTTTTTTTGTTAATTTTCCAATCATTTTTGTATATCAATAAATTGACTGTTACATTTTGGACTGCTCCTAATATAATTGTAAATATTTCTAAACATGAAGGAAGTTTTAAGCACGCATATTGATATCTGAAAATCGTCGTATCACCATCTTTCATTAAAAAAATCCTCAATCGTCATTTTACTGTATATTATCAAAAAAATCGTCAAAATGACGAAAAATCGTCACATCTAGTGCTTAACATTGCCAGATAAATTATGTTTCTTGCAGTTTTTCAAGTCCATAACCGTTTTTCAGATTTTTAACAAAATAGGGTGCTAGAAAATTAAAAAAAGAAAATATAATATGGAAAGTTTCATAGTTTTCGAGTTATGTTAAGAATAAAATTAAATCTGTTTTTGTTATTTTTTTTACATGCTCTTATTAAAAATGTTCTTTCAAGTTCATGAATATTCTTAAAAATTCGTAATTCTAGGAAAATTATAATAGATGAGGTTTTACCCGGTATTTACATGGTGTCTGGGTAAGTAGTACTTACTAAATACTGGGTATATTCCTTATTTGGGCATTTATAAAACACATATCCATATGGCAATTATTAACTTTCTATAAAATGAATAAAATTTTAAATAGCTTCGTTTTTTTAAAACGTCTTTAAATATTTAAAAGCTTGTTAAATTGCACTAAAACTACAATAAAACGGAGTATATTGATGTAAAATTGTGAAAAAGGTAAGTGTTTATTAGCGAAGTTAATATTTATTAAATTAAACAAATTTTTATCAAATTTTGTACAAAACGTTTATGCCCACCCTTTGGGTAAATACCAAATATTCTTACCCAATTCTCCATATTTATCAAGTATTTACTTACCTATTGGATATTTACAATTTTCCAATCTGTAAGAATTACTTATTTTCACCTGTGTAAAATTATAAATTTATCTTTTAAAAATTTTCTAAGAAAGAAAAATTTTTAGTTTATTTTTAGAATGCAGAATTTTTTGCCTCTTAAGACTTTATATGGGTAATTCCAAAGTCTTGAACGTGACAGTCGTACGCATCAAAAATGCAATAACATTTATTACAAAAAATATTTTTACGTTTTCTTAACCCTTAAATTAAAGCACTAAGAAAGCACTGTTATCTATGCTAAAGCTTGTGGAGGGCGCGATTCTAGGTCAAAGATAATGGCAAAAGAATTAGCGGTTCGAGCGTGAAAAAAACAGAAGTAGTTATTTTGGCCATGTATAAAAAGGCGTAATTCAGCGAAACCTGGCACAATTTTTTAGTCAAACTACTTTCAGAATTTTACGTAGCAATGTAACATTAAAATGTCTTGGTTTGATTCCAAAATATTCCGTATTTTCTTTTTTTTAAGCCAAAATCTGGGTCGATACGTGACATTTCGAACGTGAAATTTTTTCCGTAATAATTTAACTGAATAATGACCAAAATAAAATAAAAATTTACCGTTAATCCGAATAACATATTTCTCTTTGAACTCTTCCTTAGATTACAGGCCATGTAAGAACATTTTTTTGGAATAATTTTTATCAAATATCACCTCTTTTAAGAAAGATAAATATTAAAGAAAACATACAATAAAACATTCTCACATATAAGAAATTACGTTTGCAGAACTTTGGAGTCTGATTGTTCATCTAAGTGAACAAATTTATGAGTAAATTTAAAAATTAGTAAAATCTTAATATTTCTCTATAACAATATTGTAAAATAATCAGCTTTTAATAACTTTTAAATTTTCGGTCACGGTGGACCTTTTGACGGAAATGCCCATACATATTACAAACTCAAGTAAAATGTACAAACTATAAATAAATAAAAAATTAACATTTATTTTTAAGCGAAAAAAATTCTTTACTTTATTTAAGACTTTTTATATCTAAATAAATGTATGTAACGAAATAAAAAAAAAAAACATTTTTTTTACAATAAACTAAATATTTTAAACTTATTTAACAATAAAATTTTTTTGTTTGCAGTGCGTATAGTTATAAATGCTTTTAAGATATTCGTATCCTTTTTTATTCGTATGGAGATACATATATGTATATATCGCTCATTTACTGCAAGACCGGCATAAATAAAAAAAAATCCATTTCGAGATAAACGCATTTAAAGTTTTTGATTTGTTCTAACTACTTAGAAAAAAAGAAGACACATTCTCTTCAAACTGGAAAAGTAAAAAAGATATAAAGGTGAATTT
Source organism: Pollenia angustigena (assembly GCA_930367215.1). Lineage (NCBI taxonomy): Eukaryota > Metazoa > Arthropoda > Insecta > Diptera > Polleniidae > Pollenia > Pollenia angustigena. Next base: position 76,535,972 of record OV884056.1, read on the forward strand.
AATACACAATATAACGAATAACAAAGCGAACAATTATGCATCTTTAACTCCAAAATTTAATTTTTTGAGTTATGCCGGTGTTGCAGCAAATGAGCGATATATTAATTTTGCGAGCCTATTCGTTAATTTTTCTTTTTTTTACTAGACTTTAGGCACTTAATTCCTTAAGAACAGAGCCAGCTATTACCAAACGTTGAATTTCTGAAGTACCTTCATAAATTTCCGTAATACGAGCATCTCTATAATACCGTTCGGCTGGCATATCACTAACGTAACCCATGCCACCCAATACTTGTATACATTGATGACTACACCACGTGGCAGCTTCCGAAGCAGCCAATTTAGCCATGGCTGCTTCTTTAGTATAGGGTTTATCATTATCCTTAAGCCAAGCAGAACGCCACGTCAATAAACGAGCTGATTCTACTTTTACAGCCATATCAGCGATTTTCTCTTGTATGGCCTGCAATTTTGAAATTGGTTTACCAAAAGCCATACGCTTTTGAGCATAATCTACTGCCAATTCTAGAGAAGCTTGAGCAATACCCAAAGCTTGACTGGCAATACCAATGCGACCAGCGTCTAAAGTTTTCATGGCGATTTTGAAACCATAACCTGGTTGGCCCAAAATGTTTTCTTTGGGTATTATACAATCCTCAAAGATCAATTGACATGTCGAAGATCCACGTATGCCCAATTTATCTTCTTTTTTGCCCAAAGAAAAGCCTTTGGTATCCTTGGGCACAATAAAGGCGGAGATGCCTTTATGTTTCAAGGATTTGTCGGTGGTGGCAAAAACGATGGCAGCTTCGGCTTCATAGCCATTAGTAATCCAAGACTTGGTGCCATTTAAAACATAATGATCACCTTTGTTTACGGCTGTAGTAGAGGCAGCACCGGCATCGGAACCGTTACCAGGCTCAGATAAAGCAAAACAACCCACAGTATCACCACTTGTAAAAGGGGTAATAAATTGTTGTTTTTGGGCGTCATTGCCAAAACCAAAAATTGGTCCCAAAAACAAGGAATTATTAACAGACATAATAACACCAGCCGAAGCACAACCTCTAGAAATTTCTTCCATAGCAATGGAATATGCCAAATAATCTAAACCGGTGCCACCTTAAAAAATAGGAAAACAACTTTTAATACATATATATATTATCCAAATTCGAACTGTATTACCTAATTCTTCTGGTAGCGCTACTGCCATTAAACCCAATTGACCCATTTTCTTTATTTGTTGCCCAGGATACAAATGCTCACGATCACATTTTGCTGCATTTGGGACTAACTCAGCATTAGCAAAATCTCTACAAGTTTTTTGCAACATTTGATGTGTTTCGGACAATGCAGACAAACAGGCAATATTACGGTGTACCTGGTGCATTTGTGAACGGATCGTGTGACCTTTGAGTTTACATGTACACAAAAGAAATACAGTTTATATTTTATTAGGCAAAATGCATTTGCATAATATTACTTACCAAATTTTAAAGTGTTTGTTAAAACGTTATACATTTTTAAAAATTTGTTGCTGAACTAAGGAAAAAATTTAAACAAAATTTAAAATACAGTTGGAAATTTTCCACCGAGCCACTAAAAATAAATAAAATAATTAGATAAACAGAGAAATAAGAGAGTCTTTAAGGTTGCCACGTAGAAAAAGAAATTATAAATGAAGTGGCAGCTCTTTATATCCACAAGTTGGGACACAAGGTACATTTACACAATATGTTTTATATACTGCGATGCCGATTTCTGTGTAATTATCCGAAAATGGGACAAAAAAAAATAATAATCTTGGAATATTTTTGAATCATATACTTTTTGTGTAATAGTTTAAATACTTTATTTTAACAATTTTATAATGTGCGATGCAGCCTATCGCTATGCCAACAAGCAAAACTGAAAGACTTGGGGTACAAAGAATCCAGTGCCAAATATGTTACAAAACAATTTAAAAATATACTTTTGGCAAAGGTAAGTCCCCTTTTGCAGTGTGGAAATCGAAAGGCAGACAGACGAAGTTTGATGGTGAAGGGTTGAAGGTGTAGAGTGTGTTGTACATAGCTATCTGTACTAGACATTTTTCGTGTTTCTTTTCCACTGTTCGCAATTTTCGTGTTGTTTCTCACACCAATGTAATTTAAGTATCTATGACTGTTTAATTTTCATCTCCGTAAACAGCGAAAAAAACGAATAATTTCGTGATTGTGAAATGTTAACGCAAGTTCAAAAGAGAATAAGAAAAAGTCTGCCTTTCAATATAAACATTATAAAAGCTTGTAGGTCACACGATCAAGTTTTGCCTTTCAATAATTCCTTTCAATTTGCAATACACTCACGTTCTTTATTAACACACTCACACTATTTAGATTAGATTGACAATGAGATTGCTTTAAATTTTACTGTTCCATTTGCTTGGCAATTTTTCTTTCAATTTAAGATTATAATTGCTTTCTTGAAGAAATCTTTAAAGAAAATTGCTTAAAAATTGCGTGCAGCCTACGTCACAGCTTTAAATTTTTGGAAATTTTGACAAAGACTATCACGCTGGGTCTCCACGTAGCAATGCACAAGCAAAAACGTTGGCAGAAAAATGTCGTAATAATTGCTGATTATATTGCTGGAGAGCACGTGAAAATGCTTTGCCATAAGCAAACGTTCAGAGAAATGAAATGTCATATAAATGACAACTAATTTTACTGCAGATTGCTAAACAATAATTGCTCCAGCAATCAGAAGAGCAATCATTGCGCAATAGATAGAGAAATAAAAAAAAATAAAAATAATAAATAAATAAATATGCGGTTTTACGTCACAAATTTAATGGAGCAATTAAATTTGACGTTTGCCGCAATAAATATTGCTACGTGGTGACCCGGGGTCAAGAAAGACTTGATCGTGTGGCTGCAGGGTAACCCCGGGTCTCCACGTAGCAATATTTATTGCGGAAAACGTCAAATTTTATTGCTCCATTATATATGCGTGGCAATCCATTGCGCAATGATTGCTCTTCTGATTGCTTAGCAATCTGCTGTAAAATCAGTTGTCATTTATCTGACATTTCATTTCTCTGTACCGTTGTTTATTTATTTGTGTGTTTATTTATTAAGGAAGCAATCAATAAAAAGCCGCCAAGTGAAAAACTACTTCAACAAAATACGGAAAAGTTTTTCTATATTATATTTTTAAATAAGCGTCAATATCAACAAAAGCAAACAACGAATTTTTTTTTTTTTTGTATATTTTTATTTTTTCAGTAGAACAATACTAGTTTTAGGTTTTTTTTCATACGCAAAAAAAACAAAAAAGTAATACAAAATACAGCTACGACAATTACAATTAATTATTTTATTCATTTAAAAAAGAAAATTTAACAAGCCACAAGACTTTACCCTGCGGCCACACGTTCAAGTTGTTCTTGATAGTCTTACATATACTGCTTGTCAAAACTTACATAAATTGAAAGCTATGACGTAGGCTGCACTCAATTTGTAAGCAATTTACTTCCAAGATGTCAACAACAACACAATTTATAAAGACAAACTTATACTCAGCTTTTAAATTGAAAGTAAAATTGTCAAACAAATGGAAAGGTGAAATTGAAAGCCATCTCGTGGTCAATTTAAAAAGTGTGAGTGTGTTAGTAAAAAAGTGAGAGTGTATTGCAAATTGAATAGAATTGAAAGGCAAAACTTGATCGTGTGGCCACCAAGTTATACAACTACTTGCGGTGAAAACTGCAAATTTATGGCAAAGCAATTTCAAGTGTTCTCCAGCAATATAATCCGCAATTATTGCTCCATTGTTCTGTCATTGTTCTGCCGACATTTTTGCTTGTACTTAGTAATAAAAATTGCAGCGTGGAGACCCAGCGTAAGGTTAAAATATATTTTTATGGCAAGAAAATTAGTATGGCACCATCAAATCCAACAAGACTACTTTATGTTAGTCTGGCAGCATACTTATCACATAGCAAGTGTCAAAATTGTTTCATATTTTCTTCGAAATACGTCGTTTTTTGATTCGTCTGCAATAGATTTGTAAAAAAAAATTCGATTATAAAATATAATTGTACAAATTTTACGATTTACAAAACGTATATTAGTTTTTTAGTAAAAAATACAAAGAAATAAAAGTATTAATATTTAAAATAAAAAAAGCAACACCTTAAAATTTCCAATTAGAAAGTGTCCAAACCCACAAAATCACCAAAGGAAATAATATGAGGTGCGAGTGAAAGGGCAATAGTGATTGAATGAGAATTAAAACAAAAAAAATGTAAAATCCAGTTAGTATTTTTTCTTCATATTCATCAATAAAGAGAATATAGTGAAAAAACTCTTTGATTTATTTTGGCAAATTGGAAAAAAACGAGAACGGAACTAAAAATATTTCAACTAATGGATGGATATTGCCCAGATTCGTTAAAAGTCATAGTGAAAAAACAAAAATAGTAATTATTAAAATTGCTAAACTTTTCAACAAAATTTTAATATATATCTTTATATACTGTAAATTTGTTGCACAAAAAATAAAATAAATAAAAGGTAAGCTTTAGTGATGTTTAAAGTAAAGATAAATATATGGGTAGATAATGAAGATTTCTTTTTGTTAAATTATTTTAATTTTATACTTTATACGGGGTTGTGTGTGGGTTCTTTAAAGCTCAACCAACAATACCTTACCACCACATTGATAACAACAAAAGCTAGAATATTTAATAACAACTACTGCAACAATAAATTCAATAATACAAGTTGCTCCCCCACACAGAAAAACACCTTTTAGGTATAATTTTCTTTATAGGTTTTGTTTTATATTAAGTTGATGAAATTACATGTTTTTATTTTCTAAGTCTACGTTTTTTGTTATTTTTATATGGAATTTCTGAAGGTATACCGTGGAATTTCTGATATTAAAACAAAAATTATTCATCAATAATATTTTTTTTAATGTTTTGTTGTGTTTCTTATTTTGCTTTTATGCCATTTCTGTATATCCCCTACAACTTTTTAGGGGGCGTAGTTGTTTTTCTTTACATTTGAAACATACAGGATGGTACAGAATTTGCGGAACAAATCTAGTTTACCGACTCAGCTCCAAATAAAATGAAAAGTACCTAGGGTGATAGAAAATTGAAAAATAAAAAGAGAATAGGTAGGGTAAGTGCACCTAAGTTCGGCATGTACCAGTAGTCGGCAGTTTTTGCATTTAAACGTTAATAAATAAGAAATGCGGGTTTTTTATTCATAAATAGCATCAAATTTGTCAAGAAAATTTACTCATCTTTCCATTAGTAATAATTAAATTGGAGGAAGATGAGTATTTTTGGCAAATTTTGAAGTCTTGAGTGACAAGCTCTTGAACTTTTGCGGTGACCCTTGTTTTTCAAAAAAAAAAAAAATTAGTGTTAGAGCTAACTTTAAAAAGCAAATAGGCATATTATTTATGGGAAGTTTATTACATACTTATAAAGTTTAAAAAGGTTAAAAGTCTATTAAATTTTGTCGTAAAAGTAATTCTGTTGGGTGCCGACATTAGGAACAAAAATTTTCAAAATTTCCTATGGTCGGCATTGGGTGCCGACTACTGGAAAATCAGTATTTTTCTCTGATTACACTCAAATTTGAGTAAATTGCTCATCAATCGTGCCTCTTGCCCAGGGGTGCCAGATAATTTTGATAAAAAATCGGCATATTTAAAAAAAAAAATCGGCATTATCGGCACTTTAATATAAAAAAATCGGCAAATTAAAAATACCTATTTTAAATACAATAAAACCTATTCTTACTTACAAATAAGAACAATACAGAATTATCTAATGTTTATAACTTATGAACTTATCAAAAGAATCAATCAAAATAAACGTTTTACAAAGAAATTGTAGTTAAATATACAGTTTTTTTAAACTTTCTTATAATTAAGTATATTCCATATACAAATATTTGAGTTTGACATTTTTATTAAATCCGTTTTAATTTTAATATCAAAACAGTTTAAATTATTAATTTTTAAATAATCTTTAAAAAATGAATAATTTGCAAAGATAAATTTTCCAGTGAACTTCAAAACTCTGTTACATTAAAAAATTCTTTCCACATTTGCGGAAGAATGTGGAAGGTCGAAAAATTGTACCAAATGCTGCCATAAAATGTTCACGTTAAAAATCTGAAATTTTTTGCCAAAAAGTTTGCAAATTTATTTAATTTTCCTTACATAAGAATTGGCTATTTAATTTATGAACTAACATCGTCCTCAATTGCGTTTTAATCTTAAAAAAAAATGATTTAATTATCAAAGTCATTATTATTTAAATTATATTCATTGATAGTGAATATAAATTTATCTTACCTTTATTCTTTTGTAAGTATTTATCTATCCATTTTCAAACACAAATATAAAGTGTTTTATATTTTCCTAATAGAAAAAGAAGTTTTAACTGAATTATTTCAGGTTTAAAAATTATTTATTTTTTAACTTTAGCCTTTAATTTTTCATAGTTGAATATTTTTCAAATAAAAATGTATTAACCCAACACACATTACAAACACTGCATTTGATATTGAATAAAACTAACCCCTTTTTCTTTAGTAGAAGCGCTGACTTATTAACAGTAGTCTCTTTTCAATGTTACAACTGTTTCAGTATCGCTTAAAGTTAGTGTATTATTAACAAACAAACAAAAAGTAATCGCCTTTTACGTGTTAGTCAAAAAATCGGCATTTTTGGAGCAAAAATCGGCAAATCGGCACTTTGATAATTTAGGGGCAAAAAATCGGCAAAATGCCGATAAATCGGCAAAAAACGAGTTTACCCAGTAGTCGGCATGATTTCTTTTGAGTATCTCATGACCTGCGGACTATAGGATAAGTGTTGTCCTAAAGTCGGCAGCAATTTTATTTCTAGTTTAACTGAATATGGGGTCCCAAAACAGTATATTTTTTAAAATTTGTAATGACTATTAAATATTTGCATTTCATTTACATACTTATTTCAGTAAAGTTAAATATGAAAAGTAAGAAAACAATGGTAATGTTTAAATTTACTGAAGTGGCCCTACAAATAAAAGGTTTGATATTTATACTAGGTGTCAGCCAGAAATTAAGCTTTCCAAGCTCCACTTTACAGGACAGAATACAAGTTTAGTCAAATGCTAAAGAGGATAAGTTAGTAAAATAGTGACTCGTCCTCTCCAAATGCAAACTTCCGGTAAAAATTGATTACATTCTGAACACAGTGCAAGCGATTATAAAGGAAGATGGTCGCACCATACTATTTAAAAATGATCATCCTTGAATCGGCATTTAAGCTTAGTTGTTAAGAAAGCAGAGGCAATTAGTAAAGGACGAGGTAAAGTCCCTGAAGAAAAACCATCTCATCGAACAAAATGTTGTTGATATTTTGGATGATCCGTCCAGAATATGTAATGACGATAAGATAAGTCACAATGGTTGAATATCCATATGTAAGATTTAAATATGAAATCAAACAATCAATTTTCCGATGTTGAAAGTAAACATTTTATTTTATTCAATTTATATTTTAATTGATTCCGATAAAATATTACATTCAAATTCACTTATTGCAATAAAAATGAAATCAGAATCAAAATCTTCGTTTCCTTCAAATTAATCTCCTTACAAATTTAAAATCATTTCGAAATCAAAGAATGAAATCAGTTTGGTTGAAATAATCTTGATTTCAGATTTTTATAGCTCTGCCTCCAACAAAACTTATTTAAAAGAAAAATCTTAATCATATGGTTAATTTAACAATAATTTTGTCACCGGTGATTTTGGTTAAAATAGTCCTTCGTCAAGAAGAAACAACCACATTATTGTTGCCTTCAAACATGTTTTGGGTAATAACAAAAATTTATTTAACACTTATAAAAGCATGGTTATCAAAATATGGTTGTGACTACAACAATATGGTTAACCTAACCATAATAAGTATTAAATTTCTCGTTAAAAATAGTTTTGTTGGAGGTGAAACTTTTTTTCTACGTGTGTACACCCAGATAAAAACATGTTTAAAAATAGTCACGTCCAACAAAACTATTTTTAAAGAAAATTTTGAACTTATTATGTTTAATTTAACCATATTGTTGTCTCCAACAATCATATTATGGTTAAATATACCAAAAACAAATTTTTTAATTTTGTTTTTCATGTTATTTGTGTGAACGTAAACGTTCGAGTGACATCGTGAATAGGCAGTAAAACTTTTCTCCAGACTAATGATTTTGCCTACTAAAAACTCTTGTATTTTCAAACTCATCCCCGATTCTTAATGGGCTAAGAAGTTTAAAATAAATTTTGTATGTAAAGATCTCTTTCTTTCTAAAAAAAAACTTATTAGGTCTCCCTAACTCGAAAACTATGCGTTTGCGCCACTTTTTTCACTTTATATTTTTTTTCTTATTTTTCAATTTTCTATCCCCCCAGGTACATACTTGTTTTTTATTTGTAGTTGCTTCGGTAAACTAGATTTAAGCCGAATTTGCTATAAGGCTAAAATTGTTTATTTATTTTGTTTATTTATGCGACTTTTTTTAGTTCTATTTTTTAATACAGTATTTTTTAGTATTAAACAATTATGTTTTTTAATTGAAAGTGGCCACTTCCACTACACTATTCGAGTGTAATGGCCTTGATTTCATTTCAAATGTAAGTTTTTATTTGTTAATATACACCCTTTCTTTCAAAAATTCACAAAGAAAACTTTTAGATAACCATTGGCCATGGGCGTTCGCCGAATATATCCCTTACCAAAGTCTTCAATGCATTGCAGCATGTGCCGTACCTTCATCTTGTTGAAACCTAAAGGTTGAATTTTTTTAACATCTGACCTAACTAAATTTTCCAACAGCATTCAAAAAGCAACACCGCACTGTGGGTGAAAGCTGAATTTCATCGGCCCAAAGTTAAATTTTTTTGTTATCGCCGATTATAAAAATTTGAAAGCCATTCGGCAGCAACATATTAGAATTAAGTAAGGTATCGAAAAAAACTGGACTAAAATATTGGTAAATTTAGGTGTGGCATGCTGCTGGAAACAAATATTTTATGTTGTTTTAGATTGTTATCGCCGATTATAAAAATTTGAATGCCATTCGGCAGCAACATATTAGAATTAAGTAAGGTATCGAAAAAAACTGGACTAAAATATTGGTAAATTTAGGTGTGGCATGCTGCTGGAAACAAATATTTTATGTTGTTTTAGATAAATTAAATTTTTGTAAATTTGATCAGAACTAAATTATGATTTCTTGCTAACTGTTATATTTGTGGAATAGTAGTCTTAAAGAATTAATTCATTACATTACTGTATCATTTATACCTGATGTGTTATTAAATGTTTCCCCAGGTTCTATATTTTAGTTAAATTCGTCGTTGAATCGAAACAACACGTGTCCATAGAGGATACGGAGAGTGACGCAAGACCTATACAATTGGTAACCTCGGATATTCAAACTTTAAAAAAAAATTTGCCGGAAATACATACATGTATTAATGAATTGCAAAAAAGTTAGATTTAAGTTGGCTTACAAAAATATGCTTTCTCTTTACCTTTAGAGATATTCGAATAAAACGATTTTTTTACAATTTGGTTTAAGAATTGATGTTTGACTATTGACGTCAGCAGTCGTCGATGGCTGCGAGTGTTAAACGGCAAGCCCTCTGAAGAGATTGAGTGGTTGCAATCGAAACATGTAAGGGTAACCTGTCCGTAAAAACGCCTGGGTTCGAGCCCAGCTTCAGCTAAGAATGAAAAATTATCAATTAATTTTATTTAATTTCATGTTGTAAAATTCCTTTCTTCATAAAAATAATTTAATGAAAATTAAATTTGATGAACTTTAGCCTGTTTGAAAATATTAAAAAATTTAGATTAAAAAACCATAAATAGTTCAACAAAATAACCACGGTACTGATTATGTAAAAATGTTTATATTTTTCGAAAGAAAACGTGAGTATGCTTGTAGAAGAAATTTGTAGGTTATTTTACGTTTGTTTCGCCCACATCCAAATGCACTGAACTTTATTGTTGGAGGATAAGCTAGTTTCTATGCATACTGGTTGCTTAGGCCAGATCTTCAGGAGACATTCTCCCAAAAAATGTTAGAAAAACCAAAGATATTAACAAACAAAACTGCAGAGTGAATGAGAATTGCAAACAGTCTAAAATCCTATTTGCAACGATATTAAAGCTTAAACAAAATACCAACAATGAACAGTGAGTTTATATTTTTTTACATTCCCCACTTCAATTGGTTGGAACTCTCAACATTATTTTAATTGTAAGTAGGTTAAGAAAAAACAAAACAAAATAAAAACACAAATTGCTTTATTAATTTTCGTCAAGCTAGTTATAATTATTTTCGATAGAAAATCAGTTCAGTTTTTTATGCCGTGCATATACAAGTTTATTATCAAAGTAATTTTTGGGAACACACAATTTTTAATTAAAGAGATTTAGTTTGTCTTGCTTCGGAACAAACAAAATGCTATTAACCAAAAAAAAAAATTAATTTATGTAAAAAATTCTAATAATTCAACACATTGTTTTTTTTTTTTATAACATTATGTACAACAGTAATGTCATATAAATATGTCTCAGGGGGGGGGGGGGGGATGCTGCGTGCGTCACAAGAATAAAAAAATGTTTTTCAATGATAAGGATTTTTCCTTTTACAGAATGTTTACACCATGCATAAAAATATTCTGAAAAATATGGCTTTATCTCTCAAAAATATGGCTATATCTCTTAATTCGCAAAATTTTAAATATGACCTTACCTCTCAATTGGGCAATAGGGCCATTAAGGCTTTATCTCCCATTCAATTGAGCAATAAAACCATCATGGTCTTATCTCAAATGGTTTTAAAGCACCCCCCCATGTCTAATACGTCTTAATTTTCTGGAAAATCCTGATCAATATCACGGCGAATTCATTTTTCAGGTGGCGTTGGAAGCACAGGAGAGCTAATTTTTTCTAAATTAGACAGAGAAATGTCAAAAGTTACTTGTGTTTTTGACATATCGACCAACGAAAGCAACAAATAAAATACAATGTTGTGTTTTTGGTGTTGTTACTTGTTGTAGTATCGCCTTGATCAATATCGAGTTTTAAATAGTTACAGTATTGTCATTTTTGTAAAAAAATACTTTTTTAAAAGCATTTTCCGGGATTGGGATTTTGGTGTATTTCTTAATCACAAAGGGGGATATTTTATAGTCCACTGTTTTAAGATCTTTTCTTTTCTACATAACTTCAAAATTTCATGGTGATATCTCTATCCACGTCAGTTACATGGAATGTCAAACATTTCTATAGTGTAAATGAATGAATAATTTTAAGGACTGACATTCTATAAATCTGACATGAATAAAGATATCATAATGAAATTTGGCAGTTATGTAGATTAAAAAGTTCTTAAAACAGTGCACTTAAAAATCTCCCCCTTTTTTTTTATATAAAAATACCATATTTCCCAATCTCAATCAAATGCATTTTCATACTATGGGTATTCATTTCAATTTTTTTTGGTTGGAAGAATGGAAAAAAGAAAAATTACATTCTTATTGAGGTGAACGGGGGGGTTTTTTTTTTGTAAAAAGTACAAACTGTCAAAAAAATCTGTCAAATAATTCGTGGAAGTAATTGATATTTTCTAAGAAGCCGAATAAAAGTGTTTAAAGTGAATTAATTGATTATTTAATTTAAAACGAAGTGAATGGTGTCATTTTCATCATAATATTCGACTACAAAAAGTTACCTCAAAATGGCGATTGTCTGCCAAAAAGTCGAGTATTTTATTAACTTCAGCTTCTGTCCATTTTTTTGACCACATTTCTTTTGTTTAATTCTTTTTTAATAACTTTTTTCATTGCACACATTCTTAATATGATTTTTTCTTTTTGAAATATTAAATGAAAAAGAAGTTATCTTTGAAATATTGACTCTATAAAAAATAATTTTTAAAATCAGAGTTCAATTCAAGAGTTTATAAAAAGAGATGCAATTTTTCGTACTTTGTATTAAAAATTAAAAATTTTTTATGAATGGCAACATCAATTCGTTTGACGTTTAAAGCGGAAAATTACATCTTTTTATCCTGTTTTTTTACACTGGTTATAGTTTGATAAACTTTTGGTGGAATTTTTTTCTTGTGGTTGTTGTAACAAAAATTAAATTTTTCCACTTTTCCAAGAAATAAAATAACTGAAATGAATACCCTTACTAAATGTTTAAAAACATCAAAAGTTCATCTTTGACTTTAAATTTCTCAATAACTGATAAACCGATTTTAAAAAAATTAAAACCGTAGGAAAGTTCAAGAAGTTTGCAAAATTATCTCAATCGGTTCAAAACTTACAGATTTTTCGCTGATGAAAAATGATTTTCAGCCACTGTGCACCTTCATTACATATTTTTTAATATGATTTTTCTCATATTATAAAAAAATTATAGTCTTGACGTATTAAACTTAACATTAAAATTATAAAATAATTTATTATAAAGATAAAACTCTAGAAAATAGACTATTAAGTACAAAATTAGAAAAATGTAAATGAAAACAAGTAAGAAAGTATAGTCGGCCAAGCCCGACCATATGATACACCACAGTATTAAAAAACACATCATGCTTATATGTCCATACAAATATGGATTTATCTATGTTTATAAAATTCATTAAAATCGGGTTAAAAGTTTGTGAGGGGCCCCCTGCCTCCCCTTGTGGTCCTATTTTTAAAAACTGTAAAGCTTATGTGTCCATATAGATATGGATCTATCTATGTTTTGAATTTCATTAAAATCGGTTTGAGAGGCAGAAATTGGCCCTATCTCCCCTCGTGGTCCTATTTTTTAAAAAATACATCCCTTTTGTGTCCATGAAGATATAGTTCTATGTAAGTTTTAAATTTCATTAAAATCGTGGTCCTAAGATTTGGCCCATTTTCAATAGGCTTGGTCCTTGTGCCACTAAAAACCTATGACCCAAATTTCATCAAATTATCTCCGAAATTGCGACCTGTACTTTGCGCACAAGGTTACATGGACATCCAGCCAGCCTGCCTGCCAGCCAGCCAGCCAGCCGGACGGACATCGTTAGTTCGACTCAGAAAGTGATTCTGAGAAAGTGATTCTGAGTCGATCGGTATACTTTAAGGTGGGTCTAGGACCAATGTTTTAAGGCGTTACACACATCAGCACAAATGAATAATACCCTCTCCAGTATTGTGGTGTGGGTATAAAAAACATTGTTGAATATACCTGGAAGAAACCTTAAAAGCAACAGTAACTAGAAGGTCAGGGCAATCAATAAATCTATATACATACATATATGCATTTTTTTTATTTTTTTTTTAATTTTATTTATTATTTAATCAAGCCCATGGACCATATATGATTAATATAGTTATTTACAACTTTGTAATGACATATGATAAAATACAAAATTTCTTAAACTAACATATACTATTAACCTAATTAGGGAATCAATGTAAAAAATTTGAAATTAAATGTATTAGTTATCAAAATGGCTCATTAATAATTGTTTAAAAGTGTATTTCGTAAAATTAAATCTTCTTAAATGTACAGGTAAAGCGTTCCACAGTCTACACGCTCTTATTAAAAATTACCTTTCAAATGTCGAATTCGTTATTCTTGGAAAAATTAATGTCGGGTTCCTTGTTGATCTAGAAAAATGAAATAGGCAAACTAACCATGAGGGTGTTTGAGTAGTTATTATTTGAAAAAATGTGATAATAACTCTAATCTTTATAAAATCTTGAAAAGAACAATTTAAGAAACTCTTAGAATATTGAGAAAAATGATCAGAAATCCTAAGCCCATAAATATACTTTATAACTCGGTTAAAAATGAGTTTTATCCTTCTTAAATTAAACGCTGTGGTACCACTGTAAACTTCAAAACAGTAACGCACATGAGACATTAGCAGAGCATGCGATATTTTCCTTTTAACACTTACAGGAAGGTAAAAGTTCAGCGCATATAAAGATCTAAGCAATTCATGACATGTCTTTCAAAAGTCAAATCCTTATCAACTGTTTAGGGAATGGTAAATGGATACCAAAATCGATTTTCGATTTTTCGATCGACTTTTTTTATTACGGTTTTTGAAATCGATTAATCGAACCTCAAAATCGATTTTAAATCGTTTAAGATAAATTTGCAAACTCATAACCAGCATTTTTTTTTTGGAAAACTACTAGATAAATTGAACTGAGATTTTTACAGTGTGTAGATATGACTACTTTTTCTAATTTTCCTGTAAAAAGTGAAAATGTGTTAATTTTGGAATCGCTTTTAGAGGAACAAATACATGTACATTTTACATATTAAAATTGTGTTCTTCTGTAGACAATCATGCCTGTCACATAAATAAATTCCGATGGAAAGTGGAAGTGATTTCGTATCTTGCTTCACATTTAAGTCTGTGACAAGCCTGAATGTATGAATAGTTTTTCAAAGGATTTTGACAGTAGTTCCTGATCGGTGGCGACTGATTCTTTGCTAAGTTACTATTAAGTTTATTTAAAAAAACACGTTTGCATGTCATTGATGTATTTGTTAGGATAAATTAGATACATTTTGTTTTTTCACTCTGCTTATAACTAGATTTAAATATCGCTCACAGAGTCCTTATATTAAACTTGGAAGTATATCAAGGATACTAATAGGTAAATACGTAAAATTACAACTTTAAACTGGAAAAACTGCATAAGCATACCTACAGACGTATGTACGCACAAAAAAAGTTCTATTGTGCATGCCCATAATTTATCGATTTAATTAAGATTAAAATTAAAAATTGCCAAAATTTTGATAAAAATAAAAAAATCGATTTTAAAAGCCCAATAATCGATTTCAGTATAAAATCGTATACGTAAATTCGATTGAAAAAAATCGATTTTTTTACCACAAAATCGATTTTCGATTGGAATCGAAATCGATTTACCAATCCCTACAACTTTTAATCCCAGACAGACAATTGAGTCTACACAAGGTATACTTGTTGCACCAAGTTTTATATTCATTAATATATTTGAACGATTGTGTGTTCCAAAAGACATTATTTTTGATTTTTGTGGATTAAACATAAGTTTATAAGGTTCTCCCCATTGGATTGCTCTAGATAATGTATAATTAATAACAGACTCGTGACAGTCCTGAAATTGACTATCACCAACGAATACCAAGTTTATGTTATCAGCAAATAAATAACTTTTGCAATGAGAATTGCCAAAAAATTCTTCAAAATCATTTATATATATTAGGAAAAGTAAAGGTCCAATGATCGAACCCTGGAGCACTCCACTATAACATTCCGAAATAGACGATCTTTTATCCTGAACTCCAACAAACTGTTTGCGACCCTTAAGGTAAGAATATAATATCGGGTGTTTTTAAGAGCTATAGGAAAGTTAAAAAAAAACACATAAAATTCAGAAAAATGCATGAAATCTTTATATGAATCGATAGTACGGTCCATATAATGCAAATGTTGACCGTGACTGCGCCTCAAATGGTCCATCCGCTTAGTCCAATTTTGGCATACTCTTTCCAACATTTCGGCCGGTATCTCATGAATAAATGCTTCAATGTTGTCTTCCAATGCGTCAATTGAAGCGGGCATGTGTGTATAGACATGAGTTTAAACATAGCCCCGCAAAAAAAAGTCTAAAGGCTATAAATCGCACGATTTAGGCGGCCAATTGGCTGGTCCCGAACGTGAAATAAAATGTTCACCGAACTTGCCTCTCAATAAGTCCATTGTTAAGCGTGCTGTGTGGCATGTGGCACCGTTTTGTTGAAACCACATGTCATGTAAGTCAAGCTCTTGCATTTTGAGCAAAAAAAAGTTGGATATCATCACACAGTAGCGCTCACCATTCACAGGTACGTTACGATTCGCATCATCTTTGAAGAAGTACGGTCCAATGATGCCACCAGCCCATAAACCGCACCAAACTGTGACTTTTTCTGGATGCATTGGTAGCTTATTAACGTACCCATTGAGCCAAAAATGAGCTTCGTCGCTGAACACAAGAAGCGCGCGATGAACTTTCTTAACAGAGCACGCATTTTGATAATAAAATTCAATAATTTGCAAGCGTTGCTCGTTTGTAAGACGATTCATGGTTAAATTATAGACCAAACTGAAGATGTTTGACAGTTAAACAAAACACGAAACGTGCGTCAGCTGTTGCCAAAAAGATAACAGCTAAAAAATCACCCATTAGTCTACACGAGGACGAAGAACACCTAAACTTCACAGCCAGTTTCTCAATTAAAGTGTTATAATTAACAGTATCAAAAGCTTTACTTAA
Organism: Pollenia angustigena; assembly: GCA_930367215.1. Classification (NCBI taxonomy): domain Eukaryota; kingdom Metazoa; phylum Arthropoda; class Insecta; order Diptera; family Polleniidae; genus Pollenia; species Pollenia angustigena. The sequence goes on from OV884056.1 coordinate 76,552,342, forward strand.
ATCCAGGGATACCATCGTAGTGATTTTATTACAATTTAAATGTTGTCTAATATTTTCAGTCATACTAAATAACAGAGAAGTTGTACTCCTTCCAGTTCTAAACCCAAAGTGAGAATCACTTAATAATTTACTCGTGGTAATATGGTTCATCATTCGATCTTTTAAAATAAATTCAAAACTTTTAGAGAGGCTACTCAAAATATTATTCGGTCTAAAATTATCTAAAGAAACATTCCAATCTTTTTTCCTTACCGGTACTATTCTTGAAATTTTCCATATACTAGGGTTAGAAGAGGTTGTTATTATAGAGTTAAACATGTGAAGAAGGAAATCTTCAATAAACGGATATACAATTTTTATAAACTTATGTGGTATCATATCGAATCCAACCGAATTTGACCTAACTTTGTAGATTGCATGGAAAAGCTCATTCTTATCTATAATTTTAAAACCAAATCCTAATTGCTAGAGTTAACCTGAGAAGAAATAAAATAATCATTAAAAACTTCAGGATCATGCTGATCAAATGTATTTGAAATATTATCTTCACCACTCTTGATAATTTTCCACATCTCCTTGTTATTGATATTCTCAAATTTTGCCTTCCAGTATTATACCTTATGTTTTCTTATCAAACTCTTCATTCTGTTCCGGTATTTACAGTAAATACCCCAATTATTATGCGTCATATCTTCCCTGTAGGCCCTTAACGCTAAGTCCCTTATATTTCTAGCCCTTATTACATTCGGCATATTACAAACATTTTTATTCCTATGTGAACTTATTTTCTTCACCGGAACTGCATCATGTAATGAATCAAGAAGTGCATATAGAATGTCAATTTGTCTTTCCACGTTATTAGCGATAAGTAATTCATTCCATGTTTGAAGTGATAAAACATCATTTACTTTATTCATGTCAATATTATTATAATCCTTAAATTCTCTAACTTTAGCTTCCCTTCTTACTGAAACGTCAATACATAGATAATTAAATGCATGATGAGACAAGGACGGTACTAAGAATTGACCTGATTTTTTTACAAAATCTAATTTATTTACGGATGAATAATCCAACAAAGAAGTAGAGCCTTGCCGGATATCAAAATGTGTAGGCATAGAATTATGAGCATACGAGAGATAATTAGCATAACATAGATTCCTAATAAATTCAGCCTTTGAGTTAACATATAAATTATTATTAAAATCACCTAATACGACAATTTGACTATATCTATATATGCATTTAATAAATCAAAATTAAATGTTTATTGTGCTTAGTAGGGCTGTCTTTCTCATTGGTCCGATTTTATCTTCCACTCTTCTTCTTTACTCTTTATTTTCTTAGTTATTTTCTTCTTAGAATTACTATTACTACCTATGGCGTCAGAAAGGTCAGTCTCTGGCTGAGGGTGGGAAAATTTATTTTGCATCAGTCTTTCTTCCTACCTTCCTACATAGTCTCATCCTCTTCATCTGCATACATTTATCGCTTTCGTTGATATAATGATAAGCGCTCAAGAGACGTATGTATGTACATATCGCTCACCGGCTGCAATCTAGCTCCTCAGAATCATCGCACAATATGCAGCAGTCCGGTATGGTATTGCAAATTGGACTGCCTGTAAAAACCCTATCAGGACAATGACCCGTCAAGAACCCTATAAGTGTCGTAAGACCACCCCTATCCAATCCCAGTATAACTCTGGTTGCCCCTGCGCCCAATCCGGGCCATAGTGCCCTAGACACCCTGCAATCCGTTCTATCCCTCCAGGACCGGTTAACGTCATCACGAAATCTTTCCCGTATCACCCCATAGTAGTTACATAGGGGGGCTTTACCCCCTGTCCCTCACCACTAAGTCCAGATTCGAACCCCCTCTCGCGAGTTCGTCCGCCACCTCATTTCCATCAATCATGCAGTGTTCAGGTACCCAACACAGCCTTACATTGAATACTTCCATGAGTTCCCTAAGAGCATTCCTACACCGAGCGACCAGGCACGATCGCACCGTATAATTTGTCAATGCCCTAAACGACGCCTGACTATCGACATAAACTGTCACCACAGATCCACCCACGATGTGATCCAGTATCACTTCTGTCGCCCTCCAGATCGCCTGGATAGCCTGGAAGACACACTGGAAGTGTCCGCGATATATACACCGCCACCGGTTTCCATCTTGGATCCATCCGTAAATACTGCTCACCTCTCAAACAGTCAATTGGATCCACGCCAAACTTCCCTAAAAACAAAAGTCTTCCTTAGATTTTGTATGTATAAAAGAAAGTAATAAAAGCTTATGAAATTCAGTTCTTTTAAAACAAAATAATGCTTGTAGTATAAAAATTATTGAAAAAGATTTTGTTATTCGTGCTTAATTCCCAGTTTTTATTCTTGATAAAAACACTTGAAATTTATTGTTGATGGGATAAGCTATTCCTATGCATTTCACTGGTTGCTTAGGCCAGATCATCAGGAAACTTCATCCATAAAGATTTTAGAAAAACTAAAGATATTAAACCAAATAAAACTGTAAAACGTATAAGACTTATAGCAACAGTTCTACTTGTAATAATATCAAAGTTTAAACAAAACACATCAACAATAAAAAAGTGGGATTATCTCATCTTACATTCCCCACTACAATTAGTTGAAATTCTCTCAACATAAATTGTAGTTGTAAGTAGGTTAAGAAAAACAAAATAAAAAATAACAGCAACTTACAAAAGATGTTGTCAATTAAGTGTTTTTTAGGCCGTGCACTTGCCTGTTTATAATCAAAAAGTAATTTCAATTTTTGGGAATACAAAATTTTAATTTCAAAAGATTTTGTTATTCGTGCTTAATTCCCAGTTTTTATTCTTGATAAAAACACTTGAAATTTATTGTTGATGGGATAAGCTATTCCTATGCATTTCACTGGTTGCTTAGGCCAGATCATCAGGAAACTTCATCCATAAAGATTTTAGAAAAACTAAAGATATTAAACCAAATAAAACTGTAAAACGTATAAGACTTATATCAACAGTTCTACTTGTAATAATATCAAAGTTTAAACAAAACACATCAACAATAAAAAAGTGGGATTATCTCATCTTACATTCCCCACTACAATTAGTTGAAATTCTCTCAACATAAATTGTTATTTTTTATTTTGTTTTTCTTAACCTACTTACAACTACAATTTATGTTGAGAGAATTTCAACTAATTGTAGTGGGGAATGTAAGATGAGATAATCCCACTTTTTTATTGTTGATGTGTTTTGTTTAAACTTTGATATTATTACAAGTAGAACTGTTGCTATAAGTCTTATACGTTTTACAGTTTTATTTGGTTTAATATCTTTAGTTTTTCTAAAATCTTTATGGATGAAGTTTCCTGATGATCTGGCCTAAGCAACCAGTGAAATGCATAGGAATAGCTTATCCCATCAACAATAAATTTCAAGTGTTTTTATCAAGAATAAAAACTGGGAATTAAGCACGAATAACAAAATCTTTTGAAATTAAAATTTTGTATTCCCAAAAATTGAAATTACTTTTTGATTATTGAAAAAGTTATTTAAAAATACCTTAAATAAAAATTCATGACTTACAAAATAAAGGAACACAAGTTTATAAAATTCAGTTCTTAAAAAAACAATGTAACAATGTTTTGAAAAATCTACAAGTAAAATACATTAGAAAAGCAAAAATTTTACAATTTTTGTTTTTGTTTCAAATGTATATTTAAATGTAGTATTTAATATGTATATTAAATCATCGTATTTTTTCTTTGGAATTGGTAGAGAACCCTTGTACTCACACTCAAGTTCAAAGTTTTTTGTAGTCTAATTATTAGCGGTTCAAATACTTGGAAAATGTTTTTATTCTCCATTTTACAGAGTTTCTAAAGTAATCGTATCGTAATCTTAGAAAAAATAATTACTAAAACCATCTCACCTTCTAAAGTCAAAAGTGTCACTATTTCACTCATTTGACGTCCAAATTATACGATACTCACTGACATGCTGATAGTTGTGCCAATATTGTTCTCTAACACAAGCACAAACTTATTAATATAAAAAGCAACACTTGTTGTGTAGCGTTTTTTTTTTTTGGCGAAGAAGGTTGACGCCAGCATTGCTAACATGTATGTACAGTAATAACTTACAATTACTATGCGCTGGTTAAGTGCTAAAACTTGTTTTTTGAATTGTACCATTATTGCAGCCGGTGAGCGATATATTGTTGCATTTTACGATTACTTGACATAAAGAAGAACCGTTTAGATCAGTAGCCTGATTCAGAATACTTTTTCATGCGCGTCGATCTAATACGCTTCGCCTCTGGTTTCTATTATCAAGTTTTGCGAGATCTTACTCAGCTTGATCCTTCTACGTCTTCCTTCGGGATCGTATTCGAATGAAAATTCGAAATCGCGTTTTATCTTAATTTACTACTAGACGCACTTTTTTCGACTCATTTTCGATACTGGAAAATGTTGCAGTTACCCCTCGCACAGTCCGGCCCATGATATCAATATCATCGGCATAAGGGAGTAGCATATGCTTTTTGTTGTAAATTGTGCCTGCTCTGTGAACTGCAGCATCGCGTAGGATTTTAGTCAATAAAGTGTTGAATAGATCAGAGGATATACTATAAACGTATAGGATAGTGCTTTTCCAATTTGAACCCATGATCTTGTATCAGTTAACGTCATTCTACATAAATAAGCATATAAGCTTTGCAGGTATTCCAAACTCTGACATGGATTAAAATACCTTTGTTCGTATCGGGCTGTCAAAAGGAGCTTTATAGTCGACGCAAATAGGGGTATTTCGCGAATCTAGCCGAACATTACTTTTTGTTTTAGCTTATATTGCTTCTTAAAAGCTATTGAGTGCACCAATTTAACTTGGCACAAATATGCTTTCTGGTCCTAAGCAGGTAAAGCCAAAAAATAAATAAAATTGGACCAAGAAGGAAAAAATTCCCCCTAGAAGAACTAATCCAACCTCCGAAAAATTAATTTTTTTAAAGTTTTACCATACTTTTGCCTAGCAATGTATCTTTTAACGTCGGCGCAAGTTAAAAACCCTAAAATTGGACCCAGGAGATAGTAAAATTACAGTTTTCGTCCCCGCGCCCTTTTGTGGTCGGTTACACAAAATAATATTTAAAAAAAAAGTAAATAATGAAAGAAATAGATTACAAACGCCTTTATACCATAATAATAACATTTTTAACTTTTATCGGCATGGGGAGGTACGTTTTTTTGATGTTGTTCTTATGCTAGTAATCAGTGGAGAACTGAGCAAAAGTTTATTTATAATATCTTTGGTACAGTGCCTGTTAAGCCGAAAATATTAACTTCGTGCCTCATACGCTTCCTCCGATAATAGCACGATAGACAACAATGCTTCGCTCTTTACAATTGCGCCACGTATTAAAATCTTGTGCATTGAAGATGTCATAGTAGGCTTGGGATATAGATTAACGTAAAGTTTTGCAGAGTCTAACCAATAATTGGCAAACACGTGCAAATGGATTTTGTAACCACTTGTAATTACATTCAACATTTTTCATTTTTCGAATTTATTCAATGAGCTTAATTACAGTTATGTATTTTATAAAGCTTTTTTGTAATAGTCCTAGGAAAAATGTTGAATATAATATAAAGTAACCTTCGGAAGGAAATAATTCCCAGTTTCCACTTGTAATTATTTCAATAATAACTTTGATTTGGTAGATAAATCAAATGCAATTCCATTTATTTCTGCAGCTAATTCAGGATTGGAAAAAATCTTCTGCTGTCTTCGGTCTTCCACTATTAGCCCTAATTCACTTCTAAATTTTTCATAGATAGTTTTTTCCTCTCTTTAACACTAGTTTTGCCCTCATCTGATCTTAATTACCACTTTTTCACTGTGAGTTTATACGACAGATCGTCAGCTCAGAATTGGTTTGGCGCATATGCCAAAAAGTCGGAGTGGAGAAAAACGACAAAGAAGATTTACATGAATATTTCTCAAAATGTACCCGATAGAATTGAATTGAATTGAGTAACTTGTTGTTGAGATGAATTTTTTTTTATAGTTTTTTTATTTGATTTTACTTTACAAAAACAGAAAAAACAGTTCTACTGTTATGTAGAGCTACAAATTAAACAACTTAAATAATGCAAAAGTAAAAAGAAAATTTAAAACTTAATATTGAGTAAATTTTTATAAATAGCTTTATCAACACGTGGAAGAAATATAAGCAAGTCTTTTATGTCTCTATTTTTGAATGATGGTTTCGATATTTTCAAAACATTCGTCAACAAATTCTCAGGAGTTTTCAAACAATTTTTTGATGCAAACTTAACCAAAATTGCATTTTTATATTTTTCCTCTCTGGTAGAAGTTTTATAATATATACATAAATCATTATTTTAACTGTATAGAAGTACTTTAATTTTAGCAAAAGGGACTTTTGGAAAGTCCATTTTATTTGCTTCCAACGAGTATGTGCGAAAATTTTCCGGAAGCATTTCCATAACTTTAAGTTTTGTTTTATTATTTGGCGTTGTTTTAAGCAAATTTAGTAAATGAAGAGGACTATGAATTTCAATATTCTTTAAGTACCGGTCAATAACATAATGGACACAGTCCACTTCTTGAATTAAAGAATGTTCTGGTTCTGAAGACTTTTGTATTACGGCATCAATATTATTTTGTTTAAAAAACATTTTGATTGCGGTTGCGTTAATTTGATTTTTATTTTGAGGTACGCAAGAATCCCTCCATAATGTTAAAGTTTTAATAAGTGGACAATCTTTTATTAATTCATTTAAAATTTTAATTTAAGCACTAGCAATATTGATACCACTCCGACCACTATGAGCTTCCGCCAAAAAGGCGCAATAAGTAAAAGTTGGTATATATGACATAATAATGGTTGCTGTAAGATTAAACATATTTAATTTTCGTTTGTAGTAAAATTTTGAAGCATTTCCCTTAGGTAGGCTAAAAACACAAAAAATAGCAAACCGTACACTTGGTTGGGTCCATTATAAAACTATTTTTCACAAATTTATTTTCTTGTTGTCATTTTACTTTTCTTTTGCTTTAACTACTTTTTTTTTCTTACGGCAATGCAGCAAAGCAACAGTAAAATTTATTTTGTACGTTTTTGTATGAAGAATTTGCTGCAATCGCCAAACAATGGCTTGTAGAGCAAAACCGTACTTAAAAATTTTTGAAACAGTTGATATGCAGCAAAATTAATGCTTTATATCTCAGAAACCATAACAATTTTCGCGAAACAGGTTTTTAATTTAGAAAGAGGGTATTAAAAAAATATATTCCTCATACCTAACTCATTTTTTTTAAAAATGGTCGGTAGGTCAAACCAGCAATGAGCTGACGAGATGTAATATGCTCTAAAATAGACGAATTCTGGCTGCACAGGTGGTTCCTTTCCTTTTTTTGTACACTTTTCTTTTTTTACACAGGTCATATTAGTCTTAGATGTAATAATTTAAATAAAAGACAACCAAAATATTTTATGACTGAAGAAAGAGTTTCTATCATGTGTCTACCTATCTACCTATGCAAGATGAGCAAAAACAGCAAAAAGGTGAAATTTTCAAAAAATTACCAAAAAAAAAACAATGGCGCAAAAACGCGCAACTTTTTTTTAATTTAAAAGTAGAGATTTCAAATTTTATAGTGATGTATAACATTTTTAGAACTAAATTTACTTTAAAAAAACTTAATTTTTTTTTTTTCAAAAAAGTGAACAAAAAATCGTTTTTTTTTTTTTAAATTCCGAACGAATTTTTTTTATCATAAAAGTCTTCTTCTATATAAATAAAAATGAAATGCTGTCCGTAGCTAAGCGCATAACTTGAGAACGGCTGGACCGATTTGGACGATTTTCTAATGATCGCCATGGTCCAACTTAAGTTTTTACGAAAAGAAAATGTTGCCCCCACTTTTACGCCTACTTTTTTCGATTTACCTAAAGTCAAAAATGGCTCCATGGATCATTACTAATCAGCTACCTAGTGAGGCCAGCTAGTTTAAAATAAAATGTTTCTAAAAATTTTAATAAGTAGCTGCTAATATAGTCTTATAGAGAAAAAAAACAAGTAAGAAAGTATAGTCGGTCAAGCCCGACCATATGATACCCTACACCACAGTATTTAAAAACACATCATGACTATGTGTCCATGTAAATATGGATTTATCTATGTTTATAAACTTCATGAAAATCGGTTTGAAAGTTTGTGAGAGGCAGAAATTGCCCCCTGCCTCCCCTTGTGGTCCTATTTTTTAAAAACTGTATAGCTAATGTGTCCCTATAGATATGGATCTATCTATGTTTTAAATTTCAATAAAATCGGTTTGAGAGGCAGAAATTGCCCCTATATCCCCTCGTAGTCCGATTTTTATATATTTTGTGTCCCTATCGATATGGTTCTATCTATGTTTTAAATTTCATTAAAATCGGTTTGATAGTTTCTGAGAGGAAGAAATTTCCCCCTGTCTTCCCTCGTGGTCCTACGATTCGGCCCATTTTCAATAGGCTTGGTCCTTGTGCCAATAAGACGTGCCAATAAGACGTTTTTGACGTCCAGCTTCCTCTGTTGGATCGTTCGTGTGTTTCTCGCTTGATTGACCCGGATGCGAACCTAAGCTGCAACATGGTAATGATCCAAATCAATGTTGGCACTTTGAATCGAACGCACGTCTTGCACACTGGAACTATGCCTTCCGTCCACAGCAATGTGAACAATTTGGTTCTTCGTTAATTGATCAGGAGATACGCACGTTCCTTGTGAATATCGAGATTTTTAAGCCTAGTGCTACCATGTTTCGTGCCGCGGCGGAGGATATCAGTCTCACTGGTGTCTTTGTGTAGACTTAATCTGCCGATTGCTGGATCGTATATCTCTTCCATTCGGATGTTCGCGTTAAAATAACCTAGACAAATTTTAGCATCATGCTAAATGCATTACTTATTCAGAACATCCGGCAATTGGATCATTGCATTTACTCTGTACAAAGTACGAACGTTTCAGGTGCAGATCCGTAAATCATGGTCCTTATTCGTTTGCGGTGGTCGTCAAATTTGGTAGGGACCGTTTTATTCTTTCTATCTTTCATTGTAGGTTATTTTTTTGTAGGGGTGAATTACAAGTGCAACGCCCCAACAATTTTTTTTAAGTTCTTATGGTGAACTAACTCGTGGTACAAATAAGCTCACTACTTCAAAACGGGTGATTAAAGCAGATACCGCAGGTGGCAACGCGAGGTGGTCCACTTGAGATGAAGGAGGGGCCAAGATAGGTACTGAGCTTCAACAAGTTAAAACCGATCAGACCTTTGCATGGTCCTTTACATCCCCATGCCATCCCATGTTTAAAATTAGCATCTGTAGCTCGTTTCTGTATTTCTCGCATCGCAAAATTTCTAACATGAAGTTTGAAACAAAAAATTCCATCGTTTCTCGATGTGTGAGAAAAAAATGTTTCTGTATTTGAATGCAAAACAGAGAGCACAGATTTTGTTTTTACTGGAATATTTCCAGTAATCAAGTGTTAAATGAAAGCGAAACGTCAACGAAAGAAATGTATATAATAAAACTAGAGCTGCTAGATTTTACGGTTTATCATCATTTTGAAGATTTTCTTTTTCCGAAATTAGGAAAGAGCCGGTTTACTGATTTTTTCTAAAAACGCGACGATATTCCCCCTTATTGCTAATGTCAATGTCGACTTAAATGACGTCGACACCGCAGTCATGGCATTACCGCCGTTAATATTTACGATAACCGATTACTATTGACCAAGAATTTGTATTAATAAATGCTTTGATTTTGTCAACAAAGTTTTTGCCGTCGTCTAGTGAAACTGTGACAAAGTTTTTACAATATATTTAAAAAAAATAAAAAAAATATAAATAATAAATAAATGGAAAAAAAATTAAAGTTACAACTTTAAAACAATTTGAAACCATTTTTGCTGAACTTGAAAATAAGCCGAGCTTGGCAAAAGGATTTCATCGAAGTTCAACTCCTAACAATTTCAAAAAAGAATGGGAGGAAATAACAACAAAATTAAATTCAATGGGACCACCAATTAGAGACAGCGAGGGTTGGCAAAAGGTTTGGCTAGAAAATTTATTAAAAATATAAATTTTTAAATTTCAACCATTTCCAATGGTTGCAAATTTTATTGTGTTGGAGATTGATGCTGAGCGAGTTATACTTCTCATTGACGGCTCAATTTTTTTCAAAACAAACTTAAATGTCTGTTTGTTTAACCGAAAATACTCAATGAATCTATATAAAGAAACAAATTTACAAATTGCTCGTATGAATTTTCACAAATACAAACCAAATTGTTTTATTACTCACGTGTTGTCCGGCAAATTGAAAATGGATGATCTTTGCCTTATAACTTTCCTCTGAAGTTTTAGCATTTCTTTATTTTCTTCGTCACTACTTCAGAGTCAACAAAAAAAACATTTTACACGAAAATTTAAAAAATAAATTAAATTACTGTCAAAATACATAGAGATGAGCAATATTTTTTTTTAAATATCGATAACATGTCGACATCAATATATACAAGCAAATTAATACCGATTTAATGTCGAGTTGACGTCGGCGTCGACTAAATGTGACTTGAGCTAAAAATTAACGACGGACGCCGTCGACAACGAGTTCAGTAATAGAGGGGATTATTTAGTCTTTGAAATAAGACAATTTTAAATCTTTTTATATGTTTGATTACTAGGCATTACAAAAAAAGATATCTTTAGAAACAAGGCAGCCTTAAGTTTTATATAAATCCCTATTGTGAAAATTGTCCTCGAAATTGTTTGTCTCTTCTTTAAAAAATATATTGGCAAAAGCAAAATTACGAGGGAAAATTGTTTACTTTTTATTCCCGTGATTATTTAATACATTTGTTTGTGTTCAAAATATTAAATCATTACCCCATTTTTCAGTCAATATAGAAAAAAGTTTGAGTAAAGATGATTTAAATAAAACAATTTAAAGTGCTATATTCGGCTATGAACAGCGATCATCACGCTATGCCCCCGGGGGCCGAGCACTTTTCGTGAATTTCACACACGCACAACAGGAAGGTTAACGAAACAATTGTAAAAAGCCATAATTTTAAAAAACAAGAACAAAACACATAGTAAATGTCTCAAACGAGTAAATTTATTTTCCTCTCTTTGCACTCACCACAACATACACATTTTTAACTGTCTCTCTTTGTGATGACCGCTGGTTTAAAGCCATAATGGTGCTGATTTTATCGGAATAAAATTAAAAAAACATGAAAAAATGATATGAAATATAATCAAAAACTGTATAATTTTAGATTGAAAAATGAGACGAAAACGATTCAATAATGAGTATAAAAACTAACATTAAAAGGATCAAAAATTGTATCACATATGATTCTTTCAGGTGATTCATCTGAAGGGTACCATTTTCTCACAACGAGAGTATGATTTATGATTGGAAAATGAGCTCATATACGCAGAGTTGCCAATTTAGCGCCTTTGGCGCTAGATTTAGCGCTTTTTAACTGTCGAAAAGGCGCATATTTTTTCCTTAGCGCTTTTTTAAAAAAGAGCGCTAAATTAGCGCTCTTATTGATACCCAAAATTTTTGTACTTTTATTTGCAAACATTTAAATCAAAACACAAAAAACCAAAATTTGTTATGTGTGTGAAGTTAGCTCCGTCAGTTAGCTTCGTTTTGTTGCCTATCAAGTTTCCTGTACACAAGCAACTTCTGTTAACATAGTTCATACTCAAAGACTGTTAAGACAACAGAATGGATGTTTTTTGCCAAAAATAAATAATTTGAGACAAAAATAAATTTAAAAACGTTAATTCAGAATTATTAATAAAACATTTATTTTTTATTTAAACAATTTGGCCCGGAAATGAATTACAAATAAAAAAAGTCCTTCTTTCAGAACCCGAAAATGGGTCAAAATCGAAATGGTGCTCTAATATGGACTAATAGGGTTGATAGTTTAGGTATTCTAGATTTCAGAACTATATAGTTTTTATTCAGAATTTGTATAGATTTTTTGTAATAGAGCATAGCTGAAAGTGTATTTATGAGATTTCTACTAAAAAAAAGTCCTACTTTCAGAACCCGAAAATGGGTCAAAATCGAAATGGTGCTCTAATATGGACTAATAGGGTTGATAGTTTAGGTATTCTAGATTTCAGAACTATATAGTTTTTATTCAGAATTTGTATAGATTTTTTGTAATAGAGCATAGCTGAAAGTGTATTTATGAGATTTCTACTAAAAAAAGTCCTACTTTCAGAACCCGAAAATGGGTCAAAATCGAAATGGTGCTCTAATATGGACTAATAGGGTTGATAGTTTAGGTATTCTAGATTTCAGAACTATATAGTTTTTATTCAGAATTTGTATAGATTTTTTGTAATAGAGCATAGCTGAAAGTGTATTTATGAGATTTCTACTAAAAAAAAGTCCTACTTTCAGAACCCGAAAATGGGTCAAAATCGAAATGGTGCTCTAATATGGACTAATAGGGTTGATAGTTTAGGTATTCTAGATTTCAGAACTATATAGTTTTTATTCAGAATTTGTATAGATTTTTTGTAATAGAGCATAGCTGAAAGTGTATTTATGAGATTTCTACTAAAAAAAAGTCCTACTTTCAGAACCCGAAAATGGGTAAAAATCGAAATGGTGCTCTAATATGGACTAATAGGGTTGATAGTTTAGGTATTCTAGATTTCAGAACTATATAGTTTTTATTCAGAATTTGTATAGATTTTTTGTAATAGAGCATAGCTGAAAGTGTATTTATGAGATTTCTACTAAAAAAAGTCCTACTTTCAGAACCCGAAAATGGGTCAAAATCGAAATGGTGCTCTAATATGGACTAATAGGGTTGATAGTTTAGGTATTCTAGATTTCAGAACTATATAGTTTTTATTCAGAATTTGTAGAGATTTTTTGTAATAGAGCATAGCTGAAAGTGTATTTATGAGATTTCTACTAAAAAAAAGTCCTACTTTCAGAACCCGAAAATGGGTCAAAATCGAAATGGTGCTCTAATATGGACTAATAGAGTTGATAGTTTAGGTATTCTAGATTTCAGAACTATATAGTTTTTATTCAGAATTTGTATAGATTTTTTGTAATAGAGCATAGCTGAAAGTGTATTTATGAGATTTCTACTAAAAAAAAGTCCTACTTTCAGAACCCGAAAATGGGTCAAAATCGAAATGGTGCTCTAATATGGACTAATAGGGTTGATAGTTTAGGTATTCTAGATTTCAGAACTATATAGTTTTTATTCAGAATTTGTATAGATTTTTTGTAATAGAGCATAGCTGAAAGTGTATTTATGAGATTTCTACTAAAAAAAAGTCCTACTTTCAGAACCCGAAAATGGGTCAAAATCGAAATGGTGCTCTAATATGGACTAATAGGGTTGATAGTTTAGGTATTCTAGATTTCAGAACTATATAGTTTTTATTCAGAATTTGTATAGATTTTTTGTAATAGAGCATAGCTGAAAGTGTATTTATGAGATTTCTACTAAAAAAAAGTCCTACTTTCAGAACCCGAAAATGGGTCAAAATCGAAATGGTGCTCTAATATGGACTAATAGGGTTGATAGTTTAGGTATTCTAGATTTCAGAACTATATAGTTTTTATTCAGAATTTGTATAGATTTTTTGTAATAGAGCATAGCTGAAAGTGTATTTATGAGATTTCTACTAAAAAAAGTCCTACTTTCAGAACCCGAAAATGGGTCAAAATCGAAATGGTGCTCTAATATGGACTAATAGGGTTGATAGTTTAGGTATTCTAGATTTCAGAACTATATAGTTTTTATTCAGAATTTGTATAGATTTTTTGTAATAGAGCATAGCTGAAAGTGTATTTATGAGATTTCTACTAAAAAAAAGTCCTACTTTCAGAACCCGAAAATGGGTCAAAATCGAAATGGTGCTCTAATATGGACTAATAGGGTTGATAGTTTAGGTATTCTAGATTTCAGAACTATATAGTTTTTATTCAGAATTTGTATAGATTTTTTGTAATAGAGCATAGCTGAAAGTGTATTTATGAGATTTCTACTAAAAAAAAGTCCTACTTTCAGAACCCGAAAATGGGTCAAAATCGAAATGGTGCTCTAATATGGACTAATAGGGTTGATAGTTTAGGTATTCTAGATTTCAGAACTATATAGTTTTTATTCAGAATTTGTATAGATTTTTTGTAATAGAGCATAGCTGAAAGTGTATTTATGAGATTTCTACTAAAAAAAAGTCCTACTTTCAGAACCCGAAAATGGGTCAAAATCGAAATGGTGCTCTAATATGGACTAATAGGGTTGATAGTTTAGGTATTCTAGATTTCAGAACTATATAGTTTTTATTCAGAATTTGTATAGATTTTTTGTAATAGAGCATAGCTGAAAGTGTATTTATGAGATTTCTACTAAAAAAAGTCCTACTTTCAGAACCCGAAAATGGGTCAAAATCGAAATGGTGCTCTAATATGGACTAATAGGGTTGATAGTTTAGGTATTCTAGATTTCAGAACTATATAGTTTTTATTCAGAATTTGTATAGATTTTTTGTAATAGAGCATAGCTGAAAGTGTATTTATGAGATTTCTACTAAAAAAAAGTCCTACTTTCAGAACCCGAAAATGGGTCAAAATCGAAATGGTGCTCTAATATGGACTAATAGGGTTGATAGTTTAGGTATTCTAGATTTCAGAACTATATAGTTTTTATTCAGAATTTGTATAGATTTTTTGTAATAGAGCATAGCTGAAAGTGTATTTATGAGATTTCTACTAAAAAAAAGTCCTACTTTCAGAACCCGAAAATGGGTCAAAATCGAAATGGTGCTCTAATATGGACTAATAGGGTTGATAGTTTAGGTATTCTAGATTTCAGAACTATATAGTTTTTATTCAGAATTTGTATAGATTTTTTGTAATAGAGCATAGCTGAAAGTGTATTTATGAGATTTCTACTAAAAAAAAGTCCTACTTTCAGAACCCGAAAATGGGTCAAAATCGAAATGGTGCTCTAATATGGACTAATAGGGTTGATAGTTTAGGTATTCTAGATTTCAGAACTATATAGTTTTTATTCAGAATTTGTATAGATTTTTTGTAATAGAGCATAGCTGAAAGTGTATTTATGAGATTTCTACTAAAAAAAAGTCCTACTTTCAGAACCCGAAAATGGGTCAAAATCGAAATGGTGCTCTAATATGGACTAATAGGGTTGTGAAAGTAGGACTTTTTTTTAGTAGAAATCTCATAAATACACTTTCAGCTATGCTCTATTACAAAAAATCTATACAAATTCTGAATAAAAACTATATAGTTCTGAAATCTAGAATACCTAAACTATCAACCCTATTAGTCCATATTAGAGCACCATTTCGATTTTGACCCATTTTCGGGTTCTGAAAGTAGGACTTTTTTTAGTAGAAATCTCATAAATACACTTTCAGCTATGCTCTATTACAAAAAATCTATACAAATTCTGAATAAAAACTATATAGTTCTGAAATCTAGAATACCTAAACTATCAACCCTATTAGTCCATATTAGAGCACCATTTCGATTTTGACCCATTTTCGGGTTCTGAAAGTAGGACTTTTTTTAGTAGAAATCTCATAAATACACTTTCAGCTATGCTCTATTACAAAAAATCTATACAAATTCTGAATAAAAACTATATAGTTCTGAAATCTAGAATACCTAAACTATCAACCCTATTAGTCCATATTAGAGCACCATTTCGATTTTGACCCATTTTCGGGTTCTGAAAGTAGGACTTTTTTTTAGTAGAAATCTCATAAATACACTTTCAGCTATGCTCTATTACAAAAAATCTATACAAATTCTGAATAAAAACTATATAGTTCTGAAATCTAGAATACCTAAACTATCAACCCTATTAGTCCATATTAGAGCACCATTTCGATTTTGACCCATTTTCGGGTTCTGAAAGTAGGACTTTTTTTTAGTAGAAATCTCATAAATACACTTTCAGCTATGCTCTATTACAAAAAATCTATACAAATTCTGAATAAAAACTATATAGTTCTGAAATCTAGAATACCTAAACTATCAACCCTATTAGTCCATATTAGAGCACCATTTCGATTTTGACCCATTTTCGGGTTCTGAAAGTAGGACTTTTTTTTAGTAGAAATCTCATAAATACACTTTCAGCTATGCTCTATTACAAAAAATCTATACAAATTCTGAATAAAAACTATATAGTTCTGAAATCTAGAATACCTAAACTATCAACCCTATTAGTCCATATTAGAGCACCATTTCGATTTTGACCCATTTTCGGGTTCTGAAAGTAGGACTTTTTTTAGTAGAAATCTCATAAATACACTTTCAGCTATGCTCTATTACAAAAAATCTATACAAATTCTGAATAAAAACTATATAGTTCTGAAATCTAGAATACCTAAACTATCAACCCTATTAGTCCATATTAGAGCACCATTTCGATTTTGACCCATTTTCGGGTTCTGAAAGTAGTACTTTTTTTTAGTAGAAATCTCATAAATACACTTTCAGCTATGCTCTATTACAAAAAATCTATACAAATTCTGAATAAAAACTATATAGTTCTGAAATCTAGAATACCTAAACTATCAACCCTATTAGTCCATATTAGAGCACCATTTCGATTTTGACCCATTTTCGGGTTCTGAAAGTAGGACTTTTTTTTAGTAGAAATCTCATAAATACACTTTCAGCTATGCTCTATTACAAAAAATCTATACAAATTCTGAATAAAAACTATATAGTTCTGAAATCTAGAATACCTAAACTATCAACCCTATTAGTCCATATTAGAGCACCATTTCGATTTTGACCCATTTTCGGGTTCTGAAAGTAGGACTTTTTTTTAGTAGAAATCTCATAAATACACTTTCAGCTATGCTCTATTACAAAAAATCTATACAAATTCTGAATAAAAACTATATAGTTCTGAAATCTAGAATACCTAAACTATCAACCCTATTAGTCCATATTAGAGCACCATTTCGATTTTGACCCATTTTCGGGTTCTGAAAGTAGGACTTTTTTTTAGTAGAAATCTCATAAATACACTTTCAGCTATGCTCTATTACAAAAAATCTATACAAATTCTGAATAAAAACTATATAGTTCTGAAATCTAGAATACCTAAACTATCAACCCTATTAGTCCATATTAGAGCACCATTTCGATTTTGACCCATTTTCGGGTTCTGAAAGTAGGACTTTTTTTTAGTAGAAATCTCATAAATACACTTTCAGCTATGCTCTATTACAAAAAATCTATACAAATTCTGAATAAAAACTATATAGTTCTGAAATCTAGAATACCTAAACTATCAACCCTATTAGTCCATATTAGAGCACCATTTCGATTTTGACCCATTTTCGGGTTCTGAAAGTAGGACTTTTTTTTAGTAGAAATCTCATAAATACACTTTCAGCTATGCTCTATTACAAAAAATCTATACAAATTCTGAATAAAAACTATATAGTTCTGAAATCTAGAATACCTAAACTATCAACCCTATTAGTCCATATTAGAGCACCATTTCGATTTTGACCCATTTTCGGGTTCTGAAAGTAGGACTTTTTTTTAGTAGAAATCTCATAAATACACTTTCAGCTATGCTCTATTACAAAAAATCTATACAAATTCTGAATAAAAACTATATAGTTCTGAAATCTAGAATACCTAAACTATCAACCCTATTAGTCCATATTAGAGCACCATTTCGATTTTGACCCATTTTCGGGTTCTGAAAGAAGGACTTTTTTTAATTGTAATTCATTTTCGGGCCAAATTGTTTAAATAAAAAATAAATGTTTTATTAATAATTCTGAATTAACGTTTTTAAATTTATTTTTGTCTCAAATTATTTATTTTTGGCAAAAAACATCCATTCTGTTGTCTTAACAGTCTTTGAGTATGAACTATGTTAACAGAAGTTGCTTGTGTACAGGAAACTTGATAGGCAAAAAAACGAAGCTAACTGACGGAGCTAACTTCACACACATAAATTTGTTTCCGTTTTTTAAATACATATACTTTACTCTGAAATGCATACTATACAAGGAAAGAAGTTTATTTTCTAAAGTAATCCATTAACTTTTTTTGTTTGTATTAAGTAAAACTTTCTTTAATAAAGAAACATTTTGTCATGCTCAAAAGTTCATGTTTTTGGTATATGATGAATAACTACATTCAGCATTTATTTAATATTATGGTGTTTTCTTTTCTAAAAAATAATGATGCATTATAGTTGTGTAATATATTTATTAGGTTACACGAACCCTTACAAAGTGATAAATTTTTCTAAATTACAATGGAACAAAATAATAGCTACGTTTTACACTCAACACTAATGTGTATTTAGCGTGTTAAATATTGAATGCAAAGTTTGTACTAAAAGCGATATTCACCACGCTTGTAGCAATTTTCAACATTAAATTTTCTTACAATTCCAATAAGCGTTAACAGCACTGATTTTCAATAATTAATGTCAGCTGTTGTTAAACATTTTGCGACAAAAAAATATAATAAAAGTAAAACAAACGAAAAACAAAAAGTTTTTATATCCACCACAATATAACTAAAAATCACAATATAACGCAAATTGTCCGCAAACACAAGAAAAAATACTTGCTTGCATAAAAAAGTACTTTACGCAGATGCAAAAAAGGGTATTATCTCACACTCAGTTATAACTGCGGGTAAGAAATGGAACAAATTTGCCATTTATTGTTGCAACATGTTAAGAAAGGAAAACGACAACTTCTCACATTTTTGCATATATTTTTAGAATGGAACAAAAACCCGCACGAATGGTAGCATATATGGAACATTATTGTCAGAAAAGAAAACACCATTAGTCTAATTTTCTTGATATTTTAATAGGATCGAATTTCTTGCATCAAGAAACAAATGCTACCGATTTCTTTAAACTTTTCAGAAAATGCTCAAGAAAACTTGGTTTGATTCAATTAATTTTTATTTAGATCGACATGTTAACATATCAATCAAAAAATTTTAAGTTTTCTTAAACTACACTTTTTTATGAAAAAATTTCAGGCTTACAATAAGAAATTTTTGGCTTGACGAGAATGGTGCAAAATTTTCTTGGTTCAAGATATGTTTTCTGGTGATTTAATAAATAATTTTTTTAGGGTATAGGTATTTGAAATTATATTACTTTACTCTTCCTAAAATATCAGAAAAGCCTTTTTAAAAATGTTAATGTTTTATTAACACTGCACTGCAAAAAACAAAAAAAGTCGGGGTAGAGAACTTGATTATGCGATTTTAATTGAATTTATCGTGCTGATTTTACTGATCTTCATGATTTCTCGCCTTATTGTATTCATAATATACCTAGATTTCTGATAATTGATAACAAAAAAAGTGTACATACTAATTTGCATGAAAAAATGGTCGCCATATGGTCAAAAATAATCATTGTAAAAGATCAAAATCGCACAAATCTTATTTTATGTATTTTTATTTCAAACGATATTTTTTGACGGCCAGTGTAATTAATTAAACATTTCATTAAGTTTTTTATTTAAATTTTATTTAGCGCTTTTTAACGCTTTTTGATTGGGGCCACGGCGCTTTTTAATTAGAAATAGTTCACAACCCTGCATATACGGGTATTTTGCTCGTTAAGCTGAGTCCTTAATGATTAGATTATGATACGAAATGCTAGCTGGGCATGAACATTAACTATGCTTGATTATGTTTAAAAAAAAACCAACAAAATTTGTTTAAAATTAATTTTAATTATGTTAAACAAAAAGACGATCTTATTATTGTTTTTCAGGAATTTGATGATTTTTACACAAATTTATCTGGCAGCACTGAATAAAACCAAAACAAGGAAAGGCTAAAAAAAATTTAAAATAACAAAATATAACAATTGTGTTTTGTTTATTTTCATCATATAAATTATGCATTCATCATTTAAATTCCTTCTATTTTTTATTTATTTTAAAAAAATAGAATGTAAACATATTTTAAAATTAAATTATCTACATTTTGTTTTTCTCGCACCAATTTCAAATGTGACTTATTTTGACAGTTCTTGTAAGAAACTTTTCGCAAAATATTGTTACAGAAACACTTTTTCTCACATCCTTCCAATAATTGCTGGAAAATTATTTAAATGACAGATAATTCTCGCAAAGAAAAGATACAGAAACACTCTTGTGAGAAAAACCATTTTTTGTTTCATTTCACACTATTTTTGTTGCAATTCACACGTTTCATGCGGAAAATATTACGATGTGAGAAATACAGAAACGGGCTACTGGTTATTTTTATTAGGATCTTTTGTATTTTCCATTACCCACACTGTTCAATAAAAAAAAACCGGTAAAACTGATTTTATTTTTGATTAATGTTTTATTTGGAGAAAAATGTTAGAGAATTTTTTCTGTGTAGAAATGGTTGACATTTCGAACCATCCGATTCGTTTTTGCATATTCCCAGGCAGAAAATACGACTCTTCTAAATATTATGTACCGCCACAACCCTGTAAATACAAAATTGTGACTCTACCAAAAATATGGTACCATCACAACACTGTAGATACAAAATTACAACCTTAGTTTTTTAATACCGTTTTTAAATAAGATTCAACACCGGTACAACACTCTAAATACAAAGATACGACTTTAGTTTTTTAAAGTCGTATTTACCATAAAACTATACCGCTACAACACTGTATATACAAGAATTAAACCTTTAATTCGTAATACCGTGTTTATAATAATTCTATACCGTTACAACGATGTATATACAAAATTTAGTCTTATTAATTTAATAGTGTCATATTAAAATGAAAACACAAAAACTATTTTAGGTTAGAAAATATAAACATTTTTGCTTGTTTATTTCGCGAATTTAAATTTACAACAATATTGAAAATAAGAGTCGGAAGACGGTTGTGACTACGTTGTAAATTCGTGAATTCAACATTGTAAATTTAAATTTACAGTACTGTGACAACACTAAAAAGAAGAGTCGGAAGACTCACATTTGGCGTTATCATTTTAATATTGCGACAACATTGTAAGTTTGGTAAACAGTACGTTGTATTGATGTTGTTAGTATCCCCTGCAACGTCGGCACAGCGTCGTGGCGACTGTCTTTTTCTGCCTGGGAATTGTTACAAATGTCAAAAGTTAAAAACGACAGTTTCAAAGTAGTGTCAACAGAATACGTAGTTCTAGTAGTCGTTGCAGTTGAAGTTGAAGCGCAAATTCGAAATTTTGAACTCTGTTGCGCTACAGACCATTCGTCAGCTTCATCAACTACTTCATTCTGTTCCAGGCCATAATCTTATATTTTACAAGTTAACATAACTTAAACTATAAATAATTCTTAGATAAATCTAATTTTGTAACAATATATTTATCTTCTGAAGGATGTCAAAAGTATGTAAGACATGCTTTTCGACTACCATACTTCTGACATAATTTTTTTCTAGTATAAACTTCCTAAGCTGAAGTGAATACTAGTTTCAACCCCTGTTGTATCGTTTATCGAATTTAAATCTGAACTTTTATAATATAAAAACGTTTTAATAGATGTTTAGTTATACTTTCACAGATATTTTCTGCATATTTATTTACAGTATGTACTTATAATTTAAAAGATAACAAAACTGTTTTAAAAAAATACAGATAAAATATTTTAAAAAGATAAAGCTTATAAAATGTAAATATTTTTATAGAGTACAATAATCTTTATATTATTTCTAAAATTTAATTGTCAAGATTTTATGCCTAACAATTGCAAGGGTTTCCAATTTTAAGATTGTTTTCCCCTTTCAGAAAATGTATAAAATTTGCTTAAATTTTGTTATGAAGTGTTATGTGAAAAGTTTATAAGATTCATACTTTTATTGACAATAAATGATCGTGTTAAGCTTTAAATGTTCTTAACCATATAAATAGTAAATGAGACACAAATTGAGAGCGTAGAGGGACAGTTCTGACCAGTGTGACAACAACTAAAAAAAATTGGATGCTAAATATGGATTAAAACAATGCTAAAAATGCTAAAAATAAAATTTGAAAAAGCTAAAAAAATGCTAAATTTTCTTAAATAATTGGATCATTTTAATGAATGAATTATGCATTAAATTTCCCTGAAAATATTATATTTCTTTAAAATAAAATAAAGTTCATATAAAAAACTACATACATACATAGATTTAGTTAATTAAAACAATTCAGTAGTTTGACAAAAGTTAGCGATTTTTTAACCAAAAAACAAAAGGCCCTATCTACAAAATATTACATGACAAACGCTTAAAGCCCTAACCTACAGTTTGCAAAATATGCAACATTGTTAACTGTCAACAAAACTGTTTAGGCGCAACCATAATGTGCTTAAGTTGGCTTAAGCAAATGTGCGAATACATGTAAATCATATGGGGCAAACCATATTGAACTTAAAGAAATTTGCTTAAGCGAAGTGCGATCGCACATACCGTACGGAATCAAATGTTTTTTGATTTTGTTTTTTAAACACATTTGAGAGACTTTTTGTTAATTTTTGACAGTAGGTTAAGCAAGGCTATGCATATTTTGGTTGAGCCTTTAGGTTTTACAAGAAAAGTAAAAGAAAAATAAATTATAAACAGTTTAAGGCGATTAAAAAGTTTAACATTTTCAATGGTTTTTTGTAAATTTTTCAAAATGTAAGATAGGGTTTTTTGCGTTTAAGCTAACGACATACCTACATATCTGTGGCAATAAATAATAATGGCTAAAGTCGAAATTTCGTGTTTTGAGATATTAAGAGTTTTTTCTAAAATGAATTGTGTGTTGTATTGTGAAAGTTAAAATATTAATGCGTATAGTTTTATTAATAATGACATTTTATATTTGAAATTTAGCTGCGTCATAGATATTGAAGAAGATAATAAGAATATGTAATAAAATTAAAAACACTTAAGTCAACTTAAGCCATTTTTATTTATTGCCAGAGATATATTATTACAATAATACAAAATATAAGTAAAAACAAAAATTGTCATTGAAAACATAAAAAGTTATATTGTGAAATAGCAATATATTAAATTTTTAAGATTAAAAAATGCTAAATAATGCTTAAAAATATTACAAAAATGCTGAAAATAATGCTAAATGATATTTGAAAAATTCGCTGCTAAATCAAAATAAATAATGCTAAATTTAGCAGTGAAAATGCTAAAAGGGTCACACTGGTTCTGACTGAGTATTTACATAATCAGAAGGTAAATAAACAAAAGTAAGCAAACAAAAAGCATACATATAAATTGCGAAACACTTATCAATAATTAAACTTTACAATGTTTTGGAGTTGTAAAATGGTGTGATGAAAATCGATTTTAAAAACGATACGATTTGAAACCGAAAATATCGTTTTCAGTATCTTTTGAAATGGATTTTAAATGCATATTCTTTTTATTTTCAGTCTTTATTCTTTCAAATTGTATATTATATACGTTAACTGAAGTGTATTCTGAACGAAAATTTAAGACTATCAGGGGTGTTCTGGAAATCGAAAACGCAAAATGCAAGAGTTTTGAAGTTACTTTTAATACACTTTTAATCTTAATTTTATAATTCTTGCTATAAGATTCTGTTTAATAGCGAAATATTTGTATAATATTTGTTACAAAATTCTTTTATTACAGACAGACATCTTATTAAAAAACGACGTTTAAAATTCTTGCGTTTTGCATTTTCGATTTCCAGAACACCCCTGAATAATTCAGAAATAGATTTTCAAATCCTTCGAAATTCATCACACCTTTTAAAAACGTTCGTTTTGAAATCGATCGATTTTCATCACATATGTACCTGATAATATCAAAAAAGTACATATCGTCAGCTCATTATTGGTTTGGTCTAACAATCATTTAAAAAAATTGAGTTTTAAATATTTTGAATACCTTTATATGAATCCAAAACCTGCTTCACGAAATTTTTTATGATTTCTGAGTTAAAAATGATTAATTTTGCTCCATATCAACTATTTTATAGCCTATTAAGTACTGTCTAGACGCCAATGCTTGGCGAATGCTGCAAATTCTTCATACAAAAACGTACAAAATAAATTTCGCTCTTGCTTTGATTCATTGCCGAAAGAAAAACAAGTAGTAAAAGTAGAAGCAAAATAAAATTACTACAAGAAAATAAATTTTACTCTGGCTTCGCTTCATTGCCGTAAAAAAAGTAGTAAAATCAAAATCAAAATAAAATTTCAAAAACTCAATACACAGCAGAAAGTATACGTATGCAGCACAAAAGTAAATTATTAGAAATTAATTTAGAAAATTTACGTATGCGGAACAAAATAATTTTCACTTTTAATAAAATACTATTAACTTCTACGTTCGTTCATGAACGTTCACAAAAATTTTAATTTTTCTTCAAAACATATGCCAGAAGCAGTGGTGAAAATACAAAAAAAAAATCTCTCGGGTATACTTTCAGAAAACTTCATATAAACCTTCATTGTCGTTTTTCTGCACTTCGACTTTTTGTCATATGCGCCAAACCAATAATGAGCTGACAGTATGTACTTTTCAATAAATTTAAACAGACACAAATTAGCAAAATCAAATGAAATATGTAATAAAAACACAAATAGGAAAGATAACAAAAATTTTTGTTTTGTTATAAAAAGTAATAAATTAAGTTACAATAAGAAAAGAAGTTAATTAATCAAAAGCTTTATAACTCTTCAACACTACATTTACTTGACATCAGCTGTTCCTTTAATTTAAATTTTTCAGTTCGTGTACTTTTTTGGACGACAGCTTTTTTGAGAGTGTTCAGTTTACTCAGTAAGTACTCATGTATTGCATTTAACGGTTAAAGTACTTACTGAGCTCCCTAAACAACAGCGGCAATCGTCTTTTTAAACATGAAAATTCTATTGCCAATACATTTTTAATAAAACAAACCGATACATCAACCAGCCAATAAGATTTTCCAGCCGGTTGCTTTTGAGCTTGCGTTCTAAAGGTAGTTTCCTATAAACTGTGTAAAAATTAAAAGTTTTGAATATAAAAAAAGACGCTTGCCGCTCTTACTTAGGTAGCTCAGTTAAACGGACCTATTATAATGTTCAATACCTTATTTATCTGATTTATGATTATGTGAGTAATATTTGGATGTGTCGAAAGCTAAAAGGCCTAACTCCGCTTTTTATTGTTTTATTACTATCAAATTAGCTATGAAGTCTTTGAAAATTAATTTGTTCTAATCAATATTATTCAAAAGCTACCAACCAGAAAAAAGGAAAGTATACATACCAAAATTAGGCCAATATATTTTTCCGTAATATGAATTACTACGCCTCGCTTATGCGCCAACTACCTTTTTGTAGCATCTTTAATTTTGGAAATAAATTTTCAAATCTCACTAATTTATTCTACTTTTATTTTGTGGAGTTAGGCCTTTTAGCTTCTGACACATCCATGTGTCAATAAAAACGACAAATAGGAATGGATTTTTTTTTTCTTGACTGTAGTTTTTGAGTAATTAATTGCTATTATTAGTGTCGATTTGCTCCAGACTATTCAACAAGTTGCGCAATATAAAATACATATATGACGCAAATTTTTATTAAATATATGTAAAAGTAAACAAAACCCACGCACACTTGCGTATTTACTCTTTTTTTAATAAAATAATAAAAGTAAGTAATGCTTTACGCACTTGCATAATATCATTTAAAGTCTATAAATTAAAAGGTTTTTGTTTTGTTTTTTTATTCTTTTTTGTTATTTTATCCAGAGTTGCCACGATATATCAATTTGAATAGAGAGAAATATAAAACTTTATACCGTGGTTATAAATAAGTTAGTGAATCACATAGTGGTTAGTGCAAACATCAAAATGTGTGGTTAAAGTGTTAAAAGTTAGTGAATTGCACTACTGGATATGAAAAATGATAAAAATGTGTACATACTAATTTGCATGAAAAAATTTTCGCCACTAATTAAGAAATTATTTTGAATATAATCTTTTGTAAAAGATCAAAATCGCTCTCAAGTTATGATAAAATGTATGTAACATAAATGCCTTATTTCTGTCGAAATATTTGCCTAGCCCATAAAAAAAACTAGACATGATAGAAAAAACTGAAAACGAAATTGAATTTAGCGCTGCAATATCTTTGTATTTCATATATTTTTTTTAAAACGATTTTTTTGATGGCCAGTGTACTTAATAAAAGTTGGTTCTTAACCATTTCATTATTTAGAGCTATTCAGCGCTTTTTGATTGGGGGCACGGCATTTTTTGATTAGAAATAGTTCACAACCCTGTTTCTTTTTCCCCGCTGGGATGTTGTCAATACAGTACTAACTTTTGTTGTGATTTTAGGGAAGAAATTAATAATTTTGTCATTTCTTGATAAATAATATCTCAGCTAGGAGCACAGAAGAGTAATGATTCAATGCTTATCAAAAATTTGTATACTGCCTGCAGTGATGCCATGAACATTTTCAAAAAATCCCTACGTGTGTTCAAAAAAATCTCTTTTTCCCCTACAACCAAAAAAAGAATTTTCCTACAATTTTCCCTACGTTAAAAATTTATTGTTTTTAGCAACAAGCAAACAAATACATATTTATTTTGTTAATATTTTGTACATATGTATTTATTATAATAAAATTGATTTATTAAAAAAAACAATTAATTTCAAAAATAACACGTGTGACAAATTTAATTTTTTGAAAATTAATTTTTTTCTTTTTGACAGAGACGCCTCGATAAATCCTTTAATGATTTATCATTTCCTCATCTTTTGTTAATTTTTTAAGAGCTTAATAGTTTTCAAGAATACTTATTTTTAATAATTTTTTTAACATAATTATCTAATAATTTTTAGCAAACTTGGTACCAAATAAAAAGGGGCTCTGTAAAATTTAAGAAAAAAATGTTTTCTTCAATTCCCCTGAACTTAAATATAAATATAGTTTCTTTTAAAAGTAAATCATTTCATATTCTTAAAAGTTTTAATTTAAAATTTTTTAAAAATTTGAAATTGTATATTTTTATTTCTCTTAACTTAGAAGTTGTGATTGTTTTTTTTACAAATAAATTTCCATGCAGAAATTTCATTTATTAGATATCCGCTTTTAATATTCGCATACATTTTAGAAAATGTAAGTGCGAATGCAAATAGCAAATATAAGAGAATAGGTCGCAATGCGAACGCGAATATACGTTGCCACTTAGGTATATATATATATAATATTCGGGTACATGGTTTTAATATATGGATTGCCAGGCTGTTTGGACTTATAGTATATGGTTTCTTTTAAAAAATACTACATTTGTACTAAAATGCTATTGTATATGAAAAATTTTAATTTTTAAATGAATATTTACGTATTTCTAGATAATATATTGTAATAATATATATATATTGTCCTTTTTTCCCTACGCTTGAATTTTTTTCGAAAAAAATCCCTACAAAAAGGGAAAATTCCCTACATTTGGCATCACTGACTGCCTGTGACTTTCTTTATGTTTTAGTAATGTAGGGTATAAACATTCTTTTGAAAATACATATTACATAATTCTATTAAAATAAAACATTTATTTATATCAAAAATTTAACTGAACTAGAAAAATCTTAAAAAAAGGTTGAATGGCCGGAAATATTATGTGCCAATAAAATGTAATATTTCCATTACTTTTGTAAAATAAAGCAAACGTACTTTAAACACTTATAAAAGGCATTTAAACTTTTAACCTTCTTTTCAAACTTGATTTACTTTTCTGTTTTCTGTTTACTATTTCTGCTTTTCCCCTCAAATTTATAGCACAAACAATTATCTATTGCAAAATAGTTTCTTTAAATTAATTTATTAAACAAACTTTTTTCAAACAACAACCAACTTCTGATTGAAATATCAATCAACCAAATCTATTAGATTAACACCCTTCCATTTTAAGTTTTCTAACTAATAATAACAATTATAACGTGCATGCCCATACAAGAGGGTTAATAAATACAGACCTGAATTTCAATTTATTTTTATTACATGCAATTTTTATTAATAACACTGTTTTTATAACACATTTGTATGATGTATAAAAAAGCTATTTCTAAAGCAAAGACAATGTTTACTTAAAAAAATATAGTAGAGGTATTCACGTAAAATTTGTTTACCCTTGCAGCTTTGCAAAATGTTTGCACCTTTAATTTCCAGCTTTTCCAAAACAATTTTTTAAACAACTCACCTTCTATTTGACAATATCCCAAAATGAATGCACTTGCGATTATTTAAAAAAAAAATAATAAATTTGAATCGTAGGTTTCTTCAAAAATACACAAAATAATTATTTTGTTTAAATTACAAGTCGAATTTATAACTTATCTACCTCAATTTTGTTCAGGTAACTATTCCAGTATTTTAATTATTTTTTACGCTTTTTGTTTTTTAAATTGAAATAATTCTATATGTAGTTGTTGTTATGTTTCTGCAACTTTAGATGTGAATACCTTTAATAAAAATATGTAAACACATACTTATATTTTGGCTATAATATTTAGTGACCTTAAACAGCCTTAATCTTTTTTTTATAAATAAGTTACAAATGTATGTATTATATCGTCGCAGGAATTAAAGAACGCTGTAACTGACAAAAAATCGAAAATACGTTTTTTTGCATCATTTTTATCAGAAAAAAATACTGCGTCGATTGGTCCCGGGCCCATATTTGTATGATGAAAAAAAATCCAATTACGCAAAAAAAAAATCGTTTGCTATAAGCCGCAGAACCACCGGGAATAATAGACTTGAGAGGAAATGTTTAGAGCCAATATATAAAGCGAGAACAAATAAAAATCCGTTTTTAAATCATACATGTTAAATTCCAATTAGAATTAGCAATTGGTTTATATTATCTAATTCATCAAACAATTAGAATTAGTTCAACTAATTCCCATTAGATAATTTAAATTTTTATTCCAATGGTAAAACTAATTGCAATTAGTTGCCATTAGCAATAAAAAAATTGGTTTAGCTTTACAATTAGAAATTTAATTGACTTCTGATAATGCAATTAGATATTCAATTAGCTCGAATTAGAATCAATTATTTTGATATTTTCAAAAACAAAAAAAGAACTAAAATATTTATAATATGAATTTCACACATATATATTTATTACTTATGTACATATATTACATACATGCACACATATTTAACGTAGGTACTAACTGTTTAAGGCCAGTTTACACGGTAATACAATGTATTACGACTTTGTAGAATCAAAATATTATGAAATTCTCTCCGTGTTTAAAAGAAAAAAATAAAAATCTTTTGTAAGTATAATTCATGTTTACACGGATGGTATAAGTTAAATCAAAAATAATAACAAAAAAGCAGATGGTTGCAGTTTTAAATATTTACAAAAACAACATGAAAATTTCCTGAGTTGATTTTAGTTGTTTTTGTAATTGTAAAAAAATGCTATCACCTTTAATGTACTCCTTTAAAATACACCTCTGGTGTGATGTGAATACATAAGTTTCTAAAATGGTTTAGAAAAAAACCATTTACCGACCGCTTGTCAGATTTTGTATCCGTGTTCTCTCTTACTCAATACATTTTGCTTTTACATGATAAGATTTTTCTCATTCTACATAATCTTTCGACATGTCATAATACATTATATTACCGTGTAAACTGGCCTTTAATAACTAGAATGACCTGGTATATTCGCTTTCAGCAATACGAGCTTTTCAAAGGAAAAGTCCGTCAAGCGACCCCGCCTTGGACTATTAATAATGCCCGCAAAGAAAAAAAATCGCTCCACAAGGCACATACAGTGACTTACATCATTATTCGTTCACTTCAATAATTGATTCTAATTCGAGCTAATTGAATATCTAATTGCATTATCAGAAGTCAATTAGATTTCTTATTGTAAAGGTAAACTAATTTTTTTTGCAATTGGTTTTGCCATTGGAATAAAAATTTCCATTTTCTAATGGGAATTAGTTGAACTAATTCTAATTGTTTAATGAATTAGAGAATTTCACAAAAGAAGGTTAATTAGCAATCATTAGCATTATCTAATCATTACTTAACATCTTTGTTTAAAATCATGTTCCTAAGTTGTATAGTTTTTTTCTACTTTCTTTCATACACGTTTTTTTGGCTCTGGTGAACATTTTATGTGTTGTCAGTTACAGCGTTCTTTAATTCCTGCGACGATATGTATGCAGCAGGGTATTCAAACGATTAACCGTTGTTCGATTAATCGAATAATTTTGGGCGATTAACTGTTTGAGTAGTTTTAAATTGCTTATTTTCGAATAATTTATGCCGACTAATCGATTATTCGAAAATTTATTTTTTCACAGCATTAGTTTTTTTCTTTTATGTAAAAAAACAAGCCGGTACGTTTTTAATACCCTTTTATTGTTTCTTAACTCAGTCGTGTAACAATTTTTTTTAAATATAGTACAAAAACTGACATTTAATTTATTTTTAAGAAGGTTTAGTAGAGACTTTTACCACAATGATTCAAATGAAGAAGATGATTTTTTTGAGACGAATGGAAACAACCTTCTACCATACCTTAACAAGACTATTAATATTACAACTTTTCGTTTATAGTCACTACGCTTATAGTCACATTTGCGATATAGTCCGTTTTATCTGTTTATTTTGCCACTGTAAGTTAATTTCATATAATGTATTAACGTTATAGGCCATTTAGCGATACAAGCACATTTGCCATATATGCCATTTATCAACAGTAGTAAAGGGAAAAGTAAAGCAAATTAATGGCGTTATAGTCACATTAGCAAAATTTACTTAGTTCTTTTTAGTTTTCGAATGAAAAATCTATCCAAAGAAAGAATTAATGAAATCATTTAATTTTTGTTATCAAATCTCTTCTCGTAAAAAATTAGTTTTTACCGTTGGTATCAGTTATGAAATATCTTGTTATTATTTTGAATATTTTTTATACAGTATGCAACTGTGTTGTAAAACCATAAGCCTGATATGAATTTTTTATTTCCTCTATTCACATAACTTGATTATATTCGAATTCGGTTATATGCGTCATAGTGGCATATATGTGAATTAGCCTTATAGTCACATTAGTGATATAGTCCACGTTATGGTTGCAACTAAAGGATGTGACTATAAGCGAAAAGTACTATATTAAAATTGTTAAAAAATCAAAAAGAGATTCAAGTGGTATAATGGAAGAATGCCAATTTTATGAAAAGACGAGAAAAAGAACGGAGAAATCGGATATATTTTATAACACTTTACTTTTAATCTCTCCAATGCCAACAACAATTGAAAGAATCTTTTCTAAATCAAGTTTCATCAAAACAAAAGAAAGAAATCGTTTGGAACATAAACATTTAAACTGTATATTTTGAAAGATTTTTTTGAAAGATTAACTTTAATTTTGATGCTATTTTTTATTTCAAAAGTTTTCCTCTTTTATAACATAAAGAAGTACCTTTTGTTAAGTTGTTATTACTTTTTTAATAAAATTTTTAGCTCTGTTTCTTTGCTCTACTCGGGATCCCAATTTTCACGAAAAGCGTTTCCGTACTTTAGAGTTGTTTAAATGAGAGCGGTTTTAAGAAAATACAATTCTTCTTCTTGCACGTAACAGCCCAAATTTTTTCTTCGTGCAAATTGTCAAACAGCCGTAAAATATAAACAAAACAAAAAAGGAAAAGAAAAAAGTTCACAAACCAAATTAGAAAAAGGGTTGTGGAATAAAATAATGTACTTAAATAAAAAGTTTAATATTGTATATTAGGCAAAAATTATGTTAGATATTGTAAATGTGTTTGTTTTGTTTTATTTTTGTTAAAAGTTGTTTAATTTTTTAAAAACACTGACTTTTTATTTTGTGCATTAAATTGTGTTTATTTTGTTCCCGTTCTTTTGTGTAATTTTGTGTTTTTATTAGAGAAATTTATGCTTGCTCTCATTTTCACGAACTTTACCCAAAAAGTTAAAAAATATAATATTTGGTCTTATTTTTAAACTTCTAAATTAGACAAAATTAAAATTATTCGATTAACCGAATAATATAAAATTGTTCGATTATTTTACCTCGAATAATTATTCGCGCGATTAATCAGTTAATACAAAACATCGGTTAATTGAATGCCATAGTATGCAGGCTTTGTTTGTTAACTTATGTATGGCCCATAGTGCTCAGTTATGTACTGCAGAATGATAATCAGCGTTTAAAAAACTTCAGTCAAAGTAGAAAAATTGCCACTTCTTCTTTTGTCATTGGCCAAAAAAAAAAAACTTGCTTTTACTTCAGATTCATTAAATCTGCACAATCGCTGTCAAACCAACTCAAAAAGCGAAAATTAGTACACAAAATTTCGTTTTTTTCCGACAGTTTTTGGTTTCGACTGCGGTTTTTTAAACCCTGATGATTATTAAATAATTAAGTAAACAAAATCAAATATGGGTAAATCCAAAGTGTTGAACGTGACAGTCGTACGCATCAAAAATGCAATAACATTTTAAACCACAAATATTTTTACGTTCTCTTAACCCTTAAACTATAGCACTATGAAAGCAATGTTACCTATGCTTAAGTTTATGGAGGGCGCGATTCTAGGTCAAAGATAACAGCAAAAGAAGTAGCTGTTCGAACGTGAAAAAAATAGAAGTAGTTTTTGTGGCCATGTATAAAAAGGCGTAATTCAGCGAAACCTGCCACAATTTTTTTGTCAAACTACTTTCAGAATTTTACGTAGCAATGTAACATTAAAATGACTTTGGTTTGATTCTAATATCTTCTGTATTTTCTTTTTTTAAGCCAAAATCTGTGTCGATACGTGACATTTCGAACGTGAAATTGTTTCCATAATAATTTAACTGAATTATGATTAAAACAAAATAAAAATTTACCGTTAATCCGAATAACATATTTCTCTTTGAACTCTTCCTTAGATTACAGACCATGTAAGAAAATTTTTTTGGAATAATTTTTATCAAAAATCACCTCTTTTAAGGAAGATAAATATTAAAGAAAACATACAATAAAACATTCTCACAAATAAGAAATTACGTTTGCACAACTTAAAAAGGGACTGTTAATGGTGCTTGATATCGCGGCAGGGCTATATGTTTTCAACAAGACCGAATAAATAACTTATAATAATCGATAAAAGGTAGGCAATATTAAAAAAATTCGTAAAAAACCGTTGTGACCTGCTAAATCAAAAACAAACAATAAACCTATAATTCAACACGAAATTTTAAAAAATTAATTTATTGCGCATTTTTTATATTTTCAAATGTTTATAAATAAAAAGACTTATCTGTTGTTTTATTCCCTTCTTTAACTACGCTTTATATTTAATTGATCAATATGTGGTCTCTTAATTGTATGCGAAACAAAATTAAATTAACATACTGAACTTTTTCTCATTTTAATTTAAGATACATACAAAAACCCAACCAATTTAATATGTACTTATTATTTAATTTAGCAGAAAACTAGAACGATTTTGTTGTGTTTTTAAAAATTTGTGGGTGTATTTTGTTAATGATCTTTTTATGGTTATGAAATTGTAAAAATTCAAAAGCATTTAAATAATAAAAGATTAATAACCTATAATGTTTATGTTTTTATTTCAGTTTACGATGGCAACATCACCACGTTCTGTTGATACAATATCACTTTGTTCTACAGTCTCAAGTTGTCCAGATCGTAATGGCTTTTATGGCGGGTTTCAGAGAACGGATAAACCAAAAGAGCCTTTATCAAAAGCACAAATCATAGCCAGAGAAAAGAAATGGTTATATATGATAGATAATTGGTCTTTATATATGTCAAAGAATTATAAAAAGGTAATTGAAATACATTTTGTTTCAAGTAATAAATAAATTATTCTAAATTAATTGGAAAAAACTTTTCAGATTCGCGATCGTTGCCGCAAAGGTATTCCGAAATCGATAAGACCTCGTGCTTGGTTCTTTTTATCTGGTGCTTATTTATTGAAAAAGAAACATCCCAATTTGTATACAGAATTATTGGAAAAGCCGGGAAATCCTCATGTCATCGAAGAGATTAAAAAAGACAAACATCGTCAATTTCCATTTCATGAAATGTTCTTGGACGAAGATAAAGTTGGTCAAATTGAATTGTTTAATGTTCTGAAAGCGTATTCGATATATAATCCGAAAGTGGGCTTTTGCCAGGCTCAAGCACCTATAGCAGCTTTTCTCTTAATGCATTTACCGGCTGAAGATGCATTCTGGGTTTTTGTCAGTGTTTGTGATGTGTAAGTACGATTTTCTATTTAATTTATTTATAATTTAATTAATTTAATAATGGATACAATAGGTATAATATTAATGTATTAATTATACAAATTTAATTTATTATTTTTTAGCAATTTTTTTGATTTAATTTTTTTTTTTACAAATTAGCATTTGTTATTCAAATATAATCCATAAAAAAATTTTTGAAATTTTCAAAATACTTAAATCAGAAATTAAAAGCTCTACTCTACTGTCTTATGCAAGAAAGTAAAAGTTCATATTAGTCAACCATTACATTAAGCCGATCATACACTTTTGCTGCAAAAAGTTTAAAAAAAAATTTTCTTACTTTCAATCTCTTTTTTAGCTACTTAGAAGACTACTTTATAAGTGGCCTTGAAGTTCTTCAAAATGATGCTGGTATCTTAGAAGGCCTTTTGAAAAAAACTTGTCCACCCGTTTACCGTCATTTACAAAAGCACAAAGTTGAACCTCTGCTCTATATGACCGATTGGTTTCTTTGTGCCATGACCCGCACATTACCCTGGGAAACATTACTGCGTGTTTGGGATTGCTTTCTAGCCGAAGGTATACGTGTCATTTTCAAGGTAGCTTTAGTCATACTGGGAGCCTCACTCAATAGTCACAAAGTACGTAAACAGTGTAATGGTCTCTGTGAAACGCTCGAAGTGTTACGAAATCCTCCCGACAATGTTTTAGATGAAGATTTCATTATAAATCACATGCAACGTTTAAATTTACGCGTTGAAGATTTTCAAATTGAACATACACGACAAAAAACTAGACGAGCCAAACAGAAGGCCTTACAAGAGGCAGCCGTAACGGCACAACATTCAAATACGAGCACGTTTACTCGTAGCCGCACCACTAGTCCTACCAATATGTCAACCACAAATATTTCTTCAACGACGGCGACAACAACCAGAACGGCCCAAACAGCAAGTGGTAATGTAACTGTGGTGAATATTTGCGGTGATCATTCATATGCCTCATCGAATAGTGGTGGTGGTGCTACTAGTAATGGCGGTGCCGAGGGTGGAATTGTAAGTAGTAATAGTGGCAATGGTATTGTTAGTGTTTCCACAAATAATCACCATTCATAATTTATGTATAAGTTTATATATGTATGTGTATATATATAAATATATGAATATCATTTTTTATTAACTACTGTATGCACACCTCCCTTTCAAAAGCGCTGAGCGTTTTTAAAATATTTCGTTATTTATTTTTTAAATTTAAATCTTTGTTTTATACTTTTTCATTTCTGTAAAAAAAAAAAATTAATACCTTTAATATCTTAGAAAATTTTGTAAGAATTCAATGAAACTTAAGGTTAGTTTAAAAACTAAAGGCTAATTGGAAAAATTGAGGTTAGTTTGAACCTTTTTATTTTAAGTTTTTATTATAAAGTAAACAGAAGAATGAGTCTTTTTGTTTTTTGGATTTTACTAAACCCATTCAACCTGTTAGTATTAAACTTTAATTTAAAGTCCTCTACACT
Organism: Pollenia angustigena; assembly: GCA_930367215.1. Classification (NCBI taxonomy): domain Eukaryota; kingdom Metazoa; phylum Arthropoda; class Insecta; order Diptera; family Polleniidae; genus Pollenia; species Pollenia angustigena. The sequence continues at coordinate 76,588,247 of OV884056.1, forward strand.
TATTTACAAACATATTGTATTTTATAACATCCTTTCCTACAAATTAAATCAATAAAAAATAATAATAAAAAGAAAACAAAAATCATGCCCTTTTAGTATAGAAATTAAACAATTTATCCTTTGGCGGGTCAATTTGCATGCCTCAAAAAGAAAATTAAAAAATAGTAGAGTCAAAATGAAATCTCCATGAAATTCTAAAAAAAATTTCAAAAGAAACCATGGGTCTAAAATCAAACCCTAACCGTGATATCGACAAGAAAATTGATCACCTCTTCTAAAACAAAACAAGAATTTTTTGTTAACTTGAAAAAAGAAAATAATATTAATTAAGCTCCCCTTAAAAAGTATAATTTTGTGTTTTTAGGAAAGAACTATACCTGATTCAGACTTTGTGACATGTCGCACAGAAATATTTCCTGAAACAGAAGATTTGGACAAAGGCGCTAGAGAGGTTCGAAGGGTAAGTCTGTGTTCATACGGCTCTTGTCTTATTGACATGATCGCTACTTTACGGGCGAGAGGGACGAGGGGAAAAAAACGAGTACACAGATGCATGTACTGTCTTTACGTTTTGCTTTTTCATTCGTTGTTTAATTTTGTTATTGTTTTCAATATCAAAAAAGCACATGTCGTCAATGAATCATTTCAACGCCAATTCATGTTCAAAGAAGAAAAAGGAAGAATCTTGTCAATGAGACATGAGCCGTATGAACTCAGACTAAACAATGTCCCACGAAATGTAAAATCAAGCAACAATTTGAAGTTCCTCTGTAATAAGATTCGAAAAAATTATTAAAATTGAATTTAAGTCTAAAATGTCGAATTATAGACTGCAACAAAAAACGTAACGTTTTTGCGTATGTATGCGAGTTTTTGTAGGGAAACCAAAAGTATATACGAATGTCGCACATGTCGCATAGTCTAAAGCATGGTAACAGTTTTCCAAAAATTGTGAAAAAATTGATATTACACTTAAAGAAAGTTTTAAGTAAATAACAAATTAACACTGAAATTATTTTTAATCAAAAAAAATTAAGAAATATTATTTCATATATGCAAACATATTTACCACAGCAGCATGGTCTTGTTTTTCATATTTACAGTCGTATTGATAACAAAAAGTTAGCCACAGATTGTACACTATGTTCAACGAGCTGCAAACTAGAATGCTGATTAAGTTTAGCAGCTTGTAAGCACAGAGTTAGTTCATATACAATTTTATCGGTCTGCTAATTCTTTATAAATCAACACTGAATATTACTGATGCTACACTTTATTGCTAAAAAATGCTACATCACTATTTTTGGCATTTTTCCCCCTCCTCATGTAAAAATTTTAAAGTTTGTAAAATTAAAATAAATTTTTAAAAATATTAAATATTAAAAAAGGCCAGTGAATTAAAAAAAGACAAAATTATTTAACATTAAACGCTTGTTTATCACAAGTTGGCAAAGGTTTTGCAGCTCGTTGACAAGAATTTTGTACACTTCAAAAATATTTTTAGTAAAAATGTTCTTATTTGTATGAAGAAATACAAAATTGATGAAAAACCATATGTTAATAAGTACTTATTCTACCGTGAAAAAAAAAACAGAATACATATTTGCTAAGTTTTTTTTTAATTTAAAACAAATTTTAAGTCTAAAAATTTGTTTTTTATTTTTGTTTCGTTGAAGCGGTAGCAGACTTGTATTTACATATAAATAAAATAAGAACATTTAAAAAAAATTTTTAAGAAACGCTTTTCTTAAAAAAGAACATTTAAAAACAAATTTTTGATTTTATCCTGGCTACGCCCATGTATTCGTGTATTGTCATCGGGAATATGCATGCCTGCAAAGTTTCATCCATTTGCATTGAACAAAAGGCGGTCAAAAAAGCATTTCACCAAATTAAAATTCCCCCCCCCCCCCAGATTTTATCCCGGCTACGCCCATGTATTCGTGCATTGTCATCGGGAATATGTATGCCTGCAAAGTTTCATCCATTTGCATTGAGTATAAGGCGGTTAAATTAAAAGATTTGATTTTCCGAAGTGAAGCTAAAGAAAAGGTTTCAAAAAAATTTTGCCCCCCCCCCTAGATTTTATCCTGGCTACGCCCATGTATTCGTGTATCAGTGTTGCCAATTTAGCCATTTAGTGGCTAGAATGAATTTAGCCATTAGCCATTTATTTATCCATTTTTCAACTTGTTTAGCCATAAAATTTTTTTGTCGGTTTTCTTATAAAAGAATAATTTTTATTTTATTATAGAAATTTATAAAAGTAAAATAAACATTTTGAACAATTAAAACGCCTTAAATTTAAATCACAACTTTTACAAATGTTGAAAATCGCTATAAACTATGACGCTGAAACATCTTTCAAAATAAAGGAACAGTATTCCACTATTAAATTTATAAAATGGATCAACACAAACATCACTGTTTCTTTCTGGTTGCAAGTATTTTAATAAAGGGTTGCAGGCGGTAACAATTGTTTTATAAATTTCAGAATAGACCATAAAGTTGCTCTCACTTCCATGGTGTAAGGTTGAAGTAGAGCGGGTTTTAGCCAAGTAAACATCGTTAAATGTAATTTGAGAAATAGGTTACATTAAGCAACCGTTAATTCGATTTTATCAATTAGGTAAATATAACATAACAATACAATATTTATACCACCACCACAATAGTGGAGATGGTACCATGCGTTTGTGCTGATGTCTGTAACACCTTAAAATATATGTCCTTAGCCCACCTTTACGTATACCGATTGACTTGCAATCACTTTCTGAGTCGAATTAACGATATTTGTCCGGCTGGCTGGCTGTCCATGTAAAACTTGTGCGCAAAGTACAGGTCGCAATTTAGAGATTATTTGATAAAATTTGGTACAAAGGTTCTAATGTGTTAATACTTTCTAACTTGTTTTTTATTGTAGATCTGGACTGAAAAGGTTGGGTAAATGTTGTCGTGATAAAGATTTACCTTCAAATTATTTAAAACTTATGATTATTTGAAACTAATGAGTGATTCCTATGAGATGAACAATAACGACATCGAATTTTTAATTTAATTTACGTTTATTCTTATTTAACAAATTAATCTTAACGCACAATTTCATCGTAAACAACTTTAAATAATTAAATTATTTTTTGTTTTTGAATTTTAATGTGTTTTTATTTAAAAAAGCTTTTAGCCATTTTTTAGCCCATTTTTAGCCATTTTTTAGCCATTTTTTTCCGTAAATTTAGCCATTTTTGGTCACCAAGTTTTGGCAACACTGTCGTGTATTGTCATCGGGAATATGCATGCCTGCAAAGTTTCATCCATTTGCATTGAGTAAAAGGCGGTCAAAAAAGCATTTTACAAAAAAAAAAATGTTTGCCTCCCCCCCCCTAGATTTTTTCCCGGCTACGCCAATGTATTCGTGTATTGTCATCGGGAATATGTATGCCTGCAAAGTTTCATCCATTTGCATTGAATATAAGGCGGTTAAATTAACGTTACAAGATTTGATTTTCCGAAGTGAAGCTAAAGAAAAGGTTTTAAAAATAGGAAATTTGATGAAAAATTTTTGTTCGTAAAAGAGAGTTGCTTTTTTGAAAGGCATTTTGTATTTTCGAGAAAGTATAAAAAATTAGCGTTCATTCAAAACAAATAATACGAAAATCGTACACAGTACATACAAATTATTAGAACATGTAAATTATGTCTTCAAAATCCATAAGTCCTCTTCCATATTATAAAACATTTGCAGCGAAACATTTAAGTCTGATTATAAAAGCGAAAAGACATAAGGAAAAGTGTACTTTGTTTTGTATACAAGCAGTTTTTATGAGTTTGCTATTGAAAGAAAGAGAGAAGTCATACAAAATGCCTAAAAACCGCTAAACAAAAGATTTATTGCATGGACACGAATGCAGTTTCAAACGAGAATTGGGGAAAGTTTCTGCAGCAAATGTTTTATAATATGGACTAATAGGCACCTAAAATAATTAGTTTGTCCAACTAAAAACAAAAATATATACTTTTAAGTTTGAGCTTATTATTATTATTATTTTTTTTTTTTTTTTTTTGTTAAAGAAGACAGGAACATCTTAATGTCGATAGCAACGGTATAGGGTTTGATATACCCCCTTGGTATCTTCAGAAAAATTTTTTTTAGAATTATTTGTAGATTTTGATTAAAGTACGTATACGATTTTTGAAAAAAAAAAAAATAATTGAACGACCCAAATATAAAAACATACACACACATAAGTACATATCGACAGCTCAATTCCAAAACATTCTAAGTTGAAAAAGTGAGTTTTGTGGGAGGAGCTTTTGAAGTTTACGCTAGGTCGACTTGGCTTGTTTTGTAATTGAGCTGTCGATATACATACATATGTATGTATTTCACCAAAGTTAACAAAACCTTGCAAACAAGTGCACAATTAAAACAAAATATTTCAAGAAAATACAAAAAGCTAATAAAAGATAAGAACTAGTTTAAGTTTTATTAAATCAAAAAATTGTAAAAGAAATAAAAAGTAACACTGTGCCACTGGTAAAAGTCTTAGGCCCGTTTTCACAACTTACCGATAGCTAAAGATAGAATTGTATCGGCCGTATAAAAAGTGTTCCATTACTAGAACTTTACTTTAACCTACCAGGTAGGATGAACTTTAACTTACTTTATCGCTCACTTTAGGTTAAAGCATACATGTTAAATTCCAATTAGAATTAGCAATTGATGCAATTAGTTTATATTCTCTAATTCATCAAACAATTAGAATTAGTTCAACTAATTCCCATTAGATAATTGAAATTTGTATTCCAATGGTAAAACTAATTGCAATTAGTTGCCATTAGCAAAAAAAATTGGTTTACCTTTACAATTAGAAATCTAATTGACTTCTGATAATGCAACTAGATATTCAATTAGGATATTATTTAATTGATTCTAATTCGAGCCAATTGAATATCTAATTGCATTAGCAGAAGTCAATTAGATTTCTAATTGTAAAGGTAAACCAATTTTTTATTTTGCTAATGGCAACTACCCAGGCAGAAAAAGACAATCACCACGACGTTGTGCCGACGTTGCAGGGGGTACTATCAACATCAATACAACGTACTGTTAACCAAATTTACAATGCTGTCACAATATTAAAATGATAACGCCAAATGTGCGTCTTCCGACTCTTCTTTTTGGTGTTGTCACAGCACTGTAAATTTAAATTTACAATGTTGGATTCACGAATTTACAACGTAGTCACAACCGTCTTCCGACTCTTATTTTCAATATTGTTACAAATATAAATTCGCTAAATAAACAAGCAAAAATTTGTATATTTTCTAACCTAAAAAAGTTTATGTGTTTTTATTTTAATACGAAACTATTAAATTAATAAGACTACATTTTTGTATATACAGCGTTGCAGCGTAATTATAGAATTATTATATACACGGTATTAGGAAATAAAGGTTTAATACAGTGTTATAGCGGTATAGTTTTATTGTAAATACCTACGACTTTAAAAAACTAAAGTCGTATATTTGTATTTAGGGTGTTGTACCGGTGTTGAATCTTATTTAAAAACGGTATTAAAAAACTAAGGTTGTAATTTTGTATCTACAGTGTTGTGATGGTACCATATTTTTGGTAGAGTCACAATTTTGTATTTACAGTGGCGGTACATAATATTTAGAAGAGTCGTAATTTCTGCCTGGGTAATTGCAATAAGTTTTACCATTGGAATAAAAATTTCAATTATCTAATGGGAATTAGTTGAACTAATTCTAATTGTTTGATGAATTAGAGAAATTCACAAAAGAAGGTTAATTAGCAATCATTAGCATTATCTAATCATTACTTAACATCTTTGGGTTAAAGTAATGTTTTTATAAGGGAACACTTTTTATAAGGCCGGTTAAATTCTACTTTTAGCTATTGGTAAGTTGTGAAAACGGGCCTTAAATTGTTATTTTTAGGCTGGGCTCTTGAGATCTCAGTTAAACTAGAATTAGTTAATCTGAAAAATGATTTGTGTCGCCTGTACCAAGATTGTAAACAACATTTTGACGGAACATCTTAGTTTTGTTTAAAATGTTGGTCTTAATTGAAATTAAAAATTCGAGTTTCGGACTACGTTAAACTAAGTTTAAACCTAATCCAAATCTCAAAAACCCGCCCTTACACTGCTTGTATATAAAATTTTCAAAAATCCAAAAAAAAAAGTTTGAGATTACTATAACTAAAAATTAAATTTAAGAAATTTGTTGAATCTATTAGTAAACGAAAAAATTTTATAACTATTTAAAGTATGTTATGCCTACTTTACGAGGCTATTGGGTATTTTCGTTGTACTTGAACAAATATTAAATTTTGTTTTTTAAGAAGTCTAGTAAATCGCGATTAAGTCATTTAAAGTTAACAAGGAATTATTAAAGAAAAGCTAGTTAACTTTTAAGATAAATTACAAATGAAAGAAGTTTCACTTTCTATTTATTTCTTTAACATCTGACGCTTAATGATTAAGACAGTTTTTAAAAATTGTGCTACTGCACTATTTGAAATTTATACCCTTGTTTTTATTATTAAATATTTCAGTTTTTGATTAAATGTTTGAAAAAATTATTTTAAATCGAAATAGTAATGTTATTTAATTAACTGTTATCATATATTAAACCAAGGTGTATGCGATAAATTAAAGATCTCAATATATCAAAATAATGATAAATAAATTATTCGATTAATCAGAAACTCGATTTATTTAATTCTTGATTAATTAGGTGTGTTAGGAACAGAAACTAGCAGAAACTTGCAACTAGAGGGTAAATGGAAAATTTACAAAAGAGAGAGTGAGAGAATTTTAAGGTCCAGTGGAACCAAAAAATAAGCGCAAAGATTTTCATTGAAATTTAATCACAAGAATTTGGTTTTATTGCAAAGAATGTATAATAATGCCTTTTAATTATATTTTCCCAATGGTTTTTTAATGGTTGATGACATAAAATACATTTGGCATTACAAAAAACATTTTCTTAATTCCATCATTTTTTTTTTATCAACGCAGCTAATTATCATGTTCATCTGTCGATGTCTCATGAGCGACTTCACTAAAATGCATTAAAAAGGAGGCGTGGCTTCTAAACAATTGTTTGTTAAAATGGGCGCCCCTGTAGTATAACTTTAATTTTTTGTCCCTATTTATTAGAAAAACAAAAAAATGTATAATTCGTTTCAGTACTAAAGAATTATTTAAATTGCTTGTGTTTCAAATTTTCAAAGAACCTCAAATTTGAGTTCGTATTAAAAAAATTTTTTAACTAATAAAGTCGTAAATCAATGGCTACTTGAAGGCTTTATCGGCATACTAAATCTGTTTGTATTTGAAGTTTTAAAGGTTCCTGTAACATTTAGTTTAATCTACAAAATGAGGCTGTAGGAAATAACGCTCAAAGAAAAATGGCAAAAAAAATAAATGAAAAATCGCCCTAAAAAATTCCATGTAAAATTGGGCCTGAATTCATATGAAAAGTGACCCAAAATTTTTGGGCTATTTTTCGTTATTATTGGGTGATTTTTCGTTTTTTAAATAATGAAAAATCACCCAATAATATTATATGAAAAATAGCCCATTTTTTCAGTCCATTTTTCATTTTTAAAATTTCGTCAAAATCTTACATGCTATTTGTCTAAATCATTCATTATTACTATACGTCGAATTCCTAAATGTTATTTATAAAAATAACGGGACATATTGCAAAAAGGTGGCATGTCATAGTGTCCGTGGACAAACTCGAAAGCATAGCCGGCCTTTGGCCGGGCGCAAATATTTTCTTCTCTGTGATAAAACAAATACTGGCTTCGCTAACTAAAGCTTATCTGCAAAATCGGCCTTCGTTCGGAAACAAGGCAGATTTTAGAAGCTTTACTTAGCGAAACCGGTACTTGTTATACCATAAAGCAAAAAATCCTTGCGCCCACCCAAAGGCCGTCTGCGCAGAGAAGCTTTAGTTAGCGTACCCGGTTTTTGTTATACCATAGAGAAGAAAATACTTGCGCCTGGCCGAAGGCCGGCTATGCCGAGACGCTTTAGTAAGCGCTGCCGGTATTTGTTACACCATAGGGGAGAAAATCCTTGCGCCAAAAAGTGTTTTCGTTATATGTTTAATATATGCACGCAGAGAAAAAACAACAAAACCATTTTTAAATGTTTAATTTAACCATATCATTGTCACCGACAACCATATTATGGTAAAATAAGTTTCTTTAAAAATAGTTTTGTTGGTTGTGACAATAATAAAACAGGTTTTTCTCTGCGTGTATGTATATCTTTTTTTGTATTAAACATCTTTAGTAATTATGCCCCTTATGACATTTTTAAAAAGACAACGTATATTTTCAATGTGTCTTAATGCCCACGGACGTTATGACATTTTCAAAAGTGTCACAGTGTCCATGGACATTACGAAACTGGACTTTATGACATGCCACCTTGCAAAAAGATATATTCTGTTTTGAGTAATTGATTATAACTATGCAGTGATTAATTAATATTTAACTATTGAATAGTGCACAAAGTTTGGCGGAGGGCTCAAAAAGGTATTACTTTCCATACTGCCGCGCTGTTGAAGATACAATGCAATTTTTTACATAAAACTTACATTTGTATGTTACTAAATTTATATGAATAATCAACACAGTTTTTCAAATTGGGTAATTAAAAAAAATTTTTTTTTTGGGAAAAATTATTTTTTTCTTTTTGGGTAATTTTTCATTTTTATTTTGGGCCCTTTTTCGTTTCTTTTGGGCAAAATTTAATATTTAACTTTTTGGGTCATTTTTCATGTTCTTTTGGGCGATTTTTCATTTTTTTTTTTTTTTTGCCATTTTTCCTTGGGCATTTTTTCCTACAGCCACAAAATGAAGTCCTTAAACTAAAATTGAGGTATATACACATTTCAAGTTCTTTTTTCTAATGTAGTCTAAAGTACTGGTTTTATCCTTTTTGACAAAAGTTCTTAATTTTTTATATCATTCCATTTATATGAAAATATCGAAATATTAGGTAATTAAATTCTTTTACAATAATTTTGCATATTGTTTATTGTTAAATTAAAAAAATTAAGGGGTTTCAAGTTCAACAACATTTCTTAAATTTTTTTTTTAATTTTTACGAACCTGGGGGCAAATTATGGGAGTCGTGATCGAATACTTTTTCGATTCGATAGCAATTTTATTTCTTATTCTTTCTGTCCATACTGATCAGATCGAAATTATTTTTTTTTTGTTGTAAAGCATTTATTTATTTTAATGTTCACAACACTGAAAAAATAATTACGATTTGTTCAGTATTCGATCACGACTTCCATAATTTGCCCCCTGTTCTTAAAGTAAGGTTAAGTGTTATACAAAATAACCCCCTAAATTTAACTTTTATTTATTATTGTGCAATTTACTCTTTTAACATGTTTTTCAGAAAAATAAATATCTAATAAAAAAATTAAGTATTTTTTAAGAATGTATTACATAATTTATATTTTCACTAAAATTTTTAATTTAACAATAATTTAATAAAATAAGTTTTTTTTTTATTTTGTAATGGCACAAATTGAATTAAAAGAAATAAACTTAATGAAAAAGTATTTTGTTTATACATACTACAGACAACATATCGTTTATATTTAATACATTTACAAATACTTTATACTTATATACAAATTTATTTAAAAAAAATATATATTTTCTGTTATGTATTTATTTTTATTATTTAATTTAAACTGTATTATTAATATTTTTTTATAGGTATATATTAATTTTTATCTTTGCAATATTTGATTTAACAATATTTTTATTTAAACGCAGTCATATTATTTTTTAAATATTTATATACAATAACTTTATTATCAATATATGTAATCTAAAATTTTATGGTTGATAAATAAAAACAAAGAATTAACCTGTAATTGACTGTGAATTTTTAAAAACGTAGAAATATCGTACTTGTTTGCGTCAAGAAAATATTTTAAATAAATTATAAAAAAATAATAAAACTTTTAGTTAAAAAAATAATAAAATATCTTTTATTCTTTCAAATCCTCAAAATGCTAAAAATTTGGTGAGCGAAATTAAAAATCTTTTATTCTTTCAAATCCTCAAAATGCTAAAAATTTTGTGAGCGAAATTATATTATACAACCAGCAATAAGAAATTTTGCTTATGCGCATTCTATATAATTTATACTTTTTGATTAAACAAACGGACAGACAGGCGGACATGGCTAAGCCGAATTAAAAGAACTCAACTACCAAGAATATATATACTTTATGGGGTCTCAGATGAATATAAAAAAAAATTTCACACGGAATGACAAACAAAGTGTACCCTCATTCCCCACTACACCATTTTTCATTGAAAAATTCCAAATAAAAAATAATGAGAATTTCATTTTGAAATTGAGAATTTCAATTTGAAATTAGGAATTTCCAAATGAAATTGAGAATATCTTATATATAAATACGGGAGCAATTTTTTTGTGGTTGATTTTTAAGTATCTTATCGTCCACCGATTTTAATGAAACATAGGCTAAAACCGATTTAACAAGCTCCAATTTTAAGAAATTGGCTTATTCGTGTTCAAAAACCGCATTTTGTCCTTCTTGTAATTCCTCACTGAAATCGTATAAAAAGAATTAAAAAAAAAAAACATGCCGAAACCGGTCTCTACAAACAAAATTACTAAACATTTTTATTTGGAGATTTTTTAGGATTACTTATAATAATTTTTCTTATTGTTTTAAAAAAAATTTTAAATTTGGTCAGAAAAAAAAAACAAAAAAAATATAACTTTTTAATGTTTTGTTATTTTTATACCCACACCACAATAGTGGAGAGGGTATTATGCATTTGTGCTGATGTGTGTAACGCCTTAAAATATTGGTCCTAGACCCACCTTAAAGTATACCGGTCGTCTTAGAATCACTTTCTGAGTCGAACTAACGATGTCCGTCCGGCTGGATGGCTGGCAGGCTGTCCATGTAACCTTGTGCGCAAAGTACAGGTCGCAATTTTGGAGATAATTTGATGAAATTTGGGTCATAGGTTTTTATTGGCACAAGGACCAAGCCTATTGAAAATGAGCCGAATCGTAGGACCACGAGGGAAGATAGGGGGAAATTTCTTCCTCTCAGAAACTATCAAACCGATTTCAATGAAATTTAAAACATAGATAGAACCATATATATATGGACACCAAATGTATGCATTTTTTAAAAAATAGGACCACGAGGGGAGATAGGGGCAATTTCTGCCTCTCAACCCGATTTTAAGGAAATTTAAAACATAGATAGATCCATATCTATATGGACACATTAGCTATACAGTTTTTCAAAAATAGGACCACAACGGGAGGTAGGGGGCAATTTCTGCCTCTCACAAACTTTCAAACCGATTTTCATGAAGTTTATAAACATAGATAAATCTATATTCATATGGACACATAAGCATGATGTGATTTTAAATACTGTGGTGTAGGGTATCATATGGCCGGGCTTGACCGACTGCCAACCAGCAGATGCTACTATCATCAAACCTATGCATTTATCATTTTATTAATAATTATATTAAAAAAAATTAAGAATACAAACCTGTATAATTTTTTATCCTCACTTGCTAAATTTGTTTGACGCGGTTGAAAACATTTTGTATTTCTTTGTGGCACAACATATTCAGCCATAATTCCTTTTTAGTGTACGCGAGTCAACTATAAGGCAGGCTCAACAAAATTTGAGCAAGAGCTCACAAAAGAAAGCAAAAGCTTGTTTTTATGCATATGAAAATGAGCACAAGCTCATCTAAATTAGTTCAAACTGAGCAAGTCGAGATCAAACGTGAGCAGTGAGTAAAAGCAAATACATCAAATTTTATTATGCATACGACAAGCACCTTTTACTCAAAAAATCGAGTCCGAGTTCAAGCTCGCGTATTATGCATGACACCCAATGATTGTAGCAGAAAGTTTTTGTGTAAATCCGCTATTGCATAGACAAAGAACATACTTTGACCATAAAAGACACTGAAAATTTAGCTTAGGATATTGTTGTCATTAAAAGGAGAAGAAATGGTTAGCATATAGATCGATTGCGAATAGAACAACTGAATCGATTTCTAATTATAAGTTTCTTTTTCATACTTTTTCGTAAATCGACCAAATGCAGGACCATTAGGAAAACTTTATTATAAGTATAGAAATCTGAAAGCGAGTATATCCAAAAAAGTAACACTGGTGGAACAAAAATATTGCAACCGTCTTAAATCGATGTAATAAGTCCGTCAACTAAAGAAGAGGAAGACCACATAAGAATTCTACAACACGAATTACACTCAGTGCCTTTTAAAGAAGTATTGAAACATTGAATACATGTTTTGAACTTCGCCAGAAGTGATATAATGATATTTGTGATACAAAGTCTAAAAAACAACTAACTGCTTTGTGGGCAATGTTAAAAGATCTTAAATGAGAGGAAACATTTTAAAAACATGGGTCGAAAATACGAGATTAATTGCTTGGTGGCGTAACTTGACACTTCTGTGGAAGTGCCCATATACAAATTCTATGCAACTATGGGATTTTTTGTCAAGTAAAATTAAAAATTTATAAATTTTAAACTATGTAGCATTTAACCCATTACTTCGTTAGCGTCTCCTTTTTCTTCATGGACATATGTGTAAGTTTATTTTTCTAGGTTTTAACTTGTTTAATTTCTAGCATTTTACCCTTCCAACATTTTTCATCTCATATGTTATTCACCTATAATTTTGTGTTTCTAAGTTCAACATTATAGAAAATTCAAAAAGTACCAGTTATTTACAAAAAACTACCAAAAACTTTCCTTGTGGATTCGTACCCACTCAAGACATTGCATCTTGAATTTAATGTTCCTGGTTCCAATACTTACGGAAATTCAAAAAGTACCAGTTAAAGAACAAAAAAGTACCAAAAAGTTCGCTCATAGATTCGTATCCACTCAGGACATTGCATGTTTAATTTCATGTTTTAAGGTCCAATATCAAAGATAATTAAATTAAAAACCAGTTGTAGAAACAAAAAAAGAAAGATAAAAAATTTGCGTATTTTCCATTTGGGTACTATTTTTCCCCCATTAAAGAATCGAAAATTTAAGTATTGTAGTGGGGGCCCATAATTTAGTACGAATATGTCAATGAATGGAGAAAAATGTTTTGTAAAAAAAGTACCAAAAATAGTTAAGATTTTCACCCCTTAAACATTCGAATTTCTAAAAAGTGCCAAATTCATATTCGTATTTTTTTGATAATAGTTACGTCCCTTTGTTTTTTGTCAATAAAAGCGCAATTTTTGATCGCAGAAGTCTAAAATTTTGTGAAGACATGTAGTTCAATGGCATTTATTTATAATAATCAATCAAAAACACATTTTGAATTTTTTGTTAGTTACGTCTTTTTGCATTTTAGCTAACGATATACATATATGTAGATTAAGAAGTTTTTTTCTACTATTTCTATTCTTTTTTTTTAATTCTGTTTGATATCTTCCTTTTTAAATTAAATAAGATTGTTTGTAATGCTTATAATCTATACATTTATTTGTTGCATTTATAAAAAACTGCAAAAAAATATTTTTCAACAATTTGTTTTAATGTATTTTTTGAATATGTTTAAAAAAAATTAAAAAGGGGAATAAATAATTTACTCTTCATCACCACTTCCTTTTGCTAAATCGGAAAAGAAATCCGAAGTGTTGGAAAATTTTGAAGATGGAAGATTATGACGTTTCTCCTTATAACTATTGTGTTTTTCATTGTACTTGATATCGCCAAATTCTTCAAAATATTTAACGTTCCAGAAACGTACATCATTGTTGTGGGAAGATGAGGCAATCAATTCTCCTGAGTGATTAATATCCATAGATTCAATGGGCATGTTGTGTTGGCCAACTACGCCTAGATTTCGGAACGGTGCTATATGAACAGCACGTATAATACCCTCTTCGCCAGCCACGCATGCAATACGGTCAGTGATGGGTATCATTTCGGAAATAGGAGATTTTACACCGGGAAACTTATCGCAATGATAACCAAATTGTCCCCAATTATAGGTATAAAGATTTCCTTTAGATGAACCCACTACCAATTTAGAGTCGCCGCGATATATGCCCATGCATGTCAACTCTTCTTCGTAGGGTTCAGATTGTACATACAGTTTTCTGGCTGATATATTGATTGTAGTCAAGTAGCCATCGCCACTGGTAACCATTAAAAGCTTTCCAGCATCATTTGTGAGTATTTGAGTGATATAATCTTCTACTTCTTTTAAAGCAAAAATTTCATTTTTTGTTCTCAAATCCCAGAGTTTCACTGTGCCACTGTCATCTCCAGTAGCAAAAATATTCTCATTTAAAATATGCAACTTATTAATGGCTTCCTCATGAGCACTTTCATAGAATTTTTTTAACTTCTCCGTTTCCATGTCGGTTACCATAATTGATTTATCTTTCGAACAAGTAAGTATGTTACGACCATCTTCAGTGAACTCCACATCTCTACAGGCTTTTGCATGAACCTCTATGTTTCTTAAAAGTGTATTTCCCTCATTGGCATATTTATACAAAGCAACATCTCCGGTTATGGTAGCCAAGGCAATGATATCACGTTCAGGATGAAAACAAACATCAGTAACGAAATCTTCTAGTTTAATTTCAGGAGGAGAGGTTTTCGGTTTCTTAATGGCAGCTATAATTGCTTTAACGGTCTCATCATCTTCTTCGTTTTCATCCAACTCCAAAATAGATCTAGCTCCTCCATCTTCATCGTCACCACCGCCACCTTCGTCGCTTATATTTTTGCTGGAGGAGGCTTGTGTGTTATCTGCCGAAGTATTCACTTTTTGTTTTTCCTGAGTTTCTTTTTCATCGCCATTCATAGATTCATCTGAATCTGTTGCCATTTCGTCAAATTCGGAGCTATCATCACTATCGGTATCTTCACTTTCAATATCGTATTCCGGATCGACTCCTTCGGGCCCTTCTTCAATATCTTCATCACTCCATGGTTCTATTAGGCGCACATTGCCAAGAATTATTTCTTCATCTTCTAACTCTGCATCCGCTAGTTCGTCTATATCATCCGAATCCGAGGTTTCTTCAGGATTTTTGAAATGTTGACGCCTAATTAAAATGTATTATTTAATTTTGTATTTTATAAATTTTCGTGAATTTCATAACTCACATATGCATTTTGTTTATTTATAAATAAAATTCAACTGGAACACGCTTTTCTTTCTACACAAAAAACATCACAAGCAAAACAGAAAATGTGAAATTTGCTTCTTCTTACAAGAACAGTTATATAAGCAATTCCCAAAAGATTGATAGCAAAATTGGAAACGTTAATGAAAAACGGAAACGTTACAAACTTATTGTTTTGCTGTTTAACTTTTTAATATTTATTTTAAAGTTGGTCCAATGTTACAATTGTTTTTTTTTTCAACTGAGCAACATTTTAATAATGTTTTGAATTTTTATAATTCAAAAATAATATTTTACTACAAAAGCTACTTTATTCTATTCAGGCCATTTCGTCAAATTCGGAGCTATCATCACTATCGGTATCTTCACTTTCAATATCGTATTCCGGATCGACTCCTTCGGGCCCTTCTTCAATATCTTCATTACTCCATGGTTCTATTAGGCCAAGAATTATTTCTTCATATTCTAACTCTGCATCCGCCATTTCGTCAAATTCGGAGCTATCATCACTATCGGTATCTTCACTTTCAATATCGTATTCCGGATAGACTGCTTCGGGCCCTTCTTCAATATCTTCATTACTCCATGGTTCTATTAGGCGCACATTGCCAAGAATTATTTCTTCATCTTCTAACTCTGCATCCGCTAGTTCGTCTATATCATCCGAATCCGAGGTTTCTTCAGAATTTTTGAAATGTTGACGCCTAATTAAAATGTATTATTTAATTTTGTATTTTATAAATTTTCGTGAATTTCATACTCACATATGCATTTTGTTTATTTATAAATAAAATTCAACTGGAACACGCTTTTCTTTCTACACAAAAAACATCACAAGTAAAACAGATAATTTGAACTTTGCTTCTTCTTACAAGAACAGTTATATAAGCAATTCCCAAAAGATTGATAGCAAAATTGGAAACGTTAATGAAAAACGGAAACGTTACAAACTTATATTTTTGCAGTTTAACTTTTTAATATTTATTTTAAAGTTGGTCCAATGTTACAATTGTTTTTTTTCAACTGAGCAACATTTTAATAATGTTTTGAATTTTTATAATTCAAAAATAATATTTTACTACAAAAGCTA
Source organism: Pollenia angustigena (assembly GCA_930367215.1). NCBI lineage: Eukaryota > Metazoa > Arthropoda > Insecta > Diptera > Polleniidae > Pollenia > Pollenia angustigena. The sequence goes on from OV884056.1 coordinate 76,604,597, forward strand.
CTTTATTCTATTCAGGCCATTTCGTCAAATTCGGAGCTATCATCACTATCGGTATCTTCACTTTCAATATCGTATTCCGGATCGACTCCTTCGGGCCCTTCTTCAATATCTTCATTACTCCATGGTTCTATTAGGCCAAGAATTATTTCTTCATATTCTAACTCTGCATCCGCCATTTCGTCAAATTCGGAGCTATCATCACTATCGGTATCTTCACTTTCAATATCGTATTCCGGATAGACTCCTTCAGGCCCTTCTTCAATATCTTCATTACTCCATGGTTCTATTAGGCGCACTTTGCCAAGAATTATTTCTTCATCTTCTAACTCTGCATCCGCTAGTTCGTCTATATCATCCGAATCCGAGGTTTCTTCAGAATTTTTGAAATGTTGACGCCTAATTAAAATGTATTATTTAATTTATTATTTAATTTTGTATTTTATAAATTTTCGTGAATTTCATAACTCACATATGTATTTTGTTTATTTATAAATAAAATTCAACTGGAACACGCTTTTCTTTCTACACACAAAACATCACAAGTGAAACAGATAATTTGAAATTTGCTTCTTCTTACAAGAACAGTTATATAAGCAATTCCCAAAAGATTGATAGCAAAATTGGAAACGTTAATGAAAAACGGAAACGTTACAAACTTATATTTTTGCTGTTTAACTTTTTAATATTTATTTTAAAGTTGGTCCAATGTTACAATTGTTTTTTTTTTCAACTGAACAACATTTTAATAATGTTTTGAATTTTTATAATTCAAAAATAATATTTTACTACAAAAGCTACTTTATTCTAGTTCAGGCCTTATTTTGATTCCGAAATCATTCACGGTGTTTCGTGGCCCCGGACAAAATTTGTAAAACTTGCAGCAATTCTCTTGCCATGTGGACCCCAGTGAAACTTTCACTTTCTTTTGATGTAGCAACGATGTGAACTGCTCCAGGAAAGCACAATTCCTTCAACTGCTATGCTTGTTTAAACAAAAAATGGGAATTAAATAAAAAAAACCTAAAATAATGATTTAACAAACCTTTTAAAAATGCACAAATACCTCTTCCGCATTCGGATCAAAACGTGATAACAACATATCGTCGGGTGGTTATTTTATCAATATATCGTCTGCTGATAATTTAATTGTCGCATGTGGATTCCGATAGTTTCGAGTAAATTGAGTTTGAAGTTTGAACTCTTATAAATTTTTTTCAGCAAAGCGATTTTCTTTAAATTTTAGGAGGGGAAACTACTAATATTTGACTAGTTAATTTAAAATGTTGATGCCTATAACTTACATATTTGGGGTAGAAAATATTTTGATTTATGTTCAGAATTAAAAAATGGAACATTTTTGTCATTTAAATAGCTACATATGACATTTTGCATCCGAAATGTTTACATACGACATTTAAACACAAAATTTTTAAAAAACAAATATTATTTAAAAATCGTAAACGCCATGAAAAATCCACATACGACATTTAAATAATAAATCAATTTTTTGGTCGTTTTATATGGAAATTTGTCGTATGTGGCGTTTGGCAGTTACATACGACATTTAATTTGAAAATTGCTTCAGCAAATACCACATAAGCTTTACAACACCGAAATTATTCCGATTCGTTCAGTATTGACTGAAATAAGGAGATATTACATTGCTTTCGAATCGAGAAAGTACTCGATCACGGATGCCAGAATTAGGCTCCAGTACTGGCAAGACAGTGTCAACCCTGAAAATAATAGGACCAGTCTAAACACGCGTGTAAAGAGTAGTCCACAAGGGACCAGGACTAGTCCAAAAGTAACCCATACGTATGGAAAAAACCTGGTCTATTTAACATTACGATGTCCTAGGAGAGGACCATATTTATCAGTTCATATGTAAACACAAACAGCTGATTGTTTTTTTTTTGTCCGAACTTACCCAAAGAAAAAGTTCGTCCAAATTTGTACAGGAAATGAAAAATATTACTCTCTTAATTGCACAAAAATTGTTATGTGGAACGCTTTTGGGTAACTTTGTGCAAGTTCGGACTGTTTCGTTATGCATGTGTAACAGAGCTATTGTTAGCAAAAGGGGAAAAAATCAAAGTGTAAAAAAATTAAACATATTTTCCTTTGATTTTTTATATATATATTTTATATATATTTTAAAGAAAAGTTAAAAAATAAAGCAAAATATTTAGTACTGGAGGGATAGTTTGATTACAACGTTAGTTTTTTGCACTTTTTATACCCTTCACCGAAGGTTAAAGGGTATATATAACTTTGTCATTCCGTTTGTAATTTCTACAATATTGATCCTACACCCTATAAAGTATATATATTCTGGGTCCTTATGAAAAGCGAAGTTCAAATCCGGTTGTCCGTCTGTCTGTTGAAATGGGTTTTCCGAAGCCCTCAGATATGATGGGGGCTCGGTTGGGGTATCTTTCTGTCAGGTATTCTTATTATAATTTTGCTATTGAAATTCAGCCAGATCGGTCCACAAATGGCTGAGATATGAGCAAAAAACCACGACTACCTCTAATTTTTTCCAAAAATCCCTTGTGGTTGTTGTATTTTTATTACCTTTTGCTGTATATCTGGTGAACGGAAAAAGCCAAATTTTCCAAATTAGGTACATCTGCTCCCACAATATAAGATTCGGCACAGCCGAATATAGCACTCTTACTTGTTAAATTTAATGTAGTAAAATATTTTCCAAAATTCTGCCACCAAGTCAATCGAAAGCTTCACAAATCCGCAGGCAATCGACCTGTTGTTTTGCATTTTGTTGAGCAATATATCGGTTTGTGCCTTATTCACCCCTATCGTGAATACTTTTTCCCTCGTAATTTTTCGCCTTTTTACATATTTGCGATCGTGAACAACTCCCATGAAAAAATATAATTCAAAGGAGAATAATAACGTGAAAAAATTTTCATGAGAAAAAATTCCCCTTATCGTGAAAAATTGTTTCCCTCGTAATTTGTTCACATTTCCCTTAGATTTTCTCACTTTATTTTTGCTAGGGAACAGAACATGTATGTAAGTAGCTCCTCCTATAAATCGAATATTAAGGGTTAATAAAGTTAATAAGGCACAAACCGATATATTGCTCAACAAAATGCAAAACAACAGGTCGATTGCCTGCGGTTTTGTGAAGCTTTCGATTGACTTGGTGGCAGAATTTTGGAAAATATTTTATTTCATTAAATTTTCAATGTGCAAAAAACTAACGTTGTAATCAAACTATCCTTCCAATACTAAATATTTTGCTTTATTATTTTAACTTTTCTTTAAAATATATACTTATATATTTTTTAACAAAACCCAGCTAGCATAGGCTGTTTGTTAGACGATTGTGTTTAATATACAACTCCCAAAAGAGTCTTCTGATGATTATCTGACGAGTAACAAAAACAAAAACATCTAAATTTTTTACTTTTTTATAAATTTTTTGACACGCTCGTCTTTTAATCTTGGAATGAACCTTTTGTGACTCTCTGTAAGAGTCATATAACAATTACTATAAAAGATTGTTTTTGAAATATAAAAATTCTATTGTCAATACAATTTCAATAAAACAAACCGGCCTAAGGATCAGTAAAAAAGGATTTTTCCGATGGATGGTGTTGATCTCGCGACAGGCGAAGGTTTGTTTTATATAAATTGTATGAAAATTAGAAGTTTTAACATGAAAAACACGCTTGATGCCCCTTTTTAGGTAGCTCAGTTATACGGCTGAGCATTTCACGAGTTGTAAAATAATCCCTACATGAGTCTCATACGACTCTTGGCATGCTTTTTAAAAGACTCGTTAGATAATCTCTACATACATCACAAACGATTCACTTTACGATTAATATAAGCGTCTTAGAAGAATCTCACAGGCGAATCAGCACGTGTAACAGTTTCTCCCGTGCTAGGAATCGTCTACGATTAAAAAATGAGCTCGTCGACGATCAAAAACACTTCATGAGATTCCCAGTAGACTCCTAGACGATTGAAAATGCTAGCTGGGAAATTTCATTGATTTTAGGTATGGCTGTAAGGGAAATGTGCAGTGATGCCAACTTTTTGAGAGCAAAAAGCACTTTAAAATTTGAAAAAAGCACTAAAAAGCACTATTTCGAACAAAAGAAGCGTTAAAAAGCACTAAGCCATTTTTACAATTTAATTAAACACAAAACAAGTTGCATTCGGCTGTGTGGAGATTTTCATTTAAAATTTAATAAAAAAAAAAATTAAATTTATATTCGTATATAAACATTTTTATATGTAGTATTATTATCTTCAATAAAACTATCATCCAAATCACTTGTATCACCATCAGCTGGGTTTGAATTGGCCATAAAATAGTTTTAAAGTAATACAGTGCAAGCTCGAGTTTCGTAACTCGAAAAAATCGTACCTGTTGCAATTACCGAAAATTTGCAATGACCTTATATTTTATCGTTTAAATAATTCTATATTAAAATCGTGCAAAGTTTAATAAAACAATCGGCATATGATATTGTCCAATTATTTTAACCTATGTACGCTTCTGAATGAAGAACACACATAAGGTGCAAAATACATGTATGTTTGTATTCTGATACTTAGTCAACCTTTTTGCAATAGCATTAGAGGTAGAAGTGTACAACACGCGGTTAATCGGAGACGAGTGTCGTGTGTTTAAAAACTAAAGCGCATGAAAAAATGGCTTAATATGTTGTCAACGCTAAAAAGTGTGACGTTTTGTAAAATTTCCAAATTGCTAGGAAGTCTATCATTTGAAATCTTAAATCTTTGCAGTCCTTCTTAAAATTGTACCCCAAATAGCAAATCTCATCTAAGTATTCCTCTTTATAATCAAAGTGTTAAAAAATTATAGAAAAAAATAAAAATTGTAAAAAGCACTAAAGGCACTAACGAAAAATTTAAAAAGCACCAAGTTAGTGCTTTTTCTTAGTTTGGCACTAAGGATAAAATTTTGGCGTTTTGAGGCATCAAAAAGCACCATAAATAGTGCCAAAAGCACTAAGTTGGCATCGCTGGAAATGTGAACAAATTACGAGGGGAAACATTTTTCACGATAAGGGGAATTTTTTCCCGTGAACATTTTTTCACGTTATTCACACCTATCGTGAATAATTTTTCCCTCATAATTTTTCCCCTTTTCACATATTTGCGATCATGAACAACTCCCATGAAAAAATGTAATTCAAAGGAGAATAATAACGTAAAAAAATGTTCACGGGAAAAAATTCCCCTTATCATGAAAAATGTTTTCCCTCGTAATTTTTTCACATTTCCCTTAGATTTTCTCACTTTATTTTTGCTAGGGAACTGAACACGTATGTAAGTATGGGTACGTTCGTAAATGCATCACTGCGCTGCATCAGAAAAGCAAACTTTTTTTAATGGCGATAAAAAAATAATTATAATTTTTTTTATTGTGTAACTATTGCGTTTGTGGAGTATTTCACAATTCTTTGGTCCACATTTACTTCACTGATAAATATATAACCATTTGAAATCACTGATGCAGCGCAGTGATGCATTTACGAACGCACCCTAACTCCTCCTATAAATCGAATATTAAGGGTTAATAAAGTTAATAAGGCACAAGCCCATATATTGCTCAACAAAATGCAAAACAACAGGTCGATTGCCTGTGGATTTGTAAAGCTTTCGATTGACTTGGTGGCAGAATTTTGAAAAATATTTTACTAAATTAAATTTAAAAAGTGCAAAAAAACTAACGTAATCAAACTATCCCTCCAGTACTAAATATTTTGCTTTATTATTTTAAGGTTTCTTTAAAATATACCCTAGAGGGAAGCGAACTGACACCAAAGTAGTCCCGTGATAGGTCTTCGGTGGTAGAGACCGGTTCTAGTTTTAACACTTTCTATGAATAAGACCTATCACTTTTACATGGGGTTGTCATTGGAGGGGGTCAATTGACACCATTTGACCAGTCACACATCTATTCTCAATGGACGTGTTTAGTGACAGTTACTAAAATGTAGTATTATTTCAATACGATGTGGTATTATTTCAATAAAACAAGTCCTATAATTAAATTCAAGCCCAAAATTTTAGAAAGTCCAAAAAAAAAATGTATCACACCACCGGAACAAAGCATACAGAGATGAAAAAAATGACGTTTGAAAAATGCCTAAATCATTTGCGAGGGCAGCTTTCGAAGAAAGAGAAAGAAAACGTTTTTTGTTAGTGAAGAAACAATGCGTAAAAACAGGCCGCTACTATCTACACAAATTGCATAATCAAAACAAAAAACGCAAAAAGGTCAGCTTTCGAAGAAAAAGACAGAAAAAAACACAATATTTTCTGTCTCGTGACGCCTCTGTATACTCTGTGCCACCGGTGAAGACTGTACTGTAATCTGTACTGTAATTCTCCTTTCACTGGTCATTAGTTATTTCTTTTTGTACCTGTTCTATTGTCACAACTTTCCCGCAGGGTACCTATAGGTACTTGTATATTTGTGAACAAAAATTTCATTGATTTTTAATTTTTTTAATCTTTCTTCTTTTTTTACATTCACTGGAACTGATAGCGTGGAAATTTTTTCACATGAAAGTCACGATTGCTTTTTTCCCTTCGCGGGGAATGAAAATTTCATGGGAACAAAAATTCCACTTGTTATTCACGATAGGGATGATTATTCTCTTTTGAATTGCATTTTTTCATGGGAGTTGTTCATGATCGCAAATATGTGAAAAGGGGAAAAATTACGAGGGAAAAATTATTCATGATAGGGGTGATTGTTTCTACCCTGCAGGTAATGTCACTAGTGAATCTGTACTGATTCACTCTCATCAGACGAGAGTCGTACAGAAGGGCTCAGCGGAGATGGCAGGGGGGAGCATACCTGCCTGATGGTCAGGACTTTATAGCCTGGCTATGACGCTGCAAGAACGCGCGTGCTTTTTGGTCTCGGAATGGACCGGATAAGGACAGTGATATCGGTCCCTGGGTGATAGGGACTCATGCTAGGAGGATGGCTCTTGATTATAATGACTGCTGTAGGAGTTGTCAAAAAGGGACCGCTATTAGGACTCAAGTGAGTCGTCTGCGTGACGGCTGCCCATTGAACCTAACCTACATATATGTTAAGGTTGAGCTGGGTGACGCGTCACTGCGACATAGGCGGCAATGAGGTGGCTGTTTATTTAACGAGACAACACTGAAAAATGGAGGATCCTAACTGTATGGAGGCGGTTCGGCTTCCATTTTGGAAGGATCAGGGAATGTATTCTGGGCGCGACCAATCGGGCCTGGGACAACGGAATCGACTGCCGGGTATCGCGGACGCTGTGGCCGGTGCTTAGAAAGTCCGATTCGGAGTCGCTGCTGGGCAGGAGTAGGGTCTACGTTAGGACCATGATAGGAATTATCACGGGCCACTGTATGATAGGCAATATGACGGTGAGGATGGGATCCGATCGGATATGTGCGGGTTGTGTGAGGACCCGGAGGAGTTGGAGACAGTTGAGCACATTCTGTGCCACAATCCAAGGATACAGGGCAGTAGGCTGAGGTGGCTGGGCAGTAAATTCCTGAGCGAATTTAATGATGTTTCGGGTTGCGGACGCAAGGGTCTGATAGGTTCTACTACATATATATATACATATATATATATATAGTTGTTACTGTTGTTTTTGGATTGTTGTTGATCCGACACTACCTGTAGTTGACAAAGTTATTCAGCCTTATTCCGGTTGTCGTTTTCGTCATCGACAGTGTCATTTTTTGTAATAGATTAAAGTGACACACAGCCTGTGTTCTTTAATCTTCTACAAAAAAACCACAGTCGATGACGACAACCGGAATAAGGCTGAATACTGCATTCGAAACTTATCAAAAAAATACGAATACGAATTTGGTAATTTTTCGAACATTTAAGGGGTGAAAATCGTAACTATTTTTGGTATTTTTTACAAAACATGTTTCTCCATTCATTGACTTATGTATTCGTACTAAACTATGGGCTGCCACTACAATACTGAAATTTTTGATACATTCACCCCTATCGTGAAAAATTTTTCCCACGTAATTTTTCACCTTTTCACATATTTGCGATCATGAACAACTCCAATGAAAAAGTGTAATTCAAAGGAGAATAATAACGTGAAAAATGTTCACGGGAAAAAATTCCCCTTATCGTGAAAAATTTTTTTCCTCGTAATTTGTTCACATTGCCCTTAGATTTTCTCACTTTATTTTTGCTAGGGAACAGAAAATGTATGTAAGAAGCTCCTCCTATAAATCGAATATTAAGGGTTAATAAAGTTAAAAAGGCACAAACCGATATATTGCTCAACAAAATGCAAAACAACAGGTCGATTGACTTGGTGGCAGAATTTTGGAAAATATTTTACTACATTAAATTAAAAAAGTACAAAAAACTAACGTTGTAATCAAACTATCCCTCCAATACTAAATATTTTGCTTTATTATATTAACTTTTCTTTAAAATATATACTTGTATATTTTTGAACAAAAATTCCCTTGATTTTTAATTTTTTTAATCTTTCTTCTTTTTTTTACATTTACTGGAACTGATAGCGTGAAAAAATTTTCACATGAGATTCACGATTGCTTTTTTCCCTTCGAGGGGAATGAAAATTTCATTGAAACAAAAATTCCACTTGTTATTCACGATAGGGGTGATTAATGGGGGAAAAATACTACCCAAAAAAGGAAATATGGGAAATTTGATATTTTTCTTTAGCTTTTTGGTTCTACAACCGGTATTTTTTTAATAAACTTTGGCTTAAAAATATGTCCACGAAGGAAAAAAAGACGCTAACGAAGTAGCGGGTAAAATGCTAGTCTTCTCTTTTATTGTGGTTGTTTATAATTATGTTGGGAAGAAATAAAATAAATTAAATTATTTTTTAAATAAAAGCCGTTAAACACTGTCCCACAAAGTCTTAAGTATTTTACGAAAATGCTTCCCTGATCTAAATTTTGTTTTAAAATTTAAAAAAAAAAACAGTAACAACTTATCACGTATTTGAATTTTTTCAAAATACGTAAGACTTCTGTGATAGTGTAACGCAGCTATAACTATATTTGCTGCCTGGCCCACAATGTGGAAAAGACAATTTATTTCGTACATTAATATTGAAAACAAAAGCAAATTTTAATATTTCATTGTTTTTAATATATGTATGTATGTAGATATACGAAAGAAATGTTCTCCTTGGAAATGTTCTTGCCGGCATTGTGGGCCAGGCAGTTAGAATTCAACTAATACAATTATTTTTTATATATTAAAATTCACAAATTTCATTAAAAATCCATATCTGCCAAGGGGGTTATAAAAAATATTATATACACTTCAGCCTCTGTTGGATCTACCATCATAAAATGCATTTCTAAAAGGCCACTTAAATCTGTTTTTAAAGCCACCTTTGTAGCTACACCCAAAGCCTTTTGTGTCAAACGTATAAGTGCTGTTTTATAGCGTGCCTTTGTTGTCTCTCGACAATTAAACAACAATATCATATCACTTGTCTTGGCTACTTCAACACTTGATTCGGACTGCATAACACCTAATGTATCAATTTTAAAATGGGGCCTTCGTGGTGATATTGTAATTTCCAATTCTTCAGCGGATTTGTCAAACTCTTGAAATATGCTAGCCAAATCAGGACCTCTTACGAACAGTCTATTTAAACTGGTACTCTCATCGTTTAAATTGAAATCCATTGGCTCTTGATAGTGTGTCGTTTTTATGGAACACTCTGTACTTATATCTTGTTCATCATTTGGCTCCAAAACTAACACCAGTGGAGCTTCCGGACCTTTATAATACATTTTCATGCTGCAATCTATGCCCGCAAATATACTCAGACACTCGGCTAGTATATTCATATTTATACTAAACTTGACTATTCCATCAACAAAAAATTCCGAAAAACAACGTGGCATTATGAACAGAGAAGCTTGTATGCATTTTCCTTGTTCCACCACACATTTAAAACCATCTTCACTGATCATAAATGAACCGTTTTCGGCAAAACTTAAAGCTTTTATGCCCGACGTGAAGGTTTTGATTTGATGTAAGCATCCCACAAATTTAAAATTTGAAAATTGAGACTGTGTCAGCATCTTCCAATTATGCAAAATACCCTTTTCAAACAATTGTTTAGAATGTTGCATGAAATCTTAAGTTGTGCCCAATAAATGGTTAAATATTTACACTTCCTCGAGACCTGGTGGTAAAAAATTGTTTAATATTGAATCCAACTTCTGTGTTGGGACTTCTTTAAATTCCAAACGTTTGTGTTTTAAATCAATAGCCAATCTTACAGCTAATACGTGTTCACAAGTATAAGGAGCATTGCAAGCGTTTTGCTTGAGCAGAACTTTTTCTTGAAAATATTCACAAGTACAAAAATTTATTTGCAGAAAAACACGCTCTATGCGTAAGGAAGAAATGGTGCCTAAAATTTCTGCTACCTCAATGGTTTTTGGGTTGTTTCTATATATAATAATAGTTTGATGGTCAAGTATATTTAAGGCTGCTGCCACTAGATGTTTACCCAATATTTTGTGCAAATCCAAAAGCAAATTTTCTATTGATTTAAACTATATTAATAATTTTGCTGTAAAAATAAAATCCAATTAATACCTGTATCTTCCTGTTCTGTTTGACTGCTATGGTAAAATCTTTCGAAAATTTGTTCCAACAGAGTAGGTACCAGAACCTGTGAAATTGCCGCTTTTTGCATAGCTTTATTTAGAAGGTACCCAGATTATTAAAGAGAACGTTTGGTTTTTAATTAAAATTTTCAAATTAACTAATATAAAAAAAAATTATTTGCACATAAATTTTAAATCAAGTAATGTTTTATTATTTAATGCATTATATTTTTGTTTTATTTTAAATATTTTTATAGATAAAATTTGTGATTTTTATTAATAACAGTCAGGCAGCTCTTATTTTTTTTGTTTTTATTTACATGCTGCTTCTTGTTAAAACAGCTTACACACGGCAGAAGAATAACACTATTTATAACGCCGTTTTTGATAAATAAAAAGCTACTTTGTAGTTTTCGAATAAAAACAAAACAAGTACACAAAAAAAAAATAGTCAATATTTTTCAGTCTTCTTTGGGAAAGTGTTTTAGATAAAACTTTAAGAACTGTGCTCTGTGTTAAGAACATTAATACATATATATTGGAATTTCCCGATCTGGCGTTAAAACCCTTCAAATATTAACATGGACTTGGGTGAATTAGTTGAAGATGATCAAAAATTTGTTATATATAAGCATGAAGATTTATTTAGCGAAAGTTTTCCTTTAATGAAAGAAATTCGACGTATGGGCAAGTTATGTGATGTGACCTTAAAGGTAATAAGGCTTTTTTTAAAACAAATTTAAGTTAAAAAATATTATCTGTCTTAGGTAGAGGATCAAACATTTTCAGCTCATCGGATTGTGTTGGCAGCCACTATACCCTATTTTTATGCCATGTTCACCAACAACATGGCCGAGAGCCGTATTAAAGAGATAACAATGAAAGAAATTGAACCCACAGCTTTGGAAAGTTTGATCAACTTTGCTTACAGCGGTCAAGTTCGCATTGATAATCAAAATGTCCAAAGTCTAATGATGGGTGCTTCATTCCTGCAGCTGCTTAAAGTGCGCAATGCATGTGCCGATTTTTTAATATCTCGTTTTCATCCTCATAATGTTTTGGGTATTCGGCACTTTGCTGATTCCATGAGTTGTACGCATTTAATACGGGCCGCTGATAAATATATTGATTTAAATTTCACTAAAGTCGCTCAGTCTGAGGAGTTTTTAAGTTTAGACTTTGAAGAGTTAATTGAGCTTATCAAAAGCGATTTTCTTAATGTTAAATCGGAAGAGGTTGTATTTGAAGCCTGTATGAAATGGGTAAAGTACTCGGAAGGTAAACAGCGCTCGTGTATGTTTCCACAAGTTTTGGCTCAAGTTCGTTTGCCTCTGTTATCGCCTCAGTTTTTGGCAGATCGTGTTGCGCGCGAGGAAATGATACGATCATCACATCAATGTCGTGATTTATTAGATGAAGCTAAGGATTTTCATTTGATGCCAGAGCGAAGGGGTCTCTTGCAAAGTTTTAGGTAAGTCTTTGGTTTCTTTTAATTTTTTTATCTTTATTAAGTTCTTTTAATTAATTTTAATGAAATTTTTTCATAATCAGAATAATTCAGCCTTATTACGGTTTCCGTAAATGACTGTGTTGTTTTTTGTTATATATTAAAGTTACAAGCAACTTGTGCTCATTTATCTACAAAAACCACTTAGTCGTTTACGACAAAGACAACGGTAATAAGGCAGATTATCCATAAATATTAATAAATATTGCTTAAAAGTTTTAATAATGGAAGTTTTTTTGCCCTTAACAATTAATATTTACTAAACAAAGGACTCGTCAGAGGGGTGAATTTATTTCGGGTCAAATATATGCAGTAGGTGGATTAGCTAGTAATGGTGAGTCGGTTAGTACAGTCGAGATTTATGACCCTCTTACACAAAAATGGCGCATGGGTCAACAAATGTCAATGATGAGGTAAAATAATATTAGTACTTTTGAGAAAGAAATCTATAACAAAACAAAAAAATATATATATACATATATTGCACTTATATTATATATTTTCTTATATATATATTTATATATTTGTTAAAGATCTCGGGTAGGTGTTGCCGTAATGGATGGCAAACTATACGCGTTTGGAGGTTTTAATGGTTCTGAACGTTTATCGACAGTTGAAGTTTATGATCCCAAGAAAAATCTTTGGTCGCAGGGCAGTGCTATGAACTGTAAAAGGAGGTAAGGATGTATAATAATCTCAAAAAGCTATTTTTAAAATAAATTTTATGTCAAAAGTGCTGTAGGTGTGGCAGCTTTAAATGATTGCATTTATGTTTGCGGTGGTTATGATGGAGTTACTTCTCTTAACACTGTAGAATGTTATTGTCCTAATACTGATATATGGAAAACTGTAAATACTTAAACGCTAAATGGTTTTGTAATTATTATAATATGACCTTTTAGGTAGCCCCCATGATGAAATATCGTTCGGCTGGCGGTGTTGCAGCATTAGATAGTTTTGTTTACGCTTTAGGCGGCCATGATGGTTTATCCATTTTTGATTCTGTGGAACGCTATGATCCTATAAATGATGTTTGGCATAAAATGAAACCCATGTTAAATCGACGTTGCCGCTTAGGAGTGGCTGCCCTTAATTGCAAACTTTATGCTTGTGGTGGCTACGATGGTAATTGTTTTCTTCGGTCCGTTGAAGTTTATGATCCCATAAAAGACAACTGGACCTTGGTTACCCCGATGAATTGTAAACGAAGTCGTGTAGCTTTAGCTGCCAATATGGGCAAATTATGGGCCATTGGTGGTTATGATGGTGAATCAAATCTTCCCACTGCAGAGGTTTATGATCCTGAAACTGATATTTGGACTTTTGTTCCTTCAATGTGTGCTCATAGCGGTGGTGTGGGTGTTGGTGTTATACGTAACGAATAAATTTTTATGCAAAATTTATTTAAGACACTGCTGTCTTCAGGTTAGTTGAAATAAGTTATTATTTAGTTTTAGCTAATCTTAATTTTCTATTTAAATTTTAATTTGTATATCTCTTTTTATACTGTTTAAATTAATCGATGTTTTCTCAATTACATTCGTTAAGTTTACAATATGTTGTATGCGTTAAATGTAAGGTAATGTTGAACTTTTTTGCAGTACTTTAAGAAAAAGAATTGTTACTACATATTCAAATTTTCAGGCTTTGTTCATGCTATGCTTTAAGAATGGTTTATAAGTTAAAACTGCCATTAATTACGATATTGTAAATGTCCCCTTTTATTCAGATAAACTTGCACATATGTATGTATATATTTATATGCACATATATATTTATGTATGTATGTATATCTACACATATTTTTATTTGGTCAAAAAGCGTAAAAAAATTTTGAGAAACGCAAATAAAAAATTTTTTGTTTGTATGAATTTTGTTAAAACCTACATTTTGAAAATGTAATATTTTATATTATTATTAATATTTTCGAAAGTTAACATTCGAATAGAAAAACTAGTTTCGCAAACTCGAAAGAGATTTAAATGACAATTTTAAAAAATAATAACATACAGGTATGTGTGATGAAAATCAATCGATTTAAAAAGTAAATCCTCTTTTGAAATCGACAAGAGTGGGACGAATTACGAACGATTTAATATTCCAGATTTTTTTCGTTTCCAAAATCATTTTCATAAAATACAACTTTTCAAATCAAAAGTAAAAAATTGTTAAGAAATAAATAGCTTTTATTTTCAAATTAAACATCCAAAAATAGGGAAAATCTAACAAGTAAATGCTTACGGGACAAATCCCATTTATTTATTTCATTCACAGTAATATATAAAGCCTCCTAGGCCAATTAACATGTATTACAAAGATGTATTCCTGAATAAAAATACAATTTAATTTTAATACATAGTTATAAACATACTTTTACTTATAAATAATAAAAAAAAAAAACTCATTCAATGGCTCCCCAGCCAAAAAAGTTAAAAAAAAGATCATATATCTCAATATACTGGAAGTAGTAAGGCATTATTAGTACATATTATGTAAACAATTTTCGTTTGAATAAAAATGTCTTCACTATCATTTTAAACAAAATTGGAGGAAATACGAGGGGCACATCCATTCCTCTAACAATTCCTTTCGTTGAAACCTAAGTTTATTTAGTGGAAAGTTCTCGCTATATACATACATACATACATGCAGCATTTTTATTCTTTTCCTATAAAAAGAGTGCATAAATACGTTCATAACTAATACAAACACACTTTATTTTAATAAAAAAATTACATATGGGCATTTCCGTCAAAAGGTCCACCGTGACCGAAAATTTAAAAGTTATTAAAAGCTGGGGTCTAATCACCGCATTCGATACTATCGTATCGAATAAACTAGCGAATTTTTTTGCATACGATAGACAATGACGTATCGAATGAAAACACGATAAATGTAATGTCGAGCTACTCGATATCGAATGTTATTATTTCATATTCAACACATTTCATTCGATATCCAGTTTCATGATACCAAAATAAATAATTTCGATCAATTTTGCTCGATATCGTATGTGGTGATTAGACCCCTGATTATTTTACGATATTGTTATAGAGAAATATTTAGATTTTACTAATTTTATAAATTTACCTATAAATTTGTTCACTTAGATGAACAATCAGACTGCAAACAACAAACGTAATTTCTTATTTGTGAGAATGTTTTATTGTGTTTTCTTTAGTATTATCTTCCTTAAAATCTTCCTTACATAGTCTGTAATCTAAGGAAGATTTCGAAGAGAAATATGTTATTCGGATTAACGGTAAATTTTTATTTTGTCTTAATCATTATTCAGTTAAATTATTATGGAAAAAACTTCACGTTCGAAATGTCACGTATCGACCGAGATTTTGGCTTAAAAAATAAAAAATACAGAAGATTTTGAAATCAAACCGAAGACATTTTAATGTTTCATCGCTACGTAAAATTCTGAAAGTAGTTTGACTAAAACATTGTGCCTGGTCTCGCTGAATTACGCCTTTTTATACATGGCCACAAAAACTACTTCTATTTTTTTCACGTTCGAATCGCTACTTCTTTTGCCATTATCTTTGACCTAGAATCGCGCCCTCAATAAACTTTAGCATAGATAGCAGTGCTTTCTTATTGCTTTAATTTATTTATTTATTTTATTTTATTTATTTCATTTTAATAAAAACTAACCAAGCCCTCTGGGCCATATATGGTTAGCAAGCAAACAATACTTAAACAACAAGTCTAACAATTCATTTTTTATATGTATTAAATTTATGTGCTGTTTTCACAAGACAAGTGACTGAACATGTAGTAAAATTTGTATGAAAAGCTCTCAGGTTTTTGAGTGTTTTTCATATAAATTTTACTACACGTTTAGTCACTTGTGTTGTGTAAACAGCACATTAATCTAAAAAGTTAATGTTAGTGTTAAGGGTTAAGAGAACTTAAAAATATTTGTTGTTAAAAATGTTATTGTATTTTGATCAGGGACCGTAACAGTTATTCCTTTTTTCATAAAAGTCAGTTATTTTTTGATTTTTATTTTTTTGAACAAAAATAACAGTTATTTTTTGATTTTGATTTTTTTGATCATAAGTAACTGTTATTTATTGATTTTTATTTTTTCGATCAAACATAACAGTAATTTTTTGATTTTTATTTTTTTGAACAAAAATAACAGTTAGTTTTTGATTTTTATTTTTTCGAGTAAAAATAAAAGTTATTCTCATAAGAAACTTGAGTGTTTTAATAATTTAGTTGACTTTTAATAATTATTTTAATGTGCATAAGAACACATTAAAATACAAATTTAAATTCAACTAAATTATTAAATCACGTACTTTTATTTTTGCTCGAAAAAATAAAAACCAAAAAATAACTGTTATTTTTGATCGATAAAATAAAAATCAAAAAATAACTGTTATTTTTGTTAAAAAAAAATAAAAATCAAAATTTTAAAAATCAATACATTTTATCATTGACAAGTGCATAAGGAACAATGGTATACTTGAATCAGTTTTTCAACATTTAATTCTATATGCTTTTTTTGTTTTAAAATTCCAATATAACTGCTATTTTCGGTCCCTGATTTTGATGCGTACGACTGTCACGTTCAACACTTTGGAATTTCCCTTATATTTTTGCGTACCTTTTGTTCCGTCGATGTAAAATTAAACGATTTATGCATCACATGGCAAAAAAGCCAAAAACGAAATCGAACAGAGTTTAAGACATCAAACATTTTGTCAATTTCAGCACTTTTTGGCTTCGAAATCGATTTCCATTACACACCTGATAGTTAAAAATTTTAAAACTCTATATACGCTCAACAAATTATTGTAAATTCAAATATTTAGTAAATTCGAAAACTTTCTGAGAATTTTTCTAACCGCCTGTTTTTTAAAATAAAATAAAAATTCTCGCTTGGCAATTTATATTGAAACAACAATAAAAAAAAACTCAAATTTGTTTTCAATATAAATTTCTAAACGAATTTTTTTATTTTATTTTGAAAAACAGGCAGTAATGTGCTGTTTTCACAACACAAGTGATTGAACGAGTAGTAAAATTTTTATGAAAAACGATCAAAAAACTGATTGCGTTTCAATCACTGTGAAAACAACACATTAATCTCGAAAAAGGTTCAAATGCCAAACGAAGTTTCCTTCACAATGATAGCAACAATTTATTTCGTTTTTCTTTTATTTTTTCCCAAAGTATTTCATATACTTTCCTTTCATTTTTCGAACAATTTTTATGAAGATTTTTACAAAAAATGATCACCCCAATGCTGGCTGGGTCCTTTTTCATTTTCGTATATATGAACAATCGTCACCTAAAATGCAAAAGGGCGTAACAACCAAAAAATTCGAAATAGAGTTTTTGATTGATTTTTTTTTGTTAGTTTTATTAAACTACATGTTTATGATCGAAAATTGCGACTTTTTTTAAGAAATTCAAACGCCAAGTACACCTTGTTGTTATTGACTTTGAAAAGTATTTTGATTCTCCTGTAAAAAAATAAAAGTGTTGTTACGCCCTTTTGCATTTTAGGTGACAATATGTAGGTATGTATGAATAAGTGAATTCGAGTGAAATTGAAACAGAAATGTTGTCCTATTTACGATAAAATAAAACTACTTTCCATTGTCTTGTTTTAAAAAAATACAGTTTCAATTTAAAATTTACATATGTATGCATGTACATTGTACATACATAATTATGTATGTGTTCGCAGTTAATATCAAAATTATTTTTTTTCGATTCTGTTACTGCTACTCTTTTCGTGTTCTTTAATCAATATCTTTTCGTGTTTTTCGAACCACTAAATATTTGAGCTTTTTTAGTTTTCAACATTACTGTAATAAATCATCCAAAAACAAAATTTGACAAACTTTTTCGGATATTAATAATTTTATCATTTTATCAAAATAGAAAAGGTAACATACATAGTATCTTTCTTGTTAGTACACACTTTATTTATGAAATCTTTAATAAAAAACTGTATTTTATTTAATTTAATAAAATAAACAAATAAATTTATGTATGTATATAGTATATACCAAGAGTGGCTCTTAATATTACGTTTAATAATATATATAAGTAAATAAATATTTAGCCATGTACGTGAAATCAAATTTGAGTGAAATTAAAAATTAAAGAAATTTTGAAATTTATCCCCTCTATATACATACTTTAAGTACAACTTATTATCTTTAACCGAACAACTCTTAAAATCATAAAAATAAAAAAAAAGATAACTTAAAATCCAGTTTTCCAAAACATGAAAAAAAATATTTTAATCTCCTTTAAACTTGGCAATATTCACAATAGTTTTAATTAATTTGTAACTTATCAACACTTTCCAACATTAAGTGTGTTTTCTTTTTCTTTACTAAAAACTTGCAAGGACAGAGTAAATTTAGAATTTACAAAATTTAAGTATTGTAGTGGCAGCCCATAATTTAGTACGAATATGTCAATGAATGGAGGAAAATGTTTTGTAAAAAAAGTACCAAAAATAGTTACGATTTGCACCCCTTAAATGTTCGAATTTCGAAAAAGTACAAAATTTGTGTTCGTATTTTTTTGATAAGTATCGAATGTGGTATAAACTTTGTTTCTATGTTTATTGGTTCAAAAGATAAATGGGGTGTCAAAAAAGTTCCAAAATTCAGTTTTTACCCGTTTACTCCCTTAAAGGGCCGAATTTCAAAAAAGTACCAGACAACAGTCCGCTTATTTTTCTAAAAAATTCGATTGAGGAGTGACCAATCTCTGGCCTAAATTTCAAGTTTCAGGGTCAGCGGTTTGGGCTGGGCGATGATGAATGAGTCAGTCAGTCACTCACGCAACTCTTTTATAAATATAGATTATTATTCGATTTATTGAACACATTCGAAACATAACAAGTAAGAAAGTATAGTCGGTTAAGCCCGACCATATGATACCCTTTACCACAGTATTTAAAAACACATCATGCTTATGTGTCCATATAAATAAGGATTTATCTATGTTTATAAACTTCATTAAAATTGATTTGAAAGTGTGAAAGGAAGAAATTGACCCCTACCTTCCCTTGTGGTCCTATTTTTAAAAAATTGTATAGCTTAAGTGTCCATTTAGATATGGGTCTATGTATATTATTTTAAATTTCATTAAAATCGTTTTGATAGTTTCTGAGAGAAAGAAATGTTCCCCTATCTTCCCTCGTGGTCCTACGATTCGTCCCATTTTCAATAGGCTTGGTCCTTGTGCCAATAATAACCTATGTCCCAAATCAAATTTATCAAATTATCTCCAAAATTGCGACCTGTACTTTGCGCACAGGGTTACATGGACAGCCAGCCAGCCGGACGGACATCGTTAGTTCGACTCAGAAAGTGATTCTGAGTCGATCGGTATACTTTAAGGTCTAGGACCAATATTTTAAGGTGTTACACACATCAGTACAAATGCATAATACCCTCCCTCTCCACTATTGTGATGTGGGTATAAAAATGTTTAATATTTTATTATATTAAACAAAAACATGAAACAGGTGGTTGAACAATATAAAAGCCTCATTCGTGCTACATAAAAATTTTACTGTCAGAAATTTTCAAAAATTATTTTCTCTCTGAAATTTTTATCGTCTTTTTCAGTCTCTCGTTGCAAGTTTTCAAGTTCATAAGCCGTAACCATGGTAAAATAAGTACAAGGTATAGTTATTAGAAATTTAGTTCTCAGTTTTAAAACCCATAGAACGTCAAACAAAAGAAAAAAATGGAAATATTCGTCAAAAATCAAATTAATTAATTTGAGATTACATGGGTATATCTGTGGTTTTCATGGGCAACCGCGTATGTCCATTTTTTCGATTTTGAAATGTTGATGCCGTATTGCTTAATTTTAAACGCTCTTTACATGGTTCTAAAAATTTTGAAAACAGTAGACCCATTCCGATTTTTTAGCTCAATTGCAAAGTAAAAAGGTGCAATACCTAGCCCACAGTTTAATCCAGAAAGGTTTTTTTCGGCTCTCCTGAAAAATTTTATTTTAAGACATACGCGGTTGCCCAAGAAAACCACAGATATAAGGACAACTCTCCCTAATGAACCTACCTTGTACTTATTTTACTAATTATTAAAAATAAGCAATAATTTTCTGAATTGAAAACGAATAAAATCACGTGGATGTGAATTACAGAACACCAAAAAAAGTGCTGAAGTACTCCACTTTCGAATGAATTCGGATACTTGAACACACCTGTATACTTTTGTGTAGTTGTATACTGTGTAATAAATTATATTTGTACATTATATATGTATTAACTATTTACACAAAATAATAAAAAAAGGGTTAAAAATATAAAATTTAACTTACGAAATGCATAACCACAGATAAAACATTTCAAAACAAAAAATATGTATAAGTATAATACGCCTCTTTTATGGATGTCAATCGTCGCTAAAAGTAAATATACCCATAGACCATATTAAGGGAGTATGAGTTTCAATTTGCACCAAACGTACAGCATAAGTATTTGACGTACTAACCAAGCCGCCAAACTTAAGGCAGTGATTGGCTGCAAATAATTGAAGTTCAAAAGAAAATTTTCTGATAAAATAATTGATAAACTTACTTAAATTCCATTTTAAACCTTTAGTTGTAACATTTGTAGCTTCTTGACCTACAGGTATTAAAGCACACCATCTCTGATGTTCTACCAAATCTGGGGCTATTGTAATGGAATGTTTGCCTGGCTTTAAAAGCCATGTCAATGAATTGCCGCTTAATAAATATATATTAAAAAACTCTTCCTCGTTTTTAAATAAAGTATTAATATTAGCCATTATTTGATCAAAACGACCAGAAGTGTCATGAAAAACTATAATGTCTTGTATATGCTGCTCTTCTAAAATAGACTTTAACACCAGTATAGCTTTAGTAAAATCTGTAGCATTTTGGTCTGGTGTATGAATGTATTGAATATGTTTGCTATTAAAATATTTTTTGGTTTCTTCTGTAATAGAATCAAAGTCTCCGGTAATTAAATCCGGAGGCTTGAGACTGCATTCTTTACTTTTGTTTAATTTAAGAAAGTCTCGCCAACGATTGCTGCCACCATCTACGCAACAACGGAAATTGGCTATTTTGATTAATTAAAAATATTTGTATATATGTACATTAATTGGTGTGACTAATAGGTATTTAAACAAAAACATACAGCAATGTCACAGAGTAAAATTCCGTTCGGAATCGAAGAAAACATATTTGTTTATTGATAGAATGTGTATTTTGATAGTTTTTTGGCCTTTCATATACAGAAAGCTCTCATTCCGTTTATGAAAACAAAAATGGTTTCATTACGGAAATTTTTATAGTCATTTTCTGAAGCACCAAAATACGGAATGAATTCCGTTTCCGAACGGAATTGTTCTCTGTGACATGGCTGATAATCTTACCATTTTGCCATAATTCTGTTACTACATGTTTAGGTATCCGCACTTCCCGATTAAGTACTAAACAGACATGACCATTACCGATTTTGTATGGTTGATCTATAATGTCTGCTGGTTTCCATTGGTATATCTTAGGAAAACCTTCATTCTCCTTCGTCCCTGCATCATTTGACATCATACGTTTCTTATAATTGCTATAATATTTTTTGTTAGTTTGGTTACACCAAAATGAAATTGTTTTTGTACACATCTATGAAGACGTCATACAACAGCTGTTGGTGAAAA
Source organism: Pollenia angustigena (assembly GCA_930367215.1). NCBI lineage: Eukaryota > Metazoa > Arthropoda > Insecta > Diptera > Polleniidae > Pollenia > Pollenia angustigena. The sequence continues at coordinate 76,626,461 of OV884056.1, forward strand.
TAGATACTGAAATGAAGAGTTGCCAGATTAAGGGATTTATTTGTTTACATTATACAAACAATGTGCATTGTGAGAAAATCATGATGCAACATGGAGGTGTGCCAGCTGTTTGCAGTGTTTTTCGCCGTGGTATAACCGCAGTAGTGGGATTCACTAACTTTTATAACGATAATCGTATCGGTTAAATGAATCGAATTTTTAACGGTATTCGCTGTCGCTAGAAGTCTGCTGTTACTTTAAATAATTTTTTTGTCGATATTTTAGCGACAATATTTTACTTTGTGTTTATTAAATCGATACAGTGTATTTTATGTTTAAAATAGCTGAGGCCCGACTTCACATATCGCTCATTTGCTGCAAGACCGGCATAACTCAAAAAAATCCCTTTCGAGATAAACGCATTTAAAGTTATTGATTTGTTCTAACTACTTAGAAAAAAAGAAGACACATGCTCTTCAAACTGGGTAAGTATAAAAGATATAAAGATGAATTTAATACACAATATAAAGAAAAACAAAGCGAACAATTCTGCATCTCTAACTCCAAAATTTTATTTTTTGAGTTATGCCGGTCTTGCAGCAAATGAGCGATATATGCATATCTATATGTATAAACAAAAACTAAATTCAAAATTTACAAAAAAGCAAATTAAGAACAAAAACAAAATTCTTATTGTAAAATTCACAAAAAAAAAATATAAAAACCGCATATTAACCCTTCGTCTTATTCATGAGTCTGGTCAGAGCTTTTTCCATGCATTTTGAATGAAAAGTATGTGTAACACGGAGGGTTAAGAACAGTTTCATTTGCTTTTATTTTATTCTCTTTTGTGCTTTTCGGTTTTTTACATTTTGTAGACAGGGATGTTACAAAAATACAGCTGGGTACTATCATTAAAAAATATTACCCTACAAGAAATGAATGAGCGAGTAGTCACATTTTTCATTTTGGTGTTAAGAAAATGATAAAAAGAAATGACCGAAATAAAGTTTTTTGTGACATTTGGTGATTTCTTTCTATCATTTTCTTAGCACCAAAATGAAAAATGTGACTACTCGCTCATTCATTTCTTGTAGGGTACAGAATCACACTATCGTTACTGCAAGCGAATATATGCATATATGTATATCAACAAATATTACGGGTTCGTTAAAAGTTAGTGAATCGCACCACAAGTCTACACTAATAGTACGTTTCCACTTCATATTTTGGGCGCCAAAAAACTAGTTTTGCTACTTGTTTTCCCACACATTTTTCATGTTCGAAAAACTCAAACAAAAACTAGTTTTGCTCGAAAATATGTCGAAAATCATGAATACAACTCTGGGTTAACTATTATTGGAGATTCACAATTTCGAAAAAGTGACATATTTACCAAAATATCAAGATTATTAAATAGGTTTATGCCACCCTCCAGCTGATTTATTTGTTTGCATACAAATTATGTGCTTTTATAGGAAATTTTCATGTTAAAGAAAAATGTTTTTTTTTAGCAAAAATTCGAAAACCAAAACCAGTTTTACATAATGGAAACACAGACACGTTTTGCTTAAAACAAGTTGTTTTGCTCATGGTGGGAGCATAGTAGTCGAAAATGGACTCCTGGATTAAGTTTGGCGAGTCAGTTGAATTTGTGAATGAGATTTCTAGGTTTAGGAGAATTTTATCCAAGGACCTGGTAGTCCCTGGATTTATTCAGAGACCGGACAACTCATGGACGGAATCTGGCTCTGAATCTCTTTGTCTGCTTATGGAGTCTCACTTTCCGGGGTGTGTGGGTTCTGGGTCGGGGGAACAGGTTGTATGTGGTGACCCCTTCTCTGGGTCGGGCTCAGGCGGTGAGGAATGGGAGATGGTGGGGATATAATCGCATTGGATAAGGTAACATGGGCGGTTAATACCTTTGGGTCTTACAAATCGGCGGGACCAGATGGTATCTTTTCGGCGATGCTACAGAATATCAGGAAATCATCACCCCTGTTGTTAGTGGAACTGTTTAGGGTATGTGTGCTGAACGGGTACATTCCTAGAGGGTGGAGGGAGGTAAGGGTAGTTTTAATACCAAAGGCGGGTAAAACCGGTCACTCTAAACCCATGGATTTTAGACCAATCAGCTTATCGTCTTTTCTTTTGATGTGGTTGGTTATGTGGGCGGGGATTGCGAAGCAAGGAATACATCTTGGCGGCATTCCTGGATGTAGGGGGCGCCTTTAACAATTTGAGGATAGAGGCTTTTAGGCAGGCACTGGTTGATCTAGGGATTCCGTTGTTCTTGGTCGAATAGATAGCAATGATGCCTAGCAGCAGAGTTATTCACTCGGACTGGGGAAACGAAAGTTTAACGAAACTGGTGACTAGGCGGACCCCACAGGGGGAGTTCTCTCTCCCTTATTATGGCTCTTAGCCGTCAATGTCGTTCTGAGACTTTTTGACAGAATGGGTGATATTGATATTGGAGTCGGGCAAGTTTCTGCCGACAATTAGCGAAGTCATGCAAGGGTCGCATCCATGACTTCCGGAGAAGACGGAGTTGGTTCTTTTTACTAGGAGGTACAGGGTGGAGAATTTTAGGCTACCAGTACTAGGAGGAGTAGAGCTTAGACTATCTGATAGTGCTAAGTATCTGGGAGTTTTACTGGACAGTAAGCTGTCATCGGGATGGGATACTCAGGAGTGACTTGAGAGATGTCTCAATGCCTACTATGCTTGCAGATCATCGATAAGAAGGAGCTGGGGACTCCGGCCGTCGGTAGTAGGATGGCTGTACACTTCGGTGGTTAGACCCATTCTTACGTATGGATGCTGTGTTTGGTGGGAGTCATTGAGATTGGTTAATTGAAGGAACCTTCTGTCTAATGTTCATAGGTGTGCTTCAATCGGCCTGACAGGTGCCATGAAAAGTACTCCTCAAGCGGCCCTGGATGACATTCTACATCTTCTGCCTATTGAGCCGTATGTGATGGGAATGGCAGCCAGGAGCGTTCTTAGACTAAGAGAGTTAGAATTGATGGGTAATGTCACGCAGGATCACACACGGATCCTGGGTGGGATTGAGGCTGGTGGATATTGCCTGGGATCACCCGGCTTTACTGATTGTGTGGACACTAGGGTAGATTTTGGGTGGTTGACGGAGGTAATAGTGCCTTCTAGGGAGATCTAGCCAGGTAGGAGCAGATTATTTAGTGGATTTGCTACTTTCACTGATGGCTCGAAGATGAGGAGCACGGGTGCGGGGGTCTACATTGAGGATCTGGACATCAGAATGTCATAAAGGCTTCCTGACGACTGCATTGTTTTTCAGGCGGAGGTTCTGGGGGTCTTTAGGGTCCTGAAACTGATGAGGGACAACATTAATAGGCAATCGGAGGTCACTATATATGTGGGCAGCCAGGCGGCTCTTATGACCGTAAGGGGCTGTTTTGAGAACTGCAAGCTAGTTGATGATTGTAGGAGAGCTCTGTAGGGAGTCTTAGGAGAGTGTGTTAAGGTTGTGCTGGGACCGGGTCACTGCGACATAGGCGCCAATGAGGTGGCTGATGAGTTAGCAAGACAGTACTTAGAGATGGAGGATCCTATCTGTATGGAGGCGGTTAGGCCTCCAATAGGCTTCTATTTTGGAAGGATCAGGGAATGTATTCTGGGCGCGACCAATCGAGCCTGGGGGAACCGGACTGCCGGGTTTCACGGCCGCTGTGGCCGGTGCTTAGGAAGTCCGATTCGGAGTCGCTTCTAGGTAGGAGTAGGTTCTGCGTTTGGACTATATAAGAATTTTCACGGGCCACTGTATGATAGGCAGGACGTCGGTGAGGATGGGATCCAACTTGTCGGATATGTGCGGGTTGTGTGAGGACCCAGAGGAGTTAGAGACAGTTAAGCACATTAGGTGCCACTGTCCCAGGCTACAGGACAGCAGACTGAGGAGGCTGGGCAGTAGATTCCTGGGCGAATTAGGGGATGTCTGGGGTTGTGGAATCGAAATTCTGATTGGATTCGTAATGGGGATGGCTTGGCTGCGCTAATGGGCTAATGGTCACCTAAAATGCAAAAGGGCGTAACAACACTTTAATTTGTTAAAGGAGAAGCAAAGGTGTGCTTAGCGTATGAATTTCTTTAATAAAGTCGCCATTTTTGATCGCAGGGATCTAACTTTTTTTGTGAACGTGAAGTTTAATAAAACGAACAAAAATCAATCTAAAACTCTATTTCGAATTTTTTTGTTGTTACGCCTTTTGAATTTTAGGTGACAAAATATTTCTCTATTAAAAACAACTTCTAAATTCTTGCATTTTACGTTTTCGATATTATACTAGCTTTACCCGGTGCGCTTTGCTGCCCCCATCGAATTAAAATTTGTAAAATTTTTTAACACAGATGTTATGTATTGATACCAAAGTATCTTGTACTAAATATGAATGCTTTTACAGTAACCTTCTACAGATATATAGAAATTTCAAGTGTATTCGTATTGGAGGTGCCATACCTTCTTTTCCTAGTTAATATACTTTTGAAAAATGTTGTGTATTATTATTTAAGTTGTTTGTGCAAAATGGGAATACTTTAACTGTTACAGTTTTCCAAATATGAACAAACGTCCACCCCCTTTTTAATTAAAAATTTATAGTTCAAACCAAGTTTGAACTTTCTCACTATAACAGTTCTTAAGATACATGTGCGATATTTAACATTGGAGTCCTATGGGGGCACCACTTCCCCTGCTGATATGTATCTTAATTCAATTCGGGGCTTAGAAGATCCTACTGCAAAAAGTTAAAGAAAATATTGGTATCCTATGGAGGGTACCTCTTCCCCTGCCCCTCACGTGATGCTACTGTAATTTCAGGAAAATCGGCTCAATAGTTTAGGAGCCTATAAGCCAAACAAATAAGTCAAATGACGCTAGCAAGCAGAGCCTTATACCGACAAAATGTAATTCTCATAAGGAAAAAAATACATTTTATATAGGGAAAACACACCATCATAAAAGTGAGCGTATAACGCATATTCTTAGAAATGTTGACCATCAGTGAAAGTAGACCTTTCCAACGCATGTACTCGTTTGAAAATCGGTTGAGTGGTTCTCGAGCTATAAAATCACGAACATAGGACAACTTACAAATTTGTATATATCTGTGGCTTGGTGCTAAAAGGGCCAATGTCAAAATATTTACTTTTGAGAAAATTTAAATTTAATTGTTTTTATAGAAGAGTTCTTGCTGAAATTTGCTAGCAAACCCCTTATGAAGCTGTTCTGGGCTAAAAACATTGGCTGTTTCATCAAAAAAAAAATGGTAAGAGGAAACACCTAATGCAACGATTAACTCAAAACAACAAAAATATTGACATTGGCCCTATTAGCACCAAGCCACAGATATATAGATAGATATATTTAAAAAAAAATAATATAAAATAAAAACAAGTAAGAGTGCTATATTCGGCTGTGCCGAATCTTATATACCCTTCACCATTGTGCGAGCAGAATACAGAGCAATTAGACAAAAACTAAATAATTTTTACATATACATACATACATATTAACAATACTTAAAACTTCATTATAAGGGTCATTCTACGTTAAGAGGTTATCTGATATTAGGAATGGCGGCATGATAAAAATATTTAAAATAATAACTTTTTTCAATATAATCGTATTTAATCAGGTAGTATGAATGCGTGTTTAATAATGGCCAGTCAAGTAATCTAATTTTACCGGTATTTTAAGTGACCAGGGGAGATACTCTACACAGGGTAAAGACATGAAGGCCAGGACAAGATACCTTACTTTACAGGGGAAAGATAAATTAAATAAAACAAACCTTATTTTCTTAAGAATCAACTTTATTTACTCAATATTTGGTGATAGCTTAAAAAAAAAAAAAAATTAGACTAAAATTTCCATACAGTCTAAAGTATTCTAAAGTATCTATCGAAAAGAGACAAAAGCAGTTACATAAAATCATGTAGTAAAAAAATGTGATATATAGAATCCGTTATCCTGCATTCCAAAGGCACACTCTCATCTACGATAATAAGTCTACCCTACGTAATAAAGTAACTCTTACACCCTGCTCATATAAAATAAGACACACATACTTAAATTTTTAAAGCGTTAAACACGTATAACGTGTATAGTGGATATGTGTTGTTTTAACGTAAAATGATATACGTGAAATACTAAGAAAGAAGTAATATCGCACTTCCTTTATTTACCCTGGACGCAAAATCTCTACCCTGGCATCAGATGAAGCAGGGGAAATACGGCAGGGGAGAGATTTTTTCATAAAAAACTAGCACAATCAGCAACATATGTATGTATTGTAACGAAAAAGCAAACTAACACAGTAAATTATACTGATATTCAAATAAAAAAACCTTACAAACAAACTAAAACCACAAATTACATGCGAATAAAACTCACCAGGGGAGATACATCAATCACTGACACGTGCGAGCGATCCGATTGGTGTGGTCGAATTATCGGCCCAATAAGAGCACGCTAGTGGCTCGCGCGGTTTTTATTGTTAAATCCACTTCGAAACAAATGTTTTGCTATTTAAATTTGCAGCGTCAATGCATTTTAGCGGCATTTTTAAACGGTCAAAAAATGTGCAGGGGAGGAGACTTAAAATACGAGGGACAAAACTTGTGTAATTTTTTTTAATAGAATATGAAAGTAATTTGAAAGTTAATGCAAATGACTATCATTGTTATTTATACTACTTTATGTTATAAATAACGATTAGATGTTTAATGAATTAGTAATGTGTTAAATTTCAAAGATTTTGTTACAGAAAAGTAAAGGGACAGGCCAGGGTAGATACTTTTTTCTAGGTAAACATAAAATTATGAATAAACTAAGGTAATGAAGGTATTGCAATTTATTGTCAAAAAAGTATACTTTATTTATTATTAAACACGTTTGATATTTCCACAAACTTTCAATTTATATATGATTTTTTAATGTAGCCGTCGATAGTACCTTTTAACGTAGAATGACCCATAAATAAAATTTAAAAAGCGAAAACTGGTAAATATTTTTTTTAAATCGTTTTTAGAACATAAAAAAATAAAAATATTAAAAAAAAATTTTTCTTTTTTAAATAACCAAGATTCGAACCAGGAACTCTCAGTTTCTAACTTAACACACCCCCTAGACAACTGAACCATGAAGGAACGTTAATCGAATATTATAAAAATGAAATATGGCACGTTTACTGTTTACAAAATTCAACACAGTTGAGTTGTAATTACTTTTGATGTTTTTGTTCACCGCAATAGCAAAGTTGGGAAATATATTCACCAAAATAGTTTGCGCCATGTATGTGTGTTTGTTTTCTTTTATCTTTTTTGGCGAGTTTTTAAGTAGCAAAAAAACACAAAAATTCCTAGTTTCTATTTGTAAAAATTATTTCGTTAAATAGATGAAATAATAAATAAGGGTGATAACGAAAATCATATTGGGCATTATGCTAGTAAATGTAAACAATTGAAAGGGGGGGTAGAGGGACATCACATGGCTAAATCAAGTTCTCTCCTCATAACGACCCAGAATATACATATATACTTTATAGGGTCTTAGATCAATATTGTAGAAATTACAAACGGAATGACAAACTTTTATATACCCTTTTCCACCTGAGGTGAAGGGTATAAAAATATGTAAAATCAAAATGTGGTAGGAGCGGAACCAATTTTAAAAGTTAAAGTAGATACCTAACTCGATAAATTTATTATTTTTTATTTATTTTATTTTAAAGAACTAATAAAAGCCATATTATTACAGAGCTTACAAAATCAAGTTAAAATTATGTATTTGAATGAATAATAATAATAATAAAAATAAAAAAATCGCACCCGTGACAAAGTCAATAAATTATTTACTGACGTTTGTTTTAACATTAACTACTGTTTTAATAAAAAAATTAATTTTAAACGTACATACATTCGTATTGCACTTGACCAACAAGAGGGTATTAACTCAAAATTTAAAAATTTTCAGTAGAAGCAAAACAATTTTTAATTGCACATTAAACACATATTAAAAAATAATTTTTAAACCACCATTTTCATTCCCAAAAAGTATACAAAATAGCATAGCTGTAAGATATGAATGTTTGATAATAAACAGGCAAGTGCACGGCCTAAAAAAACACTTAATTGACAACATCTTTTGTAAGTTGTTGTTTGTTTTTTATTTTGTTTTTCTTACACTCAGTTTAGATGAGGGCTTTTACGACGTCGCTTTGTCGACGTCTCTTTTGGTTTGTCGGTGAGCGGTGTAGAAAAGAAAGAGGGGTTAACAAAATGTCTCGTTTTGTATTTTGCATGTCGTTTTTTACATTTCTCTTTTAACTTTTTCTGTTTACGTTTTATTCTTTTTCTTACTTTGAAGTGTGTGGTTGAAAATACAGTGAGACCTCGATTATCGATAATAGACGGGATCGGCAGAATTCTTGATTATTTATTTTTTTTGGTGTGTTTCTTATTTTATGTAAATATATAACGTTTTATTATGTAAACATGAGGAAAAAAGTAAATTTGGCAGAACATGCTTCCACACCGTTAATATATTCTCTTTCTTCGTTTATTTAAATTTCTTTTGATTGTTCAAAATTTAACGAAAAAAAGATAATTTGTTTATAATTTCGGATAATAGAGGCAATTTAAATCAGTGCAAAAAAATGTTTGTTTTCCATTTTATTGAAGCTGCCGGTTAATTGAATGACGGGTAATCAAGGCCATACTGTAAATAAAAAAAAGACATGCAACCAAAAATCATCGTATGAACGAAAAGAGATTTTGGAAGTTGCTTTAAAAGGGAATCAAGATAAAACGACGTCGTAAAAGCCCTCATGTGAATTGAGTGTTAACCTACTTACAACTACAAATTATGTTGAGAGAATTTCAACTAATTGTAGTGGGGAGTGTAAGATGAGATAAACCCACTTTTTTATTGTTGATGTATTTTGTTCAAGCTTTGATATTGTTACAAGTAAGACTGTTGCTATAAGTCTTATACGTTTAACAGTTTTATTTGGTTTAATATCTTTAGTTTGTCTAAAATCTTTATGGATGAAGTTTCCTGATGATCTGGCCTAAGCAACCAGTGAAATGCATAGGAATAGCTTATCCCATCAACAATAAATTTCAAGTGTTTTTATCAAGAATAAAAACTGGGAATTAAGCACGAATAACAAAATCTTTTGAAAATAAAAACAATTTTAGTTTAAGATTTTTTGTTAAAATATTTGTGGTATTAATTTTTATAAAATCGAATAAAATTCTGATATATTTAGATATTTTTAATTAAAATGTACGATAAAAAAAATTATTTGAACTTTTTAACATTAAATAAGTTGGATTCTCAAAAATTTTCTATAATTCTTTTTATATTCAAATATTCGAATACCATGTTCACACGGACACCAATATTCGTGTTTCGCTCTCTTATTCCTGTTTCGCGCCCCAAACATGATTGAAACGACTTGTTTCCCCATACAAAATTTTGAGAGCGAAACAGGTAGTTTCATTTTGAAACAGGCTGCGAAACAGATAAAATCTACTATCATCTCCAATTTTGATAACAGTTATCGTTAGTTTATCTGAACTAGCTCTCAAAAAAAATCAAAACAAAGAAAAAAACAAAATAAAAATTGATGTTAACAGTGCAGCCACACGATCAAGATTTTCTTGATAGTCTTTTACATATCGTTAGCTAAAATGCAAAAGGACGTAACTAACAAAAATATAATTTTACAGGAGAAGCAAAAAACTTTATTAAATGAAAACTATAAACATGTCAGAAAACATGCGTTAATGGGTCATCCATGGAATTTTTTAAACAGTTTTCAAAGGAAACCATTTCATTATATTTTGTTGAAAAAAAATGAGTAATTACGTAATTTTTCATTTATAAAATAAACACACTTGTAGTTACGTCCCTTTGTTTTTTGTTAATAAAAGCGCAATTTTTGATCCCAGAAGTGTAAAATTTTGTGTAGACATGTAGTTCAATGGCATTTATAATAATCAATCAAAAACGCGATTTTGAATTTTTTGTTAGTTACGTCTTTTTGCATTTTAGCTAACGATATACTGATTGTCAAAATATGCAAAAGTTGGCAGCTGTGACGTAGGCTGCACGCAAGTTGAAAGCAATTTACTTTTTCAAGATGTCGTTGCCGAGAAAACAACTCAAAATGTTTTGCTATTTTCCACTTTTGATTTTTCTGCACTGTAGGCTGTTCGAAGGGACTTTATCATTTTGCTTATTAATTTTATTAATAAACATATTTCAATATTTTTTTTAGGTTTTTAGTTAAAATTTTAAAATTCCCGCAACAATTTGTAAAAAAAAAGAACTTCAGCTTTTGCCGGCAAAATATTTGTGAAAAAAAAACAAAAACAACTTCAAAAGATTTGTAATAAGCTGTTTTCTTGAACGAAAATTGATACACTCACTGGCAAGAGAATTTTAAAAGCAAGTTCGTATCAATTTTTAAAAGTATGAGTGTATTGGTAAAAAAGTGTGAGTGTATTAAAACTTGATAGCCAAAACTTGATCGTGTAACCCTCAAGTTAATAAAATAAAGTGATCAAGGTATATTTATAGCAGGTAGTCTCGGAAAGCCAGCTGGTTATTTTTTATTTGCTTGTTTTGCGATACAAACTTTCAAATGTTGTATAGTAAACAAGTAAACAAGTTTTTTGTCTCTTTTCAACCCCTTTGCTGTTTGACAGTTCGTATCGCAAAACAACAATAAAAAGCCCTGTTGTTTGTTTTATTGTACAATTGTTGTAATCTCGCGGCTACCTGCTATAAATATACCTTGAAAGTGATAATAATAACATAATAATATTAATAAAACTATTAAATAATATATTTTTAAGTTTTATTTACTTTTTTATCTATTTTAAAAAGAATCACACTAACAACACAAAAAAAATGTCAAAATGAAACAAGAACGAATCGTATGAACAGCATGTTTGGCAATCTAGTTTCAGAGAGCGAAACAATGGTTTATATCGTCGTATGAACATAGCATAAGCTCAATATATTCAAATCAATTTAATTCAAATAAAAAAAATTGATGTAGTTTTAGAATTTTTATCAACAAAATTAGTAGAAAATAAAAATATTAAAACAAACAAAATTTTAAATACGAAAATTTCTATTAATTTTTTTAAAATTTTTCCTTGAAAATGAGGAAGACAATGTAATAAAATAGTGGGATTAAAAAAGTTCAGCTCCATTTTAAAATACAAGCATTAAAAGTAAGAGGATATCGTATTTGAAAATTTAAAAAAATAACGGATATTATACACTTTGTAATAAAACTTCCTTGCCATTGTTTTTCAAATAGAAACGTACACTCTTACTTATTCACCCCTATTATGAAAGTCGACATCGACACAAGTAGACGGCACCTGAACATTAATGGTATTTTCTGAGTCGTTGTTGACAATAATCGATTACTTTTGACAGTCACGTGATATTTTCTAAGGCGCTTTTAAGTCGACGTCGAGTAGTATTGTCCCCGTTTTAGTCGACAGGAAATTTTGCGACGACTCAAATGAAAGTTAAAGAAATTTTAAATGAAATGTTAACATATTTATTGAATACGTTTGAAATAAAAAATGCAAATTTAAAAGAAGTTATGGGCACAAATTTAATTAGTAAATTTAACGCGAAAATTCGGAAACATTTGCAAAAATATCGAAAATTTGCGAACATTTTTAATATGAAAGGAATGACAAAAATTCGGTGAAAATTGCTAAATTAACGGAAATTCGCAAAAATTTGCTAACAGCGGCAAGAAAGAAAAGTCTTATATTTATTAATAAACGTTAAAGCTATAAAGAATCAGAAAACTTACAGTAAAAATATCTTTTATCAAAAACATGCCAAAAATTCACGAACAAAATTCAAAATTGGAAACAAACTCTACACTTTATTTTAAAAAGCTAAATCGGTTAAAAAAATATGTCGGAAAATAACATAAATAGCGTTAAAAAGTGAGTGAAGAACAAAAAAATAAAAAAAAAATTGGAGATGGGATTTTTTTGTCAAATTTTCGATAACTAGTCGACGTCGACACAACATTCTTATAAAATACCAAATTAACGTCGAAGTGATGTAGACGTCGCCTTGATGTGACAACAATTAAAAATTAATGTCGACAACGCCTTACATAATAGGGGTGATTATATAAAAGGTAATAAGGCTTATAATTTTTTTTTTTCAATTTTGGAATAAAAAAAAACATAATAATTCTAATATCGAAGAAAAGATTATGAGTATTTCAAAAAATTTTTGTTGCATTAAAATATTTAGGCATTTTTTTTTTAAATTATAAAATTTTTTCATACGAAGTCTGAGATTTTTTTATTCAATAAGTTTTATACAAATTTATTTTATTTGTTTCTTTTTAATTAAATTTTTTTTTCAAACAAATTTGTGTGCTTTTCTATTGATTTGAATATATTTTTAAAATATTAATTTGAATAATCAGGCATGTTCTGTAAATCACAAGATTTCAAATCACTTGTGATTAATGGGTGTTTTGAAAACCACAAAAGTTTCAACTTAGCTAAAAATGGTGGAAACAAATAAGCAAGCAATTTTAAATCGGCGGCCAGTTAGCTGACTGGTTTAAAATCACAAATTAAGAAAAAAGCTTTTTTTCCAGAACAACTTTTTTGTGATTTCAAATCACTTTCACAAAAAGTGATATTCAGAACATGCCTGAATATAAATTCAAATAATAGTGAATTTAACTTCCAAGAGAAGAAATAATATTTGAAAGACATTATCGTCAATTATTTTAAACTGATTTATATATTTAATTTAAAGAAGTATTAAATAAATTTAACATATTTTAATTTTTGAAAAACAGCTACAAATTGCAAATAATTTATTTTGAGCCAATATTTAGAAGAAAATTATTTACAATGAACAGCTATGCAAAATAGCATATTTTTACAGCGGGTAGATATGAATATTAATGTTCTTTATTTTTAAGTTAATACCCTCTTGTTGATCAAGTGCGATATGTATTTTATTAAAATTAAATTTCCATAAAAATGCTTCAAAGGTAATTTGGTTACAATTTAAGAATTTTAAAAATAGCTACGTTATTTAATTTAAAATCACAGTATTTTCGTCTAGATTTTCTCTTTATTAATATAAATGTAGGTAGAACTTTTATTCTTAACTTGTATTTTTTCTGTCCAAATTTTTAAAATTTATTCAGAAATAACAAAACTTTTTAGAAAATTAACACAAAATTTCGTATGAGATATTATATTGAAAACATAAAACTTTTTTCGAATTTTTTTGTCTTCAATATAATTTTTAAACACAAAATTTTCAGGAGTGTGCCGGAAATCGACAACGTAAAAATGTGGAAGTTGTTTTTAATAGACTTTTAATCGAGCTTTTATAATTTGGCTTAAGTCCAGTTTACCAACGCAGCTCCAAATAAAAAAAAAAGTACATAGGGTTATAGAAAATTGAAAAATAAGAAGAAAAAATAAAATGACAAAATTCTCGGAAACGCATAGTTTCAGAGTTATGGACCTTTGAAGTTTTCATATAAATCTGCGATTTCCCACTACATTTTTGAACGTATATAGCCAATATTGGTATCATTTAAAAGCTTTTGAATAAATTTTTCTAGATATAAACATTTTATTTAAAAATGTTTAATCCATTAAGGAGCCGGCTATGCGGAGAAGATTTATTTAGCGAAGCCGGTGTTTGTTATACCATAGAGGAGAAAATCCCTGCGCCCGGCCGAAGGCCGGCTATGCAGAGAAGCTTTAGTTAGCGAAGCCGGTATTTGTCATACCATAGAGGAGAAAATCCTTGTGCCCGGCCGAAGGCCGGCTATGCAGAGAAGCTTTATTTAGAGAAGCTGGGGTTTATTTAATTACATTTTTATTACCTAGTGCACTTCCGTAACATTTTGATATAAATTTTGTAAAAACTGTATTAGGAGCTAAAGAGTTAAAAAGTTTTTAATAAATTTAGCATTTCCAGAAAGATCTGTTCAAATGCTTTCAAATAATACCAATATTGGCCATATACGTTCAGAAATGTAGAGGGAAATCGGAAGTTTATATGAAAACTTCAGAGGTCCATAACTCGGAAACTATGCGTTTCCGAGAATTTTGCCATTTTATTTTTTCTTCTTATTTTTCGATTTTCTATTACCCTATGTACTTTTTTTTTTATTTGGAGCTGCGTTGGTAAACTGGACTTGTTCCAGAAATCTTATTAAGACTTTTAAAATTCTTGCGTTTATGTTCTCGATTTCCAGCACACCCCTGTTTGTTTTTATTTTCTAAAAATAGGCAGTTATACTTAAAAATTAATAAATGCACGTTTATTTTTTAATAGATTTCAAAAAATATTTTTTTCTATTTTTATTCTCCTTTATAAACCGGCTTGCGTTTTTCGGCAAAAGCTTGCAAACCTTCCAATCTATCTTTTGTGGGTACGACTTGAGCATAACATACTTCTTCAATTGAATAGCCGGTATTAAGATCCACTTGCATGCCTTTATCAATAGCTAATTTAGCCATTCGTACACCCACTGGACCATTTGGCAATATTTCCTCAGCTAAAGCTATAGCCTTTTGGTAAGCAGCATCCTCAGCTTCGTTCTGTTGCACTGCATGATTAACAATTCCCATTTCTTTGGCCTCCTTGCCAAGAAAAATACGACCAGTAAATATCAATTCCTTCGCTAAAGATGGCGACAAAATTCTTGGCAAACGTTGGGTACCACCAGCGCCGGGTATAATTGCCAATTTAGTTTCCACCAAACCCAGTTTGGTATTGTATGCCGCCGTACGCATATCACAGGCCAAAGCCATTTCTAAGCCACCACCTAAAGCAGCACCATCTAAAGCCGCTATAACGGGCATTGGTAATTGCTCAATAGTTATCAACAATTCACGCAAACGGCTAACAAAAGCACTAACATCTTCTTGTTTCATATTTTTGCGTTCCTTTAAATCAGCGCCGGCACAAAAGATACCGGGTGTTAAACTTCTTAAAATGACAACACGAGATTCATTGTCAACTTTTAAATCAGCCAAAATATCAAAAAAGGTTTCTACTAAACCACGACTAAAAGCATTTTTAGCTTCCGGACGATTTAGTCCCAAAACTGTAATACCGGTTTGATTGCCTGTCAGACGCTGGACTCTAACCTCATCGCCAGCCTTTATAGAGTACCGATATTTTGTTATAACGCTGGGCGTCAAGTTGCGCAAAACAAAACGGGATGTTTTTAGCAAATTTGACATAATTTTAGTGGGTAAAACGTGAAAATTTTTAAATTGTAAAGAATTATGGAAATGGTTATAAAACCATAACCAAAGCGAATTCACTTATACGAATTCGCCTTGGCCTATCCAATACTGGGATGCAAGGCGAATTAACTACAGATGGCAGCATGCCGAATTCGCCTTGGGTGGCAGCAGGGCTGCCAGGTACTTATTTTCCTTGTCCCCAAAAAATTAAAAAAATATCCCCGGATTAAAAACAAAACCTTAAAAAGTTAATATTTTTTTTTGTTTATTTTCTGTTTTTCTTCTGACCAAATTTAAAACTTTTTTAAAAATAGTAAGAAAAATTTTAATAAGAAATTCCCAAAAATCCCCAAATAAAAATTTGTAGTCAAAAAAATTATTTTATTTTGTTTTTTAGCTACTGGTTTCGGCATGTTTTTTAAATCCTTATTATGCGATTCCAATGAAGAATTACAAGCAGAAAAATATGCTGTTATTGAAGACAAATGAACCAATTTATAAGAATTTGGAGCTTGTTCAATCGGTTTTAGACATCCTTATAATCAACAATATTCAATACATATATTCGTCATTTATTTTGTACAAACTTCGATGCATCATAACTACTAACCAATATCCCAGCATTCTTTTTCCCAAACTTTATTATATTGTCTTTCATATTTACTTATTTTTGGGGAAGACACACATATTTTTCTTGAAAATTGTCTTTAAAAAATTAAAAATGTTGTGTGTTGTCAACGGCTTAAGATTCTATGTTTAAATTCTTTTTTTTTAACACTAACTCAAGAAAAAAACATAAGCTTATAAAGTTCCATGTATATTAAAAAAGTGTAAAATCCCAAAAAATCCTTGATATTTTTTTTTAAATCCCCAAAAAAAAATTCCCAATCCCCAAATGATTTTTTTGTCCTTTTTGCCGCATGAAATCCCCAAATCTGACAGCCCTGGGTGGCAGGGATGCAAGGCGAATTAACTACAGGTGGTGTTGGAACCAGTGTTACCGTCGGATATTTTTAAAAAGTACCAAAAACGGGGACATCTACAAAAAAAGTGGCACCAAAAAGAGGATTTAAAAAAATGGGCACATCTTTTAAAATTAAAATAAGTACACCACATTTTTATTTTTTATTTTATTTTTTTTATTTTTCATTTTATTTACTTAATCGAGCCCATAGGGCCATATATGATTAATACAGTAATATATAATGATCACTTATTTTAATTTGTACAAAAGATTAGTATTTTTTAAGAATAAGAAAAATAAAATTATAATTTACTTTTTTCTAATCTATGAACTATTTAAGTATTCCAAAAACTTAGGTCGTATGGTTGGTATTGTATAACTAAAAGTTTTAAGTTGCCGTGGGAGTCTATTCCATATTCTAGCTGACTTCACCAAGAAAGATTTTTCGAAAATACTATTATTTATTCTAGGTATGATTATTTCAGGGTTACGAGTGGAGCTAGAGAAACGAAAATATCCTAACACATTATGTATTTTTTACGTTTTTTTATATTTATTATAATTTGAAATGGAATAAAATCATAAAAAAACATTGTATAGTAATAATATACCGTTACTTTAATATAGAAAAGCCCTAACTAATGTTTTCCTTACTTTACAGGAGAAGGAAAAAACTTAATAAAAATTGTAGTATTGTAGTTGCGATTTTTTTTAAACCCAGTTTTTTATTAAATTGTTTAGAGAATTTAACAAAAAACTGCGTTTAAAAAAATCGCAACTACAAGACTATTATTTTTATTAAGTTTTTTAATTCTCCTGTAAAGTAAGGAAAATGTTAGTTAGGGCTTTTCTATATTAAGGTAACGATACACTAAAAAACAATTGATGGTATTACAATAGACATACATACTTACTTACAAATGGCTCATTTGTTGTAAAAACTAAAATAAATATTTTCTAAATATTTCTCTCGAGAAGTAATTTGTATAAAATATTTACGTTAATTATTAGTATTGTGGTTATTTTATTGAACTATTTATGGTTTTTAATCCAAATTTTTAATATTTTTAATTAGGCTTAAGTTCATTAAATTTAATTTTCATTAAATTATTTTTATGAAGAAAGGAATTTTACGTTAATGTTTTGGATATTCAAAAACGTTTGCAATTTAAAATTTGTGTTCATATTTCGTGTCATTTACTTTACTCTCTAGAAGTTTAAATTCATGTATAAATGCATCTGGGTCACTTATAATATCTTAAAACTATGAAACTAATTCGACATAGTTTATATCTTCATTAGACACTATAAAAAATGGGTCTAAATACTTCAATATATTGAGCCTTTTGTTTTTTATATCAATTCTTGTTATTAATTCTTTACACCATTTTTGGTAAAAACTTAGATTTTACTTTTAATGTCAATTACACAAATTTTAGAAAAGTTTTCTGTACACAACGGTTTCTGCTTCACGACCAATATATAAATGCGAGATATCTTTACCCCCTTATTCATAATAAAGTAAAAAGGTTAATAGAAAGTTTATTCATCCGATTTTCAGCTAACCACGCATGACAAGAAAAAAAAATTCATATACACTCGCTTACATATACATATATTAAAACAGTTTTACTAATATTGAAGCTGCGAGTTATAATAAAACAGAAAGAAAAAAAGTATATTTTCCTATCGTAAAAAGTATAAAAAAGTGGCAAGAATCACAAAAAGAACCACATTTGGGTGCATTTTGTAAAAGTGGCCAAATAGTATCCAAGCAGTCCAAAAATTGGCAAACTGGCACTTTAGTGGCACGGTAACACTGGTTGGAACGACAACAACAAACAAGACAGCCGGCAAGGTATATTTATAGCAGGTAGCCGCGAGATTACAACAATTGTACAATAAAACAAACAACAGGGCTTTTTATTGTTGTTTTGCGATACGAACTGTCAAAGAGCAAAGGGGTTGAAAAGAGACAAAAGATACAGCAAAAAACTTGTTTACTTGTTTACTATACAACATTTGACAGTTTGTATCGCAAAACAAGCAAATAAAAAATAACCAGCTGGCTTTCCGAGACTACCTGCTATAAAGATACCTTGACAGCCGGTTTTTTTTTTGTTCAGGCCAGATGTGTCAAAAGTTTTGTTTACATGTGCTTTTTAAAATTGTGTTCAAGGCGATTGTGTTTTTAAATTAATATTTTGGTTTACAACTTATTAATGAAAAAATTTAATAATAAAGAGAAATGAAATGAAACTATGTATAAAAATCAATTGAAAATCAAAATATAATTTTTGCCATTATCACTAATTCGTAAAAGTTTTTTTATGATTACATATGTGCAGTTTTAATATTCAAATGCATAAGCTGAACACAAAAGAAACGGTTTAGATTATTTTCAATACAACATTCAATTTAACCGATTTTGCAATTTAATGCTTACAAGAATTGCACAAGCTTATGTTGTAAAAACTGTTATATTCTTAATTCCAAAAATAATTATTTTTTTATTTTTTGACTCGAACGTTTTTGTTAATTTTAGTCTGGAGACAGAGACCTGCGCCGTGGAATTTCATCGGCGGCGGCGGCTGACGCATAAAAATGATCGGCGGCGGCTCTCTCCGGCTGTTAGCCGATGTGGCTGTTAGTCGATGGGATATGTATATTAAAATTATATGCATGTACATTTGCATATTTTTCGTACATTAATTCTGTTTAAACAAGAATCACATGTTTTCAATGACACAGGAAATAAAACATTAATTGAATAATTAGCTATTCCAGGGTACAAAATTTAAAAGGCAAAAGTGCACTTTACGGGGCGTACGAAAAAAAAAAAAAAATTGGACCCCCTCTGGAATAAAAAAAGAAAAAAATCAAAATTAAAATTTAAGGGGGCTGAGGCCCCTGGGACCCCATGGATCAAAAAAAGCGGCCCGCCCACTTAGTGGTATGTGTGGGTACTCAAATTAAAGGTAATTGTGTAAAAAATACGAAATTAATAAAATTTAGGTCGAGCGGGACTTCTGGGTCCCTCTGAGGGCTAAAATATAGCCCCTCGCACCCTTATAACTATGTGTGGGTACTCGAATGAAAGGTATTTTGCTTACGATTGTATTGTTTAAGGGAATAGCAACGTAGACAAACAAATTGTTATAAAAATCGCGGGATTTTTTTTATTTTTTTGTAACTAAAGCTTTTCTGTGTAGCCGGCCTTCGGCCGGGCGCAAAGATTTTTTCCTCTGGTATAACAAAGACCGGCTTCGCTAACTAAAGCTTTTCTGTATAGCCGGCCTTTGGCCGGGCGCAAGGATTTTCTCCTCTATGGTATAACAAAGACCGGCTTCGCTAACTAAAGCTTTTCTGTATAGCCGGCCTTCGGCCGGGCGCAAGGATTTTCTCCTCTATGGTATAACAAAGACCGGCTTCGCTAACTAAAGCTTTTCTGTATAGCCGGCCTTTGGCCGGGCGCAAGGATTTTCTCCTCTATGGTATAACAAAGACCGGCTTCGCTAACTAAAGCTTTTCTGTATAGCCGGCCTTCGGCCGGGCGCAAGGATTTTCTCCTCTATGGTATAACAAAAATCGGCTTCGCTAACTAAAGCTTCTCTGTATAGCCGGCCTTCGGCCGGGCGCAAGGATTTTCTCCTCTATTGTATAACAAAGACCGGCTTCGCTAAATAAAACTTATCTGAATATAAAAGATACATAAATTAACCTAGAGAGGAAAATATTAAACGAATACAAAAACAAAATAGATATTTGCAATCGTGAGCAAATTACCTTTAATTTGAGTACCCACACAGATATACATAAGTGTTATGGGGGGCACTTTTTTTGCCCCAGAGGGCCCTAGAAGAGCCGCCGACCGAAAATTTTATTATTTTTGTTTTTGTTGTACAATTACCTTTAATTTGAGTACCCACACATACCATTTAGTGGGCGGGGCGGTTTTTTGGACCCAGGGGTCCCCACGGGCCTCAGCCCCCTTAAATATTAATTTTGGTATTTTTTTTTTTTTAATTCTGGATCGGGTGGCATATTTTTTATATTTTTTTTTCGTACGCCCCGTAAAGTGCACTTCAGCCATTTAAAATTTTTACATATAAAACACACCATCGTTTTGAAAACGGTCTCCTAAAAAAGGATAAAATGTGGTACAGTGACATACCAAAATTTCGACCACGTTGAAGGGTAGTTGAAGGTGTTGACGCAAACAAACATATTTGCGTTTTACTCTTAAATTCATTTTTCTTGTTAACTCGCTGTTGAACTCGCTGATCTAGGCAACCGTATCGCTGGAATCAGTTTCATCTTTAATTTTGTTATTCTCACACATATTTATTTAATTTTGAATTGCAGCCAAATATATAGTTTTGAAAACAATAAACACTTAAGGCTGTTTAACAAAAGTGATTTGGTTAAATTTTTACAGAGTTCGGCGCAGGTCTCTGTCTGGAGATGAAAGATAAATTTTTCTTCAATCCCAAATTTAAAATAAAAATTTCTTTAAACATCCCCTCTAAAAATGAAAAGCCCCCAAATGAATTCTTTTTGCCATATAACTTATTTCTTTCAGATGGTACAGTGTCTGCATCACAAAGCATACAGAGATGAAAAAAAGTGACGTTTGAAAAATGCCCAAATCATTTGCGAGGGCAGCTTTCGAAGAAAGAGAAAGAAAATGTTTTTTGGTAGTGAAGTGGCAATGTGTAAAAACAGGCCGCCACTATCAACACGAATTGCGCAATCAAAACAAAAAATGCAAAAAAGGCAGCTTTCGAAGAAAAAGACAGAAAAAACACAATATTTTCTGTCTGGTGACGCCTCTGTATGCTCTGTGGTCTGCATGCCAAATTTTAAGAAAATCAGTTGATTAGTTAAGAAGATATAGGGAGAGGGAGCTTTTACCTTTCTAGCCCTATTGCACATTCTATTCCCTATTTCCTTTCAGATGTTACAGTGTCTGCATGCCAAATTTTAAGAAAACCCGCTCATTAGTTTAAAAGATATAGGGAGGGAGAGCTTATGCCCTATTTTGCGCCCTCTAGCGATATAAAATATAATCTACGACGTATTCTCATACCTAACAAAAACAAATATAAAATTTCATAAAAATCAGTCAAGCCGTTTCGAAGGTGTTCAAAATGGAGTGCATTTTGTTGATATTTGTATGGGAATGTATAGGAAAATCTAAATGCCATATCTCCGGAACCACTGGGCCGATTTCATGCAAACTTCACATCACAAATTATGTCTGTGCTTTACATAAACTATCTTCATACTATCCCCAACGTACCCCACCGTTTTTGTTGAAATCGGTCTACACGTTTTCGCAGTTAGTGGTGACATCAAAGTGTACACTTCTTGTTATATAAGGCGACCAGATTTTGAAAATAAAATTAGAGGACATAAAGAAAAAAAGTAAAAAAAATTTTTGACTTCAAGATTTTTTTACATATTTTACAGACAAATTTACATCCCCATATTAATAAATGTAAAGAAAATTTAAAAAGAATTACATATCGTCGGCTTAATATGCAGACCTGCGAAACCCACTTTTTAAGTAAATTGAGATTTGATGCCGTGTGGTAGAGAAATACATATATGCCTCGCCGACCAGCATGTAGTTATTCTTCAATTTGAGTCTTGAAGTGTGTCAAATCAACTATATTTTTGGTTCTCCTCTCAAGCAGTAAATAGGAAAAATATAAAGTTTTTCCTGTAAAATTTGTTGAAAGGGAGTTAGCAGGTTTGCATATTAAGCCGACGATGTATAAAAATTTACACTTACTTACCCCGGGTCTCCACGTCCGCATATTGCTATGAGTGGCAATCCATTGCGCAATGATTGCTCTTCTTATTGCTTGAGCAATTATTGCTTAGCAATCTGCTGTCAAATCTGTTGTAATTTATCTGACATTTCATTTCTCTGTACGGTTGGTTATTTATTAGTGTGTTTATTTATTAAAAAGCAAGTGAAAAAATACTTCAACAAAATAAAGAAAAAGTGTGTATATATTATATTTTTAAATAAACGTCAATATCAACAAAAGCAAACGACGAAATTTTTTTTTTTTTTTTTTTGGATATTTTTATTTTTTCAATAGAACAATACAAGTTTTAGGTTTTTTTTCATACGCAAATAAACAAAAAAGCAATACAAAACACAGCTACGACAATTACAATTAATTATTTTATTAATTTAATTAATTAACTTAAAAAAGAAAATTTAACAATCACTTCAAAATACAACATAAAACATTTGTTATAAATACAGCCACAAAACTTTATACAACTACTCGAGGTGAAAATTGCAAATTTATGGCAAAGCAATAACAAGTGTTCTCCAGCAATATAATCAGCAATTATTGCTCCATTGTTCTGCCGACGTTATTGCTTGTACTTAGCAATAAAAATTGCTACGTGGAGACCCAGCGTTAACCCTGCGGCCACACGTTCAAGTTGTTCTTTATAGTCTTTTACATATACTGCTTGTCAAAATTTACATAAATTGAAAGCTGTGAGTAGGCTGCACTCAATTTGTAAGCAATTTACTTCCAAGATGTCAACAACAACAGAGACAAACTTGTACTCAGCTGTTAAATTGAAAGTAAATTGCCAAACAAATGGAAAGGTGAAATTGAAAGCCATCTCGTGGTCAATTTAAAAAGTGTGAGTGTGTTAGTAAAAAACTGAGAGTGTATTGCAAATTGAAAGGCAAAACTTGATCGTGTGGCCACCAAGTAAGTAAAATTAGTTATAAAAAAACACAACTAAACTTTAATAATCATTGCAAAAAATTATTCAAAATTTTATACTGCAAGTGTATGAGAGTCCAGTAGGAGGATGAACAGAACAAGCATGGCACAACATTTTCCATACGATTGCACAGAAAAAACCGTTGATCACCGTGAAATAAAATTTTTATATTAATTTATAAAAATAAAAGCAAATATTGGTCATTCTTTTAAAAATAAAGAGGACAAAGATGACAGATTATGAAAAAAAGATGATAAAAGAGGACACAAATTTTAAAGAGGACAGCCAGTTAAAAAAGAGGATTGTCCTCTAAAAAAGAGTACGTATGGTCACCTTATGTTATATATATATACATAGATAATATTATTAGTTAGTGGGGATTAATTTTATCTTATAAATTTGTATTTTAAATTAATATAAGCATAGAAGAAAAGCACACTAAAACCAATAATTTTACAATTTGGTAATTATCTTTCAAAAAATTACGTTATTAAATATAAAGAAGTTTTGATTTTGATCGAAAGCGCATGGAGACGTGCAGGGCTGCCAGGTACTTTTTTTCCTTGTCCCCAAAAAATTAAAAAAATATCCCTAAAAATCCCCAAATTAAGAAAAAAAAACCTTAATAAGTAAATATTTTTCTGTTTGTTTTTTTTCTGACCAAATTTAAAATTTTTTGTTTTTTAATAAAGTAAAAATAGTAAGAAAAATTTTAATTAGAAATCCCCAAAAATCCCCAAATAAAAATTTTTTGTAAAAAAAATTATTTTATTTTGTTTGTACCCTGAAGGAAAAATAACATAAATTTATAAAGTACCTTCAACACGACCTTTTAATTAAAATTATAAGCTTAATAAGGACCTTTTACACCGTATAAGTTGTTGATAAGAGTAAGATAAAAGTTTTGCTACTTTTTTTCATATTTTTAATACGAGAAAAAGAAAAATAAGCATAAATAATAAAAGGGAAAATATATTAAAAGAGTGTAAAATCCCCAAAAAATCCCCGAATTTTTTTTTTTAAATCCCCAAAAAAATCACCAATCCCCAAATGACTTTCTTTGTCCTTTTTGCTCGCATAAAATCCCCAACTTTGGGGATAAATCCCCAAGTCTGACAGCCCTGGAGACGTGGGGTAAGTGCTGGTTCACACTCTTCAAGTTTTAGCCCGTTACCCCACGTCTCCATACGCTTTCGATTAGAACATGACATGA
This sequence comes from Pollenia angustigena, assembly GCA_930367215.1. NCBI lineage: Eukaryota > Metazoa > Arthropoda > Insecta > Diptera > Polleniidae > Pollenia > Pollenia angustigena. Next base: position 76,650,721 of record OV884056.1, read on the forward strand.
CCATAACGCCGGCAGAGCAACGGTATTAATTTGTTCATGTTCTTGTATGTGGCGAATACGTGTTGATGTTCAAGTTATAATTGACCACAATTTTTGTTGTTGTGCGTTTGGTTGTATACAGAAAATACATTGTATGGCCAACATCATGGCGCACATGGATGCTAAGACGAATGTTTAGGCAACGATGGCAGCACATGAACGAAACATGAACACGAACAGTCTACACGAGTATAATTCATGTGCGACATGCTGTTCTTACCAAGTTTATGGATGGTGGAGATGGGTAGTAAAATAGCAGGTAGCCGCGAGATTACAACAATTGTACAATAAAACAAACAACAGGGCTTTTTATTGTTGTTTTGTGATACGAACTGTCAAACAGCAAAGGGGTTGAAAAGAGACAAAAGATAAAAACAAATGTTGTATAGTAAACAAGTAAACAAGTTTTTTTGTCTCTTTTCAACCCCTTTGCTGTTTGACAGTTCGTATCGCAAAACAACAATAAAAAGCCCTGTTGTTTGTTTTATTGTACAATTGTTGTAATCTCGCGGCTACCTGCTATAAATATACCTTGAAATATACCTTGCACCAGGGCTTTCAGGTATGGCGATTTGAAACGTGTTTGGCGATGGGATTTTCCATTTGGCTGGCGATTTATTTGTCAATTTTTTATTAGTTTTTGTTATCATTACTAATTTAAAAAAAAAAAACTGGCAACTTTTTTTCACATAATTTTTGTTTTGTTAACATTTTAAGTGAATTTTATTTTCAGTCACTATTTAATTCTAATAGTTTGTATGCAGCACAGAGTATACAGAGGCGTCACGAGACAGAAAATATTGTGTTTTTTTCTGTCTTTTTCTTCGAAAGCTGCCCTTTTTGCGTTTTTTGTTTTGATTATGCAATTTGTGTAGATAGTAGCGGCCTGTTTTTACGCATTGTCACTTCACTAACAAAAAACGTTTTCTTTCTCTTTCTTCGAAAGCTGCCCTCGCAAATGATTTAGGCATTTTTCATACGTCACTTTTTTCATCTCTGTATACTTTGTGGTATGCAGGTCAAAACACCAGTAATGAAATAAATAAGGCTGAAGTGTACGATCTTTTAGAATATATGATCTCCATTTTACATATGTTATTTTAAAAAAAATACAGAAACTAAACAAAATTTATGAATGTTATTTTTGTCAATCTAAAAGGGCTTAAATTTCTTCAATGTAAATAAAATTAAATTTTTAATTACAATATTTTGTTCCCGATTTTTACTTTCGGCGACTTTTTTGTATTTTATCACAGTTTTTGGCGATTTTTGACTGCTATATAAGGGCACTGCTACACGTTCAATAAATATCGTGATATTTCTAGTATCACGATATTTATTGAACGTGTAGCATGTAATATTGATGGATCGCATTCCATATCGCAGAATGGCCTAAAATATGAAATCCAGATCGCGGATCGTGGATCGCGTGATTAATATTGAACGTGTAGCATTTTCATGATAATAAATCATGATACGTCAGTAAAAACTGGCAAATAAAAGAAAATACACAGTGAAAAAATTAAACAAATGAAAAGTAAAACACAATTGAAAAAATTTGTGTATTTTTTGCTCCACATTTTTCTTTCCACTTTTTTCTTCAATGAAAAAGCAAGCAAACTAGCTAAATAGGCTTCCTTTTGGGTTTCTCGCGACATTGATCAACGACCCGCACAGCACAAGAGTAACATTAATACTGACGCGATAAATATTGAACATGTAGCATACGCCCGTGATCCATCAATATTTTAAAATGGATCGCGATCCAAATATCACGATATTTATTGAACGTGTAGCAGTGCCCTTATACTAGCTTTTTGTGGCGATGGATCTCAAAAAATCTGACAACCCTGCTCGCCACCTATAGTTAATTCCAAGGCGAACTCAACAAATTCGCCTTGGTTGATTCGCCTTGGCTGATACAATATTTGCGCGGATTTTTGTATGGAAATATTTATTTGTACAACTTAAAAAATATTGATTTAAGAAAAAACTATAATCTTTAAACAAATCTTTGTGATATAATTGGCTTAATGAGGCTTTTTCATATAACTGTTGAATTTAATATACCTACCATTTAAAATTAATTCTTTGTTAATTCTATATTCATAACTACATAAGTAAATAGTGCATATTTTGTAACTTTGTAGGTGGTGACACATTATTTAAGGTTTTTGTTTACATCTATATCACAGATTACTGTGATCTATATACGAAGAAAAGTTTGCAAAATAAAATCAAAAATTGGCACAGAAATTTTAAATTTACGTAAAAGGCGAAATTAAATATTGAATTTACATAAAGTAATAAATAAAATCACAAAAACATGTCTAAGAAAATATCGGCATCACAAAAAATGGGATCCAATAAAACGAAGCAGATGTCTTTGAGTTCATTTTTGGGCTGTTCTCAAAATAAAAAAGGTGTAATTCTTGAATTTTACAATAAATTTAAATTTAGTATTATAAACAATGATAATTTTTTACAGATTCCACAATTGCAAGAAAACCTATGAATCCTATTTATTTGGATTCCGATACTGATGAAGACGATGATGAAAAAAATTCACAGAACTCGCAAAAATCAAACGAAAAGCTAATAAAAAAAGACAGTACCAACAGTTCTAATGTATTAATAAAGAAATATTTGTATGAGGATGTTAATAAATCACCTTTAGCTCCTATGAAACCAAAAACAAATTCTACCTTAAATAAATTGCAAGAAAATTTGTCCACCACACTACTAAACTCGCCTTTGAAAATAAATTTTGTTGATATAGAAAATACCTACCAAACTTCTATGCAACAATTAAATGAAAGTATAGAAAAAATCACCAAGGAACGTAGTAAATTTACACTAACACCCGTAAAAAATTCTGAATCCTTGTCAGCAGTTTCAATAGAGACTCATAAACCAATTAAAATAATGGATAGTACACTTGAAGATAGCTTCGATGAACTAGTAAATCAAACTAGTAAATTTAAAAACAACACATCTTGTATTAATAAAAATATATCAACTAATTGCGAAGCCAAATGTGATTTAAGTCGTAAATTCGGAAGTTTGAAAGAAGCACAAAATGAAAAAAAATTAAACAAACCTCAGAAGGACATATATGAATCACAAGAGTCCATGAAAGCAGAAATGGAAAATAAGTTAAAACCACAGAAAATACCCAATGATAGTACAAATGAAGTTATGAAAAACGACAGGCCCAATATAAATATTGTTTTTGAACATGGACTTAATGATTACTTGCGTGATTTAATGCAAAGTTATCATTTTAAAACCGGAAGTTCTGAAGTAAGTTAAAATTGTAATATGTTTTTTTATTTTATATAAAATCCCCCGTTACCCGGACTCTATCATGAAATTTAATATATAATCAATAGCTGTTTGGTCCCGGCGCTGCTCGGGATTTTATAAGTAAAAATACCAGTGAAATGCGCATAGGAATAGCTTATCCCATCAACAATAAATTTCAAGTGTTTTTATCAAGAATAAAAACTGGGAATTAAGTACGAATAACAAAATCTTTTGAAAGTAAAAATAAAAAATTAAATACTTGAGAATTTTGTTAATAATTTGACCCCTGCGCTATTTACCGGTTCAAAATGTTATCGGGAAAATACTTTGTTTAATAAATATATTCTGTGAATTTCAGCTAAATCTTAAAATAAATAAAATAATTTTAAATATCCCGACAACAGCGCCAGGAGCACATGCACGGTACAAACCCTCTTAGATATATAGATAAAATAATTTTCCTTTGTAAAACTATTATAGCCCAGATATGTTTATATAAACAGCCATGTCACAGAGTACAATTCCGTTCGGAAACGGAATTCATTCCGTATTTTGGTGCTTCAGAAAATGACGAAAAAAAATTCGGAATGAAACCATTTTTGTTTTCATGCACGGAATGGGAGTTTTCTGTATCTGAAAGGCCAAAAAACTATCAAAATACACTTTCTATCAATAAACAAATATGTTTTCTTCAATTCCGAACGGAATTGTACTCTGTGACATGGCTGTAAACTAGCATTTAACCCACTACTTCGTTAACGTCTCCCTTTCTTTCGTAGACATGTTTAATGCCAAATTTATGTCTCTAGGTCTTTACTTTTTTTATGTGCTAGCATTTTACCCGCTACTTTGTCAGCGTAACCCTTTCTTTTATGAATATTAGGGTGGGTCGATATTGTGCCATCGATTTTTCGATAGCTTTTGGCACGAGGGAAAAAAATTTAATTTGTTTTTACTTTTTCTCAACTTTTATTTTTAAGGTTTTTTAGTAGGTAATAAAAAAATCGGCGGATTTATTTTTTGTTAATATTACCTTTCCAAGGTAAAATTGTACGCTAAAAATGATGGCGATAGCAGTTTTTCCCAAAAAATATTTTTCTTTAGGTTTTGGACTAGTTTTTGTCTGACGATAACATTTTTTTACGCGTTAATTTTTAAGGTTTTTTAGTAGAAACATATGTTCATATGTTTAAAAAAAATCGCCGATTTCAGTATTTTTAAATATATCCTATCCAAGGAAAAATTGTACGCTTAAAACGATGGCGTTATTATTTTTTCGAAAAAAATGTTTTTTGGGTTTTTAGACGAATTTAAAATTTGGCGCCTCGAAAATGATTTTTTTACGGTAGTAGATTTTTTCCTCATGCCAAAAGCTATCGAAAAATAATTAGTATTGTGGTTATTTTGTTGAACTATTTATGGTTTTTAATCCAAATTTTTAATATTTTTAGTTAGGGTTAAGCACATCAAATTTAATTTTCATTAAATTATTTTTATTAAGAAAGGAATTTCACAACATGAAAATTAATTAAAATTGTTATTAATAATCTTTCATTATTGACCGTGGCCGGGGTTCGAACCCTGGCCGGCACGGCAGGTTACCATGACATGTTTCGATCGTAACCACTCGATCTTCTCAGATGGAATTGCCTGCCGCCTTACACTCGCAGCCATCGACGACTGCTGACGTCAATAGTCAAACATCAGTCCTTAAACAAAATTGTATTTTAACCTTTGGTAGATCGAAATTTGCTTTCCTGAATGATTATCCATTTTAATTGATTTTACATGTTTTTTCCTTACTTATGTTTTCTCGTACTTTTGTCAAGAATTCTTTTTGAAGTCCAAAGTACATTTTTTGTTTTTTCATTTTTTGTCTTTCTTTTTTCTGTTGACCTTTTCAGCACAACTTGAAGGACAAATGTACACATAGAGCTCGTGCCTTAGCTTTAACAATAATTAGTATTGTGGTTATTTTGTTGAACTATTTATGGTTTTTAATCCAAATTTTTAATTTTTTTAGTTAGGCTTAAGTTCATCAAATTTAATTTTCATTAAATTATTTTATGAAGAACTTATATTTTACAACATGAAAATTAATTAAAATTGTTATTGATAATCTTTCATTCTTGACCGTCTGTTAAAGTTTAAGCTTCTAAAAAAATAGATGAAAAATGTATTGTTTTTAGCGGAGCGGGTAGTTCTTGTTCCAAAACAAAAAATTGGTTATTTTTGTGTTGAACAAAAGTAACCAAAATGGGGAAAAAGTACACAAGTAAAATTTGGGAAAAAAGTAACCAATTTTGGTTAAAAGTAACCAAAACGGCAACGCTGATCGCAACCACTCGATATCCTCGGATGGATTTGCCGTCTTAAGGTTTAACAAACAAATTCAAACAAAAATTGAAAAATACCACATGTAGGACACAAAGAAAAATAGAAAGAAATTTAGTTTCCCATATTTCTCCTGTTTATACTTTTTTCTCCCTATTAAAGTACAACAAATTTTAGTATTGTAATGGGAGCCCATGTACGAATATGTAAACAAAAAGAACCAAAAATAGGCACGGTTTTTACTCTTTATAATTGTATTTCTTAGATAAGTTTGGAATGTAATATAACCTTTTTTTCTTTCTTTGTAGGTTTAAAAGATAGATGGGGTGACAAAATTACTCCCTAAAATGTTATATAGATAGATGAAGAACAATATTTTAAAAAAAGTAAAATAATAATACGATTTTAACACCTACGAATGTGATATACGGGTGTGTTCTAGAATCCGAATCTACTCGAAAGTGGATTACTTTAGCATTTTTGGTGTTCTGCATTTCACATCCACAAGTTTTTATTCGTTTTCAATTAGAGGGGTTGGTGAAAGTAAAACGAATCGACTTTTATTCTATTATTTGATAACATTTTTAACAAAAAAATAAATTTTGTTTTTTGCTTAAAATCTTCTTTATCAAATTAAATCAAAAATATATCGTTATCTAAAATGCAAAAGTCCCTAACTTACCCTAAGTTTAAAATCGACTTCTTCATTATTTTGATGTAATTACAGCTTGTTTTTTTTTTTAACAATTTTTATGTTATTTTCAGACAATTTGTTTTTTTAATCAATTTAACGATCTCAAATTAGTTTTTTGGTTTGTTTAAAATTTTGCAAATTTTAGCCATGTTTGCAATAGAAGCGATTTGTTTCAGTAAGTTTTCTGATTCTTTACAGCTTTAACGATTAATAATAAATAGTAGACTTTGCCATCATGCCGATGTTAGCATATTAGCTATCTTTAGTCCAAAAAATGTTTTTTCGAACAAAATCTTCGAATACACAAAAACATGCGGATTTGAGAAAAACCAATTTATGAATTATGCGGATTTAAAAAATGTTTCGTTTTCAATTCGAGTCGAAACCTAGAACATACCTGATAATTTATATTTCCATGTTTATTGGTTGAAAAGGTATATGGCGTGACAAAACTTTTTCAAAAGTACCAGTCACCTATCCACTAATTTTTTCTAAAGAACAACGATAAGTCTCAAATTATTTTGGTATCTCTTTTAGTTTTACCCTCTAAACATTCGAATTTCAAAAAAAATCCTGTCTTATGGATCGATTTGGGGAGGTCCAAATTTCAAGTTTTTAGCTTCAGGTGTTTAGGCTGTTCGATGATGAATCAGTCAGTCAGTATTGTTACAATTTAATATATAAACAAAATGAACTCTTTAATACATAAATAATGACGTTTATATATAAGGCCATACTATTATTATACCCACACCACAATATTGGAGAGGGTATTATGCATTTGTGCTGATGTGTGTAACGCCTTAAAATATTGGTCCTAGACCCATCTTAAAGTATACCGATCGTCTTAGAATCACTTTCTGAGTCAAACTAACGATGTCCGTCCGGCTGGCTGGCTGGCTGGCTGGCTGTCCATGTAACCTTGTGCGCAAAGTATATGTCGCAATTTTGGAGATAATTTGATGAAATTTGGGTCATAGATTCTTATTGACACAAGGACCAAGCCTATTGAAAATGGGCCGAATCGTAGGACCACGAGGGAATATAGGGGGAAATTTCTACCTCTCAGAAACTATCAAACCGATTTCAATGAAATTTAAAACATAGATAGAACCATATCGAGTCATAACCGCAAAAAAAGCTTAAGTAACACCATTTTCCATTTTCGTTTTTTTTAATAAACGACTTTATTGGCAACACTTGCATCATCTCCTAAAATGTCATGGTCACATTAAGAACCGTTACGATTTTATAGCAAAAACTATTTTATCTCAAGCGACAATATTCATACAAAATTTTTATGAAATAAAATAAAAAAAACCTTCTCCTGTAAAATTTTGTTTTTGTCACTTAAGCTTTTTGCGGTTATGACTCGATATCTATATGGACACAAAATGTATGCATTTTTAAAAAAATAGGACCACGAGGGGAGATCTAAATGGACACATTAGCTATACAGTTTTTCAATAATAGGACCACAAGGGAAGGTAGGGGGCAATTTCTGCCTCTCACAAACTTTCAAACCGATTTTCATGAAGTTTATAAGCATACATAAATCTATATTTATATGGACACATAAGCATGATGTGTTTATAAATACTGTGGTGTAGGGTATCATATGGTCGGGCTTGACCGACTATACTTTCTTACTTGTTGTCAATGGATTCATTTTATTTGCTCCAACGTATTCAAGTCGGTTTATACGTTTTTAAAATTTTTTTAATATGAGGGGCTTAAAACACAAGGGGTTTAAGTGCCTTTTTCTAAAATTGAGTTTCCATATGGAATTATAGATGAAGTTCGGAGAAGTTGTTCAGAGCACAAGAGGTGAATGTAGGATTCTCAACCGGACGCTAGATATGGTGAACAATTCCAGCACATGACATTAAAATACCTGCTTCGCTTGGAGCACAAGCGAAAAACCGCTTTTGTCTCATTATTTAACATAAGTCACTTGAACCCCTTGTGTTTTAAGCTCCTCATATATTATTTGGTAAAAAATTTCCTTTTTACTGTTTTTAGCTCTTTTTTCTATTACAGAATTATTGCCCTAAATAATTTATTATATCTTGCTTTGAATTCTGATTGTATTTAAGTTTAAGTTATATTTGCACTTTAATTACATGTAAGATAGAATCTGTTTGTTGTCCTAAGGTCGCGATATTTTTTAAATTTTAAGTTCTTAATAATATTTCTGGAAAAAGTAACATTTATAAAATTTTTTATATTACCCCTTTTAGCCTTTTTTTAACATAACTCTTATAAAAATTACACCTCCATTTTTAAGTCTCTTTAAATAGTTATTCTTACAAAAAGTACCAAGGGTATAAGACGTTACCCGTTTTGTCTCTACTAGTCAACATTTTCAACATTTTTAATCACAATGATATATCGCCTTGGATATATCCTGGCAATAATAAACAAACTTTTCAAGTATATCTAGATCGTTGATTTTAAAGAAAACTAAAATTAACGTTTTTGTACTTCTTTTATTCCTTTTCCTTGTATAACATACTTTTTATACATCAATGTTATAATTGCCTTAATTAATTCAGGTTGTGCTCAAATTATATTTTTGAATTTTCTATATTTCTATATACATTCATATGGGCATTTCCCCAGAATGGTCTACCAGGATGAAAAAATAAAATCTTGATTATCATCGTCTTTTGTTTTTTATTATTAAAAAAAAGTCGTATGTTCTAATAAAAGAATGATTTCATATCATATCTGAGCTGTTTTACTTGAGGAAATTGCGCTGGCAACTGAACAATTTTATATTTTCTTTTTAAGCTACTTTTAAAGACATTTTTTTATACTTATTTTACATGCAAGAAATATGTTATGCTAACACCATTTCTTCATAATCTCTCCATTACAATCAATTGTAAAAGGAGTATTAAGTAAGAAAAGATAAACTCACTGTTTTGTTGGTGTTTCGTTTAAGCTTTGATATTGTTACGGGTAAGACTTTGAGTGTTTGAAATTCTTATTCGCTTTAGGGTTTTATTTGCATAATATCTTTAGCTTTTCTAAAATCTTTGGAAAAGGTTTCCTGATAATCTGATCTAAGCAACCAGTGAAATGCCCATAGAGGCTAGCTTTCCCTCAACAATAAATTTCAGTATATTTATCAAATATAAAAAATTGGGAATTTAGCACGCCATACAAAAATCTTAATAATAAATTTTGTATTCCCGTAAATAACTTTGATATTAAGTTTTTTTGTTAAGGAAATTTTAAGACATTTATGGGAAAGTGCGGGGTGATAATAATAAAAAAACATATGGAAAAATCGTACGTTCGCGATCTGTACGTTCGCGACCGGTACATAAGCCAATTAAATAAAAACCAAGAGAGATATATTATTTTGTAAATACTGGATGGAGACCTACATTAATACACTTTTGAAATAAATAATTACTTTTGAAAATTCCGTTTCATTACGCAGATTTTTACATTTCACTACTGTCAGCCGAAGTTGACTTCTATTTTGCGTACGTTCGTGACCACACGTTTATATCTCTTATTATGAAAACTTAAACTCGATGAAATCCATCTTTTGCACTAAACATAGAGCTACCCAAATGCTATGGAATCGCAAAAAAAATGCTACGAAAAGTTTTGTTTTCTATATTATTTGTACATCAAAAGCGTACGAACGTACGTTTGTGATCCCAGGAAATGCCCATATATAAAAATAAGTTGTCCTATGTTCGTGATTTTATAACTCGAGAACCAATCAACCGAGTACATGCGTTGGAAAGGTATATTTTCACTAATGGTTTATAAAAACTCCCGATAGGCGGCGCTCTTGTCGTGATATTTAAACTTTTTTTATTGATCGCAGATAGCGCTCGGGTCAAGTTATTAACAAAATTCTCCAGTAATTCATTTTTTTATTTTAAAAATTAAGAATTACTAATAACACTGTGATAGAATTTTACACTTATTTTAAGACAAGCCGGGCACCTGGCGTTTTAACATAGTTCGGGTACTCTGAATCCAGTGGTGCTAGCCGTTTTTTTTGGGTTAGCTCTGGTTTTCGAGATAAACCGTAATTTCGAAAAAGAAGGAGGTTGCACAACATATGTGCGCGTAACTCAAAAACGCTTTAGCTTATTAAAAAAACTAAAAAAAACGAAATTCCGCAAAAAAATTTCCTTTAGGAAAGGTAAAACTTTTTTCTTATATGCGCAGTCGTTTTAGAAACACATTTTTTTGGAAAAAAAAAAATTATTTCATCAAAATTTTTGTTTTTTAAAAATTCATAAATAATTTCAAAAGATTTTGTTATTCGTGCTTAATTCCCAGTTTTTATTCTTGATAAAAACACTTGAAATTTATTGTTGATGGGATAAGCTATTCCTATGCATTTCACTGGTTACTTAGGCCAGATCATCAGGAAACTTCATCCATAAAGATTTTAGACAAACTAAAGTGGGGAGTGTAAGATGAGATAAACCCACTTTTTTATTGTTGATGTATTTTGTTCAAGCTTTGATATTGTTACAAGTAAAACTGTTGCTATAAGTCTTATACGTTTAACAGTTTTATTTGGTTTACTATCTTTAGTTTGTCTAAAATCTTTATGGATGAAGTTTCCTGATGATCTGGCCTAAGCAACCAGTGAAATGCATAGGAATAGCTTATCCCATCAACAATAAATTTCAAGTGTTTTTATCAAGAATAAAAACTGGGAATTAAGCACGAATAACAAAATCTTTTGAAATTAAAATTTTGTATTCCCAAAAATTGAAATTACTTTTTGATAATAAACAGGCAAGTGCACGGCCTAAAAAAACACTTAATTGACAACATCTTTTGTAAGTTGTTGTTTGTTTTTTATTTTGTTTTTCTTAACCTACTTACAACTACAATTAATGTTGAGAGAATTTCAACTAATTGTAGTGGGGAGTGTAAGATGGGATAAACCCACTTTTTTATTGTTGATGTATTTTGTTCAAGCTTTGATATTGTTACAAGTAAAACTGTTGCTATAAGTCTTATACGTTTAACAATTTTATTTGGTTTAATATCTTTAGTTTGTCTAAAATCTTTATGGATGAAGTTTCCTGATGATCTGGCCTAAGCAACCAGTGAAATGCATAGGAATAGCTTATCCCATCAACAATAAATTTCAAGTGTTTTTATCAAGAATAAAAACTGGGAATTAAGCACGAATAACAAAATCTTTTGAAATTAAAATTTTGTATTCCCAAAAATTGATATTACTTTTTGATAATAAACAGGCAAGTGCACGGCCTAAAAAAACACTTAATTGACAACATCTTTTGTAAGTTGTTGTTTGTTTTTTATTTTGTTTTTCTTAACCTACTTACAACTACAATTAATGTTAAGAGAATTTCAACTAATTGTAGTGGGGAGTGTAAGATGAGATAAACCCACTTTTTTATTGTTGATGTATTTTGTTCAAGCTTTGATATTGTTATAAGTAAAACTGTTGCTATAAGTCTTATACGTTTAACAGTTTTATTTGGTATAATATCTTTAGTTTGTCTAAAATCTTTATGGATGAAGTTTCCTGATTATCTGGCCTAAGCAACCAGTGAAATGCATAGGAATAGCTTATCCCATCAACAATAAATTTCAAGTGTTTTTATCAAGAATTAAAACTGGGAATTAAGCACGAATAACAAAATCTTTTGAAATTAAAATTTTGTATTCCCAAAAATTGAAATTACTTTTTGATAATAAACAGGCAAGTGCACGGCCTAAAAAAACACTTAATTGACAACATCTTTTGTAAGTTGTTGTTTGTTTTTTATTTTGTTTTTCTTAACCTACTTACAACTACAATTAATGTTGAGAGAATTTCAACTAATTGTAGTGGGGAGTGTAAGATGAGATAAACCCACTTTTTTATTGTTGATGTATTTTGTTCAAGCTTTGATATTGTTACAAGTAAAACTGTTGCTATAAGTCTTATACGTTTAACAGTTTTATTTGGTTTAATATCTTTAGTTTGTCTAAAATCTTTATGGATGAAGTTTCCTGATGATCTGGCCTAAGCAACCAGTGAAATGCATAGGAATAGCTTATCCCATCAACAATAAATTTCAAGTGTTTTTATCAAGAATAAAAACTGGGAATTAAGCACGAATAACAAAATCTTTTGAAATTAAAATTTTGTATTCCCAAAAATTGAAATTACTTTTTGATAATTCATAAATAATAATAAACAAAAATACATAAAATTAAAAAACGTATTAATTTTAATAAAACAAAATATAAAATATTTTGGTTAAGATACTAAAAATAATAAGAACATTTAAAAAATTTTTTTTTAAGAAACGCTTTTCTTAAAAAAGAACATTTAAAAAAAATTTTGCCCTCCCCCTAGATTTTATCCCGGCTACGCCCATGTATTCGTGTTTTGTCATCGGGAATATGCATGCCTGCAAAGTTTCATCCATTTGCATTGAGTAAAAGGCGGCCAAAAAAGCATTTTACCAAAAACAAATTTTTTTGCCCCCCCCCCCCCTAGATTTTATCCCGGCTACGCCCATGTATTCGTGAATTGTCATCGGGAATATGTATGCCTGCAAAGTTTCATCCATTTGCATTGAGTAAAAGGTGGTTAAATTAACGTTACAAGATTTGATTTTCCGAAGTGAAGCTAAAGAAAAGGTTTTAAAAATTGGAAAATTCAGCTAGGCTTCTAATTTTTTCCAGACGTATAAAAAACTAAAAACGCAAACAAAACAAGCCATAAATGATCAAAATCTGTTTACAACTACATATTGATTTTATTCACAAAAGGCGAAAAATGTTAATTAAATCTAAGAATTTCATAAAACGTAATATTCGAATGGGAGCCCCCCTAAGAAGTGGTGATAAGGGGCAAGTATGTGTCTAAAAAATATTAAGAACAAACAATTAATTGAGGAAATGATTGAGATAAAATTCTCTTTTTTGTCAATTTTGTCCCATAATTAGATCCTTATGTTAAAGAACACATGTTTTAAGTTTTCGCGAAACTACTTCCAAAAAACATGTTCAAAAAAAGTACGAAAAGGAAAAATGTTTTAGCCTGTTTTGCTCCTCAAATGAATGCTTAAGAATATAAGTTTCCAGTTCGAGTAAAATTATTTTATAGAAAATAGGTTTCAAGTTTGCGCAAACAATTAAAAAAAATGTTTACAAAACGTACTAAATGTTTGAATCTGTATCCTGTTTTGCCAACGAATGTATGTATTTTATTTGTTTGCCGCTTTTAGGTTTAAAAAATAGGTTTCAAGTTTGCGCAACGTTATTTTGCAAATATCGTGTTTAAAACAAGTAAGAAAGTATAGTCGGTCAAGCCCGACCATCTGATAATCTACACCACAGAATATAAAAACAATTTTTGCTAGTATACCCTACTTGGTCGTGGAGATATTGAAGGGTGTCTTCGCGAAGGCCGAGCTGATTGCTCGCAGGTTGCGGATAGTGAACGGCCTTTAGATATAAAGGTTAGCTGCGAATAAATGCTTAAGCTCAAATTAGCAGTCCCGGAAAGTCAGCGGGTGAGTGCTTTACGCATCACCGACGAGACAAGTAGGTGCCGCCCCAAACTATGCACCTCAACAACCCACCTTCATCCAGCATCTGTCTCTTAGCGAGCGGCTAAGATAAGAAGTGCTGTGCCTTTTCAGTTTTATCGAAGATGGGAGCTCCATCAAAATGCTAAGAGCCTTGGGTTAACAACCTTCTGTTCCTAAATCACAATTGTAACTGAAACCAATAGAAAATCAATTGCCACTATGCGCCCGCCCACGATATTGCGTAAAAGCAACAAATAATAATAATAGCAGGTGCAATTCCCATTTTTTTTCATCACACCACAGTTTTATCTTTGCTTCTATTAAGTTTTCCTCTCAATTACGCAGCTCCTGGTTTGAATTCAAGAATTAAAGACTAATAGATAATGAGGCCTTTACGGAGTATTTTACACAATTTGATATGTCTCCTATTTTTAGTACGAATGATGTTGATTTTCAATTGTCTGCTTTGGATAGTTTAGTGAATGGACTTCACAATTTAGTTCCGATATCAAGAATAGTACCTAGAACGAATAACTTTATTTGGATGAATTCTAGGGATATCTTGCAGGCAAGATCTCAAAGGGATCTTACCTATAGAGCATATCTTCGGGATCGTACTGGTGAGAATTGGAGGATTTACTGCAGGTTACGTAACAGGACTAAATCTGTTATTAGGAAGGCTCGTCGAATGTATGGCGAGAGTTTGTTCAATGGGGCTGATAATGGTCAGTTGTGGAATAGAGTGCGTAGGTTGGGATTGTTGGTTCGGGTGAGTTTGGGGGAAATGAATTGGATGTTGAAGAGGTGGCTAGTATTTTTTCGGGTAATCTTCGCCCAAATGGTGGTGACGAGGGTGATTTGAATGGTATTGATGATATTGCTGACTCATTTTCTTTTATCCCGGTTACTGAGTATGATCTTTTAATAGCTATGAATTCTATTCGATCAAATTCAACGGGTCATGATAAAATTCCTATAAAATTTATTAAGATTATATATCCTCTTATATCTTCTATTCTTCTTCATCTTGTAAATACTATTTTATCCTGTTCAAAGTTTCCTGTTTCTTGGAAACTTGCCAGAACCGTACCTATTCCTAAGAATGGGCATTTTGATAGGGATAACTTAGGACCAATATGCATCTTGCCGGTAATGTCTAAGATAATTGAGAATATAATGAATCCTCTTTAATTCACCCGAGTCAATTACATTTTTCAAGTTTTTTGATTGAATCCTATTCTACACATTGAAATCTATATTACCTTTATAATAAAGCATTCCAAAACTCAATAACTACACTGCATTTTTTACCCATTTAGGGATTTCAAATAAATTTTAGTGTTTGTTTAAGAGTTTGCAAATTTCCGTGAATTTCAGCCAAGTTCCCAATAGAAGCGATTTGTCCCTGTAATTCTTTACAGCTTTGTCGATTAATAATAAATATAAGACTTTGCTATCATGCCGCTGTTAGCAAATTATTGCGAATTTCTGCTAATTAAGCAATTTTTACCGAATTTTTGCCATTCCTTATAGTTTTAGAGACTTTTAATCAATTTCGAAATTTTTGCAAATTTTTTTTTTATTGTTATTTTCCGACATTTTGTTTTTTTTTCGCCCATTTAGCGATTTCAAATAAATTTTAGTGTTTGTTTAGCCAAGTTCGCAATATTAGCGATTTTTCCATGTGATTATTTACAGCTTTCACGATTTTTTTATCAAATATTAAACTTTTTTTTATCATGCTGCGCTGTCCTTTTCCCAATTTATTCGTCGTCGTTCGCCTGTGTAAGAAATAGAAATAAACCTATCGCAGAGTTCGTTACGCACGACGAATTTCGGTCTACGCAATGATTGTGTGTACTATCGTATACACCAATGTGTTCTATTTCTACTGACGAATATTCATTGCGAATCATCGTCGTTCGACCCAGTTGTATTTCTAGCATAAAACGTAAGGAGTTTTTATCAAGGTTTCGTTATAATGTGCTAAATTCCCATTTCATACTATTGACAGACTGAACTTTATTGTTGATGGGATAAGCTATTCCTATGCGCATGTCACTGGTTGCTTAGGCCAGATTTTTGTTTAGTTGTTGTTGTAACAGCTCGACCTGAAAAACAAGCAAGTATAAAATTTACTTTTCTATTCTTCTCCTTCTTCTTCTTCGCTCTGTCCTTCAAACTCAGCTAAATCATGGCCCAGTAGCTGTGCTACCTCACGTGGGTGGGTCCATAAGGACACTGATTCTAGCTGGGTTGGGTTTGCACTGCAGTTGAATAGGTGTCGTACGTCGTGTGGGTCTATTCCACATGCAGGGCAAAGGTCAGGGATGGTGCTATTTATTCTCGACCAGTACGAGTTAAGACATGCGCGCCATCCTGCTCTTAATTGTGCCAATGTCACCCTCGTCCGTCGTTGAAAGTCCCGCTCTTCGTTTGCAACCGGTGGTAGACGACCCCCTAATACGATGTTGTCTCGGTGGCTTGTCATTGCACTCTTCACCGACTCCCTGTGAACTGCATTCAGAGCTGCCCTGTATGAGGTGTGGTCTGTCATAGAGCCCAGGTGTTGTTGGATTTCACTCTCATACCAGCGAAGATATTTTCTGACATGTCTAGGGGGGGTCTGACGCCATCAGACAGTGGTTCGGATGTCCCCTCCGATGACATCCCAGAAGGAACTGCTTTGTCAGCATTATGTTGTGTTCCTTGACCGTCATCATCTTCGCTTCATCATGCAGGTGTTCTATTGATGTCATCTGAACACAAACTTTTACGGTCCTTAAGGCGGCATTTTGGCAGCTCTGAAGCTTCTTCCACTGAGTATCGCTGACTCTTGGGGTCCACGCAGGCGCTGCGTAGTTAACCACTGACCGGCCAATCGTTTTATAAGTAGCTAACAAGGTTTCCTTTTCCATGCCCCAAGTGCTGCCGGCTAGAGACTTGAGGACCTTGTTTCTACTCCGCATTCTATCGCAGATTGCAGTGGCATGCGACGATGACATAAACAGGCTGTCAAATGTGACTCCCAATATTTTTGGGCGATTTTTGGTCGGAATTATGGCGCCGTCGACAGCCACATTCAACTGTAACCCCACTTCCTTTGTCCATGTCGTGAATAGAGTCGCCGAGGATTTTTGCGGGAGAGATGTTCATATTCCTCGCGTGGAAGAAGTTCGCCAGATCACGGAGGTAACCGTTTACCAAACTGCATAGGTCATCAATGTTGTGGCCCGTCGCCATGATAGTACAGTCGTCTGCGTACGATATCATTTGGACACCTTGGGGAGGTGTCGGGAGTTTAGACATGTAGAAGTTAAAAAGGATCGGGGATAGGACTCCACCCTGGGGAACTCCCTGTTTAATTCTACGGCACTTCGACCTCTTGTTTCTAAACTCCACAAACGACTGTCTTCCACACAAATAATTCACAAGCCACCTCTTCGTGTTGTCCGAGAGACTAGAAGTCGCTATGTCTCTGAAGAGGATGGCATGGTTGACCGTATCGAACGTTTTTGATAGATCAAGAGCAACTAGGACCGTTCTTTCACACGTTCGGGCCTGATTAAGGCCGTGGCTGATTTGTGTGGAGATGGCGGTAAGAGCAGTTGTTGTACTGTACTGCTTGCGGAATCCATGCTGATGGTTCGCCAATTGGAAATGTTCAACTAGCTCCGGGAGGAGTAGTGCCTCAAGTATTTTGGCGACTGGTGATAGCAGGGAGATTGGCCTGTATGAGTCTCCCTGAGTCGCATCTTTCCCTGGCTTTAGCAGGGGAACTACCCTACCCACTTTCCTGGCTTCGGGTATTATTAGGGTGGTAATCGATAAGTTGAGGAGGTTTGTTAGATGCTCTACTCCGGGCTCATCCAGATTTTTGAGCATAAGCACGGATATTCCGTCGGGGCCAAGGGCTTTGGATGATTTAGCGGCCCTGATGACCTGTGCAACCTCACTCGATGAAAAAGCGTATGGTGTGTCAGTAACTCGAAGACTGTGTACCTTCCTCACAATACTTCTTTTCGCCTTGTCTCTGACGCGGTGCTCTATAAATTGCCGCGCAAAGTAGTTGGAGCACCTTTTGGGGTCTGATATGGTATTTCCATCGAAGGCAATCGAGACCCTGTCGTCACGCTTCTGCGGATTCGTCAGAGATCTGACAGTCGCCCATAGCTTGCTGGCTCCGGAGGTTAGGTTGCACGTATTTAAATGATTTAGCCATTTGTCCCGTCTATATTCGTTTACCAACTTGCTGATGTCCCTGTTGAGTTGACCGTCCCGCTCTTCCGCGAGTACCGCCGCTGACGCCGGGAAATTTGGTCTCAAGACCGGGATCCTTCCGGAAGGAATGAAGCAAGCGACTGCTGCAAGGACGATTTTCCGGAACTTCCTTTCTGCGGAGCGCACGTCAAAATTGGTAAATCATTAAATTTGCTGTTGGTAAACTCTCTGAAGGCCGTCCAATCTGCCTTTTTCTGATTTATATAGGTGCGGCGTTCAGAGGTCACAAAGTCTGTCGGTCTGTCAAGCTTAATTATTATGGGTAAATGGTCTGATGCCAGAGAAACTATTGGTTGCCAAGTCGCATAGTTTATCAGACCCGCACCACGAATGGTGATGTCTGGCTAGCTGGTGCAATTACCCATAATTCTGGTGGGGGCATCATCGTAATGATGGGCATTAAAATCTCCCATCACTATACGGATACCCTGCAGGTAGGCTGTTGACCGGCGGAATGTACACATTGTACAATTCTATTTCGGCAGCCCCTGACCTGACCGATATGCCCTGTAGTTCCATATATGGATCTGGTATGCTCTAGCCAGGCGAAATATAACTGTACTGCACAGAGTTGTGGACGATAAATGCGATGCCTCCACCGCCGCACAAAAATCAAAATTTTCATGAGCGCCGACGAAGTTTTGAATAAACCCATGTTATAGGAAACTTTTCAACGATTTTAAATATGCCACTCTTAATAATATCACATTTTTAGTTTAGAAGATATAACCGTTCAAAGTTGACCGACTTTCGGTTTTCGAAAAAACACACAATTTTTAGTCAATTTGTTGCGATTTCAGGTGTAATATCACGAAAAATAGGTAACGAATCGCCTTATTTTTTGTTTGTAATGATTGATGTACATATTTATTAAATGTATAATGATAAAAAAAATTAACTGTTTGCTTTGTGTTTCTCCTGGTAAATCACTATTTAAAAACTATTCGTTTTTCACTATTTTTCAACTTTGACGGAAAATAAAAAAATCTATATTTTTCTATATTTGCCATATTTGCAAAACCTGTTCTTTGATTATTTCTTTACATAATTTAAAAGGTTTTATCTGCCCGTACGTGCCCGTTTGGCTTCTAGAGGTAAAAAAGTTTAAAAATACATGGTTGCAGAAATTGTATGGCGTCCATCCCTTATATGTTTTGACTGACAGTAGTTTCATCTAATAGTTTGAAAAAAACTACTCATTGAAATTAGCAGGTACGTACCTCACTTAAATACTTTGGCGTACAAATGGTCAAGAACAATATTGACTTATGGTTCCTACAGGTAGGCACAAATCTTATTTGGACACGTGCATAATATCAAAATTGCATTATTCAGCCTAAATCCATATGTATGCAGGAAACAGGTACATTTTTAGGCATGGTAGCATAAGCCTATATAGGTGGCATGTCATAACGTCCATAGTGTCAAAATGTCCGTGGGCACTTTGACACTTTGGAAATGGACATTATGTCACTTTTAAAAGTGACATAAGGTCCATAATTACTAAAGAAGTTATATACAAAAAAATATCTAAATACGCGAAGAGAAAACCATGTTTAATTTTGGTCGCTAACAACAAAACTATTTTTGAAGAAACTAATTTAACCATAATATGGTTGTCGGTGACAATGATTTGGTTAAATTAAACATAATATGGGTAAAATTTTTTAAAAATTGGTTTTGCAGCTTTTTCTCTGGGTGTATAAATTAAATATATATATATCGAAAATAAGGATTTTCTCTTCTATGGTATAACAAATACTGGCTTCGCTAACTAAAGCTTATCTTTATAGCCGGCCTTCGGCCGGGCGCAAGGATTTTCTCCTCTATTGTATAACAAATACCGGCTTCGCTAACTAAAACTTCTCTGCGTAGTCGGCCTTGTTCAAATAAGCAAGATTAAGCCTACAAAGCTGCAAATTGGAGAAGGAAAATATATTGAATGCAATTACGAGTTCCACCTGACCATGGTTGACGGAAAAGTCGTAAACGAACTGACAGGAACAACCTCAACAATGTCATGCCCGATTTGCAAAAAAGAGTCAGAAGAACTTTGGTAATTTAAACGATTCTACAAGTGAGGAGAATTGCGAATATGGAATGTCACCATTGCACGCAAGGATAAGGTGTATGGAATTCTTGCTAAAACTGGCGTATACCCTACCACAAGAGGAGGAAAACTTCGATGAAAATACATCAATAAAGGATAAGGAAAATATCAGAAAGAAGCAAACACAGGATGCTTTTTTTAAACAAGTTGGACTAAAAGTAGACTGTCCCAAGCACGGATACGGTAACTCAAACGATGGAAACACTTCTAGGAGATTTTTTGAAAATGATGAGGCAGTAACTAGAATCACTGGAATTGACAATCAAATCGTGAAAAGATTGGGAACGATCTTGGATGTTTTAAACTGCAAAGAAAATGTCAATTCTACAAAATATGGAGTATATGCGTCGAAAACTGCATCTCTTTTAGCAGAAATGTATCCACAGAAGAAGTTGACCCCGACCGTCCATAAAATATTGGCGCATGGCAAAGATATAATTGAGTACCAGTCTTTGCCAATTGGAGAGCTTTCTGAAGAAGCACAGGAGTCTCTTAACAAATTTTATATTATAAAAAATATAGATTGCAGAACACATTCAAAGCATCAAGGGTAAGGCAAAATAAGGACCTCTTCAACATGTTGGCAGCATCTTCCGATCCACTTATTTCTTCCCTGCGGCATGTGAAGTCACGAATAGACTTAGAAAATAATTATAGTTTAGAAATGGTTTGTCTTTTAGATATACCTTCTCTTACGAATTGTGATGAATATTTTACAGAAAATTGAAAGAATTAATTTAAAAAAAAATTATTTTTTTTTTTTAATTTGTTGGGTAATAATTTAAAACATAAAACCCTAAAGAAAAAAAATAAAAACAATCTAAAAATGTAAAAATAATTTTTTTAGTTACCATAAAATTGATTTTTCTACTAATTTTAACTTTGATAACCCATAAGTAGGCCCCTACAAAGCGTAGCACCCTTTCCAAACGCTCAGTTCATAGGCTGAACATTTATCTATCATATGCTGTTTAAACTGTTCAATTATCTTCTTCGGTTCAAAAGATATGATTTTTTCAACGAAAAAACTCAAATGGCGCCACTGTGCGCCGCTTCGTGTGCGTTCCACTCTCAGAATATTGTAATTATTACAACTCTGTAGTCGGCAGCTGGGTGTTAGTTTCGTCTCTTGTATCGCTGCGATCATGACTTTGTGTAGCTGCATAAATCTTGTTACCTCCGCGATCTTATTTTGGAGGCCGTTACAATTAAACTCCATTAATATTGTCACTTCAGGAATATTAGCAGCAATTTGTGGCGTGAGCATCTGCTGTTGTTATTGAAGGTGCTGGTGTTGTGTCTGCTGGAGATGATAGCGTCGTTGACATCAAAGATGTATATGATGCCGAGGACGTTGATGGGCTTCGCTGCGGTTGCAAACTGTACACTTAACTGATGGTCTGTTAATGTGCAGGATTTGTTGGCAAACAGAGCAGTGCCATGGTCCGGGATTTATTTCTACTCCGAACCAATAAAATACGGAGCAGGTAAGCCGGCATATGCTGCTCCTCAGAAGAAAAAAGAATTGAAGAAAGAAAAATAAAAATGTATACATACTTGTATTGGTGTTGGTGTTGCTGAGTTGACAATCTTTGGTCGGCGCAGTTGATGCTCCGAGTCGTTCCGGTACGTAGACCCAATTGTGTCGGGAACGTTTTGTTTAGTTAATACCTTTTGCTTTTGTTAAGTTGATTGTGAATATTTTCATACAGGGGGGCTACTCTCTATTGCGATGCGAATTCAATTGTGATGCGAAAGCTAAATTCCAACTTGATACTCTCTATCACTTTCGCAAAATTTTTTGAAAATGAAGCAATACGGGCAATAAAAATAGTTGCGTTCGAGAACACAAAAGTTTTTACTATTTTTTACTAAACTTTACTGCATTTTACGAAATTGCGTTCGAGTACACAAAATGCAGTAAATTAGAACATTTATGGAGAGCGAAAAGTGACAGTTCTTGTTTAAGTAATTACAAATTTTTACTGCAGAAATTTTTGCAGTAAAATTTAGTAAATCAAAAAAACATATGTTTCAAAAGGTAAATAAACAAAAGGAACAAATAAAAAGCATACAAATTGTGAAAAAATTGTTAAATAAAAGAAAAGTTGAAATAAAAATTAAACCAAAACAAGAAGTGAATAAATTTTAATTAATTAAACTTGTTTGTGAAGCATTTATTTGGCTAAATACAAACTTTTGAAATTTTTTTTGTTATGTTAATTTTTTAGAGTTGTAAAATTGTGAAGTACTTGGGTACTTAAGTAATCAATGGCAAACAAATTATTCATGTTCTTTTAAATAATTTAACCCGCTACAAATTAGTAAAATCAAATAAAATAAAAAACAAACAAATATGAAAGATTACATAAAATAATTTGTTTGTATTTTAAAAAAATGTTCGTGTTTTAAAAAGTATTTAATCGAGTACCGATAAGAAAAAGAGTTAAGTAATCAAAAGTGTAAACATTTTTCAACACTTCAATTATTTGCCATCAGCTGTTGCCTTTATTTTACGAATTTTTAAAAATTTTCCGTTCGCGTACTTTTTTGTACGACAGCTTTTTGTGAGAGCAAATCTTTTAGTTTACTCATTTACTGCATTCTACTGTAAAAGCTCTCAAACGCACCTAATTAAAGACGGCGCACTGTGGCTGATAATTGAATTTCATCGGCCAAAAGTCCAATTTTTTGTCATCGCCGATTTCAAAAATTTTAATGCCATTCGATAGCAAACATATTAGAACTAAGGTATCCAAAAAACTAGATTAAAATATTGATAATTGTGGCTGTGGCATGCTGCTGGAAACAAATATTTTATGTTGTTTTAGAAAAAAATAAATTTTTGTAAATTTGATCAGAACTAAATTATGATTTCTCGCAAACCGTTATCAATAATGGGTCGAAATTTTTTTTGTTATATATGTTGTTATATATATATTAGTGGGATAGTAGTCTTTAAAAAGTGGTTCATTACATCACTGTATCATTTACACCTGATGTGTTATTAAATGTTTCCCAAGGTTCTATATTTTAGTTAAATCCGAATTTTAGAGGAGTAGAACTTGTTAGGGTCAAAATGGGTTAAAGAGATTTTAGTACCATCAGAAAGCTGAAAGTGTCCTCTTTAACCCCATATATACTTGTTCAACTGTTTGGAACTGTCTGTTGAACACTTTTTTCATTTTAATGAAATTACTCGCAACATTTTTTTTTGCTATTTTTATTTAAGCTGCTCATATGACTGAAATATAACAAGGGTTTACGAACGTTTTGTTTTGAAAAATTATTTTGCTTCTTATGAACGGCTGAACATATTTGAATGAAATTTTAAACTGTCATAGCCGGATAGCTTTTGAGTTGAATTGAAAGAATGGAGGGTCGGGAGTGTGACTTGCGGACCTCTAAAATTGGTAACCTCGGAAATTCAAACTTTTAAAAAATTCACCAAAAATATTTTATGGATTTCAAAAAAAATTAAATTTAAGGTGTGCTACAAAAAATATGCTTACATTTTTAGGTTATCTCCTTTGCCTTTGGAGATATTCGGATAAAACGGATTTTTTGGCTTGATTTTATAACGGTTTTTCTAGTTTTTTAATCGGATGGATTATGTTTTATGTCAAACTCTTATCAATAGTGGGTTCAACATTTTTTATATTGGTATTAAAGCAGTCTTAAAACAATGTTATGTTGTATTACTGTACCGATTATACCTGCTGTGTTATTAAATATTTTTTCAGGTTCTATATTGTAGTCAAATTGAAATTCAGAAGTATAGAATTTATAGAAATTGCAACACTACGGCCATTAGAATTAGAAATAGATCTCCATATAATTGAAGTTAACTATCAATAAGTGCTAACGATGATAGACGGAAAAGTAGGCCAGGCTTTGACTGACACAAAGACTTCATCCAGCTGCATTATATGCCAAACCACATCAAGCAAATTAAACCAAGTCCCGGAAAAATCATTAGATAATACTAATGCATATGAATTTGGAGTATCACCGCTACATACAAGAATACGAATTATGGAGCAATCAATCAGTTATGATTTGGATTTTGGACCTACAGGATCAATAAGAAACAATGAAACCAACAAGGATTTAAGAAGTATAAAAAAGAAGCATGTTCAGGATGAATTTCGCAAATGTGGCTTGATTATAGACCAACCAAAACAAGGATCAGGCAATACGAATGATGGGAATACAGCAAGAAGGTTATTTTCTGATCCCAAAAAAGCATCTGAAATAATAGGTGTTGATATAAGTCTTATATCAAGATTTAAAACAATCATTGATTTATTTGCATGCAATGAACAAATTGATTATAGAAAATTTGGGGATTATGCCAAAGAAACAGCTCGAATATATACTATCAAATATCCATGGAGAAATATGTCTGCAACGGTTCATAAAATCCTTTATCATGCAGAGGATGTCATTAGGCATCATTTAGTACCACTAGGAGATCTGTCAGAAGAAGCCCAGGAAAAAGGAATAAAGATTACAGATTTTGTAGGGAGCACAATACCAGAAAAACGTCACGAGATTTTACGAACGAAGATCTGTTTAATATATTGTTGGCAACGTCAGATCCGCTCATCTCTAGCATTCGAAGTCAATGGAAAGTAGAACATCGGGACTTAGATGAAGAAGCAAAAAGGCTGCTACAGGACAAAGATTATACAAAGCCAAATATGGAATATTTGGAGGCAATTTTCAAACCGAATCAATAGTAGATATAATAAATTTTATTGTTATTTAAGCAAAAAATATGTTTTTGTCCTTATTGTTATTTAAATAAAAAAAGCAAAAAAAAAAAATTTTAAATTTACACTTATTTATTTTTTTAATCTAAAAAGTTTTCTAGTGGAACTGGTTCCAGTTGAACCTGTTGTAGAGTTGATAATGTAGAAACGTATTCACAAAATGATCATAGGTATTATTACATGCCTATACATTTTTTTTTTCAAGGTATAGTGGCATATACGAGGCGAATGTATATGCATATAAAGGTAATATGAATACCCATTTGTTCATACGCTGATAAAAAATTATTTTCTCCAGAAATATATACAAATGTTTATATTTTTCAAAAAAAAAAAACATTAAGTGTATGCTTGTAGAAGCAATTTATAGTCAGTTTGACATTTTTACTCCCATATGCCCTATTCCAAATCAAATTTTTCAAACAAAAAAAAAAAAAAATTATTTGAGTAAAAAATTCTAATAATTCAGCACACCGATTTTTATACATTTAGAACAGTAATGTTTTCTAATATGTCCATTATTTTCTAGAAAATTCTGAGCAATATCGAATGGTAAATTATATTGCCTTTATTGAACAAGAAAAAAAATTAAAGCCGTTTTCCGGGATTGGGAATTTGGGTATTTGTTTATCAAAAATGGGGATGTTTTTCAGTCCACTGTTTTAAGAACTTTTTAATCTACATAACTGCCAAAATTCATTATGATACCTTTATTCATGTTAGATTTATAGAATGTCAAACATTAAAATTATTAAAATATAGTGTAAATACATAAAAGGGCTTTCAATATGAGTAAAAAATAATATTTTTAAGGTTTGACATTCTATAAATCTGACATGAACAAAGATATGCTAACCAAATTCGGCAGTTATGTAGATTAAAAAGTTCTTAAAACAGTGGGTTGAAAAAAATCCCACTTTTTTATAAAAAAATACCATAGTTCTCAATCTCAATCATTAGCAATTTCATACTAAATGCTAAAAAACATCAAAAGTTCAACTTTGACCTTAAATTTCTCAACAACTACTGAACGGATTTTAACAAAATTAAAACTGTAAAAAAGTTCAAGAAGTCTTCTCTCCTGCAAAAAAAAATTGCAAAATTATATCTATCGGTTCAAAAGTTACAGATTTTTGGCCGATGAAAAACGATTTTCAGCCACTGTGCGGCGCAGACTGACAGTAATGAAATGTCAAAATATGTTTATAAAGATTGAAATTGGAAAATTAAAATAAAATAAATATTGATAATTTACGAAAAGAAAAAAATAAAAAGACGCGAAAGACAAATGCGCAAACGCATTAAAGAGTACCAATCTCAAGATTTGCTACCATTTTCTTTCGCTTTGCAATAGAGATTAACCCCCCAGTTCAAAGAAAAATGAAATAAATACTATGGATTCGGACCAAAACGCAATAATTCCAAATTTGTTATCTAAATAACTTTAAAAGAAACTGTCAGATAAAATAATTAATCTGTGATTAATATATTTTTTTTTTGTAGGCAATAATACCTCAATAATTGTTTTTTAAAAAAATTATGTTCTACTTACTTAAATAAAATTTTGTCGTTTATCCAAAAAATTTTATGGTGCAATTATTGCGTTTTGTTATGGACCTCCTCAATTATGTTATGAGGTTAAGATTCACGTAAAAGTTCTTTGTTCCGAATATTATTTATCTTCAACTATAATTAGTATTGTGGTTATTTTGTTGAAATATTTATGGTTTTTATTCCAAATTCTTATATGTATTTTAATTAGGCTAAAGTTCACCATTTTTTTTTTTAATTTTCATTAAATTATTTTTATAAAGAAAGGAGTTTTACAACATGAAAATTAAATAAAATTATTATTGATAATTTTTCATTCTTGACTGCAACTGGGTCTCGAACCCAGGCTTTTACGGACAGGTTACCCTTACATGTTTCGATTGCAACCACTCAATATATATGTGACCTGTGGTTAATTTTGGACCTACCAGGATACAATTTTGTAATGACATATTACCTATCGCAAAAGTTATCGCCACTTTTTATGTTAATACCAATATTTATAAGGAAGTTCTGATATTAAAAGCTATTTTCGGACCGATTCCAATAAAATTTGGTAAGATTATTTTAATTTCAATAAAATAAGTTTGGACCAAATTTAATCTAAATACCAGCATATTAAGATGGTTTATGGTCACAAAGACCCTATTCCGGAAAGAGGATTGTATGGTGCCTATGTGAAATTGTGGACCGATTCGTTCCATTTTCAGTAGGCTAGGTCCTTGTGTCAATGTACCAAATTAGAAATTGGTGTGGGTACACGCAGATAAAAAATATGGTTGGGCATGGTTACGGCAACAACACTATGTTTAATGTAACAATATATTGTTGTCGTACACAAATAATTGTTATTTTTATTTAATATCAACAATACTATAGTTACTGTAACCATATCAATGCAATTATAAATTTGAGTATTGTTGACCGAAAAATAATTATTTTTCTAACAACTAAATTTATGATAACTTTCAAAACATATTATATTACTCACAACCATATCATGATATCTAATAGCCATAACATGATAACTTTCTATACATTTATCATATTATGTTTAAGATGCAATCAAACTTTTTTTACTATTATAATATTATGTTAGCGCCATTTGTAAAATAATGTCGAATCAGTTGTGACGTTTATTTTATATGTGAGCTAAACAATTTAAAGATAAATTCCCATAAAAAAATAAGTTTAAAGAAATTAAAATATTCGCGGTCCATTCAGTAGTAGCGATTTAATAGTGCAAATGCAAAATATCGTAGTTTTTTTTTGTAAAATCCAACAACAAAACACACAGAGATTTCGTTATAATTTATAAAGGTGATAAGATATTTCTGTGGTTTTCATGGGCAACCCCTGCAGATAACGAGACTAGTCCATACATGCCTGTAAAGAGTAGTCCATAAAGGAGTAGGAGTACTCCAAAACTACTCCAAATATATGGGTAGAAGGTGGTCCATTTAGCATTACGATGTCCTAGGAGGGGACCATATAACCCACCGAAGTAGTCCCTAAACTACTCCAAGGAGTACTAAAGTGGGTTAGTTTTAAAAGTACTCCATATTACTACAGTATGGAGTACACTTAAGGGGTAGTTTAAGCATTTTTCTTTTTCATTTTTTACTAATCGCCTTTTATGGTATGTACTGTAGTCTATTATTGCTATTATTAAATATATTTACTTGGTATTTTTAATTTGTTTACCTTTTTTCCACAAATTTCACAAACTTTCACTTTTTAATGAACAATTAATAATGGAAAACATCAGGGCTACCAATGTGTAATACTGTAAACTATAGAAAATTATACATCATGCAGTTGTTGGCAGCATTATGTGTTTATTTCTTATAACATGGTCCATACTACAGTACATTGGACCATGTTGTAAGTAGTCCATTTGAGCCACAATGGACCACGTATTCCAATATTATCTGTAGGGACCGCGTACTTCTTAAAAAAAAATTTTCCGCAGAGCCGAAAAACCATTCTTAATTAAACTATGGGCTAGATATTGCACTTTTTAAATTTTGACATTACGTTTAAAAATGTTAATTGATCCATATTTTTTCAAAAATTTTTAGAAACATATAAAGCGCTTTTAAAATTGTGCAATATGGCATCAACATCTCAAAATCGGAAAAATGGAAATACGCGTTTGCCCATGAAAACCACAGATTTTGCAAGCCTTATATGGAACTCTGCTTTTTGATTTACATTAAGAAAAGTTGTAAAAAGCCACAAAATAAAAAAATCGATGAAAAAAAATTTTATTTATTTTATATTTTTATGACAATTATGAAATGTATCATAACATGATTGCTTCTAAATTTATTATGATTTACCCAAGGCGAATTTATTACAGGTGGTCTTAAAAGCCCTGCTGATATTAGCTAAAATCACTGTTGGATGTCAAAATTTTGTTTATTCTCTTTTATTATCTTTATTTCTGTTTTGTTTTATTTCTGTTTTTGACATTGTACAATGATTTTACAAACACAAATTGCTTGTGGTTTTTGTACGAGTTGTACTTGTTGTAGTACCGAGATTACCTGGGACGAATTCGCCTTGGATTTACCTGATGATAATATGATTACTTCTTAGCTTATTATGATTAACATGATAATAATATGATTGCTCCTTAACTTATTATGGTTAACATGACAATAACATGATAAGTTCTTAAATTATTATGATTAACATGACAATAATTTGTTTACTTCTTAATAATAATAATATGATTAAGGAAAAAATATTATGATGTAATATTACGAGCATATTTAGTCATAATATGATTCAATAATAATCTTAATATGGTGACTACAATCATGAATCTTATCATAATATGTTGCTCTTAGAATATGTTTACCACAACCATGTTTTTTCTTTGCGTGTATAAATATTGGTAGTACCAAAAGTACGAGTTGTACGAATGTACGTAATTGGTTTGTTTCCGTTATTAAAGAAAATAGATTTCAAGTTTGCACAAAATTATTTTAAACAAAAATTACCAAAAGTGCCCTCAAATGTGTTATTTGTTTGCTAACTTTATGGTAACGAAAAAAGGTTTCAAGTTTTCCCAAAATAGTTTTCAGATAACAATGATTAAAAAAGGTACCAAAAGTTCGAATTTTAACTCTGTTTTGTCTACAAATGTAGACTAATTTGTTTAATATTTTTTTAAAATCGTGAAAGCTGTAAAGAATCACAAGAAAAAATAGCTGCTATCGCGAACATGGCTAAAATTCGCGAAAATTACAAACTTTTAAACAAACACTAAAATTTATTTTAAATCGCTAAATCGGTAAAAAAAACAAAATGTCGGAAAATAACAAAAAAAAAAAAAAAATTGCAAACATAGCGAAAAATCGCGTAAATTTTTAATATTTAAAACCAGCCATATAATTGATTAAAAGTCCTTAAAACTATAAGGTAAAAATTGCTAAATTCGCGGAAATTCGAAAAAATTTGCTAACATCGGCATGATAGCAAAGTCTACTATTTATTATAAATCGTTAAAACTGTAAAAGAATCAGAAAACTTACTGAAACAAATCGCTTCTATCGCGAACATGGCTAAAATTCGCGAAAAATCGCAAAACTTTAAACAAACAAAAAAACTAATTTGAGATCGCGAAATCGATTAAAAAAACAAATTGTCTGAAAATAACATAAAAATCGTAAAAAAAATAAACCATAATTACATCAAAATAATGAAAAAGTCGATTTTAAATTTAGGGTAAATTAGGGACTTTTGCATTTTAGATAACGATATATTTTTGATTAAATTGGATAAAGAAGATTTTAAGCTAAAAACAAAATTGATTTTTTTTTGTTAAAAATGTTATCAAATATTAGAATAAAAGTCGATTCGTTTTACTTTCACCAACCCATTACTAATCTAATTGAAAACGAATAAAAACTTGTGGATGTGAAATGCAGAACACCAAAAATGCTAAAGTAATCCACTTTCGGGTGGATTCGGATTCTAGAACACACCCGTATAAAAATTCATACACAAACAATTTAATTTGGAAGTACTTTTTTAAATTTGACCATTTTGGGTAGTAAACGGCCATAACCTGCATTTTAGAACTTCTTTGTCACTCCATCTATCTTTTTAACCAATAAACATAGAAATAACCATGATACAAATACACAAGGTAGTTCCACTCTCTCTTTTTATCGCCATATTAACGTTCTGACGTTTATTGGAATTATGAGAATTTGTGCTACCATATTTTATTTATTAATCCCATTTTTATTGTTGCTTTATATATTTTTTGAAGTTAAAAAATAAATTAAATTAAATTTATGTATGTACATAGAAACATATTTCATAAATATCCAAATATTTTGCCATTAGCAAAAGCGACAACAACCCGAGGTTGTTCGGCAAATATCGCCAAAGCTGTAAGTAAGAGAACCAGAATAATGGGGCAGCTTAAGAAGATGTTTGTAATGTAAATGAATTGGTTCTTTCAGTAGAATTGTAAGTAGTGCTCTTATGTTTTTCTGATTACTCAACACATTATTTTGTAGGCGAAATTTTTACTAGGGTGTGCAATGCTTACAGTCTGTGCCAAATAATTCTCAGCATGTTTAAGAAGACAAAAATATGACCGAGTATACTTTCTTTTTTGTTTAAAATTTATTTTTTTATTTCCTAACAAAATGCCGTTTAAATTTGGTGGTTAGTGTTAAATGAATAGTTTAACACAATCAAACATTAATATTAATATGATATTGGTAAAAAATACAAATTACACATTTTTACTAATAATTTCCAAAAGGAATTTATTGTCTTTTTTATAAGTGGCAACGCTTTTTTTTATGTTTACAAAAAATAAATTTCAAATAATTCCGATAAACTTCAAAAAAAATATTGTGAGAGAGAAGTGGAACTACCTTCTGTTTTTGTATCATGGAAATAACGATTATACACCAAATTCGTAACTTTTTTAAAAAAATACAAATTTTGTACTTTTCCGAAATTGAAAAGTTTATTTTTCTCTATTAATTGACATATACATTTATATATACACTAGCTTAACCCGGTGCGCTTCGCTACACTGCTTTAACCACTTCTTCAGTTGAGAGATATTTAATATATGCGTCCTATGGAATGTTTTTTCCCCTGCGCATTCCCGCTTTATTTTTATTTTCAAAAGTGTAGTATACCATAGGAGTGACTTCTACTAAGTTTGAACATTCTTACTTTAACAGTTCTTAAGATATGCGATATTTAACATTGGCGTCCTATGGGGGTTTCGATTTTGGGGCTCAGATGATCCTACTACCAAAAGTTCAACAAATTGCTTGCATCGGCTCTTATTAATAATGCTATCTATGAGTGGTACTGCTCCTCCTCTGGCTACCCCGCCCATTTCTATATTGACATTTATAGTTTACCATAATAGAAGCTTTAACCACGTTTGAAGACTCTGCCTTCAATAGTTCTTAAGTTGAGCGATATTGAATATATGCATCCTATGGAAGATATTTCCCCCTGCGCATACCCGCTTTATTTCTGTTTTCAAAAGTGTAGTATACCATAACTGTGACTTTTACAAAGTTTGAACATTCTTACTATAACAGTTTTTAAGATATCCGATATTAAACATTGGCATCCTATGGGGGGTAACACTTCCCCCGATGCTAGTTTGCTTCAATTTTGGGGCTCAGAAGATCCTACTACCAAAAGTTCAACAAATTGCTTGCAGCGGCTCTTCATTACATTTCTATCTAAGAGGGGAACTGCTCCTCCTCTGTCTACCCCGCCCATTACTATATTGAAATTTAAAGTTTGCCATAATAGTAGTTTTAACTACGTTTGAAGACCCTCCCTTTAATAGTTCTTCAGTTGAGCGATATTTAATGTATGGATCCTATGGGAGGTATTTCCCCCCCTGCGCCTATCCGCTTTATTTTTATTTTCAATAGTGTAGTATACCATATAAGTGACTTCTACAAAGTTTGAACATTCTCACTATAACAGCTCTTAAGATATGCGATATTAAACATTGGCGTCCTATGGGGAAAACCACTTCCCCCGCTGCTACTTTATTTCAATTTTGGGACTCAGAAGATCCTACTACCAAAATTTCAACAAAATGCGTGCAGTGGCTCTTATTAATATTTCTATCTATGAGGGGTACTGCTCCTCCCCTGTCTCTCCCGCCCATTTTTATATTGAAAATTTATAGTTTACTATAATAGTAGCTTAACCCACGTTTGAAGACTCTCCCTTTAATAGTTCTTCAGTTGAGCGATATTTAATATATGCATCCTATGGGAGGTATTTCCCCCCCTGCGCCTACCTGCTTTATTTTTATTTTCAAAAGTGTAGTATACCATAAGAGTGACTTCTAGAAAGTTTGAACATTCTCACTATAACAGTTCGTAAGATATGCGATGTTAAACATTGGCGTCCTATGGGGGATTCAAATACCCGCGCTGCTATTTTATTTTAATTTCGGGGCTCAGAAGATCCTACTACAAAAAGTTCAGCAAAATGCGTCCAGCGGCTCTTAAGATATGCGATAATAAATATTGGCATCCTATGGGGGGTACCAATTCCCCTGCCCCTATCGAAAAAATAAGTAGCCTATTTTATTTTTAGGGCTCACGTGATGTTACTGTAAAAATTTCAAGAAAATCGGTTCAGTAGTTTCGGAGTCTATAAGCCAACAAACAAACAAACAAACACACAAACATACAAACATTTTTCATTTTTATATATATAGAAGATATACATATATTTAATTAATGGGCCCCACTATAATATTAAAATTTTTTGCACTTCAATGTATAAAAAAATATGAAAATGGGGAAATTAAAATCCTTTCTTTTACTTTTCCAAGCTGGTGGTATGTTTTAAATAATCTGTAATATTATACTTAGAAACATAAAACGAATAAATGCCCATAAGATGAAAAAGGGTACTTTTTTTGTTCTTCAACTGGTACTTTTTGAATTTACGTTATATTCTAACAAGAAATATAAAATTAAAATTCCATGGTCATGAGTGAATAAGAATCTGTAAGGATTTTAAAAATTCATAAAAAATGATTTAAATCTATTAGCAACTTTCGATTTTATTCACAAAAGTCGAAAATTTTTAATAAATTTAAGAATTTCATAAAACGCAATATTTGTATATTAGAAAGAAGTTGTGCCTTACTTAAAGGAAATTTTATTTCTGAATTTCGGTTTTTTTTAGTAATTTTAATAGACTAAACCGTTTTTGAGTTTGTGAATATATGTTGTGCAACCTCCTCCATTTTCGAAATAACGGTATATCTCGAAAACAAGAGCTAACCTATAAACATGGTTAGCACCATTGAATTCAGCGTACCCGCATTGTGCTAAAACGCCTTGTGTCCGGCTTGTCTATTTTTTCAACTAGCACAGTGTAATCAATTAATTATAATATACTAGCTGACCCGATAAACGTTGTCCTGTCCAAATTAGGAAAATTGTTTGCGTTCGATTTTTAAAATCCGTTAAAAAGATACGAACATTTGAAAGAAAAATTAGTCAAATCAATGGAGCCGTTTTCTGATTTTAGTTAAATCGAAAAAAAGTGAGCGTTAAAGTGGGCGGGGCAAACTTTTATTTCTGTAAAAGCCTAAGTTGAACCATGGCGATGATTTTATAGAAAAAATCTTCCAAATCGGTCAAGCCGTTCTCAAGTTATGCGCTTAATAGAAAAAGTGGGCGTAAAAGTAGGCGTCGTACATTTTTGTTTCGATGAAAACTTAAAATGGATTAATACGAACATTTAAAAGAAAAATTTGTCAAATCGATGGAGCCGTTTTCTGATTTTAGGTAATTTGAAAAAAGTGGGCGGGGCAAAATTTTCTTTTCGTATAAATCAAAGTTGGACCATGGCGATCATTTTAAAGAAAAAAATCGTCCAAATTATATAGATGCCATTGGTGGTGCAATATGAAAATTGGATTTTGCCACGCCCCTCTGCCCGCAGACCGAA
The DNA here is from genome assembly GCA_930367215.1 of Pollenia angustigena. Lineage (NCBI taxonomy): Eukaryota > Metazoa > Arthropoda > Insecta > Diptera > Polleniidae > Pollenia > Pollenia angustigena. The sequence goes on from OV884056.1 coordinate 76,685,347, forward strand.
AAACAAAAATCAGACTTCACAGTGTCACCCGCCTGAATATTCTGAACATTCCCTGAAAATTTCATCAAAATCGGCACAGCCGTTTTGGAGTCCATACGTTACATACATACACACATCCTATTTTATATATATAGATACATTTGTCGACTCTCATAAATGCCTTGGTGTTGTTATTGACTCGAAACTAAATTTTGAAAGCCACATAAACTCTCTCGAGCCAAGTTTCAATTATTTTAAGATGATTGTACGCCTGAAAGGCATATACGCCAAAGTGCATAAGATATTGTTTGGCACATGCCCTGCTTATGTCCGAACTAACTCTATCTAGAAATTTAGATTATCTAGAAAGGATTTTCAGACGAATTGTGCGATATATGTATATATTATATTTCTGTTAGAGACCACAAAACCACTGAACTAGTCCTGCAATTATTAGGTTGTTCTTTTCATAACTTTTTACATTTACGCCTTTTACTTCAGTTCTACAAGATTATTAAATTTGGACTGCCTATTCAGGTAGTGGATGAATTCACTTTTATGCACTCAACTCGTAATATGCAACTAGAAATACTGCAAATACATCGTTCCGTTTTTGAACGCTCTTTTCAAATCAGGATATGCCGAATCTGGAATAATTTGCCTTTAACTTTTAGACGGGTAACGTACTCATATAACACTTTAAAAAAAGAGCTTTTAAGATTTTATAGCAGAAATACCTATGAATGGTAAATTTCTGGCATAAGGGAAAAAATAAAACTTTATTATTTAAATTTCTATTTTGTAATACTTATGTATGTGGTTGGGGAGCCATTAAATTTGATATTACATTTTGTGCCTATATTGATAAATATTTATATAAATTTGTTTTTTTTTTTAAATCATGGATAGATGTAACAGCAATACATGTATAATTGGCCTTATAGGATTTCTCAGTATTGAAAGAATGGAATAAATAAATAAAATTCGATCAGTATAATTTTTAAAATGTATTAAATATCTTTTTTTTTTGTATATCTCTTTGTAGGATAATATTCATATTCTTAAGTCAAGCTTAAATTTTTTCAAGTTAAAATACTGTGAACTGATGGAAAAATATTGTAATATTATTGATCAAATACCAGCGGATTATTTTAATGCAATCGGTGGCTTTGAAGCGGGTACATTTTTAAAGTTAAAAATATTACGGCAAAAATTTAAAGCTAAAACAAAACTACTAAACTTGAGCCTAGAAAAAATTGAACAAAAGCAAAAAAATTTAAATAATGATGATGTTGCAACAGAAGAGGAGGAAGAGGCCGATAGGGTAAAAAATCCAACAAAATTAGAGAAACTACCCAGCCCAACTAAAATGGAAATAAAACCTTTCAAACCTGTTATACAATTACAATCCGAGCCAGATTATGATATTGATGACATGTTGGAAGAGGAACAACAAATAGAAGCCGAACAAAAAGAAATGAACAATTGGAAAAAACCTACAATAACAAGAAATTACTGTAATGGAGCACCGGAAAATGAAGATGATTTGGTAAAAGTAAACTCAGGAAGTAATTATAGGGAAAACGCCCCTACAATTAACACAGATAAAATGGCCGAACTTACACGTTTTAGGGAAGAGTTAGTACATGACCTGTGCGAGGAGGATGAGCCCTTAGAAGATGCTGAACAAACTTATTTAAAACAAACCATATGTTTGGATGATTTTCATGACGATAACATTTATAATTGTAGCACAAATTCAAAGCGCACTTGTACAGATGGTGTTGAGGATGATGGTGATGAGTGCGAACTAGACGAATTATTAAATGATATAAAAGAACAAGATAATGAATTAAAGGGTTGTAAATCAATGTTTAATGGTTATGCTTATAAAGATTTTGATGAAGAAAAGAAACCAATAAAAGAGCAGCCAGCGGCTCAGCGTATCACATTTCCAGTTGAAAAAAATAATACAAGAGTTAAAACGCCAGAACTGGATGAAGATGGATTTCCAGTAAGTTATACTTTATACTTTAAAATAATACCTACCTACACTTAAAAGGAAGCAAATTTTTTTATTTAATGGTCTCATAAAAAAAGTACCCTTATTTTTTGTTTTTTTTTTTTTTTTTTTGAAGATTTATAATCCACAACAATTTGAATTGGCATTTTCACAAGCAGCAGCAAAGAAAACCTCAAATCTTATGAAAAGTTCTTCCACAATCACTACCACGATAACTTTAGATGATGATGATGACGACGACCGGCCCAGTACAAGTCACCGTTCGTCTTTGTTAAACAATTTGCTAAAAACACCTACATCAAGCACCGCCGGTATTCTGCCAAATTTAACAAAATCTGCACAAAAAATTGCTGGTAATTTTCATTCGAATGTTCACAATGATGGTATAACTGGAGAATTTGATGGCCTTACGTATCCACATTCAGAGCGCATGATGGAAGCTTTGCGTTTTAATTTTGGTCTCAAAAGTTTTCGTCCCAATCAACTGCAAGTTATAAATGCTGCGCTCTTAGGACATGATTGTTTTGTTCTAATGCCTACGGGTGGTGGTAAATCATTGTGTTATCAATTACCAGCCATACTAACAGAAGGTGTTACAATTGTCATAAGTCCTTTAAAATCTCTCATTTCTGATCAAGTTAATAAATTGTCCTCCTTGGATGTAAGTTTAAAAAATAATTTACTATCACAAAATTATATCAGTTAATGTTTCTTTCAGATCTATGCAAAAAGCTTTTCTGGTGATCAATCTTTGCAAGAACAACGCGCCATATACTGTGATTTAGAAACCACACCGCCACGTATTAAGATTTTTTATGTAACACCGGAAAAGATATCCAGCTCAACGAAATTTCAAGATCTTTTAGACACTCTCTATGCCAATAACTCAATTAGTCGTTTTGTTATCGACGAGGCTCATTGTGTATCACAGTGGGGTCATGATTTCCGGCCCGACTATAAACGTTTGGGTATATTAAGAAAACGTTTTCCCAAAGTCAATACTATGGCTCTGACAGCCACTGCTACTCCACGCGTAAGACTAGATATATTAAAACAATTGAATTTAACCAAACCCAAATGGTTTCTATCTAGTTTTAATCGCAGTAATCTCAAGTACACGGTGCTGCCGAAAAAAGGTGCAGCCACATTGGAAGATATTAAAACATTTATACGTTCCCGACCTTTAACGGATAGCGGTATAATCTATTGTTTATCGCGCAAAGAATGTGATGATGTGGCCAAGAGCATGTGTTCGGCTGGTGTAAAAGCTTGTGCTTATCATGCTGGCTTAAGTGATAGCGTACGAGAGTCTAGACAAAAAGATTGGATTACAAATAAAGTGCGGGTCATATGCGCTACGATTGCATTTGGTATGGGTATCGATAAGCCCGATGTGCGTTTTGTTTTGCATTTTTCAATGCCTAAATCGATTGAGGGTTATTATCAAGAGGCAGGTCGCGCTGGACGCGATGGGGAAATGGCCCATTGTATTTTGTATTATAATTATGGTGATATGTTACGTTATCGCAAAATGATGGACAGTAAGTTTAATTTTAAATTTTTTTTATAATAAATACAAACATACATATCGCATTTGTTCCTCTAAAGGAAGTCAACTCAAAATTTATACATTTTCACTTTTTCCAAGAAAACTAAAACAATGGTCATATAGACTGTAAAACTCTTACATCCCATTCTCTAGTATATTGCAAAAAAAAAGTATATATGTATATAAGGCGCAACCATAATTAAAAAAAACAAAAAAGTTTCTTTAGTTCAATATGGTTTGACATATGGGCAAATTCCAGAAATTTCAATGGAATATAAGACTAGAGGTATAATTTCATTTTTATATTAAAAAATATGTATTTCAATGATCATTAATGTAATAATTTTTACCAAATCCTACCCCACTGCTGATCTCTTACAATTATACGTGAATTTAGCATTATTTTAGGTGATTTTTGTGCTTCAAATAGCACTTACAGCAGACTCATCAAAATATAAATTTTATTAAAAAAAAAGTTGATATTCATTAGTTAAGAAATTAGTTTACAAAAAGCAATTCATAAAAATATAATTTGTTTTGTTAAAATAAATAAAATATAATAAAAAAATACTACTGGAAAAACTGTAGAATGCTTTATGTTGCGTGCGTCACAAAGGGTTCACGGCTTTTGTCAAAAAATCACAACATTTTTTGCTTGCGAATAAGTGCGTTTAGAATTCTCTTAAAGTCATCTTTCTTTTAGGAACTAGATTTTGTATACCTAATCATGCCAAATTCGCTAAAAATTAGGAAAACGCACTTCAACCTTTGAAGTTACTTCCAATTTTTGTAGGATTTTGCGATCAATTATTTCGCAACAAATACTTGCTAAAAAATTATGATATATGCCATTCGTAAGTACATATTAATGTCACTAAAACTATATATAAGTTGAAGCTATCTTTTTGGAAAGACCAAAAAATGTTTATATTTCAATCAGAAAACGCGTGCGAATGTAGCGTTCGTCACGCAGGATTTGCCCATATGATTAACATGTACCGCACAGTTGTTTAAGACACCTTGTGCATATTATAGTTGGTCTTTAGTTGTATCCCCCTTTAGTACATATAAAAACCAAAAACCGTTTATTGTCTTTACTGAAAATTTATAAATTTTGAGTTAACCCCGTTTAGAGGAACCGATACGATAAGTATTTTCTAATTATAATTTTTATTTCAAAAAGTCGACAAATCTGTAACTTATGATGTTAAAAGAATTCATGTTGAAAACTTAAATCGTATTGTGGGTTATTGTGAAAATGTAACGGACTGTCGTCGTTCGCAGCAGTTGGATTATTTTGGTGAACATTTTACCAGAGAAGAATGTCTGCAAGTCAAAGAAACTGCTTGTGATAACTGTTTAAAACAGAAACATTATCAGGTAATTGACAGATTAAACACAGAGAAAAATAACTATTTTATGTAATCTTTCATATTTGTTTGTTTTGTTTTTTATTTGATTTTACTAATTTGTAGCGGGTTAAAATGTTTAAACGAACAAGAATAATTTTTTTGCTATTGATTACTTAAGTACCCAAATACTTCACACTTTTACAACTCTAAGAAATTAACATCACAAAAAAAATTTCAAAAGTTTGTATTTAGCCAAATAAATGCTTCACAAACAAGTTTAATTAATTAATATTTATTCACTTTTTTTTAATTTTTATTTCAACTTTTCTTTTATATAACAATTTTTCACAATTTGTATGCTTTTTATTTGTTACTTTTGTTTGTTTACTTTTTGAAACATATGTTTTTTTGATTTACTAAATCTTACTACAAAAATTTCTGCAGTAAAAATTTGTAAATACTCAGACAAGAACTGTCACTTTTCGCTCTCAATTTATGTTCTCATTTACTGCATTTTGTGTACTCGAACGCAATTTCGTAAAGTGCAGTAAAGTTTAGTAAAAAATAGTTAAAACTTTTGTGTTCTCGAACGCAACTAATGTTTAATTAACAGTTAAAGGCTAGTTTACACTATTATACTTTGTATTAAAACATGTCAAAAACTCAAGTAATATGACAAAGTGTGATAGTGTGTATGCAATGTATCACGTAATGAAATTATGAAAAAAGTTTGACATTCCATACGACTTCATCGTTTTTTGAAAAATTTCTAAACAATAATACTTTTCATTGTATCAGGGTTGCATTTTATTTCATATGTGAGTGTTTATACTTTGTGGGGTGGTGTGAACTCAAACTGTCGTGTTAAATTAGATTTTTTCACAGACGCAACAAAACTCATTAGATTTCTATCTCACAATGTATTATGGAATACGTAAGACCTGTGAGATAGTGAAAACTAGCCTTAAGCAAAAGCAAAAATAACTTATTTCTTAGATTAACAGCAATTCTTTTTGAGAGAACATACACATACAGGTGTGTGCTAGAAATCGAAAACGTCAAAAGCAAGAATTTTAAAATTCGTTTTTAATAAGATTTTTTTTTACGTTTTCCAGCACACCCCTGATAGTGAGATTAAGCAAATTATATACTCTCTTTTCTTCTTTTGCTTATTATCTCTCAAGATGTTACGTAAGCATTCAGAAACATTGAATTTTAAATAGCTGCAAAAAATTTAAGCAAGGCAAAAATTTTAGTGCTGTTGCTATTTTGAAGCTAGCAATTTTTAATCTGGGTTTTAATTGCAGATAATCGATGCTTTGGAGCATTCTCGAAAAGTAGTACGCTGTGTTAAGGATTTATGTGGTGGACGTTCTCGTTTCACTTTGCTGCATATCGGTAACATATTTTCGCTGTAACTACTTTTAAAAATAAAAACCATAATATTTTTATTTATTTCGTAGCCGATGTCCTTAAAGGGTCTAATATTAAAAAAATCATTGATAATGGTCACAATAAAACTCAATACCATGGTTTGCTGAAAGACTGGGATAAATCCGACATTCAAAGACTCCTGCGCATTATGGTTACACAAGAATATTTACGCGAAGATCTTATATTTGCCAATGATATACCCCAGGCGTATCTTTATTTAGGACCTAAAGTTGAAATAGTCATGAAAGAAAATTTCAATATGGAATTTGCCTTGAAACGGAAGGAAGGAAAATCTCAAGCACTCAGTCTAAACAACGAAATGGCCAACAGCGCGAATAAAACTTCCTCAAAAGGTAGTGAACAACTTAAAGATATCTATGAACGTTGCTACTCCGATCTACTTGATCTTTGTCGTACAATTGCGGCCGCACGTAATGTTACTATGGCCAGTATTATGAACATACAGGCTATTAAGGCCATGGCAGAACAATTGCCAGAGACTGAAGCTGATATGTGTTCCATACCTCATGTTACTAAAGCGAACTTCGATAAGTATGGTGAAAAGTTATTAGAGATAACAAGAAATTATGCTGCTGAGAAATTATGCTTATTAATGGATTTGGAAGAGGTTGAAGAAGCAACAAAGGAAACAACAACTGCAACATCTAAACGGGTCCTTGTAGACAGTAGTGATGACGATATGGACGAGCAACATGCTGAAGATTGGAGTAGAACAGCGGCATCACAAGGCAGTGCAAGCTATCGTGGTGGTAAACGAAAACGTAGTTGGCGTGGTGGAGGCGCGAAGAAATATCGTAAATCTGGTGGTGCGGCAGCTTCTTCATCTTGGGGCGGTGGTAGTGGCGGAACTGCATTTTCCCCAAGACGAAAGTTTGCAAGTAAAAAAAGTTTTGGTTCCCCTGGCCGCAAAAAATCTAGTACACGTGGAGGCCGAGGGGGTGGTGGCCGAGGGAATGGCGGAGGCGGCACTTGGATTGCTAAAAAAACTGGCACTAGTGGCGGCTTCCAACTTTTGCCTTTACCCATTTCAAAATAGCATTTTGATTACTTAATTTTTGTTTACTTTTAATATTTACCGTATTCACAAAACCCCTTGTATTCTTGTATCAATTGTATGTTGTATTTAAATTCATAGCTCACTATTGGTTTTTATACAACATACAATGGATACAACGATACAAAGGGTTTTGTGAATACGACAATTGTTTTTCTTTTACTTCTGTTTGTTACTATATTTAAATAAAATACTAGTACATACATATGTAGTTTATTGTCATTTTAATCGTATACATTAAGTTTATTTTTAAGAGCATTTAAGAAGGCATTTAATAAAATAAAAACAGTTATTTAATTTGAAATCATATTTTTAATTCATATGTACCTAAAAAATAAGAATAGTTTAAAAAGTTTTTGCAAAATTATTAAAATTTTGGTGTGCAAATAGTTTTTTTTTTACTTTTCACTAGGAGTTAGGTTTTCAGAAAGTGGATTTCATAATAGCTAAAATGCCCACAAAATTATGCTACAGAAGCAGAAATAAAATCCAAAATTTTTCTACGCCTTTTTAAGTTAAAATTGAGAAATAAGAAATCAAAATTGATGTTGAGAAAATGCAAATTGACATTAAGAAATCCAATTAGATATTGAGAAATAGGAGGAGTGGAGCTTAGACTATCTGATAGTGCTAAGTATCTGGGAGTTTTTCTGGACAGCAAGCTGTCATGGGGAAGGAATACTCAGGAGAGACTTAAGAGGGGTCTCAATGCCTACTATGCTTGCAGATCATCGATAGGTAGGAGTTGGGGACTCCGGCCGTCAGTGGTGGGATGGCTGTACACTTCGGTGGTTAGACCCATTCTTACGTATGGATGCTGTGTTTGGTGGGAGTCACTGAGATTGGCTAGTCGTAGGAACCTTCTTTCTAAGGCTCAGAGGTGTGCTTCAATGGGCATGACAGGTGCCATGAGAAGTACTCCTCAGGCGGCCCTGGATGTCATTCTACATCTTCTGCCTATTGAGCAGTATGTGATGGGAATGGCGGCCAGGAGTATTCTTAGACTGAGGGAATTAGGACTGATGGGGAATGTCACTCAGGGTCACTCACGGATCCTGAGTCAGATTGAGGCGTGTGGCTATTGCCTGGGACCTCCCGGATCCACTGATTATGTGGGCACTAAGGTGGATTTTGGGCGGCTGCCGGAGGTAATAGTTCCTTCTAGGGAGAGCTGGTCAGGTAGGGGCAGATTATTTTGTGGATTTGCTATTTTCACTGATGGCTCGAAGATGAGGGGCACGGGTGCGGGGGTCTACATTGAGGATCTGAACATCAGAAGGTCATATAGGCTTCCTGACGACTGCAGTGTTTTTCAGGCGGAGGTTCTGGGGGTCTTGAGGGCCGTGGAACTGATAAGGGACAACATTGATAGGGGATCGGAGGTCACTATATATGTGGACAGCCAGGCGGCTCTTATGGCCGTAAGGGGCTGTTATGTGAACTCCAAGCTGGTTGATGATTGTAGGAAGGCTCTTGGAGCAGTCTTAGGGGAGTATTTGCTAAGGTTGTGCTGGGTACCGGGCCACTGCGACATAGTCGGCAATGAGGTTGCTGATGGGTTGGCGAGACAGGGCTCAGAGATGGAGGATCCTAACTGTTTGGAGGCGGTTAGGCCTCCAATGGCATTCTTTTTTGGAAGAATCAGGGAATGGATTGTGGGCGCGACCAATCGGGCCTGGGGGAACCGAACGGACTGTCGGGTATCACGGACGCTGTGGCCGGTGCTTAGTAAGTCCGATTCGGTTTTGCTGCTGGGCAGGAGTAGGGTCTGCGTTAGGACCATGATAGGAATGATCACGGGCCACTGTATGATAGGCAGGATGGCGGTGAGGATGGGATCCGATTTGTCGGATATGTGTAGGTTGTGTGAGGACCCTGAGGAGTTGGAGACGGTGGAGCACATTCTGTGCCACTGTCCCAGGTTGCAGGTCAGCAGGCGGAGGTGGCTAGGCAGTAGATTCCTGGGCGAATTAGGGGATGTCTCGGGTTGCGGACTCGAGAATCTGATAGGATTCGTAATGGGGATGGCCTGGCTGCGCGAGAGTAGGCTGGGTGCTGGACGCACGTAGGGCGTATTTGGTTGAGTAGGATTTCTCTCGGGTTTGGTCCGAAACCTTCTTTCCTATTTATCTTATGCTTTCTCTGTTTATTTCACTAACTTTCTATCTCCCTAGGGCTATTTCTGAATAAGGCATCACAATGGACCATATTGGTCTCTGGGTGAAGGTGTGAAGGAGACTTCACACCGGCCTTTCTACCTACCTACCTACCTTGAGAAAATACAAACTGGTATTAGGAAATCAAAATTGATATTGAGAAAATAAAAATTGAAATTGTAAAAATAAAAATTAAAATTCAGTAAATAAAAATTTAAATTGAGATAAAAGAAATTCTGTAGCATTTTGACAAAACATCTTAAGTCAAATTTAAAAAGATGAAAAAATGTTGTTAGTCATACGAATTTTCATTCAAAAAACCTTTTTGTTTACGTTTTTAAAATTTTGTATTATAAACGAAATTATTCTGTAATTTCGGTTTATTTTATTATTTGATAAAAATGATTTTTTCACCGAGTTTTTTTTTAAATCTTGCTATTTCGACTTAAGATGTTTTGTAAAATTAATATTGAGATTTGTTTTTAATGTAATATTTTTAATATGTATTTTATTGGAGTTTAAAGAACATTGCTGCGTTTACCGCGTATCACTGATAAGAGAATATATAATCAAGCTAATTCCGAGAAAACGAGAATCATGGAAATTAAACGATTGGAGCAATTAGGAAACCTCTTTCAAGATTTAGTTGTAGTGTATGATTATTAGTGATGAGATTTTCATGCACTAAAAAATAGAAAATAGGCGCATAAAAATCAGAGATGTAAATGAAAAATTCATTTTTGAATTAATTCGTGAATTATTCATGCACTGAATTAGCAAATTTTTAATTAATTCTTTTCACACAAAAAAATGAATTGAATGAAATTTGAGTCAATTCATTTGAATTGGGCAAAATGAATTGCAATTCATTTTTAATTCAAAAGAACTGGTAAAATAAATTGCAATTCATTTGAATTGAATTGACTTTGAAATAATTCAAATGAGTTAAAAAAATGAATTGCAATTCATTTCCATTTCATTTGAATTGATTTTGAATTAATTTAGTAATGCTTCTTCACATTTACTTACAGTAGTCTTTTTTTCAAAATCAATTCAAATGAATTGGAAATGAATTGCAATTAATTTTTTCTAACTCAATTGAATTAATTCAAAGTCAATTCATTTTGCTAAAATCAAATGAATTGACTCAAATTTCATTCAATTCATTTTTTGTGTGAACAGAATTAATTCAAAATTTAGCTCTGATAAAAATGCACTAAATACTCCAAAATATGCATTAAAAAAATAAAAAATATGCGCTAGAAACTTTTACAGTCTCAATAAAAAGCGTTTTATTTTAATTTTATTTAAAACAAAAAAAAAAAAAAAAAAAATTTTTAAAATTCAGTCTATTGTTTTTCAAAGGTACAATATTTTTTATTTCTTAATTTAAATAACTAATTTAACCCGCCGCCTAATTTAATAAATCTGTATGAAACAGTTTTCCTTCTTTTTATTTTTTTTAAATTCCTATGGAAAAGTTTTACTTTTTAAATACTTAAAAAAATTTGGGAATTTTTTTTTTTGGCAATAACTATAACAGTAAATAAAAAATTTTGATAAAAAAAAATTTTTGGGTAATTGGTAATTGGAGTTCATATCATAAGTGGATGGTATAAAAAAGCTTTATCATGAAAACTAGAGCTGATAGAGACAAACTGATTACAGTTTTGAATTCAGCGCACCCAAATTAACTAGAATCAGTTGATAAATTCAAAGAAGCAAATTGAGTGTTGGCCTGTGTAATCATTCATTCTTGACTGACCGGAGATTCGAACCTAGGAGGCTGGTTACCCTGACATGTTGCGATCGCTACCACTCGATCTGCTCAGAGCGATTTGCGGCTTACACTCGCAGCCATCGACAACTGCTGAAGTCAATAGTCAAACATCAATCCTTAAACCAAATTGTATTTTAACCTGTGGTAGATCGAAATTTGCTTTTTTGAATGATTATCCTTTTTTAATAGATTTTAAATGTTTTCCTTTCTTCATAAAAATAATTTAATGAAAATTAAATTTGATAAACTTAAGCCTGGGGGCAAATTATGGCATTCGTGATCGAAAACTTTTTCGATTCGAAAGCAGTTTTATATCAAATTCTTTCGGTCCATACCGAACGGATCGAAATAATTATTTTTAGTGTTGTAAAGCATTTATTTGAGTTCTACAAAACTAAAAAAATAATTACGATTCGTTCAGTATCAACTGAAATAAAATTGCTTTCGAATAGCAAAAGTATTCGATCACGAATGCAATAATTTGCCCCCTGATTAAAAATATTGAAAATTTGGATTAAAAACCATAAATAGTTCAACAAAATTACCACAATACTAATTATTAGATTTTTTGTTTAAATGTTTGTGGTATTAATTCTTATAAAATCGAATAGAACCCTGATATATTTTGATATTTTTAAATAAAATTAACTATGAAAAAAATTATTTGAACTTTTTTAAAATTAAATAAGTTGGATTCTCAAAAATGTTCTATAAGTCTTTTTATATTTAAATATTCTAAGCTGAATATATTCAAATCAATTTCATTCAAATAAAAACAATTTGATTTGTAGTTTTAGAATTTGCATTCAACAAAATTGGTAAAAAATAAAAATATTCAAACAAAAAAATTTTAAATACAAAAATTTCTATTAATTTTTTTTAAATTTTCCCTTGATAAATGAGGAAGACAATGTAATAAAATACTGGGATAAAAAAGATCAGCTCCATTTTAAAAAACATACAAGCATTAAAAGTAAGACGATTTCGTATTTGAAAATTTAAAAAAATTAACGATATTATACAGTTACTGGTTACTTAACTACCATAAGGTTATTTTCCATGGCATTTAGACATAAATTCAATGGAGAACTGTCCAGAAACTTAAAGCAATATTATATTACTTGAATTTTGGTAAAGTGCAATTTATGAGGTAGTTTTGAGCTTGAATTGCTCGAAGCAAATCTAAACACTGCAATAAAACTTCCTTGCCATTGTTTTCCAAATAGAAACGTGCAGTTATGTGCTAGAATTAAATTCGACTGAAATTTAAATGGCATAGCCGAATATACCACTCTTACTTATTATATAAAAGGTAATAACGTTTATAATTTTTTTTTCAATTTTAGAATTAAAAAAAAAAAATACACCATAACTCTAGTATCGAAGAACAGATTATGAGTAAAGCTTTGTTCACAATCAGAGTAACAATTTCATTTCCAATTTTTTTCTTTCCAAAGTATTTCATATATTTTCCTTTCAATTTTCGAAAGAAAATTTAACTAAAATTGTTTTAAAAATGTAACTAATGTTTAATCCAAGGCGAATTCATGCAGTTGACCGCATCATGAGATAGCGTTATGCTAGCTATCCCTTTTTAAAAGAAATACTATAGGTATATGATATAGAAACCGTTATCATAATTAAATAAAAAACGATATTATAAGGAAATGTACAATTTAGTCATTGAATACTACCGTTTTCGATACGAAAACAATTGTCACTTGAGATACTTTCTATCACCTATATGATATCGGTTTGATATCGTTACAATAATGATTGGTTTATTCGTCAATATCAGAACGTACGTTGTGCCATTATACTACAGTTGCACCAAGGCCTAATTGTATTATATATTTTTAATTGTACCATGCTCCTGACTTACTCCCATAGTTCCAAATTACAATGTGGACATTTATTGCCGGGCAGACGAAGTTTGTAGGTGAGACAGGAAAAAGTAAAGTGTGTCACGCATACAGAGCCGACCCCTTATCAACAAACTTTGTCTGTCTGGCAAGAAATGTTCACATTCTAAATTGGGGCAAATTCATAATAGATTTAGGCTTTGGAAATAGTGTGGTTACTATCGAAACATGTCAAATGAACCTGTCCGTGAACGTGCGTTCAATTCCCCGGTCAGGCAGAAATAAAAAATTATCAACAAATTTCAACTCATTTCATGCTGTAAAATTCCTTTCTTCATAAAAATATTTTTGTGAAAATAATTTCACTGAACTTTGGTCTGATTAAAATATGAAAAATTGGATGAAAAAATATATTTTTTTAGCTATAGAAAATTTATAAAGCGGTTTTTGTGTGGAAATTCTGTTCAATTAACCTTTGATAAATTTAGAATTGCTTTGTCATCGTCCAGACTTGCAATTTTTGTTGCAGCAATTCTTGAGCTTGTAAAGCAGACCATACACGATTCAATTCAGTTGTCAACTAAGTCGGTTGTTCTCCAAATCAAAGCGTATATGGCTTTGTCAATTGATTAGTTTGACGGTTGTCGAGTTGGTTGAAGAAAAATCAAAAGATTTTGATTTTTTCAAGTTGACTACTAAGTCTTTCAATTCGATTTTACTGTGTGTGCTCGAGTCTTTTGATTAGCTGTCAAAATTAATGTTTGTAGTTGTCTTTTGCCAAAAATAAATTAAGTATTTTAAAAATTGTCTTTTATATCATTAAATTTTAAAACTAATTTGAAGTCTTTCAACTCAGTTGATGAAGTGTGTGGCCAAGCATCAAATCAGTTGAAAGACTCAGTATAGGGCGCATAAGTGAGAGGGGTGAGAAGATTGGGAAGGGGTACTCAGTTTCATGTACTCTGCAATTCTGTTGTTATTCTCACACTTTTTAACTTGTATTTATAGACAAAATATAAAAAGTACAAAATAAAAATATAGAAGTTGCATTTCTCCCAAAAACTCTTAGACTTGCTGAGCCAAACTTGACGTGCGTGAACCGGTACTTACATTAATATTGCCAGATAAATGTACCGATAAAAGTTGATAATACTGTTTATCACCCAACCTGCAGCTATCCGGCAGCACTAAAGTCGATAATGCTGATTGGGCTTGTACGAATTAGATGCAAAAAGCAAAATTCAAGAAATAATTGCAAAAGTATTCTTTTTGTAGACCTCCGTTAAATGCCGTAAACAAGAAAAAGCTATTAAAATTTCTTAAATAAATAAAAATAATCCTTTATTTAATAAAAACAAAATTATATATAAGAAAAATTTATAACCAACCACCTAATTATTCATATTTAATAAAAATTTTAAAAGTGGAACAATTCGTAAAGCAACTCATTGAAAAATTCAGAAAAAACAGCACAGCAGTGTAGTCAGACAAGCGGGCATAAAAAGTGAAAAAAAAACAAATGTAATATAAAGGTAAGAATTAAAAAACTGGATTAAAGCTAAAAAAAGAAGAAAAATGATACTACTATAGTTATATGTATTTCGTACAGTATTTTATGAATATTGCACAAAAAAATGGATAATTTGGAACCTTGGAATATGTTTACCAATGATTTTTTGCCAGATGAGAGCAATGAAGATGATGGTGCTGATGTTAATAACGAACGAGATTTAGAGGGAAATGAAGAGGAAGGAGAAGATGTGCCTTTTTCTGTACCATCTCCAGTGCAAGGTATGAATGTTAAAGAAGAACCTCAGGATGTCCCAGAGGAAATATTTGATGATGAAAACGCCAATATACCATTTCACTATCTCCCCAATATTGGAAGTAGTAATGGCAAAAACGATAGCCAAGTTCGTAACACCGAAGATGATATCCTCTTTGACTTTGGCTTAGAATCATCAAATTCTCAAAATCGTTCAATTTTTAATAAATCCACGGCAGCAGAAAAAGATTATTCTAATTTGGCTCCAGAGGATATACACTACAATTCCATGATAAAATTCGAAGATGCTATAATTTTCATATGTCCTGCTTGTGGTCATGAATTCAGCTCTCAAGATGCCTGGAAAAATCACTTGAATGTAATTCACCTTTTTAATACACGTCGTGGCCTAAATTTTATACAAATCGATAAACTTTATCATGAATGTATGGAATGTCAAAAACGCATTGCTATGCATAGCATGGAAAACTTACTCAAGCATAAATTCACCCATTTGCCGTATCGGTGTAGCAAGTGTATGGTATGCAAAAGACAGTATAAATATCGTCAGGATCTTATGGTACATTTGCGTATGACCCATCGTGATGATCTGTTAGACATTCTTAAGAAAGAACACAAAAACTCTAAAAATGGCCGTTCACAGCCACAAACTATACGATCAATTCTGAGTAGATCAGAAGGAAATAGTATAGCTAACAGACCTAATATTTCTATCGGTACGGTTAAAGAAAATGCTACAGATTTATTTGACAATATCGAAGTGAAAAATGAAATACTCAATGAGGATGAAGATGACACAATGGGCGAAGATAGTCAACCTCCACCAGCCAAAAGACCAACAAGAGAACTACCATCGTTTTTAGAAGATGGATCTACAAATGGTTCAGCTAGTGACCAACCAACGCCAAGCCGTAGCAATAATAAATCATCAGCAGTGTCAGATGAAATAGATCAGTCACTTGAAGAATATATTTTATTCACGTGTCCGCAATGTGGAACAGAGTGTGAGACACAAGCACAGTGGCGTCAACATATTGAATTTGTACACGAGTTTGGTACAAGGAGAGGTTTAAATTTTCGTGAACTGCTTAATCAAAAAGCTCAATGCATGGGTTGCAATATGGTAAGTCATAAGCAAATTAATTAAATATTTACCCCCTTATTCATAAAAATATATCAGTTTTATAAGAGGCTGATTAAACAAATTTTCATATAAAATTTATCTTTAAGCCTGTTATTAGCATGAAATATTTTTTTATGAATAAGGGGTTTGGTCTATTATATTTTAGCAAATAATTTTTTTAAGAGAATTTGTTTTTGATTAAAGGAGTGCATTTATTTTAGCGATTAATTTCTACTGTTGATTATTTTTTCTTGTAAAAATCCATTTTTGTGTTCATTTTTGCTAACTAGTATTGATGTTAAGTTTAGTTAACATTTGTTATAAATCTATATATCATAGAACTCTTTGTAATATTTGAAATACTTAAATACTTTTTTATTTTTATAATTCATTCAAAAATAAACTTTCAAAAATAAAAATTAGGGGCCAAGTTACGGCAGATTTATGCTATAGTTTTGAAACAAATAAACTTTTTAAAATTTATTTAAGTTTCACATTAATTTCTTCTTTACATGATGATACAATAGTGGAGTGGGTATTATGTATTTCCGCTAATGTTTTTAACACCATAAAATATTGGTACTAGGCCCACCTTTAAGTAAACCGATTAACTTAGAGGGAGTTTACACGGTGTCTATTCAGACATGTCTAACAAACACGTTTGTTTTGTTTGTAGGCGATCGGGGTAGAGAAGAAAGAGGGGTTGCCAAACAGACATGAAATGAGTTTTCATGTTGGTTTATATGAATTTCCATGTTTTTATATGTATATGTAAATTAGACTATTTTACATGAAAACAGACATGTTTGGAAAAACATCGTGAAAATACAATAGGTTTTTGAAAGCATGTTCAAAAGAGAATGTCAAAAGCAGACATGTCTGAAAAGACTCCGTGTAAACTCCCTCTTAGAATCGCTTATTTTATGCAATTACTTTCTTGTAAATATTAGTATTTACGTAAAAAAATTACCGTAATTACTTTTTTACGATAGCTTATGTCATGAAAAAATGTTGTGCTGGTCGACCCAAAATTATAGAAATTATAGAATTTCATAAAGGTGAATGTATCTAAATAATATTCGGCACAAAGAACTTTTTTATCAACCTTAATCTCGATTTTGTTTTGGCGAGTTCATGACTGCCCATGGGTCCCAAATAGGGTACACTTTCAAAAATTTTTTCTTATATACTGTGATGTAGGGATCACGACCGACAGTGTTTTCTTGTTTTTATTTTGAAAATTAAATTATTTTAATTTTTTTTTTAATTTTAAATCATTTACTAAAATAAACTGACAGCTAAACATTTGGCACAATTCCTACTGCTGAAGATGAATAAGCGTTCTCTCCGTACCAAAGAGTACTATACTGGGGTTCGCGAGACGGAAGATATTGCTTTTTTATGTCTTTTTCTTCGAAAGCTGCCCTTTTTGCATTTCTATTTGCAATATCTTTTATGCCGCAATACAATGAACACAATTTTATTTAGTTAAGATTTATTTGCAAAACTGTTGTAAAAATAAACGTTTAAGTTTACCACAACACGAGTAAATAGTATTAAAGCAAGTGAATAACATTATAAAACAATACAGTAAGGGAAATCACGATGGGTAGTGCAAACGATGCAAATGCGTGCAAAAATACAAACATTTGCACAACACAACAACAAAATGTACGTATTTGCAATTTGCTCTTTTTTACTTCGTTTGCACAAAAAAACCATGAGCAAAGTTCTTAGTGCATATTTGCTCAGTTGCAAACAAATGTAAGCAATAACATTTGACATATTAAATGCCATGTTGATTTTAAGAAATCTTAATTGAACATTTTCGCAGATTGTAAAGTAAAATAGAGAATTAAATTTAAATTAATTAAAAAGAAAACATTTATTTTAATTTGCTTGTGTATAATTGTAAACAAATGCAGATTTTTTACAGTGCCGCCAGAAGTTTTTAGTGTTGCCAGAATACATTTTTAAAAATAGCATATTTGCACAAAAATAAAAGTGGTCACAATCAATCATAATATGCACTGCAAATTTACACATTGCAAATTTGCACATTGACCATCGTGATTACCCTTAGTATTACGAAATAAATTTTTATACACAAAACAATGCTTTGTTAAACGTGGCTTGTGCTTGATCACGCAATTTGTGTTGATTGTAGCGGCCTGTTTTTACACCTTGCTACTTCACTACCAAAAAACGCTTTTTGTTTTTTCTTCAAAAGCTGCCTTCGCATTTGATTTGGTCCTTTTTCACACATCTCTGTGCTCCGTACTTTAACTTTTGGAAAGACAAAATCTTCTATTTATTTATACACTGACCATTAAAAAAATTGATTTAGGCATGGGGTTTATATATTTTGAATAACCACTTTCTAAATCCAAACCCTGTTTCACTAAATTTTTTATGGTTTCTGAGATATAAAGCATTAATTTTACTCCATATCAACTACAATTTTAAACTTTATTAAGTATTTGGTTTCTTTACTTCGCGAATGCTGCAAATGCCTCATACAAAACGTAGAAAAGAAATTTTACTCTTGCTTTGCTTTATTGCCAAAAAAACAAGTAGTTAAAGCGAAAGCCAAGGCGAATTTACTTCAGGTTGCGGCGAGACTACACAAAAAACAACATGTATTTTGTTTTTATTTTTCGGTCATGTAATGTCAAAAACAAGGCGAATTAATATATTAATATAATTATATATATATATATATGAATTCGCCTTGCATAAAACAGTTGACTAAGCAGGGCTACCAGATTTGGGGTTCTAATCTCAAATTAGTTAAAAAAAAATTAATTAATTTCTTGGCAATTCACCTTGTTTCATGGCTTTCCTATTTTTAAACCCAAAGTTTGTACTTCTTGTTACTTTTTGCACAAATCCACAACTCGCAATACATTTTGGCAATCATCCACAATTTTTAATTTTTCTTTTACAAAAAAGTCTCTTTCTTGTACTCATTTTACTGATCATTGCAACATAATCAAACAAAATTGCTACATAAACAAAACCTAAAATAGCGGTACTTTTTGCTACTTACTTTGTTTTTAATTAGAAATTACTTCACATTATGCTTTTTTAAATTAATGTAATGAATATTTGTTCGCCAAATTGAGCACAAAAAAATATTTTTGTTCGCTGTATAAGGTACTCAATGGAGCAAACTTGTGTGTTCGTTAAATGCGATGTTCGCAGAATCGAAGGTTCGTTAAACAGGAATCATATATATTATTTCTAAAGCACTTTTTTTGTCGGTTGCAAATATCTCCCAAACCACCGCATCAAATTTAATGAATGATATCTCATTTTAAAGCTTATTTCTAACACTAATGACGAAAAATAATTAGAAATTGAAAAATTAATATTTTCATTGATAAAAATTACGGTGCGAAATATTCGCACGGGTCATCTAGTACTACTGTATAGCGCAAATACAATATCGGACGGCTGAAAAATCTGGTTTACTGATCAGTAAATATCAGTTTTTTATTTAAAATTAATCAGCAGCAGAATTTTTCTCATCTAAAAAACGTTTGCCCCTTTTGTTTAGGTTGACCTGTTATAACTCTATGAAGTAAAATTACTTTTAAACGTATGTCCAGAAACATATTTAGGGGTGTTCTGGAAATCGAAAACAAAAAACCCAAACATTTTAAATGGGCATTTCCGCCGAAAGGTCCACCGCAACAAAAAATTATAAGTTCTTGAAAAGACTTTGTTTTATCATATTTTAACAGGAAAACAATCAAATTTAATAAAAGTAAAAAAATGTTATATTTATTTATAACCCATTTCAAGATTTATGAATGCAAAGTGGAACAAGTGCAACTTTTCTTATTTGGATATTTCTATTGTACGTTTTGCTATGATACAAGTTCTTTAAGAGAGACATTATGCATTGACTTTTTCTCTCTAAAACCTTTCGGAAGGTACAACGAGTCAAAATAGAATGCACAAGAAACTATGCGATTGCAAATAACTGTATTTGCAATTTGTATTATCTCATATTTCGATGTCATGTGCGACATTGAAAAACATCATTTTCTATCAGTGCGTCGAAAGTAAATGTAGAAAGCTCATCAAATTACCAGAACAAACAGAGATTTTTTATAAAATTAAAATAAAAAAAACCTTACTGTAAAATAGCAAGATTTGCTTGTATGGAAATTTTTTTATTTATCATTTGAACTTTGACCTCAAAGGGGCACGGGTTAAAGTTATCCGATTTGGCTGAAATTTTTTCCACATCAGTTTTAGACCATGTGGCACAATATTCCACCCGGGAGATGTTGCAAATCCAAAGTTGAAATTTAGCTGCCACCCTAATGTATATGTATACATATTTTTATTTTTTTTTTTTTGATATTTTTAGTTATTTATTTTATTTATTTATTTATTCATGGTAATACAAATAGCCAATTGGCCAATAAAATATATTACAAGTAATTTCATAACTATGAGGTAAGAAATAATTCAATATACATATAAAATAAGTACAACTATGAGATTTCATTATCTAAAATAAACATATACCAACATCATGACAACCCAACCGACTCCCATACATTATAGCGAGTAAATTTAAGCAGGATAAAACAAGAAAATTGAAAAAAAAACCCAAAAATTTATCAGTGATTACAAAATTGAGCTATGTGAATTAAGAAACACACAGAGGTTACGCTTAAAGACTGCAAAAGACATGGCGAAAGAACGTAGATTTCTAGGCAAAATATTCCATAACCGTGCCGCACGTACGAAAAAAGATTGTTCATAAACCATGTTATAAATACGTGGTATAACGATTTGAGGATTTCTAACAGAAATGTTAAAAGATATCATTCGCACAACACTCGGAGGACTTTGAGTCTTTATAATATTAAAAAGATAAATTAATAACCGAAACTTTAAATAGTCCTCAAAAAAAAAAAAGATTCAGAAAACTTTTTACGTAACCAGACACATGCGCCCTCAGCCTAAGTTTATAAACAAATCTAACAATACGGTGGACAATATACTTTATTTTCCTTCCGTTGCTTAAGTTACAACCTGTGTAAACTTCAAAACAATAATTCACTTGAGACATAAGCAATGCATGTGCAATTGACTTTCTAACACTCAAAGGTAGAAACAGATTTAGATTATATAATCTCCGCAAAGTGCAACAACCTCTAGAACAAATATTATCGATATGAGGCCCGAAGGATAATTTATCATCCAAAATTACTCCAAGACACCTTAGTTGGTTTACAAATTCAATCACCGACCCACGTAATTCTATGTTCAAATCAATTGTGTATGACCTATTTGACTTAAAAATTAAAGCTTTAGTTTTCTCAGGATTAACTTTAAGATAATTTAAATCAATCCAATCCATCAGGTTACCTAGGTCATAATTAATTTTAGCCTGCAACGAATCCGTAAATTGATAGTCACCTACCCACAACAGCTGTATATCATCAGCAAAAGCATATGGTCTACAGTAATATAGTTCCTCAAATAAGTCATTGATATACAAAGTGAATAGGATCGGACCAATTACAGAGCCCTGAGGCACACCAGATTTGACAGACTTAATGTCAGAGACCATATCTGCTAGAGCGACAAATTGACTGCGGTTACTCAAATAAGACCAAATAAGTCGGCACACTGAAGTTGAAAACTTATACTTTTGATTCAACTTTGTAATTAACGCAAAAATGATTAACCTGATCAAATGCTTTGGATAGGTCAATAGAAATCAACACAGCCAACATACCCTCATTTGGTTTACCCCTGATAGTACCAGTGAGCTCGGTCAATAATAGTCCCGTATTCCGACCACTACGAAAACCGAATTGACACTCATTAAGCAAACTCCTAGAATCAATCCACCTTGTGATTTGTTCCTTAATAATGTTTTCAACAACTTTAGATAACACAGGCAAAATGCTAATGGGACTCATATTGTCGACTGCCAGAATACAACCAGTCTTAGGAATTGGAATGATAAGCGATGTTTTCCAATCTTTGGGTTGCCTGACAACTCTTCGCAACAAATTGAGACAGAACCAAGAGTCTGCAATAGAAGGCTATCTAAACAGCCTAGATGCCAATTATAGCTTATGGAAGACTGTACGGCATATGAAATGCCCTATAACCCATGAATCTCTATTAAGACTGGAAAACCGCACTTGGGCCAAAAACACAGATGAAAAATTAAACGCTTTCGCGGGCCACCTTGAGAAAGTTTTCACGCCACATGATACACATACTTGTTCCTGTCGTCCAATCATTCCTGATAAGGTAAACCATCCATTAAAATTTAACATTACTCAAGTAACATCTGCAATAGAAAAAGTGAATATTAGAAAATCTCCCGGACTTGACCGTATCACAGGGTCAATGATAAGAAACTTACCATCGTCTGCTTCCCAGAATCTTGCTACTCATTTTTAACGCTATATTAACGCTATATTATGAGCACAAAAAAATATTTTTGTTCGCTGTATAAGGTACTCAATGGAGCAAACTTGTGTGTTCGTTAAATGCGATGTTCGCAGAATCGAAGGTTCGTTAAACAGGAATCATATATATTATTTCTAAAGCACTTTTTTTGTCGGTTGCAAATATCTCCCAAACCACCGCATCAAATTTAATGAATGATATCTCATTTTAAAGCTTATTTCTAACACTAATGACGAAAAATAATTAGAAATTGAAAAATTAATATTTTTATTGATAAAAATTACGGTGCGAAATATTCGCACGGGTCATCTAGTACTACTGTATAGCGCAAATACAATATCGGACGGCTGAAAAATCTGGTTTACTGATCAGTAAATATCAGTTTTTTATTTAAAATTAATCAGCAGCAGAATTTTTCTCATCTAAAAAACGTTTGCCCCTTTTGTTTAGGTTGACCTGTTATAACTCTATGAAGTAAAATTACTTTTAAACGTATGTCCAGAAACATATTTAGGGGTGTTCTGGAAATCGAAAACAAAAAACCCAAACATTTTAAATGGGCATTTCCGCCGAAAGGTCCACCGCAACAAAAAATTATAAGTTCTTGAAAAGACTTTGTTTTATCATATTTTAACAGGAAAACAATCAAATTTAATAA
Organism: Pollenia angustigena; assembly: GCA_930367215.1. NCBI lineage: Eukaryota > Metazoa > Arthropoda > Insecta > Diptera > Polleniidae > Pollenia > Pollenia angustigena. Next base: position 76,708,577 of record OV884056.1, read on the forward strand.
AAGTAAAAAAATGTTATATTTATTTATAACCCATTTCAAGATTTATGAATGCAAAGTGGAACAAGTGCAACTTTTCTTATTTGGATATTTCTATTGTACGTTTTGCTATGATAACAGTTCTTTAAGAGAGACATTATGCATTGACTTTTTCTCTCTAAAACCTTTCGGAAGGTACAACGAGTCAAAATAGAATGCACAAGAAACTATGCGATTGCAAATAACTGTATTTGCAATTTGTATTATCTCATATTTCGATGTCATGTGCGACATTGAAAAACATCATTTTCTATCAGTGCGTCGAAAGTAAATTTAGAAAGCTCATCAAATTACCAGAACAAACAGAGATTTTTTATAAAATTAAAATAAAAAAAACCTTACTGTAAAATAGCAAGATTTGCTTGTATGGAAATTTTTTTTTTATCATTTGAACTTTGACCTCAAAGGGGCACGGGTTAAAGTTATCCGATTTGGCTGAAATTTTTTCCACATCAGTTTTAGACCATGTGGCACAATATTCCACCCGGGAGATGTTGCAAATCCAAAGTTGAAATTAAGGTGCCACCCTAATGTATATGTATACATATTTTTTTTTTTTTTTTTTTGATATTTTTAGTTATTTATTTAATTTATTTATTTATTCATGGTAATACAAATAGCCAATTGGCCAATAAAATATATTACAAGTAATTTCATAACTATGAGGTAAGAAATAATTCAATATACATGTTGAAATTAAATGAAACGCTGAAGTTTATTCCAATTCACTTTATTACAAAGAAAAGAAAAGAAATTTAAAAATCCTGAAAATAGAATTCATAATTACTTAAACTTAATTTTAATATTCAATGTACATTTCATTTAATTTACTTCAGTGTAGTTCCACAAAACAATAAATTTTATTAAAATTTTATGTCCTTTAATAATTTAAGATTTTAAGCAACGTGGTATTTCAATAAAGTTACAATCTCAATCCTTCTTCTTTTTTACGGTGGAATTCTTCAAATGTCAAATATAATAAACAAGCAAATAAGAAGTTAACTGGTACTAGGGTTGCCGGGTTTTTTAACACTCCCCCCCGGTATGTCCTGTGGGCCTACCGAAGTATCAATAGGAAGCACGGCAATTTTAGTAGCTGGTCTCTCATATGTTCCAGTGGTAGTTTTGATGTATGCACTTCGGACTTGTCCATCTGCTCCCTTTTTTACGTTGACTATTAACCCTTTTGGCCAGCAGTTCCTAGGGTTATTTGGGTCCGCAATATACGCTACATCCCCGATTTCTATGGGTTTTACGGCTGCAAACCATTTTGAGCGCCGGGTAATAATGGGCAAATATTCGCGAAGCCAGCGGGTCCAGAATGAGTCAGCTATTTGCTGGGCAACTTTCCATCCCCGTCGGAGAGACATATAACCGTCACCATTAGGTGGAGCTAGAGGTTTCATTCCATTTGAACTTCCATGTATAAAATGGTTAGGTGTTAATGATTCGTCTTCATCATGTTCGAGCGGTATATAAGTGAGGGGACGCGAGTTTATTATATTTTCCACTTCGGCAAATGCTCCTCGAAGCAGTTCATCTGTAAGCCTATATCTGGGTAGAATTGACGATAGCGAAGATTTCACTGATCTTACCAGCCTTTCCCAGGCCCCTCCCATATGTGGTGAGGACGGTGGGATAAAGTTCCAGGTCGTTGAGGAAGTAGTAAAGGCCTTTATAATATCGTTTTTATTCATTAAGTTGAAAGCGTTACTCAGTTCACGCTCCGCTCCACGAAAGTTGGTGCCATTGTCACTCCACCATTCCCGCGGCGTTCCGCGTCGGGCTATAAAACATCTTATCGCAACAATGCACGAGTCTGTAGAGAGTGAATTCGCTATCTCCAGGTGTATAGCGCGGGTCGTTAGACAAGTAAACAACACTCCGTATCGTTTCTCAGAACTACGTCTAATTACAACTGAAATTGGCCCAAAGTAATCGACGCCAACATGAGTAAATGGCCGGCAGAAAGAAGCTAATCTTGGTACTGGTAATATAGCCATTTTTGGAGGGACGGGCTTTGCACTTTGAATGAGACATGTTTGACACGATTTTCGTATTTTTTTTAGTACACCCCTGAGTCTAGGTATCCAAAAGATTTGGCGTATCTCGTTGACGACTGTTTCGTGGTTACCGTGTAAGTATTTGGTATGATAGTACATCACAAGGAGATAAGTGACCCAGTGGTCCTTAGGTAAAATTATCGGGTCATCTCGTCCCTTAATCTGCACTCTGCTACCCATTTTTAAAATGCCGTTTTCATCGAGGTAGGCAGAGAGTTTGTGTAGGGAGCTTGATGGCTGTATTGTTCGTTTTTTACTCAGCAGTATTAGCTCGTCACCAAAGACTTCACTCTGAGTGCTCCTCCAAATCATGGTTTCAGCGGATGCGATATCCTTTTGTGTTTTAGCGAAGCATTTAGACTTATCGCCTTTTATTCCATCTTTAAAAATACGTACTGCTTGTAAAAAGGTTGAAGTTGCTCCAACAAAACGCGACCATTTGGAAAAGCGTGCAGGAGGTACATAAAACTTTGAGTGTACGATTTCGTGACAACCCACGTATTGGGGTCTCAATTCTTGGACTGTATGAACTTGTTCTCTTTCTGTAGGCCAGTCTCTGTTGTTGGTTAAAAGAAACTCAGGTCCCTTGAACCAGCGGCTATTTTGAGAAAAATTTGGAGTCCTTTGCCACTTGGTAGCATCATCAGCCACGTTGTCGGCAGATGGAACCCACTTCCACTCATCGACTTCAGTAGTTTCTAATATTTCGCTCACTCTAAATGCGACAAATTGTGAGTACTTGCGGTGATCGGACCGAATCCACGATAAAACCGTCTTAGAATCCGTCCAAAATACCTTGCGGTTTAAACTGATATCAAGAGATGAGAGAACGCTTTTTACTAAACGAGCGCCTAACAGAGCGGACTGTAGCTCCAGCCGAGGCACCGACAGCATCTTAAGTGGGGCTACTTTCGTTTTGCTTCCGATGAGGCTGCATTTAATGGAGGCACCAATATTGTAACGCACATAAACAGCCGCTGCATACCCGCATTCGGAGGCATCCACAAAGGTATGCAACTCCAAGTCCCTTATATGTTCGTAGCTTTCGTTAAATTGATACCTCGGTATCTTCAATTTTTCAACGTCAGACAGATGTTGGATCCACCGCAGCCATCTTGTATTATTTGCATCATCTATACATTCGTCCCAAGTACAGCCGCTGCGCCAGATTTCTTGCAGGATAATTTTCGCATACATTACGTAAAAACTGATGAGCCCAAGAGGATCAAAAATGCTCATAACGATACTAAGAACCTGTCGCTTCGTAGGCCGACATTTTCCATTCAGATACTCACAACGTTTGAATTTTTCTGAAACCTTGTAAGAAAAACAATCTTCCGAGGTTAGCCACCACATACCTAAAACCTTTTCAGGACCCATTTCCTGATCAACGTCTAAATCTAAATCATCTGATTCCGAGGCATTTAAAGCCAGTAGGGTGTTTTTCGAGTTTGATCTCCAGTTTCTGATGGTAAATCCACCTCTAGAATGTATGAGCCGAACATCATTTGCCAATTGCAAGATTTCAGCTTCTGTGTCCATGCTATCCAGCAGGTCATCAACATAATGGTTATTGATGATGGCTTCCACGGCTCTAGGATGCGTGTGACGAAATTCTTCTGCGTTAAGATTTTTTATATATTGAGCGGCGCAGGGCGAACATGTGGCTCCAAATGACATAACGGTCAGTGCGTACATCAGTGGTTCACTATTCCCTTCTTCATACCACAGAAAACGCTGATAATTTTGGTCTTCCTGGTGTATCTTAATTTGGTGGTACATCTCTTTAATATCGCCACTAATAGCATAACGTCTTTGACGAAAACGCCTTAAAACATTAACTAAGGGAGCTGTTAGATCCGGCCCTTTCAATAACATAGAATTTAGGGATATCCCCTTAACCTTTGCAGCTGCATCCCACACTATTCGTAGTTTATTTGGTTTATTGGGGTTGATGACTGGGAAGATGGGGAGGTACCAACAATGAGCCAATCCTCTTTCACTTTCAGGTAAACGAATGGCGTAACCCTTGGCTATATAATCTCTAATTTTGGCACTCATCGAGGCATATAACCCAGGGTTCTTTGATAGTTTTTGTAAGAGGCATTCAGCCCTACGCTTAGCCATGGGAAAGCTGTCGGGATGATGTATTTTGGGCAACCTCCACAGCAACCGCGTTTCGTATTGGTTACCCTGCTTTCGCGTGTTCTCTTTAAGCTGACTTAGACCCTCCATGTCTTCCATGGATGATAGTTTCAGATGATCTTGACTGACCTCCAAATTGTCGAGTAGAATATAACGCTTTACTGTTTGCGCTAAATCACATTCACTCGCTTCCCCACACATATGAAAGGCATTGAGGCAAAAACTGTCAGATTCAGATAGGTACTGGCCCTTTATGGTCCAGCCAAGTCTTGTTTTTTCAGCGACCGGGTCTGACATTGTGCGCTCTCTTGATTTTAGGCTTGTACCAAGCCAACCATTGTTAAGGCCAATCAGGAGTTTTGGTTGGGCGTCAGTATACGATGATATGGGAATCTCTTTCAAGTAGTTGTATTTTGATTTCAAAAGATTTACGTCTAAGCTTTGCTTGGGAAGATTTAAGCTTTTAACAGTATGTACATTATTTAAATCGAAACATTTTTTATTAAGATCACCTGATATTTGGAGGTTTAGTACCACAGAGTCGTCTTCGTAGCGATGAGCGTCGGCAGTCCATCTTAAGCATAAGGGACTAGGCGTACCTTCTAAATGCAGGTCTCGAAGCAGACTGCCCTCCATCAACGTAAGTGAAGATCCATCGTCAAAAAATGCATACGTTTTTACTTGCGTTCCGTTGCCATATAGGACCACTGGTAGGATGCGAAACAGTACCGGATTTTCTAGTTTTCTTACGACATTACAGTTCCCACGTGTTTCCTTATGAAGTAAGGGATGATGCATAAACTGACAGTTGTCGATTCCACACAATGCATTTGATTGACATTGTGCTATAGGATGGGGTTTTAAGCACTTTCGACACAAACTGTGTGTTCGCACAAACTCCCATTTTTTTGTCCGATTCAAATTCCTAAATACTTCGCATTCCGAAAGTTCGCATTTTGAGCCACAAGCTATACAATCGTTGTGATTTAGTTCAGAGTGAGTGTTGACATTTCCACGCTTAGATGACTTCCCCCCAAAACTATGATCCGGCATCAAAACACTGTTTGCACCTTGGGCAAATTGAAAAAGCCAGGAAGCAAAGTGTTCTAAATTACACGCAACTAGAGTCCTTTTGTACATTCCCCAGAAGGCTGCTATAATTCCGGGAAGCTTACAGACAAGCTCTTGCTCAAGTTCTGGGTTGTTTAAATAATTCCCCAGATCGGCGGCCTTTATGGTAGCAATAATGTTTTGAACCTCTAATGCAAAATCTACCATTGTTTCTAGCTTGTTCTCTTTGATAGGGCTTAGCTCTCTCACCCGTTTTAGCAGGATGCTAAGCACTATTTCTGGCCTGCCATATTTGATTCTCAATGTCTCTATAATCTGCGGAACACAACCAGCATGGAACAGTAAATTTTTCACTGCCTTTAGCGCGTCACCCTCTAATGACATTCTAAGACGAAGTAAGTTTTCGTTGTCATTAAAACCGCATAAGTCAGTTGTTTGCTGGTACGTAGCAAGAAATAATGGCCAGTCTTCAGGATTGCCAGAAAATTTTTGCAAGTCTTTCGCAAAGCTGCTTCTAGCTGCGATTTGTTCCCGCGTAAGCCGTCTCAACACATTTTTAGGGGCCGTAGGTAGACTTGCCTGCATCGACAAATCGGGAAAAACACCGGGTAACCATTGAGAAGTCGAACTTTGTTCCCGTGCAGTATTGCCTTTTAACTCTAATTCTGCCATTTTACCCATAATTGCATTTATAGTATTCCGCATTTGAGAAAGACCGGCATCATCATTTAATGTTAATGAATTGTCATGTTCCTCAAATTCGGGAGCCTTTGTACTTTCGGCATTGGGCCGGCAATCTTTATGCGTCGGGCCGGTACCTTCTTCGTTATCGCTGTCAGTCCCCAGTTGCTTGAGCAGTTCTTTCCTTTTTTTTAAAAGCTCTTCCTTTCTACGCAAAATCTGTTCTTCTTCTTCCAAGAGTTTAACTTGTTCCAAAAGACGTTTGGAAGCATTCTTAGAAGATGTTGTATGCACAGAAGTTTTTTTTGCAACCCCCAAACCGGAATTGAGGTTAGGTTGAATAGACTCGTGGGCTTGAGAAGCGGCGGATAAATTGGAGTGGTTATTTTGTGAAGCCCTTGCTACTGAGTCGGTCAGACTGGTGCAGGAACTACATACCCACTCAACATTAGCAATTGATTCCGTGACTCCAACGCAAGCAAAATGGTACCAACCATCGCATTTATCGCAACATACCATTTCCTCATTGTCCTCTTCAACGCACAAGGTACAGCTTTTAGAGCTGCTTTCAGTTGTTGGCATCTTGGAACTTGTAGTATTATAAAGAGATGAAGATTTTTAAAAGATGTTGAAATTAAATGAAACGCTGAAGTTTATTCCAATTCACTTTATTACAAAGAAAAGAAAAGAAATTTAAAAATCCTGAAAATAGAATTCATAATTACTTAAACTTAATTTTAATATTCAATGTACATTTCATTTAATTTACTTCAGTGTAGTTCCACAAAACAATAAATTTTATTAAAATTTTATGTCCTTTAATAATTTAAGATTTTAAGCAACGTGGTATTTCAATAAAGTTACAATCTCAATCCTTCTTCTTTTTTACGGTGGAATTCTTCAAATGTCAAATATAATAAACAAGCAAATAAGAAGTTAACTGGTACTAGGGTTGCCGGGTTTTTTAACAATACATATAAAATAAGTACAACTATGAGATTTCATTATCTAAAATAAACATATACCAACATCATGACAACCCAACCGACTCCCATACATTATAGCGAGTAAATTTAAGCAGGATAAAACAAGAAAAGTGAAAAAAAACCCAAAAATTTATCAGTGATTACAAAATTGAGCTATGTGAATTAAGAAACACACAGAGGTTACGCTTAAAGACTGCAAAAGACATGGCGAAAGAACGTAGATTTCTAGGCAAAATATTCTATAACCGTGCCGCACGTACGAAAAAAGATTGTTCATAAACCATGTTATAAATACGTGGTATAACGATTTGAGGATTTCTAACAGAAATGTTAAAAGATATCATTCGCACAACACTCGGAGGACTTTGAGTCTTTATAATATTAAAAAGATAAATTAATAACCGAAACTTTAAATAGTCCTCAAAAAAAAAAAAAGATTCAGAAAACTTTTTACGTAACCAGACACATGCGCCCTCAGCCTAAGTTTATAAACAAATCTAACAATACGGTGGACAATATACTTTATTTTCCTTCCGTTGCTTAAGTTACAACCTGTGTAAACTTCAAAACAATAATTCACTTGAGACATAAGCAATGCATGTGCAATTGACTTTCTAACACTCAAAGGTAGAAACAGATTTAGATTATATAATCTCCGCAAAGTGCAACAACCTCTAGAACAAATATTATCGATATGAGGCCCGAAGGATAATTTATCATCCAAAATTACTCCAAGACACCTTAGTTGGTTTACAAATTCAATCACCGACCCACGTAATTCTATGTTCAAATCAATTGTGTATGACCTATTTGACTTAAAAATTAAAGCTTTAGTTTTCTCAGGATTAACTTTAAGATAATTTAAATCAATCCAATCCATCAGGTTACCTAGGTCATAATTAATTTTAGCCTGCAACGAATCCGTAAATTGATAGTCACCTACCCACAACAGCTGTATATCATCAGCAAAAGCATATGGTCTACAGTAATATAGTTCCTCAAATAAGTCATTGATATACAAAGTGAATAGGATCGGACCAATTACAGAGCCCTGAGGCACACCAGATTTGACAGACTTAATGTCAGAGACCATATCTGCTAGAGCGACAAATTGACTGCGGTTACTCAAATAAGACCAAATAAGTCGGCACACTGAAGTTGAAAATGTATACTTTTGATTCAACTTTGTAATTAACGCAAAATGATTAACCTGATCAAATGCTTTGGATAGGTCAATAGAAATCAACACAGCCAACATACCCTCATTTGGTTTACCCCTGATAGTACCAGTGAGCTCGGTCAATAATAGTCCCGTATTCCGACCACTACGAAAACCGAATTGACACTCATTAAGCAAACTCCTAGAATCAATCCACCTTGTGATTTGTTCCTTAATAATGTTTTCAACAACTTTAGATAACACAGACAACTTTAGATAACACGCTTTCGCGGGCCACCTTGAGAAAGTTTTCACGCCACATGATACACATACTTATTCCTGTCGTCCAATCATTCCTGATAAGGTAAACCATCCATTAAAATTTAACATTACTCAAGTAAAATCTGCAATAGAAAAAGTGAATATTAGAAAATCTCCCGGACTTGACCGTATCACAGGGTCAATGATAAGAAACTTACCATCGTCTGCTTCCCAGAATCTTGCTACTCATTTTTAACGCTATATTAAGAGTCGGATACTTCCCATCCTCATGGAAGAGGTCTATAATTGTTATGATTCCCAAGCCAGGAAAAGATGCTAGCCAGGTTGCGTCGTACAGACCGATAAGCTTATTATCAATCCTATCGAAGCTTTTCGAAAAAATATTCATTTTAAGTATAACTCCTCATCTAAATGAACACGACATTATCCCGGATCACCAGTTCGGATTCAGAGCGAAACATGGTACAATAGAACAAGTGCATAGAATTATCACACTTATTAGATCGGCGTTTGAGAAAAAGCAATACTGCTCAGCCCTGTTTATAGACATTTCCCAAGCATTTGACAAAGTTTGGCATGATGGGCTACTCATCAAAATAACACGAATGCTTCCTCAAAACACTCACAAGCTTCTGGAGAGCTATCTAACAGGCAGAACATTCATAGTAAGGTCGCAAGATAAATACTCCCCCCTCAAGAAAATTACTGCTGGTGTTCCCCAAGGCAGCATATTAGGACCGCTTCTATATATAATATATACAGCGGATATGCCAACAAACCTGAGCACGCATACCTCTACATTTGCAGACGACACAGCATTTATTAGCGTTAACCATGACCCAAAAGTCGCATCGCAAAATCTGCAGTCCCACATCAATGAATTAGAGGCATGGCTAGAAAAATGGAGAATAAAGGTTAACCCGGCTAAATGTGCTCACTTAACTTTCACGCTCAGAAGACAAACGTGCCCAGCAGTAAAAATAAATAACATCACTGTTCTGGTAGAAAACCATGTAAAGTACTTGGGAATTCATATAGATAGACGCTTGACCTGGTCTCGTCATATCGAAGCGAAAATAACGGCTATGCAACTTAAAGCAGCTCAACTACATTGGCTTCTCGGTGGAAACTCAAACTTGTCTTTAGACAACAAAATTCTTCTATACAAGTCCATCATAAAACCAATATGGACATATGGCATCCAATTATGGGGTACTGCATGCGCATCTAACATACAAAAGCTTCAAAGAAGACAGTCTAGAATATTACGACAAATTGTCTGCGCCCCATGGTATATACGTAATGATATTATCCACAGAGATCTCAACGTCCCCACTATCCAGGAGGAAATTAAAAAATATTCAATAAGCTACATCGATAAACTAATGGTCCACCCTAACTACCTCGCTCGGGGTTTGCTTCAGTTCGAAGGTCACCAGAGGCTAAAAAGAACCGATACTTTGAGCCTAACTAGAAGACAGTCTTAAAATTTGAATACAGCAGTTAGTGGTTACACTGGTAACAACTAATAAACAACAAGTAGAATTAAGATTTGAATACATATTGTAAATTTCAATAAGAAAGATTCAATAATAAAAAATAAATTAAAAAAAAAAAAAAAAAAAAAAAAAAGATGGTGTTTACGAAGTGAAGAAGATGCCCTGTAGTAAATAAAATAGTCAGTTGCAAAAAACACTAACTATAAGTGAACTTTTTTTTTTAATGACTAAAAATTGGTTTAAATCTCATGCAGATATCAACCAAAAAGGCACACGTAAAACACAAATAAAAGCAAAATAAGTAACACAAGCATGCCATGAAGTCAAATGAAAAAATGTTTACAAACATTTTAAATAATTAAAAATTAAATCAATACAAATCTGTTTATGTACATATGTACAAGCAATTATGTGTCGTATTTATTTCAGGACTATTATACATCATCATTTAGGGCAGTTTAATGCAAAATTTTCATAAATAATTATTTCTATATCAAAATATATAAAGATATACATACATATGTATGCATGTTCATATGTACATATATTTTTTTGACAAAAATTATTTAAAATTTAAATAATTTATTATTAACTGACAATACTTTTAAATTATTACAAATAGGTTGAAAAATAAGTAGTTAGTAGTCAGTTAAAAACTCATGCAAAGATGGCCAATTGACTACTGCCTATGTATGACATGCCTATGTTAAAATAATCCCCCTTATTGTGTTTATCGTATATTAAATACGCCTACGACAGTTTGGTAATAGATTAAAGGAAAAAAGTTCACGTTCTCTTTAATCTATTACCAAACAGTCGTAGGCGTATTTTAAATACGCCAAACACAATAAGGGTGAATGAGTCGTCGACAAGGAAAAAAGTCACTTAATCAACTAGTTGTGGTTATAAAAAAAACCAGTTTGAAGTTAGTTATAAATGTGTTTGACTTCCTACAGGGTGTCTACTGATGTAGGGAAAAATCAGTTTTATTAACTTAATAGAAATACCATCAACACCCAATGCCGTAGACTTTATTTTAAATAAACTAATGCATAAATCAATTTCAGGTGTATTTGAAAAAGAGAAACATTCAGTCGAACTAATAAATTGAGTAAAATCAGGTTCCATACTAGCAACATCTAGTTGACTACTAATAAAATGTTCATTAACATCTAAATCAGTAGCAGTGTTTGGTGCTTCAGAAATACCAGCATTTCTTAAACTGTTCCACATTTTCTTCGTATCCCCGCAACAAAATATACGACGACTATACATTATCTTAAATTTCCTAATTTTGGCTTTCGTCAGATTTCGTAGTTTCTTATAAATATCCCAATTTCCGTCAGTTCTATGTTCATAAAATGCCCTTAACGCAATGTTAGTTAAGGATCTATGGTAATTGATATCACTAGAAAATCTAATTCTATTCTGAGCAAGTGGTCGCCTCACTATCCTGATCGGTATAAAGTTCAAAAGTTCATTAAAGAGAGTATTGAAAAGCAATAGTTGCTCATCCGGATCGCATGTATTGTAAATTCGTGAAAAATCAGTCTGAGCTATTAGTCTAAGAATTTCTGTTATATCCGCACGACAATAGTCTCTAATACTCAAAGGACGACTTTGCGAATGGTTTACTGGTATTCGGAAGGCAGCACATATTAGACAGTGATGCGAAATAAAAGGCACCTGAAATTGTGCCGAGATACTAATTGTCAGACTATGGCTGACGAGAAAAAAATCAATTAAAGATGTGGACTGATAAAAAGCATCATAGTGAGTAGGCAGGGAATTGTGTAAGCACGAAAGACTATCGCCCACAAAGCAATCTTAGACTCTCAGATTTAGCTGGATTGAAAAGGTCATAATTAAAGTCACCAACCACAATAATATCCCTATAACGAACAAAAATGTCACTAATATATCGCTCAAATAGTGATAAGTTTCCCCTGGGAAGATATACCACACCAACAACCAATACACTGTCACCAATATCAATTTCAATAAAGAGACTTTCACACGAAAAATAGTCTGTACACTTAAAAATGCATTTATGTTTAATACCTTCAGCAATATATATTGCCACACCACCACCTCTAAAACCAGACGGTCTATCACTTCGACACAAGTAGTAACCCGGTATACTTACAGCCTGGGGGCAAATTATGGCACTCGTGATCGAATACTTTTTCGATTCGAAAGCAATTTTATTTCAGTCGATACTGAACGAATCTTTTTTATTTTTTCAGTGTTGTGGAAACTCAAACAAGTACTTTACAACACAAAAATATTATTTCGATCCGTTCAGTATGAACAGAAAGAATAAGAAATAAAACTGCTTTCGAATCGAAAAAGTATTCGATCACGACTGCCATAATTTGTCCCCTGATCTGTTATCAACGGATCTAACCAAGTCTCAGTAACACAAATGACGTCAAGGGATGCATGCCTAATCAGCGAGATTAATTCATCAAGCTTATGTGATCTGTCAGAAGGACAAAGGCTTTGGGAGTTTATGTGAGCTACTTTAAAGTTCGCTGAATCATTAAAAAAACACGTTCAATGTTACCATCACTGATAATTGGGCCGAGATTAGAATTAATCATCATATGAGATTAAAGAAATAGAATGAAGAAGTCTTAAAGCTGTCAATGTGGTGGTATATGTGATATATAATAAACTTAACATTATAGTATTAAAAGATATGCTAAAAAACATGATAGGTATAATATAGCTATATGATAGGTAGTCTACCAAATTATTTGCACAAACGAGAAAAAAGAAAAAATCATAAATTCAAGAAAATTAGATAATTAATAACAATAACAATGTCAACAACTACAAAATACCAATTAATTAATAGCAGTTCCATTCAACTCAGAACATTTCACGTAATCCAGCAGCTTTTCAGTACCATCCGGTAGTTTGATTTTTGCCAAAGGCATATCTCTATTGACGATCCGAAACCATGTTATTTTATTACTTTTGCGCAACATGCGACACAGTGATTTCAATTAAATACCAGCTGCAGTAAGATTGTCATTCAGGTAAACTCTAGCCACAATATCAGTGCTAATTACATTTTTCAATTGAAGATTTGGGTTCTTAAAATAGGCTCTCATTAGTTCATCTCTCATGAACACATTACTAAATTTAACCAGTATAGATTTCCCCTGCTGCATATATACACAAGGGCAAACATCCCTTTTTTCTACTGCTATATTGTAGTATGAACAGATAGCCAAAACAGGGTCAAGCAGACAATTAATGCCAGAGGGTAAACCAGAAATAATAATGTCAGGCCTATTCATTAGACGTTCAACTTTGTTTTCCATTAGTTCAATTTGAGAGATTTTCACCATCGCATTTGCCTCAACGTTAACAATGTATTCTTCAAAGTTCTTTATTTTATTCTGGAAGTCATTAACAGCAGATGTGAGATCCGTACGCAATAAAGAAACAGACGACTCAATAAGTGATTTCAAAGACTGCTGTTCAGAGCGCATATCAACAGCAAAGGCACTAAATCTATTCTCAAACTTTTTGTCCATTTCATCAACATACTTCTTTAAAATAGAACCATCATCTTTTGGCGGGCTGATGAGGCAACGAGGACAGCTAAATCTTACATTATCATTCTTCCCCATGAGGGCATATAACTCATTTGAAATATTCGCACACACTATGTGCACCCAGAAATTACATACGTCACATTCAACTGCCTGATCAGACTTTAGAACATTTTTGGAACACACACAACATTTTGTAGCTGGCGGCATTATAAATGTGATGAAAAAAACGAAGTAATCACTGTCGAACAATATCTGGTAGTTTTATGGATGATTAAAGGAATTCCAAGTGAGAGCACACAATAAAGCATGTAATTAGACAACAATGTTTCCAGTAGTTATTTGATGCTATGTATTTGAATATACACATGAGCCTGTGCCGAAAATTAAAGGTTATGTAGAATGTATGTTGGTATGACAATTTACTCAGTTCAATTATTTATATGTATTTAATAATTTTAAGGTTTTACTTTACGAAATAAATATTTCACAATGAAACAGCAACTTTAATTTATAAAAGTAGCAACTTGTTCACAATTATTTTCTTGAATTTATTTAGAAAATTAATAAAAAAAAAAAAGCGCAAAAATTCAGCAGACTGCTAATAATAACTTTACTCGCTCATAGCGTTGCCAAGCTCATAGTCTTGAGTTAATCAAATTTAATTTTTATTAAATAACTAGCTGACCCGGCAAACGTTGTTTTGCCATATAACTTATTTCTTTTAGATGTTACAGTGTCTGTATGCCAAATTTAAAAATAATACAATTGTAGGCTTAAGTTCTTTCCAGATGTTACACTATTTGCCTGCCCTATTTGAAATCCTATTTCCTTTCAGATGTTACAGTGTCTGCATGCCAAATTTTAAGAAAACCTGCTCATTCGCTTAAAAGATATAGGGAAGGGGAGCTTTTACCGCTATTGCCCTATTTCACGCCCTAAATAATAAAAATTTTAGGCTATAGTTCTTTCCAGATGTTACACTATTTTCCTGCAAAATTTCAAGAAAATCGGTCAATTTGTTAAGTAGATATAGGTAGGGGGAGCTTTTACCCCTCTTGCCCTATTTAACGCCCTGTTCCCTATTTTCTTTCAGATGTTACAGTGCCTGCATGCCAAATTTTAAGAAAACGGGTTAATCAGCTAAGAAGATATAGGGAGGGGGAGCTTATTTTGCGCCCTCTAGCGATATTATACATACTCTACGACCTATTCTCATTCCTAACAAATACAAAATTTTATAAAAATCAGTCAAGCCGTTTCGGAGGAGTTCAAAATGGAGGGCATTTTATTAATACGATCTTCGTATGACGTGCTAAATTCCCAGTTTTTCATATTTGATAAATACACTGAAATTTATTGTTGATGGAAAGCAAGCCTCTATGCGCATTTCGCCGGTTGCTTACACCATTTTGTTGATATTTGTATGGGAATATATAGGAAAAACTAAAAGCCATATCTGCAGAACCCCTAAGCTGATGTCATGCAAACTTAACTTAAACCATCTACAGACTATCCCCAACGCACCCTAAAATTTTGGTTGAAATCGGTCGATCCGTTTCCGCAATTAGTGGTGACATCAAAGTGTACACTTCTTTTTATTTATATAGATTTTTACTGAAGGAAGGAATTTTTCAACATGAAATTTATTAAAATTTATTGATAATTTTTATTCTTGGCTGAGCTGGGGATCGAACTCGGGTTGAATTTACATGTTTCAAGAATCACCACATTCTTTGACGTTCTTAACCACTGCACCACTGCGGTGCCTGCCGGCCAACTGTCAAACATCAATCTTTAACCAGTGGTACTGGTGGTTTGAAATTTGCTGTAATTATCATTTTCAACTTATTTACATGTTGCTTCCTTTCTTCTGTTTTTTCGTATTTCTGTCAAGACTATGTCTTGAAAACCTGAATACATTTGTTTATTATGTTTTGTCCACTTTCGTTGTGATTCGTGATTTTTATTCGAACTGTTAATATTTAATTTTTGATATTTTTAGTTAGGCTTGAGTTCATCAAATTTAATTTTCATTAAATTATTTTTACTGAAGGAAGGAATTTAACAACATGAAATTTATTGAAATTTATTGATACATAATTTTAATTCTTGGATGAGCTGGGGATCGAACTCGGGTTGAATTTACATGTTTGAAGAATCACCACATTCTTTCATCAGAATTCTTTGACGTTCTTAACCTCTGCGGTGCCTGCCAGCCAACAGTCAAACTTCAATCTTTAACCAGTGGTACTTGTGGTTCGAAATTTGCTGTAATTATCATTTTTAATTTATTTACCTGTTTCTTCTGTTTTTTCGTTTTCTTTCTATCAAGACTTGAAAACTTGAATACATTTGTTTATTATGTTTTTTTTTCACTATATATATTGTTACGAAAGCTAAATTATCTAAGAATTATTTATAGTTTTAATTATAAATTATCTTGTAAGTTTTAGTTTTATGTTACTTAAAATTGTCATGTATAATTTTCAACACAACTGTTATTTTAAAATAATTCCTATATAAATTTCCCAGTCATTTCTAGAAATGGTTATAGAACATAATAAATAGTTTTTACGGGAAGGTTCAGGAAAAATCTAGAAATAATTATGAAATATAAAAAGGGGTGACTCATGTATAAAAGTTTTAGTTTGTTTTGAAAAACGGTTCTGTTCGTAACTAACAATTGTGAACGAAATAATTAATTTCAATAAAGTTTGTTAAGTTGAATAAGTGTGTGTTTTTATTCGGTTTTGCAATTAAAAGAACTCAAACACGTTTATTAAGGGAAAAACGTAACAATTGGTGTCAGAAGTGAAATTGCAATAAAAAAAAAAAATAAATAAAAATAAAATAAATAAACAAATAAAAAAAATAATAATAAAAAAAAAACTATACAAACAACAATGAAATTCGATGAGCTAAAAGTTGAACAGCTCAAGAAGGAGTTGAGCAAGTTGGATCTGCCTACTGCAGGAAATAAAGCTGAGCTGCAGAAGAGATTAATCGATGAATTTAAGCGACGCAATATTGACATCGCAGCTTATGAATTTGATGAAAAAGAAGAAATAGAAGTTGCTACCCGTGCAGTAACAAGCAACATGGATCTTAGCACAATGTTTGCTGCTATGATGCAAAATATGGAGAAGATGGTAAAGGAAAATTCTAGAAATATGGTGAGAATGGTAAAAGAAAACTCGGCTGACACTTCTAGAAGAATGGAAGAAAATTCTAGAAATATGGAGGGAATGGTAAAAGAAAACTCGGCAGAAACTTCTAGAAGAATGGAAGAAAATTCTAGAAGAATGGAAGAAAATTCTAGAAAAATGGAACAAAACTCAAACACCATTTTAGCCGAAATTCAACAAAATTCCAGATTGACAAATGAAAAACTTGAGAAGCTTCAAGAGATTTCTACTGCTATAAATGAAAGAGTAGACGATATGGAGATAGAATTCAACCAGAAGCTGTTTGATGTTAAGACACAAGTCACTGATGTAAAAACACAAGTCACTGTTTTTGATGGAAAACTACATCATTTGGAAGAAAAAGTAAATAGTCTTCAGTGCCAAGAGGGAGTGGTGCGAGTTTTTCCAGAAGTCTCAAATAGAATAAGAGCTCCAAGTTTTGACGGCAGCTCACCATTGAATGTGTTTAAGTTCCAGTTTGACACAGTTGCCAACAAAAATGCATGGAACAATGAAGAAAAGGCCATAGAGCTGATTCTGGCTTTAAAAGGAACTGCAGCTGAAATTCTAGAAAGTGTACCAGTAAGTTGCAGAAACAATTATGATGACATTATGGTAGCATTGCAGCGCAAGTATGGTGGTGAACACAGAAAGGAAATATTCAGAATGGAATTACGGGGAAGAGTACAAAAGACCGAGGCGTTTGTAAACGGTATACGGGATGCTGATGTGAAACTAGCGGTATGTGCATCACAGAAGCCATCATTTGCAGAAACGGTATCGTTTGCCCTGGCACAGGAAACCGCTAGAATAATTTCAAAACCGCATATATGCAAGGTGCGCAAGCTCGATATAACAGCAGAAGACGAAGGAGATATTTTAAAGGAAATGAGAAGCATGAAGGAGGCAGTTTTACAGGCTTTGGGCGAGAAGCAAAGTAAAAACAAAGTAAAATGCTATAACTGCGGTAAAACTGGCCATATTCAGCGAAACTGCAAAGCACCAAGACGACGATCAAGATCTTCCTCGCCACCAGGAAACAACCAACGTGCTAGTCCCCATTCTTCACAAGAGTCACCTTTAAACTAAAAATAGCTAGCACCGCGGGGCATGGGCTAGCTTCCACATCTGAGGGCCCCACAATCTCTATATCAGTAGTGCAAAGGAGTAACAGGAATCTTATTGCTTGTGGTTACATTAATGGTCAAAAACGCATTCTTACTGAGGACACTGGGGCATCACATTCTATTATAAGGCCCGATTTAATACAAAAATCAATCGAACCACTAAGCGGGGTAAGTCTGCGAACAGCTACAGGCGAGTCTGCCACTGTCTATGGAAACGTAAAAGCACAATTAAGTATGGCCAATGCAATCGCCCATCACGTATTTATTGTGGCTGATATTGTAGACGAGGTAATCATTGGCGCAGATTTCATGATTGAACATGGTATTCATTTGGATAGGGGTCAGCAAATTATGTATTGGCGTGATGTGGAAATACCCCTTGAAGTTGGATACGAAACCAAGGCCCATGTAAGACAGCTTATCGCCCTTCAACGTGAAACACTGCCACCCAAATCAGTAACCTTAGTATGGGCGCGAATGGAGGGAGATTGTGAGGACAACAGTTTATGGGTGGTAGAGCCAGCAGAAGTTAAAGGAGATATCGTAACAGCGAATGCCATCGTAAGACCCAGCAAGAGTCTAGTTCCCGTGAGAGTATTAAATTTATCCAGCAGTGAAAAAGTCCTTACGCAGAACTTCAAGATTGGACAATGTACTTCAACAGAGGCAATAATTAATTGCGAGCAGCATCAAGGCGCAGCCAGGAGAATTAGCAAGGACCACAAGTCGCTAGAAAAGCTAACACCGCCTTGCAAAAATAAGGCCAAACAACTACTAAGAAAATATGCCTCTGCATTCGCTTTGAAAGGTCAAAACCAAGGCAGAACGTCAATCGTAAAACACGAAATCAACACAGGCGAAGCTAAGCCAATAAAACAGGCGCCAAGAAGCATTCCTCTAGCAAAGCGAAATGAAGTAAAAGAGCTGGTTAGCGAGATGGAAAAGAACTGAGTTATTAAACCATCATCAAGTCCTTGGAGCTCACCAGTGGTTTTGGTGAAAAAGAAAGATGGAAGTACCAGATTCTGCGTAGATTACAGAAAATTGAATGACGATACGAAGAAAGATAGTTATCCATTGCCTAGAATTGATGATACCTTGGACACGTTAGCCGGAACGGAATGGTTTTCTACATTGGATTTGCAGAGCGGTTATTGTCAAGTGGAAATTTCGGAAAATGATAAGGAGAAAACTGCGTTTAGCGCAAGTGATGGCTTATGGAAGTTTAATGTGATGCCAATTGGACTCTGCAATGCTCTGGCTACATTCGAGCGTTTAATGGAGCAGGTGTTAAAAGGTCTTCACCAAAAGACATGTTTGGTGTACCTTGACGACATTATTGTAATGGGGAAAACATTTGATGAACACCTGAAAAACCCAGAAGAGGTGATGAAACGTATATCAATGGCAGGACTCAAACTAAATGCAAAGAAATGCTCACTGTTCCAGAAGGATGTAAAATACCTGGGACATCAGGTAACCTCCAAAGGCATCTCAACGGATGATGATAAAATAAAAGCTGTAATGGATTGGCCTCGTCCTAAAAATATTCATGAATTACACAGTTTTCTAGGTTTATGTACATACTACAGGCGCTTTGTACCAAACTTTGGAAATATTGCTGCAAGTTTACACGAATTGACTAAAATGGCGCAAAAATACATCTGGACTGAAGCGCAGGAAGCTCAGCACCAATTTTGGCTTACCCCATTACTGGAGAGAAATTTGTGCTTGATACCGATGCGAGCGGATACGGAATTGGAGGTGTGCTTTCCCAAGTGGTCGATGGCGTAGAGCGAGTCGTGGGCTATTACAGCCGAATACTTTCGAAGCCTGTGAGAAATTACTGCGTGACGCGAAGGGAGCTCCTGGCAGTACTAGAGTGCGTAAAACATTTTCACAAGTATTTGTATGGTCAACATTTTGAGTTAAGAACGGACCATTCTGCACTCAGGTGGTTGCTGCAATTCAAGAATCCGGAAGGTCAGATAGCTCGCTGGATTGAGCGCTTACAAAGTTATGATTTTACCATTGAGCACAGAAAAGGTGGAAAACATGGCAATGCGGATGCTCTATCAAGACGACCCTGCAAACTGGAATGCAAGCATTGTGTGAAGGCTGAAGGAAAGGAATACAACTGTGAAGTTCGCCTACTGCAGATAGAGTCCAACGAAGACTAGTCAATGGCACAGAAAGCTGACCATATATTAGAGAAAATTATGAAGGCCAAAGAAGAAGGCAGAAGGCCGAATCGAAACGAAATATCATCTGAAAGTCCTCTAACAAAAGCATACTGGGCCCTATGGAACAGCCTACAGTTGATAAATGGCTGCCTGTACCGTGCATGGGAAAGTACCGATGGAAAATCAGTTTGTAACCTCATTGTAGTGCCATCGTCAAAAGTACATGAAGTTTTAAATGAATTCCATAATGGTCCAAGTGGTGGCCATCTTGGCGTAACAAAAACACTAGAAAAATTAAAACAACGTTTCTACTGGGTTGGGTGCCAACAAGCTGTGGCCGATTGGATATCAAATTGCACCCAATGCATTGCCGCCAAAGGACCAACAAAGAGAAGTCGGGGACCGCTTCAACAGTACAATTCGGGTGCCCCATTTGAGCGAATCGCAATGGATATAGCTGAACCTTTTCCTGTGAGTGATGCCGGCAACCGTTATGTGTTAGTAGTTATCGATTACTTTAGTAAATGGCCAGAGGTGTATGCCATCCAAAATCAAGAAGCCAAAACCGTGGTAGACGTATTTTTTAATAACTGGGTGTGCCGCTACGGAGTCCCAATAGAATTACACTCTGATCAAGGCAGACATTTTGAATCTGCTGTGTTCAAAAAAATGTGCGAATTGTACGGAATAAGGAAAACTAGAACAACACCTTTGCATCCACAATCCGATGGCATGTTTGAAAGATTTAACCGCACATTAGAGGAACACTTGCGCAAAGTAGTAAGCACTCATCAGAAGGACTGGGATGAACACATTCCAAAGTTTCTGTTGGCATATAGATCAGCTGTTCATAATTCCACCTCTCGTACACCTGCCAAAATTGTCTTTGGAACGGAGGTCAGACTACCTGGAGATCTAGAATTTGGTGTTAAACGCGGACCAACAGATGAAAACAATGAAGGCTCTACCTCACAGAAACAAGATGACCTTAATGAACTTCATGAGTTCGTGCGAAGCCGGATTAAGCTGTCCAGTGACAAGATGAAAGCCAGATATGATCGAGCGGCAAAGCTGCTGACTCATTGGGATGGCCCATATAAAGTAATAAAGAAATTGAATGACGTGGTGTATCGGATCCAGAAATATAAGAGCCCAAGATCAAAAATGAAAGTGGTACATCTAGAACGACTAGCCCATTATGGAAAAGGAGAATTTGAGCATATTCGGGACGAACAGGCTTAAGTGGAGGGCAGTGTTACGAAAGCTAAATTATCTAAGAATTATTTATAGTTTTAATTATAAGTTATCTTGTAGTTTTAGTTTTATGTTACTTAAAATTGTCATGTATAATTTTCAACACAACTGTTATTTTAAAATAATTCCTATATAAATTTCCCAGTCATTTCTAGAAATGGTTATAGAACATAATAAATAGTTTTTACGGGAAGGTTCAGGAAAAATCTAGAAATAATTATGAAATATAAAAAGGGGTGACTCATGTATAATAGTTTTAGTTTGTTTTGAAAAACGGTTCTGTTCGTAACTAACAATTGTGAACGAAATAATTAATTTCAATAAAGTTTGTTAAGTTGAATAAGTGTGTGTTTTTATTCGGTTTTGCAATTAAAAGAACTCAAACACGTTTATTAAAGGAAAAACGTAACAATATTTAATTATTAATTTCATTAAATGTAATATAAAAAGCCACTCTTGGCCAATTAAAATAAATATTACAAAATATATATTATATATGTATATGTATATATATGCCAGGTAGAAAGAAAAACTACTTTAAGCTAAGCCACAAAGTCAAGTCTTAGCTTCATTGTAAAATAAAACAATTTTGCCAGAGTCAAAAAATCTTAGATCCGACTACTTCAGGCTATGCTCCATTGTTTGGCCTATAATCTAGACAAATTTCAGATTCTTATGTCATTAGGGGCTTTAATGAAATAAATAAATAATATAAGCACAAATGTAAAAAAATTAATTCTGCCACGCATCTTTTTCCTTTTATTTTCTTCAGACAAAAAAAGAGGAACACACAAATAAGAAAATTATACATACTTATTATAGATTTATTAGATGAAAAGATATTGGGTGGTATTATTGATTCCGCACGGAAAGAAAAATTTTGCGGAAAAAAATATCGATCGATATGAAAATAGCAATTATTAATTCCTGCGGTATACATTTTCTGCGAAGCAAATTTAACATCCCTGTTTTATTTAATTACGAGCTGATTTTGTGTCAGCTGATGGAAAAAAGACAATTTGCGACAAGATTAGAAATTGAAAAGTAAAATAAAAAGTGTTTTTAATAAATTATATGTGAAATTTTAAAAGGCAGTTAATATAAAATTAAAATATGGATAAAATAGCCTTTTTCGACGATGATAACTTGGACATTCGGTTAGAGTTTTACGCTATAAATCTTAAGATGTGTTACAAATGAAGAATAGAGAGTATGTTCAAAAATAAAAAAGATTTCAGGATAAAGCTATTATTTGTTTAATACTACAAGCAATGTCTTGATTTTTTCATTATCAACCATTGCTTCTATTTGCAAATTACTTGAGTATTTTTCTTTTTTACTCCTATAAAAATGTAAAAAAATCAAAATATTTAAATTAAAACAATTTTACTTACAAATTTTACAATTCCTTACATTTTTGTTCTTTCCGTTAGCTTTTTGTTATAAAATTTAAGCGTAAGCAAAATGAAGAAATATATCTGCATTGCGGAATCAATACTATGGCAATACCGTCAAGGTAGAGATGATACCGCAACAACGGAAGGATACCGCACAAACGGAATGAATAATTACAAATTTGACTTCCGCACAAAAATTGCTTTTCGCACTTGCGGAACGGAATCAATAATACCACCCATTAAATAACAAAAACTAAAAAAAAAAATAAAAAATTGATAAAACATTGTTTGTGAAATGTTTATTCTTATGTATTCAAATCATTATCAGGGGTCTAATTACCGCATACGATATCGATCAAAATTGACTCTCGATATCGAATGAAATGTATCGTAATTTGAGATGATAGCATTCGATATCGAGTAACTTAAATTAATGTCTAGTCAAGACGAGCTTTTATATAACCTTCAATTATTAATTTATTTTTGTGTTTATTTAAACAGTGGCCTCAGAATTTCCTATTCCAATAAAACCATCATATCTTTTTAATTCCAGATTCTTCCAAATACTTTGTTACGCAATCTACAAGTACACAAATTTAGTCATTTGCCTCATAAAAATTGGATGAGTTGTAAACTATGTTTCAATTCGTTTAATTCAAACCGCGATATTGTCAAGCATTTGGACGCAAAACATCATTTGGTAGCAGAGAATAATAATGCAAAAGTCGCTAACGTAAATAACGACGATGATACTCAAGAAGCATTTGGCTTTGGTGAAGGTGTTGGCGGTGGTGATGATACTTTTGGAGATTACGATTTTGGTGGTGGTAGTGGTGGTGGTGGTGGTGGTGGTGGTGGTGGTGGTGGCGGTGGTGGTAATGGAGGATCTGATAGAAAAACTCAAACATTTGGTTATGATTCTCTCTCAGTTAAATTTGACGAACGGGATATATTCGAACAACACATTACATACATTTGTCCAGCATGTGGTAAGGAATATAATGATAAGAAAATATGGCGTAAACATATTGTAGAAATTCACAAGTTAGGGGAGTTGGAAAACTTAAATTTTGAAAATATCAGTGATCGCCAGTTAAAATGTAAAGAATGTGATAAGATTATAACAAATGCTTATGGTATACAGAATGCCCAACAACATCGTATGACGCATATGCAGTATAAATCCTTTGCCAAGTGTCGTTTATGTCGTAAGACTTACACCGATCGTAAGGGTTTAATCAAACATTTAAGAAACTCCCATAAGTTGGGAGCACATGGAGGTTTTGCGCAAATAAATCCCGTACCACCATCAACAAATTATGGTGGTGGAGGCGGAGGTAGTACTAGTACATCAACCTTTAAACCATTTATTAAAAAACCCTATAAAATTGCTCACTATCCACCTAAAGAAATTGTTAGACTATCAAATTATACTTACGAAATTATACACTTAATCGAAGACGATGATGATGACGATGATGTTACGATCACAGGTGGTTATGACTTTGCCAAAGGTGATGCCCATTTATATAGAAATAATTCGCCTTATAATCCACCCCCCAAAAGGATTAATAATATGGAACAGATAACCCGTCATAAATGTGTAGACTGTGGAACCATTTTCCCCACGCCGCAGTCCCTGCAACATCACATTCGCCAAGAACATGAATTTCTCGATTATCAAAAAACCCCATCTACTCAGACACAAAATGAAGAAAAATCAAATGATACTGATGATTTGCTTGTAGCCAGTAGAGATGTTGATGTTAAGCCCGACGACCACACTACCATGGAGTGTAATTTCATTTATTTGTGTCCCCAATGTGGTGTAGAATTTCGTTCGCAAGTTAAATGGCGTCGCCACATTAATATTGAGCACAACTTTGATAAACGTGATTCTTTAGGCTTTCGACCTTTGGATAAATTCCGTTACCAGTGCAAACTTTGTAAAGATACTGTTACAAGTTCGAAGTTAAAGGGTTTACAGGATCACAAATTTAGACATTGTCCTTATAAACTCTATTTAAAATGTCTGCTGTGCGGCCAATCGTACAATCACAAACCCAATATGATAGCTCATTTACGACAAAGGCACAATATAATAGAGGTTATGGATGGCGGGGCTGCTGGTTCTTCTTCCGTGGATGTCAAACAACAATCTAGAAATTTTTCAACGAATACCAATAACAAAGATTTTAATGATGCACCAGCTCGACCTATACGTAACTCCGATCCTACATACAACACTACCAATCGGCCACCAGGTTTGAAAACAGTCGAAGACGTAATATCTTTTCATAATGCCGTCGACCATGAAACTATTAAATACAATTGCCCTTCGTGCAATAAAAATTTCGATTCTCATGTCTTTTGGCGCAAACACATTGTGGATGAGCATAATCTGAACAGCAGGGAAGGTTTGAATTTCCGTCAATTGGATGAACATCATTATATATGTTTGCAGTGCTACAAACGCGTTACGGTCACCCATACAAAGGGCGCTATTGGACAATTACAGTCGCATAAATTCAGACATTTGCCCTACAAATCATTCCGTTGTACTGCCTGCGAGGGAGAATTTGTGCGCAAACAAATGTTTTTCAAACACTTGGATAAAAATACCAACAAGTGTTCAGGCATAAAACCAGATGCAAACTTGGATACTGCCGATAATAGTTTTGCGACGAACAAAGAAGATAATGCAGCAGATTTAAATTCTACTACGGCTGAATCAACAGGTGGTGGAAGTTCTTCAAAATTCTCTTGGCCCACACGCTCCTCACTGCCAGCCCAAATGTCTAGTAATGCTAATAATGAATCGATTTCCGAAAATCAAGGTTGTTTTACTCTTAACTGTCCTCAGTGTGGTGCAGATTTTGAGACAACTCGTGGTTGGCGTGAACACATTAATATCGAACACAATCTCAACAATAGAACTGTTTTGAATTTTAAGAAAATCAGTGCCAAACTTCACCTCTGTTTGGAATGTAATGAACATGTCAATGGGCGTAAACTGCGCGATTTACAAGTGCACAAATTTAAGCACTTACCGTATGGAGCTTACTTACACTGTCGCTTTTGTTCCATGAAATATTTCCACATCAGCAATATGCAAGAGCATCTGAAGAATAAACATCCCACTATGGTGCAAAAGATGATGAACTATGAAGAGGATTGTGTTACCCTGGATAAAGATGATGATGATGGTAGCAATGATGCTGATGTTGATGCAGAAGCCGACGAAAGTATTCCAGGATTAGAAGATGTTGACATGGATTTGTTAGAGGCCGAAGCCGAAATTGAAGAAGTAGATCCTGATAATGTTGAATCTGATGAACAATATCTCTTAGGATAAGTTGACCTATCTAAATAAATAATAAATGAAAAAATGCATCAAAAACAAAAGTAATATACATACTATAAACTTAACTATAACAAACCAACAAGTAATATATACATACCTATTTTAATTTTTAAATTTTCATTATTATCGTTATCATCATCACATAACCTGATTATTTAAAAAAAAAATTGTATTTTTTTTTTAATTTAACAATTAATTGCTAATTTTATTGAATATTTATCATGTTCTTATTTATAGTTATAAATATTTATCATTTTATTTTACATATTGTAAATTTTTTAACATTTTTTTCATTACAATACCGCCAACTTTAAATGTTCCAGCTTAAGTTTTCTTTTGCTCTTTGTGAAATTCCTCGTTTCAAATACTATTTGATTTTTTTCCCCCAATTCCAATTCACTCATATTTTTGTATTTTTATCTTAAAATTAAACATAAATTATTATTTATCAATATTAAATATTAAGTAAAAAGCATCAGCAACAAAAAACATAATAAAGTTTCAGTTAATAAGAAAAATAAATAAAAGTAATTTAGAATGAACTTGGCAAAAAATATAACTTCAGAAAAAAATCAAATAATTTGATGAGGTTATGTTTTTACAGAAAAACAGTCGTATTAATGGGCAAAAAGAAATAAGATATTGCTTATCTGAACCTTGCTTATATTTTAGACTAAGAAGACCTTTTGAAATTATTCTCCTGAAATCACAGGCACCCAACTAAAACCGAGATAATAAAAAGATATAAAATCCTTAAAGTGACGATACATTTATGGAGGATGTATTTTTCTTGTTGCTGTTAACGCCGGGAAAATTTAATGCCACTATATCTTATCGAAAGATCGGCATTTGATGCATTATTTCCTTTAATTTTTAAACCACAGCCACCACAAGATATCTAATTAAATTAGACCACAACTTGAAGGACTCCGACAAAGTTTGGCCTAATGGTTCCAATGAATTGTACTCTTTTTTCAAACTCTATCTAGGAATTTTAAACACCAGACAATTTTTAATGCCTATGGAGTCCGGGTATCCTAGGAATTGATAGTCCAAATGTACCGAGTGGATGGCAACCAAACAGGTCGCAGTTTTCATAAAGTGAACGGTAGTTATAAAGGTAAGCAGCGAATAAATGTTTATGTGAATGTGCAGTATCGGAGAATTAGCGGTGACTGAGTAACATTTTTCAATTTTGTACTCGGAACAGGTAATTCCTTCAGCCACCAAGTTGGTGCTGCTGCAGGCTGACGTCTGTGCTTACATTAAAAACAGGATTTGAATTCTGAAATATACGAAAACCGTTTTCCAACAGAGTTATGTATATGAGTCAGGACAGTTCGACCTGAAAAACAAGTATGTATAAAAAATTTAGTTTTATCCTTCTTCGCGCTGTCCATCCAAATCAACTTAATCAAAGCCCAGTAGCTGCGCTACCTCACGTTTTAGGTCCATAAGGACACTGTTTCTAGCTTAGTTGGGTTTGCACTGCAGTCGAATAGGTGTCGTACGTCGCACAGTGCTTTGTCCCCATATAACGAAGGGACATAAATAGAAGGAGTTGTCAGAAATTTTTGAAATTTGGTACACAAGCATAGAATAGCTTAGTTAAGAAAAATGTGAATTTTTGGACAAATCGGAAAAATGTAATTTTAGCTTCAATAATGCCCACAAAACTACAAAAAATTGTCTTACTAATACACACACAACTAGCAACGTATGTGCAAATTTTCACTTAAATCTGAACAAGGATTCAAGGTCCTGCCATATATCCTTTTTCTTAAAAATGTTATAACACTTCCAAAAATTATCCGATCGTAATAAAATTTGGTATGAAAATTGATATTTGTTAGATATATATGTGTGCCAAATTTTGGTAGAATCGGATTATAAATGTGAAAAATACAAAAACATCATTTAATAAAAAATGAGTGAAAAACGCTTAAAATGCTCGTGCAAAAATAACAAGTAAGAAAGTATAATCGGTCAAGCCCGACCATGTGATATCCTATAGCATAGTATTTAAAAACAAAGTTCCTAGATTGTAATCTATTTGGGACCCATGGGCAATCATGGACCCACCAGAACAAAATTATGTTATGAGGTTAAGATTCGTTTCAAAGTTCTTTCTGCCGAATATTATTTAGATATCTTCATCTTCATATATGGGTTTTTTGGATGAGGGTTTATATGTAACCTATGGTTTATATTGGTATGTTACTACATATATTTTTAAGGAAGCTGGCATTAAAAGCTATTTTCGGGAGAATGATTTGTATGGGAGCTATGTTCAAAAATAGAAAGATTCCAATAAAATTTGAAAAGCTGATTTTGATTGCAATAAAATTGATTAGAGATGTGCACGTTCATTTTTTGAACCACGCGCCCTCACTTTTACTCGTTTGTAAAAGTAAGTATTTATAAAATATATAAATTGATTTAACATTTTAATAGAAAATTTTTATTTTCTTTTAAATTGAAAACCCTGTATGCAATATTTTCGAACACTCCACAATAGAATTGCTCTTACTACAAACAAAGGCTGTTACCAAAAAAAAACTTCTGTCACGTAACCATCTTCAATTTAAATAAAAAATAACGGCACTAAGTCACATTTTGAAAATATTCTTTATACGATGAAAAACCAACGTCATCTGGGAATTTAGCGCCATCTTGTGTCGACAAAAAGAAACAGACACAACTGTTATACTAATTTTTTTTAATTTATCTTGTCAATTTTTCTAATTCAATAGTATATATATTTGGATTTTTTTCTTATTATGTTCCTAGTTTATTTTTTTTTAACTAATTCAATCTATGAAAGTTTGAGCAAAAATCACGAAAATAGCATTTTTTTTAAATAAATTTTTTTTTAAGTTGTGGTAAAATTTTTTCAATTTTTTTTTTTGTAGTTATTAAAAAACAGTCTAAATATTCGAAATCAGAAAAAAACCCATAGACCATATTTTTCTTTTTTTTTTTTAATATTCCATCAAAGTTAAGAAATTTTTAGAGCTTAACTAAATAATAAGCATTTTTCAAACCATTAAAAAATATGTATAGGAGCATAATTCCAGTAAAATTTTTTTATAGATGGTTTAGAATATAGTTAGCTGTTACAGAAAAAAATTTGAATCTCGTAATCCAAAAAATTAATTTTTAACAATTATTTTCTTGAAACAATAAAAAACCAAGGGCATTTGTGATTTCAGCGCCCTCTTATGCCGTAAAATGCAGACAAACACAAACAATTTTTTATACATATTTTGATTTTTATTGTTTTTTATTGAATGGTATAAGTTTGAATTAATATTTCACAGTATTTGTAGTTAATTGTCTTTTAAACTCCTGAAAACTATCAAAATTTGATCAAAAATCATGAAAATAGCCATTTAAAAAAAGTTTTTTTTTCAAGTTGTGGTAAAATTTTTTCAATTTTTTTTTTGTAGTTATTAGAAAACAGCCTAAATATTCGAAATCAGAAAAAAACCCATAGACCATATTTTTCTTTTTTTTTAATATTCCATCAAAGTTAGAAAATTTTTAGAGCTTAAGTAAATAATAAGCATTTTTCAAACCAATAAAAAAACACTTATGAGAAAATAAATCAATAAAAATTTTTTACAGTTAGTTCTAAATATAGTAAACTACTACAGAAAAAAATTTCAATCTCGTGCTTTAAAAAACAACAGTTTTACAACAGTTTTCCTAAAGCATGTAAAACTCAAGTAGTTGTTTGGCCATTTTTACTATAAATTCTCAAACTTTGGCGCCCTCTAGCGCCGCCAAAAAGAGTTAAATCTTAAAAATTCTTCAAAATTCATTTTAATTATTTTGTTATCTATCGATCTGTACATTTTTAAGCACAATATATAATTTTTTGATTTATGTCTATGGGCCAAAGCACTGTGCGTCGAGTGGGCCTTTTCCACATGCATGGCTTAGGTCAGGGAGCTTAGCCGTGTGCACCATCCTGACCTCAATTGTGCCACTATGACTCTGGTCCGACTTGGTGAAGCCCGTTCTTCGTTTGCAACCGGTGGGGGACGACCTCCTAAAACAATAGTCTCCACCGACTCCCTATACATTTCGTTCAGATCAATTGCACCGAGCAGATTGTCAACCCAGCAACACCATATTTCTTAGCATTAAACCAGACTTTTACTTCATGGCTTGAAGGCGTCTTAAACGGGTGGTTTGCAGAGAAGTCAGTTTTTATGGACGCCCCTATAGACATTAGGGTGCGTCGATTTAGAAATCGTGATTGTGCCATCGATTTTTTTGATAGCTTTTTTTGGCGTAAAATTTCACCTTGGATCGGTCCACCAGAAAATTACTAAAAGAATCGATATAAGATTAGAGTTGGCGTATAATCGAAAAAAGCAAATTGGTAAAAACTGATATCAGATCAAGAACTCGCTGTGCCAAACTTAGTATGCGGTCTACTAAACGAAGTGCACGACGCGACAAATGCAAATTATCTACGATATTGGCAAAGAAGCTCAGGCGGAAGTGTAAACGCATTGTACCATTGGCAAGTACAGATGTTAAGAAAACTTATCAACAGGGAAACCATAAATATGCAATTGCATGTTTTTCCTCGTGCGACCAATGAAGGCAGAAACAATATACATATGTATTCGTTTTAGAGCTTTTTAAGAATTTTGGCATCATTTGTTAGTGCATTTCTTTTGTATATTTTACCGTTTGCAGCATTTATTTGCATAATTTATTTTGCCTTTTTAAGGCACATTTTGAAACATGTAAAATTTTTTATATGCAGCAAATAAAATGTTATTTTTTTTGTGAAATGTTGGCTTTTCTGTTTTAAATATTTATCTACTATATACTTACGTGACGTAAACGTGTTGCTTCACTTTTTATACAACAATTAAGGAAAAATCCATTAAATTATATACGTTTTGGGGATGTGTGTAATGCATAGAAATCTGGACCAATCTCTTAGTATACTCAGAATAACTTTTTAAAGTGTCCATCCTTCCGTCTGGCTGTTTGTTCATGTTAGCCTTGTGCGCAAAGTACAAGTTGCAATCTTCTAGATAATTTGATCAAATTTGGTAAATACATTTTAATTGTACTAAAGACGAAGTCTATGTAAATGGTGAGAATCGGTCTATAATTTCACATATTCCCCATTAAAACTTCATTCCAAATTTGACTCTTTGTGTCCGTAAACCATCTAATTATGTTGGCATTTAGATTAATTTCGCCCCAAAAATATTTTACTGCCTATCAAATTATTTTCGAATTAGTTCACATTTGCCCAAAGCTCCCGCTTTAACTTTCTTTTAAATGTTAACATTATTAAACAATTTAGCGACCGTCCCTTATATCCCTTTAAGACAAAAAACCCCATAAGGATTCGTCTAATACATACTATGGTGTTTGGGCTTTTAGGATTGTTTTGTATTAAATGGAACCGTTATTAAATTGTTAAATATTTTGTTTTCAAATTATCAATTTATAAAAATTTTCGGGGCATATTTTCAAGTTTTGACTGCATATTTAATGCGCATAAGACGCATTTTTTAGTGCATATTTTTGGTTTTCACTGCTTATCAATATGCATACGACGACACATAGGCCCTTAAGAACATGGAACGGAGAACTTGCATCATCTTCCGAAGATCAATTTAAAGTAGGTTTCTGCAGTACATTCTCTCTTCAATAAGTGCAGTCAGTGCCTCAAACAGCAGTGCTTGTTAGTTAATGAGATCACAAACTCGATCTACAGCTTAAATCTATTTAAATTATTTTAAGCAGGCTCCAAAACAAGCGCCAAAATAATCCACCCACTCATACGCACCTTGTAAGATTAAAGTTTACCTAAAGAGTTAAAGCATTGTAATAATTATTTCAAAGAAAGAAGATCCTTAAGAACCCAAATAACTGGCGTGGTATAACTTTGCTTAACATGAGCATTAAGGTTATCGCTCAACTACATAATCGCCAAAAAATCTCCCGTCAGGTTGACACTAGCATTGAGAGGGAATAGGCGGGATTCAGACCTCACAAATCCACAATTGATCATATGAATGAGAGACGCAATGAATATATATGATATAACAGTATCGACGATATTTTACTGTCGATTCGGCGATATTTTTTAGTTTTTTAACAAATAATTAAATTTTCAATGGTTATTTTCTACGCGTTTGGTATGTAACTTGTCAATACAATTTTACACTGATTTTACTTTTTGGAAAAATGCATCAACGCATTTAACGCTTGGTGTGGACCTCCTCCATCTTTAGCAGTTTTGCTTTGCATCATAGTTACTGTGACTACAGTGCAAATAATAGAACCAGTTGTAAAAATTGAAAAAACATGGTCTATTTAACATTACGATGTCCTAGGGAAGGACCGTATAACCCAGCTTTGGACTAGTTTTAAAACTACTCCATGGTATACTCAAGAGGATTAGTTTTGAAGTCGTTTAAAAACGAAAGCACGTCGTTAAAAAACTACAAACACTTTTTAACAATGACATGGTCCATACTTGCATTACGTCGGACCAGTCCACGGAGGAGTCCATTTTATCAAAATGGATCAGGTGTTCCAATATTATTTGCAGGGTATATTTTTGAAACCAAAATACAGAACACTATTTAATATTATGCAAACATTGACCCAGGAAGAAAAGTCACAAATAAAAAGACGGTCCAACTATATATTTTATCAGCCATGTCACAGAGTACAATTCCGTTCGGAAACGGAATTTATTCCGTATTTTGGTGCTTCAGAAAATGACGAAAAAAAAATTCGGAATGAAAACATTTTTGTTTTCATGCACGGATTGGGAGTTTTCTGTATCTGAAAGGCCAAAAAACTATCAAAATACACTTTCTATCAATAAACAAATATGTTTTCTTCAATTCCGAACGGAATCATTCCGAACGGAATTGTACTCTGTGACATGGCTGTATATTAGTATAAAATTAATTAAATCCATCTATTTAACGCATATGGGCATTTCCGCCAAAAGGTCCACCGTGACCAAAAATTTAAAAGTTATTAAAAGCTGATTATTTTACGATATTGTTATAGAGAAACATTTAGATTTTACTAGTTTTATAAATTTACTCATAAATTTGTTCACTGATGAACAATCAGACTGCAAAGTTTCGCAAACGTAATTTCTTTAATATTTATCTTTCTTAAAAAGGTGATATTTGATAAAAATTATTCCAACAAAATTTTCTTACATGGTCTGTAATCTAAGGAAGAGTTCAAAGAGAAATATGTTATTCAGATTAATGGTAAATTTTTATTTTATTTTGATCATTATTCAGTTAAATTATTACGGAAAAAATTTCACGTTCGAAATGTAACGTATCGACCCAGATTTTGGCTAAAAAAAAAGAAAATACAGAAGATTTTGGAATCAAACCAAAACATTTTAATGTTACATTGCTACGTAAAATTCTGAAAGTAGTTTGACTAAAATATTGTGCCAGGTTTCGCTGAATTACGCCTTTTTATACATGGCCACAAAAACTACTTCTGTTTTTTTTCACGTTCGAACCGCTACTTCTTTTGCCATTATCTTTGACCTAAAATCGCGCCCTCCATTAACTTTAGCATAGATAACCGTGCTTTCTTAGTGCTTTAATTTTAGGGTTAAGAAAACGTAAAAATATTTTTTGCTTAAAATGTTATTGCATTTTTGATGCGTACGCCTCACAGTGGCTGAAAATTTTATTTCATTGGCCAAAAGTCCAATTTTTGTTTGTCACCGATTTCAAAAATTTTAATTTGATTTAATAGTAAACATATTAAAACTAAGGTAGCCAAAAAATTTGGTCAAAATATTGGTAATTGTGGGTGTGACATGTTGTTAAACACAACTTTTTTTTTTTAATTCAGAAAAAAGTATTTTTTTTAATATTTAATCCGAAAGAAATTATCATTGCACAAAAACTATAAGCGATAATGACCTGCTTGCTTTTCTGCTAGGTTGGTAGTCTTGTTATCTTTAAAAAGGTAATATTTGCGACTGTTGTGTTATTTATATTTGAGATGCTAGGACATATTTTCTAAACTACTATATTTTTGTCAAATTTCAACTTTAGTAGAATAGAACTTTTGCGGCCCAAAAGGGACCAAGAAGGTGAAACCACTGATAGAAAGGTGAAAATGTTTTCTTTTACCCTGTATATACTCTTGTACCCGTTTGGACCCGTCTGTTTAACACTTTTTTTAATTTTAATGAAATAACTCAAAAAAAATTTCTAAACTACTATATTTTTGTCAAATTTCAACTTTAGTACAATAGAACTTTTGCGGCCCAAAAGGGGCCAAGAAGGTGAAACCACTGATAGAAAGGTGAAAGTGTTTTCTTTTACCCTGTATGCACTCGTGTACCCGTTTGGACCCGTCTGTTTAACACTTTTTTAATTTTAATGAAATTACTCAAAAAAAAAAAATTTCTAAACTACTATATTTTTGTCATATTTCAACTTTAGAAGAATAGAACTTTTGCGGCCCAAAAGGGATTAAGAAGGTAAAACCACTGATAGAAAGGTTATTTTAATGAAATTACTCAGAAAAAAATTTTTTTTTTAATTTGTTTTTTACAATTTTTTTTATTCCGCAAAAATGTTTGCAGAAGTAACAGAAATCATGTGCTATTGTCTTTCAAAAAATTTTATGATATAGGGAAAATTGATCGTGATCGAACATAATACAGGTAGTATGTACATATAAAAAATTTTATTAATGTTACACAATCAGAAAAACGTATAGCTACCCTGATTCATCCTTATCCGTTACACTACGTTCACACTAGCGTATTCTATAGTAGAATAAAGAGCTTATACACGCGTTTACGCTAAACAGGTATATTGTGACTCCCACCTTAGAAGGGCTTTTTAAATTTTGTTTGGTCTTTTTATTTTATCTGTTTTTATGACTCTAATAATAGTCCATGACCCTATAGCTATGCAATGCGTTGTTAAATTTGTGTCAGGTATTTTATAGCTTATAAATAAAAGGATTTTAAGTTTTTTAATCCTTTTTATTCTACCTGTACTTGGTATGAAAAAAAGTGTGAAAAGGTTTAAAAGCAAGTGACATTCGGATGCAAACTCAGTGGATATAATATATCTGAGCAATAACAACGTTTTTCATAAACATGGAGAGCTTCAGATATAAAGAATTGGCCGGAGAGTATTTTAGAAACAAAAACGAGGAAGATGTTAAAAATTACATTCGAAAAAAAGGAAACTTAAATTCCTATAGCACTGGAATACAATCGGACTTAGAAAATAAATTATATGTTTTCATCAAACATTTAAAACAGCGATACAGGAAAGTTGATTACAGCAAAGATAGATTTTATAAGAGCTTTGCAAACTGGTTAGAGAACGAACTTTCTGTCCAGATCGCTTCAGAAACTTCAAATCAAAACACACGTGGGAGACCACAAAAATCGCTGGACAACTGTAGCGATAGATCCAAGAGGCGGAAGCTTAAGGATATAAATGAAGAAATCGGATATGAAAATATTCAAGATACTTTCCTACATCAATTGCGATCACAGAAACAATTGACAAAAGTGGATATCATTGAAAAAGTTGTTAAAGCTAGTCCATTGAGAACAAAACGGATTCTTAAAAGTATACCAACTCCAAGCGATGCAAAACAATTCACAAATGAGGAGGCATTAGCATTATTTCTGGATTTGAAATTAACAAAACAGCAATATATACAGCTCAGATTGCGTGCGATTGAAAAAGGCTCAAATCTGTATCCAGCATATCATCACATAACATCTGCTTAAATGGACTGTTTGCCATTAAAGGACACTATTACAATCACATCAATTTCGGCAGAGGTACAACTACAATCTCTACTTGATCACACATCCGAACGCTTGCTAAAATCAATAAAAGGAATTGAGTTAAAGAAATATGGAAACACAAAGTTAATTTTTTTTGTAAATGGGGATGTGATGGTTCTTCCGGACAAAAACAATACAAACAAGTAGTATGTGAAAATATTTCGGACTCAGATATGTTCATGGTATCATTTGTACCATTGCGATTAAAAAAGATTTTGGAAGATTCAGAGCCTTCGACAAGTACAACGCAAACAAAGGATATTTGGAAAAATGAGACACCATCTTCTACGAAATATTGCAGACCTATAAAATTTGAATTCAAAAAAGAAACTCATGATGCCATTAATAAAGAAGTTAGTGATATCAAGGCCCAAATTGCAATGCTACAGCCATTACAGTTAGATTTAGATGGGCAGCAAATTGAAGTTAGCTACCAATTAGTGCTAACAATGATAGATGGAAAAGTAGGCCAGGCTTTGACTAACACGAAGGCTGCATCCAGCTGCATCATATGCCATGCAACATCAAGCCAATTAAACCAAGTCCCGACAAAATCATTAGATAATACTGATGCATATGAATTTGGATTATCACCACTACATGCAAGAATACGACTTATGGAACACATACTTAAAATCAGTTATGATTTGGATTTCGGATCTTCAGGATCAATAAGAAACAACGAAACCAACAAGGAGTTAAGAAGTTCAAAAAGGAAACATGTTCAAGATGAATATCGCAAATTTGAGTGGATTATAGATCAGCCGAAACAAGGGTCAGGCAATACAAATGATGGTAATACCGCAAGAAGATTCTTTTCAGATTCAGAAACAGCATCTGAAATAACAGGTGTTGATTTTAACCTAATTTTTAGATTTAAAATAATCCTAGAAGAACTTGCGTGCAATGAAGAAATTGACTCTAGAAAATTTGGAGATTTTGCTAAGGAAACTGCAAAAATATATACAACGAAGTACCCATGGAGAAATATGTCTGCTACAGTTCACAAAATCCTTTATCATGGAGTAGATGTCATTAAATATCAGTTGGTGCCACTTGGAGATTTATCAGAGGAAGCTTAGGAAAAAAGGAATAAGGATTACAGATTTTATAGAGAGCACAATACTAGAAAAATTTCACGAAATTCCACTAATGAAGATCTATTTAATATATTATTGGCAACGTCAGATCCGTTTATCTCCAGTATTCGAAATCAATGGAAAGTGGAACATCGGGATTTAGATGAAGAAGTCAAAAAACTATTTAAGAACAGAAATAACACAGAACAAAATATGGTATATTTGCAATCAATCTTTCAATTAAATGAACAATAATTATAATTCATTAGATCAAAGACAGACATTGTATTAGTAAAAAATAATAATAAAAAGAAGCTCACGTTGTTACAAAAGCTATTAAAATCTATTGCTGCTATTATTCATACATTATCCACATACATATGTATGTATGAAATGTTTTAATAAATAAGAATAAATAAGTGTAAACAAATTTGAAAGCAAAAAATTGTTTATTTTTCAGCAATAATAGCAAAATTTCCAGTGGATTTTACTATTTTTTTTTTATGTTAAAATTTTTTTTATAGTAAGCATTTAATTTTTTGAGTGTCCCATTATTACAAAAAATGTTAATGATTATTATTTAAATCAAAAAATTACATTTTTAAATAATTAAAAGAATTAAAAAAAACCATATTACGCTAAATTAAAGTTCCACTTTGGCCTTAAATTCCTCAATAACTACTCAACCGATTTTAATGAAATTTAAAGTGAAGAAAGTTAAAGAATCTAACTGTCGATTAAAAAAATATCACTAAAATATCTCGTTCGGTTCAAAAGTTACAGATTTTTGGCCAATGAAAAACGATTTTCAGCCACTGTGCGCCTGTTACGTTCAACACTTTGGAATTACCCATATCTTAATAATTTCCATTCTATTTTTGTGAAATCTTATTAAACTAATTAGTAACTTGCTTCTTATAACCAACATTATTGTTGGAATCTTTCGAAAATGCAATCTTATTTCTTGTTTTAAATATTTCGGAATTCAATCGAATAAAAAACTTAATGACCTTGAAGTAAGAATATAATCGAGAAGAGATTTGTCGAAAATCGGAAAAGAATAATAATGATCTTAGAACAAAATATTAAACAATTTTTACCCCGTAATAATTTTACAAAATGTTCAATGAAAACCGAAAATCTCATAATTTTACGCCTGAAGTGCTCCTTAAAATTAATTAGGGATAAAGACTTTTTCCACTTCTTCAAGTTAAGTTTTCTAATATTTTTGAGAAAGAAAGAAAGATTGTCAACTCAGCAACACCAATACAAGTATGAATAAATTTTCTTCTGAGTAGCAGCATATGCCGGCTAACCTGCTCCGTGTTTTATTGGTTCGTGCCGGAGTAGAAATAAATCCCGGACCATGACACTGCTCTATTTGCCAACAAATCCTGCACACTAACAGACCATCAGGAAAGTGCCTAGCCGTAACTGCAGCGGATTAAGGGCTCTAAGGGAATGGAGTGAGAACTTCGTTGCATCCTGCTGTACCAACCGGCAGCGAAGCCCATCAACGTCCTCGGCAGCATCTACATCTTTGTTGTCAACGACGCTCTCATCTCCTCCCTCCCCGCAGCAGCAACAACAGCAGACACAACACCAGCAGCCACAACAACAGCAGATGCTCACACCACAAATTGCTGCAAATATTCCTAAAGTGATAATATTAATGCAGTTTTATTGTAACGGCCTCCAAAATAAGATCGCGGAGGTAACAAGATTTATGCAGCTGCACAAAGTCATGATCGCAGCGATCCAAGAGACGAAACTAACACCCAACTGCCGACTACAGAGTTGCAATCATTACAATATTCTGAGGGTGGATCGCACAGGAAGCGGAGGTGGAGGCATCGCCTCCAATACAATACAGGGGGTCTACTCTCTATTGCGATGCGAAAGCTAAATGCCAACTTGGTACTCTCTATCACTGCGATAGCGATAGTGGCAATAAAACTTATAGATGGCGCGAATTTACAGTAATGAAATGCCAAAGTGTGTAAAAATATTTGAAATTGGAAAATTTAAATAAAAAAAGTGATGATTTACGAAAAGAAAAAAAAATTAAAAGATGCGAAAGACACATGCGCAAACGTATTGAAGAGTGCCAATCGCTAGATTTGCTACAATTTTCTTTCGCATCGCAATAGAGAGTAGCCTCCCAGTTCTATTTCGCCTGGCCAGAGCATTCCGGATCCATATATGGAACTACAGGGCATATCGGTCAGGTCTGGAGCTGCCAAAATAAAATTGTACAATATGTACATTCCACCGGTCAACAGCCTAACTGCGGTGTATCACGCGGACAATGGATTCCTTCTTGAGGGTGAAAACCGTTTTGTGATGGGAGATTTAAATGCTCATCACAAACTCTGGCACTCGAATCTCGGGGATGATCAGAGGGGTACGGCATTAGCGGAATAGATTGATGATTCCACATTTTGCACATTAAACGATGATGCCCCCACCAGAATTATGGGTAATTGCACCAGCTCGCCGAACACCAACATTTGTGGTGCGGGTCTGATAAACTATGCGACTTGGCAACCAACAGTTTTCTGGCATCAGACCATTACTCAACAGGGACATCAGCAAGTTGGTAAACGAATATAGACGGGACAAATGGTAAAATCATTTAAATAAGTGCAACCTAACCTCCGGAGTCAGCAAGCTATGGGCGACTGTCAGATCTCTGACGAATCCGCAGAAGCGTGACGATAGGGTCTCGATTACCTTCGATGGGAATACCATATCGGACCCCAAAAGGAGCTCGAACTACTTTGCGCAGCAATTTATAGAGCATCCCGTCAGAGATAAGGCGAAAAGAAGTATTGTGAGGAAGGTACACGGTCTTCGAGTTACTGACACCATACGATTTTTCATCGAGTGAGGTTGCACAGGTCATCAGGCCCGCTTAATCATCCAAAGCCCTTGGCCCCGACGGAGTATCCATGCTTATGCTCAAAAATCTAGACAAGCCCAGAGTAGAGTACCTAACAAACGTCCTCAATTTATCACCAACAACCCTAATAATACCCGAAGCCTAGAAAGTGGGTA
Organism: Pollenia angustigena; assembly: GCA_930367215.1. Taxonomy (NCBI): domain Eukaryota; kingdom Metazoa; phylum Arthropoda; class Insecta; order Diptera; family Polleniidae; genus Pollenia; species Pollenia angustigena. The sequence goes on from OV884056.1 coordinate 76,748,576, forward strand.
GGGTTGTTCCCCTGCTAAAGCCGGGGAAAGATGCGACTCAGGGAGACTCGTACAGGCCAATCTCCCTGCTGTCACCCGTTGCAAAGATACTTGAGGCACCACTCCTCCCAGAGCTAGTGGAACATTTCCAATTGGCGAACCATCAGCATGGATTCCGCAAGCAGTACAGTACAACAACTGCTCTTACCGCTATCTCCACACAAATCAGCCACGGCCTTAATCAAGCCCGACCGTGTGAAAGAACGGTCCTAGTGGCTCTTGACCTATCAAAAGCGTTCGATACGGTCAACCATGCCATCCTCTTCAGAGACATAGCAACTTCTACACCCCTATCGCGAATGTTATGGAAATATGATACATGGGATCAAACCTAAATTCCCATCCCCAACAAATCGGTATCGCAAATATTTTGGGAGTAAAAATTTCTATTGTGAATTATTTTTCAGTGCTTTGTAAACAAAAGTCTCTATTGTGAGTAACTTTTTAGTGTCTATATTGTGAAAGAAAAATATACAAAATAAAATACTAATAAAAATATGATAAAATAAATAATGAATAGTGTTTATCTTCATTTTCTTTATGTACACTCCTTCAATATAAATCAAAATTTACATGTTTCCTTCTCGTTCACATTAACACTTGTTGGGAATTTATTTATTAAACAAATTTGCGGGAGTAAACATTGGCGAAGCCAAATTTTTAAAGTTTGTGAATTTATTCCCAAAAAATTTGTTATGGAATCATTCACAATACGAAATAAAAAAATATGGGAATATTTTCATGGGAGTAGTTGTTTGCGATAGGGTTGCTAGTCTCTCGGACAACACGAAGAGGTGGCTTGTAAATTATTTGTGTGAAAGACAGTCGTTTGTGGAGTTTAGAAACAAGAGGTCGAAGAGCCGTAGAATTAAATAGGGAATTCCCCAGGGTGGAGTTCTATCCCCGATCCTGTTTAACTTCTACATGTCTAAACTCCCGACACCTCCCCAAGGTGTACTATCATGGCGACGGGCCACAATCCATGATCTGGCGAACTTCTTCCACGCGATATATGAACATCTCCGCCGCAAAATCCTCGGCGACTCTATTCACGCAATGGACAAAAGAAGTGGGGTTACAGTTGAATGTGACTGTCGACGGTGCCATTATTCTGACCAAAAACCGCCCAAAGATATTGGGAGTCACATTTGACAGCCTGTTCATGTCATCGGCGCATGCCACTGCAATCTGCGATAGAATGCGGAGTAGAAACAAGGTCCTCAAGTCTCTAGCCGGCAGCACTTGGGGCATGGAAAAGGAAACCTTGTTAGCTACATATAAAACGATTGGCCTGCGTGGACCCCAGGATTCAGCGATACTCAGTGGAAGAAGCTTCAGAGCTGCCAAAATGCCGCCTTAAAAAATAAATGCTAAATTAAATTTACTCCCAAAATTTTGCCTTTTTATTAAAAAAATATTTGATTTGCATAAACTAGCTGTTTGGTCCCAGCTCGGAATTTTTCAAATAACAATTAAAAATTTTGTTAACTACTTGACCCCAGCGCTTTCTACCAGGTCCAAATTTCATCAGGAAACTTACTATAGTTTAATAAATATATTTTGTGACTTTAAGCCAAATCGTACCATAATTTCTTTTTTTATCTATCTATCTATATATATAAAATCGTTTGTGCCGGGTATGTGTTCCAAAAAGTCGAAGACCGCTGGACCGATTGACACCAAACTTGGAAAATTAAATGGGGTTAGTCTGGAGCCAGGTTTCTCTTAAGTTTAATCCCAATAGGTGGCGTTGTCGTGATATTTGATTATACCCACACCACAATAGTGGAGAGGGTATTATGCATTTGTGCTGATGTGTGTAACGCCTTAAAATATTGGTGCTAGACCCACCTTAAAGTATACCGATCGTCTTAGAATCACTTTCTGAGTGGAACTAACGATGTCCGTCCGGCTGGCTGGCTGGCTGTCCATGTAACCTTGTGCGCAAAGTACAGGTCGCAGTTTTAGAGATAATTTTTTTTTGGGAAATGGGTTCTTATTGGCACAAGGACCAAGCCTATTGAAAATGGGCCGAATCGTAGGACCATGTGGGAAGATAGGGGGAAATTTCTGCCTCTCAGAAACTAACAAACCGATTTTAATGAAATTTAAAACATAAATAGAAACATATTTTTATGCACACATAAGCTATGTAGCTTTTCAAATATAGGACCACAAGGGGAGATAGGGGGCAATTTCTGCTTCTCACAAACTTTCAAACCGATTTTAATGAAGTTTATAAACATAAGATACTTTCTTACTTTTTTTAATTTAGCATTTATATTATTTTTTAAGTATACAACTGGACTCAAATTTTTTCCACAATTTTTTTTTAATATCTTCCAAAAATGTTGGCCATAATTTAACAATACTTAAAAATATATTTATAAAACGTGTTTCCTACACAAAGATATGCATTTTGTGGTTATACATACATTGTGTTAGTACATTAAAGGGTTAATATCTCTAACTTAAATCTCAAGCGGTGGTTTCCCACGACGTATTGGAAATATAAATCGGACAAAAATGGTAAGTTCATTAAATTAGAATCGAATTGGTTAGATTTTTAAAATTTTTTAATGCAGAATCAAAATTCCTAAATATCTATCTTCTATATACATATATAAAATAGGATGAGTGTATGTATGTAACGTATGGACTCTAAAACGGCTGGGCCGATTTTGATGAAATTTTTAGGAAATCTTCAGGCGGGTGACACTGTGAAGTCTGATTTTCAGTCTGCGGGTGGAGGTGCGTGGCAAAATCCAATTTTCATATTGCACCACCAATGGCATCTATATAATTGTGACGATTTTTTATTTAAACTAAGATTTATACGAAAAAAAAAAAATTCTACCCCGCCCACTTTTTTCGAATTACCTAAAATCAGAAACCGGCTCCATCGATTGGAAAAATTTTTCTTTCAAATGTTCGTATTAATCCATTTTAAGTTTTGATCGAAAAAAAAATTTAACACGCCTACTTTTACGCCAACTTTTTCAATTAAGCGCATAACTTGAGAACGGCTTGATCGATTTGGATGATTTTTTTCTTTAAAATGATTGCCATAGTCCAACTTAGGTTTTTACGGAAAGAAAATTTTGCCCCGCCCACTTTTTTCGATTTACCTAAAATCAAAAAACGGCTCCATCGATTTCACTAATTTTTCTTTCAAATGTTCGTATTAATCCATTTTAAGTTTTGATCGAAAGAAAAATGTACCACGCCTACTTTTACGCCCACTTTTTCTATTAAGTGCATAACTTGAGAACGGCTTGACCGATTTGGACGATTTTTTCTTTAAAATCATCGCCATGGTCCAACTTAGGTTTTTACGGAAAGAAAATTTTGCCCCGCCCACTTTTTTCGATTTACCTAAAATCAGAAAACGGCTCCATCGATTTCACTAATTTTTCTTTCAAATGTTCGTATCTTTTTAACGGATTTTAGAAATCGAACGCAAACATTTTTCCTAATTTGAAAAGGACAACGTCTGTCGGGTCAGCTAGTCTATTTTATAAAGTATTCTAATTTCCCAGATTTTGTACAATTTTTTCCAGATTTGTTGGTCCAATTTTTTAGATTTATTAGAAAAAATTTCTGTCAACAGTGGCACGTTTATTCATTTAACTCACAACTGTGTTACTTGTACTCAGGGTTGAACTTCACTGCACGAAAAAGAATTGGTTAGAGTTAGGCATGATTAAAAGAATAAAAAAAAAAATGATTTTTTCTGATACTTATGTATATACTTTTCGTCTATGGTAAAGGGTACACAAAGAGATTGTTGCTAAACAAATTTTGTTCTTTTTTTAAATTTTTATTTAAAATGTTTTTTTTAATATAGTTTTTGCTTTGTATTATTTTTTTTTTAATAATAATTATAAAATATGAAAAGTTTACAAGTTTTACTGCCTGTCCCCCGTTTTCGAACAATTTAAAGCTTTCGAACATTTTAAACAAAAACAAAATTAAAATTTTTTATTTTGTCTAAAACGTAAGTTAATCGAACGAAAGTTTCGTTCGAAATCGAGGGACAGGAAGTTATAGTCCAAAATACGTTTTTCTTTTATAAAGTTTGAATTTCAGTTAAGTTTAAACATATTTTTTCTATTTAGATTAAAACAACTCAATAATGATTTTAATAAAATTATAGTGTTTAATCGAAATTATAAATTGGGGTTTCGTTAAAAGCATTAAAAAAGACAATGAAATTGGCCTGTTAACAAAAAATCATAATAAAATTTAAGTTTTTAGTATTTGAAAAATGTCAAAACTTATACTTTGCCAATATTGTCAGAAGGAAAACTTTTTTGTATGCTTAAAGACAAAAAAGTACTGCTAGATTAGATCGTTAAAACATATAATAGGGTTATATGTGAGTGTAGGGTTTGGATTTAAGTTGTATTTGTTTATGTGATTATTATAAATAATGTGTGTATTATATAAGTAAGTATATTGTATATACCATATATAATTATTTAATATAATCATTATTAAGAAAGCAGATTTCTTTTTTTGATGTTTTTTTCCATTAAGTTTATTCTGTTTTTTGTAGTTGGATTTCTTGTTCACTTAAAGGTTTAACCTTGGGCAGATGAAGCATTGGCCAATTCCCGATAAGCTTCTTGGAGGGCAAGTTGCATTTCAGGCGTTAATTGACTAGCACATACTTGGAAGACTTCGGGATTCGATTCGACTTGTTTAACAATGGCCAACATACGTGAACCAACTTCACTCACAACTGCAACCACTTTGTTAGCAAATGCTTGAGCGATTATTGAAACAATACGTGGTAGATTGCAATTGTTGGCACCCAAAATGACAGGATGATTGGTCTGTATTAAATCACACAAATAACCATAAATATGAGGAGCCTCGTCACTGTCTTCGGTAACGGGCAACCAGCTGAACCTAGAAAAAAAATTTTATTCACACGTGCACTAGGGTTTTAGTTGTTTTATTTTGAATTCTTACCAAGCATTAACGATTTCATCGACATTTTGTAAAGCAGATTTGTTGTATTTCAGTATTTTTGATACTGCGGAAATTGCATTCTCTGTGGGATTTATGTTTTCGGGTTCACGACTTTTGGGATCGTTGACAACTTGTACCAACAATGGAATGATTTGTGCACAGGTTACAGCATATTGTTCGCCGCCGAATTCGCCTAAAACACCACAACCGTAAGCGGCAGCCTGACGTACTTCTGGGGACTTGTCGCTAACATATTGCAACAACGCAGGTGTAAAGAACTGTTGATAAGGAGCACTAGCTGGACCACAGAATTCTAAAAAGTGAAAACAAAGTAACAAAATTAATAAATTTTGAAGAAAACTTTCAAAACCATTCAAAACCTTTGGAAGGTGTTATTTTCATTATGGACTACTTTTATTGCGCGTATTTCTCATAATATTGTATGAAATATAGAGATATACGAACTTAACCCTTTTTAGTAAAGCTGCAGGAAAAACATTCTTTGGGATCTTTATAAAGCAGGCAGAAATTGCCAACCGTAAAAAAACTACGCTGCGGATTACCATCTGTAAATGGTTTATTTTATTTGCCAATGCTTTTTAATAAAAAAAATGTTTTTTATTTATTTAAATATAAACGTGCATAAGTATATCAGCCATGTTCTGGAAATAAACAAATTGCCATGGCCGATAAACCAGAAGTTTTTGATTCTCAAGGTTTTGAAATGATAACAATTGATGCAAAATTATTTTTCTTGTATTTCTGTAATAAAAGATTTGTATGACAAATATTATACAAATATTTCTCTATTAAACAGATAATTTTAAATATACTCTAAAAGTTTTACTAAAATTACTACTAAAATAGGTAAATGTTAAAATTTTGAGTTTTTCCGCTTAAAAAAGTGTTTATTTATCGTTGTAACTATATAGTAGATGAATAATATGGCTTTGAGGTATCTTCCAATTTTGCGTGGAGCTTTTTATTTATTTATCCTAAAGCCAACCATTTGACACAAATAAAGGTAAAAAATTAATTTAATTTAATTAAAATTAAATTTATAATATAATAAAATAATAATTAAAAATTAATAAAAATTAGAAATGATTTATGACACACTTTGCATAATAGCATTTAAAATCTATAAGGGTATTAATTTAAATTTTTTTTTTTTTTGTTGGAAAAATGGAAAAAAGGAAAATTACACTCTTACTGACGTGAACGGTTTTTTTTTTTTTTTTTTTTTTTTTTTTGTAAAAAGTGCAAACTGTCAAATAATTCGTGAAAGTAATCAAGGCGAATTCATAAAGGTGACATTTTCGCGTCATCTGTTTATTGTTTATTTTTTTGTTTGTATACTGAATGTCAAGCTTTGTTTACATTTTGTGAAAAAATTAATTCAAATTTTAAATTCAATAAAAATTTAAATAATTGAAAAAAACTTATTTTAATTTTATAAAATAAAAAAAGTGAATAAAAAAAATATAAACACAAGAAATCAAAAATGCGCAAGGAATAAGTGGAGCCACAATTAACTTGCAATTAAAAGCAATTGTGTATATTTTATTAACAAAAAAATTACCTTTTTTATATTTTCAACAAATATTTTTGACATTCACTCTAACTTTTTACAAAAACAAAATACATAGTATTTTTCAATAAAAAGGGATAGCAAGCATAACTCTATCTCATGATGCGGTCACCTTTATAAATTCGCCTTGAAAGTAATTGATATTTTTCAAGATGCCGAATAAAAGTGTTAAAAGTGAGTTAACTGATTATTTAATTTAAAACGAAGTGAATGGTGTCATTTTCATCATAATATTCGACTACAAAAAGTTACCTCAAAATGCCGATTGTCTGCCAAAAAGGCGAGTATTTTATTAACTTCAGCTTCTGTCCATTTTTTTTTGACCCCATTTCTTTTGTTTAATTCTTTTTTAATAACTTTTTTCATTGCACACATTCTTAATATGAATTTTTCTTTTTGAAAGATTAAATGACAAAGAAGTTATTTTTAAAATGTAAAGGCCTAACCAGAATGTGAATAACGTGGCTTAAGCAACCGAGCGAATACATGTAAATCATATGTGTAAAACCATGTTGAACTTAAGGGAACTTTTTGTTAAATTTAATGAAACTGTAATTTGCTTAAGCAAAGTGCGAAACTAATCGCACATTCCGTACGGAATCAAAAGTTTTTTATTTTGTTTTTGTTTTTTTTAATGTATTTGAGAGGCTTTTTTGTTTATTTTTGACAGTAGCTTAAGTTTGTTTATGCACATTCTGGTTGGGCCTTAACAATAAAAAATAATTTTTAAAATCAGTTGTACAATTCAAGAGTTTATAAAAAGAGATACAGTTTTTCGTACTTTGTATTAAAAGTTAACAATTTTTTATGAATGGCAACATCATTTCGTTTGACGTTTAAAGCGGAAAATTACATCTTTTTATCATGATTTTTTTACACTTGGTTATTGTTTGATAAAAATGTAACTTTTGGTGGAATTTTTCTTTCTTGTTGTAGCAAAAATTACATTTTTCCAACAAATAAAAAAAAACTGAAATGAATACCCTTTATATGTAAATTATTTATTTATTTATTTCATTCATTTATGCAATATCAAGCCTTAGAGGCCAAAATAACAATATTACATGTTTATATATCCTGAGAAATTTACAACAAATTATATATTTGTACACAAATAATCTAATAATAATAATAATAAAAAATATGTAATTAAGCTATTATCAAAAAACAACATATCATAGTTAATGGTTAATGGCTCCCCAGCCGCAAAAAAAATAACAAAGAGAAAAAAAAAGAAATGAAAAATATCCTAAAAAAGGTCCAGACAGTAACAAACTAAAAGGGAAATAGCACAACCAAATAAGCTAAAATGGAAATACAATTTACAAAGTGCTAAAATGTATTTAGTTGAGATATAGAAAATCATTAAAAAGTAGAATTAGCGAAGAATTCCAGTAGTTTTAAACGAAATACATTATTTGAATGCGAAAATATCCGTAATGAATATGGTAAAAAATTCCAAACCCTAGCAATCCTAACTATAAAAGACATACTAAAAAAAGATGAGGAAATTCTGGGAATCATAATCTGGGGGTTTCTAACAGATCTTGTAAATACAAACGAACTAGACAGGTCAATGGGTCTATCGATATTTCACATAATTTTCAAATGTACACCCAAGAAAACGCCGGACCGAAATAGATATATGCTCACGACGCTTAATGTTGTAGACAAATCTTACAATACTATTAACTATACGCTTAACTCTGCTTAAGCGAGTGGAACATGTGCCGGAATAAACTTCTAAACCATATAATACTGATGAAATTAACATTGCATGAGCCATATTATACCTTACACGTAATGGGAAATACAAATTAGATGAACACATTTTACGAAGAATACCAAAGATTTAACAATTAAGGAGATTAATATGGGGGTCAAAGGAAAGTTGGTTATCTAAAAGCACACCAAGACATTTAATATGATCAACTAACTGTATCCGCACATTGTCCAGAACAATATCCAAGCTAGGAAAAAACTGATTTATATACCCAAACATGATGCCCTTGGACTTATAAGGGTTAAGAGCTAAGGAGTCAAGTGTAGTCCAATCATGAATTTGATTCAGGCAATAGTTCATATTGTATTGCAAAACATTATGTGCATTCAAAGTACTATTAAAGAGAAAAAAATGTCATCCGCATAGATAAATAGCTCACTTAATGATAAATTAATGTATGAAGAGAGGTCATTCATAAATAGTATAAACAATAGAGGGCCCATAATAGAGCCCTGAGGAATACCGGAAAATAACGGGCTAACGGACGAAACCAAGCTATTATATTCAACAAATTGCGAACTCCCAACAAGATATGAGAATAAAAGTTTACAGGCGGATTTTGAAAAATTACATTCATTTCTAATAGTGTTTTCACACTTAAGGTTTTAATACAAATTTTGGTTTAAACGATAAAACCAATCATTAAAACCTGGTTTTACCATACAAAATAAACTTTTTAAAACCATTTTAAAACCTCTTTTGATTTGGTTTTAAGTAGATTTTATGAAATACAACCATGTTTTCGTTGTACTAAATTCAGTACTACCAAGTTATAAAGATTGAAAACAGCTGATAATGTTTAATCCCAGCTAGCATTTTATATCACAATCCAATTCTTTAGGAATCAGCTTCACATAACCGCATATGAGCTAATTTTTCGATCATAAATGATACTCTTGTCGTGAGAAAATACTGCACTACCGATGAATCACCTCAAAGAATCATTTTTGATGCAATTTTCTGATTCTTTTTTGAGCAACTATTTATCGTCTCATTTTTTAATCGTAAATTATATAGTTTTTATATTTCAAATAATTTTTTAACTTTTTTTCCCCGGTAAAAGCAGCACGATTATGGCTTTTGATTATTTGAACCAACTTTATTTTGAACAAAACAAAAGATATTGGGTTCTCGTAAAGGAAATAAGAAAACCATTCGCACTGACACTTATTTTCATTGATTGACAGTAATTTTTGGGCTTCTTTTTAGCCAATCTTTTTATTTGTTTGGCAGACAAGAAACTTACTATTTTCTCTTTTAATTTGACGAGACGAACGGGCAAAAATACATTATATTTAAAAGTGTTTAGAAATCATTACGAATCGACGGATCGTATCGTTACCTAAAACGCAAAAGGCTCTACCTAACATTTTAAAAAGAAGACAGGAGAAGCAAAAAACTATTTTAAATGATAAAATGCCTTTAACTGTAAATAATTTAGTTATCTTTTAAAAAAACCTACAAGTCAGTAGCAAAAACATTACCAAAAACAACATTACATTCTTGGCCAATTTCAAATCGACCAATGCAACGTATCCATATGGACATAGCTGGTCCAATGGACAATTTTTATTATTTTATAATTGTGGATTCCTACTCAAAATGGCCTCAAATTTACCAGTTAAAATCAATTTCATCTTCAACTATAATTGAGAGTCTACATGATTTTACAACAGCTTTTGGTAATCCAGAATTAATCGTGAGTGATAATGGAACTCAATTTTCCAGCCAGAGTTTTTCCAACTTTTGTTTACTAAATGGCATTCAACACATTTTCACAGCACCGTATCAACCCCAATCCAACGGACAAGCGGAAAGGTTCGTGGATACCATGAAACGTGCACTAAAAAAGTTAGAGGGATCCGGAACAGCAAAAGAAAATTTATACAAATTTCTTCAGTGTTACAGGTCTTCGCCAAACAAAACAACGGGTAAAACACCATCTGAATTGTTCGTGGGGAGAAAAATAAGGATTAATTTAGACTTAATTAAAAAACCACCAATAGATGTTCCTATTCGTAATACAACAATGGAAAATCAATTCAATAATCAACATGGAGCCAAACAAAGAACGTACAACATCGGCGCAAAAGTTTTAGTAAAATTATACAAACAAAATAAAATGAAATGGGGTTCAGGAATTATTATAAAGAAACTTGGTAATGTTATGTACGAGGTAAAAATTACAAATATTCCTAACTTCAGAAATGTAAGATGTCATGCAAATCAAATTCGACCAGAGTTCTCAAACAACATTGCTTCCAGCACTTCATCATTAACATCAATACTGGATTGCTTTGACTTACAACCAATATCTTTTAACCCATCAGCAATAATAAACAATAATAATAATGAACAGGAGAGAATGGAAACCAGTCAACAAGACTTACAACAACAACAACTTAATCAAGATGAACCGCCTATAGATCCACAACCGGTATGTATCACTGATCAGTCTTCTTCAGAGCAGCAAGCTATCTTACAAGATGACCCGCCTTTAAACAATGAATCCGCGGAACGAAATAATATTCAACAAGAATTTCGAATGACACATCCAGCTGTGTATCCAATTGCTCCACCAACATCGAATACTGCAACCAACTCCGATGTGGAAATACGGAAATCAAGTAGAAGCCGAAAACCTCCCTTTTGGGCACCATATTATATAACTAAAACTAGGGGAGATGTTGGCAATACCAAAGACAATTAAACGCCGTTTTAAATTGATAGCAGCTTTGTATTGTCATCAGCTGTCAAATAAGAAATTAACATAAAAGAGCATTCTAAGCTTGAGATTTATATTGATCAGTACCATTTTTTATATACCCTTAAATAGTAATAAACCCTTTTATATTATACTTAAAACAAAGTGTTTTAATTGATATACCTTGAAAGTGTTAAGAATACAACACTAAGTTTCATTATTAAAGTATGATAAGAAACTGAACCAAAAGCATTAGAAAGATCAAGGGAAATTAGGGTGGTAAGTTTATTCTCATTTAAGTGTTTACGAATTCTATCTGTAAGAGATAGAAGCATCGAAGTAGAATTATAACCGCAACGAAATGCATACTGTACTTTGTACAAACGAGATGATATCGAATTAAGCATTTGATCTCTCATAATATGTTCCAAAACTTTCGATAATGTTGGAAGTATAGAGATAGGCCTTAAATCACCTGGTTCATTAATTACTTTAAATTTCGGTAAAGGGATCACTTTAGCAGTTTTCCAAGAAGAAGGAAAACTAGATGTCGTTAAGATAGGATTAAAAAGATCCTGAATTAAGTTTGATACCACAGGATAGACCAACTTAATCAGACGTATTCCAATATTATCAACACCAACAGAATTCGATTTTACTTTGAGTAACGCATCTGCAACTTCCGGTTCCGAAACACAGTGAAAAGAAAAAGAGTTAGGAATTAGGAGAATTAAAAGAAAGAATAAATTAAAAGAAGAATAAAAAAACAAATTTTATTCTTCTTTGTTATTTAGCCCTATTTTGATATTTCTATTGGCAGAGTTGGTACGACATATCAATTTGAATAGAGAGAAATATAAAACTGTTTACCGTGGTTATAAATAAGTTAGTAAATCACATAGTGGTTTGTGCAAACATTAAAATGTGTGGTTAAAGTTAACACTTTTTAAGATGTTAAAAGTTAGTGAATTGGTGAACTGGTGGTCCTATTTAAAAAAAAATGCATATGTTTTAAATTTCATTAAAATCGGTTAAATAGTTTCTAAGAGACAGAAATTGCCCCCTATCTCCCCTCGTGGCACTAGGCTTCGGCCCATTTTCAGTAGGCTTGATCCTTGTGCCAATAAGAACCTATGTGCCACATTTTACTATATTATTTCCAAAATTGCAACCTGTACTTTGCGCACCAGCCAGCCAGACGAACGGACATAGTTAGATCAACTCAGAAAGTGATTCTGAGTCGATCGGTATACTTCTAGGACCAATATTTGAAGGTTTTACACACGTCAGCACAAATGCATAATACCCTCTCCACTATTGTGGTGTGGGTATAAAAAAAGACACAGTAATTAACGACAACGACAACCACAATAAGGCTGATTATACATTTTTGTGCCGATATACCCTAAAGTATATTAACCCTTAAATGCACTGACCCCAAACTTTTTAAACTTTGAAAAATCTGTCAATTTGAATGGTGCTACAACTTATTTAATGTATGTTAATGTCGATAACTTCAGAGTTTCACACTAGGCCACAAATATTTAAAAAAAAAAACCTTTTCAGAAGTTAGTTATTTTCAAATATGTACATATTCAAATCTGTTATCGAGTATTATTATGTACTCCAAGCGAGTAATCGACAAATTGACGGCATTAGTTTGTAATGTAAATAAAATCAGCCGTTTTTACCATAAACTCTTATTTTTCGAAATGGAAAATTTTAGTAAATCTTCAAACAACGCAAGCTGTATATTTCTTGCGAAGAAAAACCCGTGTTACTTTCCTCAATACTCTGTTTTTTTAAAGACAGTATTATTTTTGGATGGATAAGCTGAAATAACTAGTAGTTATATTTTACCTCAAGCTGAAATTTAAACATCATATATGTAAGTATGTACATATATACACTATTGACAAAGTTAACAACCTTACTAGACTTACATATTCTTTAATAAATAGGAATTCTAAACGTGTGCTAATATAACAAAAATCTGATATTTAAATCTAGATTTCAGGCTATAAATGTTTAATGCTGCACCAGTCTGGTCAATATCAGCAGAATGTCGCATCAAAAAACTAAAAGTTGCTCCAAATAAACTGCCAAAAATTATATACAATTTGCTATGGTACTATTATACACATCGTTAACACGTTCTAGCTTACGTTGACCTTCATACGTCACCTTCAAATTACGTTATCCTATTATCCTAATAATTTACACAACGTACATATATCTACAATACATAGAACAATTCGAAAATTCGAAAATTTTTTTTCGTCCATACAATCTTGAAGATCACTAATGTACATACATACATGCATCCATACATATATATATCGTCCGAAATTCAGGGAATTTCTGATAATCACTTTTTGGGAAAGGGACTTGAAATCACAAAAAAGGTGTTCACAAATCACAAGTGGTTTGAAATCTTGTGATTTTCAGAACATGCCAGATCATTTCTTATTGCAGTCCAAAAAATGCATTACTCATTTAAAAAACTGAAATGTTTTCTTTTACTTACCAATAATATCATCGAATGTACACAAACCCCATTGTCTGTCTGACCATGAGCGTGCGGGATCTAAAAGTTTTACAAAGTTCTGAGCAATTTGATCAAAATGTGGTAAAAAGTTTGCCTTATTGGTAACGAACAAAGCGTGCAAAATGTCAACAACTTTGGACAATATATAAGTATCGGTATCATCTTGTTCGGCCAATTCTTCTTCAACACCATCATCGTAATCCTCTTCGTTGCGTGCAGCCAAACGTTTGTCGGCACGTTCGAAATGTTCTTCCATATATTTGGTAATGATTTCCAAAACTTGTTTCATGGCATCATCATTGAGGCAGTTAGGTCCCAGGGTTTCAATACATTTGGCCAATGAGTTCAAGAGTTCAGCTTGTACATCAGCTTCGGGTTCGGTGCCAATAACCTTTAAGAGTTCGGGACAAATATACAACCACATGCCTTCCAAGTATTGCGGGCCCTTGATTTTAGCACAATCCAAAAGATATGGTAAAGACTCAGCGGCGGCAGAGCGTACACCATCATGGAAATAGAATTTCAACATGGGCACCATTAGACGTACAACTTCTTCGGCATAATCGGCAAAACCGTCTTTTAGTTCACGAGCGTAGCATACTAACATTTCACAGGCAGAAGCTTTATCTTCCATTCCGGCTGTGCGTATGGCAAAGTTTTGTTGTTCTCCCAAATTAATGAATGACCAGTCGACATCACCCTCAATATCTTCAACTTCTTCATTGTCCAACAAAGCAACTTCAGGTTTCATGGCGGCGGTGCGCATTACAGGACCCATAACCAAAGGCAAATATTGTTCGAATTGTTTACCCAAAATCTTGCACATACGGGCCCAAGCGGTAATCAAATATGAAGTCTGGGGATCATCGTCTGGCAAATCGCCTTCGGTGTGGGTCTTCAACAACATGTCCATGACTTCGCCAGCATCGGTGATAAACTTCTCACGGCCTACAGCCAAACCAATCAGACTGACACACTCAATTGTCTTGCCCCGCAACATGCGCAAATTTTCAGAGTTGGCGTTTTGAATGATATACTTCAAGCATGGCATTAGACGATCGTAATAGGCAACGAATTCCTTTTCACAAGTATCGGCAACGGATGCAATTGTTGTGACCACTTGTTCCAACACCAATTTATTGCCCTTTTCTACCAATTCTTTAAATTTGGAATTGAGCACGGCTTCCAATTTGGCCATTATTCCATCCAAGTAACGGGTCAAAATATTTTTGGGACAATCTTCGGAGAAATTGACCAAGGCAGCTCCAGCATGAGCCTGCACGCGTGGGTTCTGCACATCATCCAATAAGGAGAGTAGCCCAGGGACTACTTGTTCATGGAATTTTTTTTCAAAAGTAGGGGCGAAATCGGTAGACATTTGGCCGATGGCGTTACAGGCGGCGTAACGCACACGAGGATGAGGGTCGCGCAGGAAGTTCAAAACACCGGACATCACTTGTTCCAACATGGCTTCCATTTGTTTGTGACAACCTTCGCCAATAGCAGAGATAGCCATTAGGGCTGCATAACGCTGCTTCCAATCACTGTGACCCAACATGGCGGGCAAAGAAGTCATAACATGTGGTAAAACAGACTTGCCTCCTAATCCACAAGCCAGTCGATCCAAAGAGGATTCGGCAATCACATTATTGTCACTGTTATCATCATCAGTGACAACATCGGAGGTGGCCCAATCTCCCTCATCATCCAAGTCGGTCATCATTTGCAAAACCAATGGAATCAAAGCAATAACATATTTGTCAGCACGTTTGCGTACCATGGCGGGCGCATTTTCGGCCAAGGAAACCATAACTTCTAAAACCAAATGACGCCAACTGTCTTCAATATCTTGAGAGCTGAATACCTTCATGCATATTTCAAAAATAACTTCCAATTGAGGACGCAAGAATTTTGGACAAGTTTCTGTCATATCAATCAGCAATTTTACCAAGGATTGGTCATCTTGGGCCTCAATACTTTCGGCTGTGATCATAATCACACGCGGCAATAAATCACCAAACTGCTTATAGATAACAGTTTCCTTTTCTTTATCGTGTTGCAAGATAAAAGCACCCACAGCACGTACAGCTTGGAATCTCACCTCTGAATCGGCGGTGGGTTCCATGCTCTTGGCCAACATCTGCTTAATCAAGTCCAAGTATTGCGTCTGTTGGTTACCAAAAATAGATGGTACACTAGCGAAAATACGCAAAGCTGATTCTTGCAATTGGGGTGTGGGTGAGTTAGCGCATTGAAAAAGAAATTGCAAAAAATCAGGCCATTGATTGTTGCCATCATCATCGATAAGATTGCGAGCAGCTTCTGCCACCACTTCACAAATTTTACGGCGTAAACTAGGTGTTACATCTTGTTGGACGGCTAGTAAAATTTGTTGTAGTAATTGGCCTTGAGCTTCTTGTGGTAGCTAAAAGAATTAAGAAAACAAAATAAAAACAAACATTGCGTGTGTAGAATAAACTTTTTAAACAATAATTTTTTTTATTATTTCTTTTTAGGAACAAAAAAAAAACACGTTATTGCATTAAAATATTAATGAATGAAATAAAAATAAATCATGTTGTAAAAAATACACACTCAAATTCGACATTTTAAAAATAAAATATCAGGTTTTGATATTTAAAGTGCCGAATTTGATTTGAAAAATGCGGGATATGATTTGTAAAATACTCGATTTCGAAAATTCTGAATTTATTTTTTAAAAACTTGAATTTGATTTTGAAAAATTTTATAAAATAGTAGCACAAACATTTTAAATCAGTTACCACTCTGGTGGCTCAAATTTTATATGCCGAAAAATATTTGCAAGAGCTAATGCCTTTTCCAATCCAAGACGATTTCTAAGGTTTTTACATATTAAACCATAAGATAAAATCAATTTTCCTATTGATGCTGAACTAGCAGGGCAAGTCATTAGTGAAGTGAAAAAATCACAAGAGTTTGCTGGTAAAAATTTTATATTTTTGGCTTTTGATTTGACAAGCGCTTCTTCCTTAAATAAATATTAAGAGAATTCATTTCAGATTTTTTTGATAGCAAAAGAGGAAAATTCCACTCATATTGAAGTAAGCGGCCTTTATTATTATTTAAAAGTGTAAAGTTGTACCAGTGATGTTATACGTAGGGAAAAATCCCTATTCGTAGAGATTTTCTTCTAAAAAAAAATAGCCGTAGGGAAAAAAAAGACAAATTTTTTTAAATCATTTAAATGTAGGGACTTTTGAATAATGTGGCGAAAATGTGATTTCCGATTTTTTGATATATAAAGCGTAACCATGGGTCATATGACAGTCCAAAAATTGAGGTTTTTATAAATTTTTTTATATTTTTTGTATGGGAGGTACCACGCCCACTTCTCCAATCGCGCCCACATTTTGTGGGATGGTGTGTATTGATAACCTAAATGTTTGTATTTAATCTGGAAACTTTAGCTCTTGCCGTTCTACAGATATACAGAAAAAGGTAATAAAATTACAAGGGTTTTTTGGAAAAAATTAGAGGTAGTCGTGGTTTTTTGCTCATATCTCAGCCATTTTTGGACCGATCTGGCTGAATTTCAATAGCAAAATTATAATAAGAATATCTGACATAAAGATACCCCAACCAAGCCCACATCATATCTGGGGGCTGCGGAAAACCCATTTCAACAGACAGACAGACAGACGGACAACCGGATTTGAACTTCGCTTTTCATAAGGACCAAGAATAGATATACTTTATAGGGTGTAGGATAAATATTGTAGAAATTACAAACGGAACCACAAAGTTATATATACCCTTTTAACTTCGGTGAATGGTATAAAAAGGTATAAAATACCACTCTTAACGACGAAGGCGAAGCCTTAAAATCCATCAAGTGATAAATCAGTTTTTAATCATCAAAAGTGATCTGAGAAGACTCATTAGTTATTTTTTAGGTTATTTTTACAAAAAAGATCGCTCAAATACTTGCTGGGAACAAGTTTAAATAAAATTTATATACATTAATACAAATGGTCTTATTTGTATGATATTTAATTATTTAAAAGTTGTAGGGATTTTTGTATAAAAAAAAAAAAAAAACTGTCAGTCAAATGTAAAACCTGCTGTTTTTTGCTTCTTTTACAATGGTGTTGCTTTTTTTTTTTTGATTTTTTTGTTTAAACTTCCCATTTTTGTATTAAAAACTTTGTATTTTACTACCAAGGCGAATACCTCTATTAAAGAGAATTCGCATTCGTAACTACCTTTTTGTATGTTTTTATTTTAAAAACAATCAACTGAAATCATTGTAGGCTGTTAAAAATAGAAATAAATAAAAAAGTTTAAAAAATGCCGAAAGAGAAAAGTAATAGAAATTTATTATTAAAAATGGTAAAAACATATGGAGTCTTTAAAATTGAAGAAAATTGGCTCTTTTGAAATATATGAAGAGACAAAATAAATCGTTTGAAAAAATCTAATGTGGATCAACATGTAAGATGTGGGAAACACCAATTGGCGCCTTCTAAGCAAGAGAACCCTCCACAGAAACTAAAAAATTATAAGTTCTTGAAAAGACTTTGTTTTATCATATTTTAACAGGAAAACAATCAAATTTAATAAAAGTAAAAAAATTTTATATTTATTTATAACCCATTTCAAGATTTATGAATGCAAAGTGGAACAAGTGCAACTTTTCTTATTTGGATATTTCTATTGTAAGTTTTGCTATGATAACAGTTCTTTAAGAGAGACATTATGCATTGACTTTTTCTCTCTAAAACCTTTCGGAAGATACAAAGAGTCAAAATAGAATGCACAAGAAACTATGCGATTGCAAATAACTGTAATTTTTTTCTTTGTATATCTCATATTTCGATGTCATGTGCGACATTGAAAAACATCATTTTCTATCAATGCGTCGAAAGTAAAAGTAGAAAGCTCATCAAATTACCAGGCACAACAGAGATTTTTTATAATATTAAAACAAACAAAAATTTCTGTAAAATAGCAAGATTTGTGATCTTGGTACTTATATAAACTTGTTCACGTGCGACATCGTAAGTGTGAAAATTAATAATTTGAAAATAATTTTTTATATATGTATGTAAATGATTTATTTATGTTAATATATACATTTCAATCATTTAAATCTAGATGAGCAGAAAAAAGCACTAAATTCAAAAATAAAGCCATATTCTAGCCATTAACAATGATATACGATACGATGAGATTAGACTTTAAATGACGATGCTAAAACAAAAAGGGCTGTAATTTAGGGCGTGGCAAAATCATTTTTTTAAAGTTTTTCAAACTTAATAAATATACCTTTTATTTTAGGGCGTGACTGATGAAAATATTATTGCTTGTATTGGCTTCTACCTGATTTAATGTAGTATGTGTGTGAAAAAGAAAAAAGGGGCTTAATTTGTAGGCGTGTAATAAAAGTGGGCATATTAAAATCTATACATACATACGTAGTTTTAGAAGGACTTTCTTGGCACGTAAAAAAATTGGACATTTGGGGAAAGAATCCGAGATGGCATAAGTGGCGCCCAGAATTTGAGGTCGGATTAAAAAGTCACTCAAGACAAAAATTAAGCTATCAAGCCATGAAAAACGATATGCAATATGATGAGATCGGACTTTAAATGGCAGCGCTAAATATAAAAAACCAAAAGGGCTGTATTTTGGGGCGTGGCAAAAAAAATGTTTCCTCTTTTAGAAACTTCATTGACATATCTTTCATTCTAGGGGGTGACTGGCACAACTTTTTTTTTTGTATGGAGGTCGACCCGGTCTAATCAACATATATATCATGATGGAAAAAAATGTCATGTGCGACAGCGATTAAAGCTAAATAAAAAAAAAAAAGTATACATTATTTTTATTTAAAATGACAGCCATATTTAAGAGAGATGAGTGCACAACATTCTACAATTTTTTGTATTCAAATATTGCCTCAGGTTTCGCTGAAATCGGCATTCGAAATAATGACCACAAAAACCACTTCTGTTTTCGTCACGTGCAAATGCCTGGTTTTTTTTTTGCAATTTTCTTGAAAACGAAACAATTTATCAAAATGAACAATAGCACCAATTATAGGGCTAATTAAAAGCTATAACTTGAATCTATTGCCAAAATAAATATACGTTTTATTTTGACTTTTTTTTAACTTTAAATAATGTGTACGATGGTCACGTTCGGCATGATGGAAATGCCCATATGGATTTCTGTAGATGAAACTACGGAAAGCGGATAGAGATATGTTGCAAATTTATTTTTGGAGTCTTAGAAGAATTGAAAGACAATAAATCTTATTTATGTTACAAAAACAAAATTTTTACAGGCACCGCGAAGAAAACAACTCTTTCTAAAAATTAATCCTAATGTTGTACTTCCTCCGTCTCCATGCCCAACTCGTTGGGGTACTTGGTTAGAAGCGGCAATGTACTACGCTGAACATCTTGAACAAGGCCCATTGAAAAGGTCTGCGCAAGAAGCCTGATGATCATTGTTTTCGTTCTTTTGAGCTTTCAAAAGTTGTTTACATACACGTTTTTTCCTTTTGCTTTGTATATGTGGTAGTAAGTTTTTGACAGCTTAAAAGAAAAAAATATTTGTTTTTGTACAAGTAAGCAGACCTGATAGATGGGCCTTGATCTTGAAAAAGTTAAAGCCGTTGTTTTAGAACTTGATCAGGGTTGTTAGGCTTTTTGCTTCAAAAATCGTCAAAAGTTTAAACAAAATTCGTCAAAATCGTCATGAATAGTTAACAAAATCGTCAACAAATCGTCAAATATTTAAATTTTATATTGGAGACAATTTATTGCATTGAGTGGTTCAAAAATATAAATTTTTAGCAAGAAATTATATTTATGATAAAGAAAGTGACATGGTTAAGTTTTATTCTATTTATTTTAGCAAGTGGTCTGAAATATATTTATCATTTGAAAAGAAATACATAAAAAAAATATATATATTTTCATAAAAACATAACAAACATTTATTTATTTTATTTATCCATATTCACAAACACATTAAATAAAAAATAAAATCTCATATGCTATTAACTCAAGCTATCTTTAAATGATTAATTTTTAGCGCTATCACTAATGCAAATTGTTTTTACTGTTGAAGGTAATAAACCAAGGGTTCAGTCTATATCAACAGTCTTTTTCCCGACTTGAAACGTTTTATTACGTCCAATTTTAGTTCCAAACTAGTGCATTTTCTTCACTTTGCGCTCATTTTTCTACATAACTTCTTATTAAGAACTAACTTCTTACTTCCTAACACTCAACTATACTTAGAATAACTTTTAATTATAATTAAATGGGAATTCGCCTTTTTACACGCAAATAGAAAGTCTTCACATATGATTATGACTTCAGCGAAAAAATGAAATCGTATGTAGCGACCCAAATCGAAATCATCAAAACGCAAAGCGGATTTTCGGGACTCTTGTGTATATTTTTTGCCGTATCGATGGCCTATAACTGTATAGTTCGAATTACTAGTGCTTCTAATGAAAACCACCTGGTTTGTGATGGGGGAAGAACTTTTTTTTGTTTAATTTTCAATAATTTTTGTATTTCGAAAAATTTATTTTTAAGTTTTGAACTGTTCCCAATATTATTGTTAATATTGCTTTTAAGTGTTTTATTGATGCCAGAAAATAGTCATAACACTATTACTTTTAGTTTATACTAGCTTAACCCGTGCGCTTCGCTACACTGCTTTAACCACTTCTTCAGTTGAGAGATACTTAATATATGCATCCTATGGGAGGTATTTCCCCCTGCGCCTACCGGCTTTATTTTTATTTTCAAAAGTGTAGCATACCATAAGAGTGACTTTTACAAAGTTTGAACATTCTCACTTAACAGTTCTTAAGATATGCGATATTAAACATTGGTGTCCCATGGGGGGTAACACTTCCCCCGCTGCTATTTTATTTCAGTTTTGGGGCTCTGAAGATCCTACTATCAAAAGTTCAACAAAATCCGTGCAGTGGCTCTTAATTATATTTCTATCTATGAGGGGTACTGCTCCTTCTCTGTCAACCCCGCCCATTTTTATATTGAAATTTAAAGTTAACCATAATAGTAGCTTTAACCACGTTTGAAGACTCTCCCTTTAATAGTTCTTCAGTTGAGTGATATTTAATATATGCATCCTATGGGAGGTATTTCCCCCCCTGCGCCTACCCGCTTTATTTTTATTTTCAATAGTGTAGTATACCATAAGAGTGACTTCTACAAAGTTTGAACATTCTCACTATAACAGTTCTTAAGATATGCGATATTAAACATTGGTGTCCTTTTGGGGGTAACACTTCCCCCGCTACTATTTTATTTCAGTTTTGGGGCTCTGAAGATCCTACTATCAAAAGTTCAACAAAATGCATGCAGCGGCTCTTAATTATATTTCTATCTATGAGGGGTACTGCTCCTCCCCTGTCAACCCCGCCCATTTTTATATTGAAATTTTCATTTTACCATAATAGTAGCTTTAACCACGTTTGAAGGCTGTCCCTTAAATAGTTCTTCAGTTGAGCTATATTTAATATATGCATCCTATGGGAGGTATTTCCCCCCTGCGCCTACCGCTTTATTTTTATTCTCAATAGAGTAGTATACCATAAGAGTGACTTCTACAAAGTTTGAACATTCTCACTGTAACAGTTCTTAAGATATGCTATATTAAACATTGGCGTCCTATGGGGGGAACCACTTCCCCCGCTACTGTTTTATTTAAATTTTGGGGCTTAGAAGATCCTACTACCAAAAGTTCAACAAAATGCGTGCAGCGGGTCTTAAGATATGCGATATTAAATATTGGCATTCTATGGGGGGTACCAATTCCCCTGCCCCGATTTTGGATTTCAAAATCAACTAACCATCATCACTCCTCCCTGTACCTTCCCTAAAAATTTTATGGCAATCGGTCGAGCCGTTCTCGAGTTATGGAGTGACAATCAAAATGTACACTTCTTTTTATATATATAGATTTGAAAACTCCGAACTAAGTTCTCAACTTGCATTTCTAAAATACAATTTTGCAAACATTTTGGTTGCTATAAAAAAATTGCAAACTGCGCGTTTATTAATTTCAGAGAGCACTAATGCTTTATCGACAGTTTTTGACCGACTATGCAAGATCGAGGACCAACAATATTAAAAGAAATTTGAGAAAATATTAAAAAGAAGTCCCGGATATCAGCAGGGGGGTTACCGCGTATTTCGATTCGAAAGAAATCATTTACGGATTCGAACAATTTGTACTGTGTATTACGATTTTCGTAATATTTGTTTCGAATAAACGGACGTTTTTCACACTTATTGAAAACAAAGAATCACTTTCTTAAAAGCCACTCTCTATTACGAACAAAAATTGTTCATCAAATTTCCCAATTTTTAAAAAATACAACCTGTCATCGTTTCGAACGATTACGTAAATCGTAATACACAGTACAAATTGTTCGAATCCGTAAATGATTTCTTTCGAATCGAAATACGCGGTAACCCCCCAGCAATTTTTGGAAATAAAATATATTTTAGAGTCTGGTACTGTTCCAAAAGATGAATATGTAAAAAGTTTGTCCTCTTTTTTTCTACTGGTTGGGGAACCGAAGTAACTAAACCGGTTTGATGATTAATTTATTTAATTAAAATAATAAAATCATTTTTTTCTCTATTTTATTATATCCTTGCATATATATACCCGCTACTTCGGTAGCGTCTCCTTTTTCTTCGTGGACATATTTTTATGCCAAAGATTATTTTTCTAGGTTTAAGCTTGTTTAAATTCTAGCATTTAACCCGATACTTTAGTAGAACCAAAAAGCTAAAGAAAAATATCAAATTTCCCATATTTTCTTTTTTGGGTACTATATTTTTCCCACATTAAAGTATCAAAAATTTCAGTATTGTAGTGCCAGCACATAATTTAGTACGAATATGTCAATGAATGGAGGAAAATGTTTTGTAAAAAATGTACCAACAATAGTTACGATTTTCACCCCTTAAATGTTCGAATTTCGAAAAAGTACCAAATTTGTGTTCGTATTTTTTTTTTTGATAAGTATCGAATGTGGTATTAACTTTGTTTCTATGTTTATTGGTTCAAAAGATAAATGGGGTGTCAAAAAAGTTCAAAAATTCAGGTTTTACCCGTTTACGCCATAAAAGGGCCGAATTTCAAAAAAGTACCAGACACCTGTCCGCTTATTTTTCTAAAGACCACCAATAAGTATTGAATTTTTTTTATCTCTTTTAGTTTGGAAGACATAAGGTTACCGAATTTTCCCGTTTTTACCCCCTAAACATTCGAATTTCCAAAAATCACGTCTTATTGGATCGATTTGGGGAGTGACCAATCTCTGGTCTAAATTTCAAGTTTCTAGGGTCAGCGGTTTGTGCTGGGCGATGATGAATGAGTCAGTCAGTCAGTCACTCACGCAATTCTTTTATATATGTATATAGAATAGAATAGATATTTTTAACATAAATTTTGTATTATTAAATATTTTATAACTGTATTCAGTCAAACTGCTTTGTAATATGTATTTTAATTGGCCAAGGGTGGCTTTTTATATTACATTTAATGAAATAAATAATGCTTAATATTACAAAATTATTTTCAAGTCGAATTCACTACAAGTGGCAGCGAAAAGCCTGCTGACTTTGACAGTTCGAAACAATTCGTTTTGGTTTCATAATGTTTTAACACTAAAAATGCAATGCAAAAAAACATCTGTTGTTTCTATGATTTTTGTATCGTTTACATATATCAATTCGACTTAGTATATGTACATGTATTAATTCAAATCAAATAAAAAAAGTACATAAACAGCATGACTAACAAACGAGATTTTTATCGCATTTTTGAAAAACTGGGCCGTATCTTATTAATTGGAATGTCTGGCGGCAAATTTCTAAATTGCATTTTAGCTCCAGGAGGCTTATTCTGAATTGCGATGCGAAAATCAATACGATGCGCAAATGAAATGCGATGCGAAAGAAAATTGGTATTCTGTTAGACTTTCGCAATCGCATTCGCAATTTATTTCAAATTGTGGCAACGCTGCTCAAATATACGTCAGTGTCAATAAACATCAAATTAAAAATAAATAAATTGTTTGTGTTTCGCTGTGAAAATTGTTTAATTAATTTATTTAGGACATTCTGTAATAAATATTTTTGAACTGGTTTATATATTTCATACTTTTTCCATCCTGCAGCTTCTCTAATAGGTGGTCCATTGATATTTAGTTCTTCAGTTAACGTTTGCCACAAAGTATTTGCCGACTGATGTGCATTTGGCTGTGCTTATTCATATACATATTCTATCATTATTTCAAATTGACGCGGTTTGGTGGTTTTATTGCTTCCCTGAATTAAATAATAAATATATGATGAATAAATAAATAAAATATTATCTTTCACTAACATGTTTGTACTTTGCGAATGCTATTTTGTTGTCGAATAAATTTTGCGAATTTGACATTTGTTTTCGCAATGTAGAATACCGACTTGTCACCTTTTCGCATTCGAAATGCGATTAAAAAAAAAAACTTTGCGAATATCGCAATACAGAATAGCAACTGTTCGCATTTATGCATTTTCGCATCGCATTGATTTTCGCATCGCAATTCAGAATAAGCCTCCAGGCCGTATGGCAATCCTAGTAGGGGCCCAGAGGAGTTGGCGACAGTTGGATCATTTTCTGTGCCACTGTCCCAGACTGGGTACCGGGTACATGTAGAGCAGTTCTTGCTTGTTTTATCCGATTTTTTTATTCCACTACTTTCATTATTCTTAAGCTTTCACTCTTTATTTTTCCTATTATTTTCTTATTAGAATGGTATTACTAACTAAGGCGTCAACATATTCTTAACATTCCAAGTCTATTAATAACACATACATTTAAAAATTTATTTCCTCTATAATTACTTAAGGGCATTGAAGTTTTTAATATTATTTAATTCTTGCGTTTACACTTACTTTAATAACTTAATTGACCTGACCCCAATGTCAATCTAAATAATTTAAAAGAACAAAAAGTAACTTCAATAACAAACTGGAGCGTAGTATAAATTACATATACATATGTATATATGTAGGTATATACACTTTAGTATAATAATAAAACAGCAACAAAAATTAGCCCTGACATAACCTAAATTTTAATTTTGATGCTTCCTTTTATACAGCTGCAGCTAGTACTCCACCAACATACATACAACAAAAACACATTTTGTTCCATGGCATGACAAATGAAAAAATGAATATAATAGGTATAAACGTACAGCAAAAATTTTAGCAACAATGAAGTGGTTTATGAATGTATGGTGTTATTATAAATGTGTGTGGAGGGAAAGGTTGGATGCATAGATTGGCAGACTACCTGCTAAAATTATTTTTTTTACGAGTTTTCATCGTGTGAGTGTTTATTTTGGCAAAACGAAAGATAAAGTAGAGGAAAACGAAAAAAATGGCAATGTCATAAAAACCAATACATACTACACCAAAACCATGATGATAAATGAAATAAAACAAAAACAAGTTCATTATAAGAAATTATTAATAATTATTTGCTTAAAAGAATACACATGTAACGTACTCACCTCTTTATAAAATTCTAAAAACTCCGAAGTAAAAAGTCGACGCAATAAAACGGCTGCCATTTGACGGGCCTCTTCGGATTGTTGTCCATTATGTATGGTGGCCAATAGATGAGTAACCTTAAGTTCCCGAGAAACATTGTTATAAGCTTCCTAGGAATAAGAAAACAATAATTTAATGAATTTTATTTATACATATTGAGAAATTAATATGATTGTTTTTAAATAATATTTATCATATATGTATGAATACAACAACATTCCATTACAAGGTCACTTACAACTGTAGTATGTGTGGTTCTGTATAATGCACACTACATATAATACTTGAATGGGTTTTGCAATTTAGATGATGGTAGAAATAAATCAATAGGCCCCACCATACAGAAAAAAACTGCACGTTTTGAGATTTATTTTTGCAAGCTCATGCAATTTTCGTTGATATTTTTCTTCTTATACATACCTACATATTTAACAAAATGCGTCATTATATTGAGGTTCACATTTTGGGATCTTCGGCAAACATTCGAACGAAATAACAACCACCCGGCACCACCCCATAAATAAGAAACAAAAAACTGACAGTGACAGTTTGTCAGTGTGATGTTATTTTTTCTTTCATTATTTTTTGCTATTATTGGCTTTGTTTTGCTTCCGTTCCATGAATCATTTTTATTAGGAAATTATTTATAAAAAAACATCGACTTAAATTATTTAAAAAAATAAACAGTTCTTAGAAACCAACGAAATTTTAACGAATATTTTAATTTGTTCAATAATTCCATATTTAATTTCTACATTTTTTTTTGTGAACTTTATTAACTTTTTTACATTACCAATATGAAAAAAAAACACGTTTCGCGCTATAAAAGAAATCCACCACAGCATTTTTGTAATGTTCTCCCTTTTGGGCAAAGGTAACAAAAACAGTACAATTGTACGATGGGAAAAAAACCACACATTATAAAGGGCCAACAATAAACCTCTTTCCTCCCTTACATGTTCCAGAAAAAATTTTAGCTTCATTAATGTCACTTTTTTATTATGAAAAAATAATATATAATTTTTTTTATTACACACCTCGGCTTGTTGTCTAACTTCATTGTCGGTAGACAATAAAGAACCTAAAATTTGTTGGAATTGATCAGCTGCCATTGTTGCTATTTTTCACAATGTATTTTTAATTTTTTGGTTGACAATATTTTGATTTTTTGTGCTCTTTAATTTTACACTTCTTTTTTCTTGTTTAAAATATTTTTATCCGCCTCGCGAACCGCACGCAAGCACGATGAAAAAAAAAGAACCAACAAAATTTGTCATTAGTGATGGTATGCAAAGTAACGAGTTAAGTGTGTTGAAAAATAAAATACTCGGTGTTTATAAGTGTTGCTAATATGAAATAATTAACAATGCTGCCTGATTCCTGAATTTGCCGTAAAAATCAGCATTACAGCAATGAATTTACAATTAGCAGTTTTTTGTTCACATAGAGCGAACGATATGCGTATAAGCATGTTTGCACAACTCTAGCGTATATTTGTAAAAACGTACGACGTATATAGGTACATAATCATTGTATTATAATGCAAAATATTTTATAAGAAGAAAAGATAACATTACTAACATAGTTTATTTTTATAAATGTACTAGCATTAATTCCGCTACTTCGCGAGCGTCTCGCTTTCTCTTGTGCTCATAAGATGGACATGGATTAACATGTTTTCGCACTGTTGCTATAGAATTTCATTGCCGAAAAAAACGAGGCTTACAGTATATCGTAAGCATGAATTTAATAACATCGGTTAAAAATGCGGTTCAAGTAAATGAATCATCCAACTTAGAAAACGTTTGGACAGAATTCGGCATAAGCAAAGATGAAACGAACCCAAAACATTTTTTCAATTCATGTATTATAGAGAACGATTAAACATTTTGTTTGTTTCGTCGCATAACAGTATACAATTGTTTAAAGAAAATATTCAGCCATCGCAAAGGAGATACCTAATGGACGCTACATTTAAAATTGTTTCAAGCAACTTCTATATACATATATATATATATATATATATATATATATATATATATATATATATATATATATATATATATATATTGAATATTTTGAAGAGGTAAAGTTATATACAATACAAAATTGTACCTTCTTTAAATATTATTATTTGCGTTTTAGATTTGTGCCATGTTTTTTGTTCTTATGGATAAAAACCGGTTATGTCTTTCTTTGCCCTGCCTTTACACATGCAAGTAGTGGCATGCCACTGTTGTATACATATTCACCCCTATCGTGAATAATTTTTCCCTCGTATTTTTTCCCCTTTTTACATATTGGTCTACTTTCACACGTTTCATCTTTTGATGCTCAACTCTTATGTTTTTAGGTGAGAGAAGAAAGAAGAAAGGGGGTTAGTACAGAGATGCCTGTACTCGGTCAGTACGCTTTGTGTTTTTATTCGTTGGTATATGCCAGCAATGGCTGCATGTAATTTTTTTCTTTTCTTTTTCTCTTTGATTCGCTGTTAATGAAATTGTTGTTGTTTTGAACCGAAAAAAAGTTGAAACCGATTGCTGCGTGTGATTATGTTGGCATCTTTAAAAGGGAATTGAAAAGAAGTTGAGCATCAAAAGATGAAACGTGTGAAAGTAGACTTTGCGATCATGAAAAACTCCCATGAAAAAAGGTAATTCAAAGGAGAATAATAATGTGAAAATATGTTCACGGGAAAAATTCCCCTTATCGTGAAGAGTTTTTTTTCCCTCATAATTTGGTCACATTTCCCTTAGATTTTCTCACTTTATTTTCGCTAGGGAACAGAACATCTATGTAAGTAGTTTCTCCTTTAATGCCCGTAATTTCTACAAAAAGAAAGCAGGTCGTGTTCCAACCTAACAGTTATCTTTACCAATTTCAACGTTTATTTGGCCTACGTGTTTTTACCTTTAGGTTTCCTTTAAAATATAGCAGCTGTTAAAGCATAGATTTCTATGCACAGCTAGATTTCTTTTTGTAGAAATTACGGGCATAAATCGAATATTAACATAGCGTTTACATTTGCCAGTACTGGCAAGGCAGTAGCAATTCATTCAAACTTTTTCACTAATACATAAACACTTTTACAGCTATTTTGTTTTTGCATTGTTTTGCCAACTAATATGTATATGCTTACTGTCTTGCCAGTACTGGCAAATGTAAACGCTGTGTAAGGGCGTTTTCCGTTAATAAGGCACAAACCGATATATTGGTCAACAAAATGCAAAACAACAGGTCGATTGCCTGCGGATTTGTGAAGCTTTCGAAAGACGTGGTGGCAGAATTTTGGAAAATCATTTACTACATAAAATTTAAAAAGTTCAAAAAACTAACTTTGTAGGGTAGCGAAGCGCACCGGGTTAAACTAGTACTAAATATTTTTAGACAAAAATCTCATTGATTTTTAGTTTTTTTTAACTGATAGCGTGAACAATTTTTTACATGAGATTCACGATTGCTTTTTTCCCTTCGAGGGGAATGAATATTTCATGGGAACAAAAATTCCACTTGTTATTCACGATAGGGGTGATTATCAAAGAAAATTTGTTCGAAATAGTCGAGTCTCATTTTTCTTTGCAAATTGTATGCCTTTTATTTATTTACTTAATTGATTCATATGGTTTTGTTTTCTACTGGATTTTACTGGCAAAAATTTGTTCAGTAAAAATAAAGGCGAATTCGCCTTGGTAAAAATTTTTAGGCTCTTTGCTGACAGGGTTGTCAGATTTTTTTGAGCTCCATCGCCAAACCGGATGTCAGAAATCGTGAATTGGCAAAGAACTGCTACACATTTTCTAGCAGCACAAAAATGTTTAATTTTGTTTCCTTGTGTTATACAACTTATAAAATCTTCTAAATTTATACTTTTATGGCAGTTTCGTAATAGCAGAATGCTTTTCAAATCGGATGAACTTAATTTAATTTACGTTGCCTGGAACAAATAAATTTTAAATCCGAAAAAATTTGTTCGCATCGGTAAGTAGTGCCGAATAAAGAGAGGCACTTAAATGAATTTTTTTTTAGTTCAGGATATAACTTGCCATCCAAATTTTTCCAGAACTCTACAATATTATTTTCGTCTAGAGCATTTACTTCGCTTCGTAGTATGATTAGTTCTGATTGAATATCAAATTCGAAGTTGCTTACATCGCAACGAAAAGGGTTTTCGAAAAGATCTAATAGCGGTCGTAAAATTACAAAATCTTGAAACCTGTCTTGAAAATTATTGAAAAGTGTTTCAAATAT
Source organism: Pollenia angustigena (assembly GCA_930367215.1). Classification (NCBI taxonomy): domain Eukaryota; kingdom Metazoa; phylum Arthropoda; class Insecta; order Diptera; family Polleniidae; genus Pollenia; species Pollenia angustigena. Next base: position 76,779,116 of record OV884056.1, read on the forward strand.
TTCGGCATATTTATATCTTTTGTCGATTTCGAGATTTCTATAAACAAGTAAAGTTTTTGGAAAATTGGAAAAATCACCAGTTTTAATTTGGGGAAAAATTAGAACCTGCTGTCACATTTGCTTTTATCTGTATGGGATTACACATAAATTGAAGCAAAACAAAACTTTTGTTACTTGTTTTTTAAATATTTTTACTTACTTAAGAAAAGTGTTTTCAAAGAAAAAAAACCCAACCGACGCGATTGGTACAGAAACAAAAATATTTTTACAAGCACAAAATGCATATACAGAATTGTTTTCACAAGCAAAACACATATCGTTAGCTTAAATGCAAAACAATGTAGATATTATTTGAAAATTACAGATTAATAGAATACAATATTTTTTCCTTAATAATATGTATATCGGTTAACGCATTTTTATCTGAAATATTAAAAATTGATTTTAAATCTCAAATAATTACCATTTTACAAAGTTCTTTGCTTTTCATGTAAACTTATGAAATGTTATATTATTCTACATTTAAGTCTTAAAATTTAAACTCTAAATAAAAATTGCACGCAAGGCATTGGATGTTATTAAAAGCATTTTTGACCGCACAATATTTTTTGAGTGTTAGCTGAAACAAAATAATATGGCATCCGCTAGACATGTACACTTGTCGAAGTCACATCGACGACTGAATTGAAGAGCATAAAAATATGTCTAACCTGGCGTTTCCACATGCAAGTACAAGTTCGAAAAACTCAATACACTCACACTTTTTCACTAACATTCACACCATTTTTGTTCATTCAGCCAATCGGCTGTTTCCTGGATTTTTCGTTGATAATACCCAGCGGGAAAAAGAAGGAGTACGGAGGCCTTCCAGAAGGCCTCTGTACCCCTTCTTTTGGATAAACAAGGCCTTCTCGCTCCATTCCATACTCATATCTTTTTTACACGCGTTGTCATTGCGGAGAAGGCCTTCCGCTTTCCATTCCTCCCCAGAGCTTCTTAAAGGCCTTCAAATAAATGGTTCTTAGGGCCATTATTATAACTTGGCGTTAGCTGTTATCCGACAGTTAACAGACACTTTTTGACAGATAACACATTATTATCTGTCAATTTAATCTTAACTTTAGCTAACTTCAAGTTGTAATAATGGCCCTTAGAAGGCTTTCCAGAGAATGACTTTCAAAAGGCCTTAGCAAAAAGGTTATCTTGAAGGGCTTTTAAGAAAGGTATGTTAAAAGGCCTTTCAATTAATGGCTCTTAAAAGGCCTTTGAGACCATCCTTCTACAAATGCATTAAAGGTCATATTGAAGGGCTATCAGTCTAAAACATTAAAGGCCCAACCACAATGTGCTTAAGTTGGCTTAAGCGAATGAGCGAATACATGTAAATTATAAGAGGCAAACCATATTGAACTTAAGGAAACTTTTTGCAAAGTTTAATGAAACTGTCATTTGCTTAAGCAAGGTGCGAATCTAATCGCACATTCCGTACGGAATCAAATGTTTTTTTATTTTGTTTTTGTTTTCTTAAATACGTTTGAGAGACTTTTTGTTAATTTTTGACAGTAGGTTAAGTAAGACTATGCATATTATGGTTGAGTCTTAAGGAATATTTCCTTACAAATGAAATTAGAAGACTGAATAGGCTTCATGTAACGTATGTTTATATATTTTATTAAACTTATTGTGGTTTAATAACACATGTGATACCTATTTTTTTATTGAAATAATCAAATTTGCTAAACATTGTAAATAAAAGTATACCTATAATAAAAAAAAACTTTTAAGCACAAGTACCTATCTTCCTTAATGGACAAAACTCAACTAAAATGATTTACATTATTGTTTTTATTTTGTATTTTAATATGCACCTACTTTGTTACTTTGTTTTTATAACGGGATCTGAAAAAAACAAAACAAAAAATTTTACTCTTTCTCTGTTCCACTTCAACTAAAATGATTTACAGCATATTTTACTTTGTTTTTGTAAAGGGATCTGAATTATTTTGCTTTTGCTTGTGCAAAAAAAAACAAAACAAAAAATGTTACTCCTTCTTTTCTCGCTTCTCATACCAAAGAGCCGAGGCCTTCTATGAGGCATTCTTTAGCTGTTACGTAAGAATATGAATTAAATCAAAAAAATTTTTAAGCAGGCCTTTAAAAAGGCCTGAAGTAAGAAGGTCTTCTGAGTTTTCCCGCTGGGTACGTATGCACTACTTGCAAGTAATTACTTGCATGTGGAAACGCTGGGTAAGTATTGGTGTGCACAATTGTGCAAAGAAATGGAAATCCCTGCTTTACTCTCTCAGTAGATGCTCTCTTTTGCAAATTGATGTGAACGCGAACCAGTGTGGCCATATCCAAAAATATTTTACAGTTAAATCGGCTTTCAAAAAATGCCAAAAAAATCATAAACTGACAAAAAATAATGCTAATATTTAAATTGTATTATTGTTTTGTTATTCAGTTATAAATAAAAAATTCGATTTTTTTAAATCATTCGACATTTTTTAGAAACCGGTTTTTAAATATTTCGACTATATACATATACATTAAGGACGCTTTCTTCCTTTGTTTGTCAATACGGGAAATTAAATTTCTTTCTTTTACTTTTCCGTGCTGCTGTGTGATAATTATTTAATTTCCTTTAATATTGAACCTAGAAACACAATATAATAGGTGCAGGGTCCTAGCTGAATGAGAACCTATGTTAAGATGAAAACTGTTGGGACTTTTTGTTTTTATTTGGTATTTTTTGAATTTCTGTTAATATTCGACTTACAGCCATTTTCACCATGTTTTGACAGAATTATAACCGAACTTGGTGAAAATGACAGTTATAAAGATAAAATTAAACATGCATGGTCCTGAATGAATAAGAATATGTAAAGGGAAGCTTTTTGGTACTTTTTCGTTCTATGTACATCTGGTACTTTGATACATTTTCGTAAATATTAGACATAGAAACATAAAATGAAACATGTGATATCCTGAGTGGATTAGAATCTTTAGGAGAGACTTTTTGATACTTTTTCGTTGTTCAATTGATATTTTCTGGTATTTTTATACTGCACTTACAAAATAAACTCACGTGGAAGATAACATATGAACCGGAGTTTGATCCCTCACCAAATCGATTTACTTAGACGGAAAATAATTACTCGAAACATGTAAATTCATGTATATGTACTTAGATTTACTATGTTTTCTTTATAATTACACAAAAATTTATGGTCGAATTTTGACCAATAGGCAAACACTAGTTTACTTTAATTTGCTTAAGATTTTTAAAATTTTGTTTTGCAGTTATGAACGCGATGTAAGCTTCTGGACAGTAGCTTTCGTATTTTTTAAGAAAAACTGCAAAAAAATCAACTCTGAAATATATAACGGTATTTTAAACGTACATACTTCAACCTCTTGGTTACATACATGTGTATGTATGTACATATGTATGTATGTATATTAAAATTATTTTTAATATGTTGTGCACAGTTTGCAATTCTGCTCTTTTAATTATTTAAATATATTTTAAATTAAAACCTTAATTGAATATGCAATCTAAGAAATATGATATTTTTAATTTAAACAATAATATTGATGGTGATATGCAAAACATTCCACTGGAACTTTTAAATAGTAGCGTAATACACGAGCCAAAAAAGATCACTTTATGGCAGAGTATAAAACAAACATATTTTGACTATTGTGCAAATTCCACAATACATGGCCTACAATATTTGGCAGAACCAAGACCATTAAAAGAAAAGTTTTTCTGGTTATGTGTTATCTTTGTGTCTATATACTGTTGTTCCAGTCTAATCGAAAATATTTATGTTAAATGGAATGAAACTCCTGTAATAGTAAGTTTTTCCGAAAAATCAACACCTGTTTGGAGTATTCCATTTCCAGCTGTAACTATATGCTCTGAAACTAAAAGGAAATTAAAAACTGAAGGTATTTCAAATATATAAATAGAAATGATTTTAAATAATAAAAACGAAATTGCAGGTTTAAATTTTGGTGAAATGTTAAAAATGTTAAAGTCAAGCGTTCAAAATAAATACGCATTTGATCCCAATTTGAATACCACCGAAGAGCTACATGAATTCCTAACATTGTTACATATTTGTAGAACTGAAACCATTGATGAAGGCATTCCGCGTATAGAATCGAAACCAATAGATTACTTTAAAGTATTGAATAAAATGCTGCCAAGCTTTGAAAGGCATTTCTTTTTTTGTAAGTGGTTTAGTCACTATGGCGAATGCGATGAACTTTTTACAAAATCCTTAACCGAAGAAGGCATTTGTTTTACATTTAATGGTTTAAATAGTTCCGATTTATATCGTGAGAATACGTACCAGTATCTTAAAACGGGATTGGAAAGTACAGCGAAAAAAAGTATGATTTTAAACCGTACCCTTAGTTGGTCATTAGAAAATGGTTATACACAAGACTCATCAATACGTACTTACCCGGCTAGAGTTTTAGGTGCTGGAACAAGGGCTGGCCTTTTTGTTGCATTGCAGAGTTTTAAACAAGAAGTTGATTATGCTTGTCGTGGTCCTATACAGGGATTTAAAGTTCTTTTGCATTCACCCGATGATATACCTGTGGTTTCGAAGCAATTCGTACGCATACCCATGAATAAGGAAGTTTCAATTGCTGTTAAGCCCAACATGATAACAACTTCAGCAGGAATTTCCGAATATCATCCAACTCGGCGTCAATGTTTTTTAAATAGTGAACGTCATTTAAAGTTCTTTAAAATTTACACACAAAATAATTGCGAATTGGAGTGTTTGACGAATTTTACGTACAGAAAATGTGGATGTGTTAAATTTTCAATGCCACGTACTCTTGATATGTCCGTATGCAGTGAGGATAAAATTCACTGTTATAGTCAAGCTGAAGACCATTTATTATTTAAAGAGTTTAGTGAAGGTTTAAAAAATACCGATTTTAATTATAGAGGAGAAACTGAGTGTAACTGTATGCCAGCTTGTACTTCTTTAGCCTATAACACTGAAATATCTCAAGCTAATTTTGATTTGGAAGACATGTTAAAAGCAGAAGGTGATACCGAATTTTTAGAAGAATTTCCCGGCTCCCAAATGACACGTTTAGCCATATATTTTAAAGAGAACCAATTTATAACCTCTAAACGTTCGGAATTGTATGGCGTAACTGATTTTTTGGCTAATTGTGGTGGTATTTTTGGCCTATTTATGGGATTTTCGATACTTAGTATTTTCGAGATGATGTATTATTTTTCGTTACGTTTATGGTCAAATATGACCAGAAGTTAAGTAAGTTTTTTATTTTTATTTAGTGCGTTAACTCAAAATTTTAATTTTGTCACTTTTTGGAAAAAAACGACACGTTTATATTTATATCTAACCGCTGTAAAAATATCGCAGTATTTTGCCTACTTTTTGGTGATGAAAAGGTTGGTTTAAAAATTCTTTTTATATCTACTAAAAAAATTTAAATTTTGAGTTAATTCAGTATTGTTGAACAAGTGCGATATATGTATGTAAAAATATTTTCTGTAAATATTTACTTTGCAGATCATTGATAGTTTTTATTTTGAGTTAAATTTATACATATTTTATACAATACATAGTATTTATTTGTAATAATATTTTTCAAATTATTCTTAATGTAAAAACAAATCTCGATATCGATCAAAGTGTATTTTAATTTCGATCGGAATCGAATGCCGTAGTTTTCCCCTGTTTTGAATTTTAATTTATTAAATATATTTTTAATTTATTCTGTTAAAATTTTTTTATAAATAAATTTATTATGTCGATCATTCTAATAGGATTTTTTATTAAAGTGTAATTAGAGCCTGACTTTTAATACAGTTAAAATCACGTTCCACACTGGCTGTTATAGGATGTGGATGAAGACAGAAATCGGAATACTTCTCTTTATATTCTGCAACAAGCGAAGATGCTTTACAAAATATATTTTTTTTTCCATAAGAAATCAATAAACAAATATCATGGAAGTTGTTATTTGTCTCATCTGCAACATGGTTAAATAAAGCAATTATATAACAAGTTTGGTTTTTTAAAATATGCAATATATGCAAAAATATGCATTCAAAGCAAAGGTGCCTATATGAACTAAATTCGATTTTCGACAGCAGTCGAATTAGCTGATCGAACGAATTTTCATTTGGTATTATGGCGCGCATTCGATAAAAATTTACTATTGTGATTTTGTTAATTCACAGTAATACATTTTCGATCAGCTGTCACTTAAAATAAAAAATTTTTGACATTTTTAATTTTTCGAATTTATTCTATGAGCTAAATTTCAGTTATGTATTTTATAAAGCTTTTTTGTAATAGTTCTATTCCTACAATTTTTCAGAAATGACTTTATACACTACCAGACTATTATGTTGTATTTTCTTTTTACATTTTACCTTAGCCTTCCGTTGGAAAGCAATGAGGTATATTGAATGTACAGAAAAATTTACAATTATTAGACACCAGCAGAATGTAATGCATTTTCTGTCCCGCTACGGCCGTCGTCAGCATTCTTTGTGTCTCACTGGATAGTGTTACTTTATAAATTGAATGTATTTAACTCAACTATTTTAACAAATAGAAACTGGGAATTATTTCGTTCCGAAGGTAACTTCATATTATATTCAACATTTTTAATTTTTCGAATTTATTCTATGAGCTAAATTTCAGTTATGTATTTTATAAAGCTTTTTTGTAATAGTTCTATTCCTACAATTTTTCCGAAATTACTTTATACACTACCAGACTATTATATTGTATTTTCTTTTTACATTCAATATACCTCATTGCTTTCCAACGGAAGGCTAAGGTAAAATGTAAAAAGAAAATACAATATAATAGGCTGGTAGTGTATAAAGTCATTTCTGAAAAATTGTAGGAATAGAACTATTACAAAAAAGCTTTATAAAATACATAACTGAAATTTAGCTCATAGAATAAATTCGAAAAATGAAAAATGTTGAATATAATATAAAGTTACCTTCGGAAGGAAATAATTCCCAGTTTCTATTTGTTAAAAAATTTTTGTTTACAAATTTAAAAAATAAAATTAAAGTTAAACGTGATTACGGCGAATTATGGTTGTTTTCAAATAATTTAGCTTCAGTGGGGTTTCATCCCATTTTTTTACATGCTGAACTTTGCTGCAAATCATTTGGTGAAAAGAGAATTTTGTTCCATAAGGAATATGAGCGCTTCCAATTGCTGTTAACGACGTTGGACTTGCATAAAATGAACAAAACAGATTAAGAATATTGCATTTGGTATACGAACACCAACAAATTTACAAATAGTTAAATTTTCAACAAGTTTTTTACATTTATTTGCACAGTCGAAAGCAAATTTGTTTTCGTTGAAAAATACGATGCACAACGAAACTTTCGACAGTGCTGCCAACTCATAATACCAAATTAAGATTCGATAGTCGATGTTCGATAGCCAACGAAAATCGTTTATCGAATGTAACTCATAATAGGGGCCAAAATGTGCACTAACAAATCGATGCCATTTTACTGCTAATTTCTTGATTCGCAAAGATATTTAGAATATGGTAATCTCAGACTGACGACAACAAATATGCATTTGCATAAAATCCGGTCCTTGATAATAATATTTGTCCTTAGCGAGTTTTGGATGTATATTTGTAGATTTTAAGAAAAAAATTGATTAAGTTAAAAAAATATTGATTTTTTTCCTAAAATTTTTAAATTTTATGATTTTTTTTTTTTTTTTTTTTTTGGTATCACGGTGTCACAAATTTTAAACAAAGTCGGGACCAAATGAATTTGACACCTAATCGTAATTTTTATTGTATTGTAAAAGTATCTTCAAAAATATTCGATGGATTTTTCCTTTCTTTTTTTATTAAAAGATAATGAAATCACTAATACAACTATGGGTCGTTTGTAAAAATTGGTTAAGAAATTGCTAAGGTACAGTGAACCACTTTTGCTTTTTTAACTTTTCTTTTAACCAAACAATAAATTTTTTTTAAGTTTCATTACATACGACGTTGGTTTATTTCAATACGAACATTTTGTTTAAAGCTACTAAAGATTAAGGTGCCTATTATGAACTAAATTCGATTTTCGACAGCAGTCGAATTAGCTGATCGAACGAATTTTCATTTCGTATTATGGCGCGCATTCGATAAAAATTTACTATTGTGATTTTGTTAATTCACAGTAGTACATTTTCGTTTAGCTGTCACTTGAAATAAAAAAATTTGTTTACAAATTTAAAAAATTAAATCAAAGTTAAACGTGACCATGGCGGAATTATGGTTGTTTTCAAATAATTTAGCTTCAGTGGGGTTTTATCCCACTTTTTTACATGCTGAACTTTGCTGCAAATCATTTGGTCAAAAAAGAATTTTGTTCCATAAGGAATACGAGCGTTTCCAATTGTTTACGAAGTTGGACTTGCATAAAATGAACAAAACCGATAAAGAATATGGTATCTACAAATACGTGTAAATTCGATAATCCAGACTCCATTAATCCGGACAGAATTTTGCATTTCATTGCGTATTCTATAATCCGGATTGGTTGCAACTCTATAGTCCGGATTGAATAACACTTTGATCATACATATTTACATTATGCAATTAACGCCGCAACTTTCGCATGCAACTTTTTGTGTATTAGCAAGAGGTATAGGGAAGAAAACGGGGTTGAAAAAGCTGAAAAAATGCTTGAAAATAATGTAAATGTAAATGAGAAAATAGTTTCGTAGTAACTACTTTAAAAGAAAATAGAAACAAAACTCGGCGTTAATTGCATAGTCTAAATGCGGTATTTGTCAAACGAAATTAATTAATTTATTGTTAAGTATGTATGTATGTATGTAAATGTGTATTTTTATTTTAACTGAACTGTAGAATTTTTATTAATGTTTTTTTTTTTAATAAATATATACATTCGGTAATCCGGATCATTCGCTACTCCGGATTGGGGTCTGCAATCAATTATCCGGATTATCGAATTTTTACTGTAGTTAAATTTTCAACAAGTTTTTTTCGTTTATTTGTACCGTCCAAGGTATATTTACACAAGGTAGACTCATTTGGGAGTGTATACATGCTGCTCTATAAAAGGAACGGAGTTGTCAAAATTGTCTTCATATAAAAAAAAAACAATTTAACTCACACATGTACAAATTTTTTCTCATATACACGAAATTTGACGTTAAGCTTCCAACTAGGGGTAATCAGCTGACAAACATATGGGCCAACGAGTTTACCTTGTGTAAATATACCTTGGTACCGTCGAAAGCAAATTTGTTTTCGTTGAAAAATTCGATGCACAACGAAATTTTTGACAGTGCTGCCAACTCATAATACCAAATTAACATTCGATAGTCGATGTTCGATAGCCAGCGAAAATCGGAATGTAACTCATAATAGGGGCCTAATACAATTATCCCACTTTTCGATTTTTATTAAATTAAAAAAAAAAACACAACAACAAGTTAATATGTATTCAAAGCAGTGTTCGAAAATAAACACTAAATATCGTTCTTTAATGTTCGGTTCGGTAGATTTGTGGAAAACACAAACGCTAATAGTGTTTGTGTAGAAATTCATTAAAAAAAATAACGTTTCCCTGTTTGTCATCTTTCGAACACAAAAATAATGCTGTTTTTATCATACTCAACAAATGATGAGAACATTAAATTCCGTTCGGTTTTTTTGAAAATCCACGAACTTCAATGTGTTCGGTTCGGCTCGTTAATGTTCGTCGCTTTTTGCTGATAAAAAAAAACCAAACATTTTTTACAAAAACAAAATACACACACGAAAAAAACATTATAGAACATTAAAATATAATGTTTTTCTACAGTATCACTACAATTGTTCTGTTTTTTAATTATATAACATTATATAATGTTCGGTTCTTTCTTGAAAATAGTTACGAACGGTATTAAGGTTTGTGTATGTTTACACAAACACTAAAAAAATAGATATCGTTCTTCGGTGTGTGAGCCGAACGCTAAATAATGAACTGTTTATTTTCGAACACTGATTCAAAGTTAACAATAAATATTAAAAATTATTTAAAAGTTATATGGGCATTTCCACCGAAAGGTCCACCCCAACAAAAAAATTATAAATTCTTGAAAAGACTTTGTTTTATCATATTTTAACAGGAAAACAATCAAATTTAATAAAAGTAAAAAAATTCATATTTATTTATAACCCATTTAAAGATTTATGAATGCAAAGTGGAACAAGTGCAACTTTTCTTATTTGGATATTTCTATTGTACCTTTTGCTTTGATAACAGTTCTTTAAGAAAGACATTATGCATTGACTTTTTCTCTCTAAAACCTTTCGGAAGGTACAAAGAGTCAAAATAGAATGCACAAGAAACTATGCGATTGCAAATAACTGTAATTTTTTTCTTTGTATTATCTCATATTTCGATGTCATGTGCGACATTGAAAAATAACATTTTCTATCAATGCGTCGAAAGTAAAAGTAGAACGCTCATCAAAATACCAGGCCAAACAGAAATTTTTTATAATATTAAAATAAAAAAAAAAAATTCTGTAAAATAGCAAAATTTGTGATCTTGGTACTTATATAAAGTTGTTCACGTGCGACATCGTAATTGAGAAAATTAATAATTTGAAAATAATTTTTTATATATGTAAATATACAATTCAATCATTTAAATCTAGATGAGCAAAAAAAAAAAGCACTAAATTCAAAAATAAAGCCATATTCTAGCCATCAGTTCGGTTTGTGCTTTGTTGTGATACAGACGTGTATTTTTAGCCCCGCATACGATTTGAACTATTAATTAATCACATTTGATTTTGTAATACATACATAAATATAAGCAGCGAATGGACGCTTAAAAAAAAAAATAATATATTTTGTTATTTAAATTACTTAACATAATAGTGAACAATTTAAAACGATAAAATTAAATTAAATAAAACAGTAAAAATATATATGTATGTACGTATGAATGTTCATACATGTGTAAACATATTCTGAACAAAACATTTAAATTCTGGTTTTTTCTTTTGTTGTTGTAAAATACAATAAATAATAAAAATATTAAAGCAAAGCAAAACGGTGAAAAACAAAAACAACTCTTTGCATGAGTACAAACAGTGAAACAACACTAAGACAAAATGAAAGAAACGTTTACGTTTTAGTTAATGCAAATGAAAATAATGCAGAAATAAATAAAACAAAACAAAACAATATTAACTACCTAACGGCTAAGCCAATTACTCGAACACGTTCCCTCTCACCCTCGGTATTTACACAAACGGTGGATAGTGACTCATTAAAAAAACTACAACAAGATTTGGTGACAAGTGTTGCCAGGCCAGCAAGTATTGCCGTGACGTCAAAAACAAATTTAGTGGGAAATGATACCATGAACTCAAACACAAATGTAATGGAAAACCCCCCTGTAAAAAGTTGTCAAAAGCCTACAGTACAAGTTGGTATGGACAGGTACATAACAGTGCTTAAACGGGGACGCAGCCCTACCTCTGCAGCAGTTGCTTCGGCCTCAAAAGTACCATCTTTTGATAAAATAAATACTCAAAATCGTTTTGCAATTCTGGAGGATGAATCCTCTGAAGCACCAAACGTCATTAAACCATCCAAGCCTCCCCCGATATATCTAAGGGAGCAAAATTCAAATGAGCTCATAAAGAGTTTGATATCGGTGATAGGTGAAAATTCGTTTTACGTAGCGGCTATAAAGCGTGGAAGTATAAACGAGACAAAAATACAAGTCAATAATGAGAATGATTTTCGCAAAATAGTACACAACTTTGAAACGCTTAAAAAAAACTTTTATACCTACCAACTGAAAAGCAGTAAAGGTCTATAGGTAGTGATTAAGGGTATTGACTCATGTGTGGACCCAGAAGAGGTTAAAACATTCCTAGAAGAAAAAGGCTTCAAGGTAAAACATGTAGTAAATATTAAAAATAGAGAAAAAATTCCCCAACCACTTTTTCGAGTGGAGTTTGAACCCGGCGACGTAAAACTTAAAAAAAACGAAACGCATCCTATTTACAATTTAAAATATATTCTCTACAGAAGAATAACTATAGAAGAGCCGCACAAAAAAAATGGACCTGTTCAGTGCTTAAACTGCCAAGAATTTGGCCATACCAAGGCATACTGCTACTTACCCCCTGTCTGCGTAGTATGTGGTGAACTACACGGTACAGTTTCTTGCGATAAGTCTAAAACCGACCCCAACGTAAAAAAATGTAGCAACTGTGGCGGTAATCACACTGCCAATTATAGAGGATGCCCAGTATATAATATTGTCAAGCAGACGGTTGGACCGAAAACAAATACCCCTCAAATGCAGGTTGCAAATCAGGTAAACACAAATGCAATTCAAGCCCCCCAGCCTAGTAATAACAGAACCTCTTACGCTAACGTCCTAAAATCAAACCATCAGCCAATGCAAGGTGCCTCGCCAAGTAATGATGAAACTCCGGTTTCTAATTTAAGTCGTTTAGAAAAAACCATGGAAACATTAGTGCAAACAGTAAATAATTTTACGAACACAATGGGTAATATGATGCAGGAAATGCTTAGAATGCAATCGATGTTATTGCAAGCTGTACTTAACAAACCATGAACTGTTTAAAAATTTGTTTTTGGAACGCAAACGGCATCCGCCAACATAAAAATGAATTAGAATACTTTCTTAAAAATAAACAAATTGATGTCATGATGATTTCTGAAACTCATTTGACCTCAAGAAATACGTTTAAAATCAATGGTTATATACTATATGATACCAAGGACCCTCGAGATAGAGCTTGTGGAGGTTCTGCCATCTTAATAAAAACTCGAGTCAAACACTACATTATGTGTGATCACCGTGAAGACTATCTGCAAGCAACGACTATTTGTGTTGAGGAGCTAAATCGAAACATAGTAATTTCTTCTTTATACTCTCCACCTAGATTTTCCATATCAGAAGGCCAATATTATAAATATTATAAATCATTAGGACCCTGTTTTCTGGCCGCTGGCGATTATAACGCTAAACATACCTTCTGGGGGTCACGACTTATAACACCAAAAGGTCGTGTTTTGTTTAACACAATCTCTAAAATGGGTTTAAATGTGGTCGCGAGCGGGCAACCAACATATTGGCCTACTGATCAGCAAAAAATTCCAGATGTTATCGACTTTGGCGTGGTTAAAAACATCCCCACAGAAACGATTCATGTTGAAGCTTCCCTAGAATTATCATCCGACCACACACCTACAATTGTTACTATATCGAACCCAAATAGAATTGTATTTCCGTCAGGTTACTTAGCGACGCCAGCCACACAAATAAATTGGTTAAAATATAAAAAATTTCTCAGTGCCCATTGCACAGAAAATATTCCGCTTAGTACACCGGAGAATGTGGATCTCTCTCTTGTTAACTTTGACAGTTATCTTAAACTAGCTGTTCAACACTCCAGCGTTACCCCCAAAAAAATTAAAAATAATAAAATATGTTCTTCAGATGTCGAGCGGCTCTTGACTGAAAAAAGGAGAGTTCGAAGAGAGTGGCAACTTTACAGATCCCCGCAACTTAAGATTTTATTAAAAGAATGCACAAAAAGGCTAAGAAAGTTGCTACAGAATCAGAAAACGGCTTCTCTAGAAAAATATCTTAAGGAACTTGATGCAACTCCACAATCTGACTACTCATTATGGCGTGCAGCTAGAAATCTAAAAAGGCCAGTTATATCTAAGCCACCATTAAGAAACTTGAATGGTAGTTGGGCAAGAAATGATAATGAAAAAGGAAACCTGTTTGTAAATCATTTGAAAAACGTGTTTACACCAAATATATCTCACAATATTGCGGTCGAGTTACCACCTGTTGATGCTAGAGCAGCTATTCCCCTCAGATTTGAGATAAGAGAAATCGAAAAAGCTATTTGTGACTTAAACACTAAGAAGGCACCTGGTATTGATAAAATCAGTAATAAAATGCTTTTGGAGCTACCTCGCATAGCAAAGAAAATTATTCTTTTTATTTTTAATGCTATTTTACGCCTTGAATACTATCCTGAAAAATGGAAGGTTTCCTTAGTTACCATGATACCAAAGCCAGGTAAAGATCATACAAAAGTTGAGTCTTATAGACCTATTAGCTTATTATCAAATATGTCAAAGCTGTTTGAGAAATTATTAGTTTCAAAATTAACACCAATTTTAAGTGAAAATAGATGTATTCCAAGCCATCAGTTCGGATTTAGAAGAAAACACAGCACAATCGAGCAGACTCATCGAATAGTAAATGTCATAAGAAAAGCATTTGAAGAAAAGAAATATTGCTCAGCACTCTTCATCGATGTTTCGCAAGCTTTTGACAAAGTCTGGCATGAAGGCTTATTACACAAATTGAAGCAAAATTTACCAGCAAACACACACAAGCTGCTAGAAAGCTACTTAGTCGGTCGTCAATTTATTATTAAAGAAGGAAATTTCTTAAGTTCACCTCAGCCCATTGCCGCTGGAGTCCCACAAGGCAGCATCCTGGGCCCCCTATTATACTTAATTTATACTTCGGACATGCCAACAAGCAACTACACACAAACTTCAACATTTGCAGACGATACAGCTTTTCTAAGCGTCCACGAAAATCGTTATGAAGCATCGCGTTACTTACAGCATCATATATTTCAACTAGAAATATGGTTAAGACAATGGAGGATAATGGTCAATGAGCAAAAATGTGTACATATAACATTCACTTTGCGCCGGGAATCTTGCCCCCCTATTACAATCAATAATCAAATAATTCCTCAACATTCGCATGTTAAATATCTCGGTATACATCTGGATCGGCGATTAACGTGGAAATGCCATATAGAGGCAAAATTAACTCAAATGAAACTAAAAGCCATTCAAATTCATTGGCTTATTGGAAGAAATTCTGTCCTTAGTCTCGATTGCAAGCTTCTACTTTACAACTCTATCTTAAAGCCTATCTGGTGCTACGGTATTCAACTATGGGGCACTGCCTCGGCCTCTAATATCGACAAAATTCAAAGGCGCCAAAATAAACTTCTTCGAATAATCACAGCCGCTCCCTGGTATGTTAAAAACTCAAACATTCATAAGGATCTCAATGTGCCATTAGTGAAATCTATGATTACAAAATATGCAATAAAATATTTAAAAAGGCTTGAACAACACCCAAATCCACTGGCTCGAAATATTTTAAATCATGGCGGCCACACTCGCTTAAGAAGAAGAGACACTGCAGTACTTACCCAATTAGATGAGCGATAAACACCTATAAAAGTGAACATAACCCGTGATGAAGAAAATTTTGTCTGGCACTGGCAGGAGATAAAATAACGTATTAGGTTAAGATTTGATTAATTATTGTTAGTTCATATTTAATATATGAAGATTCAATAAAAAAATAATGACAAAAAAAAAAAAAAAAAAAAATATTCTAGCCATTAACAATGATATACGATACGATGAGATTATACTTTAAATGACGATGCTATATATGTATATAAAACAAAAAGGGCTGTAATTTAGGGCGTGGCAAAAACAATTTTTTTAAAGTTTTCAAACTTAATAAATATACCTTTTATTTTAGGGCGTGACTGATGAAAATATTATTGCTTGTATTGGCTTCTACCTCATTTAATGTAGTATGTGTGTGAAAAAGAAAAAAGGAGCTTAATTTATAGGCATGTAATAAAAGTGGGCATATTAAAATCTATACATATGTAGTTTTAGAAGGACTTTCTTGGCACGTAAAAAAATTGGACATTTGGGGGAAGGATCCGAGATGGCATAAGTGGCGCCCAGAATTTGAGGTCGGATTAAAAAGTCACTAAAGACAAAAATGAAGCCACTATCAAGCCATAAAAACCGATATGCAATATGATGAGATCGGACTTTAAATGACAGCGCTAAATATAAAAAACCAAAAGGGCTGTATTTTGGGGCGTGGCAAAAAAAAATTTTTCCTCTTTTAGAAACTTCATTGACATATCTTTCATTCTAGGGTGTGACTGGCACAACTTTTTTTTCGTATGGAGGTCGACCCGGTCTAATCAACGTACATATATATCATGATGGAAAAAAATGTCATGTGCGACAGATCCCGTGCGACAGCGATTAAAGCTAAATAAAAAAAAAGTAAACATTATTTTTATTTAAAATTACTGCCATATTTAACAGATATGAGTGCGTAACATTCTACAATTTTTTGGATTCAAATATTGCCTCAGGTTTCGCTGAAATCGGCATTCGAAAAAATGGCCACAAAAACAATTTCTGTTTTCGTCACGTGCAAATGCCTTGTTTTTTTGCAATTTTCTTGAAAACGAAACAATTTATCAAAATGAACAATAGCGCCAATTATTTATTTATTTATTTATTTCATTAAATGTAATATAAAAAGCCACTCTAGGCCAATTAAAATATATATTACAAAGCAGTTTGCCTGAATACAGTTATAAATTAATTAATAATACAAAAATTATTTTAAAAATATATATAATAAAATAGAAAAAAAAATGATTTTATTACAGAATTTATCGGATATAGGAAACTTAAAAAATCTACGAAAAAAGTTTCTTATAAGCGTTTCTTTCTTATATACAATTATTTTATATAAGAAACTTATTTCTTATATAAGTAGCTATGGCCATAAGACTTTCATATTTTGGTTTTCTGTCTCTTTTTTTGTTAACATATCTAACTTTTAAATAATTGAAGCACAGCCGCGAATAACGTTGTAAAAGCCACTTTTTGCAAAAACTGTTTTTTTCAGATAACCGTCAACATTACTCTCGTACACTATTTAAACCTCAAATCACCCAAAATTATGCACATAAAAGCCTTTGAAAAGGACTTACAAAGAGTCAGCTAGTGGAAGAACGTTGTAAGTTACTTAAAAATTATACAAAGTAAATGGTTTTAAACGTGGAATAACGTTTTAAAAGCCACCAGTCATGATGTTTTGCGTAGTGGAAGAACGTGAAACGTTTTTCCACAAAAAAAAAAACGTTAAAAATTGTTAATTTGCATGTAATTTAAATTTTAAATTTGTTGATATTTTGCATAAAAATTTTTATTATCATTATTTTTAATAATCTAAAAAAAATTAATAATTTTGCCCGTTAAAAACGTTTTTTGCTCTCCTGAAAAATAATTATTTTGTAACTTAAAACGTTATTCGCGGCTGGGATTCAATTATTTTCTATGTCTTTTGAGTTTTCCACTATTTTAGATAACATTGAAAGTCCAATATTATATTTTTTTTTTGGAATTGCGCTTCTTTTTATATCGTTTTGGATTTCTTTTAAAATTTTAACTTTAGTTTATATTGGCAAAAAACACAAAGCTTCTTATGAGTACCAGCTCGCCCAAGGCGAATTCATGTAAAAAAAATTAAAAAATTAATTCGCCTTAAGCTCGCCCATCTAAAACCAAGGTATATTTATAGCAGGTAGCCGCGAGATTACAACAATTGTACAATAAAACAAACAACAGGGCTTTTTATTGTTGTTTTGTGATACGAACTGTCAAACAGCAAAGGGGTTGAAAAGAGACAAAAAAGACAAAAAAAACCTTGTTTACTATACAACATTTGACAGTTTGTATCGCAAAACAAGCAAATAAAAAATAACCAGCTGGCTTTCCGAGACTACCTGCTATAAATATACCTTGTCTAAAACCAAAAGTAAAAAAAAAACTTTGTCTTGTTGTAAAACTGTCAGCAAACAGCATTGTCCATGCAAACTACATAAATTCTGTGTTGCCGTTGGAAGTTTCTTATATAAATTCTTTTTCTATACATTTTGTGGTTTTGGTGTTTAGGAAAAATGTTCTTTAATCAGTTTTTCTCTTATAAGCGTTTTTCTTATATGAAACCTTTTTTGTTAGAAAAATCCATAAAAAGACATGGTGTTTTTGAAAATGTTTCTTAAAAGCGTTTTGTTCTTATATGAGATGTTCTTATATCCGATAAATACTGTATTAAATTAAATTAATCCTCAAACCGGTTTAGTTTTTTTTCGGTTCCCCAACCAATAAAAAAGAAAAAACACAGAAAACAAAAGATCCCAGCAGTGTAAAAGCATTAATAAAGACCAAAAAAAAAAAAAAAAATTAGAAAACAAGTTTTATTATACATTTGTAAATACATATTTAATACACAACAAATGTATATATAAACAAATGATTTTTATTTAAATAATCAAGTGGAATATACATCTAATAAAACGGTCAGTAATTAACATTAAAGTTAATTACAAAGTATTCTATAAAGTTTTAGGCGGAATGCATTGTTAGAATGAGAAGTTCTTACAATAAACGAATGTTCATAGAATCCATTATTAATTCTCGGAATCAAAACTTGCGGGTTCCTAGTAGAACGAGAAAAACTAAATTTAGAGCAGAGAGGTGTAGGCAACCCAGTTTTAATTACCCTGTAAAAAAATATCAAATTTCGACGTTGTATCAAATTAAGGAAGGAACAGCCAAGGAAAAGTTTAACATATTCAGAAATATGTTCACGTACTCGAATATTATAAACAAATCTAACGATCATATTAACCACCCTATTTAACTAAGAAATCACATAGGAAAATGTACCCGTAAAAACCTCAAGACCATAAAGTATATTCGAAATTAACAGAGAATAAGCAAGCCAACATCTTATACGAAAAGGCAAGTAGGTGTTTGTTGAGTACAGTTTACGTAATATTCCAGAAATTTTACAACAGAGGTGGTCAATATGGCTAATAAAATTAATATAGGGCTAATTAAAAGCTATAACTTGAATCTATTGCCAAAATAAATATACCTACGTTTTATTTGGACTTTTTTTTAACTTTAAATGTGTACGATGGTCACGTTCGACATGATGGAAATGCCCATATTTTTTAAACACAAAATTAGGAAATGCATACTTACTATGCGCCCGACATCCACATAGTTAACCGACTTTTGAATGAAATTCTTAAAGTATTGTGGGTCAAAAATTTAAAAATGAATTCCGGATTGACTTTAAAATACACCCAAAATGCGTAATTGGCTTGAAAAGCATAAGCATAGCAAAACATTAACATTTTTAATTGTTTGGTTAAAAAAAAAATAATTGGAAATTATCCAAATTGTTAAAAAATCATCCAATTTTTCATGAAGTTTGAATAACCCTGACATTTCTTGACCAATTTTAACAAATGACCAATGGTTATTTTAATAATTTTATTATCAGTACACAGTGTTGCAAAATTGAAATTTTGAAATGGTACTGAACTTCAACTAAAAGAGTATTTTTCTCACCAAATGGTACTTTTTGTTGAAAAAACCAATAATTTATGAAAATAAAAGGAATATTTTATTGGAATTCATTTATCTAAGTATTTAATAGCAAACAATATTTATATTTGAGGTACACATGTAAATAATATTTCTGTTATACATAAGCGTCAAGCGCCCCATCCATTTACAATATTATTTTAATTCAATTGATGCTCAGAAATTTGGTATTGATAAAATACCAAAAGCAATATGTGAAATGTCAGCAAACATTAAATTCGTTCTTAATATCATATATATTATTTCTAAAGCACTTTTTTTGTCGGTTGCAAATATCTCCCATACCACCGCATCAAATTTAATGAATGATATCTCATTTTAAAGCTTATTTCTAACACTAATGACGAAAAATAATTAGAAATTGAAAAATTAATATTTTCATTGATAAAAATTATATTTTTAAATGTATTGAAGTTACTAAAATTTCTATTAATTATTTTCATTTTATGTTACAATAATGACAACTAACGGTGCGAAATATTCGCACGGGTCATCTAGTTGGCTATATTTTTCAAAGAATTTTACATATATTCAGTTCTGAAAGATCCCCTTGAACACGGAATGGAGAATTAATATTATTATAGTTTTCTTTATCGTTAGTAAATAACATTAATAACATCAGTATTATGCTATTGGGTTTTCCGGAAACAATATTTTCTGGAGTGAAGCTGATTATCACTTTTAAGGTTTTATGTTCAAAACAAAAATAAGTTCTTAATGTTTGCAAATTTTCGAATAAAACGATTTCCTTAACATTGCATGTTTCTATAAATATGGTTTCATTTAACATAGTATCCAATGCATCCCTTTTTTTAAATTTTCTTGCCACTTGTAAGAGCAAATATCCCATTCTGGAAAGGAAAATATGAATCCTGGCGTCCACGCTTTATATTTCAATATTAACGTCGTTTATTATTTTTAAAATACAACAAAATAAATTTTGCAACAAACACATAAAAAAACCTATGCCTGCTTTCGATATGATCACATCACAATTACAAAGTTAAGAGTTAAACAGCTCAAAGGATAAAAAGTACTTAAAACAACGCGGGCGTAGTGCGGTATTTTTAATATGAAAAAATACTGAAAAAAGTACCAAAGTACTGAATTTTTCAACACTGTCAGTACATAATCCGTTTACATTTTTCAAGATATTTCCATTTAAGTGACATTATCTTTTGTAAAAACACAAATAACGTTTATTTTGGAGTATCTCTATCAGAGATCAGCAATGAGTAGTGAAAAAGTGAGTAGAGCTGAATCATGACTCATAAATTCTTGTACTTATACGCACTCATACTTATGGCGATTTCTTTTCTGAAAACAATATGCTACAGTATATACATGTAACATTTTCTAATGTTACCTATAATCACTGGAAGTGTTACATGTTGTGCAATTTTAATAGAACACAATTAGCTGCTTTTATTTACAACTATTACACTTTCATAATTAATGTACTTCATGCGCGATTTTTAATGCTATTTGAGCGGTTTCTGAACGCAATTATGGCTTGAAAACAAATATTGACATCACTAATGGCTTAGAAAAATTTAAACGATTATAATATAAATAGACTTTTTTTGATTTTAATGTGTAAATATATTTATATTTTCTTTTAAAATAATTTTTTTTACAAAATTATGAGCTGTATGAGTTATGACAAGCAAAATAAAACATTGGTTGTACAAACAAAGTAGTAAATACCAAAGTTGTAAGACAGGGCAGTATGAACACCTTAAGTAAAAGTAAGGGTAAAACATGCAACATGTTTTGCATGTTTTTTATCAACATATTCACAAAAGAACTTGAAAATTTTTCCCACAGTTGTATTTTATGTGCAAACGAACACAAAAATGTAGAACATGTAACATTAATGCAACATTTTTCTCAGAAAAGAAATCGCCATTATTCCAATGTTATTCACACTCATATTCACTCGAAAGTTTCATTTCCCAGTTGGCCACGTCTTTAAGACGGATGCACGACAATGTTTATACCTGCACGACATGTGAGGGACAGCGGGAACAAATCGTCAACGACATTTTCGAACAAGTGTCGCGAAAATCGTGCACGACACAAAGAAAGACAATGTCGTCTTATTTATCATCAACGACTACCTGCATGACAATGTCGTCCATTTCGACGTCCACGACAAAAATTATTAAATAATTATCTAATTCAGACAGTTTTTTTGAGTAAAGTTGGAATTTTAATTTCTGTTATATGTTTTATATTCCCCTCCTATAAGCAATCCTAAAGTTGACAGTGAAGAACTTACTGCATGTAATCCATTTTTCAGCCCGCTGTTAGAACTAATTTGTAAATTATTAGTAGGTATTTAAATCAACAATTAAAAAAAAGGAATGTGAGGCTTTTAAGAAAACCAAGCAAGTGATTGAATAGCATTCAAGAAAACTTTATCGTCAGTAGCTTTTATACAAGACAACTTGTAAGACAGTTTCGCTCATACCGTCCCACATAGAGTTTAATAGAGGCCAACTTATAAGACAAAGTCGCTCACACTGTCCCATATAAAGCTTAATAGAAGACAACGTCGCTCAAACTGTCGTGCTCGACGATTTCCTGTAAATTGTCTTCTAGATAACCTGAACAACAGGGGACACGTCGCACAGTGGCGCCATTTGAGTTTTTTCGTTGCAAAAATCATATCTTTTGAACCGAATAAGATAATTGAACAGTTTAAACAGCATATGATAGATAACTGTTCAGCCTATGAAATGAGCGTTTGGAAAGGGTGCTACGCTCTGTAGGGGCCTAATTATGGGTTATCAAAGTTAAAATTAGTAGAAAAATCAATTTTATGGTAACTAAAAAAAATTATTTTTACATTTTTAGATTGTTTTTATTTTTTTTCTTTAGGTTTTTATGTTTTAAATTATTACCCAACAAATTAAAAAAAAAATTATTTTTTTTTAAATTTATTTTTTCAATTTTCTGTAAAATATTCATCACAGTTCGTAAGAGAAGGTATATCTAAAAGACTAACCATTTCTAAACTATAATTATTTTCTAACTCTGTTCGTGACTTCACATGCCGCAGGGAAGATATAAGTGGATCGGAAGATGCTGCCAACATGTTGAAGAGGTCCTCATTTTGCCTTACCCTTGATGCTTTGAATGTGTTCTGCAATCTATATTTTTTATAAAATTTGTTAAGAGACTCCTGTGCTTCTTCAGAAAGCTCTCCAATTGGCAAAGACTGGTACTCAATTATATCTTTGCCATGCGCCAATATTTTATGGACGGTCGGGGTCAACTTCTTCTGTGGATACATTTCTGCTAAAAGAGATGCAGTTTTCGACGCATATTCTCCATATTTTGTAGAATTGACATTTTCTTTGCAGTTTAAAACATCCAAGATCGTTCCCAATCTTTTCACGATTTGATTGTCAATTCCAGTGATTCTAGTTACTGCCTCATCATTTTCAAAAAATCTCCTAGAAGTGTTTCCATCGTTTGAGTTACCGTATCCGTGCTTGGGACAGTCTACTTTTAGTCCAACTTGTTTAAAAAAAGCATCCTGTATTTGCTTCTTTCTGATCTTTTCCTTATCCTTTATTGATGTATTTTCATCGAAGTTTTCCTCCTCTTGTGGTAGGGTATACGCCAGTTTTAGCAAGAATTCCATACACCTTATCCTTGCGTGCAATGGTGACATTCCATATTCGTAATTCTCCTCATTTGTAGAATCGTTTAAATTACCAAAGTTCTTCTGACTCTTTTTGCAAATCGGGCATGACATTGTTGAGGTTGTTCCTGTCAGTTCGTTTACGACTTTTCCGTCAACCATGGTCAGATGGAACTCGTAATTGCATTCAATATATTTTCCTTCTCCAATTTGCAGCTTTGTAGGCTTAATCTTGCTTATTTGTTCTTCAATGTCCTTCACCGTGGTCCTTATGAGTTCTGCCGATTCCCTTGCAAACTGAAACATTATTGGTCGGCAATAATGCACTGATGACGGACGTGGATTTTTCCAGTGAAGGGAAACATCCGATTTAAGCCGCAAAGGAACAACAGATGCCATAAACATATTTCCGTCCGATATTGTAGCGTCATCGGAAGATATCCTTTGCTTATAAACGCTTTGTCCGGATGATCCATCGCAGCCCCATTTGCTGATCAATGTCAACTTCTCAGGAAGAATTTTCACCTCATTTTCAGGAAGACTCTCCAACAACCGTTTTGCTGTATGGCCCATGAGATCCTGCAGATTGGCTTTCGCAGAGACTTCCGTAAATTCCGTATGCAGTGGTCGTGAATTTATTTTGGCTTGCGTAATATGCTTGTATCCGGGTAAAACGTCAGCGCCGTGTAGCGTTAAAGATGCCCGTAGTTTCTCATATTTCTCTTTGGAAAGTTCTAAGTCCATAAACAAGGCCAAGGCTTCTTCGGAACCATACTTTTTAATGTGTGCGTTTGTGGGCGTGGGAATGCTTTCCTTAATCCTTTTTAGTCGCAGTGGGCTTGCATCAGCAACAGATTTGGTTATGTGCGACCTAACTCTTTCACTATCCTTTGTAAATTTAATAGACAGCGCTTCCGATAATTGCTTCGTGGTCAAGTCATTGGTGGCATCGGCAAGTTTCCTCTTTCTTGTGAAAATTGAACACTCCTCAATACTTTTTTTTGGCCTTCCTTTTGCTCCTCTGGTTGATGTGGTGGGTTTATCTACTGCCAATATATCCAGGATGGTATCTTCATTAAGCCAGTCCTCGTATTTGGAGTTGAAGTTCTGAATGGTTCGATTAGATTTCACCCATTTTGCCTTAATATTTGCATATATCAGATAAAAATTATTTTTTATAATTTCGCTTCTCTCAATATTTCCGTATAAGCTATCAAGTTCTTCTAAAGCAGCTTCCGTGAAAAAATTTGGTGTGGTTGACTTTCTAAACAGTTCAAATAATTTAAAATTGTTCAACGCCATGTTTTCAGTACTTAAATTGTTTAATGGTTTCAGTAATTGTTGCGCCAACTTTCAGTCGTAGACTAATCCAGGCATTATGCTTATTTTGCAATATATAGGCTTATGCTACCATGCCGAAAAATGTACCTGTTCCCTACATACATATGGATTTAGGCTGAATAATGCATTTTTATATTATGCACGTGTCCAAATAAGATTTGTGCCTACCTGTAGTCAATATTGTTCTTGACCATTTGCAATATATAGGCTTATGCTACCATGCCGAAAAATTTACCTGTTCCCTGCATACAAATGGAATTAGGCTGAATAATGCAATTTTGATATTATGCACGTGTCCAAATAAGATTTGTGCCTACCTGTAGTCAATATTGTTCTTGACCATTTGTACGCCAAAGTATTGTTTAAGTGAGGTACGTACCTGCTAATTTCAATGAGTAGTTTTTTTAGATTTTAGATCAAACTACTGTCATACAATTTCTGCAACCATGTCTTTTTAACCTTTTTTACCTCTAGAAGCCAAACGGGCACGTACGGGCAGATAAAATTTTTGAATTATGTAAAGAAATAATCAAAGAACAGATTTTGCAAATATGGCAAATATAGAAAAATATAGATTTTTGTTATTTTCCGTCAAAGTTGAAAAATAGTGAAAAAACGGATAGTTTTTAAATAGTGATTTACCAGGAGAAACACAAAGCAAACAGTTCATTTTTTTTTTATCATTACACATTTAATAAATGCATCAATCAATACAAACAAAAAATAAGGCGATTCGTTACCTATTTTTCGTGATATTACACCTGAAATCGCAACAAATTTACTAAAAATTGTGTGTTTTTTTGAAAACCGAAAGTCGGTCAACTTTGAACGGCTATATCTTCTAAACTAAAAATGTGATATTATTAAGAGTGGCAGATTTGAAATCGTTGAAAAGTTTCCTATAACATGAGTTTATTCAAAACTTCGTCGGTGCTCATGAAAATTTTGATTTTTGCAACCTCGTTTGCTCTACGGGCGCTACTGTGCGTCGTGCATGCATCATTGACGACGATGTCGTCAATGGCAATCTGGCCAACTGGGTTTATTCATCGTACTCATACTTAGCAACATTTGTAGCAAGGTATTCCAGTTGGCCCCGTCTTTAAGACATCCTCGAAGACGGATGCACGTTAATGTTAATTTCTGCACGACTTGTGAGGGACAGCGGGAACAAATCGTCAACGACATTTTCGAACAAGTGTCGCGAAAATCGTGCACGACACAAAGAAAGACAATGTCGCCTACTTTATCATTAACGACTACCTGCATGACAATGTCGTCTATTTTGACGTCCACGACAAAAATTATTATATGGTTATCTAATTCAGACAGTTTTTTAGTATAGTTTAAATTTTAATTTCTGTTATGGGTAATTCCATGTCAAAACGACCAAGAGTGGGACACGACCCCTTCCGATTTTAATGAAATTTGGTGAGAAGGGTCCTTTTATCTCATTAGGAACATATATGAACGAAAAAAATTTTTAAAATTTGTTTTTCGGAAGTTATGTCATATTCAAAATGTCATAATTTCGCAGAATTAGCCGAATGTGTTGAGCTTATTTCTTCAATATCTCGAAAACTAATTGACATACGAAGATGATTTTGATGTCATTTTAAAGAGAATACTTGGGGCTACAAACCATAAATTGAAAAAAAATATTTTTTTTGAAAAATGTAATATCTGCAAAATGTTAAATTTTAAAAACGGACTAACTCAAAAACCTATTTTTTTATTTGGCTGATTTTTTTTTGTATAATACCTCAAACTGTTCTTTAAAAATCCTGAAACTTTGAAGGAGGTGTTTTTTTTCTTTTTTAAGATATGATTTTTTTCCTTTCGCAACCCTTAAAAAAATAATATTAAAATAGAATTTTAATATTGTAATTTTGAGCAATAAGTACACTGTGCTAGTTGCAAACAACAGACCAGCCGCGCACCTGGCATTTTACCCTAATTTGGGACGCTGAATCCAGTGGTGCTAACCGTTTTTTTAGGTTAGCTCGCGTTTTCAAGATATACCGTTATTTCGAAAATGTAATAGTTTGCACAGCATATATTCGCGTAACTCAAAAACAGTTTAGTTTATTGAAATAACTAAAAAAACCGAAATTCGGCAATAAAAAATAAAGTGGGGTTGGTCATACATTAGACCAATCTAGGAGCATCCTACGCGCTGTACCATACAAATATTGCGGCTTAATAAAATTGGCTGACTTCCAAAACGTCAAATGCTTTGTATAAGAACAAAGCATAATGTTTCATTACGCCGCAGTACAATATATATGTAATGCAAACCCTTCCAAAACATCAATGGTAAGTATTAGTAACGCAGCAAAAAAGCAATCAGAGCATCGGTTTTAAAATTGATGCTTTGTGATATTTGACATTTAATTTGCAAGCAATACATATTTATTTAATTATTATGCATTGCATCACTTACATTTCAAAACGTTTAAATAAACCGAACACAGAGTTGCATTGTTTCGTTACTTTGTACATGTGCATGGTTAAAATTCAGTAGTAAAACTGTATACAAACTTTGTATTAGTACGTTTTGGAAGTCAGCCATTCTTTAATTTGGCCCCTGCAGCGCGTAGGATGCTCCTAGATTGGTCAAATGTATGACCAACCCCACTTTATTTTTTATTGCCGAATTTCGGTTTTTTTTAGTTATTTCAATAAACTAAACTGTTTTTGAGTTACGCGAATATATGCTGTGCAGCCTATTACATTTTCGAAATAACGGTATATCTTGAAAACGCGAGCTAACCTAAAAAAACGGTTAGCACCACTGGATTCAGCGTCCCAAATTAGGGTAAAATGCCAGGTGCGCGGCTCGTCTGTTTTTTGCAACTTGCACAGTGTACTTATTGCTCAAAATTACAATATTAAAATTCTATTTTAATATTATTTTTTTAAGGGTTGCGAAAGGAAAAAAATCATATCTTAAAAAAAAAAAACACCTCCTTCAAAGTTTCAGGATTTTTAAAGAACAGTTTGAGGTATTATACAAAAAAAAATCAGCCAAATAAAAAAATAGGTTTTTGACTTAGCCCGTTTTTAAAATTTAACATTTTGCAGATATTACATTTTTCAAAAAAAAATTTTTTTTTTCAATTTATGGTTTGTAGCGCCAAGTATTCTCTTTAAAATGACATCAAAATCATCTTCATATGTCAAGTAGTTTTCGAGATATTGAAGAAATAAGCTCAACACATTCGGCTAATTCGGCGAAATTATGACATTTTGAATATGACATAACTTCCGAAAAACAAATTTTAAAAATTTTTTTCGTTCATATATGTTCCTAATAAGATAAAAGGACCCTTCTCACCAAATTTCATTAAAATCGGAAGGGGTCGTGTCCCACTCTTGGTCGTTTTGACATGGAATTACCCTTATATGTTTTATATTCAACTCCATGTAATCCATTTTCCCGCCCGCGAATAATTTCATCATCATTTTTGGTTTTATTGTTTAGAACTAATTTGTAAATTTTTTGTAGGTATTTTAATCAACAATTAAAAAAAAAGAATGTGAGAATTTGAAGAAAACCAAGCAAGTGATTGAATAGCATTCAAGAAAACTTTGTCGTCAGTAGCTTTTATACAAGACAACTTATAAGTCAGTGTCGCTCATACTGTCCCACATAGAGTTTAATAGGCGACAACTTATAAGACAAAGTCGCTCATACTGTCCCACATAAAGCTAAATAGATGACAACTTACAAGACAACGTCGCCCAAACTGTCGACGATTTCCTGTAAATTGTCTTCTAGAAAACCTAAACAACGGGGGACAAGTCGTGCATACATCATTGACGACGATGTCGTCAACGGCAATCTGGCCAACTGGGATATTACAGTTTACTAAAGTTACATGTGAGTCGTTCTGTGTATAAAGGGAATGTGTCCATTTTTGGCGTTTTTGAGATTTAGCGTGGATACACTTCCTTTTATGACTAACAATGTATGGTAAAAAGTTTGTTGTCAAATTTCATCGGTAACCCCCTTTTAAAGACAAAACATTTTTTTGTACGAAACACAAAATTTTTATTTTCAGTGGAAATTAATCACTTGTTAACTTTGCTTTCCATGAGTTTCAAAACAATGCTTGCGAGCCTCTTGTTTGGTCAAATACATAAAAATGTTTGCTGATACGCACGATCGGATTGTTTTGTGTTCAACATGCAAAATAAAAGAACAGTTTCGAGTGGTTAAAATGACCAGTATTGCAATCGCAAAACCAACACCGCGGTAACACCGGTAAACCGGCTCCAAATGGGGTGGATCAAACTAGATAGATCGAAACCATGGGTAATACAATATAAAAATAATATCGATAAAAAATTTGGATTTGAAAATATAAACATAAGAAAGAAAGGTAAAGTAATGTTATTGAATAGCGTAAGTCAAAGTCTATTGTATCCTGAAACTAGAGCTATAACAAAAAAAAAAAGGAAAAGGATATAATTGATTTATTAAAATATATCCCTCCCGTGTACCATACTTTCTATAAAAACTTGAAAACAGTATAAAGTCAGGAAGCTTATTCTGAAGAAGACATTATTTTGTTAAATTTAAAAATAAGAAATTTTTTTAGTTAATTTTTGTTTTAAAAAGAAGAAATGTTTTATGTTATTTTTTAACTTCATTTAAAATAAAACTGAGCGAATGCACTGAACTAAAAAATTAGCTGCAGCCTTTTTTTGCCAAATTATAAAAAATGTATATTTTCCAAAATATATTAATTCAATTTAAACACGACACGAGGTAAGCCAATATTTAGATGGATATTTTTTTTTTATTTCCGAACGAATGCTCAAAGTCAAAACATAATAAATTTGAATTTTTACGCTTTCGATTTTAACCACAAAAAATTTGGTGGACTTATTCCCTTTTTCCACTGAAACTCTTATCAATAAAAATGTATTTGTATCATATTAACAGGTTTTTTGAACACATACGCTTACATACAAACATTATATATTTACAAATTGTAAAAGAAGCCCTAATAATTAATTTTGCAATTTTAGTTTTGAGTTTTGTTGTAACAACTAGTTTTAAGGTCAACGTCAACTGTTCTGTCGTTTTCTCCATTTCAAATTTTTGGACTCATTCCCTTTATCCACTGAACGACTCATGTATGAAGTGGACGATTTTTCGGCAAATTTATCTGGCAGCGCTGATTATTAAGTTGTGTGTTTTCTCTGTTGTGTTAAAACGGTAAATGGATGAGCTTACACAGCGTTTATATTTGCCAGTACTGGCAAGACAGTAAGCATCACAAAGCATACAGAGATGAAAAAAGTGACGTATGAAAAATGCCCAAATCATTTGCGAGGGCAGCTTTCGAAGAAAGAGAAAGAAAATGTTTTTTGGTAGTAAAGTGGCAATGTGTAAAAACAGGCCACTACTATCAACACGAATTGCGTAATCAAAACAAAAAATGCAAAAAGGGCAGCTTTCGAAGAAAAAGACAGAAAAAAACACAATATTTTCTGTCTCGTGACGCCTCTGTGTGATCTGTGGTAAGCATATACATATTAGTTGGCAAAACAATGCAAAAACAAAATAGCTGTAAAAGTGTTTATGTATTAGTGAAAAAGTTTGAATGAATTGCTACTGTCTTGCCAGTACTGGCAAATGTAAACGCTATGTAAATGATTTGAATCATTGTGAGTATTGTATTGTATTTTCTTGAAATTATAAATCAAGCTGAGGTCATTTATGAATATGCGCAAGGTATATTTATAACAGGTAGTCTCGGAAAGCCAGCTGGTTATTTTTTATTTGATTGTTTTGCGATACAAACTGTCAAATGTTGTATAGTAAACAAGTAAACAAGGTATTTTGCAAGGCCTATCCAATAGGTCTGCTTACTACTACAACAATGCAACAACACAAAAAACAACAGGCATTTTGTTTGTGTAAAATTCCTCGCCGTTGTCAAAATCTAACTACTACATAGGCAAAACAAAAGGAAAAATATGTTTTGTGTGCATGTATGTGTGGCAAAAAAACCAAAAAAGTAAACAAAAATATACACGTATAAGGAAAATGTAAACAACTCTTGATATCGTTGAGGAAAAAACCAAATAAACATCTGGCTTCTTAAGCAGACCTATTGGATAGACCTTGGTATTTTGTCTCTTTTCAACCCCTTTGCTGTTTGATAGTTCGTATCACAAAACAACAATAAAAAGCCCTGTTGTTTGTTTTATTGTACAATTGTTGTAATCTCGCGGCTACCTGCTATAAATATACTTTGAGTATGTGTATAATGTCGACGTCGCACTCATAAATATTTCTCTTGTGAGTATGAGTGAATCAGAGTAGTTAAGTTGAAATCAAGGCGAATTCAACTACAGGTGGTGTCGGAACTACAACAATCCAAAAACAACAGAAACAACATACGGTTTTTTGCATTGCATTGTTAGTGCCATTAGCTCGAAATGTCAACCATTATTAGCAAAACACTAACAAATCAAAACAAATAAGCCCGAACTGTCAAAATCAGATGCCGTTTAGACACCACCTGTAGTTAATTCGCCTTGGTTGAAATGATTTCTAGGCACTTATACTTACAATTGCATGAGTCAGTACAAGGCGAATTCAACTACAGGTGGTGTCGGAACTACAACAATCCAAAAACAACAGAAACAACATACGGTTTTTTGCATTGCATTGTTAGTGCCATTAGCTCGAAATGTCAACCATTATTAGCAAAACACTAACAAATCAAAACAAATAAGCCCGAACTGTCAAAATCAGATGCCGTTTAGACACCACCTGTAGTTAATTCGCCTTGAGTCAGTATGAGTAGCGAAAAAAACGATTCATTGCTGATCTCTGATCTCTATAACTGTTATATTTGACTATTCTGATTTCATATTCGGATTCAGCGGACATCTTTACATAAAGATTAGGTTTTAGATACTTTTGGTCAAAAAATTTCACGTAGTGTATTTCGACTAAAAAAAAATGATGATTAGCAAATTGAAAGAAAATAACGATTTTTCTATTTTATTGTTAAATTTTCAATATTAAGTGATTTTGTTTTCTAAAAATAAATCAATCAATCAATTAAAATAGATAATCATTCAAAGCTAATTTCGATCTACCAATGGTTAAATACAATTTGATTGAAATATTGATGTTTGACTATTGACTGCCAGAAGTCGTCAATGACTGTGAATCTCTGAAGAGATTGAGTGGTTACAATTGGAACACGTAAGGGTAACCTGTCCGCGAAAGCCTGGGTCCGAGCCCCCGGGGCAGTCCTCTCTTCATAAAAAGATTTTAAAATGAAAATTAAATTTGATGAACTTTAGCCAATTAAAAATACCAAAATTTGGATTAAAAACTATAAGCAGTTCTAAATTTACTTAACCTAATATGAGTTATAGCTACTTTACACTGTCACACAAGTCTAACGTATTTTTAAAAAAAATAAAATACATTTTCGTCAAAATATTTTTGGCCTTAGCTATTTAGTTCATTTTTTATTTTAGCGATTTTTTGTTTAAATTTTATAAAATCCAGGGGTGCCAGATAAATTTGAGAAAATCGTCAATTTCCTGAGAAAAAATAAAAAAATTGTCTTACGTTTCGAAAAATCGGACAACTTAAAATTTAGGCCCAAAATTTGTAAAACGCAACGCAATGCCAAAAATAACATTGAAAGCAAAAACAATGTCAAAAATTTGTTAAAATTTTGTTGTTGCTTTCTACAGAAATAAATATTGCGTTTTAAAATGATCAACGCCACAAGATATGCAGCGTTTAAAATTTAATAATTCAATATAAATTTCTATAGAAAAACAACAAAATTATGAAATATTTTCGATTTTGTTTTTGCTTTCAATATAATTTTTGGCGTTGCGTTTGCGTTTTACAAATTTAGGGCCTTAGTTTTTTTTCAAAAAATTTTTGTTCGATTTTTATAAAAAAACATTCAAACAAAAACATAATTACTTCATATTGTAAGAGATACATGAAGAGAGTCTTTGAATGCCGATGACCGCATTTTTTAATCGCAGAAGATTCCTCAAGCGGGAAAAACTGTAACACGACTAAGATTTTTCCATAGCACAGCAAAAGACGCTTCTCCAATCGTTGTGGGAATAGTTTATGATGTAGGTAAATATTATCTAACGAGTCTTTCATGTCAAGTATCGTATGAAACTCATGTAGATATTCACCCCTATCGTGAATAAAAATTCCTCGGGAGTTTTTTCCCTTCTCCCATTTTTCCTATGTTAATTCAATTGTAAAAATGAGAAAAGGGAAAAAACTCCCAAGAAATTTTTATTCACGATTGGGGTGATTATCTTACAACTCGTGAAATGTTCGCCATATAATTGTTGAAAATATGATTTTTACAGAGTCTTAAAGGTTCATTGGACGATGCTTTGACGAAAGATAAACAAAGAGTAACAATGTTGTTTTTGTACTCTCAAGATAATCATTTAAAGATTTTCTTAACAAAAGCAGCACGCGTTTTTTAGTTTTTGAATAGAGCGGCCTCAACGCTTTGCAATTGGAAAACCCGATTTTGACAACTCGTTTGAAAGTGTAGTTTGCCGCGTTTTTATCTCTATTTTTATTTATAATTTGTGGGTTTTATTAAACATGAAAGCTGTCACTACTGTTCGTGACACCACGTTGACGCTCTTGCTAAGGTATGGCATAACAGCGTAAAAGCTAAGCGAAAGAAAACGTTCCGCCTTCCGCTCTTGTTAAGGTATGGCTGCTAAGCAATCCGAGATTTAAAAACGAACGTGTCAGAAAATTTAATGTTTTTTTCGGACTTTGGAGACTGAAAAAATCGTCACTTTTTAGAAAAAAAATCAGCAAATCGGCACTTTGCTACAGTGTTCGAAAATAAACAGTACATTATTTAACGTTCTGCTCACACACCCAGGAACGATATCTATTTTTTTAGTGATTGCGTAGACATACACAACCCTTAATACCGTTCGTAATTATTTTCAAGAAAGAACCGAACATTTTATAATGTTCGGTTCTTCGTTAAAAAAACAGAACAATTGTAGTGATACTGTAGACAAACATTATATTTTAATGTTCTATTATGTTTTTTTCGTGTGTGTATTTTGTTTTGTAAAAATGTTTTTTTTTACCAGCCAAAAGGGACGAACATTAACGAGCCGAACCGAACACATTGAAGTTTGTGTATTTTCAAAAAAAACCGAACGGAATTAAATGTTCACATATTTTGTTGAGTTTGATAAAAACAGCAATATTTTTGTGTTCGAAAGATGACTAACAGGAAAACGTTATTTTTGTTAATGATTTTCTACACAAACGCTATTAGCGTTTGTGTTTTCCACAAATCTACCGAACCGAACGTTAAAAAACGATATTTAGTGTTTATTTTCGAACACTGCTTTGCTAATTTCGGAACAATAAATCATCAAAAAGACGATAAGTCGTTAAACTTGGCAGCCCTGGCTACAGCTGATTTGAGCTAATTCAAAGCGAATTGCAAAATGATTATTTATGAGCGAAATGTAAACTAAGCAAATCATTAAATTTGATAAATTAAGATATTAATTAAAGTTTTAATAAATTTACAACTATAAATTTGTATGCTATTGCCCCAAAATTATGGCAAATCCATTAACTACAAGCCGCGAAAGCAATAATCCGTGTTTGGAAGAACATATGAGTTTTATTTGCCCGGAATGTGGGGATGGTAACAGCACCCAACAGCAGTGGCGTAAACATTTAAATATCCAGCACGGTTACGCTACCAAAACAGTAGAAGACTTCGACTTTAAGGAAATTGATAATAAATATCATGAGTGTCAAATTTGTATGAAGTGGGTTGCAAATGCTCACCAGGCCATAGCACTGCTGCAGAATCATCGTTTTTTACATTTGCCGTATCCCCGCACATATCGCTGCAAACATTGTCCGGGTTCATTTACACGGAAAAAAGCATTATGTGAACATTTGTATAGATTTCACAATAGTTTAATAGTCAAAATTGAAAAGGAACGTAAAAAGAAAGAACTTAAACGTGCTTTTGATGAACAAAGTCCTAAACACAATAGCGAGTTCTATATGAAATATTTGTGTCCATTGTGTGGTAAAATATTCGATCTTTTCAATAACTGGCAACAACATGTAGATGCAGCCCATAGTGCCACATCGACAGACTTACGCTTGTTTCGCATTCAAAGCACGAAAAACTATTATTGTGCCCTGTGTTGTCAAACACTTTACAATGGTCCAAACAAAAGCGAATTGCAACGTCATAATTTTACACACCAGACCCATCCTTTGTATTTTCAATGCTCTTATTGTTCGACTAAAAAATGTTATAAAACTGAGTTACTAGTGCATGTTATTAAGGAACACAAGGAGCAATATGAAATGCATAAGGAATATATAAAGAAACCAATTGAATGGGGTGGTCAAGCTAATAAAGAAGTTGTCAAAGAATTGGATGCATTGCTCGGAGACAATAACGGTTATCAAACGGATATATTGCAAAGGGCTATACAGGTAAAAACTTTTCAGTTTATTTATAGGTACCTAATTAATTTGTATAATGAGTTTTCTTACGTTACAGGACAGCCTTATTGACCTAGAGGATGAGGCAGATAAAGAAATAAAATTAAATCATGAATTCGCCTTAGACCAGAGTCTTATAGAATTGGATGATATACTTAACTCCGAAATTAACTCTAATCTACAACTTAAAACAAATAATGTTGGGCAAGAACTCGACTTAACTGATGTTGGGCAAGAACACGACTTAACTGATGAGGATTTGGAAGATCTATGCTATGAAATGTTTGAAGAAATTGAGGAACCCTATACCGTCAAAAACACCCAAGAAGGCTTAACAAAACCGAATAGAAAACGTTTGAAGCTAGATTTGTCTGCGCCGGAAAATGGTCTTAAACTAAATAATACAATGCAAAAAGAAATGCAGAAATATATTAATTATCTCTGCCCCGAATGTGGCCAAGAATTTGGATCACAGTCTGTATGGCGTTCTCATGTTTTCGAGCAACACAACTTGGCCAATGCAGTAGAAACAAAATTTCGAGCATTCGATTCTGAAAAAACAGCATATATTTGCTTGGTATGCTATCAATTACAGCGCACAGCAACACATTCCGAACTACGTCGTCATCATTTTCAACATATGCCCTATCAGGCTTATTTAAAATGTGCAATTTGTACTAAAACAAAATCAAGTAAACCGAAAATGTTGCAACATTTGCAATTTGCTCATCTTGAAGCTATACAAGAAGCGAATACCATAAGCATAAAAACAAAACATTTACGTTGTTTCGATTGTGATAAAACATATGCTCAACAATCAAGATTTGAAACACATTGTCGGCAGTGTCCACAACGGTTACAGCCACTAGCAGTGGGTCAATACGATATAAAGAAAAATATGAAATTACTAGAGCATTTGCAAAATGCAAGCAATCATATTGGTAAATTATTGGAGGAGGAAGAGGGAATAGACGTAGCAAGTATCATATTGCCGTATAAGTAGAAAATAAAGAAAATATTTAAAAGTTACTAAAAATTTAAAGATACAACTTGCCTTATTATTAAAGATTTTTTTATTATGTATGTATGTTCATATATATGTAAATTCACTGATATTCAGATGTTAGCTAGCTTTTGTTCGATGCTAAAGCTAAATGCCAATTTTGTACTCTATGATTTTTGAAATTAAGAAATACTGGCAATGAAAACTTAACATGTCGCAGATTGACAGTAACATACAGTCTACAACTGACATGAAATGCTTAACATTAACACTAAAATGATGTTAGTGTTAAGTATAGACTCATCATGTTAGAAGTTTTCTCATGCTATAACACGGTTGTTAATGCAAATGTTTTAACAACGCTTTTATAGCATCATGTTATAACAGCAAATCATGTCAGTTGTAGACGGGGAATAATGAAATGTTAAAATATGTAAAAATAAATTTAAATTGGAAAATTTTAATACATAAATTAGAGATGATTTGCGAAAAGAAGAAAAAAACAAAGACAAATGCCAAGACGCATCGCAATAGAGCGAAGCCCCCCTAAACCCTTGGGAATTATTGTCCATTTCCCTTAAGAAAAAAGAAATCCATATAAATTCAACCAAATTTGCTTTATATGATCAGGTTATTAATGCTCTTCACAGAAAATGGAATTTTTTACAGATACTGAATTTGCGGGTTCTTTAATATTTTTCTGGCATTTTGAAAAAACATCTTAAGTCAAATTTAAAAAGTTGAAAAAAATATGTTAATCATAAAGTCATTCATAAAAATTTAAGGAATAGGAAGGACTATTACAAAAAAGCTGTATAAAATACATAACTGAAATTTAGCTCAGAATAAATTCGAAAAAAAAAAAAAAATGTTGAATATAATATAAAGTAAACTTTGAAAGGAAATAATTCCCAGTTTCTATTTCATAAGAATTTTCTTTTAAAAATCATTTTTGTTTAGGTTTTTAAAATGTTGTATTATAAATCATGGTAGAATAAGGACAAGGTATACAGGCCAGTTCTGAAAGTCACATTTTATCGAAGTGATTTGAAATCACAAGAAAGGTGTTCGGGCATATTATTTTGTTTTTTAAAACGCTCAGCTGCGTGAACAACTCTTTGAAGTCACTGTTATTTTTGCGACTATTTAAAGATGACCGTCATATTATTTTTACTTAAATAAAATATTCAATCTGTTGTTTATTTATTTTTTATGCAATAAACTGTTCTATTTAAAACAAATCATTTAAATTTAAGAAAATTCGACAACACTACAAAATTGATATTTGCTTTTATGACTTCTGTTGTGATTTTAAGCTTGTTTTTTTAGGTGAATTAACGATCGCTAATTTTCTAACAGCGGCATGATAGCAAAGTCTAATATTTATTAAAAATCGTAAAAGCTTAAAAGAATCACAGAAAGTAATCGCTTCTATCGCGAACATGTTTAAAAGACGCGAAAATTTCCAATATTTCAAACAAGCCATTGATTAAAAGCAGTGTTCGAAAATAAACAGTACATTATTTAGCGTTCGGCTCACACACCGAAGAACGATATCTATTTTTTTAGTGTTTGTGTAAACATACACAAACCTTAATACCGTTCGTAACTATTTTCAAGAAAGAACCGAACATTATATAATGTTCGGTTCTTCGTTAAAAAACAGAACAATTGTAGTGATACTGTAGAAAAACATTATATTTTAATGTTCTATAATGTTTTTTTCGTGTGT
This sequence comes from Pollenia angustigena, assembly GCA_930367215.1. Lineage (NCBI taxonomy): Eukaryota > Metazoa > Arthropoda > Insecta > Diptera > Polleniidae > Pollenia > Pollenia angustigena. The sequence goes on from OV884056.1 coordinate 76,816,788, forward strand.
GTATTTTGTTTTTGTAAAAAATGTTTAGTTTTTTTTTATCAGCAAAAAGCGACGAACATTAACGAGCCGAACCGAACACATTGAAGTTCGTATATTTTCAAAAAAAACCGAACGGAATTTAATGTTCTCATCATTTGTTGAGTATGATGACAACAGCATTATTTTTGTGTTCGAAAGATGACAAACAGGGAAACGTTATTTTTTTAATGAATTTCTACACAACCACTATTAGCGTTTGTGTTTTCCACAAATCTACCGAACCGAACATTAAAGAACGATATTTAGTGTTTATTTTCGAACACTGATTAAAAGTCCCTAAAACTATAAGGAATGGCAAAAAAAAATGGTAAAAATTTCTCAACTAGCGGAAATTTATTTAGTAAAGAAATTCGCGGGAGTAAACATTGGCGATGCCAAAATTTTTAAGTTTGGCAATTCATTCCCAAAAAATTTGTTATGGGAATCATTCACAATACAAAATAAAAAAATATGGGAATATTTTCATGGGAGTAGTTGTTTGCGATATGGGTGATCGACAACTATCCCTAAAGAAAATACCTGGTACTTATTCTTTTTTATTTAATAAAATTGATTTTTTACCGTGTTCTAAAACTTTTTTGCTATCTTATATCGACTTAAGATGATTTGTCATAATGCCACAGTTAAGTGGATCAACAATATTTTGCGCATTTTCACCTATACGAATGCACAATTCTTTTCATTTAAACTAAAACATGATTTTTTCTATATGCAATGAAATACAAATGTACATAAATATATAGACATAAGTATAACACGGGTAATAAAGATATTTAACTTCGGAAAAATTTAGTGAAATCTGAAATTATTCTTTCTGTTGTTCTAAACATTCTCCCTAAAATCTTCGTCGATGCCTGTGCCGCTAAAAGAGTTACGCAGGGTCAAAGGCCAAGAAAATGGGTTTTCTTTAAAATTTTGCGAAAGGAAACATTTGTCGAAAAAATGCTTATTATTAAGTGTGTAACCTAGGAAATTACCTACAAAAAAACATATCTTAAATTTTTTTTCATAGGACTAACGGTTTTGAACACAATTCGTTTCAAAAATTTGTTACGTACAATATGCGAAACAAACATCACTCAAAGTGAGCTTTTGGAAAACAATGTATTGGAGTTAGTTTTCGATTTGGGGACTATAGACATATCATGAGGGACACCAAAGATTCCCAAAGAAGGTCAGATCGGCTATTAAAAAAATTTAAACCGATCCAGATTTCCTAATTATACCCACACCACAATAGTGTAGAGGGTATTATGCATTTGTGCTGATGTGTGTAACGCCTTAAAATAGTGGTCCTAGACCCACCTTAAAGTATACCGATCTACTCAGAATCACTTTCTGAGTCGAACTAACGATGTCCGTCCGGCTGGCTGGCAGGTTGGCTGGCTGTCCATGTAACCTTGTGCGCAGAGTACAGATCGCAATTTTGGAGATAATTTGATAAAATTTGGGTCATAGGTTCCTATTTGCACAAGGACCAAGCCTATTTAAAATGGGCCGAATCGTTGGACCACGAGGGAAGATAGGGGAAAATTTCTTCCTCTCAGAAACTATCAAACCGATTTTAATGAAATTTAAAACATAGATAGAACCATATCTATATGGACACAAAATGCATAAATTTAAAAAAAAAATCGGACCACGAGGGGAGATAGGGGCAATTTCTGCCTCTCAAACCGATTTTAATGAAATTTAAAACATAGATAGATCCATATCTATAGGGACACATTAGCTATACACTTTTTAAAAAATAGGACCACAAGGGGAGGCAAGGGGCAATTTCTGCCTCTCACAAACTTTCAATCCGATTTTCAAGAAGTTTATAAACATAGATAAATCCATATTTACATGGACACATAAGCATGATGTGTTTTTTGTTGAAAATACAGTTCAACTAACATATAGCACAGATTCCTCAAAAGAATATCGACTCAAAACAGTAGATTATCTTAATAACATTCAAAGATTTGACACTACTGATGAAGTGGCTTAAATTAAACTTAAATTTCTTTTTGTAAAACCTATTTATGACAATAACATTTCTTATTTGCCCGTTGTAAAAATTGTTTCCCCTTTTTTGGACACTTGTAAGCAGGCAAGATAGTTGTTGCTTTAAATGTCGTGTGCATTATGAATTAATGCCGAATGTAATGATCTTTTAAAGCTCATGTTTACATAATTTATATAGGTAATGAATTACTTACAAAGGTACATCTTTAGGTTGCTGCTCTATTTTCCTTTATAAAAACCAACTATCACTTTCAATTTTTAAATGAAGAAATAATTTTATTTAAAGTGTTGTTCCCAAGGTATATTTATAGCTATAAGGTATATTTATAGCTATAAATATACCTTGGTAGTTCCTTTTACATATTTGGGAAAAAATAAAACATAATTTGTGTAATAAATAAATGAAAGAAGTGTTCTGTAGCACAGTTCTATACCTTGTTCTGTAGCAAGTAGTTTACAACAAAATTCAACATTTCAAATACAGAGTTGTATTTTCTAATACTAACGGTTTCTACCAATATCAATAGAGTTGCCAAGTTTACATTATTATGCCCGCATTCATAAAAATATTTTCGCCCGTATTTATAAAAATTTTTAACATTTAATAGAGGTTTGCAAAACAAATTTTGTATGAAACTTTGCCTTAATAAACGTTTGTTACATTTTTTTTTTTTTTTTTTCATTATTTATTTATTGAATCTTCATATATTAAATATGAACTAACAATAATTAATCAAATCTTAACCTAATATTATTTTTTGTCCTGCCAGTGCCAGACACAAATTTTGTTCATCGCGGGTTCTGTTCACTTTTATAGGTGTTCATAGCTCATCTAATTGGACAAGTGCCGCAGTGTCTCTTCTTCTTAAGCGAGTGTGACCGCTATCATTTAAAATATTTCTTGCTAGTGGGTTCGGGTGCAATTCGAGCCTTTTTAAGTATTTTACTGCATATTTCGTAATCATAGTTTTAACTAATGGAACATTGAGATCCTTGTGAATATTTGAGTTTTTAACATACCAAGGGGCAGCTGTGATTATTCGAAGTAGTTTATTTTGGCGCCTTTGAATTTTTTCGATATTAGAGGCCGAGGCAGTGCCCCATAACTGAATATCATAGCACCAGATTGGCTTTAAGATGGAGTTGTAAAGAAGAAGTTTGCAGTCGAGACTAAGGACAGAGTTTCTTCCAATAAGCCAATGAATTTGGATGGCTTTTAGTTTCATTTGAGTTAATTTTGCCTCTATATGGCTTTTCCACGTTAAACGGCGATCTAGATGAATACCGAGGTATTTTACATGCGAATTTTGAGGTATTATTTGATTATTGATTTTAATAGGGGGGCATGATTCCCGACGCAAGGTGAATGTTATATGTACGCATTTTTGCTCATTGACCTCTATCCTCCATTGCTTTAACCATAGTTCGAGTTGAAATATATGATCCTGTAGGTATCGAGATGCTTCTTGACGGTTTTCGTGCACGCTCAAAAAAGCTGTATCATCAGCAAATGTTGAAGTTTGTGTGTAGTTGTTTGTTGGCATATCCGAGGTATATATTAAGTATAAAAGTGGGCCCAGGATGCTTCCCTGAGGGACTCCAGCGTCAATTTGCTGAGGAGAGCTTAAATAATCACCTTCTTTAATAATAAACTTTCGACCGACTAAGTAGCTTTCTAACAGCTTGTGTGTGTTTACTGGTAAGTTTAGCTTCAATTTATGTAATAAGCCTTCATGCCAAACTTTATCGAAAGCTTGAGAAACATCGATGAAGAGAGCGGAACAATATTTTTTTTCTTCAAAGGCTTTTCTTATTGCGTTTACTATACGATGGGTTTGCTCAATTGTGCTGTGTTCTCTTATAAAGCCGAATTGGTGGTTAGGAATACATCTATTATCATTTAAAATTGGGGTTAATTTTGACGCTAACAGCTTCTCAAACAGCTTTGATATATTAGAAAGTAAGCTTTTGTTAAATTTATTAATCGTTTATAAATACGGGGGTTTTTGTTTAATAAAGGTTAACAAAACAAATTTGTATTTTAAAAGATTTTGTTATTCGTGCTTAATTCCCAATTTTTATTATTGATAAAGACACTGAAATTTATTGTTGATGTGATTTTAGCAAAACTAAAGATATTAAACCAAATAAAACTGTTAAAAGTATAAGAATTATAAGCAACAGTTCTACTTGTAACAATATCAAAGTTCAAATTAAAATTTTGTATTCCCAAAAATTATTTTGATAAAAAACTAATTTTCTATCAAAAATTTCCCTTAATAAACGTTTATTACCAATTTAAAAATTTTTTTTATATGAAAAAATGCACTACATATGCCATATATATCGCAGAGCTGTTAATGAATCATTCATTTTTGAATTCGCGATGCATTCATGCACTGAATTAGCAAATTTGGAATTAATTCTTTTCAAACAAAAAAATGAATGAAATCTGAGTCAATTCAAATGAATTAGGCAGACATGAATTTCAATTCGTTTTCCAATTCAAATGAATTTGTAAATTGAATTGCAATTCGTTTCCAATTCAATTGCAATTCATTTTACAGATTCATTATACCCACACCACAATAGTGGAGAGGGTATTATGCATTTGTGCTGATGTGTGTAACGCCTTAAAGTATACCGATCGACTCAGAATCACTTTCTGAATTATGGTGTTTTCTTTTCTGACAATAATGTTCCATATATGCTACCATTCGTGCGGGTTTTTGTTCCATTCTAAAAATATATGCAAAAATGTGAGAAGTTGTCGTTTTCCTTTCTTAACATGTTGCAACAATAAATGGCAAATTTGTTCCATTTCTTACCCGCAGTTATAACTGAGTTTAAGAAAATACCCTTTTTTGCATCTGCGTAAAGTACTTTTTTATGCAAGCAAGTATTTTTTTTCTTGTGTTTGCGGACAATTTGCGTTATATCATGGTGGAATAAGTTTATTCCACCATGCGTTATATTGTGATTTTCAGTTATATTGTGATGGATATAAAAACTTTTTGTTTTTCGTTTGTTTACTTCAAGACCTGTTCGCCTTGGGCCTATCCAATAGGTCTGCTTACTTCTACAACAATACAAAAAACAACAGGCATTTTGTTTGTGTAAAATTCCCCGCCGTTGTCAAAATCTTACTACTGCATAGCAGAGAAGCAAGCCGTAACGGCGCGGCTGACGGCTAGCCGCTCAGCCGATTTTTTTCGAAAAGCCTCGCCGCCGCCGATATACTCGGCTGATCGACGGCTCAATTGCTAGCTGATAATTTTTTTCAATTTTTTTTTTTTTTTTTTTGTATTAAGCCAAAATTGGTTATTCAATTAATTTTTGTTTTTTTAAATATTATTTAAGTTAATGGATACTTGCGGAAATCGGTATTTAGTGGCACTGTTACCATATACAAATATTTATCTTATTTTTAAAGTTTGGTGTGAAAAGATTTGAAGAGCTTTAACGAAACTTTTTTGTATTTAATTCATCTATCATTCTCAGAAACTGTAACAATTATGAATTTTTATAGATTCCCAGCCTGCAAAATATTCCGACGTCGTTCAGATATCTGAGAGAAACGTCGGCAAAAAAGTCGGAATCGTATACGAATTCTGTCAGATTTCTGACCCAAAGATGTATGAAGTGGCTGACACGAATTCTGACAGACATGTCGTGGGAAATTCTGGTTTTTTGTCGGCATTTCTGATAGATATCTAACAGAAATCTAATGAAAAATGCATGGGAAGTTCTGATGTGTTAGCCGACATTCTTGCTGCTTTCCAACTGATAGCTGAAAGAAATAATTTTATTGCAAAATATGTAAAAGTACATACATACATAATTATAAATTTTACACGTACGTACCTTTTTTATGCTTTTTGTCTTGAACAAATACAATTAAAATTGTTTTCAATTGAATGACAATTGTCGTTATTTTAAAAAAATAATAATTCTCGTAAGACAAATCTGAAGTAATTCCGTCGGTATTCCGTTGGACATACCTGTACCCATGTTCTGTAACTATAGTGAGAACTTCTCGCGTCGAAAAGATGTGACACAAAATATTCCATTGTTTCTCGAAAAGTGAGAAAAAAGTGAGTCTGTAACTCATGTCGAAAACTATCAAAAGAGATTACGTCGTTACGTTATAAATGTCATAACATTGCACTCGAAGCCGATGTGACATTGTACACATTGAAAACGCCAGTAACAAATAACGTTGACGGCGACCAAAATTTACTAAAATTGAAAATTTTTCAACGACGGCGGCGAAATTAGATCCGTCGGCTTTACCAAATAATTTAAAGTGCGACTTTAATGTTTGTTGTTTGCAAACGATTTAAAAACATTCGTATATTTTATATAAATGTTAAAAGCAAAATAATTAAACAATAAAAAAAATGTGCCAAAAACAAAATATTATTATTATTATTCTTTGTATTTTGCATTTTTAAGTGTTTTTTGGTGTTACAAGTTTTTCTCGCCCCGTTTTTATACGTGGGTTTATTTGACAGTTCAAAGCGGAAACTTTTCGCACAAAAATGTTACAGACACACTTTTTGTGAAATTTGGAGAGTAATTTCCTTACGTGACAGCTAGTACTCGCCAAAAAAAGTTGCAGATACAGTTTAGTGAGAAAAACAGCTGTTTGTTTCAATTTATGGCATTTCTGTTTCATTTCACACATTTCAATCGAAAAGTTTACTGACGCGAGATTTACAGAACATGGGCACTGTACATAATTTCCCCAGATATATCCATACGAAATCGATCAGAAATCGGCCAGACAGGAGTTATATTCAATGTCTGACAGAAATCTGAACGAAGTCTCTAAGAATGAAGTCAGACAATTGCACGAAATGTCTGATTCAGACAATGTCGGAGTATTTTGCTGGCTGGGTTATTATTTATTACAGTTAAACCTCGATTATCCGGCTCTCGTGGGACCGGCACCACCACGGATAATCGAAATACACGGTTAATAGAGTTTATATTAAAATATACAGAAATTTATTTATTTTTATTTAAACATTCGATTTATGTAACTACAGATTCAAATATACAACATATTTTTTTACAAAACATACAAATTGTCATAGACAATGCAAAATCAAATATGTATGTATCATCAAAAACATTAAAATTGGGATTTTTACTGATTATGCTTTGGTTGATCAAACTATGTACATGACTGCACAAATTTTGTAAATTTTACAACGTTTACTGCTTTTTTGTTTTTGCATTTCTTCTGACGATATGTTTAAATTTCACTTACTAAATGAATAAAAACGCATATATGTATGTTCTTATGTGTGGGCACATGAACTTAAAAAGGGGAAACACCGGATTTAGATTAACATACATAATAAAAAACATATGAATGATGCACGGATAATAGATGTAAAGCACGGTTAATAGAGGTATAAATCTAAAGCACGGAAAATAGAGTTAAAGCACGGATTATAGAGGGAAAAAATAAAAAGAACCGCATGCCGGTTAATAGATGTAACCGATTAATAGAGGGCCGGTTAATCGAGGTTTAACTGTATATGTATTAAAAATATGTTAACCAACATTATCAATGATTGGCTAAACTGGTAACACTTAAATATAATTTTGAATGCTGAATATCTTCTTCACTGTGGGGTATTCCACCACTTAACTTCATTGATCCACAAATTATCTGCAATTATAAACTGCATTTTATAAAGATTGGTTACCTATTATTAGAGTTGTGTCGTTCCGGAACGACCTAGTTCCATTGAACGATTCCCTAAAAGGAACGGTGCGGACTTTTTCAATAGTTCATTTTTTGTCGTTCCTCGTTCCGCAATTGCAATCCAAAATTCAAATTCAAATTCTTTATTGAGACTTTTAAGACTTATGATAGGCAGCTATATTACAGTTAACATGAAACGAACAAACTTAAAACTATAATGTATTATTTTAATAAACAATAAAGAAATTATTTCATTGAATAACGCTACATGCTTATTTATAAAGACGGAAAAGTTTTTTTACAACAAACATTAAACATAAAATTATATTGCTCAAAATATAATAAAAGTTAACGAAGACTGTTGATAGTCAAGGTGAGATCCTATGAACAAATTAAAACTAATACTTAAACTAACACTTAAACTAAAATTACAATACATATTTACAACGACGAGAAGTGCAAAGAAATTAGCCCCTATTGGAGCCATGAATTGAATGAGGGTAAAACTCAGGTAAACCGTATCCACTGTTGTCATTTAACCGGTTGGTGTCCCCAAATAAAATGCCAACCGGCGAAATGTATAAGCTGTTCGACCAATCAAAACCAAATTGCGATTGTAAAACATTCGTCATTAACTCGTTCTCGTGACCCTCCAGACGCTTAACGAACCTATCTAGCAAAATCAAAGAATACGTTGCAAGAGGTTGCATCTCTGCCTTATTATATATGACAGCGTTAGAAAATCTCTTAACAAAGTTTTCATAGTTTCTGTTAACACACAGCCTTAAACAGCTACGCTCCAATCTCTCCAGCTCCACCATTACCGTTGGAGAGATTGTGAACCATATGGGAAACCCATACAGCACTACAGAACGAATGCAAACCTTATAGATTTGTAATTTGGCCCTCTGACTCAAATGTCGGTTAACTAGTATCCTTAAAAACATGCCCTTGATGCGTCTTCCCTTACATATTGCCAATCTTGCATGTTGGTTGAATTTAAAAAGTTTATTTAGAGTGATCCCAAGGTACTTTATATGATCCTTAAATGGAATTACAGAACCATGTAATGAGAGATTCAATGTTTTACTTTTCTTAACTACATTTCTGGGACCTTTACCCGAAGCATTTCGAAAACAAATCGCCTCCGATTTCAAAGTGTTTATTTTTATACCCCATTTTCCATAAAATTTATCTATTAAATTGAGATGCCTCTGCACCCTTTCCAGTGCCCTCAGAGGGTCTCGATCATTTGCCAAAATTAATGAATCATCCGCATAAAGTATACTTTTAGAACCGTCTAATATATGAGGAAAGTCATGAACCAGGATATTGTATAATAAAGGGGCCAAAATAGCGCCTTGAGGGACACCACAAAATATACTACCTAACTCAGATCTAGTGTCATTGATTTCTACGAAAAATTTTCTATTTTTGAAATAGCTCATAAGCAACTTTACTATCAACGAATCACAACCCACTCTAATTAACTTGAAAATAATACCTAGGTGATATGCTCGGTCAAACGCCTTTTCTATGTCTAATGTAACTGCGACAGTACATTCTTTATTTCTCAAATTGCAAATTATTTCGTTATGCAAATAAAGCAAAGCGTCCACCGATGAGTGACCGTGCTTGAACCCAAATTGATATTTTGGCAGTATGACCTGCAAGTTCGAACTCTCTAATTTCAATTTTAAAACCCTTTCAAACAACTTCCCAACGTTTGATAACATTGAGATTGGTCTAGAGTTATTTATCCGAAAATCATTTGGCTTTTTGACGAGTGGATAAATCTTAGCCAATTTCCACACCTTGGGGAAATAACCATTATTCAGGCAGTTTTTAAATAAAATTACCAAAATTTCAATTGCCAATATTGGAAGCTTTTTAATCAAAAAATTAGAAATGTTATCAATGCCAGCCGATTTCTTTGCATTGAGCGACTTAATAATGTTGCCCACCTCAGTAGGGTTAGTAAAGAAGTTGCGGTTTAAAGTATGTAGTGAATTCGAGTCATCGCTAAATTGGTAAAAAGTATCAGGACAACTATTAATAAAGGAATTTACTGTGTCCGGAACCTCATTGACATTATCCCTAACTGGAGGAGAAAAACTATAAATGTTCGAAAAATATTCCCTGAACTTATCTACTTTAACCTCATCCTCATGATGTGTGATATCATTCACAACAAGTTTCTCAAATCCCTTAGATTTCCTGTTTCCAACAATCTTAAATACTTCTTTGAAAGCCCCAGGACCAGGTTTTATATTCCCAATCCTCTTATTAAACTCTTTAGCATGATGGATCTCAACCTGTTCTTTAATTATAGTTTTAAGCAGTTGTATTTGACCGCTTAATGCACGATACTCAACTGAACTTCTGTTACCATTTCTGTGAAAAATCTTTTTCTGGTCTTTTTGCCAGGAATATTTAATCCTGAGAAGCTTTTTGATGTTTTCAGGGACCACAAACCTTCTATTTCCCAATTCGATCCTTCTTGAGAAACCTTCAACAGCTTCATTTATACATTCATTAAATTGGGAGATGGTAACATCCGTTTCTTCAGCACTCAAATTTCTGTTCCGTGGTGGAGACAAAACTAACATATTTCGATGTACTTCATTTCTAAAATCTTCCCAGTTTGTGCCTTCGAAAGATCGATAAAATTTTGGGGGACTTACTAATAGCTCAAAGTCACCGAATTTAAATAACAACTTCAGCGGATAATGATCCGAGAAGGTAGGCAGAGAAGTTATCTGAAAGTTTTGATTCAATGTATTTATAAGACTATTACTGATTAAAAAGTGATCTAAAAAAGAAGGACCACCTGGAAAGGATGCATTTACATCACAGAGTCTTGTTAAACTCGAACCAGAGAAGTTAAGCCAGTCAAAAAAAATTTTCCCATTTAAGTTGTCAAGAACGTCGCCCCAATCCGTATTTCTCGCATTGAAGTCACCACCTATAAAAACTCCCTCGTATGCCATTGAACGATTTTCGATGGCATCCAAACTAGATATTAAATCGTTACGGGGCATATTTGTTGGAATATATACACTACCTAAAAGAAATTTTCTAATCTGTCCAGCGAACGATAGACTCAATTCAATAAAACAATTCGGAAATTTTAAATCGCTTAAACTAGTAGTATTAAACTTAATACCTTTATTTATTAGAATTGCCGTGCCTTGGCTAGAATAATCACGAATAACATTGTAGTTATCAAAAGTAACTTTCGATTTTTTACTAAAATGAGTTTCTTGCAAGAAACACAAATCAACCTTATTATTATTAAGTATTTTAATTAATTCGATGCGTCTGCTTAAATCGACCAACGACCTTACATTGTATGTAACGAATATTAAACTATTTCGGGCCATAGTTAATAAGAACTTCTTTTAACAAATCTCCATACTGCTGCTTTGCCTTTTCTAAAGGCATTAATTTGTATGAATTAAGATAACTTGAAATTTTCGATTCTAAGGTTTGCGTTCTTGTTTCCTTAAAGTACTCCCCGAGCTTAAGAAATTCCTGTACAATTGACGGTAACCGTTGTTCTTTAACAAAATAATTGCTACTGGTACTATTAAAATGACTAGCAAATGTTCTCCCTTCACTAACAAATTGACTGTTACCTATTGCCGTACTCACCTTGTTCTTAATTTCCTCCTTTCTAATTTTAGCGTTTGCCAATAACTCTTTTTTCCTTTTTAAATACGATTTGTATGCTATACAGCCCCTATAATTCGCGGCATGACCGCTTTCATTACAGTTGGTGCATACAGGGGGCGAATCCCCCTTTACAACTTTACAAAATCCTGGTTCATGACTTTTATTACATTTGACACACTTAAATTCGGCATTGCAGTTTCTGGCTGAGTGTCCCCAATATTGGCACCTAAAACACTGAATCTCTTTTGTTTTCGCCTTGGGTGACTCCCATGTAATAGCTTGGTTCAAAATAAAACGTATTCCCTTAACATCATTTATTGATTTCCCTTGTACCAATGTCACAACAAATAAACCCGTTTCAAAATTATTTCTTGAAGAAAACTGCGTAATTAATTTAGATACTTTTTCAACCGTGTAAGGTAATAACCCATCCAGGGCTGTCTTGATTTCCGACACTTCAGTCAAGTGATACAAACCTCTTACAACTATCGACGTTCTCCTAAGTTCCGGAGGGGTAAACGAGTATGATTTAATATTTTGGCTTCTTAAAATTTCCATCATTTCAAGATGAGCTGATAAATCCTCGAAATAGAGCTTACTCTTAGTTCTAGAAGAATTTATTATTTTAAAAATTATTTTTGGATTTCTATCGCTTAGTTGATCGACCAGTTTTTTTACATTTACATTGTGTAAGATTATTGGGGGACAAAACTTTTGCCTTACCAGTTTACTTGAGTTTCTCTCAATACTTTTATTGTTGTCTTTGCTGTTAGCTGCTTTACTTGTAGAAGCACTTTCATTTACTTCAACATTTAAATGTCCAAGAACTTCAAACCTATTCTGAGAAATAGTAGTTGATCCAAATCTGGAAACGTCCACGTTAGATTTTGCATTCACTTTAACCTTACAGTTCGTCACGTTATCACCATTCACTTTCCTTTTCGGTCTCTTAGATCTGATTTCTTGGAAATCTTCACCTTCGTTAATATCGTTAGTAGTGTACTCCATAATTGATTCCTCGGTCTCTGACTGTGTAAAAATACCGCTTTTCAATATTAATTCACCGATGACATTGTTACTTTTTCGGCCATCTTTGTCTGGCGGCAATTTTGCAAAGTTAATATCAGCTTCCACTTTATTATTAGCTGTTAAATCCATTTTGGAACCCAATTTTGGAGTTTTCCAAGTGTTCAAAATGAAAATAAAATTTTTTTAAAAATTTTGGAGTTATTTCTTTTATTAGAAATTAATATTTCAATAAATTTTATAATTTTTAATTTGCTGCGCTAAAAAAAAGAGATCTTCTCGGCTAGAGGGTTGCCAGCTTTTCTTCGCAATTGCAATCCGTTGGATGATCACATGTATTTTTGTAGGGTTATTTTTTGTGTATTGATCAATGTTGCCGACTTTTGTGTATTTTTGTCGTGACATATAAAAAATTTCTAATTAAATCAATTACTAATGTGATCCAAAGCAATATACTTTAGCAATATACCACTCATTTTTATTTGTAATTATTTTTCACAAACATTTTAAAAAATACATAATTCTTATGTAGGTACATAGTTATTACGCCACACATAAAAACAAACAATAACAAATATTTGATTGTTGACGTTTTAACGAACGACAGAGAATTTTTTTCGTTCCTCGTTCATTCATTGTTCAAAGTAAAAACCGGAACGATGAACGCAAGGAACGACCTAGTTCCTTTGATCTTTCGGATCGGTCGGAACGATTCCACAAAAGGAACGATTTTGCCCAACTCTACCTATTATCCATTTTTTTCATTGGTTTGAAAAGTTAAAAAGAGTTTTTCTCATTACAAGTGGTAAGCAAATTGTGTTGTAAAATTAATCAATGAGTCGGAAAATAGAAAGTTATTTTAAGTCAAGCAACTATAGTTCTGCGAAAACCAATACAGAATCGACCAATGATCATACTAGAAGACCCAGTGCAGAACTAGTTTATACTGAGGAGTGCGGAGAAATATTGGATAGCTTTCATTATTTTGGAAACTTTCAGCAATAAGGAAAGAAATTATAGATTTTGTGGCATGTACTAGTTCGCAAGCACCGAGGAATTCAAATATCCCTACAGAAATAAAAACATATTTTGATGCACCACAGGAGGAAATTGAATGTTTGGATTGGTGGAAAATAATGAAGAGGTATTTTTCATAAAATTTTTTTTTTTTACTTTTTGTGTATCATTTACATTTGTTTAAAGATGTTTCCGAAAATGTCTAAATTAGCGGGATTCTGCTTTAGAATTCCTGCTACGTCCGCCTCATCGGACAAAGCATTTTCTGTAGCTGGAGCTTGCATTACTTCCAAGACACGACAACAATCATTTAATTGAATACATTCTAAAAATTAATTAAATTGTCTATTGTTCGACCTTGAGGTTTAATTTTTTTTATAAAAATATTTGTTTTATTTTATCCGAAATTTTGTCACGCTTTTGTGTGACTTCAGGGAAAATTAAGAGCCAGGCCCACGATGTCACACATTAACGTTCGCGTAGATAATTACATTTAAAACAAAAACAAATTTTAGAAATATATGGACTTTGACGTTTGGTATGGACTTTGACGTTTGGTATGACAAAAAATTGTCAGGTGAAGATCCCATGTTAACGTTTCTAACTTTTAAATAATTATTTTCTATGTCTTCTGAGTTTTTCACTATTTTAGGTAACGTTGAAAGTCCAATATTATATTTTTTGCAATTTCGCTTCCTTTTATACCGTTTTGTATTTCTTTTAAAATTTTAACTTTTGTTTTTATTGACAAAAAATCACAAAGCTTCTCATGAGTACCAGCTCGCTCATCTAAAACTAAAGCTGGAGGTCCATAACACGCGTTTTCGCCTCCACGCAGCGCATGCTTTTATAACCTTACTTGCGTTCTACGTTTCAAGTTACATGCAACGCTTTTTATGCAGCAGCACAAGTAAAGGCCCAACCACAATGTGATTAAGTTGGCTTAAGCGAATGAGCGAATACATGTAAATTATATGAAGCAAACCATTTTGAACTTAAGGAAACTTTTTGCTAAGTTTAATGAAACTGTCATTTGCTTAAGCAAGGTGCGAATCTAATCGCACATTCCGTACGGAATCAAATGTTTTTTTATTTTGTTTTTGTTTTCTTTAATACATTTGAGAGACATTTTGTTAATTTTTGACAGTAGGTTAAGCAAGACTATGCATATTATGGTTGAGCCTTAAAAATAAAATTTAATTTGTCAAAATCAGGTGATTTGTTCGAACGCTGCTTGTGACACTTACAAAAGTAGAAAGTAAACCTTCTGTTCGCCTCAAGGCATCTACGCTTTTGTGCATGTAACTTACTACGTATAACTACACAGATTCTACTTTTTTGACAGCGGCGTATGCTGCGAAAAAGCGAGTAACGCGTGGTGTGGACCTCCAGCTTAAAAAAAACTTTGTTCTTGTTGTAAAACTGTCAGAAAACAGAGTTGTCCATGCAAACTACATAAATTCTGTGTTGCCGTTGGAAGTTTCTTATATAAATTCTTTTTCTATAAATATTGTGATTTTGGTGTTTAAAGCGGCCCATACACTTGCAATATTATTGTATATGATATTCGCCATATTATTTCCATTT
Source organism: Pollenia angustigena (assembly GCA_930367215.1). NCBI lineage: Eukaryota > Metazoa > Arthropoda > Insecta > Diptera > Polleniidae > Pollenia > Pollenia angustigena. The sequence goes on from OV884056.1 coordinate 76,831,861, forward strand.
TGTCCTATATTATGCAATAAGTCGCACAATGGTTTCATTCATTCAATAAAAAGGTGAACATAGTCTATAGGAACAACATAAACAGCATTGTACAATGTTGCCAACACACTTCACTTTCTTTTCGCTGTTCAATAAAAATCAAAAGTCTTTTGATTCTTGCCAATATATTGTTCAACCTTCGAATATCACATACACATTAGCGATATAATTGTACAACACGCAAAATTGAGCAATTTTATTGCAAGTGTATGAGCCGCTTAAGAAAAATGTTCTTATATCAGTTTTTTTCTTATAAGCGTTTTTCTTATATGAAACCTTTTTTGTTAGAAAAATCGCAAAAAAGACATGGTGTTTTTGAAAATGTTTCTTATATTAGATGTTCTTATATCCGAATAATACTGTAATTTTCAACTCATTTGAATTGATTGAAATTTGAATTGATTTTGTATTGGAATGCAGTTGCAGGTAGCGGCAGAATAGGAATTAAATTATTAGGTATAGGCGAAAATCCTATCAAATTTGGAAAAATTTTGTTTATTTGCTAAGAGAATCTTAAATTTTTGTTTTTATCAAATAGTATGAAAATATTATTAAAAGTCTTTTTAACAATATTTTTTTTTGTTTAAATAATCTCATATTTGTGTGTTGCGGAAAATTTATTTTTTGGAAATTTTTCAATCGAATTTTAAAGATTTTAGCAACTTTGAATCTCAACAACATCTCTGCTGTCAAAGCTGTGTTCGTTTTCTCGAAATTCTTACTACTTTAACTACCATTGGACCATTTGTTTACTTTTTGTATTAAAAACTTCCAACTGCAATTAAAAATAGTAAATTTTAGTAATTACCCCTAGAACTGCTCTTGAATTTGATTGATTGCAACTCATTTTTGATTTCATTCATTTTTGATTTCATTCATTTGAAATGCAATTCATTTGAATTAATCCAAAATCAATTCAATTGAAATGAATCTGTAAAATGAATTCGTAATGAATTAAAATCAAAAAAGAATGATTCATATACAGCTCTGCCAAACACAAGTAAATAATATTTGAGTAAGTATTTATAAATAACATATCAAAAGAATAACCAAGGTACATTAACCTCATTTGGGAGTGTAGACTTGCTGCTCTATAAAAATACACGATTTGTCAAAATTGTCTTTATATCATCTTTTCAGAGGGATTTGCCGTTTAACGCTCACAGCTATTGACGTTTGCTGGCAGTCAATAGTCAAACATCAATATTTAACCTTTGGTAGATCGAAATTTGCTTGGAATGATTATCCATTAATTGATTGTGCCAATTAAAATTATCTCCAAAATTGCGACCTGTACTTTGCGCATAAGGTTACATGGACAGCCAGCCAGCTGGACGGGCATCGTTAGATAGACTCAGAAAGTGAGTCGATCAGTATACTTTAAGGTGGGACCTATATTTTAAGATGTTGCACACATCAGCACAAATGCATAATACCCTCTCCACTATTCTGGTGTGGATATAAACAAGTTAGAGTGCTATATTCGGCTGTGCCGAATCTTTGATACCTTCCACCGACACTTCGAATGTTTTAGGAGTAATATCTGTATGATGTCTATTTATTATTATAATCTTTGTAAAAACAGACATCTGCATTAAAATTTGTTGCGGTTTAGACCTATATAAAATTATTGACCGACAATCAGAATCAATTTAAAAAAGCTTGAGTAGAATATCAGTTTAAGCTGAACTTAAATGATTTTTAGGAGAACAAATTATATAAAAGCCATGGAAAGCTAATCATCCCAAATTCTGCAGAACGATTTCTGGTATTAAAAAACATAAATTTCAATACAGCGGTGCAATTAGTTTAAGCGTTTGCAGTGAGTTTCAGAAGGCTGCTAAAATGGAATCTAAGGTAAATTATGAACCGTATATCACAAAATTGCATAACATTTTTTCTGGCCATATGAAGCTAAACTGAAAGAAAGTTTACCGCGTATTTAATTATTTTACCAGAGTGGGCTTTAAATAAGGCCTATGGTAAGTTATGCACCGATATTCACCAAATTTCACAGTGTCATTTCTAGTTCTATAAAACTGTGATGTATCAAATTTTGTTATGATAGCGTTATTTTTTACGTTTTTAGGCGTACTAAGCTGTTTTCCGGGAGTAAGGTTTATATGGGACCTAGGGTAAATTATGAACTGATCTTCACGAAATTTCACAGTCTTATTTCTAGTCCTGTAAAACTTATATGATCCAAATTTTGTTACGATAGCATTATTTTTTACGTATTTAGGTTTACTAAGCTGTTTTCCGGGAGTAAGGTTTATATGGGGCCTATGGTAAATGATGGACCGTTCTTCACAAAATTTTAAAGTCTTATTTCTCGTTCAATAAAACTGTGATGTACCAAATTTTGTTATGATAGCATTCTTTTTTACGGTTTTAGGCGTACTAAGCGGTTTTCCGGGAGTAAGGTTTATATGGGGCCTATGGTAAATTATGGACCGATCTTCACGAAATTACATAGTTTTATTTCCTGTCCTATAAAACTTTGATGTACAAAATTTTGTTATGATAGCGTTATTTTTTGCGGATTTAGGCGTACTAAACTGTTTTCCGGAAGTAGGATTTATATGGGGCCTAGGGTAAATTTTGGACCGATCTTCACGAAATTACACAGTTTTATTTCTTGTCCAATAGAACTTTGATGTACCAAATTTTGTTATGATAGCGTTACTTTTTACGGTCTTAGGCGTACTTGACTGTTTTCCGGAAGTATTGTTTATATGGGGCCTAGGGTAAATTATGGACCGATCTTCACGAAATTTTACAGCGTGATTTCCAGTTGAATAGGGTAATTCTTGCAAAATCGTTTGTCATTCTGTGCATTATTCCACAATTTATGTAAGTTTTTGTAACAAAATTATCAATTTTTTTAGGTGGTGGTTCCACATTTTGATTCATAGCTCTGATCCTACTAAACGGATTTTACTGAATTTCAATCCCAAACTGCTTAGGATAACTACAAGCAATTTGACACCCAGTTTGTTTAGTTCTTTTGAGCTTTTCGAAAGTGAGCGTGTTTTCAACAGACGGACAGACAGACGGACATGGCTAAATCGACTTAGAATTACTCAAGAAGCCAGAATATATATACTTTATGGGGCCTGAGATGAATAATAAAAAAGTTTCACACGGAATGACAAACTTAATATACCCTCTTCACAACTAATTGTGGTGGAGGGTATAAAAAGGGTCAAGTTTTTTAAAAGCAGTATTTCCCATTTTAAAAAAAAATATATGTAATAAGACCAAGTTTTTTACAAACGAACAAAAAATATTTATTTTTGGCATAATTAATGGAATGCCCTTTCGTGTTTTTAACACCTGACAAAAAAGTTTGTTCTTCATCATTATAACTAATTTTTTAATACTTTTTATGTTCTGTTCCGACATTTTTTTTTTTTACCAATTTAGCGATTTCAAATAAATATTATGGTTTGTTTCCAATTTTGAAATCATTCGCTATTTTAGCACTGTTCGCGATTGAAGCGATTTTTCCCGTCAGTTTTCTGATTCTTTACAGCTTTTTCGATTTTTAATAAATACTAGACTTTTCTATCGTACCGTTGTTACCAAATATTTGGGAAATTTTTTCATTCCTGTTAGTTTTACGGACTTTTAATCAATTTTATGGCGCTATTTTTGCAAACTTTTTCGAGGTTTTAAATTTTTTGCAAAGCTTTGTTGCTCTTTGAGGCAACCGTCGCCGTTTTTAAAAATTGCCCCATACATAAACCGAAGTCACCTATTTTACAGGGCACTCTTAACACTGTTGATTTAAAAGGGGGCAACAAGTTCAATGCCTTATGCCATTATAAAGGGTGAATTTTTTATCATAAAACATGCTACTCTTTAAGAGAGCAACACATTTTTAAGAATCAAACACCTTATTGCATTTTTAAATAAAATGTCAAATTTTTTTTTTTTTGAAAGGAAACCTCACCATAATTTATTCAATTAATAAAAAATACCAAATATGTATGTATGTATATGAGTCATGTTTGCTATTAGGGAAATTATAAAAATTATACTTTAATTTGTACTTGACTATCAAAAATATAATTTATAAACAAACTTTTTACGAACACTTACTGCTTTTTACGAATGTGCTTTTTATATTTTGGTACTAAATACCATCTTATTTAAATCAGTTTTGCCAAAATGTTAAAGTTATAAGGTACGGCAGGTACGTACCATTTTAAAGAACTTGCTTTGGCTCTTCTTATATGCTGGTAATTCCAAATAGTAATGCCTGTGTTGAAAGAGTATTTTCAACAATGAACTCTACTAAAACTCGCCTTCGAATAGAATGCAAAACGAATTTTTTGACGAGTTATAAATTATATGTATGTATGTGAATAGAATATGTTGCCCTTTGTTGTACCGTCGTTGCATAAATCTAATTCCTTTATTCAGCCCAATTACGAATACTAATTCCCCGGGAGTTTTTCCCTTTTCCCATTTTTACAATTCAATTTAAAAAATTGAAATGGGAGAAGGAATTTTTATTCATAATTGGGCTGATTATGTATTCCAAAAAGAAAATCAAGACTCGCGTGAAGTGTTTTAGATATAAAATAGAGCTGCAACTACATAAAAATGTATATCCAATATTTGTTTTATACTAACCGCATTTTGTTGTTGCTTTAATTAGACTACTTAAAACTATTTTATAGTAAACATTGTACCATTTTTGTTTTTACTAATCATTCTTACTTTGTTATCAAAAAGTAATTTCAATTTTTGGGAATACAAAATTTTAATTTCAAAAGATTTTGTTATTCGTGCTTAATTCCCAGTTTTTATTCTTGATAAAAACACTTGAAATTTATTGTTGATGGGATAAGCTATTCCTATGCATTTCACTGGTTGCTTAGGCCAGATCATCAGGAAACTTCATCCATAAAGATTTTAGAAAAACTAAAGATATTAAACCAAATAAAACTGTTAAACATATAAGACTTATAGCAACAGTTTTACTTGTAACAATATCAAAGCTTTAACAAAACACATCAACAATAAAAAAGTGGGTTTATCTCATCTTACATTCCCCACTACAATTAGTTGAAATTCTCTCAACATTAATTGTAGTTGTAAGTAGGTTAAGAAAAACAAAATAAAAAACAAACAACAACTTACAAAAGATGTTGTCAATTAAGTGTTTTTTTTAGGCCGTGCACTTGCCTGTTTATTATCAAAAAGTAATTTCAATTTTTGGGAATACAAAATTTTAATTTCAAAAGATTTTGTTATTCGTGCTTAATTCCCAGTTTTTATTCTTGATAAAAACACTTGAAATTTATTGTTGATGGGATAAGCTATTCCTATGCATTTCACTGGTTGCTTAGGCCAGATCATCAGAAAACTTCATCCATAAAGATTTTGGAAAACTAAAGATATTAAACCAAATAAAACTGTTAAACGTATAAGACTTATAGCAACAGTTTTACTTGTAACAATATCAAAATTAATGTTGACAGAATTTCAACTAATTGTAGTGGGGAATGTAAGATGAGATAAACCCACTTTTTTATTGTTGATGTGTTTTGTTAAAGCTTTGATATTGTTACAAGTAAAACTGTTGCTATAAGTCTTATACGTTTAACAGTTTTATTTGGTTTAATATCTTTAGTTTTTCTAAAATCTTTATGGATGAAGTTTCCTGATGATCTGGCCTAAGCAACCAGTGAAATGCATAGGAATAGCTTATCCTATCAACAATAAATTTCAAGTGTTTTTATCAAGAATAAAAACTGGGAATTAAGCACGAATAACAAAATCTTTTGAAATTATTATTCTTACTTTGTTTTAAATAAAAATTAAGCAACATTTATATCATGGCGATTTTTTTTAATTTTTGGCGGATTTGAGCCATCCTGAACCCATTTATTTCTTAGGATTAATAAAAAATATTTTTAAAAATTTAAGAGATATTCAACATTTTTTATTTTTTCGAATTTATTCTATGAGCTAAAGCTTTTTTTTTTTAAGAAATATTTATTTTGTTGTCAAAAGCTAAAAAAAAATGCTTTGGTGATTTTGGCGATTTTTGACATTGAAATGGGCGATAAAGGTCGAAATCAATCTGACAACCCTGCTTACATAGCCCCATAAGCAATAAAACAACATTTAGTTTAATATTTTGTCATATATGTTCTATATATTTAATTTATTTTATTAATATATTTGTTTTCATTTGACCTCCGTTAATGTTTCAAATGGGTTTGAAATATATATTTTTTGTTGTTTAAAATAATAATGACATTAACGTATTATACGATTAATACCTATTATAATTATGTATATATATCTATATATATTTTTATAATTAAAAATGTACAACGTTTTAAATTTAGTTTTAAATGGGTTTTATGTATATTTAAGTGAGAACATTTTAATGATATTATGTTATAAAATTGTATTGAGATTTTTGAAGAGTTATAAAGATTTTGTAAAGAAGAGAACGATGATTTTTCTTAATATTAATTAAGATGATTTTTTTTTTATCAGAATAGGTTTTTATAGCTTTATTTACAAAAAAATGTTAAAGGTGTATAAAATAAATTTTGTATATACAAATTTGTTTAATATACCTTTGTGTTCCATAATCCAAAAATTTTAAGGCAAAAAGTTGTTACAGTGAGATGACTGAGTCTTGATTTTTTTAAGATTCAACATTTTTATATTATACCAGAGTTTTATAGATATTTAATCAAATTTATTCTTTTTTTACTTAAATTTCTGATTATTTTTATAAGTTGTTTAAAAATCTGCTTTAGGCCTAATAAATTAGATGAGCTTGCTAAACAACGATTTCTTCTGGATTAACTCACCATGTATATAATATTGGTTACGTATTCCATAATACTTTGTGAGATAGACATCTAATGAGTTTTGTTGCGACTGTCAAAAAATCCAATTTAACATGACTGTTTGTGTTCACAACATCACACAAAGTATAAACACTCACTCATGAAATAATATGAAACCCTGATCTAATGAAAAGTATAATTATTGTTTAGAAATTTGATTCTTAAGAAACGACGCGAACATACATAGAGGGGTGTGCTGGAAATCGCAAACGCAAAACGCAAGAACTTGGAGGCTGTTTATAATACACTTTTTATCAAATTTTTATAATTTTTGTTATAAAATTCAGTTTAATAGAGAAATGATGGTATAATAATTGTCATAAAATTCTTTTATTACAGAAATCTTACTAAAAAACGAGTTTAAAAATTCTTGCGTTTTGCGTTTGCGATTTCCAGCACACCCCTGATAATTTACGGAGCAAAAACAGCCAGCTGATCTCTCGATCGAATCCTGCTATGGATTCGCCTTGGAAAGTATATATGTATATGGTTATAACCAGTGTGTGAGAGAGAAATTTTCATAATTGTTGTCAACAAGGCGAAATAGTCAGGGGGCTTATTCTGTATCGTCTGTCTGGCAAGAAATTTCCATTGTAAATTGGGACTAAAGCTGCGATCGGCAAAATCAGGGCGCCGCGTTTTTTTTCTTCTCCCTTTTATTCTCTGTTATGCTCTTTTATAACTTTCGTGTGCACACACATTAATGAGAACTTAACAACATTACTAAGTGCTGGTTCACACAGGTCAAGTTTACTTGAACAGTTTTATTTAAATTTTCTTTTGAACTTGCGTTCACGTTCATGCACAAAATTAATTTTTGTTTTCTTTTCCTTCAACTTTGTAGCTTTTTATTATATTACGGATGAAAAAAGAAAAGAAAAATACAAAACTGACTGGTACGGTCAAGTATGTACCCCTTTCCATTCTCTTTACCCCTCTCTCCTAAAAGCTCAAGACTTGAAGAGTCAAACTTGACCTGTGTGAACCAGCACTAACAACCAAGGTATATTTACACAAGGTGGACTCATTTGGGAGTTTAGACATGCTGCTCTATAAAAGGAACCGAGTTGTCAATATTGTCTTCATATAAAACAAAAACAATTTAACGCACACATATCCATACAAATTTTGGCTCATATACACGAAATTTTACGTTTGGGTTCCAACTAGGGGTAATCAGCTGACAAACATATAACATATACCTTGACTAACAACATATGTAAAGTTAACTTTTTTTAAAAGGCGACAACTTATAGGACTAAGCCGCTCATACTGTCCCACATAAAGCTAAATAGAAGACAACTTACAAGACAACGTCGCTCAAACGGTCGTGCACGACGATTTCCTGTAAATTGTCTTCTAGAAAACCTAAACAACGGGAGACAAGTCGTGCATACATCATTGACGACGATGTCGTCAACGGCAATCTGGCCAACTGGGTTCATACAATCGCAAATTGTATTAGTATAGATTGCCGATCGCAGGACTAAAGGCTCAGTTAGCTGAGAGTAACAGTAACTTAACCTTAAATTTTTTTTATTACCATTATTTTCCTGTAATTTAGTTAAAGTTAAATTTATTATTTTGCTACAATAAAAGATCAAATCCAACCAATCGGCTACAATGTCGGACGTATCCATAATTTTAGTCGGAGGAAAGTATTTTAAAGTAAAATACAAATACAGTGATTAAAGCGAACCAACCAACATCCAATCCAATACGAAATTCTAAGAAGAAAGTTGGAATTCACTGAGATCCAACAACGAGATATAAAAGCGGCATTGCAACATAACCCTAACATCATCAAAGAGTATGTAGTAATGACCAACAAATTTAAATATGAAATAGAGTCTGAAAGCAGCATTACTTGTAAAGAAGATTGTTAAAGTTTAGGCTTGCTAAACCAAGATTCAGGTCGACCAACGCCTTTTGGGAGGAGGCTTCTATTTGTGTAATATCCTGCCAATATAATTTAAAAAGCTTATCTTAGTTATGATTTTTCATGGAGAAGTTTTTGTTATTTTAATTAGGCTTAAGTTCATCAATAGTTTTTAGCGAATTAAGGAATTAACAACATGAAATGATTAAAAATTTTTTTCTTGACTGAGAATAATTACATTCCCATCTTCAGAATTCTTTGCCGTTAGATTTGAAACTAAAAATTAACAAAAAACCTAAACATTTTTCATTAAGCATCAAAAATATTTCTTATTAATCCTTGGAGCTTGGATTCGCAATCGTGTGAAATTTAAAACATTGCCTGTTTTCTCAAAATTTAAAAAACTCGAATGACAGTGGCGAACAGTTTGCACTAAGCTTAAAATTGTCATCAGAGTAAATTAAAGAATTATAAATCGTTATAATGTAATCATACAGTAAAAAACTTAAATAAAATATTTCAAAAAATTTTCCACTTAACAAATTAATTAACACTTTAAAAATCTTTATAACTCCTTTTTTTAAATACATATTGTAAAAATTCAACTACTAAAAAAAATCAATAAAATATTACAGTAATTCTCATAAAAAAAAGTGAAAAAAAAATTTTTTTTTTTCAAATAAATTTTCGTAAAATTCTATAAAATTTTTTTTTTAAAAATTTTAAAAGTTTACAATATATTTTGTTGCTATTAATATAACTACATTGATTATTAATTATTTATGTTATATAATTAATTTTTTATTTTTTCTTATTTTGAAATTTTTTTTTTTCATTTCTTTTTGCTGTGGTAATTGAATTAAGTTTTCAAATATTAGTTATTGAGATATTTGAATATAATAGATAACTATGTACAGAAATTTTTATTAACTTTTATTGTATAAATAATTTTATTACAATAAATTGCACATTTGCAAATATGTTACTTACATTTTATTATAGTTAAACGTTTTAATTCGTTTCTATTTTTTCTTGTTTTTTCCTTGTTTAATAGGCTTTTCACAATACTTTATAAACATGTGGGGTATTTCGTATCTATTATTTTATTATAAAATTTTATTTTTTTTTATTTTTACATTCATTTTAGAATGTTACGAAATATTTATTTTTTTATTTATTTCATTAAGTTTGTTTTTAAACCTAGTTTAAATTTTTTCTTGATAATTTGGAGTTTTTATTTAAATTTTCTAATAGCACATGTTTATTTTTTTGGTTTCTTTGAAATCCTTTTGTTTTTTTTTCTTATTTATCTTTATATTATAATTTACGTATATTATGTTTTGAATTTCTAATTTTTAAAATATTTTTTTTTTAATTTTCTTTTTCATAAAAAGTTGTGCTTTTTTTAAAACAAAATTACCTGATTTGTATTATTTGCTTTTAAGTAAAGTATTTGTTTTCGCTTTCTGTTATTTATATATTTTTTTTTAAGAAAACAATCTATGGAATTTTATTTTTTTTTTATAATTCGCTGAGGTGGAAAAATTCTTTAGAATAAAAAAAAAAAAAATAATACATATTTTTTTATTTTATTTTTTTGCATATTTTTATAATAATTTCTCACTAATTTAATGTGTTACTCAAATACTGTTTTGGTGTTTATTGTTATATTTATTAATATGTATGTATGTAGTATGTACATACATACTTAAAAAAAAAAAAAATATTGATTATTTGTTACAATAAAAATTTAGCTATTTGTTATTTATAGTTTTATATTATATATACAATTTTATTTAGAATTTTGTTAAAAAAAAAAAATAATAAGAAAAAAAAAAGATTTTAATAAACTATTAAAAATTATTTATGAAAAATTAAAAAAACGGCAGTATTATTCTTATAATTGTTTTTTTTTTATCTGCTATAAATGTTTGGCACATTTTAAGGCATTTTTTATGTATGTATTTAAGTATTTTTTTGATGTTTTATTGATGTTTTTAAATTTTAATAAAATGTTGAAGTACTGACTCTTCGGCTGACATTGTGTAAATATTTTGGTCCCGCTTTAACAAAAAGTTTAAATAAATCCGGTAAAATTAAATAAATAATAACTAGATTTTAAAAATCCATTTTTTTTTTTTTTTTTTTTTTTTTTTTGAAGAAAATATGTACATATGTATGTATAAACAAACAGTAATCCCTTGATTTACGTCACGATTGTTTTCCAAAAATGAAGACGTAAATCGAATTGAAAATTGTTTATATGTCTTTAAAAGATTCATTTTATTAAAACCTTGAAAATTACGAAAAGTTAAGTCAGTTACAAAAGCTAAAAACAAGCTAACTGCTCTGGTACCCCGTTAGATGAAGTAGTTTGTCCATGGCAAGGGTAAAAAAATCTTACAAGTCGCGAACATTTTTGCAAGATATGTATAGACTTAATAAAAGCTGGCAATCACGCAATTAAACAAAATAAGAATACATTTCGCGTGACATCATTTGCCCGACATTTGCTGATGATTCCATATTTGGTTTTTGTAATTTTGTATTTGTTGCCTTAGTAATGCCACGTGTTTATTTCATTCTTTCTCAAATAAAAATTTATATAAAAATCCAGGATTCCCACGTTTTTACCCGTTTCTTTTCAAAGCAACTGAGTCAACGGAAATCGAATGGCGACGAAAATCAAACGGAATTAACGAATATCAAAGGATTACTGTAAAAGGCGGCACCACAAGTATGACAACTTGGAAACCACTTCCCTATTTATCATTCGTTTGAAAAAACTGTATGCAGTTTGTATATGAATCGAAATTAATTGCATAATTTTTTCTGGCAACCCAATTTCAGTTCAGTTGCCATCCGTAATCGACCCATAAATTGCCATTTCTCTAGCATAATATAAACAAATTAAAGCGAGTCCAAAAATATATTTTCTCCAGAAATAAAAAATATTTTCTATAGGAATATGTATTCTTTACTATAGAAAATACACACAGAAATAAATTCCGATTGAAAGTAGAAATAACTGTGTTTTGCTTCTCTTAAAAACAATATTATCTGTAGATGTTGTTCCAAAACATGTTTTCTGTAGGGAATGTTATTCTTAAACATGTTTTTTTTAGAGAAAATCTTGTTTAAAAAAATGTTTTTATAGAAAACATTGTTCTATGTTTTGAATTTTTTCATGTTGATTAAAAACATATTTTCCATTCAACATGGCATATTCTTTGTAATGTTGTTTTCCTTCTTAAACATCTGGAACTGGGTTTTGAATATTTTAGTTATGAGATTGTTCTTTTTAAACGTTCTAGTATGTTTTTTGTCTGTATTTGACATTATCAGGTATGATTTTTTAAAACGAATAATTCAAATCTTATTTGGGGAAAAGACTAATAGGATTTGGTCGAAACGTTACTTGATTCAATTAGTTTCAATGTGAGTTTTCTTTTGTATTGAATTTTACTGTTTTGTTTGAAATTGGAGTGTTCGATTAGAATACTAGGAGTGAGTTCCAAAACGTAGTTGCAAAGTCTCGCATTCTAAAATCTATTTATTTGTCAAATATTGAATCAAAATTTTATAAATGCGTACACAATTAGCAAATTCTGCATCGTTTAACTTGATTGTTGAGCTTAATTTATGTTTGCTTTGTTTTGATACGGCAGCACTACTGCGAAAACGAAATGATTTAAAACCGAAAATATAGTTTTCACCAAGTTCAGTTAAAACTAACTATCAGGTATGTGATGAAAATCGATCGATTTCAAAAAGAACGTTTTTAAAAGGTGTGAGAATTTCGAGGGATTTTAAAATCCATTTCTGAATTATAGTCTGAAATTTTCGTTCAGACTACACTTCAGTAAACGTATATAATATAAAATTTAAAAGAATAAATCGTTTCGTTTTTAAAATCGATTTCCGTCACATACCCGTATTCCTTTAACTTCCAGTTAACAATTAGTTTTTAACAGTTATAACTTATTGTTAATTATAACCGAATTTGGTGAAATTGGCCGTAAAAATTGATTTCATATATATTTTCCTCTTAATTTATGTCATTATTTTTTTAAATTATATATATTTACTGAACTGTATTTTTAATCAGATTATAAATCAGAAATGGATTATAAAACACTCGAAATTCATCGCACCTTTTCAAATCGATCGTTTTGAAATCGATTGATTATCATCACATGCCTGATTATGATGTTTTAGAACTCAGCCTATATTGATTAGTTTTTACCCGTAATCATTATTCTTTTTCAAAGAAACCGATTTTACCCAGTTTTGTTATACAATTTCGCCCGTATTTATATTTTTTTTTAATTCAGTAAATATTTACAGAACAAATTTTCTATGAAAATTTTCCTTAATAAATGTTTGTTAAATTTAATAATCGTTTATGAATACGGGGGTTAATCTTTATCTTAATTTTGATAATACCCTATAATAATAAAATTGAATGCAATAGTATCCAAAATAACGGGTTTACAAACAATTTTACATTTTCAGGCCTGTCACAGAAATCAATTCCGATCGAAACCACAATTTGTTTTTGTAAAATCATTGTACAATGTTAAAAACAGAAAGAAAACAAAACAGAATCAAAGATAATAAACAAAATTTTGACATCCAACAATGATAAAGCTAAAAAAAAAAGTTATCAGCAGGGCTATCAAGACCACCTGTAAGGGCACTGCTACATGTTCAATAAATATCGTGATATTTGGATCGCGATCCATTTTAAAATATTGATGGATCACGCGCGTATGCTACATGTTCAATATTTATCGCGTCAGTATTAATGTTATTTTTGTGCTGTGCGGGTCGTTGATCAATGTCGCGAGAAACCCAAAAGGAAGCCTATTTAGCTAGTTTGCTTGCTTTTTCATTGAAGAAAAAAGCGCAAAGAAAAATGTGGAGCAAAAAATACACAAATTTTGTCAATTGTGTTTTACTTTTCATTTGTTTAATTTTTTTCACTGCGTATTTTCTTTTATTTGCCAGTTTTTACTGACGTATCATGATTTAATATCATGAAAATGCTACACGTTCAATATTAATCACGCGATCCACGATCCGCGATCTGGATTTCATATTTTAGGCCATTCTGCGATATGGAATGCGATCCATCAATATTACATGCTACACGTTCAATAAATATCGTGATAGTAGAAATATCACGATATTTATTGAACGTGTAGCAGTGCCCTAATGAATTCGCAGTTTAGTTTGACAGCATTTTGAGAAAAAAACAATATTTAAAGATTAAGACAATCGTGTGAACACTTTCGTTGCCATTGGCAGATCCAAAGTATATTTTTAGCAGGTAGTCTCGGAAAGCCTGCTGATTTTTTTTTTATTGGCTTGTTTTGTGATACGAACTGTCAAATGTTGTTAAAGCCTAGATTACACTATCTCACAAGTCTTACGTATTCCATAATACTTTGTGAGATAGAAATCTAATGAGTTTTGTTGCGACTGTCAAAAAATCTAACGTAACATGACAGTTTGTGTTCAGACCATCACACAAAGTATAAACACTCACACATGAAATAAAATGCAACCCTGATCCAATGAAAAGTATTATTGTTTAGAAATTTTTCAAAAAACAAAAAAAAATGAAGTCGTATGGGATGTCAAACTTTTTTCTTAATACTTGTCAATTTCGTGACACATTGCATTCACACTTTGTCATATTACTTGCGATTTTGACATGTATTAATACAAAGTATAATAGTGTAATCTAGCCTTAAGTAAAGGCCAGTTTACACGGTAGTACAATGTATTACGACATGTCGAAAAATTATGTAGAATAAGAAAAATCTTATCATGTAAAAGCAAGATGTATTGAGCAAGAGAGAATACGGATACAAAATCTGACAAGCGGTCGTTAAATGCTTTTTTTCTAAACCATTTTAGAAACTTATGTATTCTCATCACACCAGAGGTGTATTTTAACAGAGTATATTGAAGGTGGTAGCATTTTTATACAATTACAAAAACAACTAATATCAACTCAGGAAATTTTCATGTTGTATTTGTAAAAATTTAAAACTGCAACCATCTTTATTATTTTTGATTTTACTTATACCATCCGTGTAAACATGAATTATACTTACAAAAGATTTTTATTTTTTTCTTTTAAACACGGAGAGAATTTCATAATATTTTGATTCTACAAAGTCGTAATACATTGTATTACCGTGTAAACTGGCCTTAAACAAGTAAAAAAGTTTTTTGTCTTTATCTTTTGTCTTTTTGTCTCTTATCAACCTCTTTGCTGTTTGACAGTTCGTATCACATTACAACAATAAAAAGCCCTGTGGTTTGTTTAATTGTACAATTGTTGTAATCTCGAGGCTACCTGCGAAAAATATACCTTGGGCAGATCTAAGGTGAATTGACTAGAAGGTGGGGTCAAGTCAACATATAGTATTTTTTTCGGTATACAAACAATTTTTTTTTACGTAAACAAACCAATTTTTTTGACAACCCGACCACAGAAGCAGTGTTGTTCTAGAGTTGACCTCACCTTCTAGTCAATTCGCCTTGGGCAGATCATTAGTTGCGTTCGAGAACACAAAAGTTTTTACTATTTTTTACTAAACTTTACTGCATTTTACGAAATTGCGTTCGAGTACATAAAATGCAGTAAATGAGAACATAAATTGAGAGCGAAAAGTGACAGTTCTTGTCTGAGTATTTACAAATTTTTACTGCAGAAATTTTTGCAGTAAAATTTATTAAATCAAAAAAACATGTTTCAAAAGGTAAACAAACAAAAGTAACAAATTAAAAGCATACAAATTGTGAAAAAATTGTTAAAGAAAAGTTGAAAAAAAATTAAACCAAAACAAAAAGGGAATAACTATTAATTAATTAAATACAAACTTTTGAAAATTTTTTGGTTATGTTAATTTCTTAGAGTTGTAAAAGTGTGAAGTATTTGGGTACTTAAGTAATCAATAGCAAAAAAATTATTCATGTTCTTTTAAATAATTTAACCCGTTACAAATTAGTAAAATCAAATAAAATAAAAAACAAACAAATATGAAATTTACATAAAATAGTTTGTTTGTATTTTCCAAAAATGTTCGTGCTATAAAAAGTATTTAATCGAGTACCGATAAGAAAACGAGTTAAGTAGTCAAAAGTGTCAATATTTTTCAACACATCAATTATTTGCCGTCAGCTGTTGCCTTTATTTTACGAATTTTTACAAGTTTTGCGTTCGCGTACTTTTTTGGACAACAGCATTTTGTGAGAGAAATTTTTTCAGTTTACTCATTTACTGCATTTTATTGTAAAACGCACCTATTGTCAGAGACCTTTTTCTACTGGCAACGCTGCAAATACAATCGTATCAGTGATGGAAAATGTGCTTTAGGAATTTGTACAAACTTCAGTAATAAAACGTAGTTTTGAGACTATAACGGTACCAATTTTATATTTTCTGGCTCATCTCTTTATATTTATATTTAGAAAAAACTTTTAATTAATAACAAAAAGATATCTACTAATGTATAAAAAAAGTACAACTGCACCATATTATCCATCCCTGATATGCATGAGTGAAAAGAAAAACAAAAAAGTTTAATTTTGCAAAATAAATTTATATTAAAATCTTGAAACCTATTTAAAACAACATAAAAAAGTAAAAATCCTTGCTATTGCTTTTTCCCGTCAGAAAGATGTCTGCAAATGAAATTGTATGGTTTTATTACGGTCGCCTGAACTGACTGACAATTTACTTTTGGTGATAATTTTTCTTTGGCAGTATATTGTCAGGACATTGCCATACCTTACATTATTGTAAGATCTGACCACCGTCGTCACGAAGACAGCAAAGCTGGAAGTCCATACCACGCGTTTTCGCCTCCACGCAGCGAATGCATTTATAACCTTACTTGCGTTCTACATACGTTTCAAGTTACATGCAACGCTTTTTATGCAGCCGCACAAGTAAAAATAAAATTTAATTTGTCAAAATCAGCTGATTTGTTCGAACGCTGCTTGTGACGCTTACAAAAGTAGAAAGTAAACACAGATTCTACTTTTTTGACAGCTGCGTATGCTGCGGAAAAGCGAGTAACACGTGGTGTGGACCTCCAGCTTTAGTAGTGTTTTTGCCAACTACAGTATTTATCGGATATAAGAAACTTCAAAATCTACGAAAAAAGTTTCTTATACATAAGCGTTTCTTTCTTACACTCAATTTACATGATGAATTTTATGACGTCCAATTTTAGACGTAATTTTTCGTTTGGCAGCAAGCGGTGTAGAGAAGAAAGAGGAAGAGAAAACAGAAATCATGTCTATTTTTCTACCCCTATTTCTTCTCTACACCGTTTGCTCCCAAACAAAAAAATGACGTCCAAAATTGGACGTCATAAAATTCATCATGTAAATTGAGTGTTATATACATACAATTATTTTATATAAGAAACATATTTATTATATATGTAAGTAGCTATGGCCATAAGATTTTCATATTTTGGTTTTCTGTCTCTTTTTTTGTTAACATTTCTAACTTTTAAATAATTATTTTCTATGCCTTTTGAATTTTTCACTATTTTAGATGTATTTGCAATTTCGCTTCTTTTTATACCGTTTTGCATTTCTTTTAAAATTTTAACTTTTGTTTTTATTGGCAAAAAACACAAAGCTTCTCATGAGTACCACCTCGCTCATCTAAAACTAAAAGTAAAAAAAAAATTTGTTCTTGTAAAACTGTCAGAAAACAGCGTTGTCCATGCAAACTATATAAATTCTGTGTTGCCGTTGGAAGTTTCTTATATAAATCTTTTTCTATACATTTTGTGGTTTTGGTGTTTAAGAAAAATGTTCTTTAATCAGTTTTTTTCTTATAAGCGTTTTTCTTATATGAAACCTTTTTTGTTAGAAAAATCACTAAAAAAAAGGTGATTTTCAAAATGTTTCTTAAAAGCGTTTTGTTCTTATATGAGATGTTCTTATATCCGATAAATACTGTAATATGTATTTTCTTACTGTCTTACCAGTACTGGCATATTTAAACGCCAGGTTAACCCACAAAATTTAACTTTCGGAAAAAAATCTATAGCTAACTGCCTGTTTGTAGAACGCGAGCACAAAAGTGACTCGCTTAATTTACATTTAAAACAAAAACAAATTTTAAATTTTTTTTTTGTTTTAAATGTAAGTTGAACGAGTCACATTTGCGCTCGCGTTCTACAAACAGGCAGTTAATCTAGAATTAAACCTTTTCCAAATAGTGTGCCATCTGGTAAAGAATATTAAATTTTAGTGTGTCCAAATTTGCTGATAATTATAAAAAGTAAGTAAGTAACATGCTCATATTATTTTTAGGTTATGTTGCATTTATTAAAAAAAAAAATTGCTAAATTATTTTTTACCGGATTTAAAAAAATAAAAAAAAAAACTAAAAATAGATTTAAACTGGAATATAATTCTGTAAAATTAAGTTAATTTTAAGAAAAAAATAAATAATCAAAAAAATTTAAACTTTTTTTCTTATCAACAAATTATGTAGTTAGAATTAAATTAACTTAAATTAAGGTTTATTAAACTTCCATTTTACCAAGTATTTTCTGTATTAAAGCCCCAATTTCAAAAATTAAACAGAAAAAATAAAAAATATAAAAAATAAAACAAAATAATTTTTCATTAAAAATTACTAATATTTATTTATACATTTTTTTCTTCAATCAATTTTATTAAACTTAAAACATAGAGACAAATTTTTGTTATTAAAAAATTAAAAGTTAAAAACGAATAAAAATTAAATTTAACAGCATGTTTTTAACAAAAAAAAACTTTGTTTTTAAATCTTAACAGGAAAACAGAAAAAAATTAAATTATTTAAGAATGAAATATAACAAAACTATAAAAGAATTAATAAGAAAAATTAATAAAAAACTATATTAATAATTAAATTTGTTTAAGAAAATTTAGTTAAACTTAATTTTAAAAAATGAAATTTCCCATATCAATTTTACTGCAGTGTTTGTGCAGCTGCGCCAGCAGCTGAAATTAAATCGCATTTGGTTTTTTGGCTGCTACTGCTATTGCTATCCATAGACCAATCCCAATCTTTGCCTTTGGGGCGAAATTTTGACGACTTATGATGCTGTAGCTGTAGCTGATGCTGTTGTTGTTGATGATGAAGCATTTGCTGTTGCTGTTCCATTGTGGACATAGAGGAGGAACTGTTTAAGCAATCCAAATCTTTGCTAGCACCATCTATTTGATCGTTAGCATTGCCTGCTGCATCGGCGGCCGTGTTTGATGACGAATTCGAATAGGCCAACAGTTCATCACAATCATATTCCCAATTGCGTTCACAAAATTTCTTTTTGTAATGTTTTTCCAAAGATGTTTTTGATTTACGTTGATATTTTAGAGGAATTTTCAAATTATTGGCCGCACTATCTAAGCTATTTGTGTTGGCGTTTAACAATGAAGAGGGTGGTGGTGTATTTACAGTCACATTGGGACTGGGTGTCCGTGGCAAACCCATGTCCGACAAAGGCGGACTATCGATTGCTGCAGGATCCTGAGGTGAAGAACAATTCTTTAAAGCTAAAGTGATTGCATTGACCTCAGAGTGTGAAGATTTTATGCTACTATCGCTCAAATGTTCTTGACTGCCACCCAAATGATTATGATGATGGTGACTATGGTGACCCATAAAACTGCTATTACCGCTCGACGTACTACTACCACTACTAATGGGCAAATCCAATTGTGATGATGTCGATGAGGTGGAAAGGAATGTTCTTGCTGCATCCGAATTGCTACTACTGTGTGTTATACCCGAATCCGGCGAAGTATTACAGCTTATAGAGGATGGCACTGTATCAGTATCAATCGAGCGTCTAGTCTTATCCAGCTCTGTAGAGGCAAATGCTACTAACCGATCAAAGCCTGAACTAACACGATGCTGCCAGTGACTTTCATCATCTGCTATTACGTCATCTAACAAAAGTACGGAAATGTGATGATTATCATGAACGTGGTGGTAAGAGGAAGAAAAATTTTTATAAAGATTTTTAATTATTTTTTGTTTGTTATTAAAATTTTTTATAAATGTTCTTAAATTGCTTGTTAGTAATTATTTTATAAAATATAATATTCATTTGGGTAACAAATTTATGATAAGGTGAGTATAATTTCGAATTTAGAAAGAATTTAGAGAAAAGTTTAAGTTTAAGATTTTTTTTCTTTTTTTTTTTCATTTGAAATGGAAATTGATTTTTAATGAGTTCTAACTAACACTATTCAATAAAAAATATTAAATACTTTGATGTATGTTTAATGAATATTTTCTAAACACAAATTGCTTTCAATTGTAATATTTATTAAAACAGTTTCTCTTTTTTTTTAATTTTTACATAAATTAGTACAATAAATTGTTTTAAAATAGTAAAGATGAATAACATAAAACTAAAATTAATAGAAACCAAATTAGTCTATACGAAATGTAACGTAGTATTTTCCACAAATCTTAAAAATAAAATTAAAACCAGACAAAATTTATGAACGTTTAGAATTAAACGTTTTAAAATCTAGACTGCAAACAATAAGTTCATAAATTAAAAAAATAATAATTATAAATTTATTATTAACTAAATAGTTTGCATTAAATAAAAATGTTAAAAATAATATTGAATTAAAATTATATAGAAAATGTCATAAAAAGTTAAGTATTTAAAATGTCATACTTAAAAAATATATAGTTATAACTGAAACAAAACAAAAACAATAACAATAATAATAATAACAAAATTTTAACACCAGTATCATTGAAAGATCAGTCAACAGTATACTTAACCAATTTAAAATTTATATATAGAAAATAGACTAAATAATTTATATATTTTTTTATATCCTTCACCAATTTAATTAAAACAAATTTTTATACATATTTATATAGTATGTATATTTCGAATTGATTCTTAAAGTGAATGAGAAAATAAATATCCCCTTCATTTTTGCAAGCTCTACCAAATCTTCTTTAAGTTTTGAACAAGAACCTAAACTCCCCACCTACGGGGGTGTGTGTTAATTAGAAAAGCAATTTGATAACCAGAATTAAAAAAAAATTTGTGCCACTGCAAGCTCAAAAAAGAATCAAGTAGTATCAAAATACGCTTCCAAAAACTGAAATATGCTATTTAACTGAAAAAAAATTCTCTTTTGACTAAAATAGGCAGAAAAATGCTCCAATGGGTAAAATTCGCATTTAAAAGTCGATGCAAAAGTTTATAAAATATTGTTTTTGTTTTACATGTAAGTTAAGCGAACGAAGCTTTCGTTCGAAATCGATGAATCTTGTAAAACTTGTCATTGTTGTGAATGTTAAATCGGTTAAAAAAATGGGAACAAAATTGTTGTTCATGTAGAATCAAAAATTTCGGCAGAAACAAATTATTGTATTATTGTATGTAGAGTAGAGAGCATAGTTGGGCTTCCGCTTAAAAATTTTGTGGTACAAAAGAGTTGTTTGAGCCAAATTTTATCTAAATACCAATCTTAATACACATCTTGGTTCTCCGAACTAGAAACAATAATTGAAGTACAGCCGCGAATAACGTTTTAAGTTACAAAATAATAACTTTTCAGGAGAGCAAAAAAACGTTTTTTAACAGGCAGCATTATTTGTTTTAAAATTTTTTTTTTCTATTATTAAAAATAATAATAATAAAAACTTTTATGCAAAAGCTTTTAAAACATTATTCCGCACTGCAAACCCATTTCGGTTTCATCATTTTGTTAGATAGGCTAAGTTCCTAAACATCATAATACTTTGCAGTCAAAGTCATAGTATCATAGAGTTTAATTATATCTATAGAGTTTAATTATATCTAGTTTTATTATTGTGTACGCATCGATATTGTTTTTAGTGAACTTTGGTACAGATAACATTGTAAAATTTTTCACGGTTGCTTGGTAGAAAGCACTTAAAAAAGCGAGTTGCTTTGCAACTGATGTTTTGGAACTCACCCTAACTTGCAATGTTCTTCCACTGGCTGACACTTTGTATGCCATTTTGAAGGCGTTATAGGCTTTTTACACTGATCAACATCTAACATCTACATACCATCAAAGATGTAGAAAATGTGAAACACTCGTTTACATTGCTTACATCTAACATCTACTATCAAACAAAAATGTCACCATTTTTGAAAAAAAAAAAAAAAAAAAAATTAAATTAAAAATGTTTTTTTCTCACAAAAGTGCCAAAATTTAAAAAGAAAACTCAAAAATGTATTTGAAGTTCAATTTGTTTAAAAATATTACAAATACTTAACAAAAAAACATTGCAATAAAAGAAAAAACTTGACAAATGGTAACGCTGCTTTCAAAACAAACTTCTTTTTGTCAGTGATGCCACAATAATAATAGAACTTATTGCCACTTTTCTAGTGATGACACTAAAATAATCGAAAGATGTAGAATGTAATAAAATGAGATAGGAACATTTTTTAAAGATGTTGGTTTTTAGCCCTTTGTATTTCTAATGCTATGTTCATACGACGTTATAAACCACTCGTTTCGCTCGTTGAAACTAGTTTGCCAAACATGCTGTTCATACGATTCATTCCTGTTTCATTTTGACATTTTTTTTGTGTTGTTAGTGTGATTTTTTTTAAATAGATAAAAAAAGTAAATAAAACTTAAACATATATTATTTAACACTTTTATTGATATTATTATGTTATAATTATCAGTTTATTTTATTAGACATCAATTTTTATTTTGTTTTTTTTTTTGTTTTGTTTTTTTTTGAGAGCTAGTTCAGATAAACTAACGATAAATGTTATCAAAATTGGAGATGATAGTACATTTTTCCTGTTTCGCAGCCTGTTTCAAAATGAAACGACCTGTTTCGCTCACAAAATTTTGTATGGGGAAACAAGTCGTTTCAATCATGCTTGGGGCGCGAAACAGGAATAAGAGAGCGAAACACGAATATTGCTGTCCGTGTGAACATGGTATTATGGAAAGATGTTAACATCTTTGCAAATGGTGGAAAATTGATGTTAGATGTTGATCAGTGTAAAAAGGCTATTAAGGTGCATAGTTTTGGTTGATTTGATGTTTTAACTGTGTAAGAGAGTAAGGTTAATGGTTATCTGCTAAAAAACAGCTTTTGCAAAATGTGGCGTTTGCAACGTTATTCGCGTCTGTGCTTCAATTCATTACACCGTTAATCTATAGAAAGTGAGCTTTTTTTTCTAATGTCCGACCGATTAATCGGCTTCGGTATCGGCCAAAAACAATCGGTGTTCGACATTTAATTGACCGAATTTTGTCGAAGGCCGAACTTTTTAATAATGTATATCATCATCTTAGAGCCACTTTTTGGGTTAGAGATTAGCGATTAAATTAACTTTAATCTCCGTATTTACTTTTTGAGTTGTATTTTTGTAACTTTTTTTACTAGTTTAAGCGGCCAACGATGGTGGTTTAAACCAAAACTTTAACTGTCAACATACACATGTTTAACATAAAGAAACATTGCTTAGCACTTTTATATAATTTTTCCATTCTATATTTGTTCTTTAATATATTTTTTCTTTAGACGCAAAAAATTTCTACCTTTTAAGCAATTTTAAATTCGCGCATTTTCTTCTTCTTCTTCTTTGAAAACATCCATATTGCTTGATAAAAAAGTTGATATTTGCAAAAAAATGTTGC
Source organism: Pollenia angustigena (assembly GCA_930367215.1). Lineage (NCBI taxonomy): Eukaryota > Metazoa > Arthropoda > Insecta > Diptera > Polleniidae > Pollenia > Pollenia angustigena. The sequence goes on from OV884056.1 coordinate 76,855,372, forward strand.
CATTTATTTGTGCTCGTATGGTAGCGCTACATGGTTTAAGCCACCACCCAAAAATATCAAATTCAATTGCTACTAGATTAATTTAATTCTCAGATTAGCTTATTATAGAATAAAATTAACTTTAATCTCAAACCCAAAAAGTGGCTCTTAAAGACCTAATAACCTATCTGCAAAATTTTCAAAATTTAGTTTTTTATTTTTATTTTTATTCCCTATATCAAAACGCATATGTGTGCAAAATTTTGAACATGTAATATTACAAATAAAAAAGTTTTTTTACCTAGAGGACCGTTACGCACACAAAAAGAGAAAAATAAATGATCAAAAATCACGATAAAAGTTTAATTTTGTTGCATAGTGTAATTTAAACAAACATTAAGAACTTGTTTTTGCTTAAACCAGTAAAATAAACTACTACTGTAATTATTTATTGTATATAATACTAGCTGACCCGGTCTACGTTGCTGGCCCTAAGTAAACATTAGTTTTGTATTACCACACGATTTAAATTGAGCATTTAACGAAATTTACGGCCTTTAAAATAAAAATCCATGGAGTACCTATCATAAATTTTTTTTAAAAAATAACTTACATATGGTGTGGATATGGGCTCAATCAAAAAAGAATAAGTTGGACCATGGCGATAATTTTAAAGAAAAAATCGTCCAAATCGGTCAAGCCGTTCTCAAATCATGCTCTTAATAGAAAAAGTGGGCGTAAAAGTAGGCGTGGTAATTTTTTCTTTTGATGAAAACGTAAAATAAATTAATACGAACAGTTAAAAGAAAAATTAGTCAAATCGATGGAGCAGTTTTTTGATTTTAGGTAAATCGAAAAAAGTGGGCGTAAAAGTGGGCGGGGCAAAATTTTCTTTCCGTAAAAACCTAAGTTAAACCATGGCGATCATTTTGAAGAAAAAATCGTCCAAATCGGTCAAATCGTTCTCCAGTTATGCGCTTAATAGAAAAAGTGGGCGTAAAAGTAGGCGTGGTAAATTTTTCTATCGATGAAAACTTAAAATGGATTAATACGAACATTTGAAAGATAAATTAGTCAAATCAAAATCGTACAAATCGGTCAAGTCGTTCTCCAGTTATGCGCTTAAGAGAAAAAGTGGGCGTAAAAGTAGGCGTGGTAAATTTTTCTATCGATGAAAACTAAAAATGGATTAATACGAACATTTGAAAGATAAATTAGTCAAATCGATGGAGCAGTTTTTTGATTTTAGGTAAATCGAAAAAAGTGGGCGTAAAAGTGGGCGGGGCAAAATTTTCTTTCCGTAAAACCCTAAGGTGGACCATGGCGATAATTTTAAAGAAAAAATCGTCCAAATCGGTCAAGCCGTTCTCAATTTATGCGCTTAATAGAAAAAGTGGGCGTAAAAGTAGGCGTGGTAAATTTTTCTATCGATGAAAACTTAAAATGGATTAATACGAAGATTTGAAAGAAAAATTAGTCAACTCGATGGAGCCGTTTTCTGATTTTAGGTAAATCGAAAAAAGTGGGCGGGGCAAAAGTATCCTATGTCCGTCTCCTGGCTCTAAGCTACCTCCCTACCAATTTTCAGCCAAATCTGCTCTGCCGTTCTTGAGTTATAAGTGGTGTAACTAACACGACTTTCTTTTATATATATAGATCATGTGTATAAAGAAATTTTTATTTATTCATACTAATTAGTACTGCAGATAGGTTATTTGGTTTCAGATTTTTACAATTCCAAAAAACCTAAGTGTCATAACATAAGCTTTGATTAGAAAAACAAAATTTTCTCAACCGATATATATTACTGGTTTCATTTTAATCAAACTGTGTAACTTTCGTTTCAATATCGTTAATAGTTCCAATTTTATAACGTTTTTTTCCCTTTCCTGTAAACTTTTGAAAACTGCAGATAGGTTATTTCGTCTTTTAGGTGACAAATGTTACAAAACTATGCAAAAATAATAAACTACAAACTTTTTTCAAACTCGGCTGTGGAAAATTATATTGCGAAGAAGTAGACAGTGGGTGATATTACGAGTCGATTTTTTCCAAAAAGTGAGAAAATAAATTTATTTAATTAATACTCTCTTTTTTATCAATTTGATGAAACAAGTACTTGTTAACAAACACATTTTTAAATGTTGGATTTTTGGTACCTAAACATTTTTATAAATGAATTCGCACTTGATGAAACAGACTGTATTAACTCAAAACTTGTATTTTTTACCTTTTTGGAAAACATCGACATATCCACAAGCTGTAAACAAATTTTTTTCTTGTTGTGACTTTAGATAAGTAAAGTTGGGCTCCGTTTTGGACGAACTTAGCTTATTTGGCCGTACTTCGTCTTCGGCCTAAAAAGTGGCTTCGGTCCGACACTATTATTTTCCCAAGCCAGACAGACATTATTAGAATTGTACAATTTATAAGGTCATAAATAAATACGTATAATAATAAATTGGTGAATGACATATAAAGAAATATTTCGAAAAATCCTTGAAAATTGATTAGTAAAGTATATCGATTACTTAATATAAAAAAGGCATAACTCGATTTTTTGTTAGTTTTAGAAATTAAATTTTTACAATTTTAGAAATTAAGATTAAATACAGTTTTTAACAAATTTGTCTATTTCCAAAAAAATTTAGTTACGAGTTTTTTATATTAAGTAATCGATAAGCCAGCTTTTTAAAAGTTAATTTTTGTTTTTGTAAGTCTTACCCCCAATTTCACCAAGTTCAGTTAAAACAAACTTTAACTTCTAATTAACAAAATGTTTTGACAGCTATAACTGATAGTTAATTATAACTGAACTTGTTGATATTGGGGGTTAATGGGTTAATTACATTGTTTTTGTTCTAAAGCTTTAAAATAATTGTTGTTAACATTTAAAGATTTCGGTTTATTTGCCAATTTATATTTATTACAAAAAATTATATAAATGTACATAAGTATGATGTTTATAAACGTAAAAAATAAATTAAGTTTAAAAATAAAGAAAAATCTCGAAAACTTGTAGAAAATAGCACATAAAATAATAACAAGAAAAATTAGTATAGTTTTGTCGAAAGTTTTTATATTTTGCGAAAGAAATGCGAAAACAGTTATAAACAAAATATTGGGAGTTTTTAATTTTAAAGTTCTTGTCATTTTTATGAGATTGGACCATAACCTTTAAATATTTCCAATATTGTGTGAGAATAACAAATTTCGTACAAAAATAACGAAATTTTTAGTCTGAGAATGATAAACTGCTGAAAAGGTACTAGAATCATCTGCTTGATGTATAAACATTGTTACAGTTCGTTTAAAGCTCTTAGAACTACACAAAAAGTTGCGATTCCAAAACGTCATTTGCAATGCAGCCGAAGAAAGTCATACATTCCTAAACGCAAATATTTAAACATTGACAATGCAAACTAAAAGTTAGTGAGACCAAGACACCTGAAGGGGGTTTGTGCTATATTTACAATTTCAAGTTCTATTGGGCTTAAAAAACACCTTGTGCTGTTTAATGATGGCGCAACTTTCATTCAATAAATTCAATAAAAAGGTAAACATATAGGAGACACAACATTGTACTATGTTGGCAACACATTTCACAGTATATTGCACTTATTTTCGTTGTACAATAAAAAACAAAGGGTTTTTAATTGTTGTCAAAATATTGTGCCACCTTCAAAGATCGCATAAACATTGGCTATTAATTTGTACAATACGAAAAATTTAGCAATTATATTGCATGAATAAAAAACAAGATTGCGCAAACAGCCGCACAAAAAAAATTTTACTGCGCATCTACGTCATCATAGACTGCAAATTAGTGTTGGTTGTGAAAAATGTAAGACACACACAAATTATATTTCTTCGTCAAACACAAAAATAACGGACCTGCGAAATGCGCAATCTTGTTTCTTTAATTCATGATTATATTGCAAGTGTATGACCCGCTTTACTCTCTCTCTCACTCTCTTAAACTTGATACTTTTACACAATGATGCCAACTTAGACATTTTGATCTTAATTTAGCCCGTGTATCGAGTTTTTTAAACTGTCTTAGAAATTTGAAAACGTGCGAATAAGTACAACAAATATCGAGAAAGCGGATAATTTGCAAATGCTAGCAATCCATTCATTAAAGTTATAGTTTTGCCATAAATTTAGGTACGTTCATAAATGCGTCACTGTGCTGCATCAGAAAAGCAAACTTTTGTAAATGCCGATAAAACAGTAATTATAATTTTTTTATTGTGTGACTATTATTGTTGTGGAGTATTTAACAATTTTTGGTCCACATTTACTTCACTGATATAAATATAACCATTTGAAATCACTGATGCAGCGCAGTGATGCATTAACGAACGTACCCTATATTAATAAAGCCTTTGAGAGGACTTTTGGCATAAAAATGTACTAAAAACGTCCTTAATTCAATTTAGCCTTTTTCAGCCCGCTTCTCTTTCGCGTTTAGTGTGCAAAGAGTTGGCATCACTGCTTTAACAAAAAAACTTGCAGCGTGTTTATTTGGTTAATTTTCCTTATATTTTTAAACTTAATCAGTCATTTGAACATATTAAAATATAATAACAAGAAAACTTAATGTAAAATATAAGAAATAATCAAATTTATCAGAAACAAAATAAAACATGCCCAATATTTAAATTAATTTTAATAACATTTATTAAACTAGCATTAATAAAAAAAAAAACACAAATAAATACAAAAAAACTTACAAAAAATAGAAAAATAAAACATAAAAAAACTTACCTTAAACATTAACAAATAAATAATAAATAGTGTTGATTTTATTTTTCTTTTTAAATAAACAAAAAAAAAAAAAAAACGAGTTGTTAATTTTTTTTTAAATAAAATTAAAATTTTAATATTACTTGATCTCACTCTTTTACTTTTATGCATTTTGTACTAATTTATGTCTTTTACTTATTATATTTTTTGTTTTTTCATTATAATTTAAATATTTATTCGATTTAAAATGTTTTCTTTTTTTTCTTATTTGTCAAATTGCTAAACGGCAACAATAATTCCAATTGTAGTAATTGTATTTTAATAAGGCTGGGTAGTGGTTGGTTGTGGTAGTGGTTGTTATGGTAGGATGGTAATTTTGTGATGAAGGTATAAATATTTTTGAATTTTTAATAAATTATTTGTAGTGGGTAGTTGGAGTTTGTATGTACTAGAGGTACGTCCTAAATCAAAAATTTCATATATTGTTGTAGAAGTAGTAGAATCCAATTAAAAAACTGTTTAGAAAGACAATTGAAAAAAGGAATAGTAAAAAAAAAGACACGGAATTAAGAATTTCGAAAGATGGTTGGGGAAAAAATTAGAATATTTGTTTTTGTAAAAACAAAAAGAGAAATTGTGGGAGGTGTTTTTTTCAAATTCTTTTGAGAGTTAGTGTTTTTAAAATGAAATGTCAGCGATATAAATTTTTGAAAAAAATTACATTCGATTTATACACATCAAGTTTACTTGAGCAAGTCTTAACGAAAAGAAAACGGAAATCTCTTTCATTTTCCTTTCCACTATCTTTATACCCTTCACCGAATTTAAAAGGATTTACAATAATGAACTAAGACCCTATAAAATATATGTATTCTGGGTCCTTATGATGAGCGAAGTTGATTTAACGATGGCTGGCTGTCCATTGAAACGGGGTTTTCGAAGACCCCAGATATGATGGTCTGGTCGGTACACAAATGGCTGAGATATGAGCAAGAATCCCTTGTTGTTAAACTGTTTTGTATTTTTTATTTTATTATATGTATATCTGGAGAACGGAAGGAGCCAAATTAGGTACAATCCTCTTAGTTATCAATGCACAAGATCCGACAAAATCTGGGCGGGGCGTGGCACTTCTAATACAAAGACGTTATAGATTTCTGTTTATCTGAAGAACGTCAAAAGTCTCCAAATTATGTAAAAGAATCTTAGTTATCAATTCACTACATCCGAAAAATTTGGGCGCAATTTAAGAATTGGGCGTGGCACTGCTCATATAAAGACATTTAAGATTTCTGTATATCTGGAGAACGACATGGGCCAAACTTTCCAAATTAGATAAAAGCATCTTGGCTATCAATCCACAACATTTGACAAAATATGGGCGGTATTGGACAAGTGGGGTGGTACTTTTAATACAAATAAATTCATGAACGATTTTTGTAAACCTGGAAAACAGCAAAAGCTAAAATTTTCAAATTAGGTACAAGCATCTTGGTTATCAATTCACAACATCCGACAGAATGTGGGCGGTATTCGACAAGTAGGAGTTGCACAACGTTGACTTATTTATATCTAAAGAATAGTATGTATGTAAGTTTCTGTTATTATCAACTCATGGTGAAGGGTATATAAGATTCGGCATAGCCGAATAGAGCACTTTTACTTGTTTTCATTTACTCGATATATGCACAAAAAACTTGCTGTGTGTAAACTAGGTAAAATGATTTTTTTTATGTACAACAATGAATAAAAATGAGTTTGATGAAAAGAAGTCCTTTGAGCGAGGCGGAGAAGAACATAAATGACTAGTCTTTTTAAGTAGTTAATAAAGATATTTGCAAGAAGCTTTTAAAATGTTGAAAGTTAAGGGGTACCTCTCATTGAATAAAATTGAACAACATTTTTTTTATTAAAACATAATTTTGTAACATTTTTTTTTAGGTTTAAAAGTCAACTTAGACCCCTTTCACACTCGGCAAGTTACTTGCGTAAGTCTCTTGCGCAATTCTTGGTTTGTAGACGTCAGAGGTAAGGTCGGAGTAAGGAAAAAATTTTTTTTACAGACTTTGTTGTTATCGGCAAGTAACTTGCCGAGTCTGAAAGGGGTCTTAATATTTATTATGAAAGAAAAAAAAATAACAAAAGTTATAGTATTTAGTTTAACTATGCATTTTCTTGAACAAAATCGAAGTGGGAAAACAAAATCAATGAAAAACCGAGGGCTAAAATGCGGTATTCGATATCGATCACATCACTTCAATTCCAATAGGAATTTCCAATCGAATGCCGTAATTTGGCCTATGATATTTTTGGTTACAATGAAATTTTACTATTTCAAATCAAGTTTTCAAAGACTGATTTTTATTTTCAACTATAATTCAACTATGTTGTCCAAGCAAAGGTGCCTATTATGAGCTAAATTCGATTATGGCCGCCGGCCAGATTGGCTGATCGAACGAAATTTCATTTGGTATTATGGCGCACATTAGATAAAATAGTACTATTGTGATTGAGTTTATTCACAGTAGTACATTTTTTTATCAGCTGTAACTTTTAATTAAACATTTTGTTTACAAATTTAAAAAAATTAAATTAAAGTTGAACATGACCACGACGGAATTATGGTTAGTTCCAAAAAATGTTGCTTCTGTGGTTTTTACATGCTAAACTTTTATGCAAATCCTTTTTGCTTAAACAGAATTTTTTACCATAAATAAGACGAGCCTTTCCAATAGCTGTTTATGACCTTAGACTTGCATAAAATTAACAAAACTACCTAAGAATGTGGTTATACGAAAACAAAACATTTACATATGTATATGGATTTACATTTTCAACATGTTTTTTTTTAATTTATTTGCACCGTCGAAATCCAATTTGTTTTCGTTGAAAAATTCGATGCCCAACGAAATTTTCGACTCATAATACAAATGTACATTGGATAGTGGAAGTTCGATAGCCAGCGAAAATTGTTTATCGAATGTAACTCATAATAGGGGCCAAAGTTTTTTTAATGAGCGTTTTTTGTAGCATGATTCACTCATTTCTGATAATTTGTCCGGAAAATCAAACCTTTCATATGTACACAATATCTATTTGCTTTACAAAGTGGCAACACTTCAGTGACGGATTATATATTTCTTTTTCTAAAACTACCCTAATACTATGTTCACACTTGGGTTCTTAAACGCGTTTAAGCAGCTCGAACGTGATTAAAGCTGGAGGTCCACACCACGCGTTACTCGCATTTTCGCAGCATACGCAGCTGTCAAAAAAGTAGAATCTGTGTAGTTATACGTAGTAAGTTACGTGCACAAAAGCGTGGATGCCTTGAGGCGAAAAGTAGGTTTATTTTCTACTTTTTTAAGCGCCACAAGCAGCGTTCGAACAAATCAGCTGATTTTGACAAATTAAATTTTATTTTTACTTGTGCTGCTGCTGCATAAAAAGCGTTGCATGTAACTTGTAACGTAGAACGCAAGGTTATAAAAGCGTGCACTGCGTGGCGAAAACGCGTGTTATGGACCACCAGCTTAAGCTCTAATCACTTCAAAATCGAGATGATTACCAATACCTTGAAGTGATTTGTTAACCACTTCAAATTGACATGATTACAATTAAATCACTTCATAAACTACATAGAATCCACTGAACATACCTCAAACTGAGTGTAATGTAGAATCGCCAACATGATCGTGTACAACCGGCCACGATTTCTGCTTAATGTTTTTATTTTTTTCTTTGAATAATTAATAAATTTTCACAATTTTATCATTCAAATGATTAAAATAATCTTCTGATAACTTTATAAAAGCATTTTTATCCATTTTTAATACTTTAAATAAATATAAATTTGTTTGTTGTGTTTTTTTTTCTTAATCATCTGTCATCTTAATCATCTCAAATGTAGTGCGAACGGCTTTGATTAACTTAATCAACATTTTGCTTAAACGCGTTTAAAACCCCAAATGTGAACATAGCATAAAAGAAATGAATGAGCTAATAGTCATAATTTTCACGTTGGTGTTAAGAATATGATAGAAAGAAATGACAGAAAACTTGATTTCGGTAATTTCCTTCTATCATTTTCTTAACACCAAAGTGAAAAATTTGACTATTCGTTCATTCATTTCTTGTAGGGTACATATGTACATATTTTGTATTCAAGTTGAAAGACTGTGTGTTATTATGGATACAAAAGATGATCACTTACAATTAATTTATTTTCACAAGCACAAACGTTGTATTAAAAAATTTAACCACAACTCACTTCATGTTTATCCGGACAAAATATCAAAATAAACCAATACAAGCTAAGAGTTGTCCATAAAAATATTTTCTTTCTATCTCAAAAATAGAGACTTCAAAATACGGACAACATGGGTGAATCGACCTTAGCTCGCTCTACTAAAGTATTTTCGATCTAATCCCACTGTTTAGTACTATGTCTCTCGATCATACTTTTTATAAATTTAAAATTGTCAGTTATTTTAAAAATTGTTAATATGTATAACTTTAAAATTATCGATAGGTGTTTGCACTTATTTTCGTCTTAACCTAACTCTTTGTTATACAACAAAATTGTAAAAAAAAATCATCGGTTTTCACTCTTGATAGTAAAGTACTCTGTAGACCTTGTTAAACTTATTAATGTAGTTACATTTACAACACCGCAACAACAAAATGTATTAAGTTTGTACTACGCTGTAGCTGAATAAATCGCACAAAAAGTTGTAGTAAACACGTGTGTTTTATCTACCAGAATAAACAGTTGACGAAACTCTTTCTCTCACTCTGCAGATTTGTTAATTTTCAATACATACAAAAAAGACACTCACGCGTCGAAGTATAAAATCGTATTAAATAAAACAGAGTTGTACACTTTGCACAAAGGGTAAAATTAATTTACAACATTAACAAGACAATTACTTGACAAACATAAAATAAAAACAAATTTTGATTTTTGTTCTTTTATTATCAAAAAAACTGTTTCAAGATTTAACATTATAAAAACAATATGTATAACAAAAATATGTAATTTAATTAAAAATATATTTATACATATGTACATACATTTCGCACTTGATCATAAAGAGCGTATTAACACAAAATTTTTATTTTTTCACTTTTTGGAAAAAATCGCTACGTTATATTCATATCTATCGGCTGTGAAAATATCCTTGCGTTTTGTCTACTTTTTGGTAATGACTTTTCTTTTCATATGCCTTTATTAATATTAAATTTAAAATTTGGTTTGCTTCTATTAATTATTTTGAATCAATTTATTTATAATCAAGTGCGTAATGTATATAAAAATTTGTTTTTATAAACATAAATTTTAAAATGTTGTACTAATAATAAAACTGTGGTTGGTCCTACTTATTAACAATATTGCTAAACACTTCAAACTTTTTGACAATAGTGCTTAACAATACAAACAACAAATAACTTTGAAAAATTAACTAATTAAAGGCAAATATTTATAAAAACGACCTCTTTCTTTGAAAAAAAAAAAAAAAACTTTAAGCTTTTTTGCATGTTTTTTCGAATTTTTTTAAGTTAAAAAAGTTCTTTTTTCAAAAACTTTAGTTATGCTATCATGCTTTTGTGAAAAATTGTAATCATATAAATTCCTACGAAAACTATAACAAAAATGTTGATTTTTAACAAAATCTTTATAAATTTACATTAAATTGTCATTAAACTAATTATTGTTTACTACGGTAAATAGTTAAAATTTGAAAGTAGCTGATCACTTTTACGCTAAACTACTGCATATTTAGATAAAATAACATATGTATAGGATTTTTTTGCTAAACATTTTCACTTCCTGGGAAAGCGGGAAACTTAATAAATTTCCCGGAGTGGGATACACTTTATTCGATCTATTACAATGGGGGACGGGGTCTTTCACAGAGGTTGAAAGCTCTCTGTCTGCTATCCACTTGGGGGTAGCAAGAAGTGATTCCTCTGTCTGAAATTCCCAAGCATGTCACAACTTCCGGTCTTAGACCAAGTGTCCCCGGTAATGTCATTTAGGCATCCGTCTGATGACAGCTAAAGTGAGAAGGCGTACAGTACTGAGTATCCAGAGTGCATGCTAATACTGATGCGTCTATGGAAGTTAGGTGTCAACCGGTAACAATAAGTCACTGAAACTCAACTGTATTTAGCCGGCCTAGCGGTGTGTTGGCAGCCCCAACTCTAGGATCGGACGCTCTGGCCTAATAAGTCATTCGTCTTAAAACTTAATTATTACTGAAACCGAAACAAATAAGATTTTTGGCCCTATGCTCCTTGTAGGAGTTAAAAGGAACTACTATATATATTACAATTTAAAATTACGTAACTATCTAAAATTGCAGGATTTTTTAATGTTGGAAACGAAATCTTTTAGTTTAACTTATGTTATAAATTTTGAATTATTCCTTTCTTTGATTTGGCTTTATCTTTCAAAGTTTGTTTTTGTTTAAAAGCAACGGTAAGATGTAATTAATCCTCAGAAAAAACTAAGTAATTTGTTTCTTCTATACATACTCGTAGTTATCTAATCTTAAATAGAAAATTAGGTTTTTTCAAAATTTTAAACCGAAAAATATTTAAATTTTCACTAATTTAATATCTTACTCAGAGTATAAAAAACTGCAGTCGAAACCAAAAACTGTCGAACAAAAAACGAAAATTTGTCTACAATTTTTCTCTTTTTGATTTGGTTTGACAGTGACTATGTATTTACATTTAATGAATTAGGAGTAAAAGCAAAAGTTTTTTTTTGGCCAATGACAAATGAAGAAGTGGAAGGAAGAAACGGCAAATTTTTAACTTCGAATGCAGTTTTTAAACACTGATCTAACTAATCTAAATTTACTTAATGTGTTTAAAGCTCCAAACATTAGAATAGTGGTATTCACACCGAACTTGTTAATTTGTCACTTGGTAGTTTGTTAATTTGTTAAAGTTACCAACTGTGAACGACCCCCTTTTTAAAGCTTTGTTAGTCTGGTAACTTTAAAATAAAAAAATCATTTAATTAACATACTTACTCTCAATGTACACGAAAATTGCAAAAACACAAATATTTTTTTAGAAATGTATCACAAACGACTTTTTTACAACAGCTGATTGTGAGTTACAAACTAACAACTATTTTAACAGGGGTGCCGTGTCGTTAATTTGTTAAATGTTAATCCGGTAGCGCGTTAAATATACAAAACAAAATGCGTGTAAAAAAGTAACGATTAACGACTAACAAACTAACAAGCTCGGTGTGAATACCACTAATGATTTACTAATAAATGATGAAACAGAACTGGGGCTGAACGATGTTTTTCATACAGTTTGACATAAAATTATGCCAGAGAATGCGGTCGAGAAATAAAATCAATTTTATTTTGAGGACGTTTTTTTCTAATGCTCTCACATAAATACAATTATTCTCTTAACAATGCTACCATACTTTCATTCAATTTCATACATTTTGTAAACAAAGAAAAATAAGAACAAAAGAAATGAGAGAGAATTTGAAGTTACTGCCGACGTTTTAATTATGGGCTTTAAAATTTTTGCCTGAAGTTGAAGACTCAGTTCTGTTTCATCATTTAGTTTTGTTACCCTAATAGCCTTTCCACACTTGTCAACATTTGCGGAGATGTTGGAATTTTCCCATAAGAAATACATACGGCTAAAAATCAAAATTTTTCAACATCTTTACAGAATGTTACTATCTCATTTTGTTCCTTTTAACATTCTTCGATTCTTTTAGTGTCATCACTAGAAAAGTGGCAATATATTCTGTTATTATTGTGGCATCACTGACAAAGTTGAAGTTGCTTTGAAAGCAGCGTCACCATTTCTCAAGTTTTTCCTTTATTGCAAGCCTTATTTTGCTAAAATTATTAAACGAAATGAATTAGAAATACATTTTGGTGTTATCTTTTGAAATGTTGGCACTTTTGTAAAAAAAAAAGTATTTAAAAAAAATATTTTTTTTTTCAGATATGGTGACATTGTTTTATTGATAGTAGATGTTTCAAGTGTGAACTCGTATTTCACATTTTCAACATCTTCCATGCGTTCTTCCGAAATGTATGCAAGTGTACAAAGAGTATAAGCCTTTACTACGGCTAGTGGTGTTAACAAATGATTTTATCATAGAGCTTTCAAGACAGATTGCTTAGAAACTCTGTTAAAACACTAACAAAACACCAGCCAGTAACACTAACAATCGGTACTACGCGCGGGAAGAACTCTTAGTTCAACGACCACCGACCAAGAATTGCCAACTCAGCAACATCTGCCATTTAGGTTTCGCTGCTACAACAACAACCTAACACTAATACGATTTTAGTGTTTATGTTAGTAAATTTATGTCACTTCAGGACTAGTCTTTAATTCTGGTACACTATTGTGAGTGATATTTAAGCTTTTCTTTCTTAATTAAAGCTTTCGATTTAATAATTTGTAAGAAAACAGGAGATACAATTAAACTCTTTCACATTTCTCATATAAAATACTCTTCTTTGGTTCTTACGAGATTAAGTGTAAAGCTTAGTGCAATGGTTTTAAATTCAAAAACATGTATTATGTTAACTATTGATTGTCTTGTCAAAGTTTCCTTTTTGAATTCGTCCAATATGTAAAGCTGAATTGCTGTATTTGTACATGTTTAGGCATTTTAAAAATCTATTTAGATTATAAATAATTGCATCTTCCCAGTTAATTTTTTAAGTTGAGCTAAAAAAATGTTCAATGTCAATATTACCGATTTTAAAATTTTTTTAACGTTATTGTAAATATTTTAATAAAAAATGCAGTTCGCGGTTATCTTTGTTTCTAAGTATTCGTGACATTTCACTGTTGTAAATTGTTTTTTTCATTCCATTATAAACTGCTAGGAGTCAGTAAGTTATTAAAAAACAAATTGATTTTTTAATTTAAAGTGCGATTTGTGTAACTTTCATTTTTTTTACTATTGTGAATGTTTGTTTTCCATTTCATATTATTAAATAAAACATGTAGTGAAAGTAACGAAACAATGGGACAAAATATCACGAAATTTAAAAAAAAAAAATCTAAAATATCTTCTTTATAAACATAATTCTAATTCTCTCCATTATTAATCAGCATTATCACTATCGTTAGAAAATTGTTCAAGACGATTAACTAAATTTATTGCATTTGGAGGGGAAGAGGAAGGAGGTGAAAAAGGTGGTGAACAAACATACTGGGCACAAGTAGTTGCAGGGATAGTAGTAGTAATAGAATTAGATGAATAAGAAACTTTAGTATTACATATACTTTCTAAGTGATTATATTGATCATCTTCTTTCTCCAATTGTAGGGTGGAATATGATGAAAAGGAGGATGATGTTGTGGATTGTGGTGTTGGTGATTTTGATGTAGAGGATGAAGTGTTATTTTCATAGTGTAGTTGATGGTGATGAGTAGTGGTAGGGGTTTTATTAGAATAATTAGAAAAATCAAGCTTACCATCATCTGCATTACGATTTCCTACGATGTTATTAGAATTCGTAAGTACAGCAGAAGCAGTGGAAGATGATGATGTTGCAGAATTGCTATTCGTGTTGTTGGAATTACGATTATTTAAATGTTGGGCGTGATGATGATGCTGCTGATGATGATTGTTGTGTTGATGATGCATTTGTTGCGACTGCTGATGCTGTTGTTGATGATGATAATTATTATAGTGACCATGATGTTGATGACTGTTGCTGTTATTGTGTATTGATAATTGTCTATTATTAACAGAGGCATGCTGTTGTTGCAGTGTTCTTGCATCATCTCCTCCCATTATGGAATTTATTTCAGGACTCATAAGTATAGGTTCCAAACTTAATTTATTACCACGTCTATTTGATGAGGCAGAAGGACCAGTATTCGTTGAGTTTGATGAATTATGTTGGCCATGATTATTGCTGCTATTAATAGTCCCGCCATTTGTATTGGCATAGGAGTTTTGTAAGTGACCACTGTTATGCGTTGGAGGTGGCTCATTTGAATAGTGTGCTACTTTTGCACCTCTGGTATGATTATTTGTCATGGGTGATGTTCGTTTTACGCCAACTAAAAAAAAAAAAAAAAAAATAAAACATTTAATTATATTTGTTATCTTTTATTTATTTTAAATTTCTAGAACTTACGTTCCACCTTCAGTGGAGATCCATTATGATGACTATTATGTTGCGTTGATGTTGCCTGTTGTCCATATGAACTGTTATAGTGTTCAGCATTATGATTTTGACGATTTTGCTGTTGCTGCTGATGATGTTGACCATGA
This sequence comes from Pollenia angustigena, assembly GCA_930367215.1. NCBI lineage: Eukaryota > Metazoa > Arthropoda > Insecta > Diptera > Polleniidae > Pollenia > Pollenia angustigena. The sequence continues at coordinate 76,870,397 of OV884056.1, forward strand.
TTGACAGAATGGTTTTCACTATTATTATGATGACTGTTGGTAGTTGAGGCAGCTGCGGCTCTTTTTTGTCGTTCTTCATGTTCCTCTCGGAATTTACGTGAAGCCATTAAGGAAGCAGCCAAACCTGATCAAAAATATGTATGACATTTGTATAGTTTATTTTTAAATTTTAAATAAAAACGTTGGGAAAGGCAGGATTTTTTTTTTATTTTATAACAATAAATCGATTTTCCAATTAAAATTCAAAGTTTAACTAGCAATCGGAAATCCGATTGAAGCAAAATGTTCGCTAAAAATGTAATCTACATATATTAATAAAACAGAATGATGTGCGTTGCTAATCGCATCAACGGAAAACGGCTGAATATATTTGAAAGGTTTTTACGGAAAGAAAAGTTTTCTGGTGGGCTTGGCACATCACATACAAAGAAAATCAGAAACGTAAGCCGCAAGAATTTTAGAAGTCGTTTTTTTCGATTTCCAGCACACCCCTGAATACAAATTACAGTATAATCTTTAATAGGTAACAGTAAAAGTTTCCAAATTTAGAACAAGTAGTTTGGTTATCAAAACAAAACATATTTTAAAAAGAAAGCTGGATTAAAGAAAAGGTCGTGTCACATTCCACACAAAGACAGTATAAATTTTTGGTTATCTGGAGAACGGTTAGAGTAAAAGTTTTTAAACTTTGTACAAATGGACAAAACATCTTTAAAAAAGTGGGCTGGAATAAAGACAATTGACCTTATTGTGTAAAGTCTAGTACTCTGTTCGAACTTGCGAAAAATATTGAGCAACATTGATTATTTCACACGAACATTTTGTCATTTCAATATGTCTTTCTTTCGGGTTCTTCAAAACTAAACGTTTTTATTAGTTACAAGTATACAACATTATTGTGCGAAGGTTAACAAAAACCATAGTTGGGGGAAGTGCACTAAACATTGCACTCTCACTAAATAAAACTGCAAAAAATTAGTTTTTACTATTTTTTTTTATCAGTTTTAGTGTTGATTGGTATTTTTTTCACTAGCACAAAAAAAAAAATAAATTGGTATTGCAAATTTTTTCACTATCACTAACTGTGATTGAATGCATACAAATAATTTTGTATGTGCCTGGTTTTCTGATGATATGCATAAGCAAAGGAAATTAAACTAAATGAAGTTCTGTCAATAACGGAATAATTCTTGGATTTAATCATGAAAACACAAGTTTTCTATTTCAAACTGTGTGCAAAATTTTAAGTCAAATAATTTTGAACTAGTGCACGTCAGTGTCTATCGTATGCAAAAAATTCAATAGTTTATTCGATACGATAGTATCGAGTGCGGTGATTAGACCCCTGTGTTTTTTAATCGTTACAAAAAACGACTCATCCGTTAACGACAACGCCTTACACAATTAGGCCAATTGAAAATTTCTGTATATCTGGAGAACAGTTACAAAAAAGTTTCCAAATTCGGAAATTAAGAACGTACGAATTTGGAAGTACACTTTTAAACAAAATATATTTATACATACCAAGTACATGCAAGTCTACAACAAATCAACAATAAAAAAAACAACATTCATTTTGTTTGTGTAAAAACTCTTGATACTGTCAAACAGCCAAACATAAAAAAAACAAAAAAAATCATGGAGCACTAAAAATGTAAGCAAACTCTGACACTATCGAGAATATAAACAACTGAACAGCTGAGCACTTGTAATAAATATACTTTGCTTTTAAATCTATTTTTTTTTTTTCAAAATTCTGTTTAATAGAGAAATATTTGTCATAAAATTATTTTATTTCAGAAATCTTATTAAAAAACGACTTTTAATATTCTTGCGTTTTACATCCCTGTATATATATACAAAACATCTGTCCAACAATGGAGCGGTTAAGACAAGTGAGAAGGAATGTTTACCGAATATTGAAAACTTTTGAACGCAAAAAATGTATTTTAAAATATTTTTTTATTTTTACAGAATTCGGCCGAACTGCTCGTTGAGCACTCAAATTGCCATTGAATTCGGAAATTTATGAAACTCCAACACGCAATATTTCCTAGAATTCTGCAATGGCCAAAGCTTTGCAGCAGAGCAAACTGATCGTTTGGGATGAATTTATGATGGAATTTATAGGAAACAATCAGAAATGCATTAACATTTCTGTGAATATTTCCAGTTGACCGAATTACTGACCGAACTTATCAAAAAGGTGCCCAAACATAGATATGTAGGTAGAAAGGCCGGTGTGAAGTCTCCTTCACACCTTCACCCAGAGACCAATATGGTCCATTCTGACGCCTTAATTAGAGATAGCCATGAAGGTATAAAGTAGGTGAAATAAACAGCGAAAGCATAAGACAGATCCGAAAGATAGGTAGAAAAGAAAGGAAGGAAAAGAAGCTAAAAGAAGGTAAAGGACCAACCCCGAGAGAAACCCCACTTGACCCAAATTCGCCCTACGTGCGCTTAGCACCGTCTCCCCTCGCGCAGCCAGGCCATCCCCATTACGAATCCTATCAGATTCTCGAGTCCGCAACCCGAGACATCCCCTAATTCGCCCAGGAATCTACTGCCCAGCCACCTCAGCCTGCTACCCTGCAACCTGGGACAGTGGCACAGAAGGTGCTCAACTGTCTCCAACTCCTCAGAGTCCTAACATAGATAAGAGAGTTCAAAAACTTGGTTGGAAATTTGACTAAATAATCTGGGTTAATAATAGAATCTATTGTTCACATCAAATCGCCAGCAATTTCACTTTGAATATTAAAATTCAATTCCTTCACAACTTTTAATTTCTTTTTATATAGAAAATCAGAAAAAAATTCATTGAAATTTCAACAGAAACACGTTTGTCGGGTCAGCTAGTTTTTCAAAGAAATTAAAATTTTTCACTAAATAGTATATTTTTCTAAAAATTAGATTTTCAAAAAAAAAAAACAAAAAAAAAAAAAAACGATTTTCCCTAAAAAGTAGACTTTTTCTTAAAAAATATATTTTATTGTCATGTTAATTCTTTTCTAACAATGCAAATTGCAGATTTTGGACATTAGAGGAGAAGGATCCGAGATATCATAAATGCCATCTAGAATTTGACGTCAAGTTAAAAGAAAAAGCATTATATACCAAAATTAAGACAAATTCTAGACATTAACAATTATGTACGATACGATTAGATTGAACTTTAAATGGCGATGATATACATATAAAACAAAAAACAATGTATTTTAGGGCGTGGCAAAAAAAAATTTTAAGTTCTGCAAACTTAATAAGAGTATTCACGTCACAAGTTGCACCCTTGCAAAAAAGCAAAAGTGCAAAAATAAAACAACAACCGCACAGACAATTAGTTGTGCGTAAATAATTGTCTTTGTGGTTGTTGTTATATTTTTGCACTTTTCCCTTTTTGCAAGGGTGCAACTTGTGACGTGAATACCCCCAATACCTTTCATTCAAGGGCGTGACTGATAGAAATTTGTTTTGTAAGTGGTTTACTCCGATTTCACCAAGTTCAGTTAAAACTAACTATTACTTTAATTTCCAGTTAACAATAAGGGTAATCACGATGGTCATTGTGCAAATTTGCAATGTGTAAATTTGCAGTGCATATTATGATTGATCGTGAGCATACCACTTTTATTTTTGTGCAAACATGCTATTTTTCTAAAAATGTATTCTGGCAGCACTGTAAAAAATCTGCATTTGTTTACATTTATACACAAGCATATTAAAATAAATGTTTTCTTTTTAATTAATTTAAATTTAATTCTCTATTTTATTTTACAATCTGCGAAAATGTTCAAGTTATAAGTTTTCTTAAAATCAACATGGCATTTAATATGTCAAATGTTATTGCTTACATTTGTTTGCAACTGAGCAAATATGCACTACTAACTTTGCTCATGGTTTTTTTAGTGCAAACGAAGTAAAAAAGAGCAAATTGAAAATACGTACATTTTGTTGTTGTGTTGTGCAAATGTGTGTATTTTTGCACGCATTTGCATCGTTTGCACTACCCATCGTGATTTCCCTTAATATGTTTTGACAGCAATAACTGAATAAGAACTGACGTGTAAAAAATTGGACATTTGGGGGAAGGATCCGATATGCCAAAGGCAAAAATTAAGCCGCTGCCAAGCCATGAACAAAGGTATAAGTATGATGAGATCGAACATTAAGTGGCAGTGCTATATATATATAAAAACATATATTTTTCCTGTTTTAGAAACTTCATTGACATATCTTTTATTTAAGGGGGTGACTGGCACAACTTTTTTTTTTTGGTATATCTAAAGGTCAACTGGCTCTATGAATCTAGTTCTAACATTTTAAAACTTAACTCTTCTCTTGGATAATTCAAAATAAACTAAAATATTTTCATCCATAGCCATACCATACTTACCTTCTAGGGGAGGATTTGTACCATTCAAGCGATTACTACGCGAAGAATGTCTATCCTTGCTTGATTTGTGGCTGTGGGACGAAGACAAATGGTGTTGCGTTGGCTGGGATTGCTGTTGATGATCTTGATCTTGAAAGTAGGCCTCAATACAGGGTTTCATCTCGGCTCTGGGCAAAGCCACTGGTTGGTAATCACGATTTGCGGAGGATGAAGAGGGATTGGAGATAGAATTACCTACATTGTTGTTTTTAGTAGCAGTTGATGAGGGCAAATGATGATATGGTAAATTATTTAAATCCCTTTCACGTTGACTATTATTGCTTATACTGTTGTTGTTGCTGTAGTGACGTGATGATGAAGACGTGGACGATGACGGAGCATTATGTTGCTGATGATGATGGTTGTTTGTTGTTGAATTTGCTGCCGGTATTGTTTTGTGCTGATATGCAACATTAGCCAATGTGGCCAAATTATGGGCATAAGGAGATTTACGTCCCGATTGTGTCGACTGGGATGTAGATCTCGGCGATATATCGGTGAAGGTATTAGCGGGATTGGCAGCATCATCTACAACCTTAACATGCACTCTTTCAGGTCTTTGGGCATGATTGTTTATGATTAAACGTTCTCTTTCTCGCTCTCTTTCACGCTCTCGTTCTTTTTCTCTTTCCCTTTCTCGTTCTCGCTCCCTTTCACGCTCACGTTCTCTCTCATTTCTATCATTCGATCGGTCACGTTCTCTATCGTTATTATATAGACTACGTTCTAAGAGATAGGGATTGCGCTCACCAGAAGCCGATCCTACTGTGGACATATTTACGGCAGCATTTATTATGGATTGATGGGTTATTTCCAAAGTCCTTTCAATTTCTCCATTAACCAAATCGCCAATAGTTTTGGTAGAGGACATAGGAGGCAAAGAGGTGCCTCCCAATCCACCCGAACCCGGTAACACCTGATTAAGTTTCTCTTGGGACAAATGACGCCTTAGGGCCATTTTAGCTGGCGATACTTGTGTGTAATCTGGCTGTGATGAATTTGAATTTGGACGACTGGGTGGTTGTTGCTGCTGTGTGTTTATAAGATGTCCCGATGAATGATGTTGCGAGATAGCCGATTCTCGACTGCTACTTCTTTCCATAGACATTAAACGGTCTCGGGTAGGTGGATAATATTGCAAAGCAGAATCCGAATTGGCAGAAGATGAACGTATCGGTGGTGCTGGTTCTTCCATTAACATTTCCCGACTACTTGAACGCTGTTGTAGATGATTTTCTACACTTAGAGGCGGTTGTTTGAACTCCAAAGAAAGATTATGAGGATTATGTTGGCTCATATTCATTATATGTTGCTGATGTTGCAGTTGATGTTCTCGTTCTCGCTCCCTTTGCTGACTGGCCACAAATTGTTCGTAATTCGCCGCGGACACCGAACTGCGGCGCCGGTGTAAATTGTGCTCTGCTGCATTATAAATATTATTTAATTGTTGATTATGTGGATTATTATTACTGGGATTGTGGCTTGGATGATATTTAGACGATTTCGCTGACGAAGAGTTGACTGGCTGTGCGGAAGACGTTGTTGAGGCGTTGAGAGGCTGCAATAGCATGGCTTTGCTCGAACCATATTTACTCATGCCAACACCTCCTACACTGCTGGAACCATGTATAGCTGGCGCTTGTGGTGGTGGTAAAGCAGGTGTTATGGGCGATATTGTGGTGGTAGCATTAAGATGTGTCATACCATGAGTGGCCACATTTATAATAGTGCTTAAAGAATTATGAGTATTTGAGGGTCCTGTATGCAGATTACTATTCGATGTGTTCATATGCGAGTGCTTGCTGCGTTTTGGTACGGGAGATTGCTGTGGTGAGGGTGAAACTTCTACTTGATTTACCACCTGTTGAGCTTTTCGCTGCTCTTGATCCTCATTAAGGGCTGAGGTTATTATGCTCTTAAGTCTATCTTCAAAATTGGCCACTTTGGGGGATTCTTGTATACTAACAATGGGAACATTGTTATTATTTGCTTTGCGCATGCCAGGCAATTCACATTTGGGTAAAATGCAACTGGTCATGGTGTTGGAGTTATTGAGGGGTCTTAATGAGGAACCAGAGTTTAAGGGTATCAACAAATTGTTATCTCGTTGTTTGGGAGCGGGCATCAAAGTACTAGGATCTTGTTGCATACCACCATAACCACCTAAAGAAGGCAAATGTTCAGTACTACCTGAACGCTGCTGCTGAAAATGATGCGCCGCGGCATGATGTGTTTGGTAATGTTTGCTTCGATAAGGCTTATCTTCGGGATGATGTTGTGGCGGATGCTGTGTTATAAGATGGTGGTTTTGATTTGTTAAATGTTGCTGCTGTTGTTGGGATTGCAGCTGCTGTTGCTGATGATGATGATTATTAACCATGTTTTGATGTTGATGATGTTTATTGACATTATTGTTGGACGAGTTAGAAGTTAACTTGCCCGCCTCTATTTTACGGCCAGTTTCCAAAATCTTTTGCGCCAACACTTCCGGATTACTCTCCTCAATCTTACCTACATCTGGTACATCTGGCCATTCTTGGGAACGCGAACGATGATCTCTATTTCGTCTTGCGGATTTGCTCGAAGTTTTTGTAACAGTTATAGACGGTTGCGTAGCACTGTTATTATTATTTGTATTTGGCACTAAAGAGGTAGTAGTGGAACAGATATTACTTGCTGGATTTATGGTCAAAGAACAAGTAGAGGATGAATTTGTTGCCGGATTTATGGTTATAGCATTCATGTAATTATGGTTAGTGGTAAGTTGCAAGGGTTGATTATGGAAATTGTTGTTATTGGTTGATAGTGTAGGTGCTGATGGGGAGTTTAATATAATATTGGTGCCTTGGGCCATGAGAGCAGCAGCAGTTCTTCTTTCTTCTACCGCCTTTTCCAAGCTATTGGCCTCTTTTTCTATGCTTGATACCTGGGCCACCAATTTCTTACGCTGGGTCAAAGTATTGGCAATTTCCTTCAGTACCAGTTCATGGGCTGAAGCCTCTGATAAATCAGAGCCTGACAGATCATGCAATTTAGTTTTGCCATTAACTCCATATAAGCGCTGATACTCGGGTATATATTGTAGGTGCTTTTTCAATAAACGTTTCTGTTCCATTTCACAAGCGGTTACTTGAGACTGAATTTTCTTAGCTACACCTTGTAACTCTTTGTGCCGTCCTACAATCTCCTTTGCCTTAGCTATAAGATCATTAGGAGAAGACACATTTATGCCCAATTCGTTCATGCGCACTTTCAACAAGGCCACACTGTCATCGATTAGCACCTTAATTTGTTTATCTAATTGGGAAGCTCGGTTTTTAATTCTTTGCTTACGCTCCTGTTCCAGCTGTATTTGTCGCTTGATATTGGGTATAAAAGAATTGGATTTCATTTGTTCTATCATAGCCATGTATTGAGAACGAAACACATCCAAAAGGATTTGCAAAGCATAGGGGGTATCTTGAGGTGAGGCTGGTATCTCCAATTCGGTATGATCCATATTTTCCGTTAACAACGAGGTTAACTGTTGATCAATGGTACCGGGTGCTGGGGGTAATTTCTTACTCATGACTTCCAGAGAAGTAGAGAGTAAAGTTTCCTGATGTAAAACATCCAAACCAGCAATTTTGATATTTTTTTTGCCTCTGGCACCCTTTTTTAAGCGACCCTTACGCCCTTTGGCAGCTGCAGAACCGCCTCCAGTCGAATTACCGCCAAAATCTTCTTTCGAAGAATTATCCTTTGAAGCTTGGGCTGCCTCTGCTCTTTCTTTGGCAGCTGCTTCTCTTTGGGCAGCTGCCGCAGCACTTTTACTAGCTATGGCTGCTTTACGTGTTAATTTCTTGCGCTTTTTCTGGGTCGTAGTACGCGCTGTTCGCGCAGTTGTGGTTATGAAATTATTATTCTCCTCTTCATCGGATTGAGAACTTTTGCCTCCCTTAGAACTTCCCCAATCCGACCAAACTTTACGGGTTACTGGAGGGCCACCACTGCAATTACTATTGCCATTTGTAGTAATAGCATCACCATCACTCTCTGTCGATGTATCCACTTCCATATTGCGCTGTTGCTGCTGCTGTTGTTGTTGCTGTTGTTGTCTAGTTTTGGTAGTCGTTGTACTGTTAACATGGGCAGCAGGTGAATTTGTACGTGCTGTATTCGAGTTGGAATTCGAATTTTGTGAATTAGATAAAGCTTGATTGTTGGCTTCCCGTTTGGCACGATCGCGGGTAGTGCGTGTGGTGCCACCTGCAGAAAAAAATTATAAACAAATTTATTTAAATACACTAAATTCCAAATTAGAAAATAAATTTAAGATTTTGCTCCCTAAATTATTACTACATGAAACTTAATTAAAAAAAAAAAATTAATGAAAATTTAAAAAATATATTACAATAAAATAAAAAAACAAATTTTGTTAAAATCAAACATTAAAATGACAATGATCATGTTAGTAATGAATAAGTAGAGAGCGTTTTTAAACTGCTTAAATTTTTATCAGAGAAGTCAGCTTAGCTTTGCTTCTGTGATTTTTTTCTTTTACTTTTCTATAACTTTTTGAGTATTTAGAAAAGAGAGAGCTTTTATTTTGGGGTTTATCCATTTAAAATGCCAAAATTTCTGATGTATTATTTTGCATTCACTCTACAACCCTTTGATTATTTTTTTAGTTGAGTGCTGTGTTAGAAGTTTTATTGTTTGGAGTAATTGCAGGTTTAACTTACCCGCATGATGATCGTTTTCAGCACCTTTTTGAGTTTTGAGACGTTGAAAATAACGTTCTAAAATCGTGCGATCAATGACATGCAGATAATATGAAACTGGTTTACAGGTCCAAGAAACTGAACCTTTTAACGGCGGTATCTCGCTGACATGCATTATCGTACCAATATCACTTAAATTTCTGGAAAAAAAAGAAAAATTCATATTAACTATTTTAATATTTATAAAAATAAACTTCTACTTACCTATCCGTAATCCTAAAGTTTAAAGGACAAAACGATTTTGAGGACACTACTCTAGCGCCATCTCTTAGATCGGCAAATCTCTCCTTTAACTGATGATCCACATTGGGACCGAAGGCAAAATTATTTACAAACACCAACGAGGAACTGGTTATTTTCTCACGATGTTCATCTACTAGAAAATCTCCCTTTAATAGCTTATATTCACAATAACGTTTGCCAAACCATGCCATAAATTGACGAAAAAACATGTCCATACGTTCAGCATAACGTGCCGGTGTATCGGCTTTTTCTATGCCGATGCATGATTTTAAGGGAAATGAACCAGCCATTTGCAGAACAACTTGTCCTACGCCCGAACCCAAATCAATGAATGTATCATCATTTGTCACATTCACATGTTTGATCATTTGTTGTACCAATTCATAAGAGGTTTCACCGTAAACCTCTGGTGAAAATGGTTCATAATTGTTGAGTTTATCGGGATCGAGTACGGCAGCATTGTAAACTAATTGTAAAATATGTCTTAAAAGACTGGGATGAGCGAATTTATTTAAGCGCTCAGCCGGCAGTGAGGTTCCTTTTTCCTAAAAAAATAAAAGAAACGAGTAGACAATAGTAGAAAAAATGAAATGTTTACCAAGAAATAAAAAAAAACTAAAAGCCACGTCTTTTTTAAGAAATCTTTTCAGAAGTTTAACGCTTTTCGTATAAATACGTCAAAATTTAAATCTCTATTTTCTTGAATATGGTTTAAAATCAATTTTCAAAAAAACTAAACTAATTATACTTTTTTAAAAATTAAGACATGGCTGTGTATTAAATTCATGAAATCACTATAAAGTTTGTATACGAAGAAGATTTGGTCGCAAATGAATTTTTTATGCGAAAAGCTTTTGAAAATCGGCACCTATTTAGCTAAAGATTCACTGCCGATAAAGTATAAACTCGGTTTCAATCTTATCGAAATATATACAGTTATGGCGATTTCTTTTCTGACAAATATGTATGTTGCATTAATGTTACATGTTCTACAATTTTGTGTTCGTTTGTACAAAAAATACAACTGGGGGAAAAATGTTCAAGTTCTTTTATGAATATGCTGATGAAAAACATGCAAAGCATGTTGCATATTTTACCCTTTCTTTAACTTATGGCGATTTCTTTTCTGAGAAAAATGTTGCATTAATGTTACATGTTCTACATTTTTGTGTTCGTTTGTACATAAAATACAACTGTGGGAAAAATTTTCAAGTTCTTTTGTGAATATGTTGATAAAAAAACATGCAAAACATGTTGCATGTTTTACCCTTACTTTTACTTAAGGTGTTCATACTGCCCTGTCTTACAACTTTGGTACTTACTACTTTGTTTGTACCACCAATGTTTTATTTTGCTTGTCATAATTCATACAGCTCATAATTTTGTAAAAAAAAATTATTTTAAAAGAAAATATAAATATATTTACACATTAAAATCAAAAAAAGTCTATTTATATTATAATCGTTTAAATTTTTCTAAAGCATTAGTGATGTCAATATTTGTTTTCAAGCCATAATTGCGTTCAGAAACCGCTCAAATAGCATTAAAAATCGCTCATGAAGTACATTAATTATGAAAGTGTAACATTAACATTAGAAAATGTTACATGTATAAACGGTAGCATATTGTTTTCAGAAAAGAAATCGCCATAAAACAAAATATAAAAATATTTACAAATTAAAATCAAAAAAAGTCTATTTATATTCAGGGGTGTTCTGGAAATCGAAAACGCAAAACGGAAGAATTTGAAACGTTGTATTTTAATAAGATTTCTGTAGTAAAGGAATTTTATGACAAATATTATAAAAATATTTCTCTATTAAACAGAATTTTATAACAAAAATTATAAAAATTAGATTAAAAGTTTATTAAAAATGACTTCTAAGTTCTTGCGTTTTGCGTTTTCGATTTCCAGAACACCCCAGATTATAATCGTTTTAATTTTTATAAGCCATTAGTGATGTTAATATTTGTTTCCAACCCGTAATAGTATGCAGAACCCCCTAAAATAGCTTTAAAAATCGCTTATTAAGTACATTAATGATGAAAGTGTTATAGTTGTAAATAAAAGCACTAATTGTGTTCTATTGAAATTGCACAACATGTTACATGTATGTACTGTAACATATTTTTCTCAGAAAAGAAATCGCCATTAAGGTTTTCATACTGCCCTGTTTTTACAAGCAATGTTTTATTTTTTACTGGTTTTTTTCTGTTTATTGGTTATTTCTTTGTGTGTATACTGAATGTCAAGCGATGTTTACATTTTGTGAAAAAATTTGTTAAAATTAAAACTTCAATAAAAATCTACATACAAAAAAAGTGAACATAAAATATAAACACAAGGATTTTAAAAGGCGTTAGGAATACGTGGAGCCACAATAAATATTCAATACAATCGCCTTGCTCATATTTTGTGGAAATATTGTTTTTAAACAAAATATAAAAATGTTAAAATAAAAAAGTCTATGCTTATCGTTGTAATTTTTCCAAGCCATAAGTGATATCAATATTTGTTTCCAAACTGTAAGAGCGTGCAGAAACCGCCCATGAAGCACATTAATGATAAAAGTGAACATAACATTATAGTTGTAAAACAAAGCTGCTAATTTTGTTCTATTGAAGTTGCACAAAATGTAACACTTCGAGTGATTATAATCATAGGTAACATTAGAAAGGTTTACATGTATTTAGTGTAACATATTTTTCTTAGAAAAGAAGTCGACATTAGTCAAACAATTCATATTAATGTTTTGAAATATTTTTATTATGAAAATAAATATTTGACTAATGGCTAATAAATCAGTAAATGTTTAAAAGCAGGTTTAGTTGAACTAAACTTAAATTTGTATGTAGTTTAAACTAAACAGCTGTAAAACAGTAACCCATATATATATGGTTTTCATAGGAAACCGCGTATGTCTTAAAATCAATTATTTCCGGTGAGCCACAAAACCATTCTTGATCAAACTACGGGCTAGGTATTAACATTTTTGAAATTGGTTATTATCTTTAAAAATCGGAATTGGTTTAACTTTTTTCAGAAACTTTTAGAACCATGTAAAGAACGTTAAAAATTAAGATGGTAGCTTATCAACATCTCAAAATCGAAAAAAATTTACATACGCGTTTGCCCATGAAAACCACAGATATTATATGTAGTTTTAAAAATAACATGTGGTATCACTACGACAAATGTTACCAAATTCATATCGAGCCCTAACCGCGAAAATAACGTAAGATTTTTACTGGAGAGTGTTTTTTTTATTTTATTTAATATGAATTTTGTGTCGCTTACGATACAATTATTTTTGCTACAAAATCGTTACGGTACCCTGTGTGACCATGACATTAAAGGAGATGATGCAAGTGTTGCCTATAAAGTTATTTATTAAAAAAACGAAAATTGAAAATTATGTCGCTTGCGGTATTTTCTTAGGGCTCGATATGGTCTATATTGGTGGTTTAAACGCCCAATTTTATGCGTTTAGAGATGGTTTATATGTTAACTGTTTTATAGATTTTTTGGTTAAAATACATTCAGCCCAATTATGAATAAAAATTCCCCGGGAGTTTTTTCCCTTTCCCCGTTTTTACAATTGAATTAACATAGCAAAAATGGGAGAAGGGGTAAACTCCCGGGGAATTTTTATTCATAATAGGGCTGATTGTTGTTGATTAAAATACATATAGTAAGCAGTTTATCGAATATTTTGTTAAATCTATTAGATTTTAAACAAAACTTTTACTTTACATAATATGTTTGCTATTTCTATATTTTTTTTTTTAACAGAAGCAAGAAATTCAGCAATTATTAGATAAAACAAATAATTGCTAAACAAAAAAACTTAAATAACATATAAAGTTCACGTCAAAGTTATAATGGGACAATATTTGTTTTCTTAGCGTATTATAACGGAATGTTTTGCAAAAAAAATTTTACTAAAAAGTAGCTTGAGGTTATTGAAAATGTTCTGTTTTAAAGTTTATTTATTGAATATGGCCCCTCGTGTTTCACAGGCATCTCCAGAAATAGGGAAACTAATAATAAAGCATTTCAAAACAGGAAAAAAGCTGTCTAAAATATTGCAGAAATAGTAAATAAACCTAAATATTCGCTCTTTAATATTATTGAATGTATACAGATTCAAAAAATTATAAAAACATTTCGAAACCGAGAAAACGAAAAACATTCAAAGGCATGGATGAGGGATGTCTAGTAAGGCAAATCAAAACCAAATCGCATTTAAGCGCCGTCAAACTTGCTGCCGAGGACGAATTACACTAAGGAGAAATGCTTATTCTGAAACTGTCATATATGTATGTTAAGAAAGGAACGTTTCTTCAATGGCCGAGTAGCGGAGAAAACCCTTCATGAACAAAGTAAAGTAAAACGTATTAACTTCCAGAGGAGTGCAGAGAATTCTTGACAGTGAAACATAGTTTAGTATCAGTTATGGTAAGGAGTGCGATTTCAGCTGCTGATCCACGTTATCTTCAAATAATTGAAGGGATTATCTGTCTCAGGTTAAATATAAACATAGTATGGGCAAATCTTTCTGAAACAGCAAAGAAATGGGTCTAGGAAATGAATATTACTTTAACTTAAAAAAAATTAGCCCAAGCATTAAGATCATTATGTTTGGAGCTGATTGCTTTTCAAGTAACCACATGTGCTTGAGACGCTACCGCAGTCCACTGACAATAGGTTCTCCCTCAAGCAAACATTAAAAAAAATATATAAAAATTTAGTTTTTACTTAATCATATTGTCCCATTCTTTTTACTTTGACGTGTAGTTTGTATGTAATTTAATATTTTTAGTTATAATTTTCTATATATAATAATTGTTAAATTTTTTGTTTCTGTTTTTAACAAAGAATTAAAATTGGTAACATAAAGTCTAATGGATTTAACAAACTACTAACTATAGTATGTATCTCAATAGAACTTTGAGACACCGTCCATAAGTATGTAGAATTCTAAAGTAAACAAAAATAATATCTTGTTTAAGTAAAATCATTTCGTATACAAACTTTCTAAAATAATAATCAATAATTGTATAAAAATTTAACTACTTACCAATGCAACAATACTATCCACGGCTTTATTAAAACGATCGACAAGATTTGTCATAGTCTTATAACAGGCAGTGTCTATATGATTAAGATTAATCTCTTCGAATGCCGAAGAGATGCTTGGCAGTTCATCACAAACAAATTTAATGGTATCGATGATATCAATGCCATTATCATGTCTATCTTGGCCAGTTCCAACTTGAAGGGGCCACGAAAATGTTAAGACCTCTGATGAACCAGCTGGCGAACGCAACACCAAGTCTTTGACTTGAGGTGTTGCCATATTTTGTAACAAAAAAAATCCACTCTCTTTAAGAGGGTTTGAATATTGAAGGTGTTTTTTTTAACATACACACACACACAAACGTTAAAATTATTCCAGCTGCCTAGCCAGGCTAGTTAAATGGAACTAGCAGGCAGGCACAAGATGTAGGCTCCTTAAGAGTTAAATTTAAAATGTTCAAGTAGTTATTGGATCAGGATGCTGTTGTATGATGGTGGTAGTTTACAAAATAAATCTTTTGATTGTTCTCTAAGGTTGTCTTTTGCTACTCTCTCTCTCTTTTTTTGTTTTTAAATTTCTTTAAAGTTGTTTTTTGTTTTTTGTTTATCCTTTGGTGACGTGCAAGTGATAATAATGGTAGTTGTGGTATAATGACGTTTCTCAGATGTTGGGCTACTTAAACAATGTTGCCAGATTTGTTCGGTGGGTGTTTATTGTAGTTTTTTTTTTTTTTTTGGGTTGTAAAGGCAGTTGTTTTATTTATTTTTTTTTTTAATTTTTAAGTTGTTATTTGATGATTTTTTATTTATGGTTAATGTTTTCAAATAAAATTTTAATGGGGGTAGCAAAAATAACTCAATAAAGTAGTGTAGTATAAATAAATAAAATAATTCAGTTATAACGTAATGGCAGGAAAGGATTTGTTTTTGTTTATTTTGTTTCTTTTTTGTATTATAAAAATTTTACTTAAATTTTATGTAGTTTTTTCTAATAGGTGACGATAGAGAAGCAGCCGAAAAATTTAAATTATAAGATTTTTAATTTTTCGTTTAATAAAATATATGTGGATTTGTGTGCTTTTATTTATTATTTTGTAAAATTGATAGTGAGTGTGAGAGTGTGTCGTTTATTTAATTATTTAACGTTATAATTTAAACAGCTTTTGAGAGTTAAAAAATCCGTTACAAATACTGTATAAATATATTAATAAACTCTCCGATTTTGTTACGTTATACGTTTCTTTTATTTTTCTATTTACGTAAACAATTATAACAAAATATAACAATAACTGATGATAATTGCGCAATTTTGTTCTTTTTAATTGTATGTTAAGATAACGATACATTTTCGTAAAAATACAACATTTTCATAGATTTTTTACAAGGATTGTCTTTTGTTCTCGTTCTAAAACAAACTCTTTTACGTTACGTATTACTTTAAGTTACATAACTCGTTATTGGTTTAAATCTTTGTCTTCTTAGCGATTTTAAATGTTTAAAATATTGTGTGTTAATTTCTTGAGATGAGTTTTTTCTTTTTTGCAAATGTTATTCTATTTCACGTAAGAGCACAAGTGTCTGTAAAAGAAATAGAATGGGAAAAAAAGTTTAACAAAAATTAAGTAAAGTAAATTGTTAACGAAAATTTTAATTAAAATTAAAGTGTTTAAAATGAGTTAAAAAAAAAAAAATGAAGTTAAGTTAAGTTACAAAATAGCAGTATTGAAAAAAAAATAATTAAAGTTATACATATAAAAATTTATGGCTAATCTTATCTTATATTTAAAATAACAAGCCTGACGATCATGAAAAATCTTAAGTAACTATTTATAGTTAAATACGTTAGACGTGAATAGTTCTATCTATATATATATATATATATATATATATATATATATATATCATACGTAGACCTTTATTTAGGTTACACATACTTTAAAGTATCTTAACTTCTAAACTTACCGTTCAACTGTCAAAAAACATATTGTTAACTGACAGTTGTAGTAATAGTTAATTATAACTGAACTTAATAAAAGTGGCCGTTTAAAAGTATTTTTTTTAACTTTTTAACTTAATGTAAAAAAAAAACTGAAATGTCAGTTAAAGTTGACGTGTCAGTTCTTATGCTGGGTACACACTATGCAATGCATTTACGCAATCTAGCAAATTAAACTCATTTTTAATTATTTTTCATTCATTCCAGATTGCATTAACATAAAAACGCCTTGATATATTGAGGTTGCATTGAAATAGATTGCATTTAGATTGCACTGTCTGTACCCAGCATAATAAGCCGTTCTCTTTAAAACAGTGTTGCCATATCCACTCAATAAAATCTTTAAAAACCCAGCTAAAAATAAATTTGTGTTAATCATTGTTGCTTTAATTAATTTCAAATTTTTTTTTTTTTTAATATTGTAAACATCACTGAATTTAAATATTTTTAACAAATACCTTTAAACTTAGCAATGTGATTATTTTTGTTGTTGTTGTATTTAAACCAAAATAGAAATAATTTATTACAAATTGACTATTGTGCAATTTATTCATGGTCACGCAAATTATTATTACAGCATTTATTCAAACAAATACAGCAAAAAACCTTAACAAAATCAACTGTCAGTTAAATAAAAATACAAAAAGTAACTAATAGATTACTATATGCAAAAAACGAAAAAGAGTAATTTTTAATACAAACACAAGTCTTATACGAGTAGTTTAATACATAAAAATTAATAATATACAAACAAAAATACAGACAAGGTCAAGTATTTCATTGATAAAAAGCTAATAAATGAATGCATACATATTTTATGTGTTCATAAATTTGCTAAAAGGAAATATTTCAAGATAAGATGTTTCTTTATATAATTAACACAAAGAAATTAAATAAACTATTTGCTAGAAAAATTTATTAGATTTAAAGAAATTTAGTCTAGAAAAGCACAGGGTTATCCATTTAGTGGTTTCAAAATCGCCGTTCTGGCAAGGCTGTCAGTTGTTTCAATATCTGTCATCTGTAGTGCGATTCACTAACTTTTATAACGATAATGGAATCGTTAAAATAAATATAACGAAAATTTATCGAATATGCTATTCAGTAAAATTTTGAACGATATTCGCTGTCGTTTAGTCAGCTGTTACTTTAAGCAATTTTTTGTCGTTATTTTAGCGACAATAATTTACTTTGTGTTTATTAAATCGATAAAATGCATTTTATGTTTAAAATAGCTTACATATGTTCATACAAAGATATATTCATATGTATGTATAATATTGTATATGGCTATTTCCAAAAAAACGTCAACCACAAAAAATGGAAAAAAAACTTTTTTTCTTTTCAAGATTTATTTAGAGAATTGCTTATATTTTTTTAATATATGCGTATAAATTAATTGATTCGAAAAAAAAGATAAATGGTAAACGAAGTACTACAACTTTTAGCACATACTTGTGTATATTAGAAAATATGCATTTGGAACAACAATACTCTAATCTAAGGCATATTTATGATCTGAAAAATATTTTTTATTAAGTTTCTTATATAAAGGATTATAAATAGCAACATAAAAAAATTTTAAATCATGGTGGAAAAATTGTCCCGTTTAGAATGTCCCGTTTACAATTTCTTTAACAATTTATTTAAAAAAAATGTAATTCATATTTTATTTTGAAATCGAAACCATTTTTAGGGCACATTAGTACGCAACATTTTAAAATTAATCCCAATAAAATATTGTGTCAGGTTTCGCAGAAATCACTGTTTAAACGGTTACCCCTTAAAACCCACTTCCTTTTTTTGTCCCGTTTACAATCACTGGTTTTTTGCAATTATCTCGGAAACCACGACAGTAAGCGAAACATTTTATTTGCGGAAATTAAAGAGCTAATTGAGAGTTAAAAGAATCATTAATTTAAAAAATGAAAACCAGGTTGTTTTTTCCAGTTTTGTCAATATAAACGTGTGCGAATGTCCCGTTTACAATCTTGGAAGTGCCCATATATATGAACAAAAACAAAATCCTAAATTTACAAAAAAAAAAGCATATTAAGAATAAAAACAAAATTCTAAATGTAAAGTTCACAAAAAAAAAAATATAAAAACCACAAATTAACCCTTCGTCTTACTCATAAGTCTGGCCAGACCTATGGTTAAGAACAATTTCATTTGTTTTTATTTTATTCTCTTTTGTGTTTTTCGTTTTTTTTTTTAACATTTTTAAGACAGAGATGTTACAAAAATACAGCTGTTTACTATCGTTAAAAAAAAGTTACAGAATCACACTATCGTTACTGCAAGCGAATACATATGTGACAGCGCATACAGAAAGGGACCAGTAAGTTAAAGGGAACAGTAAAAACCAACTACACAAAACAAGAGGTAGGGACGACCTACGCGCGTTTGAGATGTGTCGCTTTCAAATGAAACCAAACCAACACGCTCAGTGATGGTACACCAAAGATAAAATGGCTCTCCTGAACAAAACCCTTAGGTCCCTTTCTATTTTTCGCGTCACATATGTCGACAAATATAACGATTGTCGGTTCGTTAAAAGTTAGTGAATCGCACCACTGAAGTGTCATTTATTTAGTACCAATTTACACCATGGACATTTCTTGCCGGTCAGAAAAAGCTTGTGGCGAGAGAGGCAAAAAGTAAAGAGCGTCACGCATACAGCGTCGCCCCTTACTAATAAACTTCGTCTGTCCGGCAAGAAATGTCCATAGTGTAAATTGGGACTTAGTCAGAGGCTTGCCATTTACGAATATGGGTCGCTTAACAAACAAAGAGCTCGTAAAAATAGTTAAAACTGAACTGTTGCTTTTAATTCTTATTCATTAAATGTAAACAGTCGCTGTCAAACCAACTCAAAAATCGAAAAGTTGTACACAAATTTTCGTTTTTTGTTTCGACTGCAGTTTTTTGAACCTTGATTTTGTTTGGGAATTCACATTGAAACAACAATAAAAAAAAAAGTTAAATTTGTTTTGTGGAATGAGAGAAAAACAATTACGCTCAAAAACAAACAGCAGAAAGAAGCATAACATTTAAATGGATGTGTTTAGTGGACTCCAGTTGGCCAGATTGCCGTTGACGACATTGTCATCGAACTGTTTTCTAGAAGACAGTTTAGAGTTAATCGTCGTGTACTACAGCGTCTTGTTCAGTGTCCCCTATGAAACTTTATGAAGAACAGGATGAGCGACATTGTCCTATAAGTTGTCTTCCTTCAAAATCTAAGCAGGACAGTATATAAGGAGTAGTCCTGCTAGTTTTAAGAAAATGAAAATAAATTTTCGTGTAAGAAATATTATTGAAAACAACAAATTTTCGTACTTTATTGTTTACTAGAATATGTGCAAGGTAAAGTCATAAGAAATTTTGTTTGTTATTTTAAAACCCATGTAACGTCAAACAAAAGAAAATTAGGAAAAATATTAAAACAAGCGTCAAAAATCAAAAAATTAATTTGACATTACATGGATTTTCCCCTTTTTCGTTAAATACGTTGTTACAGTAAATTAGTAATTGATGCAATAAATTTTTGAAAAGAAAACTATGTTTATTTGGAGTAGGAAAGTTCTTGTACATAGAAAAAGTTTTTCCTACGTCTACAGATGTTAAGGGAGCATATTTAAAATTGAGTATTTGCTCTGGAGTATATTTTATACGATTGGACTCACAATTCCGCTTGCCTCCCAAAATATCCCCAATATCTTTAAGTACCAAGAATCCTTAATTTTTTAATAAAACCGATTTTAATTTTTTTATTAATTTTGTCTCCTATATCCCCTGGAACACCGCACATTTTTCTTACGGTGTCTATAACTATACACATAAAAGATTTTTGTTTCCAATTTTGTTACAACTTCGTGTAAAAACCCAAAATTTGCAGAAATTAACAAAATTTAGTTCCGCAAATCATTTTCATTCCAATATATACAGAGAAATTCTTAATAGATAAAACTATATTAAAAAAATAAACAAACGTAACTTTACCAAAAACAGAGAGCAGGATAACTAACAGACGTTACTTTATTCAAAAGCTATATTTAAAAAGAAATAAGACGTTACAAACTGTGATGGTAAATAGACGTTTCAGAAAGGTATTATTGTAAGAAGTGACTGATCGTTAGAATACAGCTATTAAATGTTCATGACAAAAGAACTGAAACAAGAAAATAATAAAATACGTTGATAAAAAGGCTCAATACTAAAAACTTAAACACATAAAAATTATATACCTACAACACTATAAAAACTGCGTTACAGTACCTCGAAGACAAAGTAACATAAAAATTTAGTAAGAAAGTATAGTCGGTCAAGCCCGACCATGTGAAATCCAATACCACAGTATGTAAAACAAATTTTCGAGAGTGTATGGCTATCAAAGAACTGCAAAATCACAATTTTTCTTGTTTTATTCATACGCTAAAATTTACATTCACTCTTTGCTTGCAAAACAAAGTTCAACGTTGGTAATATTTACATCGTTTCGTACACATTTGATTTTTGCATTTATTCGTTTTTTATTGAAAGTGCTTTATTTGCATTTTTGTTGCTCACGCAATATAACACAACTGTGTAAATTCAAAAGAACACATTCTTATACTTTTGCATTCAAGTAGTCATTGTTCACTCGATGAGACGCTTTGTTAACATTAACAACAATAAACCACTCGATGAGACGCTTCGTTAAAATTAACAACAATAACAAGAATACATTGTACCTACATACAGAACTACTGTACTTTTTAAGGTGAAAAAAGTCTGTTTCTATGGAAATTGTGTGTACCTACATATGTGCGTTTAGTTTCATTTAATTTTTTTTTCTTGTACTACATAGTTACTGCTGAATGTCTTCATGAGTAATAATTGCTTAATTTCTGGCTTTTTTGTTTGTATTTTTTTTTTTTCTTTACCAAAACAATCATTGTCGCACCGAACACACAAACATCTTTATTAAAAAACGAAGCTAACGATTGTATAAGTAACAAAGCACAATGTGCATTATTTGAATGACTGCAAACCAGCAGCGAATATTTGCGGTTGCGCAAGTTTGATGGAATGACCGCAAGTGAGTGTATTTGTTGCTGTTCATTTAAAGCGATTTTTTTACAATTGCACAAAGCCGTTCTCTGATGGCTATATGAAAATTTCTTTAAAATCGGTCTAATAGTTTCCGATAGGCAGAATTTGCCCGTATCTCCCCTCTTGGTCCTATTTTTTTAAATAATGCATACCTTACGTGTCCATATAAATATGGATCTATCTACATATGTTTTTAATTTCATTTAAATTGGTTTGATAGTAGGCACAAATACCCTATTGCGGAAAGCAGCTTGTATGGGGGCTAAATGAAATTATGGACCGATCCGCCCTTGTGCAAATTAGAACCTATGTACCAAATTTTATTAAATTATCTTCAAAATTGTGACCTCCACGCACTAGGTTAGGTGGACAGCCAGACGGACGGACATCGTAAGATCGACTCAGAAAGTGTTTCTGAGTCGGTCGGTATACTTAAGGTGTTACACACATCAGCACAAATGCATAATACCCTCTCCACTCATATGGTGTGGGTATAATTATATACAGATGTAATATAGGTTGTTGGGATGATATTTTACAACGGAAACACAACCATAATATTGAACGATTTTTTTTAACCAGAGTTGTTACATTAAAAAAAGGGTTGATGTTTTAGCACATATTTATAAAAGAAAAAGTTGTACATCAAAAATAATAATAACGATTTTTGCAAAAATTTATTATATATATTATTTTTTTTCGTATGAAAAAATTAAAAATTATCTTAGAATGGCAAAATAAGTAAAAAAGCCGATATTCGGGTGTGTTCTAGAATCCGAATCCACTCGAAAGTGAATTACTTTAGCATTTTTAGTGCTCTGCATTTCACATCCACAAGTTTTTATTCGTTTTCAATTAGAGTAGTAATGGGTTGGTGAAAGTAAAACGAATCGACTTTTATTCTAATATTTGATAACGTTTTTAACAAAAAAATTTATTTTGTTTTTAGCTTAAAATCTTCTTTATCCCATTTAATCAAACATATATCGTTATCTAAAATTCAAAAGTCCCTAACTTGCTCTAAATTTAAAATCGACTTTTTCATTATTTCGATGTAATTAAAGCTTATTTTTTTTTTTGAACGATTTTTATGTTATTTTCAGACAATTTGATTTGTTAATCGATTTAGCGATCTCAAATTAGTTTTTTTGTTTGTTTAAAATTTTGCGATGTTTCGCGAATTTAAGCCATGTTCGCGATAGAAGCGATTTGTTTCAGTAAGTTTTCTGATTCTATACAGCTTTAACGATTTATAATAAATAGTAGACTTTGCTATCATGCCGATGTTAGCAAATTTCCCCGAATTTAGCAATTTTTTCCAAGCCTTATAGATTTAGGGACTTTTAATCAATTATATGGCTGGTTTGAAATATTAAAAATTTACGCGATTTTTCGCTATTTTTGCAATTTTTTTTTGTTATTTTCCGACATTTTGCGATTACAAATAAATTTAAGTGTTTGTTTAAAAGTTTGCAATTTTTCGCGAATTTTAGCCATGTTCGCGATAGAAGCTATTTCTTCCTGTGATTCTTTACAGCTTTCACGATTTTAAAAAAATATTAAACATTGCTATCATGCTGCGGTTAGCAAATTAGCGATCTTAGTCCAAAAAAAGTTTTTTCAAACAAAAACTTGGAATACACAAAAACATGCGGATTTGAGAACACCAATTTATGAATTATGCGGATTTAAAAAATTTTTCGTTTTCAATTCGAGTCGAAACCTAGAACATACCTGATTGAAATAATAACTAAAAAAAGCCGATATTGCAATAATAACTAAAAAAAGCCGATATTGCAAAAATAACTAAAAAAAGCCGATATTGCCAAAATAAGCAAAAAAAAAGCCCTAACAAATATAGCTCATTTTCTTTGTTTTTTTTATGATAGGAATTTGTGTTCAATCAAAATCATTCTAACTTGTTAATCAAAAAATAAGCAAATGCTTATTTTTGGTTGCCCTAGTAATTACTAACGGAATGATAAACTTATACATATATAACATTTTCACCTGTGGTGAAGGGTATTGAAACAAGAACAAAATGTGATGCAATTATTTGTTCGTTTATACTGTAATTGTTAATTAAGTGTGTATTGTACTAATTTGTATTATTTGCATTTGTAGATACATTAGTTAGTTAGCATATATATACATCCATACTGACATACATACACTATGTATATTTTTTAATAAATACACATAGACACAAAGCCGTTTGTATGTATTAAGGCTGGTTGGTGTGTGATTTTTGAATTGTGCTAGTTTTACATTTTTCTTTAAATTATGTTATAGATACTAAATTTATATATTCATTTCTTTTTTTCATTGTTTAATTATTTTTTGTTTTGTTTTTAACTATTTGTTTTGTTTTTTTTTTTTTTTATTTTAATATTCTTTTTCTATTTTACGACCTTGACATAAAAAACCAACATGAAATAATTCTTATATTTTTTTTTTGCAAATACATAGTAACAACTTAATAATACAAAAATAAAACTAAGCATTATTAAACAAGTACTTAATTCTAGTATTCATAAATAATTGCAAATAATATGTTTACTAATTAAACAATAAAAAAGAAAAAAAAAATGGCAAATTCTCCTATTCAACCAACTAAAAATAACACAATTTTAATTATGAGTAAAAAACATTATTTCGCCAAATTAAAGCGATAATCAATGAGAGTGACATTGAATGAATGAAAGAGGAAATAAATGAATAAGGGTAATCACGATTGAGCGCAAATTTGCAGTGCATACTATGATTGATCGTGAGTACCCTCCACCACAATTAGTTGTGAAGAGGGTATATTAAGTTTGGCATTCCGTGTGAAACTTTTTTATTATTCATCTCAGACCCCATAAAGTATATATATTCTGGGTCCTTGAGTAATTCTAAGTTGATTTAGCCATGTCCATCTGTCTGTCCGTTTGTCCGTCTGTTGAAAACACGCTCACTTTCGAACAACTCAAAAGAAATGAACAAACTTGGTGCCAAATTTGCTTGTAGTTATCCTTAGCAGTTTGGGATTGAAATCCAGCAAAATCAGTTCAGTAGGACAAGAGCTATGAATCAAAATGTGGAACTACCACCTAAAAAAATTTATAATTTTGTTAAAAAAAATAACATAAATGCTGGAACAAGGCACGGAATGAGATAAGATTTTGCAAAAATTTGTTTTTTTTGACTGGAAAGCGTGATTTAAGTTTCGTGATGATCCGTCCATAATTTACCCTAAGCTTCATATAAACAATACTCCCGGAAAACAGTTTAGTTCGCCTAAAACCGTAAAAAATCACGCTAGCATAACAAAATTTGGTACGTCACAGTTTTTTAGGACTAGAAATAACACTGTGAAATTTCGTGAAGATCGGTACACAATTTACCCTAGGCCCATAGAAACCCTACTCCCGGAAAACAGTTTAGTACACCTAAAACCATAATATAATTAATAATGCTAGCATAACAGAAATTGGTACGTCACAGTTTTAAAGGACTAGAAATGACGCTGTGAAATTTCGTGATGATCGGTCCATAATTTACCCTAGGCCCCATATAAACCCTACTACCGGCAAACAGTTTAGTCGCCTAAAACCATAATTAATAACAAATCGTCACAGTTTAAGATAATAATAACATCATACAGATATTACTCCTTAAACATTCGAACTGTCGGTGGAGGGTATCAAAGATTCGGAACAGCCGAATATAGCACTCTAACTTGTTTTTTTTTGCAAATGTGCTATTTTCTTAAAAATTTGTTCTGGCAACACAAAGAACTTCTGGCAGCACTGTAAACAATCTGCATTTGTTTACAACTATACATTACAATATCACTCGTAAAACTGCTCTGAGTGGAGAAGCAGCTCGCGCTTTTTGTCATTATTTCTTAATGATGAAACAGAACTGAGTCTTCAACTTCAGGCAAAAGTTTTAAAGCCCATAATTAAAACGTCGACAGTAACTTCAAATGCTCTCTCATTTCTTTAGTTTTCTTTTGTTCTTATTTTTCTTTGTTTACAAAATGTATGAAATTGAATGAAAGTATGGTAGCATTGTTAAGAGAATAAGTGTCTATATTTGAGAGCATTAGAAAAAACGTCCTCAAAATAAAATTGATTTTATTTCTCGACCGCATTCTCTGGCATAATTTTATGTCAAACTGCATGTAAAAAAACGTTCAGCCCCAGTTCTGTTTCATCATTTAAGGGCAAACAGGTCGTTTTTGTTTGTCTGCTTTTGTTGCGTTTTGCGTTTTCACCCCGCATTGGTTAGTATTTCGGCGTCGTATAACTATACCGAGTTACAATCGATTTTAACCTCAATGTTTTGATGTGTTGTCTGGTGGAGAACCAAAGAAAAAACTCATGTGACTGGTGGAGAACCATATATAACTCAGACGTTTTACTGGTGGAGTACCAAGGAAATAACTCAGACGTTTTACTGTGGAGACAAGATATACTCTGGAGCTTATTCTGGAAGCTCTTCGCCTTCCTATACGAAGGTATAGGTCGATCGAGGACTTGTGAATGAGGCTCCAACAAACCGTGTGATACCCTGGCAATATAACTCTAGATAGTTAGCCAAAAATTTTTAGTGTTTAAGTAAAATCAAAAAAAAAAAAATACATAAGCAAATTATTTATAAGTTTCCAAAAAAACAATATTGATTTTATTTCTCGACCGCATTCTCTGGCATAATTTTATGTCAAACTGCATGTAAAAAAACGTTCAGCCCCAGTTCTGTTTCATCATTTAAGGGCAAACAGGTCGTTTTTGTTTGTCTGCTTTTGTTGCGTTTTGCGTTTTCACCCCGCATTGGTTAGTATTTCGGCGTCGTATAACTATACCGAGTTACAATCGATTTTAACCTCAATGTTTTGATGTGTTGTCTGGTGGAGAACCAAAGAAAAAACTCATGTGACTGGTGGAGAACCATATATAACTCAGACGTTTTACTGGTGGAGTACCAAGGAAATAACTCAGACGTTTTACTGTGGAGACAAGATATACTCTGGAGCTTATTCTGGAAGCTCTTCGCCTTCCTATACGAAGGTATAGGTCGATCGAGGACTTGTGAATGAGGCTCCAACAAACCGTGTGATACCCTGGCAATATAACTCTAGATAGTTAGCCAAAAATTTTTAGTGTTTAAGTAAAATCAAAAAAAAAAAATACATAAGCAAATTATTTATAAGTTTCCAAAAAAACAATATGTATGTATGTCAAATGTTATTGTTTACATTTGTTTGCAACGGAGCAAATATGCACTACTAATTTTGATCATGGTTTTTTAAGTGCAAACGTAGTAAAATAGAGCAAATTGCAAATACGTACATTTTGTTGTTGTATTGTGCAAATGTGTGTATTTTTGCACGCATTTGCATCGTTTGCACACTTTGGAAATCACGATTTCCTTAATACTAAATACTAGAGCCTCTAATTACACTGTGATAGTTTTTGACCCGAAAAAAATAAACTTCGATGAATCCTTTTCGAACTATTAGGGGGGAGTCCCCTGAGTGCTATATCCATGAAAAATGAATATATACCGATTTATCAAAAACTGGAGCCAATCTGACACTTCTAAATGTACTTTCGCACTCAGGGGACTCCCCCTTAATAGTTCGAAAAGGATTCATCGAAGTTAATTTTTTCGACTATCACAGTGTTATTTTTTGACTCTTGGTTTTGTTCGAGATGGGAATAAATAGATTTTTAAATTTCAATATTGCTCGATTAATCGACTAAAAGTTTAAATTTTTTGGAATAATTATATTGATTTCATCCAATGCGAAAAAATATATGTCGATTTGATAATTGTGTACTTCGTACACAATTCAGAAACTTTTTAAAAAAAATAAATAATTTAAAAACTCGGCTGAAAAAATGTTGTTTTTAATGCAATTAAAAGAACGGAAGATAAACTACAAAGTTTTGATCTAAAGGCCTGAAACAGAATAAAGCAGAGTTGTAGTAGTAGCTAAAGCTGACGAAAGTTGATCTAAAGGCCTGAAACAGAATAAAGCAGAGTTGTAGTAGCTAAAGCTGACGAATAGCGTGGCCATTTTGGCATTTTTGCAGCTAGATTTAGCATTTTTTTGTCTGATTTAGCTGCAAATTTTTCATTTAGCACTAAGCATTTTTTTTTAGCATTTTTCAACTACATATTTAGCATTTTTTAGCATTATTAAATTTAAGAATATTCAAGTAATATTTTTTGAAAATCTACCACGCTTTTTTGTTGAATGCACATACAAATCCCTACTCTTTTGCTATATACACTGTACAATCTTTTAAAAGACCTTTCATACCAAATTGTTTTAAAATTTGATCAGTTTGAACCATTTAATTCATGTCAAGCGTATTTTTTCCTTCAATTACAATTTCAAAAAAATTTTTGTAAACCATAACTGTTGAAATAGAAACTTAATGTCAACTTGAAAACAACGATTGCCAAACTATTTTCATAATTTTACAAATATGTACTAACTTTTTTGTGTAGAAAACAGTTTAAAAACTAATGAATGCAAATTAAGCGAACATTTAAAAGAAGAAATGATTGATTTCACTGTAGAAAAAATTACAACTTTGGAACATCAGTGGCAGAAACTAAATTCATATGAATTGTTAAATAGGAACTCAACAGTTGATTTCCAGATAAATGTATATGGATATAGAAATGCATTAAATGAAAATCCATTCAGTGAATAATTAGCTTCTTTTGCAATGAAGTTCTTGGTTTTGCCATTTAGCAACGCGGAAGTTAAAATAGGTTTTTAGTGGTATAAATCTCTTAAAACCGAAAATTCGAAATAGAATGACGTTTAAGTCTATGAAATCGCTACTTTATATTAGGTGTTTCTTGTGGCCGCACTTCGATAAATCTTATTAAATTTTAATGGTCTGTATTGGCAGTTTAAACGCCCAATTTTATGCGTTTAAAGATGGTTTATATTTTTAGTGATTTATAGATTTGTTGGTTTTAAAAACATTTTAAACTTACAGCACTATTTCACTTGTTTGTTTTCTTTGAGTATCTGCCTGTTATTAAAACACGAAATAAATACAGACTAGAAATATATTGAAGAAAACGTACCATAACAGTCAATGAGTAGCCTTAACTATTGCTAGAGACATACTTGCCCCTTATCACCACTTCTTAAGGGGGCTCCCATACAAATATTGAGTTTTATGACATTTTTAAATAAATTAAAATTGTTCGACTTTTGTGAATAAAATCAAAAGTTGTTAACAGATTTTAATCATTTATAGCTTGTTTTGTATGAAGCTTTGTTTTTATATGTCGGGAAGAAGTATAGCTGTAATTTTTTATAGATTTTTAACAAACAAAAATTTCGAAATGTTGCTAAAAAATTATTTTTTTTTTGCAAAAAAAAAAAAAAAAAATTATATTTCTAAAACGACTGCACATGTTAGAAAAAATTTAACTTTTAAAGGAAATTTTATTCCGGATTTTCGTAATTTTTAGTAATTTCAATAAACTGAACCCTTTTTAAACCGGTATTGGATTCAGCGTACCCGAATTAGGTTAAAGCGCCAGTTGCCCGGCTTGTCTCAAAAAAAGTGTCAAATTCTAGCACAGTGTAATTGTTTGATAAAACTTGCGAAAAGCAATAAAAAAAAACGATTTTAAATATAACAATGAAAAGAAATTAATTGTACTTTATGTTTATACTGTGTACTTTTTTTTTTTTCTTAACCTTTAATAATCAATGTACTTTAATTGCAACAAAAAAAGTTGGGAACCCTATTTGTGACCGAATGTTGTAAACCTTAAGTAAAACTGCAATTTTGAAAGACATGCACAATTACATGTGACTTGAAAAGATGACAAGTCAGCAGTGTTGCCAAAATTTGGTGACCAAAAATGGCTAAATTTACGGAAAAAATGGCTAAAAATTGGCTAAAAGCTTTTTTTAAATAAAAACACATTAAAATTCAATAACAAAACAGAAATAATTAATTTAAAGTTGTTTACGATGAAATTGTGAGTTAAGATTAATTTGTTAAATAAGAATAAACGAAAATCAATATTAAAATAAATTAATATTAAAGAATTAAATCACCGAAAAATTCGATGTCGTTACTGTTCATCTCATAGAAATTAGTTTCAAATAATCATAAGTTTTAAATAATTTGAAGGTAAATCATTATCACGACAAGTTTTACCCAATCTTTTGAGTCCAGATCCACACAAGAACCTTTGTACCAAATTTTATCAAATAATCTCTAAATAGCGACCTGTACTTTGCGCACAAGGTTTACATGGACAGCCAGCCAGCCGGACGTACATCGTTAATTCGACTCAGAAAGTGATTCCAAGTCAATCGGTATACGTAAAGGTGGGCTAAGGACCAATATTTTAAGGTGAAACAGACATCAGCACAAACACATAGTACTCTCTCCACTATTGTGGTGGTGGTATAAATATTGTATTGATATGGTAAAAATATTTACCTAATTGATAAAATCGAATTTACGGTTGCTAAATGTAACCTTTTTTCTCAAATTACTTTTAACGATGTTTACTTGGCTATATATACCCTCTCTTCTTCAGCATTAGACCATGGAACTGAGAGCAACTTTAAAGACAATTCTGAAATTTCTAAAACAATTTTGTTACCGCCTGCATCCCTTTATTGAAATAATTGCAACCAGAAAGAAACAGCGATGTTTGTGTTGATCCATTTTATAAATTTAATAGTGGAATACTGTTCCTTTATTTTGAAAGATGTTTCAGCGTCATAGTTTATAGCGATCTTCAACATTTGTAAAAGTTTTGATTTTAATTAAAGGCGATTTAATTGTTCAAAATGTTTATTTTACTTTTATAAATTTTTTTAATAAAATAAAAATTATTCTTTTTAAAGAAAAACGGGAAACAAAAAAATGTATGGCTAAACAAGTTGAAAAATGGCTAATGGCTAAACTCATTTTTTAATGGCTAAACAGGGTGAAAAATGGCTAAATCTAGCCACTAAATGGCTAAATTGGCAACACTGCAAGTCAGACGTAAAAAACATGCCGTGTATCTGCTCCTTAAGGAAAACGGAACAGCTGATCCGCAACGTAAGACACTTTTTTTTAAAGGAAAACAAAAAAAACAGTGGGGAAAAACAATAATAAAACTTCAAGCACAAACATAAATAGCAAAAGTCAATAACATTTTGTTATTTGTTTTATACTTGTATGTTTTTAATCTGTTGTAATTTTAATAGGGTCATTACTTCAATTAATGCAATAATTTCAAGAGCAAAGTCAAGTAGTAATTATTTATATTATTCATTTTTATCTGAGCAATTTTCTATTATTATTAAAAAAAAATATTACTTAAAATGTCAAATAAATTCTAAGCGGGCTTTTGCTAAAAAAAAGTGCAAAACCAACCTAAATCAGCGCGCTAAGCGTAACGTTTTTTAGCACCTAGCTTCGAAACATACTAAAAAGACATACATACATGCACATACATAAAAAAAACTTCGGGATAAATTAAGTTTTTTATACATACATATCGCACCTGTTCATCAAAAGTAACACAACTCAAAAAATTCTATTTTCCACTTTTTTTGAAGGAAACAGTGTATGATTACCATATCTAACGACTGTAAAAATTTTGGTATTCTATTTGTAATATTTCATGAGAGAAATGCCTTTATGTCTTTCTTTGCGTACTCATATTGTTTGTTTTGATTCAATTAAAGAGTTGTAATTTTAGTTGCGTTGAAGTGTTCAATGGTTACAGTTCTCAAATGAATCAGCGAAAGTGTATTAATTCGAGTTGTGATTGTTTTCATGTTAAAAATCTGTTTATCAATAGCTGTTGATTTTGGTTTGTGATACTTTAGTTGTTATAAATTTCAGTTAAAGGAGCATAACTTGAAATAATATTGACATGTAGATCAAAAAATTTCATGAAAACTGTATTAAATCAAAAATCCGTAATAATTTCGGAAAAAGGAAGAAGAGAAATAAATTTTGTGATTTTATTGAAATATTATTGAGTTTCCTTTACAACGGTATATTTGTTTATAACAATAATTACATTATATTGGCGGAATTAGTTTTTTGCCTCTACTGAAAACTTGTAAATTTTGAGTTGTGTTACTTTTGATGAACAGGTGCGATATGTAAGTACATACTTACTTTAAGAGGGGAACAGAATAGTCCCTGTAAAAGTTTAAAATTGGCAGTTCCAAAGTAGTGTCAACAAAATACACGGTTGAAGTAGTCGTAGCAGTTTCTGGCGCTTTAGAGCATTCGTGGCGCTATAGAGCATTTGTCAGCTCCAGCCACTAAGTACTACAACTTCTTTATTCTGTTCCAGGCCTTAAGTACGAATAACACTTATTGAACAACCTAAACAAAAGCGGCAAGCGTTTTTTTAAACATGAAAATTTTATTTAAATACAATTTGAATAAAACAAACCGACATAGCGATCTGTCAAATAAGATGGTGGTTTCTAATTCGCATTCTAATGGTTTGTTTCGTATTAATTGTATGCAAATGAGAAGTTTTGACATACAAAAAACGCTTCCGCTCTTATTTAGGTAGCTCAGTAAATCGTACTTAAAACAATACGCTGAGAGTAAAATTACAAAGTGAGCATTTTAATCTCACATAACTTATTAGTCTCATTTCTCAGCATTGCATTCTTTATGCGTGCATACGCGTCTGTTTGTCAAAGTTTGTTGTAGAAACTACAGCAACACCACACAAGTAGGTAAAAACGATTTGCTTTTTTGTGTATAAACAAAAGAACAAGAAGAAAAAGGTACATTATTTTAAAGTTTAAGAAGTAAAATATGTAAATAGCAAAACTTCCCATTCAGATTAAATTTAGTGAAATATGTACATATGTACATCATCATGATGCTGGTGTTTTATAATTCTGTAAAGCGACTCATACACTTGCAATAAAATTGTTCAATTTCACGTATTACACAATTATATCGCCAATGTGTATATTATATTCGAAGGGGCCCCAATATATTGGCATTGATTTTTATTGCACAATGAAAAGAAAGTCAAATGGCAACATTGTACAATGCTGTTTATGTTATTCCTATAGGTTATGTTCACCTTTTAATTGAATGAAAGTTGAGCAATATTTAAATTAAAACCATTGTACGACTTATTGCATAATATAAGACAAAATGGAAATAATATGGCGAATATCATATACAATAATATTGCATGTGTATGGGCCGCTTAAGGTGTAAAACGGGATAATAGACCAAAAATAATAATGTTCTCCTTCTGTCTCTGGGATAAGTGTTTTAGGTTAGAAACAATCTATGCACTTTCAAGTACGAATTTGGGGTTAAATCAACTTTAAAATACTTGAATCAAGCGCATTTTGAGATTGATTCAATCATAGTTTTACTTAAATCAATCACATTTTCGCATTATTTTAAGTTCAAATTCGGGATTAAATATGGACAAGTTAAGAATTTCGTACTTGAATAATACGATCTTAAATCAATCTTTCTGTACTTATCGTTCTTTTGATACCGCTACGGATTGATTAAAGTATGGATGGATTGATTTTTCTTTTGAGTGTACATACCAGTGTTGCCAGTACAATTTCGAAAAAGATACATTTTAGTTTCCAAAAAGATACACTTTTTCCAAAAAAGATACATTAAAAAAAAAAAATTTAAATCCAATTTCAACGTTTAACATTTATTAGCATTACATTTTTATTTCGTACTCCAGGGCTGCCAGATTTGACGTTTTATCGTCATTTCGACGATTTTTTTCCGAAATTAGCAAATTGCCGATTTGCTGATTTTTGTTCCGAAATTAGCAAATTGCTGATTTGCTGATTTTGTTCTAAAAAGTGACGATTTTTTTTCGTCTCCAAAGTCTGAATAACACATTACATTTTCTAACAAATTCGTTTTTTAATCTTGGAATATTTAACAGCCATACCTTTCCAAAAGCGGAAGGCGGAACGTTTTCTTTCGCCTAGCTTTTACGCTGATATGCCATACCAAAGCAAGAGCGTCAACGTTGTGTCACGAACAGTAGTGATATCTTTTTTGTTTAATAAAACCCACAAACTATCAATAAAAATAGCGATAAAAACTTTAGATTGTCCAAAAAATAGCTAAATTGCCCTTATTAATTAGCAATAGCGGCATACTTTACTATTAAATGAGCTGTCAAAATCGGGGTTTACAATTGCAAAGCGTGCCGCTTTGGTTTAGGCACGGCTGTAATATGCAAGTACAAAAACAACAGTGTTACACTTTGCTTATCTTTCGTCAAACCATCATCGAATGAACCTTTTACGACTCTCTGTATAAATCATATTTTCAACAATTATACGGCAAGCATTTCACGATTTGTAAGAGAATATCTACATGAGTCTCAAAAGATTCTTGACATGAAAGTCTCACTAGATTATCTTTCCCCAAGTCTTAAACGATT
Source organism: Pollenia angustigena (assembly GCA_930367215.1). NCBI lineage: Eukaryota > Metazoa > Arthropoda > Insecta > Diptera > Polleniidae > Pollenia > Pollenia angustigena. Next base: position 76,904,467 of record OV884056.1, read on the forward strand.
CCACAACGATTTAAGGAGCGTCTTTCGCTGCGCTATTTAAAAAATTGTTTAATTGTATAAAAAAAAATTCAATTTTAAGTTTTCCGATTTTTTCGAAACGATAAAGACGATTCAGGAAACTGAAGATTTCCTCACAAATTTATCTGGCAGCCCTGATGATATCATATAAATTAATTTTTATATTTATTTAAGTCATAAATATTAGGAATGTAATTAAAAAAAAAAAAAAAAAAAGAAATAAGCAAACATTAAAATTAATTATATGTAACTTTCTTTGGATGTTATCGAAACAAATTCATTTTTGTAAAAATTAATATATGAGTTAAGTCGTTAATACTAAGATTATATCAAAAAGTTCATATAAATTTCCTGAAAATAAAAGATGTGCATATTTACTCCGAACAACTTCGCACTACTTGTAATCCTAGATTATGTGAATCGTATGCTGAAACCTCCTTAATGATTTCTTTCACCATCATTAAATCAGCTATTGTATAAGTATTGATTCGGTTACGATGATCAGTCTTAGTAAGTGTTAGTACATTTTGCATATAGTCGGAGTTCATACGGCTCATGTGTTATTGACAAGATTCTTCCTCTTCCTTTTTCTTCTTTGAACATGAATTGGTGTTCAAATAATTCATGTCATGTTGACGACATGTGCTTTTTGGATATTGAAAACAATAACAAAGTTAAACAACGAATGAAAAAGCAAAACGTAACATAGCGTCTTCACCTGAAAATTTTTTGTCATACCAAACGTCAAACTTCATATTAAAAAAACGCTGACAAAAATTTTAGAGTTTTTTTATATAGACTTTGACGTTTGGTATGACAAAAATTGTCAGGTAAACCCGCTATGTAAAGACAGTACGTGCATCTGTGTACTCGTTTCTTTTCCCCTCTTCCCTCTCGCCTATAAAGTTGCAATCTTGTCAATAACACATGAGCCGTATGAACTCTGACATACAGATTCAAAAGATACGAAAAATGTCAGGATTATACATGGTACGTGAAGCCATCAAAAGATACGAAAAATGTATCTTTCGTATCCTAACGGAAACACTGGTACATACTTAAATAAGAGAGTCAATGTTACATTATTACCAGTATTACATGATTGCTACCTTATAGGCGAGAGGGACGAGGGGGAAAGAAACGAGTACACAGATGCATGTACTGTCTATACGTTTTGCATTTTCATTCGTTGTTTAATTTTGTCATTGTTTTCACTATCAAATAAGGACATGTTGTCAACATGACATGAATCACTTGAACGCCAATTCATGTTCAAAGAAGAAAAAGGAAGAATCTTGTCAATAAGACATGAGCCGTATGAACTCAGACTAACATATCGACCCTTTTGCGCGAAATAAGCGTATATGCCAATTTTTTTTGCAATTGAGTTTTTGATGCAATCTTGTTCCACATTCAAAGAGACGTCAACTGACAAAATAATGAAGGCGAATTCCACTTCGTTGCTCCAAAAATGTAAGGTATATTTTCATTTTGATATTGCATGTGCTAGCAGAGAAAAGTAGAAAAATGGCTTTCCTGTAAAATTTGGTTTTTGTAACATACGTTAATTTCGCGCAAAGGGGTCGATATGTTGTTAACAAAAAAAATTATACAGATAAAAATAAAAATAGCTAATAGCCGACACTCTTCAACAATACCAAAGGCAATTCTGCAAAGAGTTGCCAAAATCGGGTTTTTCAATTGCAAAGCATTGACATAAGCATTAAAAATTTTGACCAATTCAAAACGATTGACTAATAGAATCTAAGCAACTTTTTACTTTTTCTAAAATCTTTGGATGAAGTTTCCTGACGATCTGGCTAAGCAACAAGTGAAATGCGCATGGGAATAGCTTATCCCTTCAACAATAAATTTCAGTGTTTTTATCAAGAATAAAAATTGGGAATTAAGCACGACAAACAAAATCTTGTAAATTAAAAAATTTGTATTCCCAAAAATTACTTCGATAATAAACTGGCAAGTGCACGGCTTAGAAAAACGAACTGGCAACATGCTTTACTTTTGCGAGAGAAATACAGCAGGTTGGTTTTGTTTTTGTTTTGTTTTTTCTTAACCTACTTACAACTACAATTAATGTTGGAAGAATTTCAAGCAATTGTAGAGGGAAATGTAAGAAAAGAAAAACTCACTGTTTATTGTTGATGTTTTTGTTTAAACTTTGATATTGTTACAATTAAAACTGTTGCTTATAATTCTTATTCGCTTAACAGTTATATTTGGTTAAATAATGGTGGTTATTCCAAAATAAGTGTATACACTTCTAAAATAAAATTAACGCGAGAGTTATAACGCGTTTCTTTCTCTTTTAAAAACTGTAAATTTTGTATGATAAACAAAAACAATTTTTATCAATTTGGTTTTGTTTTGTTTTTGTTTTGTTTTCATGTAAATGTTCACTTCTTCGACGCGTATTTTGGAATAACCACCAATATCTTTAGTTTTTCTAAAATCTTTGGATGAAGTTTCCTGACGATCTGGCCTAAGCAACCAGTGAAATGCGCATGGGAATAGCTTATCCCATCAACAATAAATTTTAGTGTTTTTATCAAGAATAAAAATTGGGAATTAAGCACGAAAAACAATATCTTGTAAATGAAAAATTTTGTATTCCCAAAAATTACTTTGATTATTTCATTTTCTCACTCAATTTTCCACTAAAATTCCACGTCCCCTTTACATTATTATTTTTTCCATATGCAATACATATTGCATAACGTACCTACTTTACAAATTAAATCATACTTTATTGTAAACACAAAGAAAAAGTATAAATAAGTTGTATATATTTTCTTGCGTTAAATTTAAATTTTTAACATTTTCTTTTCATTGGCTCATGTTTATTTACATTTCTTGTTAGTTTGTTTACATTTTTACTACACAGTTCTCTCATTTCTGTATCTACAGATTGCAGAGTTGGAACAAAAAAGGAATGTCTAGAAATGTAAACAAAAACATGCATGTGTTTTTTTTTCTTAAGCATCTTTAATTTCCTTATTTCTTAGTATTTTATTTAGATGGTTTATTTATTTTTTACTGATGATGCAAATTTTTCATCGATTTTAGATGAAGATGTTGAAATGAAGAGGATGGTGGGGTAAATAGAGAAAAAAAAATAATATAAAACATTTGTAAAAAATTACAAGATTATGTACATATTAAAACAGTGATGTCAACTTTTTCTTAACATCGAAAGAAAAATAATGCCTATAACTACAGGAACACTGATAAAAGATCTTTAAATTCAAGAATAAGATAAATATTTAAATAAGAAAATATATACATACTTGTAAATATATGTAAATTTATATATTAGCAAACTGTTGATTTTATTTCTGTAGCAAACAGAAAGAAGTGCTTAAGTTGACTTAAGCTTTATTTGAGGTAATGGTACACAAAGTGGCATCTTCATCTAATAAAAGAGGAAAACTTTTTAAAAAAAAAATAGCATCAACATTTAAGCTTATCTTCTTATGTTTACATATGTTTCGAACGATTTCTTTCTTTTGCTTTGATAAAAAGATTCTTTCACTAACTGTTAACGTTGGAGAGATTGAAAGTAAAGCCTTATGAAGTATATCCAATTTCTCTGTTCTTTTTCTTGTTTTTTTTCCAAAAATTAGTATTCTTCTATTATAATACTTGAATCTCTTTTTGATTTTTTAACAATTTTATCACTTTGAATAGTCTTTTCGTCTCAAAAAAATCATATTCTTCATCTGAATCATTGTGGTAAAAGTCTGTTCTAAACATTGTTAAAACTAAAAAAAGTAAAAAAGTTGCATTCTTTGTACTATACTATATTTTAAAAAAATTGTTACTCGAAGGAAATTTTGCTGAGTTCAGAAACAATAAAAGGGTATTGTAAAACGTACCGGCTTGTTTTTTACATAAGAGAAAAAAAAAAACTAATACTATGAAAAAACAAATTTTCGATCAATCGACATAAATTATTCGGATTATACGTTAATCGAAAATAAACAATTTTTAATTATTCGAACAGTTAATCGCTTAATCTAACAACGTTGTTAGTGTTGACGATTCAAAATGTCACCCACTTATAACAAAACGCTAACAAATCAAAATTTGCTTCTAATTGTCAAAATCTGCCACCTCCTTGCACTGAATTCGCCTTCCCAGCAAAAACTTTGCTTACAAAATAAGCAGAAAAATAATGAGAATTTGACGAGCCGACTACTTACTTTTCTACTAGAAAAAGTACTTATTTTTGTTCGAGATGTCCCAAAAGTAATCCTTTATAATTTAGCCTATTATAATCTAAAAAATAATGTTTTTTTTATACTTAAAATTTTTATAAAAATATATAGTTACACAAAGTCATCCATAAAGGATGAAGTTTCCTGATGATCTGGCCTAAGCAACCAGTGAAATGCATAGGAATAGCTTATCCCATCAACAATAAATTTCAAGTGTTTTTATCAATAATAAAAACTGGGAATTAAGCACGAATAACAAAATCTTTTGAAATTAAAATTTTGTATTCCCAAAAATTGAAATTACTTTTTTTTTTAATTATTTTATTTTTATTTTTTTAAATTATTTTATTTTTTATTTTTTCTTATTTTATTTTATTTTACTTTATTTTATTTATTATTTTTTTTCTGTCTCTGGCGGGATTCGATCGCGCAACCTCTGTGCTGATAGACTAGCTCGCTACCAGCTAGTCTACCGGGGCAGTGTAGTTTTTGTATTCAAAAACTATGTTTTTTGACTATAATGACATTTTTATTGTCATAATGAAAATTTAAATTTTTCTGTATATTTAAGATATAATTATAGTTATTATTTAATATATAACTAATAATCCAAAAAGTGGCGAATAAAGCTACAAAGTAATGAATTCTTGAAGTCATTAAAAGTAGGATTGTAAGTAAAGTTTTTGCTGGGTTGTTCATATCATTCACACAGTTAGATAATTTAGACCCTTCACGACAGGTGGAAGTGTGTATGTTGAAATGTATTTTCCGAAGACCCCAGAAATGAAGGGGAGTAGGTTTTTATATATTTATATCACATATAGTCCGTTAAAATTTGCTATTGAAATTCAGCCAGATCGGAGAAAAAATTACTGAAATATAAGCAGAAAACCACGAATGCCTCTATTTTTTTTTTGCTTTTTTTACACGTAACAAATACGTGCTTAAATCTAGAAATGTGTTTTAAAGGAAACAATTAATTCAACATTTTTTAGTGGGTTAATGTAAGTTATGAACTGTATTCTCTTTTCAAGTTTTGAAAAGTTTTTAATTTAGATTATTTCTTAAGTCTCATTTGACTTGTAATTTTTTACCTTTGTGTCCATAGTAAATTTTATCTAATAGTTTATATAACATACATATACATAAACATTTTTACTTTGCGTTCTACTTTAAAACAGCATTTTCAATTTCTGTTATTATTATGATTTCATATTTATTTTTTGCCATTATTACTACGTGTGTGCTCTACATTTTTTTAATGGGGTGAAACTGTATTTTTTCTATTACGAAAAATATTTTAACTTTAACGCATTTAGCAATATTTCTTTAAAAATGAGGCTGAAATAATAAAAAAAAATTTAAATATAAAATTAGGAAAAAAAAAATTTTCAAATTGCAAATATTTATATTCTAGATAAAAATTAGTAATAATATTTTGAAATGCAAGTAATGTGAAAAGACCAAAACTTTTCTATATGTATGTAAAAAAAAAAAAAATAACAACTTAACATCAACGATGGAACAAAATTTATTGACTGTTGATTAGAACATCTCCAGTTAAATTGTTTGAAAAAAAAATCTAAGAAAAAGTGTTAATTCTGTTACATTTTTCATAAAGTTATCTATACCAAATTAATCGACAGACAGTCTTACCAGTTGTCGTCAAATGGCCAAAAAATACGGGTGGCAGCACTACGGCAACAAATACTACATTAAAACAAAAATGGAAACTTGTCTCCGAATACGTACAGAACACTGTTGAGATCTGACAATTCTTAAATTGTACCGTCTCATCGGCTAAATTGTACCAAATTGAGATTAATTGTACCAAAATTTCGCTATAAAATAAAAAAGCATACATAGTAAGAATTCAAAACACTTTTTTATTTAATAAAAACCAAACAAGTAAGAAATTTCAGTTTGTCAAGCCCGAGCATATACAGACATTTGGACCCGCCAGAACAAAATTATGTTATGTGTTTAAGATTTATGTAAAAGTTGTTGTGTCAACTATTATTAAGATATCTTCAACTATAAGAGATTTGTTTGCCTTTAAGTGATTTAAGGAAGGGGGTTTATAAGGGACCTCTGGTTAATTTTGGACCCACCAGCGCAACATTTTGTCTTGACAAAATGGCTATCGTATAAGTTATATCAATACCAAAATGTATAAGGTAGTCGTCAAATATGGACCGATTCCTATAAAAATGGTAAGATGATTTAGATTGCAATAAAATAAGTCTATTTTCAATTTATTGTAAATACTAACGTAATAGGATGGTTTATAGGCACAAAAACTATTCCGGAAAGAAGCTTGTATAGGGACACGTGAAATTATAGGCCGATTCTCGCCATTTTTAGTAGGCTTTGTCCTTATAAATTAAAACCAATGTTCAAAATTTCATCGAATTACCTTAAAAATTGCGACCTGTACTTTACGCAGAAGGTTACATGGACAGACAACCAGCCAGCCAGCCGGATGGAGGGGCATCGTTAAATCGACTAAGTATAATTTTGTAGTGTTACATACATACATCAGCACAATCGCATAATACCCTCTCCACTATTGTGGTGTGGGTATAAAAAATGTTTATATGTATTTCTATGTTTTATCAAAGACAGACAAAAATGTAGATGCTTGGTTGATAGTGTCACAAAAACAATCGACAAAAGTGGCGATTTGGAGACACTTGATCTCCGTCTTTCTACAGGGATAAGAGTACACATACTTATGTATGTATGTACTTAATATATATTAAGTACTGATTCACTATTGACATAGTCACCAGTACTAGTGACTTATTATACCCCAGGCAATGCTATTTACAATGGACATTTAACATGTGCGTGTCATTGGAAATCTACTACTGACTAGGTACTGACTAGGTATAGTTCCGTTGGGAACATATGTAGACATTGGAACCAGAGAATCGCTAGTACATTTTAGTAAAAATAGTCTACATTTTTTGTAAGAATACGAAATCATAACAATCTTTTTTTTAATATTTCTTCAACTTTAATAGGAATTGTACTTCTCAGTTGTTGATAATATTTTTTTCGTATTAAAGCCAAATATAGTGGCAAATGTAATGTAGCGTAGACACTTCGCTGACAATGTCACCAATATAGTCGACAATACTGGTGACTTGGAGATACTTGCACCCAGGTTTCCTTCAGGGATATTAGCATAACATCATGAACATAAATTAACAATAATTACATTTTTAGTAGTTCTGGTTAGGGCTGGAGATATATCTTATATATAAATACGGAAAACATTTTTTTGTGGTTGATTTTAAAGTATATTATCGTCCACCGATTTTAATGAAACATATATCGTTTTAAAGAATTTTGTGTGTAGATATGCACAATATATTTTTTTTCTAAATTTTTTGAATTAAAGTGTTTGAAAAGCGTTTTAATTTATCTTACAGACATACGTACAAAGTTGTGTGAATAAGTGAATTTTTGCCGTTCTCTTAAAATGTGTACGTTTTTGTTGTTTAACGCACAGGTTTTCTCGAAAGTAAATGTCGAGTGGTCGAATTTCGGCCACCGGGCAATCCGAGTTATTCACCCCTATCGTGAATAACAAGTGGAATTTTTGTTCCCATGAAATGTTCATTCCCCTCGAAGGGAAAAAAGCAATCGTGAATCACATGTGAAAAAATTTTCACGCTATCAGTTCCAGTGAATGCAAAAAAAGAAGAAAGATTAAGAAAATTAAAAATCAATGAAATTTTTGTTAAAAAATATGCAAGTATATATTTTAAAGAAAAGATAAAATAATAACGCAAAATATTTACTATTGGAGGGATAGTTTGGTTACAACGTTAGTTTTTTGCACTTTTTAAATTTAATGTTGTAAAATATTTTCCAAAATTCTGCCACCAAGTCAATCGAATGCTTTACAAATCCGCAAGCAATCGACCTGTTGTTTTGCATTTTGTTGAGCAATATATCGGTTTATAACTTTTTAACTTTATTAACCCTTAATATTCGATTTGGCGGCATGAAATAGTCCCCCACGAAATAAGTCCCCAACAAAATTATGAAAAAATTCCCCAATTTTTGGGGTCTTATTTCATATGAAATAAACCCCCAATTTTAAAACGAAATGAAACCCCAACGAAATGAAATAACTCCCCAAATCAAAATGAAATAAATTCCCAAAAATTGGGGAGTTATTTCATTGGAAATAAGTCCCCATTTCCTGCAATGAAATAAATCCCCAAAAAGTATTCAAAACATCCAATCAATTCAAAATAGGGGGGGTGCTTTTTTACCATGGGAGGTAAGGCCATGATGGCTTTATTGCTCAATTTTGCGAAGTGAGAGATATAGCCATATTTTTTTCCCAAATGAGAGGCAAAGCCATATTTTTCCAGAATATTGTTACGCATGGTGTAAACATTCTGTAAAAGGAAAAATCCTTAGTTATCATTGAAAAACATTTTTTTTATTCTTGTGACGCAAGCAGAAAAACTCATTCAGCGATGCCACCTGCCGCGTCCTACTATAGGAAAAAACCCCTAAGCGCGGCCGCAGGCCGCCAAGCAGGAAAACTTTAGTATGCGAAGCCAGATTTCAATACTTAACTTTAGTAAAAGGGAAAATCATTACCTCTTAATTATAAAAATAAGAAAACTATTAATAAATGTAAAATGGAAAAGTTCTTCAAAACTGAAATGAGAGATAAAGCCATTTCCTAATATTACTTATGTGTCCTAAGGCCATGATGGCTTTGTCTCCCATTCGAATGAAAAAAAAAATAAAAGGCTTTATCTCTCTTTTGAATGGGAGACCTGGATTCATTGCATCCAGCAAAAAAAATTATTTCTCAAACTAACTACCTAGTAAGTATTATTTTTAATGAATGAGTGGTCTTGACCATTCATTAAAACAAGTTTTGTTTACGTATTATAACGCGACATCATCTGCATTTTTGACGATTTTGGAATAAATTTGAAAATTAAAAAAGTCCCCAAAATGTTTTTAGGCACTTATTTCATTTCAGATTTTTGGGGACTTATTTCATAAGAAATAACTCCCCAATATAAAAATGAAATAAGTCCCCAAAAAAATGAAATAAATCCCCAAAAAACGTTGTTGTTGCCTCACATATATTTTTTTGGGGAGTTATATCATTTCCGTTTTGGGGACTTATTTCGTGGGGGGCTATTTCATGCCGCCATTCGATTTATAGGAGGAGCTTCTTACATACATGTTCTGTTCCCTAGCAAAAATAAAGTGAGAAAATCTAAGGGAAATGTGAACAAATTACGAGGGAAAAAATTTTTCACGATAAGGGGAATTTTTTCCCGTGAACATTTTTTCACGTTATTATTCTCCTTTGAATTACATTTTTTCATGGGAGTTGTTCATGATCGCAAATATGTGAAAAGGGGATAAATTACGAGGGAAAAATTTTTCACGATAGGGGTGATTATAAATTGTATTATTGAAGAGAAAAAAAAGTTAATCCACCTCAAAGAAATGATAAAACTTTGTGGGTCTTTTTTTTTAATTGTACCAAAAAAGGATGAATTGTACCAGTGTACCAATAAAGTTTCGATTGTACCAAATTTGGTACAATTGTACCACAAATCCCATCAGTGGTACAGAATTATTTTAATCCAAAATTTAATTGTGGGGCCTGAACGTGATGACATAAATTGTTAGTCAATTTTTATATCATTATTACTCACTAGCTGACCCGGCAAACTTTTTTTGCCACATAACTTATTTCTTTCAGTTATTACAGTGTCTGCATGTCAAATTTTAAGAAACTAGGTTGATCAGTTAAGAAGGGATTCACGCCCTAAATAATAAAAATTATAGGCTTTAGTGCCTTCCAGATGTTACACTATTTGCGTGCCAAATTTCAAGAAAAACGCTAAATTAGTTAAAAAGATATAGGGGGGAGGGGGAGCTTTTACACCTTTTACCCTATTTCACGCCCTTTTTTCTTTCAGATGTTACAGTGTCTGCATGCCGAATTTTAAGAATACCGGTTGTTTAGTTAAGAAGATATAGGGAAGTGGAGCCTTTAACCCCTCTTGCCCTATGTCACACCCTTTTCCCTATTTCGTTTCAGATGTTACCGTGTCTGCATGCCAAATTTTAAGAAATACCGGTTGATTAATTAGGGGAGCTTTTACCACTCTTTCCCTGTTTTACGTCCTCTAGCGATATCAAATATATTTTACGACCTATTCTCATACCTAACAAATACACATACAAAATTTCATAAAAATCGGTCAAGCTGTTTCGAAGGAGTTCAATTACAAATACCGTGACACGTTTTTTTAAGTATTTAGTTTTAATTAATTAAAATACATAAAACAAAACTTTAATGAAATACTCAAATCACAACAGAAAACGTGGACTTTGTGTAAGCATAAACCAAAATTTGACAGAAGACTTGACAAACAATACTAGAGCAAAATTCGTCATCTGGCAAAATAATGCCACCTGTTTATTTTATCAAGGTTTGATCTATTTTTCACATAACCTTGTTAATAAGAAATTTTGAAAATTGCTTTATTTTTCCTGATGGTTGTTAGTAAATATGTACTCTCATTAATAATACAAAAAAAAAACTATAAATTCAAAACATATTTTCATATATTTACCCCTCAAAATCAATTCTAATTAGATAAAACATGTCTAACTACAGGAAAAAGTTCTATTGATAATTGTCTATTTACATAAAACTCTGATAGCACAGGTTTTAATGGCTTAACGTGACCTAGTTATTTTTTTTTTTAATACAAACATACATTTTTTTATGTTTTTCAGTTTTTTTTCTTTTCATTTTGTTGGAAAATATAAAAAGGTAATTTAGTTTTAATCAAGGTTGGCAACCGACACCATTATTAATATTGATACCATTTAAAATTGAAAGCCGGTATTGATACGGATACGAAAAAAAATACAAATAGTTTAATCTATTTTATCTTCTTTTTTCAAAATCTTTCATCTTTGTTATCTTTATTTTCAAAAGCATGATCAATTTTTTTTTTAATTAAAATAAATTTTATTTCACGGCGGTCACTGGCTTTTCTGTCAAATCGTATGGAAAATGTCTTGCCATGCTTGTTCTGTTCGTACTCCTTCTCAACTTTCATACACTTGCAGTATGCAAATTTGAATAAGTTAGTAGTATGTACAATGAATTTTTAAGTTTCGTTATTTTTTTTTTACTAATTTGACTTATTGAAAAAGCAAATGTCAATTTTTATTTTTTTTTTTTTTAATTTACTTTACTTTACAAATTTAAATATGTGAATGTAAATTTGTCTGTAAAATATGTAAAGAATTTTGAAGTCAAATAATTTTTTTATTTTTTTCCCCCTTAAGTCCTTTTTTTTCAAAATCTTTGTTCTCTAACTCTCGCATCGAGAAACTTTGCGGTTGAAATGTGTAAAATGAAACAAAAATGCCATATTTTAAAACAAACAGCTGTTTTTCTCACTTAACTGTGTATCACGTTAGGAAATTACTCGCCAATTTACAGAAAAGTGTGTCTGTAACATTTTTGTGAGAAAAGTTCCTGCTTTGAAATGTCAAATAAACTCACGAATAAAAATAGGACGGGAAGAAATTTTAACACTAAAAAACAATAAAAAATACAAAGAATGTTCTTGGCATATTTTTTTTATTGTTTAATTATTTTGCTTTAAACAATTTTATAAAATATACGAATGTTTTCAAGGCTCGTTTGCAAGCAACAAACATTAAAGTTACAGACACACTTTTTTCTCACTTTTCGAGAAACTATGAAATATTTTGTTTCCCATCTTTTTATTGCGAGAAGTTCTTACTATAGTTACAGAACATGGGTACTGGTCGCCTTATCTAAAGGCATATTATATTCCACCTTCTAATTAAACACATATCAATTTATGTTTAAAATTCGTTTTTCATGTCAAATAAAAATTAAATTATATGAAAAACTATGTTAAAAATTGAATTGATATTTAAAAAGGAATTTGTGGAACAGGCCAGGCCCTAAGTCGTTTAGACTACTTTTATGTTTTTTAAACATTCTTGTTTGGTTTGGTTAATTAAATTATAAAACCGATATATGGTGCAAAAGTTTCTGTACCGTTATGCCGATATGACATAAATACCGATACATATACCGAAATAATAGTTTCATACCGATATAAAAAATGCTTCAATACCGATAACGAAACTGGTTTCGGTTGCCAGTCTTGGTTTTAATTATAAATTAGTTTTGTTTTATCTCTCTAGGTGCGCGGCATAAATTTATTTAATGTGTTTACCACTAAATAAATCATAAATATATACATTAAAATAAAAATTGCAAAAAGAGGTTAAAAAAAAGTCAAGAAGCCCGCGCCGGAGCTTCTAAGAATTAAGTATTTTTGAAAAAAGCCATTTTTTAAATTTCAACATTTTATTTACTATGAACAATTATTCATTAAAACTGAAAACATTTTTAATTAAAATCAGGGAATTTATTTCTCATGATGAGTAAAGCTTCGTTCACAATAGGCAGCAACATTTTCACTGCTGTTCACATTAGAGAAACAATTTTTTTTCGCAATAACACATATTTGCAATTAAGAAACCGTTTGCAAATTTTTCCCACAACAAAATAATGTATTTATTAATTTCGATCTACCAAAAGTTGAAATACAATTTGGTTTAAGAATTGATGTTTGACTATTGACGTCAGCAGTCATCGATGGCTGCGAGTGTAAGACGCCAAATCACTCTGAAGAGATCAAGTGGTTGTGATCGAAACATGTCGGGGTAACAAGCCGCCTGGGTTCGAATCTCAGGCCAGCCGCCTGTGTTCGAATCTCAGGTCAGTCAAGAATGAAAAATTATTAATAACAATTTTAATTAATTTTCATGTTGTAAAATTCCTTTCTTCATAAAAATAATTTAATGAAAAATTAAATTGGATGAACTTAAGCCTGATTAAAAATATTCAAAATTTTGATTAAAAACCATAAATAGTTCGACAAAATAACCACAATACCAATTATTTTTTATTATTTTTAAAACAATTTGTTAATATTTTTATTCAAAACTAAATAAAATAATTATTAACGTCAGTTTCAATTTCACACAAATTGTTGCTGAGGTTGAAGTAGACTCAACTTTAGTTTAATTTTTATTCTTAAAATGGAAGAAAAATATATGAAATACTTTGGGAAAAAAAAGATAGAAGAAAAAACGAAAATGTTGCTCTGATTGTAAACAAAGCTTAACATTTATTATAGAAATTTTCATAAGTATTTATTCGAACAGAAACAGATAAAAATTCTGATAGTGCAAAGAAAATATTGAAGGAATAGGACTACATATTAAAGTATGAAAGCTTTATAAATTGTAATTTGACTTAGAATACACATTCGAATTAATATGAAAATTTACATTTTTAATTAAACTTAAAAAAAAAAAATAAAACTTTGGTTCTTATAAAACATAAAACAATAAAATAATTTTTTTTGTCACAAAATCGTGTTTGCTGTCATATCTGGGCATCTCTCGTTTTAAGTTAAGTTTCGTCTGTATTAAACCTTCTCTTGATTTTTTTTATCGCATAAAGTCATGGATGCTTCTGACACTATTTTTACGAACTTTAAAGTCGTTAGAATACAGTAATTTGTTTTTCTTCAATACAGAAATGTAGTTCTTACAGAGCCATGAACACCGATATACAAAATGTTATGATCGGACTAAAAATGGCGACACAGTGAACAAAAAACTAAAAGGGCAGTATTTCTAGGCGTGTCAAAAAAATAAAAAATTATTATTGGAATTGTTTTTACATTATCTATAATCCTTGGGGGGGACTCTACTGGCCTTCCATGTAAGCCTTGTGTGCAAAGAACATGTCGCCATTTTGGAGATAATTTGATGAAATTTGGTACATAGGTAACAAGCCTATTGAAAATGGGGGCGAATCGGTCCATAATTTCACATAGCCTCATACAAATACATACTTCTCCCGAAAATAGCTTTTAAAGCCATAACTTTCTTATAAATGGTGGTATTAACATTAAAACTGCCCATAATAGCTTTTACGAAAACTACTATGTCATGACAAAATATTGTCCTGGCAGGTCCAAAATTAAGCATAGCTCCCATATAAGCCCCTATCCTAAAATCTCAAATAGATGAACATATTTAAATAATATTCGGTACAAAGAACTTTTACATAAATCTTAAGCTCATAACATAATTTTTTTTAGGCGGGTCCATGATTTCCTATGGGTCCCAAAAAGCGTACAATAGCAAAAATTATTTTTATATACTGTGGTGTAGGGTATCATATGGTCGGGCTTGACCATATGATACCCTTTTAAACCTGTATTCGTGTTCATACAATGAAGCTTTTATTTCGCAGTAATTTAAGTACTGCGAGCACCCACCCACACCACAATAGTAGCGAAGGTATTATGCATTTGTGCTGATGTGTGAAACACCTTAAAATATCTTAGACCCATCTTAAAGAACTGAAAAAGTACCGAATCACTTTCTAGGTCGATATAAAGATGTCCGTCCGGCTATTCATGTTACCTTGTGCTATTAAACTGATTTTGATGGAATTTAAAACATAGATATGCAGGAATTTTTTTTTTTTTTTTTGTCAAAAATAGGACCACAAGGGCAATTTATGCCTCTCAGAAACTTTCAAACCAAATTTAATAAAATTTAAACATAGATAGAACCACATTTATATGGACACAAAAGCTATACATTTTTTAAAAAATAGGACCACGCGGAAAGCTGGGGGGGGGGGGGGTAATTTCTGCCTCTCAAAATCCATCAAACCTATTTAAATAGTATTTAAAACTTAGACAGATCCATATTAATATAGGCAAATAAGCTATGCGTTTTTTTTAAATAGAACCACGAGGGTATATAGGGGGCAATTTTTGCCACTCCGGAACTATCTAAAAAATTTTAAAGAAATTTAAAACATAGATAGATCCCCTATTCATATAGCCATACACTCTCGAAAATTCGTTTTTAAATACTGTGGTGTAGGGTAACATAAACACAAAAACTGTATCTTCATCTGAAGCAAAGTTCCTTTTTTATTCGTCTCTCTCCTTTTCCATTTCGCCGATAAATTCAAATATTTTGCATTAAATTGTTCATAGTCTGGACGATGACAAAGTAATTTTTTTTTTAACTTTGTTATAATTTCACAAATACATACATATGATTTTTTATATTTTGTTCTTAAAAAAATAAAGTTATTTAAAATTTATTTTAAATTAAATAAAACACTTGTTTAGCTTTAATAAAACACTTGTCAATCTAGCATATGTTTTTGTCAGCTTATCTAAATATGTAAATGTTTTTTTATAGTAAACATTGATATAAAATTTTCGTTTCATATTTTTATTCATCAATTAAATAAACATGAATTTTATAGGGCCCATACACAATACCATCATGATTGTACAATCATGTGATTGTGCAATTCAACTTGAAGCACACAACACACCAGCATGCTGGTACAAAATTAATTTTTTACCAAAAATTGTGTGGAAAAGGTTGTAATGAATAACAATAAAATTTGTGCTGCTGTTATTATTGCTATTATCCTAAAACAAAAACGAATAAGGATTAAAAAAAACGTGTTTTAATTTAAATTTTGTTTTCAATTTGGAATTTTTTTATGTTTATGCCTTGACGATTTAACATTTATGAGCTAACTTTACAGCACACGATACAATCATGCTGGTACAATCAAAAAAATATCAAACTATTTTTGATAAAGCACCATCAGCTGGTACAATCACACCACAAGCTCATACACGGTCCATCAGCTGGCACAATCACTTGATTGTACAATCATGATGGTATTGTGTATGGGCCCTATTAGACAAAAAAAAAAAAGTGTACAAAGACAGATGTTTCAACCGCAACAAAAGTAAAAAAAAAAAACGAAATAAAAATTATGGACAATATTTAATACTTTTTGAATGAGTATAAAAAAAACGCGATTTGCAAATAAAAATAAGAGAATTAAAAACATCGAATAATAATAAAAAAAAAAAAAACATGTATCTTTAAGAAGACGACGACCTTTAAAGATACTAAAGAAAGAAATGAGTAACCTTTAGAGCTGGTTTTCTGTTTTGCAATACTTTTTTTATTATTTAGACACGTACTACTACAAGATGCATAAACAATAAAAAATATTGTATATCATTAGCCTAAAGTGCATACAGTATGTAAAAGAGAAAAAAAAAAACAAAATTTAGCTCGTGTTATAAAGAGGTTTTTCCCTTATTTTTTATTTTTTTATTTTTTTTATTTTATAAAACTTAAACGAGCCCAATATCATTTTCTTAAGGGCAATAAACAAGATTGTTAAACTGTTGCTTCAAGTTAAATACTAAATACAGACAGGTGTTTTTTGTGTACAATTGTAGCCGGTAGGAGGGCCCCTTTGTTTCAGTAAAGAATAATTTACAAGCCGCCGTTTCTTATAATACAGTTATATTACAATAATATTTCCTTTATTTATAATGTTCGTATTGGGGGAACTGAAAAGAAGCAATAACTGAAAAAAATCAATAAAACCAGGGATAACACATCTTTAGACATTAAAAAAAAAAAGTTAAACATTTTATTGTTGATTTCTTGTGACCCTCTTGCCTTTATATCCGTTTCAGTGTCAAGTTTATTATAAAGTACTGGTACAATAATATTTTTCCATAAATTTTCTTAAATATAGAGTTATAAGGGGACGGACATTTAAGAAAGAAAGGAAATTGAAATTGTGAAATATATTTTTAAAAAAGTCTGGTGACAGCAAAAACTTACATTGCAAAGTAATGAGTTAAAAAGCTAATATAACGACTCTTCACTACTTATACATTGGCATTTTAACTCATTATTTTAACACTGTGATGTCATTGGAGGCAAGAACTTACCACCCTCGCTTACAAATAGGGAGTTAAATAAGTCATTACCACATTCGCTTACAAATAGGGACTTAAATAAGTTATTATCACCAAAATTACAACTAACATGTCATGACTTTAAAAATTTTTTTTTTTATTATTTTTTTTAAATTATTTTTTTTCTATTTTTTCTTATTTTATTTTACTTTACTTTATGTTTTTTTTTTTCTATTTTTTTCGTATTTTATTTTACTTTGTTTTATTTTTTATTTTTTTTTTTCTGTCTCTGGCGGGATTCGATCGCGCAACCTCGGTGCTGATAGATTAGCTCACTACCAGCTAGTCTACCGGGGCAGTGTAGTTTTTGTATAAAAAAACGATGTTTTTTTACTCAATTAAGAGCGTAAATATGAGATTAAATTATTGGAGGCAACTACTTACCACCCTCGCTTACAAATAGGGAGTTAAATAAGTCATTACCACATTCGCTTACAAATAGGGAGTTCAATAAGTCATTACCACATTCGCTTACAAATAGGGACTTAAATAACTTATTACTCCGATGTCACCAAAATTACAACTAACATGTCATGACTATAAAATTTCAGTACAGCATAATTTTTCATATTCAAATTTATTACAAATTGTTTTTTATTTATAATAAAAAAAAAACAAATTGTAAGAACAAATATTTTAAATCAATTTGTATTAGATTTGAAAAAACTTCAACCGTAGATGCATTTTATTACGAATGAATTATAAATTTCGTTAATCAACTCGTACACAAGTACTTAGGTATCAGATTATATGTCAGCCATTATCAAACTACTTCTATGTAATGCAGATGGTATGAAGTAGTCATTGAAAAGTAAGTTGTTCAGTAATGGCAAGTCATTACCAAGTTTTTGCTGGGTAGCTACATTAGAATTGGTAACACTTGCGTGATTTCTTTTTTTAATTACTGTGGTCCGTATGTGGTCCTATGCTCCTTACAGGAGTAAAAGGAATACATTTATATTAACCTAAAACGTAAAAGGCCCTAACTAAAACCAAAAATTTTAAATCGACTTGTTCATTGATTCCAATGTATGTATTGCATCAACCAAATTGCCAGATTTTTGAAATCTCTCGACCAGAATTGACGATTTAATTAACAAAAAACAAACGGCCGTAACTACAAAAGATTATACATACGACAAACGCTGAAGGACCTTACCAACAGTTTGTGTAATATGCAACATTGTCAATTGTCATTCAACTGCTTGATTTTTTCAAGGAAAATAGAAGAACAATAAATTATAAGCTGCCTTAGGTAATTAATCAATTTATCATTTTAAATAGTTGTTTGCTTCTCCAGAAAAATAATAATAATAAAAAAAAAAAAATGTTAGATAGGGCTTTTTGGAATATGGAAAAGCGTTTTTTTTTTGATGGTGTTGATGTCAAAATCGGACAAAATTTTTTGGGTGTTTCTTCAATTTAAAATTTTTAAATATTTTCTTTAATCGAAAAAACTGCGATTTGTACACATGTCTAAAATATTTATAGGCCGTTATTACAACCTAGTGATAAAGTACCTGCTCGTTAACATGAACAATAGCTATCGGGAACGAGTTAGTGATTATTTTAGTTTTCTCCATTATTACAACTGTCCGACAAAATAAAAAATGTAATTTATATACTGTGGCAACATTGCAGTAGATACGAACTACTTTTGGTTGTTTAAAATACGTAGTGGCAACGACCAAACAATTTTTTTTAACGTTAAAAGCGCAGTTTCATTTAAATGTTTAATTAGAAAGAGAAAAAAATACAGATTTGAGCTATGTTCACATTATGTGTATTTGTCATATGGAAAGTCAATTTTCTACCCACATGTGATTTCATGTGTATGTCAAAATTTGAGTTTTTCATAAGGTTTATAATTTACATGTTCACATGTTGGTAAGTAACGTACATTTGACATAACCTATCAAAAATAAAAACAATACATTTTCAATTATAACTTTGTGTATTTTTTATCTTTTGTATTATTTATTTATTATTATAATTTATATTTATTAAAATTTTAATTAATTTCTGCTGCATTAAACAATTTTGTTAAAAAACAGCTGATGTCAGATTATTTGTCACTTGAAAATAGAACTCGTTTTTAAACAAAAATGTCATATGAACTGTACACAGAGAAATAACACATGATATTGTTTGGAGGGGTTCAGACGCTATGTACAAATTTAACATGTGAAAAAGTGACAATCCACATGACAAATACACATAATGTGAACATAGCTTTACTGCTTTATGTACTTGGAGTTAAAATTACCCAATAATTTTTAGCGTTAGAATACTTTTCCATATTGGCAGAGATTTATAAAGCTAACCAATTTAAAAGTCTTTGACAAGTAACTTTTTATTAAAAAAGTTTATTAGAATCTTAGCAACTTTATAGAAAAATAATTTACTTAAAAGTCTGGTAACATCTTTAAAGACGTAATAATTGGGAACACTATATGGCATTTCATTACATATACAAAGTTACCATATTTTAAAAATTTTTTCTTAATACAGAAAATTAGAAATATTTAAACATATGTATAAGAGGGCGGGTCAATAAGTCCGTGACTGTTTTAAGGAAACACTGGTTTTTCTACAAAAAAAAAAAATTCATTTTCAAGCGTAGCTTTCTTTGAGCTCTATACACTTTGTCTAATTGTTCTCTAATATTTGTATGCCTTTCAAAAAATAAGACTTGTGAGGCGAACAAAGCAGGTTTTTAAGGTTTCGTTATAATGTGCTAAATTCCCATTTCATACTATTGACAAACTGAAATTTATTGTTTGTAATATTATTTCATTGTAAGAGGAAAATTTCTTTTCGCCGATGTATTTCTTCAGGTTTGGAAAAAAGAACTAGCCTTTTTAGCCCCTAACCCGAATAATAGAGCGGAGCAGTTTGTGCAATGCTTAATGAGCACTCGACATCACTTTTCTTTCATTTTCTACTTAAATGTCTGCTATCAATGGGTCTCAAACACAAACAAGATGAAAGAGCTTATAAACATCTTGACAGGAACCAACTGACAGATGCCAGTTGACAGGAGCAGCGTTGCGCTTTCAGTTAGGAGAATGGAAATTAAAAAATTTATGGACTTACAAGCCAGCTTTATTTTTAAATTTGGGTCGTAGAACCTAAGGGCATAGTTTTAAAGAGCTAGTCAAAATAAAGCATAGACAATACAAACTTAAAAATATGCAATCTCTCTGTTTCAACCTGATATTTCATAATAGAGTACGCCACTCTATTCTACGACCAAAACTTTAATTTGCGTGTGTTTCTCGTCGTTTTGGTGTATCAATTCATACTTTTAGCATAATTATTATTATGTTGACTTTTGCAACATGTTGTGCCTACTTTTCGTGCGATTTTACTTACTATAGCATGTTTATTTGGCTATATATGTATATACATATTTCTGTTGCAAAATGACTCTGAACAAATTTCATGTGACATACATTTTCTAAAAAAAAAAACTTTGTGTATTTCCTTTTTCTCTTAAACCACATGCCTTTATTTTTATTATTTAATTTTATTTTTTTTTTTTGTTTTTTGCATTATTCTTTTTCTTAAATGTTATATTAAATTTATGTATGTGTGTCATAAAAATTTAAACTTACAATAATTTCGTTTGAAGTCAAAATGCGTGCGGACTGACGGACACGACCGGTATTGCCTACATACGGTCATGCTTTTATGCAAATGCCACATAAATACATTGACCGCAAAATACAATAACAAGAAGAAAAAAAAGAAAAGGCGAACATGAAAAAATTAGTGTGATGAAAACAAATTGAAAATAAGTCAACATTGAAAAAATCACAAAGAATAAAAAAAAATTATTTATAAAATTAAAATAAATGACTAAAAAAAAACTAAACACGAAAAGTATAGCAGACAGAATTTTACGGGATTTGTTAAATTTGTGGCAAAAATGAAAAACAACAAGCGATTATTTACAGAAACTAATAAACGTATGTAGTTCAGTTCGCTTATAATTAGGGTTTTTGTTTTGAATCCCGGAAAAGTGAAAACAAAAAATCATTTTCATAGGAGCCCCTACCAAAGTCAGGGTTCACATTATCAAAGTTTTCTTTCAGAAAGTCTGAGTTTATTGGTGAGAGGGGAGACAAGAAAAGCATGTTCTCTTCCCCTCTCACCAATCAACTCTGACTTTCTGAAATAAAACTTTCATAGTGTGAACCCAGACAAAGTGAAATTCAAATTACAATATTTAATAGCATGCCCTTAACGAGCAGTGGTAAATGAAGGTTAGAATACCTTCTGTCATTCCATGTTTAACTTTTTTAATGTTCATCAAGATCCCATAAATAATATACGTTTGTATGTACATATATTCTAGGTCCTTGGGTTATTGTAAATCGATTTAGCCACGTCCGTCTGTTAACTTCCCCTTAATTCCGATCGAAAAAACAGGAAAGAACAATTTGGGTGTCAAATGGTTTCTAGTTCTCCTATGCAGTTTTTTTTTTTTTTTTTTTTTTTTTAATTTCCTAAGTTAATCCCGCGAAGCTTTTCGCTTGTCTGCAGGAAAGAAACCAGAGTCTCTGGCGGGAATCGAACCCGCAACTCCGGCGCTGATAGACTAGCTCACCACCAGCTAGCCTACCGGGGCCCTGAAATCCAGCAGAATCGGTTTAGTAGGAAAAGAGTTATGCACGTTAATGTGGAACAAACTGACAAAAATTAACATAAATTGCTGGTCGAATGCACCAACTGTCATTAAATTATAACAAATTCGTGGTCCAACCATAATGCACGATGTTAATTGTAAGTCACACCTTAACGTCATGTTTTTTGCCCAAATTAATTTGACATTTCTTTGTTTCAGTGTTTGGCAAATTCAACCATGGAGAGGTACACAATTGAGCAGCGCTCTAAGATTTTTGAAGATTGACAGAAGGGAATGGTGACTTAAAAAAGAAAATCATCTTAACCGACGACGCACACTTTCGCCTCAGTGGAAGCAGATTCTCATTGGCAATTGGGCCAATGAGAATCCAAAAGTGTTTGTTGAAAAGCCGATGCGTTCATAAAGCGTGACTGTTTGGTGCGGTTTATGGGCTAGCGGCGTTATCAAACCGTACTTCTTCGAGAATGAAGTCGGCCAAGCAGTAACCGTGAATGGTGTTTGCTATCGCGAGATGATAACGGACTTCTTGTGGCCAGAAATTGAAGATGTGAACCTGGACGTTATGTGGTTCCAACAGGCTGGTGCCACTAGCCAAACAGTTTTTTTTCGCGAGAAATTCATGGACGTGTTATCTCACATCGTTAATTGGTCGTCACGATCATGTGATTTGACACCGTGGGAATTTTTCTTTGGGGATACATATTTTGAAAAAAGTGTACGTCAATTAGCCATCAACAATTCAAGAGCTAAAGTATGCGAAAATTCGGCACATTAACGACATTGGTCCTTAATTATGTCTCAAGGTCATTGAAAATATGAGAGAATTCCAAGCAGTTAACCTGGCAAATGCAAAACCGTTAAAGGTAACGAAAGCGGAATTGAAAGTGTGGTTTAGAAAAATCCACCCAACCAGTAGGAATAATGGAACTGTGGGTAGGACCACTAAGATTTAATGGGGTAACCCAAACGAAAGGAGGACAAGAAGCCTCCTCCACAGGAGTAAGTCCGAAGTTAGTATGATGGTGCGTATCCTGACGGGTCATACAGGACTAGGGTCAAAACTGCACAAAAGCGGACGGGCAGAAAGATTCAGACGAGTGTAGAGCGTATGGTAAGGCGGCCAAAATGCTGACACTGTCAGGCCTTTGTCGGATTGAGATTCAAACATCTCGGGAATGATGTCATATTGGATTTAAGATCCCTGGGAAAAGGTTACTGGAAATCTATAGGGAATTATGCCTAGGGAACTGAGTTTCCATGTTTAAAAGGAGCACACAATAGGCCCGGTAGAGGCCTAGGCATATATCGTATCAATTTAAGGTTGCATCACATTGTTGCTTCGTCCTCCTTTCTATAGAAAAATTTTAATTGCTCAAGTTTTTCTTTAAAAAATATTATTAACAGAAGTTTTTCTAAAAATAAATTCTGTTAATCTTTTCTATAGAAAAATTTCATTTGCTGAAGTTTTTCTATAAATTTTATTAACTTTAGATTTTCTAGGAAAAATTTCATAATCTGATGTGTTTCTATAGAGAAATTTCGTTCTGTTGAAAAATTTGATGCACTGATGATTTGCTAAAGAAACAATTTAACGCAGCAAATCTTTAAACTTTAAAAATGTTTAAAAGTCTAAATTATGTTGTTCCTGACCAAACCTTTAAATAATTTTAGTCATTATTTAAACTCATTCAACAAATGGCCAGAAAAAGAAGATTAACTTTTTGTTAAGATTAAATTAAAAAAAATTGTAGGAATCTATTTTAATACCTTTTTCCTTTTTTTTTTCTTTTTCATTCAAACATCGAATTTGGTTCCATTAATGAACACTTCTGTTCAAATTAAACCCAGTCAACCATAAACATAAAAAAAGCAAATGAAAAAAATCGTCTTTATAACATTGTAAGTTATTACTTTTTAGAATTTATACAAAACCATTACCCCCATCCCCCATTTAAAACCCCCAATCCAAAGTGTTGGTATGTATAACCTCCATCTGTTCTAAATATACATACATACAAACTATATTATTATTACGAAATAAACGATAGAAAAAAGTAAAAAAAGATGGTAAGAAAAACAATTTTGATAGAAAATTTTTCTAGTCGTTCTGCTTAAAATACGTGACAGCATAATCTATAGTTTTGCTCCTTGACATATACAAAAAAAAAATTAGAGAAAAACGTGCAAAAAATCTATATACAGAGGACTTTAACGGGACAAAAAAGAGTATACACGCTTTAGTAAAGAAATGAAAAGAAAAAAATATATAAATTTTTAGAAATAAAAACCCCTTAGCCAATGTTTCGGGCCATCATTAACACAAAACCAAGCATAGAAGCAGCAGCAGCATCATCATCAAGCAAATATGGCAGCAGCAATTTGGGAAAGAAACTTGTGCTTGTAGGTTAGAAAGAAAAGTAGAGAACAAAAACAAAAACTATGTATATAAAATATGAACAGAAAATAAAACGACAACACCATAATATCAAATCAACCACCATTACTTCTACTAACATCTCTCCATAGACAACGTCAGCATTATTATCATTACAGCCACCACCAGCACCACCGCCAACCAACCAACCATCATCCCTAGCACCAGAGTTTGTACACTGCTTTAAATCTTAACACTTTAGCAGGTTTATGTTTTTTTTTTCCTATATTGCATTCCTATTCCTGTTCGTAATAATAAAAAATAAATAAAAACTAGCACATTGTACCCACTACTTCAGACCAGGCAGGCAAACTTTAATTTAGTACACTCATACAAACCACTTTTCACACCTAAAGTGGGACACATCAGAAAAAGTAGCAATTTTGGAATTCAAAATAAAAGCCTTACTTTAATTAAGAATTTTAATTTTATATACATACATACTTTATTTTACAGTATTTTTCGTTTAGCTGCACATTCAAGTTTGCACGAAAATTCGTGCAGGTACGCAAAATCTTCTCTTACGCAGTATTCACTTAGCAGCATAAATAATGCTGCTAAGGCAATTCACTTAAATTTAATATTAATATATGTATTTTAAACAGTTCATTTAAAAACAATTTAGAGTGCTATATTCAGCTGTGCCGAATCATTGACACCCTTCACCGACAATTTGAATAATGAATATAGCTGAAAGATCAACTGTATTTTCAATTTAAATTTTTTGCCTTTCTTTTTCATAAAATAGCGATATGATTCATTATTTTTTTTATGAGGCACTTAAAAATAATATTTTGTAATAAAAATAAACTTTGTTGACCAAAAATCGAATGCTGTTATCCAAAATATGCACTTAAGCAAAATGCACGTACACGATATTTTTTTCTAACAAAATTTAGCCATCGTACACAATGCTTTGTATTTTGTGCAGATATGCAAAAAATGCAGTTAAGTGAAATGCAGCTAAACGAAAAATACTGTATATAAATTAAATTATGCTTATTTAATTCAGACCTACACAAAATAATTAACATAAAGATGTTAAAACAAAGTATTTTTAAGAGGTGTCCCATTTATGGCGGGAGTAGCTGTATGTTTATGGGTAAAAAGGAAGTTTATAAAATTATAGTTTAACTAGCTGTTAAGCCTGTCCCTGCCAGGCAGGAATAAAATTGGCAATTTTTAGCTTCATTGGTCTTTAGAGGGCTTCAAAACT
Organism: Pollenia angustigena; assembly: GCA_930367215.1. NCBI lineage: Eukaryota > Metazoa > Arthropoda > Insecta > Diptera > Polleniidae > Pollenia > Pollenia angustigena. The sequence continues at coordinate 76,929,989 of OV884056.1, forward strand.
AGCTGAAATGTAATATAACACTATTTTGCCACACCCCTATTTCTCTCAATTCTCCGCCCGTAGCCCAAAAATCGTATAGCCTTTTTACAATGATCAAAATCTAACAACCACCATTAATTTGCGAAGATGTTAACATCTGTCCTATAGGGCTAAAATCCTATACTTTCAACATCTTTACAGATTTTCCTATCTCATTTTATTCCATTCAACATCTTTCGATTATTTTAGTGTCATCACTAGAAAAGTGGCAATAAGTTCTATTATTATTGTGGCATCACTGACAAAAAGAAGTTTGTTTTGAAAGCAGCGTTGCCACTTGCCAGGTTTTCTCTTTTTTATTTTTAAACAAATTGAACGTTAAATACATTTTTGTGCTTTCTTTTTAAATTTTGGCACTTTTGTAGAAAAAAAAATTTTTTATTTAAAAAAATTTTTAATTTTTTTTTTTTTTTTTTCAAAAAAGGTGACATTTTGGTTTGATGGTAGATGTTAGATGTCAGCAATGTAACGAGTGTTTCACATGTTCTACATCTTTGATGACAGATGTTGATCAGTGTTAAAAGCCTATTAGATCCGACTACTTCAGGCTATGCTCCATTGTTAGGACTATAAGCGAGACAAATTTCAGATTCCTATGCCATAAGGGGACTTTAATAAAAGATTAAAGTTTAAAAAAAAATATTATGCCAAGCCCCTTTATCCTCTTAATTCTCCACCCACAGGCCAAAAATCAAAAATTCGGCTACGTTAGGATTCAGCCTATGTGTTTTACTATATGTGACAGCGCATAGAGAAAGGGACGTAAGGGTAAGAAAAAATTAATTTTCACTTTTGGTTTTTTTTTGATGTGGACAACATCTGAGCATCGAATGAGACCGATCCCTGAACAAAACAGGTGTTTACCCTTAAGTCCCTTTCTATTTTTCGCGTCACATATGCATTCCAATCAGTAAGCTTCAAAATGCTCTGGACAGACAAAAAAAGAGCAACACACAAATGAGGAAATTATATATGTAAGTACATTATAGATGGAAATTATGTGCAGCGACATCGCTCAACATCTTACAGAAAGAATGACATAAAAACTATTTTATTTTTCTATAAAATAACTTCACATGGCCTTAAACTCTGAATCTGCAACACCTAGAAAAAATTCGAAACTCTAAAAATTGCCATACTTTGCAAAATGTAAACCCGTTTCTAAAGTTCAGACGATTCTCATTGCTTTAAAATCTCCATAATGCCTTACAAAATTCAAGAAGAACTAAATGTGTATGTATTATTATTCTGCAATAAAGAACTACGGCACCATCCAGAAAAAGTTAAGCCACCACCAAGGCGAATTCACACCAGGTGACCTTAGCTTGCTACTTAAGAAACAGCTGATAACTAACCATGTTTACCGTTCTGGTTTTTAAATTATTAACTGCCAGGCCAACGATGTCACACGTTACCGTTCGCATAGAAAATAACATTTAAAACAAAAACAATTTCTAAAATTTGTTTTTGTTTTAAATGTAATTTTCTATGCGAACGTTAACGTATGACATCGTAGACCTGGCTCTAAATTTTAAAACTTATTTTTATTATTTTATTTTATTTATTATTTTATCTTATTATTTTGACACAACGTTTAAGTATTTTACAGTGTTGTATCCGTTTGCGAAATAATACCACCTTGTATGAATTCGCCTTGACCAAGACCAACAAAAATAATTGTAGCGTTTTCTTTCTTTCGTGCCGCAATATTAAGAACCTAATCGGCTGATTACACACCACAATAGTGGAGAGGCTATTATGCGCTTGTACTGATCTTTGTAACAACTGAAAATATTGGTCCAAGGCCTACCTTTTAGTAAACTGAACGTCTCAGAATCACACTTTGAATGTCCGTCGTGCGCCAGGCTGGCTGTCCATCAAAACCTTGTGCGTAAAGAACAGTTTGAGAGATAATTTAATGAAATTTGGTTCACATGTTCTAATTGTCACAAGGACCAAGCCTATTGCAAGTGTCGACAATCTGTCCATAATTTCACAAAGCCCTCATACAAGCTTCTTTCAGGAATAAGGTCTTGGTAAGCATAAATCATTGTTTTATGTTGCTATGTATTTAGACTTAACTTGGAATGAATTTATTTTATAGCAATCCAAATTATCTTACTAAATTTTATTGGAATCGGACCATATTAGACCATACAAATTCTACTCCCTTTTAATGTCTCAACTTCCTTATGAATGTTGGTATTGACATACAATTTAACGTTGAGGATAGCTTCTATTTCATGACAAAATGTTTTGCATGTAGGTTCAAAATTAGCCTTAGGTCCCATATAAACAACTTCCTAAGATTACTTGAAGGCAAACAAATCTCATAAAGATAAAGATATCTTAAAATATATCTTTAAAACTATTCGGCACAAAGAACTTTTACATGAGGTTACCCTCATAAAATAATTTGGTTCTGGCAGATCCATTATTGCCCATGGGTCCCAAATAGGGTACAATCTCGAAAAATGTTCTCCAAGTTATGTAATTTAGGGTACCATAAGATTGGGCTTGACAGACCATACTTTCTTGCTTGTTTTATTTTTGCTTATTGCCAAACTTTTTCACAATTCATAGAGATTTTTCTTTATTAAATCAATATTTTACTGTAAATTTTATAAATATGTAAAATTTGCTTTATTTTCTATTTTAGTAAAAGAAAAAAAAAACATACAAAATTCTTACATAGCGTCTTCACCTGACAATTTATTGTCATACCAAACGTCAAAGTCTATATAAAAAAAACTCGAAAATTTTTGTCAGCGTTTTTTTAATATGAAGTTTGACGTTTGGTATGACAAAAAATTGTCAGGTGAAGACGCTATGTAAAGAACGTAGCACATTTTACATTTTATTTAAATATGGCAACTCACTAAAAAAAACAACTCTTTACAAATAAGCATGTTCTAACATACAGTCTGAAATTGACATGAAATGCTTAACATTAACACTAAAATGATGTTAGTGTTAAGTATAGACTCATCATGTAAGAGGGCTTCTCTCATGTTATAACACGGTTGTTAATGCAAATGTTTTAACAACGCTTTAATAACATCATGTTATAACAGCAAATCATGTCAGTTGTAGACGGGGAGTAAATACAAATTTGTAACGCATTTAAAGAAAAATGCCGTTATAAAGTTTAGATAAAGCGGTTTTTACATAGAAAAATGTTTAACGAATAAGTTTATCTGTAAAAAATTTTTCGACAAAAAGTTTTTATATACAAATTTTTTTTTATGTAAAAAAGTTTTGATGAATTTTTTGGGTTTAGAAAAACTCTATTCTTTAAAGTTTTGCCATAAAAAATATTACTCGCGGAAGATTTTCTATAAAAAATTTCATTCTCTATAGAAAGTTTCATTCGCTTAAATTTATCTATGAAAAATTTTAACTGCTGAAGGGTTGCCATTTTTTTTTTTTTAGAGAAAAATCTCATTCGCTGATGTTTTTCTATAAAATAAATTTTATACGCTGAAACATTTTTATAAAAAATTTAATTTATTAACGTTTTTCTGTGGAAAAATATAATTTTTTTCTATTAAAAAATAGCTTTTGAGGAAGTTTTCCTACAGAAATTTTTTATTTTTTTAATTTTTCTGTAAAAATATCTTTATTTGTTAAAGTTATTCTACAGAATTTTTTTTCGTTGAGTTCGTTACTTCGAAAATTTTATTCGTTTAAGTTTTCTATGCAAAAATCTTCTACTTAAGTTTTGTTTTAAAAATAAATGTAGTTTTTCTCTTAAATCTTAAAGTTGATAAATCTTAACATAATTTTTCAATCCTGTATAATTTGGGCGTTTAATGACTAAATGGGTGCTTCTATATTTCGTTACCACTCACTCTCTTTAAGAGTTTTCCAAAAAGTTCATTTACTTTTATTGTTTATTGTTTTTCTTGACAAGGACTTCTACCCTCTCCATTTTTTACCACTAAAATCTTTCTTCATGTTTTATTTTTTTTTTTGCCCAACATTATCATTATTTTTTATATTCCCTTTCTGTATGGATTTTCCCACGTTTCTCGTTTACTGCGAAACAAAAACACACATATAACCTATTCAGTCAACATTTTTTCCCCAGTGTAGCACAAATGTTGTAAACTTTATGTGATGCTTACATAATATACCCCCTACCCCAAGACAAATCTTATAGCAATTTTATTATTTTATATCAGTACAAAATTCTTTGGGTGAAAAAAGGAGAAACATGAATTTCTTTAACTTTCTTCCAATTTCTTTTCTGATGAAATATAAAAGCCGCCGGTGTCTGAAGTAAGGGAGAGACTAAGAATAATAAAAAGCAAATTTGTTTGTGCTACATGGATACAATATTTGAAGAAATTTAAGAAAATTTAAATTAATAGGTAGGATTTAAAGAACCAGAAAATAAAGGTAATTTTTTAGATTTCTACAAACAAAATTTATTCTCTGCAGTTATTTAGGAAAAAAGTTCATAAGCTAAAGTTTTTCTATAGAAAAGATGAATTTGATTAAATTTTCCGTAAGCAAAATTTAATACGATGGTTTTTTTTATATAATTCGCTATAGTATTTCTAAAAAAAAAAAAGCTTTCGCTAAAGTTTTTCTATACAAAAATTTCGTTCATAAAAGTGTTTCTATAGAAAAATTGCATGTTGTAAAATTCCTTTATTCATTAAAATAATTTAATGAAAATGAAAATTTGATGAACTTAAACCTGATTAAAATATATAATTTGGATTAAAAAAATGTGTTACCTAGATTTTCGATACAAAAATGTCATTCGCTAAAACTTTAATTCGTTGAAGTTATTTTATAGAAAAATTTAAATTGTTAAATTTTTAATTAAAAAAATTCTCAAGTTTTATACATACTTTTTTATAGTACAGTCCATGGTGAAATAAACAGGTGGCAGCACTACGCCAGATGACGATGCATTGCATTGTTTGTCTAGGTTTATGTCAAAGTTTTGTTTATGTTTACAAAAAGTCCACGTTTTGTGCTGTGATTATTGTATTTTATTAAAGTTTTTGATAATTTTAAATTAAAATAAATAAATAAAGGCCCAAATACATTGATCATCAAGCATTGTGGTAGTATTAGTGAAAATATGTTTTTATGTGTCACACCGACGATGCTGGATGGAAAATCAAATAATTTAGATATGACGGCGAATATTACGCCAAGCACACGTACACGATGAATTTGCCGGCTGGACAAGTGTATTTGGGCCTTAAGGTATGGGCATTACCGTCAAAAGGACACCGTGACCGAAAATTTAAAAGTTATTAAAAGCTGATTGTTTTACGATATTGGTTTAGAGAAATATTTAGATTTTACTAATTTTATAAATTTACCCATAAATTTGTTCACTTAGATGAACAATCAGACTGCAAAGTTGTGCAAACGTAATTTCTTATTTGTGAGAATATTTTCTTTAATATTATCTTCCTTAAAAGATGTGATATTTGATAAAAATAATTCCAAAAAAAATTTCTTATATGGTCTGTAACCTAAGGAAGAGTTCAAAGAGAAATATGTTATTCGGATTAACGGTAAATTTTTATTTTGTTTTAATCATTATTTAGTTAAATTATTATGGAAAAAATTTCACGTTCGAAATGTCACGTATCGACACAGATTTTGGCTTAAAAAAAGAAAATACAGAAGATTTTGGAATCAAACCAAAGACATTTTAATGTTACATTGCCACGTAAAATTCTGAAAGAAGTTTGACTAAAAAATTGTGCCAGGTTTCGCTGAATTACGCCTTTTTATACATGGCCACAAAAACTACTTCTATTTTTTTCACGTTCGAACCGCTACTTTTTTTGCCATTATCTTTGTCCTAGAATCGCGGCCTCCATAAACTTTAGCATAGATAACAGTGCTTTCTTAGTGCTATAATTTAAGGGTTAAGAGAACGTAAAAATATTTTTTGCTTAAAATGTTGTTGCATTTTTGATGCGTACGACTGTCACGTTCAACACTTTGGATTTACCCATATTGATCATAATTAAATAAAAATCGGCTAAAACGTTATTTATTTCGTCACGTTCAGCGGCACGCTTTGATTTTTGTTTAAGTATTTTTTGACGTAAACGGTGATACCTATAAATTCCATTTTTGTTATAATGTTGTATTTGTTGCCGTAACGAAGCCACCTGCTTATTCCACCATGGTACACAGTCTTTGAAACATTTTTTAAATGGACTGCGAACTTCAAATGTACAAAATAACCCATTTTTTCTTGTCCTAATTTAGTTCTCAAAAATTTTCCTTTGAATTTCTATAAAAAAAATTTTCACAAATTTCTCTTGTTTAGAATATCGGCAGACAACAATACATAAAATATTTTCCAAAATGTTCAAGGGAAATAGGTAGGTATTTATTAAATTTTATGAAAATTAAAGTCAGAATAAAATGCCAAGTAAAGCTAGCAGAAAAATTAAATAAATACCATATTCCAATTTTATTTAACCGTAACGCATTTATGTCGTTTCTTTTACCCAAATCATATAAAAAAAAACCTCTCCCAGATGAATAAAAAAAAACACATTTTATTATCGTCGCTACCACCACCCTAACTAAACCCATTAAGGCTGATGGTACTAAGCAGAGAACAGCGACGCAGCAGTGACGAAGCAGTTTAGTCAAAAAAGTAATAAAGAAAAAAATCAACAGCAAACATTTACATACACATAAATAACAGCGTTGCCGATTTCTGTGCAAATTTCCAAAAATGGAGCAAAACTTTTTTCATGAACAAATTATTATTAAAACATAAAATTTTTGTGTAATTTCGCCTTAAAATTATTTCATATACATACAACGTACATGTAAATAAATTTGTCCATCAAACGATTTTATTTAGCTGACAGACGTTGTCCTGTCCAAATTAGGAAAAATGTTTGCGTTCGATTTGTAAAATTCGTTAAAAAGATACGAACATTTGAAAGAAAAATTAGTCAAATCGATGGAGCCGTTTTCTGTTTTTAGGTTAATCGAAAAAAGTGGGCGGGGCAAAATTTTTTTCCGTAAAAAGAAAAGAAAAATCGTCCAAATCGGTCAAGCCGTTCCCAAGTTATACGCTTAATAGAAAAAGTGAGCGTAAAAGTAGGCGTGGTACATGAAAACGTAAAATGGAATAATACGAACATTTAAAAGAAAAATAAGTCAAATCGATTAAGCCGTTTTTTGATTTTAGCTAAATCGAAAAAAGTGGGCGGGGAAAATTTTCTTTCCGTAAAAACCCAAGTTAGGCCATGGCAATCATTTTAAAGAAAAAAATCGTGCAAATCGGTCAAGCCGTTCTCAAGTTATGCGCTTAATAGAAAAAGTGGGCGTAAAAGTAGGCGTGGTAAATTTTTCGTTCGATGAAAACTTAAAATGGATTAATACGAACATTGAAAGAAAAATTTGTCAAATCGATGGACGCGTTTTCTGATTTTAGGTATTCGAAAAAAGTGGGCGTAAAAGTGGGCGGGGCAAAATTTTCTTTTCGTATAAATCTAAGTTGGACCATGGCGATCATTTTAAAGAAAAAATCGTCCAAATTACTTACATTGATGTCATTGGTGGTGCAATATGAAAATTTGATTTTTGCCACGCCCCTCCGCCCACAGACCGAAAATCAAAAATCAGACTTCACAGGGTCACCCGCTTAAATATTCTGAAGATTACCTGAAAATGTCATTAAAATCGTCCTAGCCGTTTTGGAGTTCATACGTTACATACATACATACATACATACATACATACATACATACATACATACATACATACATACATACATACATACATACATACATACATACATACATACATACATACGTACATACACACACGCTAAGTGCAGAAATTGAACTTCTTCAAAACATTATTTTTGAGACCATCAATTAAGGCAGTTAGTTACTTATGGATAGTAACAAATGGAAGGTTTATATTCTGATCTCGCAGAGGGTCAACAGACTTTTACTTGAAGTTGTCTAAGATGACACTTTTTTCTTCAATTTCTTAGCAATATGGTATATGAAGTTAACCCATTTCTTCACTTAACAGCATTAAAAATTAAATAGCATTAAATTTCATATAGATTCAAGATTCGTTTATTACATAAGCGAATGGTATTTTTGTTATTCATGAGCATTTTATTAATTAAAAAATTATAAAATACTGCATTATTGATTAGAATTATCTTAAATATTTAACTAACTATTCATAAGAATAATCCACTACTGCTTCTATCATAGGCCATTCAAGCAGTTCCTTATAAAAGTTATCATGTTCATAGGGAATATCGAGCCCTAACCGCGAAAATAACGTAAGCGCCAAAAATAGAAAGTTTCATATAAATTTTGTATGTTATTTATCGCTTATACGATAAAATTGTTACTGCTATATAATCGAAACGGTACCTTATGTGACCATGACATTTTAGGAGATGATGCAAGTGCTGTCAATAAAGTCATTTATTAAAAAAACGTAAATTAAAAATTATGTCGCTAACGTTATTTTCGCGGTTAGTGCTTGATATTTTGTTTAACTTTATTCACATCATTGACTTTCTTTTCGTTTATAGCTATTTGGTCTGTCTAAAAAACCATTGCAATTAAAATTTAATTAAAAAAAAAAAAAATTAAATCATTTCGTCCTAAAATGTCAGTTGTCTCTTTCTGCACTTAGCGATTCAAATATTATTTCACGCACAAGCAAATTTAATGACTTTCATAAGATGACCAGCCAATAACCATTCCCCAGCCTAAATTTTCCAAACTGTATTTAAAAAAAAAAATAAATACACACATAAAAATCGCATAAATAAAAAGTTAGAAACAATTTATGCTATCAGGTATGTGACGAAAATCGATTTTGAAAACGAAACGATTTAAAACCGATTATATCGTTTTCAGTATCTTTGAAAATTGATTTATTTTACGTTTTCCTGTTATTTTCTGTATATATGCCCACAATTTTATTTTATATTCATACTAGCTGGCCTGGCAAACGTTATTTCGCCACACAACTTATTTCTTTCAGATGTAACAGTGTCTGCTAGCCAAATTAAAAAAAAAAATTATAGGCTATAGTTCTTTCCAGATGTTACACTATTTGTCTGCCCAATTTCGAGAAAATTAATTAATTAGTTAAAAAGATATAGGAAGGCGGAGCTTTTACCCCTCTTGCCCTATTCAATGCCCTGACCTTTTTCCGATGTTACAGTGTATGCATGCCAAATTTTAAGAAAACCGGTTGATTCGTTAAGAAGATAGAGGGAAGGGGAGCTTTTACCCCTCTTGCTCTATTTTACGCCCTAAATAATAAAAATTATAGGCTACAGTTCTTTCCAATTGTAACACTATTTGCCTGCGAAATTTCAAGAAAATCGGTTGGTTAGTTATGAAGATATAGGAAGCCCTCTTACCCTATTTCACACCCTATTCCCTATTCTCTTTCAGATGTTACATTGTCTGCATGCCAAATTTTAAGAAAACCGGTTTATTAGTTTAGAAGATTGGGGAGTGGGTGCTTTTACCCCTATTGCAATATTTTGCGCCCTCTAGCGATATAAAATATACTCTACGACCTATTCTCATACCTAACAAATACACATACAAAATTTCATTAAAATCGGTCAAGCCGTTTCGGAGGAGTTCAAAATGGAGGGCATTTTGTTAATATTTGTATGGGAATATAAATACATGCTTCAGAATGAATGCAGTGTTCACTAATGGCTATAACTCATGAACCAAAACACATTTGAAGACCTTTGGTACATAAAAACCTTGGTATTCCACGTGAACTTTACAGAAACAAAATCGGTTCACGCATTTCAGTGAACATCAATTACTAACACAATGCAACTTATTTTTATATATATAGATGTATGTATGTTAATTGAACTGTATTTTTAACTTTAAACTATTTAAGACTTTAATTCAGAAATGGGATTTTAAAATCGCTTGACTTTCACCACACTTTTATATATCTCATTCACCTGTATAAAGCTTATTCTGCGCCACCATATACATACATGGGTATGTACATATATTCGTAAACTGAAAGCGTTATTTTTCATCAAACACAAAATATGTTTTGTACAATTTATAAATTTTTGGATAATTTTAAAGTTTTGTCTGTGTTAAATTGAATTCCGGCAACACTGATACATACAAGTGTTTCAACCAGTGTTGCCAGTGAAATTTCGAAAAAGATACATTTTAGTTTCCAAAAAGATACACTTTTTCCCAAAAAGATACATTTTGAAGAAAAAAATGTAAGTCCATTTTCAACGTTTAACATTACATTTTTATTTTATATTAAATGAATACCTTATATAAAGAAAATTAAATCATATAAATTCATTTTTATATTTATTTAAGTCATAAATATTAGGGATGTAATTTTTAAACATACAATAAGCATACATTAAAATTAATTATATGTAACTAACCATCTAAAACTTGATATATGAGTTAAGGCGATTATATCAAAAAGTTCATATAAATTTCCTGAAAATAAAAGATGTTCATATTTCCTTCCAACATCTTCGCACTACTTGTATTCCTCGATTTAGGTGAATCGTATGTTGAAACTCCTTAATGTTTTCTTTCACCATTATGAAAACTGCTATTGTATAAGTATTGAGTCGGTTACGATGATTAGTCTTAATAAGTTTTAGTACATTTTGCATACAGATTCAAAAGATACGAAAAATGTCAGGATTATACATGGTACGTGAAGCCATCAAAAGATACGAAAAATGTATCTATCGTATCCTAATGGCAACACTGGTTTCAACATAAAACTTCTATTTTGTTACTAATAGAGAGCAGAAACAGGATGGCAGCGTGTGTGTGGCGGGGGTGGTTATTGGGTTGGTTTTTAGGTTGACGATGGATAATATATAGTTTTTTGTTGTTGCTTTCGACAACAACGATGATGTTTGTGATCATAATGATGTTGTTTTTAACTGTTAATGTTGTTGTTCATGGGGATTAAATGGAAATCAGAGATGTAAAATAATGTAGTTAATTTTTAGCTTCAGAGCGAAAAAAAGCTTTCGTATAGAAAAAAATTACAATTAAAATTTGTTATTGAAAAGCTTAAGCAAATAAAATGTTAGTGTACCTATAAAAACTTTAAAATTTTTCTAAAGCGAATTAAATGATTCTATAGAAAATCGTCGGCTATAGAAAAAATTTAACATACATATAAACATTTTTTTATAGAAAATCTTAAGAGACTTTGCACAAAGGTTTTAAGCAAATTTAAAGCTTAGCTTAGTTTTCATAAGTGTTTGACCAATTCGACCGTGGAGAGCTACACAACTGAGCAGCGCGTTAAGATTGATGAAGCCTTTTACGAAAATTAGCGTTCAAATCAAAATTCATTTCGTGGCACACTTTCACCTCAGTGGATTCGTAAACAAGTAGAATTACCGCATTTTGGAAAAATAAGCATCCACGAGTGATTGTTTAAAAGCCGATGGATGCATCGACAGTGACTTTTTGGTACAGTTTATGGGGTGGCGGCGTCATCGGCCAGGCCGTACTTCTTCGAAAATGAGATCGGCCAAGAAGTTACCGTGAATGTTTCCCTATCGCGAGATGATAACGGACTTCTTGTGGCCAGAAATTGAGGATATGGACCTAGTCGATATGTGGTTCCAACAGGATGGTGGCACTTGCCAACGAAGTAATTGCTCTTTTGGCCGTGTCGGTGTTAATTAACCGTCACGATCATGTGAATCAACACCGTTGTACTTCTTTCTTTGGGGATATTTAAAAGAAAAAGGGTACGTCAATAAGCAAACAACAATTTAAGAGCTAAAGGATGGTATTATTCGGTACATTAACGACATTGAACCTCAATTATGTCTAACAAGTCATTGAAAATATGGATCATCGGATAGAGGTATGCCAGCGAAGCCGTGGCGAGCACTTGGCCGATATTTTGTTTCACATATAATTGTCCTTCTATAATAATAAAATATATTAAGATAAATCTCTGAAAACTTTTTGTTTTACAATAATTAGTATTGTGATTTTTTAACATCGTGCGTTTTGGTATAATTTATAAAAAAAAAAAAAAAAATCTATAGAAAATCCTCAAAGAATATAAATTTTCAAATAGCAAATTCAATTTTTGTTTAGAAGAATTTTAGTGAATGAAATTTGTGTTAAGCATAATTTAAGCATTCAAAATTTTTCTTCAAAAAAACTTTAGCAAATAAAATTTTTCTGATAAAAATCTTAAGCAAATATTTTTCTATAATAAAAAAATAATTTTCTATAAAAACAAGTAAGAAAGTATAGACCATATGATACCCTACACCACAGTATTTAAAAACTCATCATGCTTATTTGTCCATACAAATATGGATTTATCTATGTTTATAAACTTCATGAAAATCGGTTTGTGAGAGGCAGAAATTGCCCCCTACCTCCCCTTGTGGTCCTATTTTTGAAAAACTGTATAGCGTATGTGTCCATATAGATATGGATCTATCTATGTTTTAAATTTCATTAAAATAGGTTTGAGAGGCAGAAATTGCCCCTATCTCCCCTCTAGGTCCTATTTTTTAAAAAAATGCATACCTTTTGTGTCCATATAGATATGGGTAATTCCAAAGTGTTGAACGTGACAGCCGTACGCATCAAAAATGCAATAACATTTTAAGCAAAAAATATTTTTACGTTCTCTTAACCCTTAAATTATAGCACTAAGAAAGCACTGTTATCTATGCTAAAGTATATGGAGGGCGCGATTCTAGGTCAAAGATAATGGCAAAAGAAGTAGCGGTTCGAACGTGAAAAAAACAGAAGTAGTTTTTTTTGGCCATGTATAAAAAGGCGTAATTCAGCGAAACCAGGCACAATTTTACGTAGCAATGTAACATTAAAATGTCTTGGTTTGATTCCAAAATCTTCTGTAATCTTTCTTTTAAGCCAAAATCTGGGTCGATACGTGACATTTCGAACGTGAAATTTTTTCCGTAATTTACCTGAATAATGATCAAAATAAAATAAAAATTAATCCTTAATCCGAATAACATATTTCTCTTTGAACTCTTCCTTTTGGAATCATTTTTATCAAATATCCCCTCTTTTAAGAAAGATAAATATTAAAGAAAACATACAATAAAACATTCTCACATATAAGAAATTACGTTTGCACATCTAAGTGAACAAATGTATGGGTAAATGTATAAAATCAGTAAAATCTAAATATTTCTCTATAACAATATCGTAAAATAATCAGCTTTTAATAACTTTTAAATTTTCGGTCACGGTGGACCTTTTGACGTAAATGTCCATATGGTTCTATGTATGTTTTAAATTTCATTAAAATCGGTTCGATAGTTTCTGAGAGGAAGAAATTTCCCCCTATTTTCCCTCATCGTCCTACGATTCGGCCCATTTTCAATAGGCTTGGTCCTTGTGCCAATAAGAACCTATGACCCAAATTTTATCAAATTATCTCCGAAATTGCGACCTGTACTTTGCGCACAAGGTTACGTGGACAGCCAGCCAGCAAGCCTGCCAGCCAGGACGGACATCGTTAGTTCGACTCAGAAAGTGATTCTGAGTCGATCGGTATACTTTAAGGTGGGTCAAGGGCCACTATTTTAAGGCGTTACACACATCAGCACAAATGCATAATACCCTCTCCACTATTGTGGTGTGGGTATAAAAATATTGCTATGGAGAAACTTATTTGAAAAATATATTTCTTCAGAAAAATCGAATAGACTTTTTCTATTATCTCTAACATTTTCTTATAAAAAAAAATTTAAACAAAAGAACTTATTTTAAAGCAAAACTTAGTTGTATTGAAAAACTTAACCGAATTTTTTTGTAGTTAAAAATGATAACTCGCTAAAAAATAAACGCAAATATCTTGCGACAACAAAGATTAATTAATTTTTTTAGAATTTCACCAATTTTGTATCTTAAAGTTTCCATTAGCTTTAAAAAACCTTATAAAAAAAAAGTACTTTAAACACAAATAGACCATCTCTGCTCGTTGATGTGTAAATTTAAATGTGTGTGTGAGAGTGTAGTTGTATTTATGTTGGGTATGAATGAAATGTTGAGCATGTTGAGTAGGCAGAGCTCTATGTAGCTGCTGAGGGTGCTTTCGCATTAATTGCTTTTATCGATTTTTTTAACGTTTTTTTGTATGTACTTGTTGTTGCTTTTTCCGCATTTATTCTTTTTTTATGTATTTAACTCAGGCACAAGCTTTAAAGTAGAAAAACACATTTTCAGTTGGATTTTTCCTTTTTTTAGTACAAGGCCGAAAATGAAATGTTTTGAATTCTGTTTTTTCTACTTTTTGCTTTCTTTCTCATTGTTGTTGTAGCAGTTGAATATAAAATGAAAATATTTCCATTTCAACATAAGTATAAAAGTTGTATGTATGTATTTGTAAGAATTTCTATTAATTTTGTAAAAGTATGCGTGTGGATTTGTTTGGATTTCATTTAAGAGGTATAAATAAAAACAGAAAAAAAGTAAGACTTACATTTTTTCAACGACTTTTTTTGTTTTATTATGTATTTTTATTTTGTTGTTGCTGGGTAGGTACCTATACAACAAACCATTATGATCATCAAGTAAACAGTCGGGCCCCATTTGCAAAAAAAAAAATACTGCAGAATGTAAATTTAAAATGTGAAAAGATTGTGTGTAAAACTTGCTGTGTGTAGTGTGTACGAGGTATTTTAGGAAGATAGATTTTATTCAAATGTGGGCGTTGTTACTTTGTTTTAATTCTTTTTGTTCAAATGTCTCTTTTTTTACTCATCAGAATTAATTGCAATAATAATGGGTGGCAGTGGGGAGCTAAATGTTGGTTTTAAAATTTGTAACTTCCTTCTACGAACATTTCATTCTCTTGTTGATGGTTTTGAATAGTGAAGAGTAAAACTAGTGCGAAAGCAATGAATAACTGCACGAATTGCTTGCAGACTAGGAACGGAACAGAAATGTCAACACAGTTTGACACTCTCAGCAGTCAAACTATAGTTTTCGACATCAATGTTCTCATGCAGGTAAAAAAAAACACCCGCTAGAATTCAAAATTATATTCAAACCAAGCAATAGTAACTTAGGCCTTCAGCCCGTTCTAGGGAAACAGACCAGAGTCTCTGGCGGGAATCGATCCCGCAACACCCGCACTGATAGACTAGTTCACTACCAAGTGCTCAGTTATCACAGAGGTCACTGTCCCTGTCTGATCCCTGTTGAGCCTCAGTACTATTTATTGATATAAATATAAATTATTCTTTGAGAAACAATTTATAATGCTTGGTGGCGTTACCTGACAAAAAGTAGACTTTTCTGTGGAAATTCCCATAAACACATTTTGATATACAGTGGTGGTCATAACAAATGCAACTAGCAACTGAATCTTATAAAAGTTTTTTAAACAATTTTAAAAGTAAAAAAAAGTTATTCATGTGCTTGTTATATTTTTTATTATTGCTTTAAAAATTAGAAAATTGAGTTAAATCCACAATTACTTACATTGGAAATAAAAAAAATAAAAAAAACTAAGTATAGGCTCATATTTCATTGGCCAAAACATCTGCAACAAATTGCTTCGACAACATTTATGCCTATAAAACTTAATATTTCGTGGCAAATCCTTTATTTTCAATGACGGCCTGACATCGGAGAGGAATTGAACCTATTAAATTGTCAATAAAATTGGCAGGAATAGCGTTCCAAGCATCTACCAATCTTTGAAACATAAAATCTAAATAAGTGCAATTTTCGCAAAAGATTCTTTGGTTTACGATTTCCCAAAGGTTCTCAATGGGGTTAAGATCCGGTAATTGTGGTGGCCATTCCATTACCGAAACTTTTTTGTTGTGCAAACCACGATTTAACAACTTTTGAAGAGTGCTTGGGATCGTTAAAAACCTCTCTATAGAAAAATCTATCCATTATTCCATCGATAATGTGCAATGGGCCAACTCCAGCAGCAGAAAAACAACCCCACATCTTTACGTTGCCTCCTCCATGTTTCACTGTATTTTTGACGTATCGCGCTTGAAGCCGTTTGTTAACTGGTCGTCTTACATAACACATGCTATCGCTTCCGACGATATTAAATTTGGATTCGTCGCTAAATAGGACAGTCCTCCATTTGTTTTCTGACCAATTTAAATGATCCTTTGAAAACTTCAAACGTTTATTTTGATTACGTTTAGATATGAGCGGTTTTTTTTGCTGGACAACGTGCACGCCTATAGAACTTTTGTTGCATTTGTTTTGGCCACCACTGTACATACATATCGTCGGTTGATTATTTAATTGTTGCATGTGAATACAAATTACATACGACAATTAAATAATCAACCGACGATATGAACATACATATAAAAAACAAGTAAGAAAGTATAGTCGGTCAAGCCCGACCATATGATACCCAACACCACAGTATTTAAAAACACATCATGCTTATGTGTCCATATAAATATGGTTTTATCTATGTTTATAAACTTCATGAAAATCGGGTTGAAAGTTTGTGAGAGGCAGGAATTGCCCCTTACCTCCCCTTGTGGTCCTATTTTTGAAAAACTGTATAGCTTATGTGTCCATATAGATATGGATCTATCTATGTTTTAAATATCTCTCCACGTGGTTCTGTTTTTTAAAAAATGCATGACTTTTGTGTCCGTCCATATAGATATGGTTCTATCTAGGTTTTAAATTTCATTAAAATCGGTTTGATATTTTCTAAGAAGAAGAAATTTCCCCCTATCTTCCCTCGTAGTCCTACGATTCGGCCCATTTTCAATAGGTTGGTCCTTGTGCCAATAAGAACCTATGTCCCAAATTTTATCAAATTATCTCCAAAATTGCGACCAGTTCTTTGCGCACAAGGTTACATGGACAGCCAGCCAGCCAGCCGGACATCGTTAGTTCGACTCAGAAAGTGATTCTGAGTAGATCGATATACTTTAAGGACCAATATTTTAAGGCGTTACACACATCAGCACAAATGCATAATACCCTCTCCAACTTTGTGGTGTGGGTATAACAAATTTGACATGTCTTCAGTTCACTACTGGTTTGCCTTACTAAAAATTAAAAAAAAAATTGAGTTAGGTATGGAGTATATATCTGTGGCCTTTTGACAAAACATCTTAAGTTAAATTTAAAAAGTTAAAAAAATTTTGTTAATCATACGAATTTTCATTCAAAAAACATTTTTCTTTACGTTTTAAAAATTTTGTATTATAAACTCAATTTTGGCTTATTTTATTACTAAATTTTATTATTTTTTAAAAACTTTTTTGCTACTTTATCTCGTCTTAAGAAGTTTTATCAAAATGCCACAGATATTTTTGATATCCCCTTTCTGATCCAAAAACTGTTTCACGAAATTTTGTTTGGGGTCTGAGCATCAATTTTGCTCCATACCTGTCAACAATTTTAAAGTTTATTAAGTATTTTTTTGCTCTACACGCCAATGTTTGGTGAATGCTAAAAATTCCTCGTACAAAATAAATATTACTCTTGCTTCGCTCATGCAGGTAAAAAAAACACCCGCTAGAATTCAAAATTATATTCTAATTTAACAAACCAAGCAATAGTAACTTAGGCCTTCAGCCCGTTCTAGGGAAACAGACCAGAGTCTCTGGCGGGAATCGATCCCGCAACACCCGCACTGATAGACTAGCTCACTACCAAGTGCTCAGTTATCACAGAGGTCACTGTCCCTGTCTGATCCCTGTTGAGCCTCAGTTCTATTTATTGATATAAATATAAATTATTCTTTGAGAAACAATTTTAAATGCTTGGTGGCGTTACCTGACAAAAAGTAGACTTTTCTGTGGAAATTCCCATAAACACATTTTGATATACATACATATCGTCGGTTGTTTATTTAATTGTTGTATGTGAATACAAATTACATACGAAAATTAAATAATCAACCGACGATATGAACATACATATAAAAAACAAGTAAGAAAGTATAGTCGATCAAGCCCGACCATATGATACCCAACACCACAGTATTTCTTTAGTCCTATTTTCATCCATACATGATCTAGAAACTAAATTCGCTTTCATATTAGAGTTACTACAAAATTGCATTTATTTATATTCCAGAGCACCTTGTAAAATGCATATAATTTGCACAAATCTAAATTATTAACATACAAAGATGATGTACTTGGCAAAAGAAAAAATGTGATACCCATATTGCCCTATATAAAACGAAGGGTTACCACCCCATTGCATTTTTGTCAAAACGCGAACTAGCACGAATTTCAAAAAAAGCTGAGACACGTATTTAATTAAATCGACTAAAGAATAAAACATGTTAATTTGGCACTTATATTACAAACAACCCCGAACAAAAAATTCAAAAACCGTTATTTTTACAGATAATCCGTTAGAAAAAAGACATGGATGATCGTCCTTGGACAAATTGTATATACAGTTGGGCGCGCCTTAAAAAACCCTTTCTTACGATACCCAATTTGTATATGTTGGTAAGGGAACAGATTCACAAATTAACAAAACATACAAAAATATACCCTTTTTCAAACTGGTCCAGCTCACGAGAGGTCAAAGCTGGAGCCGAAATATTTAAAATGTCATCCTAAAAAAGTCCAAGGTTTATTTTTAGGAGGGTACATCGAGCACTTTTTTTGGTGAGTCGCTCTAATGTATATATGTTTTAAATTTCATTAAAATCGGGTTGAGAGGCAGAAATTGCCCCTATCTCCCCTCGTGGTCCTATTTTTTTAAAAATGCCTACATTTTGTGTCCATATAGATATGGTCCTATCTATGTTTTAAATTTCATTGAAATCGATTTGATAGTTTCTGAGAGGAAGAAATTTCCCCCTATCTTCCCTCGTGGTCCTACGATTCGGCCCATTTTCAATAAGCTTGGTCCTTGTGCCAATAAGAACCTATGACTTCAATTTTATCAAATTATCTCCAAAATTGCGACCTGTACTTTGCGCACAAGGTTACATGGACAGCCAGCCAGCCGGACGGACATCGTTAGTTCGACTCAGAAAGTGATTCTGAGTAGATCGGTATACTTTAAAGTGGGTCTAGGACCACTATTTTAAGGCGTTACACACATCAGCACAAATGCATAATACCCTCTCCACTATTGTGATGTGGGTATAAAAATATACATTTGTATATCGAATTTCGTGCTTTTTGTACGATTCAACATAATTTTTTATTATATTCAAATGCCTAAAAAAACATTTTTAACAATTCAGCTTTAATTATTTCTGTTCAATATTGATCTTAAAATAAATGTTCACATTTAAATTGCAGAAATTGTTTTGTTGTTTAATTTTATGTACATGGGACATACATACATATTTATATTTACATATTATTTGTTTGTATGTGTGTCTATTATGACCAAGCAGCATTTGTAATTGACCTAATTCTTTTTATGTTGATTTTGCACTTTTTTCTGCTATCAACTTTAATTTTTTAAAGCTTTAACAATTTCTATTGCAGCCATAGACATTTTCATAACATGAATTTGTTGTTTTGCATGCATATTGTTGCTGTATTTGAAAGAGTTTGTGTGTAAAAAAAAAACAACACGGCTTTTGTTGCTGTTGTGATTTTTGTTTATAAAAATACACAAAATGACCAATACTAAAAGAATTTAATAATTTGTGCAAGTCTGGCAGTGTTTTTGTTGTTTTCAATGAATTTAACATTTCATGCAACATTGAGCATTTACAATAAACAATTAAAATGATAATAAAGATAAAATGTTTTAATATAATTTTATGTTAATTACATACATATTAAATTTTTTTTATGAAAATAAAACATAATTATAATAACGACGACTTTATTCAGGGATGATAAAGTTAGTCCAATTGTAATTTTTTCAGTACTATTAGCATTGCAAAAGTACTGTAGTACTCCAATGCCATGTTTGGTACAATTTAAATATATCAAACGCTTAAAAATTTAAGAATATTGATATAGGGTTGGATAACTGAAGTAAGAAATATGATAATAACAAAGCGTACATATTTACGCATTTTTATCCTGTTTTACTATGAACTCTAAAAAAAACAAGCGAAAAAGTTTTCGCCAAAACTCCTGATTACATATTTACTTCATTTTCCCTTTTGTTAATTGCAAATATAAATTTAAATATGTATAAATGTAGAGTACGAGTAAATTTTATTGTATAGGGTGTTGTTTTTAGCTCTATGCTCTATGAACTTCGCTAAAGGTGTTATGATACTTGCTATTTTTTGTATTGGATTTTTTTTAGGATTGACTGAATGAAACAACAAATGCGAGAAAGAACAAGAAATACAATATGTAAACAAACCTTTTTTTCTGATTGACATTTCTCAGGTATATTTTTTTCTTTTACTAAAACAAAAAAAAAATGGCAAAAGCTTGGACAGATGAAACTATTTTGTTTTTGATAAATGAAATGAAGCAGGTGCCCTTCATATGGGATTTCAAATCATAAATTTTTAATTCAAGAATATACCACGATGTAACTCGTTATATTGTTCATTATTTGCATTAAATTTTATTGTATTTAAAGAAAAAAAATGTTTGTGATTCCAAAATAAAATGTAAACAAAACAAACAATATTGCCCACGTTTTTTTCCCCACAAAAACCCGTTAAAAAAGCTAAAAATCGCAAAAAAAAAAGTTAAAACCCGCTACTTTCGATCAAAAACTAAAGAAATTGCCAACAGTGCTAACATTAGTTGCGTTCGAGAACACAAAAGTTTTTACTATTTTTACTAAACTTTACTGCATTTTACGAAATTGCGTTCGAGTACACAAAATGCAGTAAATGAGAACATAAATTGAGAGCGAAAAGTGACAGTTCTTGTCTGAGTATTTACAAATTTTTACTGCAGAAATTTGTGCAGTAAAATTTAATAAATCAAAAAAACATATGTTTCAAAAGGTAAACAAACAAAAGTAACAAATAAAAAGCATACAAATTGTGAACAAATTGTTAAATAAAAGAAAAGTTGAAATAAAAATTAAACCAAAACAAAAAGTGAATAAATATTAATTAATTAAACTTGTTTGTGAAGCATTTATTTGGCTAAATACAAACTTTTGAAATTTTTTTTGTTATGTTAATTTTTTAGAGTTGTAAAAGCGTAAAGTATTTGGGTATGTTCTATTTAATAATTTAACCCGCTACAAACTAGTAAAATCAAATAAAATAAAAAACAAACAAATATGAAAGATTACATAAAATAGTATGTTTGTATGTATTTTCCAAAAATGTTCGTGTAATAAAAAGTATTTAACCGAGTACCGATAAGAAAACGAGTTAAGTAATCAAAAGTGTCAATATTTTTTAACACTTCAGTTATTTGCCATCAGCTGTTGCCTTTATTTTACGAATTTTTACAAATTTTGCGTTCGCGTACTTTTTGGACAACAGCTTTTTGTGAGAGCAAATTTTTCAGTTTACTCATTTACTGCATTTTACTGTAAAAGTTCTCAAACGCACCTATTTAATCTGGAAATGTCAATTTTAAGTTAAAAATTTTTATATTTTTTTTTTTTGACAGTTTATCGATAACACATGTATTTTTGTTTGACATTTCAAGATTTTTTATGATATAATCATACTCTTTACATTTAGTCAGTTTTCCTATGCAAATATATTTGCACTGTTCTCCAATATAGAAAAAATACAAAAAATAGCAAGTATTATAACACCTTAACGGATTTACTGTCTATTTCCGATGTGCAAATTAAACGATTCATGATGACTTGCCAAACCTTACTGAACAGATATGTCAATACAGTTTGACAATCGCAGCTATCAAAGCATAGTTATCGATATCGTAATATTTATATAATAATTTTGGGTTTTAGTACAATAAGGGTTGTAAAAGTACAATTATTTGCTTAATTAAGTACAATTTTGAATATGTCATTTATCCTCGCTGATTTTATTAGCATTTATGGCTCTCAGAGAGCCGCCATAATCGTTTAACGATCAATATCAGTGATACCATTGTAACATTTTCGAAGCTTAAAGTGAGCATTCTGTTTTGCTAAAATGCATTAAGGTTTTTACATTTTTTTTTTGATATTTTAGGATATTTAATTGGCTAATAAAAATTCTTTCATTAATAAAAGAAAATGTTATTTTCAATCATTTACTTTGATGATTAACTTCGGTTGGTGTTCCAAATCAAATAGAACAAACAAATCTTTTGTCTTAAATGTTTTTTATTATAAGAATAACTGGTTCATTATTTCGATTCCTCGTCATGTTTTAAAATATTTGTTAAATTTTTCATTAAACCTATGCAGCCAATGGATATCAACGTGGGAGTACGATAAGGTTGCGTTTTATCGCCACTTCCGATGAACATAGTTCTAGACGTTGTTATGTGCAAATCCATGCAAGGCCATCGTGGAAAATATGTACAACTTAGATAGTGCCGATGACATTTGTCTTTTCCCACACCAATAATACGACATGGTCTCAAAAATCGAGAGTTTGTCGAACAAGTGTCTAGGGCTGCTCTTTGGATCAACATTAACCAAGTCTTCATGCTTCAAACCCCGCCAAATTTCAACTAATGGGTCAGCATATTATTGATGTCAACAACTTTAGCTATCTGAATAGCATTATAACAACATATGACGGAAGCAACAGACATCCAATCAAGGATGAACAAACCGGAATTGACGTTTCGAACATTGAATAAATTCCGAAGATCTAGAAATATATCCAGACAAACGAAGCATACGTTTTTTAAAAGGAAAACCTGTGCTTTTATTTATATTATATGGAAGCTATGCCAGCCTTTGTGTCTGCGCTTAATACCCGGAATTTTCTGGCCAGTTAAACCAACGGTGGCACTTTGGGATATTCCAAACCAACAATCTCTAGACGCAGAAATTATAGAGAAAATTCCAATGGCTTGGTCACACAATGAGAATGAGGGTACGTTCGTAAATGCAGATTTTGCGGATCACTTATGCATTAGTAAAGTTTAATGTTCCTAAAAGCATAAATTATATGATACTTGGCTTTACACTCATATGTGAAAAAAAATTATGTGAAAAAAAAATTATACAATAACTTTTAACATAAAAGAAATCACTTTGTTTCTTTTTTGATGCTTTTTCTTGTAATTTGTTAGAAAACTGTCACTTTTTAGTTCAATGTTTTCAACCAAATTTGCCATCACTTTTGTTGATTATTATGTTTTTATGCTCGGTTATAAAACTTTTAAAACTTACCTCGTGTTCAAGAATTCAAACTTTTCACAGCTGTTCTGCAGTAAAAAAGGCATCAGCATCAAAAGCGCAACTGAAGATCACGCAACCAACAGCAACAAAATTTAGCATCACTGTACCAGTGGTGCACAGTTTTGATGCATTTACGAAAGTAATCAGACTACATATGACATAACAACACCTGCCTTGTTGAATGTGGATAACAAGGCTCGAGATGTATTGAAAGACCAACTTACTCCTGGATTAGCCAATAAGAAATGGGGCTTGCAGGTGGATGAAAAGTCCTGCAATAAATGGAGGAGGATGGCTGGATGCATGGAGGATGGAGGATGGAGAAATGGGGCTATGGCAAAATGGCTTAACTTGGAGGTAAATTAAAAGCCCTGTAATAAATGGAGGAGGATGGCAAGCATTTGTGACGGCCCTATATTCCAGCAGGAGCTAAAGGACTAAATATCTATGCATATGTAATATACTTTAATGTTATTCTACCACTTCCTCAATATCAATAATCCACTACCTCAAAATTATCTAGCCATAAGAAATAAAACTCCAAGTTTAGTTAGTAGTTAATAGTTATAAGATAAATACCGTAACCAAACTACTAGAAAACTATTTAGTTTTTAAGCTGCTATAATTTTGGTTTTTTATTGCTGCTACTTAATTTTCTGTTTTTATTTTTTTGCATTACTACTGCTACAAAACCAGACAACATCTCCTGCTGCCGCTACTCGTAATTGTTTACAGTTCTTCGTTTAGGTTGGCAACCTTGATGACACCTAAAGGAAGTTACACACTATCCCACAAAGTCTTACGAAAATGTTTCCCTGATCTAATTGTTTATAAAATTTGAAAAAACAATAACTTATAATGACAGGGTTTCATTTTCATAAAAACATAAGACTTTGCGGGATAGTATGTAACGGCCTTAAAAGGCAACTATGTATTCGTGAGATTGGCATCACTGGGTTGACATTTAAATAATATTAACACTAACATTATCACAAAAATGTTATCTATACATATGTACATACGTAAGTTAATTGAAAAATAGTTTTAGTTCTTAAAGCTCTTTCACAGCAAAATTAGCAACAAAAAAAAAAAAAAATCAGTAAATAGTGAAAAAATATTGCTTTACATTTAAAAATCTTAAAACATCTAGTTTCAAATTCTTATTATCTAATCTAATTTATTAAGATTTATAATTTTATAAAAATAATTAATTTAAATACAATAAATTTATTTAATTATGCATTAAATTTTCTTACTCACCCAATTATTTCAATTTATTAAAAAAAAAAACCAATAAATTCACAATTTTTGTATAAATAATCCCAATATAATTTAAGGCGTGCAGTGAAAGGGTGAAGAATTGGTACACTTTCTGTAAAGAAAAGCAAAAATAAAAAATTAAAATTTACTTCCATCAATTTGTGTTAAATAATTTATTCAATAAGATAAAATCGTATAAAAATGGACTTAAATCTAAAAGAAAAAAATCATGACAAGTCACGTTTTGCAATACACTCTAGAAAAATAAACAAAACAACGTTTTTTCTTCTTTAAAGATAAATAAATATAAAATAAAGAAGATTTTGTAATAAATTAAAAAAAAAATTAAATGGAAAATAAAAAATAAACTGAATAAATATCAAGAGAAAAACTGATAAATTTCTATAAAAGCCGTAGGAAAAAAAAAAGGAAAACCTCAATACAATAATAATAAATATGGTTTAACTGAAGAAGAAACAAGTTAGAGTGCTATATTCGGCTGTGACGAATCTTTGATACCCTCCACCGACAGTTCGAATGTTTAATGAGTAATATCTGTATGATGTTATTATTATCTTAAACTGTGACGATTTGTTATTAATTATGGTTTTAGGCGACTAAACTGTTTTCCGGTAGTAGGGTTTATATGGGGCCTAGGGTAAATTATGGACCGATCATCACGAAATTTCACAGCGTCATTTCTAGTCATTAAAAACTGAATTTCTGTTATGATAGCATTATTAATTATGGCTTTAGGTGTACTAAACTGTTTTCCGGGAGTAGGGTTTCTATGGGGCCTAGGGTAAATTATGTACCGATCTTCACGAAATTTCACAGTATCATTTATAGTCCTATAAAACTGTGACGAGCCAAAATTTGTTATGATTGCATTATTTTTTACGGTATTAGGCGTACTAAACTTTTTTCCGGTAGTAGGGTTTATATGGGGCCTAAGGTAAATTATAGACCGATCGTCACGAAATTTCACAGTGTTATTTCTTGTCCTAAAAAACTGTGACGTACCAAATTTTGTTACGCTAGCGTTATTTTTTACGGTTTAAGGCGTACTTAACTGTTTTTCGAGAGTAGTGTTTGTATGGGGCTTAGGGTAAATTATATACGGATCTTCACGAAATTTAACAGCGTGATTTCCAGTCAAATAAAACAAATTTTTGCAAAATCGTATCTCATTCCGTGCCTTGTTCCAGCATGTATGTATGTTATTTTCTGTAACAAAATTATCAATTTTTTTAGGTGGTGGTTCCACATTTTGATTCAAAGCTCTGGTCCTACTGAATCGATTTTGCTGGATTTCAATCCCAAACTGCTTAGGATAACTACAAGCAATTTGGCACCAAGTTTGTTCATTTCTTTTGAGTTGTTCGAAAGTGAGCTTGTTTTCAACAGACGGACAGACAGACGGACATGGCTAAATCGACTTAGAATTACTCAAGGACCCAGAATATATATATTTATGGGGTCTGAGAAGAATAATAAAAAAGTTTCACACGGAATGACAAACTTAATATACCCTCTTCACAACTAATTGTGGTGGAGGGTATAAAAAGAACAAAATAATATTGCAGAGAAAAATTAAACATACATACATACTTATCTACATTTTGCAGACAATTTAGCACGTTTTATGTAGGTATGTATTTATTTTTTTAACCAAACACAAAATAGCAAAAAAGAAAAACCAGCATCACTTTTTTTTAATGCAGTGTTGTTTTTAAAAGCAGAGTTGCCAATTTCTTTTGTTTTTCATTGAATTTGTAACAAAATAAAAAAGCGGCTTATAGCTAAGCTACATTGCCAAATTTCACTTTAGGATATTTAAGCTCCCATATATGTATAAACAATACAGAGACATTTAACTGCAAAAATACAACATAAACAAACAAAAATATAAACAAACACCAAATTTTATTATTATTTTCAACCAACCACTCTTCTACTACCATTCTACTACAAATGAACGTACAACGTACGAACCTTCATAATCTACTTTTTTCTACTCCTTTTTCCTCTCTACTCCCTGCTCCATAAGTACATATATTATAAACACCTCTGCTTAATGCTGTGCCAGTCTCCTCTGCTCTGCTCTATACTAAGTATTCTACATGTACTACTTTCCTTCCTGTATAAAAGAAATCCTGTCTGTTTTTTTTCTAGTTTCTTTTTTTATATTCTACAAATTGAACGAGTTTGTGCAACTTTGTAGTTGAGGCATGACATAACATGTAACAGTGCAAGTCGTTGCTATTAGAATAAATATATGTATGCAACAATCTGTATAGTATTTATCTATAGATAAATATTTTGTTTGAGTATATTGGAAATCAGGGATTATTAAGAATTAATTGTTAAAAAAAAAAATATTTAGCTTTATTTTTAAATCAATTTGTAAAATTAAGTTAAAAGTAAAAAATAATGTTTCAAAAAAAAAAAAAAAAAAAAAAAATTAAAAAAAAACCTTTTTTTGGTTAATATACATACATATTAAGAATGGCGGAACTTTTACCCCTCTTGCCCTATTTAATGCTCTGTCCGATGTTACAGTGCATGCATGCCAAATTTTAAGAAAACCGGTTGATAAGTTAAGAAGATAGAGGGAGTGGGAGCTTTTACCCCCTTAAGAATGGCTGCTCTACAAGGCTGCAGTACAGGAATCATCACCTTTATTAATATTTAAAATAATCACCCTTATCAAAAAGAAAATTCCCCCGAAATTTGCTCTCGTATATGGGGAGAAGCAAAATTTCGAGGGAGGCGTGAATAAGTACGTTCGTTAATACAGTAATTTTGTGTATCACTGCGGGCAATTATGCCAAGTTTTATTGCTGATGAGTAATCAGCTGTTGCAGATGATTTGCTCTGCTCAAGAATTCCGCCTAGTTTGCTCTGCAGAAAAGTTTAAAATATTTACTAGCATTAAAACATCAAAAATTAGTGCCATCTTCCCCACAACACCGACATATTTTTTTATCCTTTCCTTAAACCCCATTATTTGTGTTTAAATTAGTTAAATTTTGCTCAGTATCAACTTCTTGAATATCATTTAAATCTGCTTCATTTGGCACAATAGCACAATTACACTAAAAGGAGCTAAAACTTTAACGTGTTTAAAAAAGTCACTCAGGGGTGTTCTGGAAATCGAAAACGCAAAACGCAAGAATTTGGAAGTTGTTTTTAATACGGTTTTAATCTAAATTTTAAAATTTTTATTTTAAGATTCTGATTAATAGAGAAATATTTGTTATTAAATTCTTTTATTATAGAAATTTTATTAAAAAACGTCGTTTAATCTTTTTGCGTTTTCGATTTCCAGAACACCCCTGACTATCAAAATTGAACTTTTTTTAACAAATTATTACAAAGTTCAACATTAAACTTTAAAAAATTAACTCTCAAAGTCCATTTCATTATCTTCAGAATCTAGTTCTAAAGATATTTTAGCACCCAACAATATATTTGGGAATTTTAAGGTAGGAAGGACTTAACACAATAAAAAACACTGTTGCAAAAATAAAGGACATAGAAAATATAAGATCGCTTAATTGCTTAATAACTTCACTTAATCCAATATACTGTCAGCGTCAAAATAAAGTGTACAACTGGTTTTCCAATATTAAAAGTGATATTTTAGCAAAAAATAATTAAAATTTTTAGAAGTTTATTATCATTTACAAAACTTTGGACATTGTTATTACTATTTAAAATTTGAAATAGGTACTTCAAAAACAACAAAAACAATACAATAAAAAAACTAATATTATACCTACTCCGTTTTAAACGCGTCAAAAAAAAGTGTACAGTTTTAAAATACTAAGAAAAGTGAAGTGGCTAATACTTTGATTGATTTCTTTTTGCTTTTAGGACGGCTTCTAGTCTCTTTGGCATCAATTCCACCCATTTTAAAGTTAGCTCAGTAGACATTTTGGCTACCCTTCCTGCAGAATTTTATTCAGAGAGTGCTTGCTGCTAATGTTTTTTTTTTTTAATTTGTCTGTCCAAATGTTTTCAGATTTTTACTTGAGTTGATATCGAGCGACTATTGGGCTGATCCATTTGTTTTAGGAGGTTTTACAAAAGCTAACCCTATCACGCTTCACTTTAGATACTATATTTTTTCCGTTGAATTTCTTATTTCTACCTTTTATCACGTTTTTTTTGTCCAACTTGCTTTTGTCACTTTTTGGAGCAACGTATTTTTCACAGATGACAGCAAGCTTGAAGTCTGATCAAAATTGGCAAAGTAGAAATTTAACTTTTTATAACTAACATAACCCTTTTTATACTGGAAAACAAGCTGTACACTTTATTTTGACGCTCACAGTACATACTACATGTGTTTATAAAATACTTGAAAAAACTAAATCGTCAGCTAATTATTGCTTTGACCTACCGACCATTTTTAAGTATATATTTTGAATCCTCACTTTCTGAATCCAAAACCTGTTTAACGAAATTTAACGGAAATTAAGAAAAGTTAAACTCAGTGTTTATTGTTGGTGTTTTGTTTAAGCTTTGATATTGTTTCAAGTAAGACTTTGAGTGTTTAAAATTCTAATTCGCTTTAGGGTTTTATTTGTATAATATTTTTAGCCTTTTCTAAACTCTTTGGAAATGGTTTCCTGAAGATCTGGCCTAAGCAACCAGTGAAATGCGCATAGAAGCTAGCTTTCCCTTAACAATAAATTTCAGTGTATTTATCATATATAAAAAATTGGGAATTTAGCACGTCATACAAAAATCTTAATAATAAATTTTGTATTCCCGAAAACAACTTTGATAATATACTTGCATGTGCCCGTGCAGAAAACTGAATTGGCAAATTTGTTTTTTTGTCGTTTTCTTACGAAGACAATATAATGAAACCTTCCTCATAACATTTATTATAATATTAATTCTAACACTATTTGAGAGTCCACACGTAAGATAATACTCTCTGCGATTGAATTTGACGTTTGCTGATATAAAAATCTTATATCCAGTGTGGCCATATACAAAAATATTTTACAGCTAAATCGGCTTTCAAATAATGCTAAAAAATGCCAAAAAAAAAATCCTAAACTGCCAAAAAATAATGCTAAAATTTAAATTGTATTATTGTTTTGTTATTTTAGTTAATATACCTTTATACATGATTTATCAGTCTTTATATACGTATGCACATAAAAAGTTTTCAAACAAAAGATACCATATACTAGGAATTGCTGTTTGGTTTTAGCCGAAACCGAACCCGCGGTTTTAAATGTCTAAAAACCGAAAACCGACAAAAAAAACCTCGGTTTAAGCTTTAACTTTAGCAATGTATTTATGCTTGAAGAAATTGCAAATTAAACATCATACTTGTACTTAATATACAAAAACTTTATACATAACAGCCTTCAACAATGACAAGGTATTTCAAAATTCTTAAAATTCAAAATAAGTACTAAGAAGAACAAATATTATCTTTATAACTCTTAAGTACACACCTTATTTGTGAGGCATAAACTACCACCTGGGCCACTTGAATTTTGTATGGAGTTTTTTGTGGCTATAGAAAAAACTCACACTAACGAACCCCTGGGCAAGGCTGGGACTACTTTTATATGTATGGAGTGTTATGGCTATAGCAGGAACATTTTGTTTGGGAAATAAAATAATTTTTCGAAAAAACAGAAAAGGAAGAATTCTTATGTGGTGTGTATGCTTTTTGAAACGTTTCATTTTGTTTTTATTAACTGCAGTACATATATTATAGGGAAGGGCCTGACCAGGCCCAGGTGGATACAATATGCACAAAATTTTCATTTGGCCAATTGTGGGATTGAGGATTACATAAAGTTTCGTTCTAATATACTTAATAAATAAAAAAATGCCTGGCTAGAACGGAAATTCTGTAACTTTTTAACGACAAAAAATTGTCGTTAAGTAGTCAAAATTCGTTAGCTAACGAAAATTGTCGTTAAGAGCTATTCTGTAATGAAATTTTAACAATTTTTATCGGCAAAAAATGTTGGTAGCTAACGACACAAAAAAAGTTCTTGTTAAATAATAACGTAATAAATGTACTGTTAACAGATTAAAAATATAGAGTAAAGTAGCCAATTTTTAACACAAAAAAAGTGAGGAAGTATAGACGATCAAGTCCGACTCTACATTGCAGTATTTGGGCGATCATGTTTCCGCCAAAAAGAGTATGTTGTGAGGTTAATATTCACATAAGACATTTTTGTGCCAATATTATCTAAGTATCTACTACCATTATAATACTATGTTCACACTTGGGTTCTTAAACGCGTTTAAGCAGCTCGAACGTGATTAAGCTCTAATCACTTCAAAATCGAGATGATTACCCATACATTGAAGTGATTTGTTAATCACTTCAAATCGACATGATTACAACTAAATCACTTCATAAACCACATAGAATCCACTGAACATACCTCAAATGTAAAATCGCCAACAACCTTGTACACGGTTGTACAAGATTTCTGCTTAATGTTTTAATTTTTTTTTTCTTTAATAATTCATAAATTTTCACAATTACATCATTAAAATTATTAAAATAATCGTCTGATAACTTTATAAAAGTGTTTTTATCCATTTTTAATACTTTAAAGAAATTTAAATTTGTTTGTTGTTTTTTGTGTGTTTGTGTGTGTGTTTTTTCTTAATCATCTGTCATCTTAATCATCTCAAATGTAATGTGAACGGCTTTGATTAGCTAAATCAACATTTTGCTTATACGCGTTTAAAAACCCAAATGTGAACATAGCATTAGTGTATTCGTATGGGAGCTGGGTCAAATATGGACCGATTCTAAAAAAATTTGTTCTGGTGATTTATGTAGGTTGCGACAAAATATTTTTGGATCTTATTCAACTCAAATGTCTATAAAACAAAATAGCTATTAATAGGCACAAAACCCTATTCCGGAAAGAAGTTTTCATGTGGGATATTAAAATTAAATAACTGCTTCTCACCATTATAAAATGGCTTCGGCCTTGTGACAATAAACGCATATGTGCCAAATTTTATAAAATTATTTTTAAAATTGCGACCTGTAATTTGCGCACAAGGTTATCTTGGACAGACAACCAGCCATCCTGATAGAAGAACGGGCTTCGTTAAATGGATTCTGACATTGATTCTGAGTCAATCGGTATACTAAAAGGCAGGCCCAGAACCTTTATTTTAATGTGTTACACACATTCGTACAGCCACATAATATCCTCTTCACATACAGTAGTGTAGGTATAAAAAGTAAGAGCAGAATGTTGGGCTAGAGTGGCTCAGTCACCTGAAAATTTTTCCCTATGTATAGAAAGATTTAAAACCAACATATTTGTTTAGAAATATAATGAATATTTACGGGTTTTCATTCATGTTTTGTTAAAATTAATGCAATAAGCAAATTTATTTTGTATTTTTTTTTTTATTAATTTTAAAAAATTTTCACTTATATTTTTACCGATATTTGTCGTCAATATTTCTAAACAAAAATATTTGTTTATTTAAAATACGGTTACGTTAAAGTAACCGAGATTTCTCGTTAATTAACGATATCGGTAGTTAAATTCAAAAAGTTACAGAATTGAGGTACAGGCCCACTTAAGGGCGAATAAAAGTACCTGTATTGAAACAAATAAAAAACTTGCAAAAAAAAATTTTATGTTTATGTATGAATTTAACTTTGATATTTTTAAAACCGAAACCGGCCGGTTTTAATCATTTTAAAACCGAAACCGCGGTTTCACATTTTTACGGTTTTTAGCAAACTCTACCATATAACATTACAAAAAATCAAAGGAACTTGACGCATAAAGGGCTAATGGTTTAATAAAAAATTTAGTTTAATAATTTATTACGTCATAAAATGAATATTCTTCTTCAGCTATTTAACGTCATTCTATTTTGACATGCTTTTCTTCTCTCCTCTCTCGCCCCATAAACTCAGACTTTCTGAAAGAAAACTTTCATAGTGTGAGCCCAGACTTAATTTGCATTTATTAGTATTTTCTGCACAAAAAAGTTAGAATTTGTTTAATTATGAAAATTAATGGCAATCGTTGTCTAAGTTGACATATTAATTGAGCTATAAAATCCCGGCATGTAATTCGTATTTGTTTTTCTATTTTAAAAGTTATGGTATCTCTTTTCGTTTCCAAAAATTTTTCAAAATCGTAATTGAGGGAAAAACACAGCTTAACATGAATTTAATGGATCAAGCTATTCAAAATTTAAAACAATTTGATATGAAAAATCTTTTAAAAAGATTGTACAGTTTCTATAGCAAAAAAGTAGGGATTTTTTTATGCATTCAAAAAAAAAGTGTGGTAGATTTTCAAAAGAAGATTACTTGAATACTCTTAAATTAAATAATGCTAAATATGTAGTTGAAAAATGCTAAAAAAATGCTACATCTAGCTGCAAAAATGTCAAAATGGCCACGCTGCTTATATCTTATCTCAGGTGAAGACCCTGTGTAAGGAAACTTTGTGATCTTTTTAAATTTAAAGAATCGATGGTGATGCCAAGTTTTTTGATAAAAAGAACTCTAGCAATATGTATTACTTTTCCAAAGTTATCAAAAAATTCCTTTAAATATCTGTTGATAAATTCTCGCATGTTTAATATCATACATAATATTTTTTCTTCCAAAAAAAAAAAAAATTAAACACATGAAGAAGAACCTGCCAACGACATATGGAGAAGAAAGAAGTAATAATAATAATGCATTAAATGCATCTACAATAAAAATAGCAACAAACTAAAATAAAGATTCAGCCAAGCTATAAAAATTTGTACACTACACACCCAGTATAAAAATAGTAAAAACAACAAAATCAGGATAAATATTGAATAAAAAGAAAAAGATTTTTTTTTTCTCTTTTTGGGAGGTGTGTTTGTGTGTTGCCACTTCTTCTGCTGTATTTATAGTTTAGTATGGTGGCATGGTTGCTTCAGCACAAAATTTTTAAGTATAAATATGTCTGTATGTATGTATGTATGAACATAGATTTCACAAAAAAAAAAACTTACGTTTTCCCCAAACAATAATTTCCGGGTTTTTTTCTTCTTCTGCTTCTTCATAAGATAGAGGCATGATAAAGACAGAGACAAATCTGATGTAGTCTATATTTATTTTTTTTAAGAATTATATGGTGACTGCACTAAAACAACTGGATAATACATTTATAGGAAACGACAACTCCAGCCTCTGCAGAAGAATCAGCAATATGTATTCATAGTAACAGAAACAACAACCAACTATATATTTCAACAGGAATTATAATAACAAATATTGAAGAGACATTTGAAATGACAAGTAATTATTTGTTAATTTAAAATTTATTAACTAAAAGGATTTAAAGTTAAATATTCTTTTTTTTTTAATTTAAACTGACATTTCAAAAATTTTATAATAAAAATTTTTAAGATTTTCTGTAAATACAAATATTTATACCCACACCACAATAGTGGAGAGGGTATTATGCATTTGTGCTGATGTGTGTAACGCCTAAAAATATTGCTCCTAGACCCACCTTAAAGTATACCGATCGTCTTAGAATCACTTTCTGAGTCGAACTAACGATGTCCGTCCGGGTGGCAGGCTGTCTGGCTGGCTGGCTGTCCATGTAACCTTGTGCGCAAAGCACAGGTCGAAATTTTGGAGATAATTTGATGAAATTTGGGTCATAGGTTCTTATTGGCACAAGGACTAAGCCTATTGAAAATGGGCCGAATCGTAGGACCACGAGGGAAGATAGGGGGAAATTTCTTCCTCTCAGAAACTATCAAACCGATTTCAATGAAATTTAAAACATAGATAGAACCATATCTATATGGACACAAAATGTATGCATTTTTTAAAAAATATGACCACGAGGGGAGATAGGGGCAATTTCTGCCTGTCAAACCGATTTCAATGAAATTTAAAACATAGATAGATCCATATCTATATGGACACATTAGCTATACAGTTTTTCAAAAATAGGACCACAAGGGGAGGTAGGGGGCAATTTCGGCCTCTCACAAACTTTCAAACCGATTTTCATGAAGTTTATAAACATAGATAAATCTATATTTATATGGACACATAAGCATGATGTGTTTTTAAATACTGTGGTGTAGGGTATCATATGGTCGGGCTTGACCGACTATACTTTCTTACTTGTTTTTTTTTTTTTTTTTTTTTTTTTTTTTTTTTTTTTTTGGAATATAAAATGCCAAGTTTGTAATTTCTTTAACGAAAACAAAGATACAGTAATGCCAAGTTAGTCATTTTCTAACTACCCGTTACTTTAAAATTAACAAACTAAAAATATTTGGCGGTGCGCAAAATGACCCCAGGAAATATGGCCCCAAAAAGAAAATGAAAAAGGGCCCCTAAATTTTAAATTTGACACAACAACACGCAATTTTGGGGCAAATTTTTGGTTTTTTTGGGGTTATTTTTCATATTTTCGTTAGGGTGTTTTTGCATTTCATGTGGAATGAAAAATGACCCCAATATCAAGGAATGAAAATTGGCCCAAATAAAATCACAATTTTTACTTTGGGGCTATTTTTCGTTTACTAATAAAAAATGCAAATTTTAAGAAATGAAAAATCACCCCAAACATTTTAAAACAAATTTTATAAAATTCTAAGTAAAAGTTTCTAGGGATAGTATAAAAAACCGAATTCTTATACCAAAGTGGAGGAAATCTTTGCCGGTTATGCAGAGATGTTTAGTTAGCGAAGCCAGTGTTCGTTATACCATAGAGAAAAAATCCTTGCGCTCGGCCGAAGGCAGGCTATAACGTGAAGATTTAGTAAGCAAAGCCAGTGTTCTTATACCATAAAGAAAAAAATCCTAGCGCATGGCCGAAAGCCCAACCATGCTATCAATCGTACGACTTTTAAATCCAAAACTATATCATTATTCGGATTTTGAAATCGGGATACGAAATTTGGGATTTTCAGTTTCGGGCATATGAACTCCACCTAAAATGATTAATGCAATTTTTTTCTGTTCTTTTTTGGGGTTAAAATTCATTATAAATTTTGAGGTGATTTTTCATAATGAAGAATTACCCCAAATTTGGGCTCACATTTCATTTTATATTTAGGGTTATTTTTCATTTTTTGGGGTAATTTTTCATTAAAAAAATGGGGTATTATTGCATTATGAAAAATAGCCCCAAATTTGGGGTCAATTTTCATTTATTTTTTTGGGGCCATATTTCCTGGGGCGAAATTTCGCAGCGCCAAAATATTTAAGGTTAAATATAATTTTTATTATATCGAGCCTTAACCGCGAAAATAACGTAAGCGACATGATTTTAAATTTTCGTTTTTTTTAATAAATGACTTTATTGGCAACACTTGCATCATCTCCTAAAATGTCATGGTCACATAACCCTGCAAATAAAATTGGACCACCTGATCCATTTTGATAAAATGGACTACTCCATGGACTGGTCCGATGTAATGCAAGCATGGACCATGTCATTGTTAAAAAGTGTTTGTAGTGAGACGATATATCTTCGTTTTTAAACGACATTCTTTCGTTTTTAAACGACTTCACACTACATTTGAGATGATTAAGATAACAGATGATTAAGAAAAAAAAAAACACAACAAACTAATTTATATTTACTTAAAGTATTAAAAATGGATAAAAATGCTTTTATAAAGTTATCAGAAGAATATTTTAATCATTTTAATGATGAAATTGTGAAAATTTATGAATTATTTAAGGAAAAAAAAAAAAAAAAAAGCAGAAATCGTGGCCGGTTATACACGATCATGTTGGCGATTCTACATTATATTCAGTTTGAGGTATGTTCAGTCGATTCTATGTGGTTTATGAAGTGATTTAGTTGTAATCATGTCAATTTGAAGTGATTAACAAATCACTTCAATGTATGGGTAATTATCTCGATTTTGAAGTGATTAGAGCTTAATCGCGTTCGAGCTGCTTAAACGCGTTTAAGAACCCAAGTGTGAACATAGTATTAGTCAAACCTTTTTTCAATAGCACTAGAGGTAGAAGTGCACACCTCGTGGAAAACTAAAGCGCATGAAAAATGGCAGGTTACACAACGCTCGTTATAAAAGTTTTTTCAGTCAGCTGTTTTTTATTTATTTAACACTTTGCATATACCAAGCTACGGCTCTTTTTTTGTTTATAAAGTCTTTGCGTTTTTTTGTACGGTTTCCGACTGCATGTTTCTTAACAATTCCTTATATTTTCCAATCCATATTCTATTTTTGAAACAGTGTCTACATCTTTAAAAAATGTTTACAGAAATACATCGTTTTTATTACGATTACTAAATATGTTGTAAACGCTAAAAAGTGCAACATTTCGTAAAATTTCCAAACCTAACCTCTTAAATAAAGTGTTTGGTAAAACGAATGTAACTTTCTTTTATTACTTTTTAACCATTTGAAATCTTAAAATCTTTACAAGCCTTCTCAAAATTGTACCCCAAATAGCAAAGTTCAACTTAATCATCCTCTATATAATCGTAATTTTTAAAAATGGTAGAAAAAAAATAAAAATTGTAAAAAGCACTAAAGGCACCAACGAAAAATTTAAAAAGCACCAAGTTAGTGCTTTTTTTTAGTTTGGCACTATGGATAAAATTTTGGCGTTTTGAGGCATCAAAAAGCACCATAAATAGTGCCAAAATCACTAAGTTGGCATCACTGGTAGAAATATTTTCGACCAGTATCCAAGCAAAACCCAAAATGTTATTTACCAATTTAAGATTTTACTGGTTTAGTTTCTTTCACATATTTTAAACTACATATACCTATTGTAATAAAATAAAATGTATTTAAATGTTTATTGTTTTACAGAAATTAAACTAAAAAAAGTCTGTACATACTCAAATTACTCAAAAAAAAAAAACCGAAATAAGCAAAAAGTTTATTTGAAATTTAAATTTCAACTTAAATTTACATGTGCACATAAAATTTAGCCAACGTTGGCAAAATATTTAAGATTCCTTTAAAATGTTTAAAAAGTTTGAGTTTCAATAACGAGTTAAATTTTTTACATTTATTACTTTCGGCTATAAAATTTTGTTTATACACAGTACAATTTTATAGTTTATGGCGGTCTATTCTAATAACTTATTTAATAGAGAAAAGGTTTTTGTACATATGTATATAATTCAACAGTGAAGTTTAAAATTATAGACCTAATCATTGGTTATTGTTTAAAAAGAAATAGATTTTCAAAAGAAAACTTTCCCAATTATTGCTATAATTGTATTACATTTTTTCTTAAACTGCAGTCGTTTAATGAAACCCATTAAAAAGAAAAAAAAACATCGTAAACTTCCTTAACGGATATCTTCCTTAAGCAGAAACCTCCTTTAGGCGGACAGAATAGAATTATCCAAATACAGTTCTGTAAGGAAACATTGAGTATTTCTAAAGAAGACATCCCTCTTGTAAGGACAAAATTCAATGGCCACTTCGATGTCCGATCATAAGAGATTCCGCTGTAAAAGTAGATTTTTATTAAAAAAAAAATCCTTATTTTAACGTAAATTTTACGATCGCTTAGTACTTATGTTGCCATATTATTGTATTTAATTTGTAACTTAAGCGTGATCTAGTTTCAATCTATAGTTAAACTTAGGTTAAATACAAGAATCTTGTGTTTAATTTAGCAAATTATTTTCATAAAAGAGCTTTTCTGTTCCCTGTCATAATTGTGTTGCCATATTATCAGGGAAACCGGAAATAGTCTCTTAAAAGTGTTACCGTTAGGAATTTTTTATAAAAATAAAAGGAAAACAATTTACTGCAAATTTAATGTTTTTTTTTGTGAGAAACTTTACAAAAGAATTGTAAAAAATGGCTTATTTTAAAACAATTGGGGGATTCACGAGGTGTCATAAAGTCATACATATGTCTTAAAATAACAATATGAAAAAATACGACTGTTGTGAACAACCCCTCATAATTCAGTGTGCTATTTTAAATTTAAATTAGCTGATTTTAAACAAATATAAAAAATAAATATTTATCAAAAATAAAAATATTTTTTAATTCTAACCCATGAAATTAAATTAAATCTTACCTGACTATTTTCTATATTTCAGACGCAGATTAGAATAAATTTTATTTTGTTTGTCTTCCAAACAGCGGAGTCCTAGGCCGATCTAATTTGACGCCGCAAGTGATTTGTTCCAAAGATTGCTAGTCGCAGGTTAAATTCGGAAGTTAGCCGGATAAAATTTTACTATCAGAGGCGACGGCCTCCTAAAACTTACGCGACACGGCTCAGCCGCTCAGCGCTGGTCGCTTCTTGATTAATTACGACAGCACAATAAACATAGCAGGCAAAGTTCTATTAATTTAATACACTTTTTGTTTACAAAGCAACAACAATATTTTTAAACCATTGTAAAATTTAAGAACATTATGACAATATAACATGATAGCACACCTTGTGAATACCACAAATATATGTATTAAGCAATTACATAATATTTGCATTTAAAATTAATTTACAGACAAATTTTCGAGATTATACCCTATTTGAAACCAATGGGCAGCAGACTGGGCGCACCAAAACAAACTTATGACATGAGGTTAAAATTCATATAAGACTTATTTGTGGCTAATATAAAGAGTATCATTGTCGTGATCAAAAAGCAGTCGTGGTTAGAAATTGGTACAGCGAAATAAATACAAGATTTCTATGTGTTTTACATTGTGGTTTTCGTGATTTTTTTTTTTTACTATATTTAATAAACATTTCAAACGACTAATAAGGTTGACTATGCAGATACACCATCTAATATGATGTTTTGTCTTGAAGGGATTTAAGAGAAGGTTGCTAAATTTTATATTATTATAATCTTTTAAAAGGATGTTAAAGCTATTAACGGATGAAAGCAACGGTCAAATGTAAACCAATTCCCAAAAGAATTTTATATGCAATAAAATAATTTTGGGCCGAAGTACATCTATATACGAGCATAATAGTTAATGGTCACAAAGAGTATATTTCGGAAAGAATTTGTATGGGCAGTATTTGAAATTAAAGACCAATTGTCACTACTTACATAGGCTTCGCGGTACAATTTAAACGTACAGTAGAAGCTCGGTTATATGAATTTTTGAGGGTTCCGGTGTTGATATAATAGCTGTGGCTGAAACATGGTTTGACTCGTCAATTACCGACAGCTTGGTATCACTAAACGGATATACAATTTTTAGAGCTGATAGAAAAAGTTATGCCGGTGGCGTTGCCATCTACGTTAAAAATGGTTTAAGGTGCAAAATTAAATGCAAGTCTGAAGAAAACCTCGTGTCTAGTAATACAAGTCATGAAAATATCAACCTTGTTGAATACATCTTTATTGAGTTATACAATGAGGACAGTAGAATTCTAATTGGCAGTGTGTATAGGCCCAATCGTCATATTAAATTTCTTAACTTTGTCAAAACGTTGGAAGAACTAACTACAGCTTATGACGACATCGTAATAGCAGGAGATTTTAACTCTAATTTGCTTAATGAATACAGCCTTCTTAACAGCATGCAATCTATAGGACTGGTTCCTACTAATACTAGTACCCCCACGCATTTCACAAACACCAGCAACACACTTATTGACCTATTTTTTGTTTCAAATTTTTCTAACATACTCATATACGATCAGTTATCGGCATCCTGCTTTTCTAAGCACGATCTTATATTTATGACATATGATATTAAACTAAAAATTCCAAACCAGACAATTACTTACCATGACTTCAAAAATCTAAATTATACAACATTGCAGGAAGAATATCGTAAAATAGATTGGAACAGCATCTACTACATGTTAACAGTTGATGAACAACTGAATTTTTTAGAAAAACATCTAACATATCTGTTTGATGTAACGGTTCCATTAAGAACAAAAGCCATTGGCCATAAACATAAGCCATGGTTTACAACACAGATTGGCAGGCTTATAGCCGAACGTGACTTAGCCTACGCCAGATGGAAACGATACAAAACAACTGGACTTTATAAAATTTTTCGTGAATCTAGAAAGATCGTTACAAAAAAGATCAGAGAAGCTAAAACAAATTTTTATTCCGAGAAATTTGCTAATTCAATTGATGCAAAGAAAACGTGGCAGACTATTCGTGATATTGGTATTGGTAAACACAAAAATATTACTAAATGCATTGAAACCCCTGATGAGATAAATGAGAAGTTTGTAAATATTAATATGCCAGAAGCAAATCATGAGTTCTATGATGGTTGTCGTATAAATCATCTTAATTTAAACCATTTCTCTTTTAACTGTGTTACCCAGATTGACGTCTACACAAGCTGTGCTTCAATAAAATCGAATGCTATGGGTGTTGATGGTCTACATCCGTTGTTTGTTAAGATGTTACTTCCATTGATTCTTCCACTGATAACTCATATTTTTAATAAAGTTATCACAACAAGCACCTTTCCCTCTCGATGGAAGCAGGCAAAAGTCTTGCCCATACCAAAATCCAACAACGATTTTCGACCAATAGCGATTCTACCCTATCTATCAAAGGCTATGGAAAGAATTTTGCGTAATCAAATTGCACTATATATAAGAGATAACCGGTTACTTAGCGATCGACAATCTGGTTTTCGTGCAAAGCATAGTTGCATTACTGCATTGACTGATGTAGCTGAAGATTTAAGAAGGGAAGTTGATGACGGACGTTTGGCAATGCTAGTCTTATTGGATCACTCCAAGGCGTTCGATACGGTTGACCATACAATATTAAAACAGAAATTATCTAAAATGATGAATTTTTCTTCAACATCAATTAATCTGATGTCATCCTATCTGGAAGACCGTTCTCAATGTGTGGAGACAAAGAATAGAACTTCATGTTTTTTACCAGTAAGAAGAGGTGTTCCACAGGGATCAATTCTTGGTCCACTTCTTTTCTCAATATATGCAAACGATTTACCATGTCAACTAATGCACTGCGATATTCGTCTGTATGCTGATGATGCACAATTATATGTGAGTAATAGAAATTGTAAGGAATTAGATGATTGCATACAAAAACTAAATGATGATTTAAATAGGGTTTCTCTCTGGGCTGCAGCTAATGGGCTGAGTTTAAACCCACAGAAATCCAAATGCATTGTCTTTCGAAAAAGAACGAGCAAAATAATTGTGAAACCAAAAATTTATATAAATAATCAGCCTATTGAGATTGTTGAAAGAGCAAAAAACCTTGGAGTTATATTCAATAGCACTTTGACATGGAGCGATCATATTACTGCAGCATGTGGAAGAACATATTCAATGCTTAGAACCCTTTGGCCTACACAATATTGTACCCCGTTAAAAATCAGAATATTACTTGCAAAAACATACCTTATCCCAACGTTATTATATGGATGTGAAATTTTCTCCTCTTGTGACACAGAAAGTAAACGAAGACTTAATGTTCTTTTCAACAACATAACAAGATATGTGTATGGACTTAAAAGGTTTGATCACATTTCCGCGTATTCTAAGAAATTATATGGCGTTCAGTTTGATGATTTATTGAAAATAAGATCATTACTTTTCTTACATAAAATTATTAACTCCCGTGAACCA
Organism: Pollenia angustigena; assembly: GCA_930367215.1. Lineage (NCBI taxonomy): Eukaryota > Metazoa > Arthropoda > Insecta > Diptera > Polleniidae > Pollenia > Pollenia angustigena. The sequence goes on from OV884056.1 coordinate 76,972,166, forward strand.
GAATACTTGTACAATAGACTGAGTTTTGGCCTGCTTAATCGAACAAAGAATCTAGTTCAGTTTAAGCATCGCACTTTAATTTCGGAGTGGCAATTTTATATTAATGTCATACGTCTTTGGAACATATTACCCAGAAATATTAAGGATATAAGCAACGCTCTACACTTTAAAAAACAATTATTTGAGTTATTTTCTTAATTTTTTTTTTTTTTTTTCTTTTAAATAAATTTGGATATTTCTTCATTATTGATATAATATTTCAACATTTTATCATCTTATGAATTATTATATAATAATTTAAGTTGTTTAATTTTGTACTCTTTTGTTTTTTAATTAGTGTTTAAATTTTTATTGTCAAAATAATTTACAAATTTAATATTGAACAATATGTAACCCTGTGTTATTGTAAGACTTTTGTCTTGTTACACAGATTAACTATAAATAAATAAATAAATAAATAAATAAATAAAATACCCAGTTATATGAACATCCAGAATAGTGAACAATTACACATGAGGTTCTAAAGAGTGAACACGACCTATCTCTACTATATGAACAACTTGCAACCGTTGATTTTTTTGAAACAATTTGTTGTAAAGGGTGTTTTTTAGAGTATCACAACTTTGAGTTTGCATCACTGCTATATTTGAACACCCATTTAACAGCTGATAGTTGCTTTTTGTTTAGTTTGCTTTGAAATTTCATTATAAATCGACTTATCGAGCAACTCGCAAATATTTGACATTTTTAATCAAAATAATTCGGCGAATAGGCTGAAGCACAAATTGATATTGATTTTGAATCTCCACTCAAAATTGTATTTTCCGATTAAGCCAATTTCTGGTAGAATGGGTACATAAATAAGCAGAATTGGCGCATTTGGAGTGAGTAGAATCCACAAGCTTTTGCCGAAACACCATAACATCCACATATATTACTGTTTGGTGCGCTTTATAGGCTGGCGGAGTCATTGGCCCACATGTCTTCAAAAACGATGATGATCAAAATGCAAAAAGTTGTTGAAAATTGGCGCCTTCTACACGACAGCCACATGACAGAAATCATATTTAAATTGCATAAAATTTTCCTTCCAATAAACATATTAAAATTGATTTGGAATACTTGCTTTCTATTGTCTCGATTATGTGAACTTTTCCATTTAGTGAACAGGCCCTGTCTTAATTAGTTCATATAGGCGAGCGTCTACTGTGTTTACAAAAAAATGCTATCAAATTATCTACAAAATTGCAACTTCTACTTAGCGCACAAGGTTTACATGGACAGACAGCCAGTCAGACAAACGAATGGATATCATTAGATCACTTTAAAAGGTGATTCTGAGTCTATACTAAAATATGGGTCTAGATTTCTACGTATACAGATAAATATTTAAAACAGAAAATCCATCTGTTAACCAGAACTGTACACAATTTTTTTTTTATTTGCGGCGAAAGCACTTGTAAGCATCTAACAAAAAAAAAAATTAACATGTACATATCAAAATATGCTTCAAAAAGGTCAAATATGCGCTATAAATTTAAAAAATGCTCTTTTAACTAGATTATGCAAAAACAAAAGCTTCAAAGTGTTAAATATTCACTAAAAAATCGATTCCAAAACTCATAAAAAATTATCTTTTATATAAATGATGCAACAAAAAAAATGCTGCAAAGTGTAAAATATGCAAAAATATACACTAACAAATCGTTTCTAAAACTCATAAAAAGCTCTAAAAAGGATAATTATATTGTTTCTGTCTTCATTGGTCACACAAGGAAAAACATGCAATTGCATACTTATGGTTACCCTGCATAATATGTATTTATTTGTTAAGCAGCCGCCATTTGAAGCAGTTTACTTACGCCTTAAAATCTTTAACTAACATTGAACAAAGAAACAAGTTTTAATTTCAAAAATTTTTTTTCTTTAATTTTGTTCTTCTTTTAAAGGAAAGAGTAGAAAAAAACAAAAAAAAAAAAAAAAACGCTTAGATATATAACTGTTTACCAAATAAGGTTTTCTTAGACTAACAGTGGGATAGACAAAAAAACATTTCTATAAAAAGACTAAGAAAAGAAATCATAAGAAATAGTGCATGATAATATCGGACAAGAATGAAAACAGCACTACAAAAACAAAAAAAATAGGACAGTGACACAGAATGTGCTTAACTACATACATAAATCTGACGAGTTGGATCCCATTAATACATGCAGTGGCCCGTTATAAAACCTATCATGGTTCTAACGCAGACCTTGCTCTTCCGTAGTAGTGAACTAGAATCGGTTTTCATAAGCACTAGCCATAACTTCCGTGATACACTGAATAGAAAAATCAATCCAAGCCAAAACTGTGTCAATGGTACAGTACGTACGCATGTCCTTAAATCAAGTAAAGAATGCTCGATTCAAGTACGGATTATTCAAGTGTTATTAATAGGGATGAGATTTTCATGCACTAAAAAATAGAAAATATGCACTAAAAAATCCAATATATGCACTAAAAAAAAATTTAAAATATGCACTAAAAACTTAAAAAAAAATACATACATTTTTGTTTGTTTAAATAAATAAATAAATACTGTTTTATTAAAAGTAAAACTTTGTCTTGTACTTGAAGAATGCCAATGCATTTTGGAAAAATTTGTTTGGAAATTCCACTTTGGTTCCAGATCTAATCAAAAAAATTTTAAATTTATTTTATTTTTTGAAATCCTTAATTTTTTTGCAAAACATTTTGGATTTTTTTTTTTTTTTTAATTTGTCCGGCTATTCTTCCTTCCGCATTGTTTATTTTAAATTTTGCAATATCCATTTATTTGACTTGAGTATGTATTAAGTGAACTAAATCCGTCCTAATTAGTTATTGTTTCAGCAATATATCCGTATTTGGAAAATGCAAATGCTTATTGACTTCTGATGTTATTTAAATTTAATATTTATTTTACTTTTTTAATTGCATAATCATCGGTATCAACAAGCTCCTCAAACATACTTAAATTACTCGAAGTTATTTTGATTAGAATTCTCAAGCATCTAGCCAGGCCCCCATTTTCTACTGGCTGCGGTGGAAGGTGAATCAAGGAATACATTTTATTAAAAATTGCAATATTATCGAATTGGCTTTTAAATTCTCTGCAACGCGGTATTACCCATGTGCCAAGAAAGTAATTAAATAGTAACCCATTGAAAGCCTTAACGATGTAAGGTGCTGCATCGGCTTAAAATTGAAGCATCTTTGGTCGAAATCTTAAAATCTTGTATTTAAAGCAAAGCGCCAAAAGAATTAATTTTTTATTTAAAAAATTTTTTAAGAACTTTTTTATAATATGGAAATGAAAAAAACCTTCAAAATATGCATTTTAATCCTAAATATGCAAAAATATGTATTTTCATCAAAATATGCAACAATATGAAATAACAAATCGATGCCATTTTAACGCAAATTTAATGATTCGGAAAGAAAATAGGTTGACATCGTTCTTAGACTATCGACAAAAAACATGCATTTGCATGGGAATCGCATTCCTACTTATTAACATTCAATGAAATGTGATTACAGAATTTTAGTTTGCGATACAATAGAATATCAAGATTAACAATATTTTGAACTTTACCCAGCAATGTTCCGTTTAGATACTCCCCTAAGATTTTTCTTAGATTTCCCCTGCAATCATCAACTAGCTTTGAATTCACAAAACAGCGCATCAAGCTCTTAGGATCCGCCTTCCAAGCCCCAGCAATCCATTCTATCCATTATCTTATCCATTCTACGGTCTTAAAGAACCCTAGAAAACATTGCTTTCGTCGGGCAGCTCATATGACCTTCTAATATTTATACCCCCAAGGTAAACCCCTAAACCCGTGCCCCTCATCCTATTAAATGAAACAACAGGGTAAAGGCTGCTGCTAAAATCTATTTTTTATATAGAAAGAATGTTTAAAAAATATTTAGTATAGTTTCACTGTTTGTTTAGCAACAACTTTTAAAAAAAAGCTTCTCTTTAGAGGAAAATCTATTGAGCCGTTTGTCTTGTGTTTTAAACAAAAACAAATGAAAAAAAATAAATAACATGTATTAAGAAGACCTTTATTTCTTTCGTTTGCCTGGGTGTATATAATGGCAAAATAATTTTAATTTGATTTTAGAAGTACATAGTAGAAAAACAAAACAAACAAGTTAGAGTGCTATATTCGGCTGTGCCGAATCTTTGATACCCTCCACCGACACTTCGAATGTTTTAGGAGTAATATCTGTATGATGTCTATTCATTATTATAATCTTTGTAAAAACAGACATCTGCATTAAAATTTGTTGCGGTTTAGACCTACATACATATATAAAATTATTGACCGACAATCAGAATCAATTTAAAAAAGCTTGAGTAGAATATCAGTTTAAGCTGAACTTAAATGATTTTTAGGAGAACAAATTATATAAAAGCCATGGAAAGCTATGAACTAATCATCCCAAATTCTGCAGAACGATTTCTGGTATTAAAAAACATAAATTTCAATACAGCGGTGCAATTAGTTTAAGCGTTTGCAGTGAATTTCAGAAGGCTGCTAAAATGGAATCTAAGGTAAATTATGAACCGTATATCACAAAATTGCATAACATTTTTTTCTGGCCATATGAAGCTAAACTGGAAGAAAGTTAACCGCGTATTTAATTATTTTACCAGAGTGGGCTTTAAATAAGGCCTATGGTAAGTTATGCACCGATCTTCACCAAATTTCACAGTGTCATTTCTAGTTCTATAAAACTGTGATGTACCAAATTTTGTTATGATAGCATTATTTTTTACGTTTTTAGGCGTACTAAGTTGTTTTCCGAGAGTAAGGTTTATATGGGGCCTAGGGTAAATTATGAACTGATCTTCACGAAATTACACAGTTTTATTTCTTGTCCTATTGAACTTTGATGTACCAAATTTTGTTATGATAGCGTTATTTTTTACGGTTTTAGGCGTACTTGACTGTTTTCCGGAAGTAGGGTTTATATGGGGCCTAGGGTAAATTATGAACTGATCTTCACGAAATTTCACGGTCTTTTTTCTAGTCCTATAAAACTTTTATGTTCCAAATTTTGTTATGATAGCATTATTAGCATTATTTAAGCATTTAGGCGTACTAAACTGTTTTCCGGAAGTAGGGTTTATATGGGGCCTAGGGTAAATTATGGACCGATCTTCACGAAATTACATAGTTTTACTTCTTGCCCTATAAAACTTTGACGTCCCAAATTTGTTATGATAGCATTATTTTTTACGGATTTAGGCGTACTAAACTGTTTTCCGGAAGTAGGGTTTATATGGGGCCTAGGGTAAATTATGGACCGATCTTCACAAAATTACATAGTTTTATTTATTGTCCTATAAAACTTTGATGTACCAAATTTTGTTATGATAGCGTTGTTTTTTGCGGATTTAGGCGTACTAAACTGTTTTCCGGAAGTAGGGTTTATATGGGGCCTAGAGTAAATTATGGACCGATCTTCACGAAATTTCACAGTTTTATTTCTTGTCCTATAGAAATTTGATGTACCAAATTTTGTTATGATACCGTTCATTTTGACGGTTTTAGGCGTTCTTGACTGTTTTCCGGAAGTAGGGTTTATATGGGGCCAAGGGTAAATTATGGACCGATCTTCACGAAGTTTTACAGCGTGATTTCCAGTTAAATAGGCCTAATTCTTGCAAAATCGTTTGTCATTATGTGCATTATTCCACCATTTATGTAAGTTTTTGTAACAAAATTATCAATTTTTTTAGGTGGTGGTTCCACATTTTGATTCATAGCTCTGATCCTACTAAACGGATTTTACTGAATTTCAATCCCAAACTGCTTAGGATAACTACAAGCAATTTGACCCCCAGTTTGTTTAGTTCTTTTGAGTTTTTCGAAAGTGAGCGTGTTTTCAACAGACGGACAGACGGACAGACAAACGGACATGGCTAAATCGACTTAGAATTACTCAAGGACCCAGAATATATATACTTTATGGGGTCTGAGATGAATAATAAAAAAGTTTCACACGGAATGACAAACTTAATATACCCTCTTCACAACTAATTGTGGTGGAGGGTATAAAAACTTGTTAGTTTGGAAACTAGTTCTTATTATCTGTTAAAATTTTTTTTCTACTTAAAGTATTTGCGTTAGAAAAGATTTCATTTAAGACTTGAAAATAAAAAAACTTTGGTTTAACTGAAAATGAAATGAAAAAAAGAAAAACAGGCAGACAGATTGACAGACAGGTGCTTTTTTCTACAACAAGTAACTCTTGACAAAAAACATAAAATGTTATTTAATTTAACTTATTTTGAGTTTGAATTTTATAGAAAAATTCAGAATTTACCGCATTTTGGTGTTTTTTATAATATTTGTCTTTAATTTAACTGGCAACATTCAATCGTTCATAAAGTTGCCGTATGATTCAAAATTGTAATTATACCCTAATTAACAGGATTCTCGAAAAAAAAAGAGTTTTAAATCGATAAATTAAAGCACACATCCATACATTTTTGCTGGGCTTATGATCAATTTTCAGGATTGATATTAAAACAGAATAATGTTTAAAGTCGTTTTAAATACAAAATTCTCTTCTTCACTAAACACTTATGTGTAGTTTATAGAAATGTAAGTTGAACGGACGACTAAGGCGCTCGTGTTCTATAAACACCACATTAATTCACCGATGTGGTACATTTAAATTTAACTTAAGTTTCCATTGTAATAACTTAGCAAGTTGGCCTCAATATGACAATAAAACAACAAAACAGGCAAAGCAATAACATTCAGCTGTTTTTTGGGACCACCTTGCAAATAAATAAACTTTTTTATGATAGTTTTTTGTATTAAGTAGTGCTACCATACTTTTATCTTAATTAAATAAGACTTTTCAAATAAAACTCAAAAAATCAATCTGTATTTAAATACGATTTAAGTTTATATGAAAATTAACTTAATATAGATTTAAATACTATTCTGAAAATTGGGCATTAATGTGTTGGTTAACTAAACAGCTGACTTTTTAGATTTGTGCTTTTTTTTATTTATATATTACCATACTTAATTAAAATTAAAAGTGAAAATTACGTAAATAAAAATGCCGAAAGCTACTTTATTTTAATTTGTGTACTTTATTGGCTGTAATTGCTTTAAGAAAATGGCGTTAAAAGAAAGTAAACAAAGCATAAACAAACATGAAAATAAATGTTGGCATAACAAAAAATAAATACAAAAGCAACGAAGCTGCCATTGTTTTGATCGATGGAATTTGTTTACATTTAGCACTCACTTAAGCCCTTATGACACTACATTTTTTAATCAATGAATTGATAGAAAGAAACAGCAAATGTAAGAAAGAGCAAACTATAAAAAATGTAACAAAAAAAATAAATCTTTTTTTTTCAGTTTTCCTTTTGGTTTGATTTTGTTTATTTTATTAAATGTTGTCAACTTTTTGTTTATGATAAAAACAAAACCAAGAAAAAGCGGTAAATCCCTAAATTTGCCCCTCAACCGCTAATTTAGCAACACTTTTAATATTTCAAGCTCGAAATGTCCATTTTAAGTTAAAATAAACTGTCAAGCGGGGCACCCAGCGGGTAAATCTAATTCGAGTTCGCTGAATCTAATGGAGCTAACCTTTTTTTTAGGTAAGCTCTTGTTTTTAAGAAATACCGTTATTTCAAAAATTTAGAAGGTCATACAACATATATTCACGTAACTCAAAAAAGTTTAATTTAGTTCGTAATTGTTTTACCGACCTTCATTAGTTTTTCGTCATTTTCTCAAACATACTTGCCCTTTATCTCCATCCCTTAAGGGGGCTTCCATACAAATATGTATGCCGTGCGTTTTATGAAATTCTTAAGTTTAATTAAAACTATTCATCTTTTGTGAATAAAATCAAAAGTTGTAGATAGATTTTAATTATTTATGGCTTGCACCGCTTCTGATAAAATCCCAGACTGCCGACTGTGTTGCAGGAATTATAGAAATATTTCCTAAGCAAAACTATAATAATTTTTTGCAAACTTTTATTTTCTTATTAAATTTAAAAATGTTTCTGTTTCTGGAATTATCGAATTGCTTCCTTATCAAAAGTTTAATAGTTTCTTGTGAACTTTAATTTTCTTACATTAGGGTGGTACGAACAGAGATCTGGTGGATAAATACTAGAACGAGATACTTAATTTCATTGGCCTTTAAGGGCAAATTATTGGGCTTCCGAGACAAAAACATTGATATATCATACTTTAATATCGGACTGTAAATGCATAAGGTATAACGAAAAATGTAAAAAGGCAACCCTACGTTCGGCAAAATAATTTTTTTTTAACTCCTTGCAAAAATCTATATATATGGAAGAGTTGCGTGCGTGAGTGACTGACTGACTGACTCATTCATCATCGCCCAGCCCAAACCGCTGGCCTTAGAAACTTGAAATTTGGACAAGCTATTGGTCACTCCCCAAATCGATCCACTAAGACGGAATTTTTCGAAATTCGAATGTTTAGGGGGTAAAAAAACGGGAAAATCCGGTAACCTTTTATCTCCAGAACTAAAAGAGATGCAAGATAAATGTAATACTTATCGTTGTTCTTTAGAAATATAAGCGGGCAGGTGTCTGGTACTTTTTTGAAATTCGGCCCTATTAGGGAGTAAACGGGTAAAATCTGAATTTTAGTACTTTTTTGCCACTCCATCTATCTTTTGAACCAATAAACATAGAAACAAAGTTAATACCACATTCGAAACTTATCAAAAAATTACGTATACGAATTTGGTACTTTATCGAAATTCGATCATTTAAGGAGTGAAAATCGTAACTATTTGTGGTACTTTTTTACAAAACATTTTCCTACATTCACTGAGATATTCGTACTAAATTATGGGCTGCCACTACAATACTGAAATTTTTGATACTTTAATGGGGGAAAAATAAAGTACCCAAAAAAGGAAATACGGGAAATTTTACATATTTCTTTAGCTTTTTGGTTCTACTAAAGTAGCGGGTTAAATGCTAGAATTTAAACAAGTCTAAACCTAGAAAAAAAAACTTTGGCATAAAAATATGTCCACGAAGAAAAAGGAGACGCTAACGAAGTAGCGGGTATATGCTAGTACTTGATATTAGGGGGTGTACGGGGAAACTTTTTTTTTTTTAGTAACGGTCTTATGTACATTTGTACTTTGCTGCCGTTTCACACACGACCAAAGTTTTTTTATTGTTTTTAATCAGTTTATACAAATTTTTCTTGAAAAATACTTTATAAGTATGTATGTATGTACATCTTTTTTATGTTCATACTTGTGTCTTAAATTAAGGCATACTTTTTTGTCATAACTCTTAGGAAAAACATATTTAAGCCTTTTGTAACTTTTTATTTTCTCTAGACTCTGCTGTTGTTTTTGCTTTTCAGCAACTGGGAGGAAAATGAAAATTGTTTAGTTTTTTAAGAAAAATTGTTTTTTCCTTTCCCATTTTTTTAGGGAGTTTTTTCAATCCTAAAATTCAATTTATTTCTTTTGTATAAAGAAATTTTATGTTATTACCAAACTTAGTTTCCTTATCTTCTACTATGTTGTACATCCAAACATACTTATCCCCTTGTCTGTCTGTATATCTAAGTCTGTCTGTCTGCCAGTCTTTCTGACTGGTAGCTGACACATTCTTTAAACTGGCAGTTTTCTTTTTTTTCGGTAGGTATTTATTTCTCTTGTGTTTTTTGTATGTACAAAAAAGAAAATTCATGTTTCATGTTTAAGTTTTTTTTTTTTCTTCTCTTCGAGTTCCAATGCCAAAATAAGAAAATGCTAAAAGAAAAATTTAAATAAATTGATAACATGCAGATATAAAAGGAGAAGAAAAAAACGAACGAAAATAAAGTAGAAGAAAAATAATGATAACAATCTTTGACGACACGTGTTTGCTATTGGAATTTTTAATAAAATTGTCCGGATTTTGATTTGATTTGCTGCTGCGTGTGCATATTGTGATGAAAAAAACTAAAACACAAATATTTAAATGTCAAATTGTCAAGAAGGAAATTTATCAAGAACTATTTGTCATGATTTTAAGAAAAGAAAAAAAAAAATTGGAACTTAAACATTTTTGCTTAAAAATTAGTTCATTTTACTGCAAATTTAATAAAAAAGTTTACTTTTTCTAATATTCTTTATATCGGGTGATTTTTTAAGAGCTATAGGAAAGTTAAAAAAAAAAACACATAAAATTCAGAAAAATGCATGAAATCTTTATTTGAATCGATAGTACGGTCCATAAAATTTAAGGTTTAAAGATTATTTCATGCAAATGCTGACCGTGACTGCGCCTCAAATGGTCCATCCGCTTAGTCCAATTTTGGCATACTCTTTCCAACATTTCGGCCGGTATCTCATGAATAAATGCTTAAATGTTGTCTTCCAATGCGTCAATTGAAGCGGGCATGTGTGCATAGACATGAGCTTTAACATAGCCCCACAAAAAAGTCTAAAGGCGTTAAATCGCACGATCTGGGCGGCCAATTGAACGGTCCCGAACGTATAATAAAATGTTCACCGAACTCGCCTCTCAATAAGTCCATTGTTAAGCGTGCTATGTGGCATGTGGCACCGTCTTGTTGAAACCACATGTCATGCAAGTCAAGCTCTTGCATTTTGGGCAAAAAAAAAAAGTTGGATATCATCTCACGGTAGCGCTCACCATTCACAGTTACGTTAAGATTCGCATCATCTTTGAAGAAGTACGGTCCAATGATGCCACCAGCCCATAAACCGTACCAAACTGTGACTTTTTCTGGATGCATTGGTAGCTCTTGCAATGCTTCTGGCTGATCTTCACTCCAAAATCGACAATTCTGCTTATTAACGTACCCATTGAGCCAAAAATGAGCGACGAACGCTGAACAAAAGAAGCGCGGGATGAACTTTATTAACAGATAAAATAATAAAATTCAATAATTTGCAAGCGTTGTTCGTTTGTAAGACGATTCATGGTTAAATTATAGACCAAACTGAAGATGTTTGACAGTAAAACAAAACACGAAACGTGCGTCAGCTGTTTAAACCAGTGTTGCCAAAAAGATAATAGCTAAAAAATCACCCGATACTAATTAAAAATTTTTATTAAACACTTAACATAATTTCATTCAACTTATTACAGAAAGGCGGTGAGTGTTAAACGGCAAACCCCTCTAAAAAGATTGTGTTGTTGAAATCTTAACATGTCCGGGCAACCTGTCCGAAATGATTCCCAGTTCAGTCAAAAATAAAAAATTATTAATAAATTTTAATTAATTTCATGTTGTAAAATTCTTTTGTTCATAAAAAATAATTTAATGAAAATTAAATTTGATGAACTTTAGCCTGATTAAAAATATTAAAATTTGGATTAGAAGGCAATATTTGCAAAGTTATTTTCGGGAATACATAATTTTTAATTAATAAGATTTTGTTTGTTATGTAGATTTGTAGAAAACACAAACGCTTATAGTGTTTGTGTTGTAATTCATTAAAAAAATAACGTTTCCCTGTTTGTCATCTTTCGAACACATAAATTATACTGTTCTTATCCAACTCAACAAAAAGATGAGAACATTTAACTCCGTTCGGTTTTTTTTTAACCACAAACTTCATTGTGCCCTTGAAAAAAACCAAAAAATGTTTACAAAAACAAAATACACATACGAAAAAAAACAAAAAGCCAGCAAAATAATTTTACACAAACAAAACATATACACAATACACACACAAGCTGTTCGTGCAGCGGTCGTTGCTTAAGTTTTTTTTTTTTTGTTTATTTCTTTATCAATGAAAAAAAGAACGTTAAAATATAAAGTTAACGTTCGCATAAAAAATTATATTTAAAACAAAATTCTAAAATTGGTTTTTGTTCTAAATGTAATTTTCTACGCGAACGTTGACGTTCGAAATCGTTAAACAGGCAGATAATGTTTGTCTACAGTATCACTACAACTGTTCGGGTTTTTGACGAGAAACAGAAAATTATATAATGTTCGGCTCTTACTTGAATATAGTTACGAAACGTTTAAGGGTTGTGTTCGTCTACACAAAAACTAACAAATAGATATCGCACTTGGGTGTATGAGCTTAACGCTTAACAATGTTTGGTTTATTTTCGAACACTATTAAAACCTGGATTTTTTTAAAGCTTATAACAGCTGATTTTTCGTTTACACTACTAGTTTTATTTAATCAGGTTTTAACACACAATTTGTATATGGGCACTTCCACAGAAAAGCTCTCTTTTTGTCACGTCACGTCACCTAGGAATTATTCTTGTATTTTAGAACCACGTTGTTCAAATTTTTCCTCTCTTTCACTAAATGAAAACCTAGTTGCGCTCTACACCCAAATGCAAAAAAGTAAATAATATTTTCATTATTCTTTGAGAAACAATTAAAAATGGTTGGTGACGTTACGTGACAAAAAGTAGACATTTCTGTGGAAATACCAATATGTATTTGTATATACATACAAATTTAAAAAAGCTTTCCTGATGATCTGGCATAACGATTATGTGGTTATTGTCGTAAAAGTAACCCGAAACGATATTGATTTGCGAGATAACGGCACATTTGTGTTTTTCGATGTATAATTCTCTTTCAGACGCCATCCAGAGTGAAATGCTGGTTCAATTGAAATGAGTTATATCTTCGACACATCTTTCATAATTACAGAAATGGTGCAAAACGTTTAAATTTTCTTAAAATCTTAGATTTGAGGCACTATATAACTAAGCCATTTTTATCCGATCTGGATGGTGCCTGAAAAAAACACAACTGTACCGTTATCTCGCAAATACATTGCAAATGTATGGGTACCTTCAGAAGCAATACAAATTAAATATTAATTATTACGTTAAAATTTTAATAAATTTATTAACTTTTTCTTCCCAGTTTAATTCATCTTTTTCCTTATTTAGAATTCATTATGAAATCATTAAAGCAAATTTAAATATGGTTTTTTTAACTGACGTCATAAGTTTAGTCGTATCTATTACAATATTTTAATTATGACCATATTTAGATACAAAATCTAGTTTTTATAAACTACCTAGGTATGACTATTAGATTTTATTTACATCTATTTTTTAGGAATTTAAGAAAACAGTTTTTTTTTTTTCTAAAAAAATTTAATAAAAAAAATTTTTTTTTTTTTTTTTTTTAATAAATTTAAAAACAAATACATACATATGTATGTATTTTTAATAAAGAATTTATTTATTTTATTACAACTCTGCTATTTAGTGAAGAGATTCATTCATTCCTCTTGTTATGCAGAAATTTATATTTGTTTATATAATTTAATATTTTTTTTTATTCTGAAATACATTCTTATAATTTTAGCTAAAATAATAAAACATTTACATTGTTTTCATGAATTTCCCTGCAAAAATTCCCATTTTCCTGTAATTATATCAACTGTCAAGCAAAAGAAACTAAACCAAACAGCGCTGCATAAGAAAGTAGTGCGTGCCAATTTAAAAATATGTAGGTATTTAAAAACAAGGTAAACAATATGTAACAATAGAAGTATCAGAACCAAAAAAAAATGTAAACAAACAATTCATACTCGCAAATTTTTAATAAAAAAAATTAACTGCTTAAATTTCTCAGCAGCTACACAATACATTATTTTATGAATTAATTAATTAAAAATTAAAATAAAATGCAAACAAATTATAATAATAATTAAAAAAACGTTTTTGTTGAAGGCGGCTTTTTTTAAATAAAAAAAAAAAAAAAATATTGTATAGCTTTTAAATACTTTTTTTAAAAATTTATCTCCTGTCAACAACAAAAGAAAATGGTTATAATAAAACAATTTCCCATTTAGCTTAAATAATTGTGAGTAAATAATAAATGAATTTCAAATTATAAAATTACATAGAAACAAATTTAATTAAAATAAATTAAACGGAAAAAGTTAAAGCAAAAAATGCATACAGTACTTTTCGCTTATAGTCACATCCTTTAGTTGCAACCATAACGTGGACTATATCGCTAATGTGACTATAAGGCTAATTCACATATATGCCACTATGACGCATATAACCGAATTCAAATATAATCAAGTTATGTGAATAAAGAAAATAAAAAATTCATAAAAATTACACCGACATCAGTAGTGCGATTCTCTATTCAATTTTAACATAATTTAAATTGTTAAAAATATTTAACAGCAAAGTTAACGTACATTTTATTCAGTAACTTTTTTAACAATATCGTTTACTGCTAAGTTCTATCTTAACGTCAGGTATTTAAGTTATCTTAACGGCAAAATATTTTTCATTGTTTATTTTTAAATTCGTAGTTATTTAAAAAAAAAAAAACACAAACAAACAAAATTTTAGCAAAAAAAAACCACATTAACATTTTTAAAATTCACGTTATTTTGCAAAAATGATATTAAAAAATTTGTTTTTTGGAATTGCTTTTTTGCATTAAAAATATTACATTTTAGATGCAGCTTATGGAAATCACTAATAGTGTTTTTTTCTACACAAAAAATAAGTGGTAGAATTTCCAATCATGCCGCTGTTAGCTAATTTTTGCGAATTTCCACTAATTTAGTAATTTTTACCGAATTTTTGCCAATCCTTATAGTTTTAGTGACTTCAAATCAATTTGATGGTTTGTTCGAAATATTAAACAATTCCGCGAATTTTCGCTATTTTTGCAAAAATTTTTTTATATATTCCGACAATTTGATTTTTTAAGCAATTTAGCGATTTCAAATAAATTTTACCATTTTTTCCAAGTTTGCAATTTTTAGCCATGTTCGCGATACAAGCGATTTTTCCTGTGGTTCTTTAGAGCTTTAACGATTTTTAATAAATAGCCGCTGTTTGCAAATTTTTGCGAATTTCCGCTAATTTAACAATTTTTTACCGAATTTTTGCAATTCCTTATAGTTTTAGTGACTTTTAATAAATTGTATGGCTTTTTCGAAATGTTAAAAATATTCGCTATTTTTGCAAACTTTCCGATTTTTTGCAATTTTCGCTAGACTATCAAATTCTAAATGGGGGTTTGTTACCCAATAAAAAATGGAGCTTCCAACGAAGCAGGTTTGTAAGGGAGAAACATAAGAGTTGCGCTTACCATTGCGCATACGGAAGACATGAATTTTATATGGCGAGTTCCCACTTTGAAGCAATACATTTTTGACACATGAAGCGCATTATTCAGCGCATAAAAAAATGTTGGATGTAACGATCAGCTTTACACACTGAATGTTTTGATACAGTTATTTTTTAGTATTTTCCCTTACAAACCTGCTTCTTAGTAAGGGAATGCCGTAGCACTTGAAATGTTATTTTTTTTTATAAAAGTTGTTGAGAGTTTTATCACTTACTTTACTGCATTTCTGTATGTCTTATTGCGTAGCGCATAATTCTGCGCTTATTTTTTTAAATGTACCATTAGTGCTTCGCAATATGATAAAAATTTTTATTGGGTTAGTTTCGAAAGTACTTTAAGTCGTTCCACACGTGAAGTAGTTTGCACTCGATGGCAGCGTTCGTTTTAATATACTAATTAATTAACCAAGATGCCACTTGATTGATATTTTTAGCTATGTTGTTAAAATAGAGTTACTGAATTGCTGTATTGTTACCGTAAGCAATAAACTGTGTCGGTAAAATTAACGTTAACTTTAGTTGTTAAAAGTTAGAGAATTCCACTACAGGCTTATGGTTTTACAACAGAGTTGCATACTGTATAAAAAATAGTTAAAATAATAACAAGATACTTCATAACTAACACCAACGGCAAAAACTAATTTTTTACGAGGAGAGAGTTGATGACAAATATTAAATGATTTAATTAATTCTTTCTTTGGATGGATTGTGAATTTAAAAACTAAATAGAACTTAGTAAATTTTGCTAATGTGACTATAACGCTATTAATTTGCTTTACTTTTCCCTTTGACTACTGTTGATCAATTGCATATGTGGCAAATGTGCTTATATCGCTAATGGACTACAGCGTTAATACTTTATATTAAATTAACTTATAGCGGCAAAATAAACAGATAAAATGGACTATATCGCTAATGTGACTATAAAAGTAGTGACTATAAACGAAAAGTACTGTAGTAGAGAGAAAAAAAATTATTACTGGGCGTCAAGCAACCTGTGAATTCAATCATACGTGGCAAAAATTTTTTATTGAAATAGACATACAGACTATTTACATATACACAAAATAATGGAACTGCAAATATTCAAAATTTCGAAACACCCTGTTTGAAAATAAAATGAATGAAAAAGAGAATTTTAACCACTCTGTAAGTATAAAGATTAGGGAGTATCAAAACGTAACACCTTACAACTTTTAGTTCATAAATCTGAAGAAAAAAATGGATCTTCGGCGCAAACTAGAACATTTAAAACAAGTCGAAGATATAAAATCGAGAAACATAAAAGACAATTATTTTAATATTCAATTTAAAATGTGGTTAAAATAATGGACGCTTGTGACTACGTTGTAAATTCGTGAATCCAACATTGTAAAATTAAATTTACAGTACTGTGACAACACTAAAAAGAGAGTCGGAAGACGCACATTTGGCGTTATCATTTTAATATTGTGACAACATTGTAAATTTGGTTAGCAGTACGTTGTATTGATGTTGATAGTACCGCGTCGTGGTGATTGTCTTTTTCTGCCTGGGTAGTTTCGATTGCAAACTTCAACTTTACAACTCAATCTAAAAGCCAATCTGGTGCTTAGGTTTCGTACTATTGAAAAATTCAAAGGCACGAAAAGAAAACTTTGTCGAATAATCACAAACGGTTTCCTGGTATGTAAAAAAATCGAATATTCACAAGGATCTTAATGTGCTTTTAGTAAAAACAACACGAAATATTAGGTAGAATATTATAAAAGGCTTTAATTTCACCCAAATCCTCTAGCTCAAAGATCAATGGCAACAACGTATTTTTGGCGTATGAATTTCTTTAAAAAAGTCGCCATTTTTGATCGCAGGGATCTTAAAATGAACGAACAAAAATTAATCAAAAATTTTATTTCCAATTTTTGTGCAGTTACGTCCGTTTGCATTTTAGGTGACAATATGAAGGATTTAAGAAATATGAAAAAAATCAAACAGGAACAGTTTACATCAAATCTGGCAACACTGTTTGCGTTTGTGCTCAACTTAAGGTCCAACTATAATATGCATAAGCTTGCTTAAGCTTCTGGCAAAAATTAACAAAAAAAACCTCTCAAATTCATTTAAAAACACAAAAACGAAATCAAAGAACATTTGATTCCGTGCGGAAAGTGCGGTTAGTTTCGTATTTTGCTTAAGCAAGTGACAGATTCATAAAACTTAACAAAAAGTTTCCTAAGTACAATATGGCTTGACACATATGATTTACTTGTATTCGCACAGTAGCTTAAGCCAACTTAAGCATATTAAAGTTGTGCCTTTAGTTTGCCGTGTTGTTATGAAATAGACAAACGCTACAAATTGTTCAAAACTTGATTTTAAACCACTTACTAAGATCGTAAATGTCAAACCACGGTTTTTTATGATCAAATCTGGCAACACTATTATTATTAGCGCTCAACTTAGTTTGCCGTTTTATTACTCCCCGTCTACAGCAGACATGATTTGCTGTTAAAACATGATGTTATAAAAGTGTTGGTGAAACATAGCGAGCCCTAACCGCGAAAATAGCGTAAGCTTAACACGAACATCATATTAGTGTTAAATTGTCGAAAACTATTTTGAAAACCCTTATTCAATTCGACAGAATGCCCCATGTGTAGACACTAAATCACTGGTAACGATTTGAAAACATTGCTTCGTGATTAGGAGCTGGATCTACCTAACATCGACTGCAAAGCAGCGTATACACGCAGGGATATCCACAGCGAACAGGCCACACACCTTACGCAAGGTTACGGGTGGAAAACGAAACACTATCAGCCGTACCTAAACAAAAGCGGCACGCTTTTTCTTGTTTTAAAAAATGGTAATGCCCATATAATTTGTATGAAGCATCCCTAAATAGCGCGGCGTCAACGCTTGGCAATTGGAAAATCCGATTTTAACAGCACGTTTAATACCTAGTAAAGTTGGCCGCTATTGTTAATAACGCAATGGCAATTTAGTTATGGTTAGGTCAATCTAGCGGTTTTGTTTAAATTTTGTATTTCTTCTATGTGGGCTTATTTGGCAAGAAAGTTAACACTACTGTTCGCGATACAACGTTGACGCTCTTGTTTAGATATGGCATATCAGCGTAAAAACTAAGCGGATGAAAACGTTCCCTTTCCGCTCATGTACAGGTACGGCAGTATAACATCCCGCCATATAAAATGCTTTTTTTTATTTTGTTGAAAAATTATTTAAACCTAGTATAAACATTGTACAGTTTTAAAACAACAACTTTTATTTCGATTTTAAAATAACACTTTTATTACATTTACACAGTCGTTATACATTTTAAATAATAACAATTTGCAGTAAATTATTTTCTAAATATACTAATCAATATACACAACGTAAAGTAAACAAAATTATATATTATTGTTGCTGATGATGACCCTGGTTTTCTATTATTATCATTATTAGTTGCTTTTTGTGGTAGTAAGAAGTAGACGAGAAGTAGTTTAGCAGTTACATTTGTGCTCGTATTATACCTATACAAATAGTCGTACATAATATGCATATACTTACTTATTTAATGTTTAGTGAAAAAGGTTGTGTCTGTAATATATATACATACATACGTACTTAAATATACATATATGCATATAATAATATAAATACCTACATATGTTTTCTGGTTGTTGCTTGTACTTATGTACTTGTACGTGCTAAGCTAAAATTTCATATTGAAATTGTCAATTTGTAAATATTTATTTATGTATTTGAATAAATATTTATTCAATGTACTTTCGTACAATTAAGTTTCAGACAAGTTTTAGTTCAGGTTTAAAATTGTAATAAATATAAATAGAAATGTAAATTTTATAAATAATTTTGGTAGATTATTAAAAATAGTTTTACAGTTCGTAACGATCGAAAAGATTTAATTTAAAAGTTAGTTTAATTTAATTTCCAAAATTAAAAAATCTGACCACACCTCATTAAATCAATTCATTAAATGGCAATTCCATGTTGTGATAAAATGTAAATAAAAACAATAGCCTATTTCACTCTTGATCAGGGCTGTCAGATATGGCGATTTCTCGCCAAACGTGGCGATTTTGAAACGTGTTTGGCAATGGGATTTTCCATTTGGCGACTGGCGACTTTTATGACGATTTCTGATATAGCTGGCGATTAACTTGGCTAATTTTACCACTTATATTATTTCGGCGACTTTGTTTAACAGCTTGTCATTTTTTTTTTTTTATCATTGCTAACATAAAAAAATTGGCAGCTTTTTTTCACATGTTCTTGTTTTGTTAGCATATTAAGTGAATTTTATATTCAGTCACTATTTAATTCAATATATGTATGCAGCTGCCGTATTTTTTTTTTTTTTTTTTTTTTTAATTTTGTAATTCCCTATGCTAATCCCCGCGAAGCTTGACGCTTGTCTGCAGGAAAGAAACCGGGGTTGATAGACTAGCTCACTACTAGCTAGCCTACCGGTATTCTATAACATGCTTAGCTAAAGCTTAATCTCGATCGCTAAGATGCCTTAGAGAAGCAAAAACTAAAATTTTTAGCGATGACATTAAAAGCCAAAATTGCTGCGAATTAAATTTTTATGGCATTGTTAAATCTAGCAATGCACGTTACAATATTGTATTCGCAGCAAAAAATCGGTAAATCAACTTTATAAATTGTTAGCGATAGAGATTTAGCTTTAGCGAATTACAGAATACCTACCACAGGTCAAAACTCCAGTAATGAAATCGGTGAGTCTGCAGTGTAGGATCTTAAAGACTTGTGTACTTAATTTAAGTTTTTTAACTGAATACATATTTAATCGCCATTTTATGTTATTAAAAAAAAAAAAAAATACAGAAACAACACAAAATTTACTTTCGGGGAATTTTTTTGTATTTTTCTCAGTTTTTGGCGATTTTTTACTGAAATATTATACTAGCGTTTTTTGTATGCAAAATTTAATTAAAAAAAAATGTTTACAAAAACTGAACAAAATTGACGTTTGGCGATTATTGGCGATTTCTGACATCCGGTTTGGCGATGGAGCTCAAAAAAATTTTACAACCCTGCTCTTGATAGTAAAGTACTCTTGCAGACCTTGTTGATCTTATTAACTCGGTTAAAATACTAACATTAACAATACCGCCTTAACAAAATGTATTAGACTAAAATTAACGACGCTGTGGTTGAAAAATCCCACAAAAAGCTGTAGTAGACACGTGTGTTGAATTTACCAGAATAAAACAGATGACGAAACTATGTCTCTCTCTTTTTCTCTCACTTGGCAGATGCATTAATTAACAATATGTACGAAAAACCACTCACGCTTTGTAGTATAAAATCGTATTAAATAAAACAGAGATGTTCAATTAACACATCAAGGGTGAAAACCGCTGATGTTGCTATTAACACCAAAGTAAATTTCGATTATTTGGCAAACTTACTAAAGTGGAGCTTAGTGTTGGGTGTAAATGCCAAAAAGCAGATTCAAAATATCCTAGCTCTTTTATTAAATCGAAAAATAAAATATACAGTTTCCGTTATTGTCAAAACTATAAAAGTGCGGAAACCGTTTTCGAGCTGTGAAAAATTGGCATGCCAATTCAATTTGTATGTAGCATACCGCGGCGTCAACGCTTTGCAGTTGGAAAATTCGATTTTGACAGCGCGTTTAATGAAGTTGACCGCTATAGTTAATAAATAATAGCAACTAAGCTATTTTAAGGTCAATATTGCGATTTTATCTCCAATTTGTTTGTAAAGCGAAATGAAGTGGATTTAAAATCGCACAAATTTTGAAAACGATCCTGTTAAGAAAGTTCTTGCAAATATTCCTTTTTATATACTTTGATTACTAATTATCTGGACAAGAACCACTGTTGAAAACCGGATAAACTATGTACATCCATTTTGTAAATCATTGAGATCAAAATCTCGCTCGATTTCAATTCCAATTCATTTTGATTTGTAGAACATGCCCGGTTATGTGGGTTTTATTAAACAAGAAAGTTAATACAACTGTTCATGACACAACGTTGACGCTCTTGTTAAGGTATGTCATATCAGCGTTAAAGCTAAGAGGAAGAAAACATTCCGCTTTTCGCACCTGTTTAGATATGGCTGGTAAATTTCTTAAAAAGAGCTACTTTTTTTTTATTTGCTTTTTTGCAAGACCATTTGCATCATAACTGAACTCCGCGCATGCAAATAAAGGCAAACAAAAGAACAGTGCTGCCAAGTTTAAAGTCTTATTTAGTCTCAAACTATTTTTTTTTTTTTTTTGTAATTTAAATAGCCCCAGAGCATAGAATTTAGTTTTTTTTTTTATTAATTTAATCATGTAAGATGAGATAAACCCACTGTTTGTTGTTGATGTGTTTTGTTTAAACCTGAATTAAGCACGAATAACAAAATCTTTTGAAATTTAATCAACTTTAATAAAAGTCGCAAATGTTTTTTAATGATTTTTATTTATAAAAAAAAAAAACGAATTAAAAGATTATTTGACTAAATTTTTGATGCTTTTAATCACTGCAAAAAATATAATACATACCCATATGCATGGTGGAATAAACAGTTGGCATCGTTACGGCAACAAATGCAACATTACAATTAATATGGAAATTATATCACCGCTTACGTCAAAAAAACTTTAACGTGATGAAATAAATAACGTTTTAGCCGATTTTTATTTAACTATGGCCAATATCTTATTTATGTTAATTTAAAATTATCAAAAACTTTAATAAAATACAATAATCACTGCACAAAACGTGGACTTTTTGTAAACATAAAGAAAACTTTGACATAAGACTAGACAAAAAATGCAAGAGCAAAAAATTGGATCCTGGCGTAGTGCGGTCACCTTTATTATTTCACCATGCCTATATGTATAACACATGCCAATGTGTCAAAAAATATATAATACAATGTTGCCAAGCAAAGCATAATTTGTTGATTGCTTTTAATATCATGACTTCGAACCAGGCTATATTTTCATTTTGATAATTTTTTTAAACGCTGATAAGTTCAGCACAAAATTAAAAAAGTGCACAATTTAAAAGAGTTTTAAAAGCCTTAAAAAAAGTCGCAAAAAGTGGAGAAATTGTGACTTAAGTCAACGAGCGGTAACCCTGCTGGATAGTAAAAAATGTAAACAAGAAACAGTGCTACCACATCTGCTGTTTTACTGCCTGTTTTTAGAACGCGACCGCAAGACATTTCAAAATTTGTTTTTGTTTTAAATGTTAGTTAAACGAGTCACTTTAGCGCTCGCGTTCTAAAAATAGGCCGTTAGTTTTGTCAAGTGTACTGCCTTTTTTATACCTTAAATATGAATCTTGTTTCCTTTTGTTTACATTTAATTTGGAATTTTTAATTTTTCTTTTAAAATTTCAAGAATTTAAAGCAATTCTTAATATTCATAACACTTCAAATCACATGTAAAGTTATTTAAAGGAAAAATTAAAAGAAAAACAGTTTTTGCTATTAGATTTAAAACATACTTTTAAAATTCATTGATCCTAAACTTTAGAGAAAGACTATTTCTGTAAATATGTATGATTTTTTTTTTATGTACTACGTAATAAAACAATATTGCTATTTTGTGCCTTCTTTCATACTTTTGAACATGTGATGTGAAATTGAAGTACGACAGACGTTTATATATAAATAGATACATATGTATGTATGTATGTATATTTACAAATTAATTTATCTATACACCGAGTAGTTATGTACATAAGTATCTGTATTACAAATATGTATACATTTTTGGTTTGTATAAAAAGTAGGGTGACTCTCTTGGCAATTAAAAAAAAAAAACTTTACAATCGAAAAAAATATAGGCCAAAATTTTAAAAACAATATAATCCATAAAAATCAGCAAAAAATGATAATCAAAATAATAGGATTAATAAACAAAAAAAAAAAAAAAAAAAAAAAAAAAAAAGAGATGGACTAGGTACAAAAAAAAAAAAAATATAAAATTATTTTAAAATTATTAAACATTAAAAAAAAACTAATAGTAGGTATTATTTAGATTTAAAAAACGAAAACCACATTTCGATGGATAGTCTGTGTTCATACGGCTCATGTCTTATTGACAAGATTGCTACTTTATAAGCGAGAGGGACGAGGGGAAAAGAAACGAGTACACAGATGCATGTACTGTCTTTACGTTTTGCTTGTTTATTCGTTGTTTAATATCAAAAAAGCACATGTCGTCAACATGACATGAATCATTTGAACGCCAATTCCTGTTCAAAGAAGAAAAAGGAAGAATCTTGTCAATGAGCCGTATGAACTCAGACATACTGTTATCTTTAGCGCTCTAAGTCTGAGTTCATACGGCTCATGTCTTATTGACAAGATTCTTCCTTTTTCTTCTTTGAACATGAATTGGCGTTCAAATGATTCATGTCATGCTGACGACATGTGCTTTTTTGATATTGAAAACAATAACAAAATTAAGCAGCGAATGAAAAAGCAAAACGTAAAGACAGTACATGTATCTGTGTACTCGTTTCTTTTCCCTTCGTCCCTCTCGCCAATAAAGTAGCAATCATGTCAATAAGACAAGCAGCGTTGCCAGAAGATTTGGAAGGAAAATCTTCTTTTGGCGAAAAAAAAATCTTATTTTGAAAAGAAACTACTTTTTATTATGGAAACTACATAATTAAATTAAAATACATACACTGAAAGAAAAATGCTTCATATATTTAATGAATCATTTTCATAAAAAAACTTTCCTTGGGTAAATGAAAACGTTCATTGTCTAAATGGAATTTCATAGTTATAATGAAGTATTTTCGTTAAAATCGCTTCATTGGATTTCGTAATTACGTTAAAAATTTTCATTGGATATATGAAAACTTAAGTTTGTCCAAAAAAAATTTAATTGGGAACATAAAAAAACAATATACAAACATAACTATATTCATAAATTAATACAAAATTATAGTTTCCTTAAAAAAATGTTTAATTGTTAATTAAAAAATGTAAGATTTAATAATTTCATACATCGAATGTTACATGTTTGCCATTAAATTTTTAAAATCAAAAATTTTTTTTATAAAAGCAACATATTTCAATAATTGCCTTCAAAAATTTAAATTTTCATTATGACAATAAAAATGTCATTATAGTAATGAAACAAAAACTTTCAATCAACGTTGTTATTGTTATTATGGACAATTTAATCTCATATTTACGCTCTTAATTGAGTAAAAAACTAAGTTTTTTAATACAAAAACAACACTGCCCCGGTAGACTAACTGGTAGCGGGCTAGTCTATCAGCACCGAGGTTGAGCGATCGAATCCCGCCAGAGACAGAAAAAAAAATTAAAAATAAAATAAAGTAAATTAAAAAAAAGAAAAGATAAAAAAAAAATAATTAAAAAAAATAAAAAAATAAAATTTTTACTTTATTAAAGTATTCATCCAATGAATAATATTCATACATCTAATGTAATGTTTCATTAAATCCTTTTAATGAAACAGGTTTCATCGATCCAACGAAGCGCTGCATAGGTTCCTTTTTAATGCAATTTTTCATGGGATTAATGTCAAAATTCATTGGTATTGCGAAGAAAATTATTTCAGTGTAATTGCGGTATTTATACAAAATTAAATTGACCACAATTAAAACAGCTAAAAAAACCCAAATTAATTAAAAGTTAATAAATATATTTTTTTATTGAATGTATGTTAATTGCTAGATTATACGAATTTGTTATATTTTTTTATTATTTTATTATACATGCAAGTCATCGAAAATGTAGTCCTTGGTGCCTATTATGAACTAAATTCGATTTTCGACAGCAGTCGAATTAGCTGATCGAACGAATTTTCATTTGGTAGTATTCGATAAAAATTTACTATTGTGATTTTGTTAATTCACAGTAGTACATTTTCGATCAGCTGTCACTTAAAATAAAAAATTTTTGTTTACAAATTTAAAAAATAAAATTAAAGTTAAACGTGATTACGGCGAATTATGGTTGTTTTCAAATAATTTAGCTTCAGTGGGGTTTCATCGCATTTTTTTACATGCTGAACTTTGCTGCAAATCATTTGGTGAAAAAAGAATTTTGTTCCATAAGGAATATGAGCGCTTCCAGTTGCTGATAACGACGTTGGACTTGCATAAAATGAACAAAACAGATCAAGAATATTGCATTTGGTATACGAACACCAACAAATTTACAAATAGTTACATTTTCAACAAGTTTTTACATTTATTTGCAAAGTCGAAAGCAAATTTGTTTTCGTTGAAAAATTCGATGCACAACGAAACTTTCGACAGTGCTGCCAACTCATAATACCAAATTAAGATTCGATAGTCGATGTTCGACAGCCAGCGAAAATCGTTTATCGAATGTAACTCATAATAGGGGCCCTTAATTTTGCACATTGCTTTTTCGCATCTACCACACATTTGATTCAAACTTGATTCATTCAATTCAGAACATATCATTTATAGAATTCACGTTTCTGTTTTTTTGATATTTTTTCCTATTTGAAAAATATTGCAAGAAAACAAGAATTCGGTCTGGCCAAAAGGGTAATTTCATAGACTTCTATATAAAAATAAAATTTCACCCACTTAGTTTGATGCAATCGAATCCAAATTAGTTTCATTCGATTCAGCACGTATCATTATAGAACTCACGCCCCTGTTTTTTTTTTTTTGTTGTTATATTCGAAAAATATTGCAAGGAAAACACAAATTTGGTCTGGCCCGACCAAGACGGTAATCCTAGGGTTTAGTTCCATTAGTTTTAAATGTTGGTACTAAGACATAGTAACTAAATATGTACATGAACTTTTTTGTTCTTTACTAAAATAATCTTTAAATATATACTATACATTTTATCTATTCACAAATAATTTTTTTATCAATATTCCCAAAATGAACAACTGCGAATCTATGATGCTTTTCTAATATTTTGTATGCCCAAAAATAATGATGCATGTTAGTACAAAAGTGTGCAAAACCAATAGACAAGAAGCTGATATAAAACCTCATTGTTTTAAAAATGTACTGTTTAAAAAACTGTAAAAGAAAATTATGTATGTTGTACAAACTTAAAGTTAAAAATCTTTATATCTAAAAATACAAAATCTTAATTTGAGAAAAAAAATCTTTAAGTCTTATTTTGTTCAAAAAATCTTGAAAAATAAGATAAAATCTTAATTCTGGCAACGCTGAAGACAAGAGCCGTATGAACACAGACTAAAGGAATGTATTTGAGTTCTTTTACAGACACATTTTAATGGTCTCATCGGTCTCCGGTCAAAATTTGCTCGAATTCCAGAACTGCTGCTTGCTTTATAAAAAAAACACCGAAAAATTGCCAAAAACAAAAGAACTCTTTTTTATATAAAAATCAATTAATTTAAAAGAAAAAATAGTGGCAGGCATCTAAAAATCAGTATTTTTTTAAGATACCTATTAGACAAAAATAAAAATTAAAAAAATAACGCAAAAATTGCCATTAAACAAAAAAATCCCTAAAATTAAGACGTGATAAAAAAAATCTTGAAAAATAAAATTTTTTTATTTAATATAAAAATCAGTAATGCCAAAAAATAATTTTTATTTTTAAAAGCACTAATAAGCTATACATAAATAGCTTTACATATAAAATGAAAAATTTAACGGGTATCTCAAGTATAGGCTTGCCAGACGTCCTTTTTTCAGCAGTACGCGTACTTTTTTTTGCTAGCCATTAAAGAAGTTCGCAATTGTACTTCTTTTTAGCTTTTATACTTCATTTTGTACTTTTTTTTTTGCACAAAAATAAAACACGTTTTCTGCATAGACATTTATAAAGTACAACAAATTTTCGACATCAACTAAAAATACTGCAAATCTGGAAGAAATGTTTGTATTTTTGATGGCGCCTGCAGTTTAAAGATTTTTAAAAAACTATCCAGCCGTAAAAGCTTACTTGTTGATCCAAAACTGTTGTTCACCTGAAGCAAACCTTGGCTTTGTACACAATATAGCAAATACTTTATTATGTCTTTTAAAAAAAATTAGATGCTAATGCCAACCTTAAATTTCCGAAAAATTTAAACAACAAAAGAATCAAAAATTATATGGTTTCATAGCCGAACTTACAAATTTGCCGCAGCTTCGATGTCGATCAGGAGAATTGCCTTCTATCGAAAACGAAACTTTATATGTATACGAAACCGTTTCAACCATAATAAATTTAAAAAATTTTCCATGTTTTAACCTTAATTCAAACATTTCAGTCTATGATTTGTTAGAAGTACATAATTCAATTATTTTCTATAAACACAGCAAAATTCTCCAAAATTGTTCACTAATTACAGCATTAATCAAAAATAAAAGCAGTTTTAATTAAAAATTAAATCAAGTGAATTAAACGTTTAATCAAGTGAATTAAAAGTTTAATCAATTTAATTAAACGTATAATTGTTACTGGGTAATTCCATGTCAAAACGACAAAGTTTCAGAATTTTAAAAGAACAGTTTGTGGTAATACACAAAAAACAAAACTACCAGCCAAATTAAAAAATAGGTTTTTGACTTAGTCCGTTTTTAAAATTTAACATTTTGCAGATATTACATTTTTCAAAATTTTTTTCAATATATGGTTTGTCTTTAAAATGACATTAAAATCATCTTCGTATGTCAAGTAGTTTTCGAGATATTGAAGAAATAATCTCAACACATTCGGCTAATTCGGCGAAATTATGACATTTTGAATATGACATAACTTTCGAAAAACAAATTTTAAAATTTTTTTTCGTTCATATATGTTCCTAATAAGATAAAAGGAACCTTCTCACCAAATTTCATTAAAATCGGAAGGGGTCGTGTCCCACTCTTGGTCGTTTTGACATGGAATTACCCTACTATTAATTTTTTTACTGGTGCAAATTTAATTATTTTTTTTATTAATATCACAAATTTTTTAATTTAAATCTATTTTTATTTTTTTCTGTGAATAAATTGACTTGAATATGGGCATTTCCATCATGTCGAACGTGACGATCGTACACATTTAAAGTTAAAAGAAAAGTCAAAATAAAACGTATTTTTATTTTGGCAATAGATTCAAGTTATAGCTATTAATAAGCCCTATAATTGGTGCTATTATTCATTTTGATAAATTGTTTAGTTTCAAGAAAATTGCAAAATACAAGGCATTTACACGTGACGAAAACAGAGGTGGTTTTGTGGCCATTAATTCGAATGCCGATTTCAGCGAAACCTGAGGCAATATTTGAATGTGAAAAATTGTAGAATGCTATGCACTCATGTCTTTTAAAAATAGCTGTCATTTTAATTAAAAATAATGTACACTTTTTAACATGACATTATTTTCCATCATGATATATACATATGTTAATTAAATATTAAAGATCTCTTATTTTATGTTCTATATGAATTTAGGTTAATAAAATATAAACAAAATTTTATGTCCTTTTTTTTATATTAATGACTGCCCTTTTTTCTCGATGTACTTTTTTATGGATTTCATATCTGGCAAGCCTACTCAAGTGTTACAAAAATTACTAACTTATTAAATACAGTGTTTTTACCTAAAATACAAATAGGGAATAAGGCATGACAAACGAAATCTTGTTAATTAAATACACTTCATACAACGTAATGGAGCGTCTAAGACCACTCACACACATTATCAAATATAAATAAAAAAATATGTTGAATAAAGATTTTAAACACATTTCTCTATTTAAGCGACAAATCCCGATGTTACATAGGTATGTTTTTGTGATGTGTAAAAAAAAAACATAACTTACAAAACAGCTGATTCAACCCAACCTTATGGGCAACACTGTATTTGATAACTGGTGACTTACGATAACGACATTACCATAGCCATTGAACTTTGGTTTCTGTGGTTATGGTTACGGCTTTGAAATTATGGCTATGTTACCTTGGATCTTAAAGCTCTAATCTGAAAAGACTTTGATACTGCCTCTTTGAGGATTTTGATAAAGCAATGCGTTGAATGGATAACCATAGCACGTTTATGAGTGTAATCAAAACTAAAACAACTGATTATGTATTTCAAATAAGAGTGGGAAACAATTTCCTTAAAATTAAGTTTCTATACTAGGCTTGCCAGATCGAAATCGGCAAAAAGCTTGATTTTTCTTGACAATTAAAAATCCGGTTAAATGAACACACAAATTTTATTGTTGTTGAGTTTGTTATTTTTACAATACTGGGGTCTAATCACCGCATTCGATACTACCGTATCGAATAAACTATCGAATGTTTTTGCATACGACAGACACTGACGTATCGAATGAAAACTCGATAAATGTAATGTCGAGTTACTCGATATCGAATGCTATTATTTCAAATTCCATAATTTTCATTCGATATCGAGTTTCATGATACCAAAATAAATAATTTCGATCAATTTTGCTCGATATCGTATGCGGTGATTAGACCCCTGATTTTATTGGTAACGGAGCTGATTTAACGATGTCCGTCTATTTGTTAATATGTATGGGTTTTCTTAAGAAGATATTTATATCGGGCATAGAAATTCGGCCAGATCGGTACACAAATAGCTGAGATATCAGCAATAAATTGTGAATGCCTCTTATTTCTACACATAAATCTTAACTTTTTGAAGTCTGGTTATAATTTAAGAATTTTGTTTTTCAACTTTCACATAAACTAAACTTGGTAGAAGAATACTGGTATTGAAAATAACACAATCATTCTATAAAGGAACTAGTTATAGACAACTAATTACCTTATTCTACCAGAAAGCATGGTTTTGGTACAGTAACGCCCATTCCATATGAGATAGGAGAACTTAATTTTGCTCAGATATTTCGTAAAATATATCTAAATCCGTAATTAATTTCTATAGCTAAAATTGATATATGAAATTAATGGATTATGTAAGAAATAAAAAACACACAAGACTCTAAAAATCTTTCTGCTATAGGTACATTCTTCTACTATTTTTTTTTGGGACACAAATTCTCATAGTTCTTTCCGACAATTCATTTAAACTGCTGGCACGATTTATAATGGTTGCTTTTTCTTGAAAATTTAATGGAAAATTTTTTAAAATTCCGATTTAGCTTTGCAAATTACATTTGTTCTTGATTCTTGGCACAAATTGATCAAGCCAAATTAAGCCCTTCTGGCAACCCTATTATATACCTACCTATAACGAGATTTAATGGCCCCATGTAGATTCATTACAGGGAAGTTTAACTGTATAACAATCAAATTTCCATCATTTTTGGGGTCTTCAGAAAAACCATTTTAACAGACAGACGGATATCGTTGAATTAACTTTGCCTACCATTAAGGACTCAGAATTAATGGAGGGCTTTAAGCTTAACCGAAACAAGTCATGCAATTCCTTTGTATGTATAAGAAATTTTAAAACTAGTGCGAAATTCTCCGCCAAGTTAGATACATAAGTAGGTACCTACATATGTAACGGCCGAGTTAAAAAGTGTTTCGTTTCTAAGGTAATGGTAAAAACCCCAATTTTCTAAGAAATTAATGGCAGTTCACTACTTAGCCTTAAAATATCTTCGGATTGTCTTTTTCTGACTTGGTTTGCTTAAGCTGTGAGCCCTCCATTGATTCCATTAAACTTTAAAAACTGTCCCCCCTAATCTTTCTCTACATATGTATGTAGGTACATACATACTGTAAAACATTTTTCAAACATTTCTATAAACGCAAACACACGTATTCACAGGCAGACATACATAAATTCATTTTAGAGTTTTAATATTGTCTATGAGTTTATATGAATGTAACACACGTGTGTAATGTAAATACATATGTATGTGGGTTTGTATGTTTCATGTCTGTATTAAGTTTGTGCAAGTGAATTGAAGTTTGGCAACATTGCAAATAACAATATTTTTCTTATTTTCTTTTTTTGCTCAAAAGGTCATAAAACTCGCTCTCAATATTATACATAAAACAAAAACAACAACATTGGAGCAACATGAAAACGACAATGTGGTGTGTCTGTTGTTTTTTTTTTTTTTTTTTTTTTGCTTTTGTGTGAATGGAGCTGTGTGGCGGCCCATTGTAACTGGCGGTTTTGCAAGTTGTATTAAAAATTTTTATTATTGTTTTTGTTCTGTTGTTGGTTGTAGGTATTATTAGTTTTGTTTTGTTTTCTTTTTTCTGTTTTGTTTTGAATTTGTGTTCTGATAGTTTGCAAAAATAACAACAACATAGGTAAAACCAGTTTTTATTAATTTTATTGCAATTTAAAATTATGTAGCTCAAGACACAAAATATCTAAAATAATCCAGTTTTTAGCTATTTATATGGATGTGCAATACATTTTTTTTTTATTTTTGTTTAGATGGATTAACATTTTAAGTAGTTTTAAAAAGTTTGAATGCCTGCATTTAAATTAACCGAAAGTCGTATTAATTTACATAAGTATTTTTTGACGTAAAACATGTGTTTTAATATGGAAATTTAAAGAAGAGAATTTTTTGTTTACATTAAATGACGTAACAGATTTGTGATTAAGACATAGATTTTAAAAAGGAGTGTTTTCAGAGATAAAATAAAGTCAAACTTTTCAGAACTGCAGAAGAAAGCTTAGGAAAAAATCATTGATCAAAATGTTATAGGTAGCTACAGTTTTTAATTGTAACATGCAAAATATTTCATAGTAAAGTTATGTAGGTATATACCCATCTGGCAACACCCAAGAATATAACTTCCGGCAGGCATAACTGTAAATTAAATGTCATACTAATGAAGTGTGTTTGTCAGTATACCAGAACAACGTTTACAAATCGTGTAAATTTATTTCTAAAATATTTAGCCATTTGTAGTTGTACAATTCGAGTCGGAAAAAAACAAACAATTGCAGGGAAATGTACCAAAGAAAAGATCACTTTTTGTTATTGGTGTTTTGTCTAAGCTTCGATATCGTGACAAAAAAGACTTGAGCGTTTGCATTTCTCATTCGCTTTACAGTTTTATTTGTATGGTTTTTCTTAAGTATGAATTTGCAAAAGATTTCCTGATGATCTGTCCTAAGCAACCAAAGAAATGCGCATAGGAACTGGCTTTTCCCCCAACAACAAATGTCAGTGTATATACATAAGTATAAGCAATGAATACAAAATTCGCGCTCTGTTCGCCAAACTTACAGATCACTTCGTCAAGTTTACGGTGCACATAAGAGCAATACCAACTTGGTCTCTGCCCGTCCACTACTTGGAAAAAATTTAAAAATGATCTTGGCCTTATCCATACGTAAGATCCAACTGGTGCAAGAATTAAAACCAGCGTACCATACATTGTATCCTGTGTGTGGAACAAGATTTTTATCGTCAAATCAGCTTTAGCGAAAGGGATTATTTCTGGCTTAAAGAGTATTGCCTGTATTCACAAAAAATTTTTAAATTTAATTAAGGTTTAAAGAAAAAACTTACTTTGAAAATTATCTCTTATAAACGTTTTTTAAATTTAATAATCGTTTATGAATACAGGGTAAGTAAACAAGCAGGACTGTAGTTTTTGGACAGAGCACAATCCTCATGAGATCCTTAAGACTCCATTACAACTCGGAAAAAACACTGTTTGATGCGGTTTGCATGCCAACGGCATCATCGGCCCATTTGTCTTTCAATCCGAAACTATTACCAACAATAACGTTAATGGTGAACGCTACAGGCAAATTATTACTAATTTTTTTTATTTCTCTTGTCTTTGCAAATCATTTGGAAGAGCAAAAAGCCCCTATTACGGTTTACAACCCAACTCTAGTTCAGTTAAAGTTTTGAAGTTTCTGTATTATGGTTTACAACAACTGTCATACATATTTCGGTTAGCAAAAACATCAAAAAATTACAACTCATCGCTAGCATTTGTTTTTATTTCAACTCAACTGAGTTGCAATTGTAACGATTATTGTCAACAGTAAGATGCTACGTCTCAATATGTAGAAAATAGATGGGTCTTACTTTTTTACGCTAAGGTTAAGTAGCTGTTACTCCCGGCTAACTGAGCCTTAAGAGTATTCCATTTTCTGTAAATGGCATAAGAAGTAAACCGATTGTGAGCGTTGCGTTTTACACAATAAGAGCCTTAGTATCACAATTTGTTTTTAATTTTTTTTCCTGCTCATGTTCCGGTTGTCTTTGTTTCGTAGAATTTAAAAAAGTAAGCTTAACAAAATAAAGTTTTATGTTTTTTAAAGGCCGTAACACACTATCCCACAAAGTTTTTCGTATTTTATGAAAATGCTTCCCTGATCTAATTATTGTTTATAAATTTTCAAAAACCAATAACAACTTATCATGACAGGGTTGCATTTTCATAAAATACGGAAGACTTTGTGGGAGAGTATGTAACGGCATTAAGTAATACGTGTCACTTTATTCCAACACCTGTAAGAAAATGATATATGTAAGTACGTAAATTAAAATTGAGTCAAGAAAAAGAAAAATTTTGGAGGGGTTTTTTTTTTGAAGAAAAAATATTACCTGGCAACACTGAATGTGGTTGAGATCCACCATGAGACACATAAGGTCATATGGCAGGTGTTCATGTAAATCTTTTCTACAACTGTAGGCCATAAATCTAGTAACGTAGAAGACGACTTGAGGATATTACCCTTTCAAACCTGACCTACATAAATTAATGTTTGCAAAGTTTTGTAAATCTTGTCCAAATTACTGAAGAAAATACTTAAAATTGGACTTTAAGATTCCACCAAACCGCAAAGCTTACATGCATTTACATAAATACATAAACACAAATGGCATGAAGTGAACCTAAAGTCAACATTTTGCTGAAATAATGTAATCGGACGGAGTATTTACCTATATTATTACAAAATTTTAGTTTTACAGCTTGAAAAATCAATTCATTTATTTGTTTAAATAAAATGAATAACTAAATGTAACAATGCGGTACTTTGCTGCAAAAAATTATAAAATTAACAACAAAATACTAAAATTATTTTGTATAGGTAGGTAGTAGGGATGCCAATCGATTTGATTTTAGAAAATCCCGCGATTCGGGATTTTGAAATCCCTATCCTGAAATTCCGGGATTTCTGGATCCCGGGATTTTTCGGGATTTTTTTTAAAAAGGCAACACTTTTTATTTATTTATGAATTTTCATAATATATATTATATATTAAAAATACAACTAAATATAGTTTTTAATAATTTTTTTTTTTTTGTATAGAGTATAAAAATTAAATAAAAACGAAAATTTTTGTACACAAAAGTTGATATATTAAAAATCCCGGGATTTATGTTTATCAATCACGAAAAATCCCGGGATTTGCCGTTTGGCATCCCTAGTAGGTAGTACCTACCTACTAGGTACCTTGTATATTTTTTAGTTATTTTAACTTTATTAGTTTCTGTAACACCCTGTTTTAATTTTTACTCTGTTTAATATTAAGGTTACTAACCTACTGTGTCACCTTGTTGTTGTCATTATTATACAATTTTGTTGTTGTTTTTAAAACACATCAATGTTAATTAGTCTTGAAGTTGTTGCTTTAGTATTCATTTTTGTTTTTTTTTTTATTTTTTTTATTGTAGTTGTTTTTATCGATACAAATCACTTAAAGGTCATTGTACAATTTTTATGGTTTTTTTATTATATTTTTCTCTCTCTCCTTTTTTGTATAAGTTTTCTTTATTACCTTTAGCTGTTTTTTAATGTGCCTATTATAGGTATTTTTTTATTGATTTATTATTAAATAGGTAGATTTATCACAAACATGTTTAAAGTAGCGAGCCTTTTAAATATGTAATTACCTACAAAACACTTGCAATACTGTTAATGGAAATTTTTTTTTTACATTTTTACTACATAAAATAGAATATCATTCCCTGATTATTTTAAAAGTTAGAAAGGGGGATATATTTGACAGTTTTTGTAGTGGCATCACGCAACTGTTGGCATAGATCAGTAATGCCAATTTTCTTTAAGACAAAAAAAAAATTAAACTTGTTTTCATTTAAGGAAAATTTAATAAAATAAAAGCATCTAATAAATATTTATTAAAAATTCTTTGGTCAATGTAATTCAAAATCAATCGATTGAAAAAACCCTCAACAATTCATCTTATTCATGAGTTTGACTAATTTGGAATGTTATTTAGATATAAACATGTGTAAGACGGAGGGTTAATAAAATTAAATCCGGTTTAATTTTGTATACGTATTAATGTTATTCTCTGAGAAAATTTTAGCGGGAATTTTTATTTTTCAATTAATTGATTGCTACACAGAATTTGAATTAAAACTTGTTAGAAAAAAATATGTAGTTAATTGCAATAAATGACGTTATAGAGTTGAGTAATAATAAAAAAAAATATTAAGTAAACTAGAAAATTCTCATCATAAAAAACCCCTAATAGATAAAATTACCTGGTGATTAACCATGAATTGTAAAAAAACTTGATTATAGGTATGTATGTATAAAGATTTGCATTCCATTGTTGGGTTAAAGAAATTTTGAAAAATTTTCGATCGGCGAAGTATTTTTATGAAGTGATTTCTTAACTTCCATTCTCGAAGCTGAATAAAATTTTCACACGGTTGTGAGATCTGGCAACTGAGCTTGGTTTGACACGGTAGTTATAAAGCAACGCTTCTTAATTAATTTCGAAAACTGTGGTCTTCAGTAAAACCTTCTACAACTGGATGAGAGAGATACACACTTATTATTTGAACTATTTTATTTTATGGTTATACAATTCTTTAAAGCAGTGGTAGACTGGTCTATTGTGGGTGAAAAAATTAATTGAGAGAAGATTTTAACTTAGAACAGTTCAATTTGAGCGTTTTGACGTGTTGAAAAGCAACAAAGACGTCTCTGGCAAAATTCTTTAAACGGGCAATTAGCTTTAATGCTTCATCATAACAATTTATAGAATGAGTTTTAATTTTTAAATGTGCCTAGCAAGGTATATTTATAGCAGGTAGCCACGAGATTACAACAATTGTAAAATAAAAAAAACAACAGGGCTTTTTATTGTTGTTATGTGATACGAACTGTCAAACAGCAAAAGGGTGGAAAAGAGACAAAAGATAGAGACAAAAAACTTGTTTACTTGTTTATTATACAACATTTGACAGTTTGTATCACAAAACAATCAAATAAAAAATAACCAGCTGGCTTTCCGAGACTACCTGCTATAAATATACCTTGGTGCCTAGACTTCAGACTGACTAATCTTCACCACTGCGCTTGAATTAATAATTTTTAATACATACAGTTATCAGTGTAGATTTTGTCAATAGGAAAATAGCCAATTTTATTGGCATTAATACAAATATGAATCAGAGTTGCTATAAGAAGAACCACTAATGAAATACAACTTTTATTGGTGTTAGGGTTACCACTCGTTGACTAAGGGCTGACTTCATAAACACAGTGTTGCAATGCAATACTAAAAGAAATAGTTGCTTAAACTACACAACTTTTCGGTTGACACATACTTAAGTTTATTGTTGCATGGTAACCGTATTCACTGCACAACGGTTGCGAAATTTGTGCACTGTTTTTCTTTGTGATGCTTTGCAATACTGCATTTATGAAATCAGCCAAAGTCACAATGTTACCACTTTTCGGCAGTCTTCGAATTTTTGTAAGACTTCCAAAGCGGCTTATACAATTGCAATTAGGGATGAAAATGAAAAAATATATCGATATATATCGAATCGATATTTTTTAAGAGTATCGATATTTATTATTTCAAAAATATCGATATATCGAACGTATTGCCAAATTAAAAAATTTAATATATGTATATATATGCATATGCACAAATCTTATTATTATTCCAAATATATATATGTAGGTATTTTAAATATCGGCGATATATATCGATTTTTTTTTAAATATCGATATTTTGATATATCGATATTTTTTGCCCATTCCTACTTGCAATAAAATTGTTAAATTTTACGTATTGTACAATTATATCGCCAATGTGTATGTGATCACAATATATTGGCAACAATCAAAAACTTTTGATTTTTATTGCACAACGAAAATAAGGTAAAAAGTGTTGGCAACATTGTACAGTGCTGTTTATGTTATTCCTATAGGTTATGTTCACCTTTTTATTGAATGAAAGTTGAGCAATATTTAAATTGAAACCATTGTGCGACTTATTGCATAATATAGGACAATATGGAAATAATATGGCGAATATCATATACAATAATATTGCAAGTGTATGTGCCGCTTAAAACTCTTTTAATTTTGTGACTTTTTTATTTTGTTGTGACGTTTTTCCCTTTACTAACGAAGAATCGTCAGCTTGGAGCAAAAAAATATGGTCGGTTATGGGATGTAAGCTATGGGAAGAGTCCGTTATGGAAGGGTAACTGTATTCAGGAATACCGTTCGCTACGTTAATGTTATGGTATGCACAAACAAGCATCCATCTGAACATCTTATTCTATTAATTATTGATAGTTTTAGCATCAGTCTTGCTCAATACTTGTTCACCAATGGCAACATACATATGGGTTAATCCATAGTGTTGAACGTGATAGTCGTACGCGTCAAAAATGCAATAACATTTTAAACAACAAATACTTTAACGTTATTTTAACCCTTAAATTAAAGCACTAAGAAAGCACTGTTATCTATGCTAAAGTTTATGGAGGGCACGATTCTAGGTCAAAGATAATAGCAAAAAAGTAGCGGTTCGAACTTGAAAAAAATAGAAGTAGTTTTTGTGGCCATGTATAAAAAGGCGCAGTTCAGAGAAACCTGGCACAATTTTATAGTCAAACTACTTTCAGAATTTTACGTACATACATAACAATATAACATTAAAATATCTTTGGTTTGGTTCCAAAATCTTCTGTATTTTTTTTAACGTGAACTTTTTTCCATATTAATTTAACAGAATATTGATTAAAACAAAATGAAAATTTACCGTAAATCCGAATAACATATTTCTCTTCGAACTCTTCCTTAGATTACAGACCATGTAAGGAACTTTTTTGGAATAATTATTATCATATATCACCTCTTTTAAAGAAGATAATATTAAAGAAAACATAGAATAAAACTTTCACACGTATTATAGTGGAAGGCCAATGTAAGCGGCATGCGGCTGCGGGCGGCGATCAGCTGTTTAGTTTTTCGCTTGAAATTTTTTTGTAAGGCAAATGAAAGCGGCACATTTTAAAGCGGCAAATGTTGAATAAGCTGTAAAAAATTGTTCAATCTATAAAAAAACGATTTATTTGAACATAATAAGAATTTACTTATCAAACTGGATTTTTTTCCACTTCAATTGTAATGTTTTTTAAATTTCTTTTGTTAAATTATTATGTGTGTGTATGGAAACGTCTACTTCACGCGGCTTAAAACAAAAGTTGAAAAAATTCAACTTTTCCGCGCGGCATCTTTTCCAAGTAATACCAAGTCTTAATTTTTGTGATGTGTCTTTTTTTTTTTTGTATGAACATTTTTGTCAACAATGCTAACATTTTTACAATGGCATTGCTATTATCGCCCGCAACAGCATGCCGCGTACATTGGCCTTCCACTATTAGATATTACGTTTGTGCAGTCTGCTGGTTCCTTTAAGTAAACGAATTTTTGGGGGAAGTTATAAAATTTGTAAAATCTAAATATTTCTCTATAAAAAATCATAAAAGAATATGCTTTTAATAACTTTTACATTTTCGGTCACGGTGCACCTTTAGAAAGAAATGCCCATATGGCAAAAATCATATACAAGACACAATTCACAAGTACTCTTAAAAATGAATCCAATTTTTAGTTTTAAATAATGCAGTTTTAATCAGCGTAAAAAAACTGCAGTCAAAGTAGAAAAACTGCCATTTCGTCCACTTCTTCAATTGTCATTGGTCAGAAAAAAATTGTTTCTTTAACTGCTGATTCATTAAATGTAATCAGTCGCTGTCGAACCAACTCGAAAAGCGAAAAGCGAAAAGTTATACACGCATTTTTGTTTTTTTTTTTTTTTTTTGTTTTGGTTTGGTTTCGACTGCAGTTATTAAGTCCCGGTTTTAATTCAAAGTTGTACACTTTTAAAACCCCACATTTTTTTAGATTTGTTTCAAACTATAAAGCCATTTCCACAATTAAGTGCTCGATTTTTGGGAAAATGAAAATAACCCTGTTTAACAACAGAGTAAAAATTATATAAATCTTTTTTCACGCTTTATGATTTATGGGTTCTTCTTAGAAAATTAAGTACAATTTTTTCTGCAATCGCCCCTTAAGGCCAGTTTACACGGTAATACATTGTATTACGACATAATGTAGAATGAGAGAAATCATATCATGTAAAAGCAAAATGCATTGAGTAAGAGAAAATACGAATACAAAATCTGACAAGCGGTCGGTAAATGGTTTTTTTCTAAACCATTTTAGAAACTTATGTATTTTCATCACACCAGAGGTGCATTTTAACGGAGTATATTGAAGGTTGTAGTATTTTTATACAATTACAAAAACAACTATAATCAACTCAGGAAATTTTCATGTTGTTTTTGTAAAAATTGTAAAACTGCAACCATCTGCTTTTTTTATTATTTTTGATTTTACTTATACCATCCGTGTAAACATAAAGTATACTCTCAACAGACTTTTTTTTTTTTCTTTTAAACACGAAGAGAATTTCATAATATTTTGATTCTACAAAGTCGTAATACATTGTATTACCGTGTAAACTGGCCTTAAGATATGCCCAGAATTGTAAGACCTATTTTTTTTTAAATAATTTTTCCTGTTGCATGGTGTTACTAATAAATAAATGACAAATTTTAATCCGTTTTTTATTTCGACTTAAAAAAAATTCATTTTCATTCTGACAAAAAAGCAACACTCTTTTTTTTGGCACTAACTGTATAACATAAGACGTAAACTATTGGATGGCACGTAGACACTTACTCACACTGAACGTTAAAAGAAAACGGTGAAAATTTTTTCACAATTTAACACTTTAATAGTTTTCTCTGACATTTAATGTCAAATTGTTTTGCTTTTGATCTTTTTAAGGTGGAACATAAATAAAATAATGCATCTTCGTTTTTCACGTAGTCCTTTTTAAATGTGTTTTTTTATATTTTATAGGTTTTTTTTAGCTTTAAATTGCGATTAAGTTATAAAATTGCCAGACTAGTTTTTCTTCTTCTTCTGCTACAAGGAATTACCACACAACAACAAATTGTTTTTAAGTTTTTTTTTTTGCAGGGACCTTAAAGTCGCGTGTTATTGTGACATAAATAACAGATGAAAACATCTATTTTTTTTTTTTTATTTTTTAAATACAACTGAAATAATAAATAAAGCACGTCATAAAGTTAAGTAAGTAAACTTAAATACGTGAATGAGATATAGGAAGTTAACAATAACAACAATGACAACAACCACATTAAGGAGAACTACAACATCTACTACAAGCGATGACAACGACGAGGCCAACATTAGCGATAAAAATAAAAGACCTTAAACTTGTTGAGACAGTAAAAAATTAGTATTTTTTCCAGTTTTTTTTTTTTTAATTTTAAAAAAATATGTACATATATTAAAATAACACTGTGGAACAAATTCAGGTTAGCAAAAATTAGGTCGATTCTTGAGGGGTGAAAATAGAGGCTAAATTAGAAGACCCGTATCGCGGCGTTTGTTTATGTAAGTAAGAATTTTTTTTTAATCGACCTTCGAACTTTGCAGTCAAATGCCGATTTTCAGTATATTGTTTATATGGTTTTTTGCCTATA
This sequence comes from Pollenia angustigena, assembly GCA_930367215.1. NCBI lineage: Eukaryota > Metazoa > Arthropoda > Insecta > Diptera > Polleniidae > Pollenia > Pollenia angustigena. Next base: position 77,013,115 of record OV884056.1, read on the forward strand.
ACTCTTCGACTAATTGATATTTTTTAAATCTGTAAAGGCCAAATTCCAATCGCACAAAAAAAACGGATATTTTGGACGCCCAGATGCTGTTAAGCCTGTAATCAATGAAACTATTATGAGGTCGCAGCAAATGCGCCACGGGTGTTCGTTATATTTGACTACTTCCAGAATGTGTTTTAAATTATCGATCTAATTTAGCCTCTATTTTCATCCCTCACTCTCAGAATCGACCTAACTTTTGCTAACCTGAATTTGTTCCACAGTGCAGTTTTAGTTTCAACGAGGGTTGTTCTAAAAATTTAAGAAATCTGGTTGCTATTAAAAGTGTAATCTGTAAACAAATTATTCGAAAGGGCTTAAGGCAGAATTAGTCTTTACTTTCTGTTTCTGTTCTGTTCCGTGCCGTTCTGTTACGAAATTGTAATAGTTACTTTTTCTGCACTAACTTATCAGCCTTTTATGACAAATTTATTAGTTTTGCACCGTCCATTGTTTATTTCAATCACTTTAATGCAAATAAATTTGAAGAAATTAAATTTTATGAATTCTTAAAATCAAAAAATAGTTTATTTCAACATAAATATGTATTTTTTATTATTTATTTTGCTGTCACTTACAATAACTTAACAAGTTTTTGATTTTAACAAACTGAACCGCAACAGAATAGAAAAACTAATCAATTTCACAGGTTTTTTAATAACAAAAACAAATCAGCTGATTCGTAACAGAACAGAAAGTAAAGACTAACTGAGCCTTTAGACTTCACAAAGATGTTTAAAAAGCATTTCGTTAATTTTAGAAAGTTATTAAATATTTTAACTTTTTTGTGAAAATAATTTTTGTTTATTTTTCATTCTTTAAAATATTTAAACAATATCACGAATTAAAAAAATTTTGTATTTCCAAAAATAACTATGAAAAATATTAAAATTACATGAATTAAGATAAAAATATAATAAATTAGTAATATCTTTTTGGTTGTTTTTTAATTTTTATTGTACGAAGTATAACATTTTTTATTAGGGATTTCAGTCACACGGTTGTCAGATCTGGCAACTCAATCATGCTATACTATTTTAAAATTGCCATTCTTAGCTCCATGTCTTCAACAGACATGATTTGTTGTTCGAACTAGTGCTGGGAAACTATCGATACTATCGATAGTTGTAAGCTATCGAAAATATCGATAGGAAAAATATCAATATCGATATTATTATTATTTAAAATACAGCTATGAAGACATGTTACAGCAGCTATACACACACATTTTTTGCCGCAAATTTTAATTGATATTATTGATTCGCGCAGAATTACAGCAATGAATACAAACAACAAGAATGGCAGGTGGTATGGATTGCTAAGCTGTGCTTTTTTACTACTAACTTAAGGCCTTTATGCCGAAATTTTTATATGCTTACATAGGAACTGAAATGTCAGGTAGTTTTAAGATGTTTAAAAAAAAATCGATTAAAAATGCAATTCCAATTGCAATTGCGAGCATAGGATAAAACAATGAACGACCATTAGAGGAAAAGTCCGCTAGATGGATTACCTTTTGGGTTGAGAATCAAATCCAGTATAGAACATTATCTAAGGCCCCTATTACGATTTTTTCATTTTTGTATTATGGCTTACAACTTTGCTTTATTGCGGTGAACAAAAACATAACAAAAATTACAACTTATCACAACCAGTTGTCTTAATTACAACTCAACTGAGTTGAGTTGTCAACCGTAATAGGGGCCTAAAGTTGCAATAAACTTTTTAACACAATTTTCAAAAAGTTTCATCTAAAATAACGTGCGTACATAAATACATACGTCTCTTACGTTCAATAAAGTGATAAAAACAACGAACTGAAGCCTGATAAAAAACTTGTTAAAGTTTTCCTACTTAAGTACAAACATTCAGTCGATAGTAATATCGATACTGAAATCTGAACTATCGATAAATATCGATAGTAGAAAATATCGATAGTATCCCAGCACTAGTTCTAACACGAAGATGATGTTATAAAATTCTTGTTAAAACATATGCATTAACAACCGTGTTATAACATGAGAAAACTTCTAACATGATGAGTCCATACTAAGCACTTACGTCATATTAATGTTTAATCTATTAACGTTTGTGCTTGATATTTGATCTTGAATGATATGAAAGTTGTGGAAATTTATTTCAAAAATCGAAAAAACACTGTACGGGTTTATATGATTGACATATTAAGACTCTCCAGGCGAAACTTTCTAACCAATTTGGTTAAATAAAAAAATAATTTCACGCCTCGTATATTCTAAACAGAAAAACAATGGTGTTATAGAAAGAAGTATCGGGGAAGTCCCAAGTAATCATTGGTATATAACTTTTAAAAATTTACAGCCTGGGTCCCGATGTCGTTCGCTATCGCTCGTTTGCATTTTTAACTACAAGCAGATGATTTCCGGCCTACTAAATTTTTGTTTTAACAATTATGTACCATCTACTTTCATCTTAATCTAATGCCTGCTTAATTTTAATTAGTAAATTATTTTAAACCTTTTTTAAACCTTATCACACTACCATAATTTCTTAACTCATATTAATGGAACAATCTTCTTAAAGCACGTGAATCGACAACAAAAACTTTAATAAAAACTTAATAGCAAAAAACCTTTGTCTAGAAAAGTTATCAGGTTGACACTATTTAATGGCTGGGTAAATAGCTAAAGAAGGGTTCCTCATTCTTACACTTAACTTCCTTTAGCTTTTAAAAAAACATAAAATAAAAGAAAAAATAAAAAAAAACGCGAGACATCATAAATTTATGGCCACACGACAAAGGCAATACTTTTTTTTGTTTATAGGTATTAATTCCATTGTTTTTTTTTTTTTTTTTTTTTTTTGGCTTTAGTGTAAAATCAAGTTGCCAGACAGACAAATCAAGTTGTTTGTTTGGGTTGTTTGGCTGGCTGACGTGCAGTGTAGCCTCAAAAGAGGACTAAAATTACACAGTATTTTTATAAAATATGAGTAAGACTGATGAGTTTTTATATGGAATTTCTTGGTTAAACACTAAATTATAAAAATAAATATGTAAATGGAAATGAAAGACATATTCATGATAAAATTTAGTACTTATAATTTATAAAACTACCATAAAGAAATGTTAAACAAAAACAAAGAATTAAGCGGCAAAAGGAGTTTGTATGTATTAAGTTTTGATTTTCCAGTAAACGAATTGTCAGGAAAGACTTAACTGTTTAGTAAAGAAAATTAATACATATTATGGTTTTAAGACATTTTGTAAATTCTATGTTAAATACAATTTAAATTAATTAGAATTCAAATTATCCAAAAATTAAGAATTTTGAGTAAAATTTTTATGATTTAAGGTGATTTTTTTTTTTAAATCTTGTAGGTAGGTATTTAATTTTAATTAGGTTAGGTTAAATGGGTTGCCGTCACGACGACGACTCACTTGGGTCCTTATAGCGGTCCCTTTGTGATACCCCTAGCCAGTGACAAGAGTCAGCCAGTATCCACCAGACTATTCCCCAGAGGTCACTGCAGTCTCGAACAACCCCGATTCCCTGCAGAACAAGTAGATCGATTTCAGTCCCGCATTGGACAAATCGTCCAGACATGGCAATTCCGGTCTCCCAAAATGCCTAAACCTAATGCCCCCAGACCGGGGCATTGGCAGAGAAAGTGAAACACCGTCTCCTCCTCCTCCTCATCATGGCAACTCCTACAGTAGTCATTATACGCAAGACCCATCCTCCTAGCATGAGTCCCTATCACCCAGTGACCCGTGATGACCGATATCACTGTCCTTATCCGGTCCCTACCGAGACCGAGTAGTACGCGCGTTCTCGCCGCGTCATAGCCAGGCCATAGAGTCCTGGCCATTTAATTAATATTAATTGGTAGGTAGGTATAAATTTTTTTGAAGTTTTCAAATTTTGCATTTAGAAAATAAGGGGTGGATTTGTTTAGAATTTTATATAATTATACATACATACCTATTTGTTTACATTTTTATTTTATTTTGGGCTTAGGTTAAAACAAAACAAACAACAAAAAGTTGTTTTAAAATATTGTACCTTTTCAGACAGGTTTATTGAAGTGAAAAGAACTTTCTGCTACTTTTTTTCTTATTAATTTAATAACAACCGTAATCAATGGCCAACGACCTTACCAATACACAAACATCAATTTCATACATACATACATACATACATACATACATACATACATAGGTATGACTGTTTAAATTTTAAAGTAAAAAAAAAAAATTAATTTTAATTTATGATTCCACTTTGCCCCTCTAGTAGTTTCTGTTTCTTATCCAAATAAAATAAATATACATACAAACAAACATCCCAACAGACCAAAACAGAGCAAAATGTAAATGAGTAGTGAAATAAATATGCTGATCATAACATATTTCCTTCAACACGATAACAAAAATATGATTGCAAATGACTTATTCTCGCTATAGTTTTGTAAGTGTTTTTGAGAATGATATACCGTTATTTTACGCGTGCCTTAATTTTGTATTATTGGTTAAAGTTTTCAGTTTTTGAGTTTTGTTGGTAGAGAAAAGTGTTTTAAACAGTGCACAATTAAAAAAAAAGTAATTAAATATTATATAAGTAAAAACCATTAAATTTGCCATATAAATTGAATGTAATCTTTTTATAGATTAGAAAAGTATTTTTCTGTTAGTTTAATCTATAATTAGACTTCTTAGTTTTCATTATATTATAGACAAGTAATGTTATCGCAAGGGATCAGTTTTCCTTATTAACCCTTTGATCATGGTCTGGCCAGACCACGGTTGAAAACCCAGCCAAATAAGTGAACTAAACAAAATTTTGTACTTATTTTGTGTTAATTTAAAATAAATAAGTCTTTTTTAATATAATTGAAAAATATTGAAATTTTTCTGTTTAACAATCATTGCAAAAATACGTTTTTGTCTCTCTGCCATGTTTTCCCAATAACGCACAAAGGACCCTAATAAGTTGAACTTGACGGGTACGGTACCGCTTGTACATAATCGGATTGCGAGTTCGCATTTTGGTCCTGTAATGTACATATTTTAAAGGTACCTGTGGTCCAGCCAGACAATAAGGTGCACTTAGCGAACTTTTTCTAAATTACACTTAGTGTGATCCAAATTATTTTATTTGCTTTAGGACAACTTACTTCCAGGCGCGGATTCAGGGGGGGGGGGAAATAAGGAAATTTCCCCCCCGTAAATTATAAAAATATGTTTTGTTAATTTTGATAATACAAGAATTCCCAATAATAATATTTTTTTTATGTACAAAATTTTTGGAAATCCCAGTAAGGTTTTTTTGTTTTTTTTTTTATGGAAGTTCTAACGAAATTTTCAATAATCCTAATAGTTATTTAATAGATATTTCAAATGAAAAATCTAGTTTACCGTATTCAAATACTTACTATTCTACATTCAATCCCAGCAGGTGCCATCTACATTCGAAGACTAAACGTTTGACTTGATAATGCGTGCGGTTGAATTATTAATAAGCCCTAGTAAATGCAATATTTATGTATGTATGTGTTATATGAATCAAAATGCTATTCGATAATTTTTGACGATAGCACGAATTTGTCAGGGAAAAGCCAGATTTCCGTATCTTTAAGATATTTCAACATGCAACAAAAAGTTTGCATTCAAATGATATTGTTGACGTTGATGCGCAATGATTTTCTCCTCTATGGTATAACAAAAACCGGCTCCGCTAAGTAAAGCTTCTCTGCGTAGTCGGCCTTCGTTCGGAAACAAGGCATATTTTAGAAGCTTAACTTAGCGAAACCGGTACTTGGTTTACCATAAAGGAGAAAATCCTTTATGGTACTTGTCCATGGACACTATGATACTGGATATTATGACATGCCACCCATCAATAGTGCTTAAAGCTTTGACAAATTTTGGTCTGACCTAATAAATTGTGTAGGAGATGGAACAGATGGGTATCCTCTGATGTCAGCAGAAAATGGAGCTGTTAAAATACTCTGGAAACCGCGACAAATGCGAAACAAACGCCTTGCTATTCCCATAAATCAAGAAACTCAATTTCAAAAAGCAATAAATTGCCATTAATACAAGAATTTGTATCATTTGTTAAAGAAACGACAAATATTTTTAAATATAATCATCCCAAGCGAAACACAGTTTTAGCAAAGTATTTGGGAGCCAAACTCTCTACATTATGCGATCACGACTCAATTTAACACTTTGCAACAAGTGTACATCACATAGTACAAGCTTTGGAAAAATATCTGAGTGGAAAGGTAGTATCTCTACCTTTATATTTAGGAACTCACTTAGTACTTTTGAATTTATTTGCGGAATATACATATTAAGTGTGATACTTGATGTAACACAGCCACTTAGTATCATTTTACAAAAGCAAGATATAGATCTTCAAAAAGGATCAAGCCTTATCAAAACTTTAATCATGAGCCTTGAAGGGAACAGAAATAAAACAAAAGAATATTTCAAAGCGATTTTTGAAAAAGTTTAAGTTATTTGCGTTCAAATCGAGGTTCCAATCGAAAAGACAAGATTTGAACGAAATAATCACATCCCAAATGTTGAAGATTACTACCGAGTTGTTACATGCCTCTTATTGAATTTATTTTAGAAGATCTCAAAACACCTTTCCCAATAGTGAACATACCTAAACTTCTACCTCAAAGTGTAATCAAGTCATATTTATAAAACTGATAAAACCACAACTAGCTAATGAGCTGATTATATTTGATAAAAGAGATAAACACCTACTAACATCTAAACTTGAGCCTAATCTGTCAGATAACGTTGAAGATGCTTTAATAAACTGTGATGAAGATATCTACCCAAATCTAAGAAAAATATTTCAAATGTTCGTTTAAATGCTCGTCAGTAATGCTACGAGCGGGAGGTCATTTCCTACCCTTCGTCGAATAAAAATAAGACTCAGATCAACAATGCCAGAAGACATACTGTACTGTCTAAATTTGCCTCACAAGAAAATCAAAAATTGCTTATTTAAAAATAGTAATGTATATTGAACTGATCTTATATTTTTTTTAACCTTTTTGTTGAGTTTTTTTTTAATATAATATACACATATTGTTTTTAATAAACAACATTTTTTATTTTTTCGAATTTATTCTATGAGTTAAATTTCAGTTATGTATTTTATAAAGCTTTTTTGTAATACATAGTTCTATTCCTTAAATTTTTCAGAAATGACTTTATACACTACCAGACTATTATATTGTATTTTCTTGTTACATTTGACCTTAGCTTTCCTTTGGAAAGCAATGAGGTATATTTTATGTATTTAGCTCATAGAATAAATTCGAAAAAATAAAAAATGTTGAATATAATATAAAGTAACCTTCGGAAGGAAATCTGTTTCTGTTTCTGTTTTTAATAAACTTTAAAAAAACAAATTTTTTACTTTTTGTATCATACAAAATTTCCCCCCCGTAAAGCTCAAGCTGGATCCGCGCCTGCTTACTTCCCAATAAAAAATGGAGCTTCCAACGAAGCAGGTTTGTAAGGGAGAAACATAAACGTTTCGCTTACCATTGCGCTTACGGAAGACATGAATTTTATATGGCGAGTTCCCACTTTGAAGCAATACATTTTTGACACATGAAGCGCATTATTCAGCGCATATAAAAATTGTTATATGTAACGATGGGCCTTACACACTGAATGTTTTGATACAGTTATTTTTTAGTTTTCTCCCTTACAAACCTGCTTCGTAGTAAGGGAATGCCGTAGCACTTGAAATTTTATTTTTTTTTTATAAAAGTTGTTGAGAGTTCTTTCACTTCCTTTACTGCATTTCTGTATGTCTTATTGCGTAGCGCATGATTGTGCGCTTATTTTTTTAAATGTACCTTTAGTGCTTCGCAAAATGATAAAATTTTTTATTGGGTTGTAGAATTCATAGCATTTGTTTCTTAAAACTTTTGCTACAAAAAAACATATTGCTTATGAATGTCAAATATGGTCCGGCCAGACCATGTAGGACATCTAAGGGTTAAACAATTTTTGATAGGCTTTTGATAATAGTAATCACAACACTTTTCTAAGCTTAATGCTTATGTAAGTAAGCTTGCCACATGTTATTTTTAAATCGTTTGGGTTTGTTGGGATATATAAATGTTAAAATTGGAGTACTTAACTGTTGTAACGCCCATCAAATGTTATTATTTTTGTTATTGTGGGCAATTGTTAGCAAGTACAGAAAAAAAAATGGCTCCAGTAAATTTTAAATGGATTCAAAAAAAGGTTTGGCTTTTTTCCCAACATAAAAAAAAAGTAAACGACAGGAGAGTTTTTCTATATATATGCAGGTATAAAAAATCTATACGTCATTCTTGATTATATGTATGTATGTTTAAAAATATATTCAAACACACACACATTTAAACTGAAACTTACATGATAGAAAAGTGTAAATAACAAAAGAGAATGAGAGTGAGTCAGATTTTAGATATGTACATATAAAATTAAAGAAAATCGCAAGATAAAAACTAAATTTGTATATTTTGTCAAAAAATTATATCTATAGATTCATGATGTGTTGTGTATCTTTTTAAGGTGAATTTTAAATTGAATTGCTAAATTTATTTTTGTTTTAAATGTTAGTTAAACGCTTCACTTTTGCGCTCGTGTTCTAAAAACAAACAGTCAATAACAATTTAGGTATATAAAGGGTGGTCCAACCAAAACGCCAGAAGTTAATTGTAAACAAAACAAAATGTTAAATAACTTAATCATTATTCACTTACCCCCGTATTCATAAACGATATTAAATTTAACAGACATTTTTAATAAGGAACATTTTCATACAAAATTTGTTTTGTAAGCCTTTATTAAGTTTAAAAACTCTTTATGAATACAGGCGATAATATTAAAAGCTTTGAAGAAGAAATTATTATTAAGAGCACCTTTTAAGTGGTGCGAAAACAAAATAGACCTTTTCTGAAAAAAGTTTCAAAATCCCATTTCTTTTTTAAAATTATATGAGATTTCCATGTATTTTTCATTTGAATGTAATTTTAAGTTATAAAGGCTACATATTTTATTTTTGGTATCGATGTATTGATTAAATTTATTTGGTTTTTAAATAAATCTGAGTGTGTTTTAGAAGTAAATATTTATTTTTGTGTATTGTTTTTAGGTAATATTTTTAACTTTTAGTCTGTTTAAACTAAAAATAATAATATCAAAATTTTCTTTGACAGTCTAATGACTCTGAAGTCGTTTAAAGTGGCGTCAGGGACAGCCAATCATTTTTTTTTTTTTAAGAAGTAAGGACCAATAATTTCACCTGTCTAGACAAAATTTATTCTTATCACTGAACAGAATTTACCAAACAAATACGAACAGTTTTTTTGATTATGCACGAACGACAAAATGGTTAAAAGCTTGTCATTTTTGACAATCGTATGTCAACTAAATATCTTCATCTGCCAACAAAAATCGTCAGTTCATAAGGTTGTCAGATAATTGCATGGCAAGAATTGCCTGATTTGTTTTTGGACATTGTATGAAAATTGCGTGTATTTTTATAAATTGGAAAAGTGGAAACATTGTTATTGAAGGGGAAACGCAATAGCAAGAAATTTAACTTTTTTATGTTGTGTTAAATAGGTTTTACTGATATTTATTGAAATTAATTTTAATTTTGCAAAATTAAACTTTTTTTGTTTTTCTATTCACTCATCCATATCAGGGATGGAAACTATGGTGCAGTTGTATTTTTTTTTTTTTCTTTTAAAGAAAATCTTTAAAAAAAAAAATCGTAAATAATAAATACTTTTTTTCTAAATATGTATGTATATATTGTAAAAGATCAGCCAGAAAATATAAAATTGGTACCGCCATAATCTCAAAACTACGTTTTGTTATTAAAGTTGGTAAAAAAACCTAAAGTCCATTTTCCATCCCTGATCCGTATGTATTTGCAGCGTTGCCAATAGAAAAATGTCTTTGAATTGTCAGATGTGCGAAGTTTATATATTCAAAATAAGCTTCCATTATCTGACAGTAATGTGTCACTTGCAACGAAGAGTGTTCACACGATTGACAGATATCTAACAATATTGTTGTCTTACAATAAACTGACAATTCTTTTTCTGTTGACGTTGTCAAACAAAAATTGCAAGTTCACACGGTTGTAGCACATTTGTAGCATATTTAACTGGCAATATTGTTAGATCTGACCATCACGAAACTTTAGAACATTTTGAGTCACTTTGGTACGATAAAATGGCAGCCCTTGTTAAGAAAAAATAATAATGGAGTTACCATATCTAATTATTTAACCCGTCAACAAAAAGCCATCGTAATTGCCATTAGTTAAAAATTTAAAAATTTTACTTTAGAAAAGTTTTTGTTATGCTCGTGTAACCTATTTTTAAACTTTAATTCGATTAACCTAAATTTCGTTTTAAACAATAATAATCAAAACCATTAAAACCAGGAAAATAAAATGAAATCGCACTAAATTTGCTTTTGGATAATTTATGTATGCAAATTTAGTTTACAAGCATACATGATGTAAACAGATTTGTCAACAAGGCTTAAATAAACATTAAGGATTTTTTGCTGCGTTTTTTAATTCAAATGACCTGGTTTTTACGTCAGTAGGTATATGGTAAGTAAGTGCTACAGATTTTACATACATATTAATGTATATATGTATGTATGTAGACGACTGACTACTACTAACCCTTGGCCACAGGGCATTTATTTGGGTCAACATGTTGGCAAAAGCATAAAAAAAATAAGTTTAGTGCCAAACGTTAGTACTAAAACTAATGATTCATTAACCACTTGGCTAGGCTATTTATTTAATATTGCAATGCAGTATAACGGTTTAAAGTGGAAACTAAAGAAACAAATTTTAATTTATACACCAGTTTGGTTGGTTGGTACTCGGTATCAAGTTCAAATTAAATCTTTAAATTGCGTGTGAAAATGTGATTGAAATCAACAAACAAAAAGAACCAAGCCGACCAAGTTAGTTTATAAAATGAAATAACGAAAATGTTTGTTTTAGCCACGAATATTTTCCTTTACCGCTATAAAATTTTTATTAAGACAACAAAAAAATTAATTCTTAATGACAAAGGCACGCGCACCTGTAGCTTCTTTTTCTTATAGAATTAAACAGAAAACAAAATGACTGATTAAAAACAATGTACAGAAATTAATTCTCATGACCAAAAATAGAAAGAAAAAAATGATTGGTTAAATGCTTAAATACTTTGATTGTTGTTTAAAAATGTTTTTATGTGGTTTTGCAGAAAATTTCTTCAAGAAAATAACAGTATTTTTAGTTTCATTGTGGTTGCGTGCACTACAAGAAAATCTTTTATTTTTATTTTAACATGCATGTCGCCTTTTAAAGCAAAACAAAAGAAGAATATGGCAACACAATCACAAGCACAAAACAAGTGGTAATGCAATCAGTGCAAAAATAAACAGAGAAAGAGGGAGAAATTGTGTGTTTTTGTGTTTCAAGAAAAAGAACCGCCATTTTATGCATGATTAATATAAATTAACCTTTCAAAGCCCATTTAAAATGCTAATTATGAAGACGAAGGAAAGAAATCAATAGAAATGAAAAAGATTTGTATTAAAGAGTTTTATAAAAAAAGTTTTTAATTTAAAAGAAACAAAAATGTTTAAAATTTTCTTAAAAAATTAAAAAAAAGGATACAAAAAAAGGGACCGAAAATAACAGTTATATTGGAATTTTTACTTATTAAATCACGTACATTTCTTTAGAGAATAACTTTTATTTTTGCTCGTAAAAATAAAAATCAAAAAATAACTGTTACTTTTGATCCAAAAATAATAATCAAATAATAGCAGGTTTTTTTTTAAAAATAAAAATCAAAAAATAACTGTTATTTTTGATCGAAAAAATGAAAATCAAAAAATAACAGTTATTTTTGTTCAAAAAAATAAAAATCAAAAAATAACTGTTTTCATCTGACTTTTATGAAAAAAGTTATACCTTTTTTACGGTCCCTGTACAAAAACAAAAGAACATTAATTTAAAAACTTACCGAAAAAAAACTTTAGCAAAACTGCATTGTTTAAATATATTAGAAGCCAATAATTACCTAAAATGATAGAAAAAAATACATATAAATTAAATAATTTTATAGGTAGGTAGGTATAAAAAATATTTAATTTTTAATAATAAAAAATTATGTAAATCACAGTTGTTGTATTTTGGTATTTTTCTGAACTATCTTTTAATTAAACTGAAGGCTGGTCCAACCAAAACGCACGATGTTAATTGTAAAAATCATCTTAATATTTTCTGTTATGATGCACAGAAAAAATTATCAGTAGTTTTTTTTTATCAATTAAAAAAATTGTTAAATAAGTATGTTTTTCAATTTAATTAATGTGATAATTGAATCAATTATTTTTTTTTTTTTTTGTTGAAAGAAAATTAAATATATAATTTTGATTTAATTAACATTCTAGTTGTTTTGAAATAAATTTTGAATTAAAATATTAATTAATAGCCAGGCCCACGATGTCACACGTTGACGTTCGCATAGAAAATTACATTTAAAACAAAAACAAATTTTAGAAATTGTTTTTGTTTTAAATTTAATTTTCTATGCGAACGTTAACGTTTGACATCGTGGGCCTGGCTGTAAATAACAAAAAATCTTAAATGATTTTTTTCGTTAAAAATAAAATAATTTAAGCTTGTAGAATTGTTGGCGGGAATTGTCAAAACCTGTACCCATGTTCTGTAACTTTAGTGAGAACTTCTCGCATCGAAAAGATGTGAAACAAAATATTCCATCGTTTCACGAAAAGTGAGAACAAACTGTGTCTGTAACTCATGTCGAAAAATATCAAAAGAGATTACGTAGTTACGTCATAAATATGATAACATTGCACCCGAAGCCGATGTGACATTGCAGATGTTGAGAACGCCAGTAACACATATTTTTGACGGCGACCAAAATTTACAAAAATTGAAAAATTTTCAACGACGGCGGCGAAAATACAACAGTCGGCTATACCAAATGATGTAAAGTGCGGCTTTAATGTTTGTTGTTTGCAAACGCGCTTTAAAAAAATCGTATATTTTATAAAAATGTAAAAAGCAAAATAATTAAACAATGAAAAAATGTGCTCAGAACAAAATGTTATTATTATTATTCTTTGCATTTTGCTTTTTTAATTGTTTTTTAGTGTTAACATTTTTTCTCGCCCCATTTTTATTCGTGAGTTTTTTTGACAGTTCAAAGCGGGAACTTTTCTCACAAAAATGTTATAGATACACTTTTTCTGTAAATTGGCGAGTAAGTTCCTTACGTGACAGCTAATACTCGCCAAAAAAGTTACAGGCACAGTTTAGTGAGAAAAACAGCTGTTTGTTTCAATATATGGCATTTTTGTTTCATTTCACACATTTCAATCGAAAAGTTTCTCGACGCGAGAGTTACAGAACATGGGCACTGAGCTATATTGAAAAAAAAAAAAAAAATATTCACAATTTAAAATTTTTAGTAAATTTATTTCTTGATTCTATGAATATGGTGATTAGAGACAATTTTTTCTGTGTGACAATTATGTGTGAAACAAAAAATCCTTCCCGATGGTCCATATTTTAAATGACTGTGATACATAATTGAGGTTCAATGTCGGTGATATGCTGAATACTATCATCATTTAGCTCTTGAATAGTTCTTGGCTTATTGACGTACACTTTTTCTTTTAAATATAGAAGTTCAACGGTGTCAAAGCACATGTACGTGGTGGCCAATTAACATCACCACGACGTGAAATAACACAGCCACTAAATTTCTCGCGCAAAAGGGCCATTGCCTCGTTGGCTGTGTGGCAGCATCCTGTTTGAACCACATATCGTCAAGTTCCATATCCTCAATTTCTGGCCATAAGAAGTCCGTTATAATCTCGCGATAGCGAACACGATTCACTGCTTGAACGACCTCATTTTCGCACTATCGTAAACAACAGCAATGTTTTCCGCAGAACGAACTTGGCGAGCATGCACAGGTGTTTTCAGATTTCCTACAGACACGGTTTGCAGACAATGCTCCCGAATGTGGACACATTTGGTCGATTATGCTGACTAAAAAAATCACGAAGTGCATGAAATGCATTTTGATTTGAACGCCCGCCCATTTTTTTAAGATGCTTCAACAATCTTATTGTGTACCTCTCAATGGTTAAATTTGTCAAAAACTGAAACAAAGAAATGTCAAATTAAGCTGGGCAAAAAACTTGATTTTAAGGTGTGACTCTCAATTAACATCATGAATTATGGTTGGACTACTAATTTATTCAAAATTAAGAAGAAACTTTAGAATATTTTATGTCAAGTGTCGTGTTAAAATAAAAAACGGTGACTTTTACAGAGGCCGCAATCGATTTTATTATCAATTTTAATTCCTTCTAGGTTTTGTGTATAATAAAAAATACAATTTTGTTTCCAGGCATTTAGTTTGCAAACAACCTGTGCGTCTAAAATGCTGCTCAGCCAGTTTTTTCTAATCTTATAAATAAAACAAAAGGTAGCCTTTTTAAATCAGGGTTCAAGATTATAAAACATTAGTATACTTTCAGAAAGTATGAGTTTATTGGTGAGAGTGGAGGGAAGAATAACATGTTCTCTTTCCCTCTCAGCAATAAACTCAGAATTTTTAATATACAACTTTTATAGTGTACACCCAGATTAATGTTTGCTATAAGCACAAATAATAATGTCAATGGAAAAATGGAATTTAAAACTATTCATCTTAAAGTTTGACATGCAGCAACACCGTTAAGAAATTTGTTCCGCCAGAAATGGAAATTCAAAAAATCTTTGACATCTAATTAAGTAAAATCCCTATAGGATGTCATTCTTATGAAAGTTTTTCATAAAGAAAAATTGTTCTTATAATTATAACCGTCTGAAAAAAATTTTATATTTATATAATTTCCCTTAGTTATTGCAAAAAAAATAGTCAAGTTTTGAACTAAAAGTGAAAAAAATCCTTATGATTTTCAATTTTGTCTGGGCACACTAATGTTTTTTAGTTGGTATAGGGTTAAACATTTGCGGAATAGTATGAATTGAGTTTTCTTGCAGTTTAAGTTGAAATATTTCATTTATCATCAGAGAAAACAATAATTCGTAATTAAAATTTGAATTAGTGTTTAATTAAAAAATTCTACTTTGGAAATTCCGAAGTCAGACTTATGGCCGTTTTCCCAACTGCCTGTTACCAAATCTCGACATAAATTTATTAGATTGATAAATCATTTATCACTTTGAAGTTTGACTTATGGCCGTTTTCGTCCGTTGACGATTTTCGTTTTCTCAATATACCGACAAAAACAATATTGAATTTATCTGTACGGCAAATAAATAATTGCAGATGAGGGCGGGTTAGCTTTGCGACATAATACAAGCAAGGAGAAAAGAGATAATCTCCTAATGAGGAAACGACCATGAGAATAATTCAAGTTGAAACATTAATGAAAACAACCGATATTTTTTAGTAATATTAAATATTCTCGCATTTTAAATTAAAATATCACGTAAATCGGTATAGCTAAAGAAAATATTAAGACTGTTTCATACTCAACTAGGCCAAAGCTTTTGGAAAAGTATACTTTAGCAAAATTTTGTAAATTGCATGTCATGTTCTTTAATTATCATAAAAAAATTCGTGTTCAAATCTTAAAAAGTTTAAAAAGTTATCATTTAATATTAAAAAAATATTGTTTTTGTCTTGTGATCACTGGTATATCTGTGGTTGTTCTAGGGTTAAACATAGTTTTCTTGTATCTATTTTAAGTTGAAATAATTTGTTAATAGAAAATTCTTAAGTAAGATTAAGTCGAGATTCACTGACTAAACCCTTTCATGCTCTTGTTGTTTGTGTACACCGGCACTTTTTAGAGTAAATTTCTCATTTCTGAGGGGAAATGTACAAAAAAAGAAATTGTAATCACTTCAGCTTGCTTTTTGTGTTTCACATTTAACGTTTGAAAAATAAAAGTACCTTAAAAGTTTACATAGAAGGTTAGGTAAGGTTCCATTGGCAGTCGTAATCGAGGACAGCTTACGTGGGTCCATTAATTAGTTCCCGTTGTGTTACCATGGTACACCGTCACCCAAGTGTCCTTTTTTACCTGGCTGCTAATGTTCCCACTCAACCACCCAGTTAATTCAATAAAGAAATGGATCCTGTTCAAATCTATATCAGAAGGACAGGTTTTGTCCCCAAGGGTTCTTCGACCCAACAGTTCAAGTTTTAAATCTCCCAATGCCAAAGAATGACAGAGAAGATTTCTCTTCCTCTTCCTCGTCGCTGCAACTTCTACATAAGTCATTGTAAAGGGGATCAAGCTTGTGAGCGCGCCTCCCAATGGGCAAAGCGCCGTTTATAACCGCAATTAGGTTTCTGAGGTGAAGTCTAGACAGCCTTTATGAGTGCCGTGTCCTCTTTTCATCTATGATGTGCCAGATTTTTCTGGTTTCCCTTCAGCTATTTTCATCAAACCATCTCTGGCTGGCAATGAGATGAAACTCTTGCGCAAAAAGTTGCTAACTCCTTGGGAGTGAGACACCTATATGTTGGACCGTCTCGATTCAAGGTGGTTCCAGCATATGCCAACGAGTCAGCCATGCAGTTTCAATGTATGTTCCTGTTTCCAGAGTCCAACATTCTCTAGGGATCTTATGGCCGCCTTGCTATCGGTGATAATGTGAATATCCCTGCCAGATATTTTACCATAGCGGATACGTCTCGAGGCTGACATAGAACCTAGTACCGATCAAGTTTTACGAAAAACTCATTTCGATACAATTCCGACATACATACATATGTAGGTACATACATACATATGTATTTTGCAAGCTGGATTTAAAACTGTCTACTTCAGTCTAACATTCTTTTTATATGTACATACCTACAAATATTAAATTAATTTGCCTTATTATTTAAAAAGATTATTTTTGGTTGTACCTAAGCAGGTTTTGTCTTTATAAAAAATATTCTATTTCTTCTCAATTATAATTCCACAAAAAACTTTAACTTTCGAAGAAAACATTTCCCTTAAATCTCTTAAAGCTGGCATTAATTTTCATTAAAGTTACAAATATTTTTACATAGTATACTTACATAATTACATACATACATATGTACATTTTTATAAACACACCCAAGAGATGGTCTTGTGTTTATAGACTTTTTTGCTTTGGAGCTTAAATAACATTAAATTTTGATTTAAAGCTAAAAAAATAATAATATTTAATATAAAGTTATGAAAGCAAAATCTATAGAAAAAAACAAGAATAATAAAGACTAGAAGAGAAACAGTAAGAAAATATTTAAGTTAAACATAAAAACAGCAACAAATTAATAAGAAAAAATAATAGGAAAAAAAGAAAATTTATTAAAATGTCTGTAAGTATGTAATGAAAAACATACATAAACCTACATACAAATAAAAAGAGTATGAGAGTACATACATATGTATATAACGGTTTATATACAAAATGAAGAAGAAGAGCAGAAGCAAAAATAACGGTTTATGTATGTAATATTTAACCAGAGATGTTAAAGTAAATACCAAGCAAAGTAGAGCGCAAAATACGCACACACTCCCAACCTCACAAACATACAAACTAATACCTACAAACAAGACTCGCTTACCAAACAAAAGAGTTCCTTTGCAAAAAAGGAAATAAAACTCATCATCATCATTATCATCATGTTTTATAATAGAAGCAGAGTAAACAGAAAATGAAAGAATGTACAAAAAAAGAATCCTTAACGACAACATAAATCCTTAAAAGCCTTCATTTGCCATCTTCCGCACACTATTTACCTCCTCCTCCAAAACCCCCAACCCAAACTACAACAGAGTAACAACTACAAAAACCCTACAAAATTACAAAAAAAAACAATAATAATAAATAAATAACTTTTAAAAAACCTCTGTGGAAGTGAAAAAGAGGCAAAATAGGAAAAAATAATCCACCATCTTTTTAATACACATTCCAACAAACTCTTATACACACATCCATCTACATTTTATGATAAATTCCTTGTATTATAAAATACGAAGCTACACTAACAAATTTACAGTAAAATGAAAAAGGAATCTTTTAAACCAGAAGAAGAAGAAGAAGAAGAAAAGGCAATAGGAAAAGCAAAAATTATCTAGGAAATGGCAAACACAACTTTTCTCTAAATACATATAAAAATAATATGAGTGAGAATGAACGTTTTAAAATTTCGCTGCTTTTTTGGATTCACGCAAGGCGAATTGACTAGAAGGTGAGGTCAACGCTACAACAACACTGCATCTGTGGTCGGGTTGTCAAAAATTTTGCTAATAAAAAAAATAGGGTTGTTTACATAAAAAACTAGTTTGTATACAAACTTTGACAAGTCGACTACCGAAAAAAAACACCATATGTTGACTTGACCCCACCTCTAGTCAATAAAAAATAAAAAAAAAAATTTGTTTTTGTTAATTCATGTATGAGATAATGGCCATATTCAATAATTTACAAACAAAATTCAAAAAATATTCTTTTAAAAAAAAAGTTGCTCAAGGAGTCGGTCAAAAACGCAAAAATAGGTAAAAGCCTCTGATCAAGTGTATTCATTTGGGTGAAAAATTTACATTGAAAGAGCCATTGAGAACGAGCCATCGATTTGTTCTGAAAAATTTTTCGAACTGTATTTAAGTAAACTTGTTGTGAGCGGATTATAAAAATACAACACTGTCATGGGGAATTGTCATTGTTTTTTTAACATTTGCAAACAATAATTAGATCAGGGATGTATTTTCGTTAAAATACTTTAGACTTGTGTGATAGTGTAAAACGGCTTTTAATGACAGTACGTTTGACGTCCGCCCGGAAGCAAAAGACTAAACGTATTTATGTTAAAGTTTTAAACAATACATTTCAAATATTCTATTGATGCTGCTCTCTATACATCTTATAAATATTCATAAACATACGATTTTTCCTGTTTCACTTTTGGCAAAGCAGTTCTGTTTTACAAAAGAAAACTTTATATAAAAAGACAGTTTTTATAAAAAGTACGTTAAAAAAAGATTTAAATGCAGAGTCCTTTTTTATACATAAACAATAGTGGTATTCACACCGAACTTGTTAATTTGTTACTCGGTAGTTTGTTAATTTGTTAAAGTTACCAACTGTGAACGATCCCCTTTTTAAAACTTTGTAAGTCTGGTAACTTTCGTAGTAAAACAACTGATTTATTGT
The DNA here is from genome assembly GCA_930367215.1 of Pollenia angustigena. Taxonomy (NCBI): domain Eukaryota; kingdom Metazoa; phylum Arthropoda; class Insecta; order Diptera; family Polleniidae; genus Pollenia; species Pollenia angustigena. The sequence goes on from OV884056.1 coordinate 77,032,437, forward strand.
TCTGACACAATTTATTATTCTGGAAAAAATAAAACATGCCATGAGAAAGTGTAAAAAAAACAATTGTCAACCATTTAATTACTCATGCTTTGACACAAATAACGTTTACTGACGGTAAGTAGTGAGTTACCAACTAACAACTATTTTATCAGGGGTGCCGTGTCGTTAATTTGTTAAATGTTAATACGGTAGCGCGTTAAATATACAAAAACAAAATGCGTGTAAAAAAGTAACGATTAACGACTAACAAACTAACAAGTTCGGTGTGAATTCAGCTAATATATTTTACACAAAAAGTACTTTTTTTAACTTAAAATCAAACTTGTAAAAAAAAGTAGTTTTATATGAAGTAACTTTTCAAAACAAAAGACCTTTTTTGTAGCGATTTCACACTATTAAATGTTAATAAAAAAAAAAAAATTGGTTCGACAATTTAGATTGCAGTTCACTGAGTTTAGGCCAAATTAAATCTTTATACCAACATAATAAGATGGTTTATGTATACAAAAACTCTATTCCGAAAAAGAAGCTTGTATTGGGACTGTGTGAAATTGAATCGTTTAATTCAGAAGCCCGTCAAGTGCGTCTTCTTTATATGTCATTTGACGGGTTTCTGAAATAAACGATTCAATTAAAGTCCTTGTGACAATTAGAAGCTATGAAGCAAATTTCATCAAATTATCTCCAAAATTGCAACACAGAAAAAAATAAAAATTGATTTCAATTAAAAAATTTGTGATATTAATTAAATTTTCACCAGTAAGCAAACTAATAGTATCAATTAAACCAGTTAATAGCATTAATTAAACGTTTAATTTACTTGATTAAACGTTTAATTCACTTGATTAAATTTTTAATTAAAGCTGATTTTATTTTTGATTAATGCTTCAATTGGTGAAAAATTTTGGAGAATTTTTTCTGTGAACCTGTACTTTGCACACAAGGTTAACAACATGAAGAGCCAGTCAGCCGGACGGACATAGTTAGAGCGATTCAAGAAGTGATTCTTTGTCGATCGGTGTACAAAAAGGAGAGTCTAGGACCAATATTTTTTAGTTGTTACAAACAGCAGCACAAACGCTAAATACCCTCTCTCAAATATTATGTGTACAAGTAAAAGTAAAAAATTATTATATAATATTTAACAAAGATTTGTTTTAATAAAGCAAGAACGTGATGTTATCATGGAGGTTTTATTTTAACAAACAAGTTCTAAAATTTTTCACGCACAGTGGGGCAAAAATATTTAAAACCCAAATATTTTTTTTTAACAAATAGGACCAGGGAATTTAATTCTGATAGTGCATAGAAAAATATTGATGGAATGGGCCTTTTAAAGTATGAAGGCTTTATGGATTGCAATTTGACTTGGAATACACACGCGAATTAATATGAAAACTTATATTTTTTTAATTAAATTTTTCAATATTTTTCTCTTCCAACCCACTTTTATTTTTGTTACCAACCATTTATTATTAAAATTTATTTTCACTTACGGAAACAAACCCCCTTCTTAAATCCATTTCCACGACAATATAAAATCTACTGTTACCAAACCAAAGAAAAATTTAATAGAAAATAATTCAAATAGGAAAAAGGCAAGAAAAAAAATAACATAAATTTTGTTTTTGTAGCTGTTAAAAAGGTCTCTATTTGGAAGACAGAAAAAAAATCTTTGTTTTTAATTTATTGCTTGACAAGTAGACTGTAATAAATTTTAATACAAACAAGAAGTATATTAAAAAACAAAATTAACTTTATGTTGATTTAAAATTCTTTTAATAAATTTGCGGTTTATTGAATTTAATTTAATTAAAAATTTATTTCTTAAACAAATACATTTTTCTTGTCACATTTCTGTTTGTAATTGAAATGAAAGTGAATTGCCTGTCTGGTAGATAATGAAAGAAGTGAGATAAAACTGACCTGCCTTAAGTTTTAACAAGTAAAAGCGCTATATTTGGCTATGTGGAATCGAATACTATGTTCACACGGGCAGCAATATTCGTGTTTCGCTCTCCCGTTTATGTTTCGCGCCCCAATCATGACAGCATTAAATCAATAATTTTTCACTTTAAATTAATGTAGTTTCTATTTATTTCGAGGGATACATTGAATCAACATTGTTTTAAAGTTGATTTTTATTTCATTAATTTCTTAAATCAGTTGAAATTTAAAATGCAAAATATTGAATTAATAAGAAACATTTTAAAATCTATATGGCAACATTTTAAATTAATATGTAAACCATATTCTTTCTTTGGAAGGTTGTAAAATGTTGTGTGTTCTGTACATTTAAAAAAAAACTTCTGCAAAATTTAATTTAGTGGATTGTTTTTTGTACACAGAAATGAATTAGCAGATTATGAAACATTGATTCCGGGTACCATGGTCCTCTCTAAAAGCCAGGAAGTAGTAAGCATTTTATAGAATGCATTTGCTTCTATCAAAGAAGCCAAATGTGTACACATTTTTAATCCTAATGCAAAAACGAGAGAACATCAAGTTAATTAATTAATTTATTTCATTGCATTGAGTCGTCCATCTGCAGATGAAGAAGATACCAATAACCTAATCGAATGATTGCAAAAAGCTGGATTGTCCAATTTGTTCCTTTACTTAAAAGGTAAGTTGGTTTTTTGACTAAGAATCAAGTGTTAATATACTAGTGTATATGCCAATGTTACTTTTAAAAGCCTGCAATATTTAGACAGAGAGGATATAAGGGAGTATAGTTCATAAGAATCCGCGTAAAGTTCCGAAGCAAGCTCTTTGCATGGAGAATGGAACAGGTATGGGTTGCCTTAATTTTACCTAATCAATTTAAAAGAACAATTATTGCTTTTTTGTTTTTTTTTATTTTTTTTAGTTTGGAATTGAAGATAAATGCAGTCTAAACCGGGATGATAAATGAGAAAACCAATATCGTACCAACGAACTTTTAAAATCGTACTTTTTCGGTCCCAATAGTACTAAATCTCTTTTTATAATATTATTTTATTTTTAAAAACAAATATTTAATACAACAAAAACAAAAGGTACTTAAAATTCATTTATACATTAGTTATACATAATAATAGGGTGGGTAAAATTTCTTCACGTCAAAAGTATATCGCGATTCTTGTTCTATAATTGATACCAAGAAACTTTGCCAGTTCAAAAATTAATTTCGAGCCCCGGATTTTTCAAAATAGTTAGTTTTCCAGACTTGTATCATGCGGTTTTAAGAGTAGAGAAATCCATTAATTTTTATTTTTGACTGCCGCCATAGAGCGTTTTCCTACGCTTTTTAAATTGATCGCCTTTTTTGTGGAAAATTGACGAATATTTCTCAAAATGCAATATCTAATTTTAAACGAAAATAAAATTTTTAAGCGTTCTAAAAATATGTGCATACGAGCAGGAAAAAGAGTAGAAAGTTCGGATATAATAAAATTTAATTTAGCTCTTGTAAAAGCTCCTTCAAAATAATTCGTAGTAAAATAATAATGGAGTTGGCTCCCACTGTTCCAAAATTCTGTTGATTACTTCTTGACATGACAACCATCTTGTTGAAGAATATTTGAAAATATTATTGAGTGGAATTCGTCTCTTGTACTATGTAGAACTTTTGCAGAAGTGGTTTCCTATATCTTTTAAAAACTTGTCAATATCATCAGAAAATGCACGCTTATATGCTGTCGCTGATACTAATCGTTTAATCAATAAGTGCAAAAATCTATTCACAGTATCGAAGTTCTGTGTTTGGTGCAAATGTTCTTGCAAAAGAGTAAATGCAAAATAGCATAGCTGTTTTGTTAAATTTTACAATAAATTCATTGGAAAGTAAATACGAGTTGTCTTTTTATATCAATAATAAATATGTAGGTTTGAAAAATTTGGAAATAGTACCAAATGAGCGACGGGAGTACCAGCGTACTTTTTATTTTTAAATTGTACCAAAAAAAGTACAATTGTACCAACTTTATCAACCCTGAGTCTAAAATAAGAAGATAGTTGCAAGACAGCAGCCTTAAAGTACTTCTTCGAATGGCTCAAAAACCTTAATACATTTTTTTTATGAGAGAGAGAGCGGGAGATTTCTCTTCAATAGAGAGATGGTACCGCGACCAAACTAGGTCTTTTGTACCCACTCCCCTTTTGTTGGCCAAAAGAACCTCTGCTTCCCAAAGGAACCTAACCAGGTCTTTTGCCGATATTTCAACGACTCGGGACGCATATCAATTCACGCGCCTGACGCATTCCCGAAATCGATCCCCAGTGTCCACTATGCTCCTTCTCTCAACAACCCAATAAAAAATTGATCTTCAAACGTAGCAGGTTTGTAAGGGAGAAATACAAGAGTTGCGCGTACCATCTCGCTTACGGAAGGCATGAATTTTATATGGTGAGTTCCCACTTTGAAGTAATACATTTTTTACACAAAAAATGCTTTGTTCAACGCATATAAAAACTGTTAAACGTAGCTATCAGCTTTACACACTATATGTATGTTTACAGTTATTTTTTTTGGCATTCTCCCTTACAAACCTGCTTCGTAGTAAGGGAATGCCGTGGCACTTGAAATCTTATTTTTCTTTTTTAAAACTTGTTTAAAGTTTCTCCACTTACTTCACTGCATTGCATTATTTCGTATTGAAATAAAAAAATTTCAACTTTCGTTTACTTTTCTTATTGATTCAAGGTGTTTTTTCTCTGGGTGTATATATGGTCAATTTTGTTTAGGTTAGGTCCCACTGGCAGCCGCAATTAAGCAAAGTTCCCGTGGGCCCAGTATTAAGTTTTCGTTGTGTTACCATGTTACACCGTCTCCCAATTTTCCTACGCTACCTGGTGACATTCTCACCCAGCCATCCGGTTGATTCAATAAAGGAATGGATGCTGTTTTAATCAATGTCAAAGAGACTGCCCGAATGCTGGGCAGTGACAGAGAAGATGTTCCGTTGACTCCTCCTCGTCGCCGCAATTTCTACATAGGTCATTGTAAGGTAGCCCCAACCTTTGGAAGTGTTTCCCAATGGGCCAATGGCCAGTTATAACCACAAATAGGTTCCTGAGATGAAGTGCAGACAGCCTTAATGCGCGCCGTTTCCTCTTTTCATTTTTTACATAAGCTAATCCCGCGAATCTGCAAAAGACCAGAGTCTCTAGCGGGAGTCTTCGGGTTCGATTCCCAACACTGATAGACTAGCTCACTAACAGCTAGCCTAACAGGGCCCCCTACCTATGTCTATAATCTTTGATGGACCAGATTTTACGGGTTCCCCCTCCATGTAGTTTCATCAAACCAACTCTGACTGGCAATGAGATGAAATTTGGATGCATTAAATTGCTAAGCGAGCGAAACACCTTTATTATATGTCGAACCGCTCTACTCAAGGCGGTTCCTGCATGTGCCAACGAGTCAGCCATACAGTTTCTATGTATGTCCCTACGTCCAGGAACCCTATTAAGGATAACCACTGAATGTCTCGCTATCTCCTCCAAAGACATTCGGCATTCTCCGACAATTTTCGATGTGATGAACACACTATCCAGGGATCTTATGGTCGCTTTACTTTCGGTAATAATGTGAATATCCGTGCCAAATATAACGAATGTGACCCGCAGCTGTGGCCATTATCTCGACCTGAATGACATTGCAGTGATCCGGCAGGCTAAGAAAAATGCTCCAGTTTAACTGCCCGGAGTTAATGCCAGAACCGACACCATGCAGTTTTGGGACCCGTCGGTGAATATTCGTATCGCATCTGAGCGAATTTGTAGGCAACAATAATGAGCCATACTATCCAAAATGCTTACAGTAAAGCCAGCATCAAAGATTGGCTCAGGTGTGACATAATCAATGTCCATTTGCCAATTTTTTTCAAACAGGATTCTTGCATACCCGATGTTATAATCCATCCATGCTGTAGTGACCCTTAAGGTAGAAGTACATAACACGCGTTAGAGCGCGCGCGCTCCGTAGACTTCTGTCAAAAAAGTTAAACTTGTGTGTTTTCATAGAACCAGAAATGGCTTTTGTAACGCGCGTTGTGTAACTTGCAATTTTTCATGCGCTAAAGTTTTTAAACGCACTACAAACGTCGACGAATTAACGCGAGTTCTGTACTTCTACCTTTAGTCTTACCACTGCGTTTGGAGCCAACTTTTTCGCTAACATGTCTGGTGATAGCCAGTTCAAGATCAAAACATTGCCTTAAAAGGGTTGGTCCTAACGACGCCTGTTACCATTATTGCCACCATACTCTTCCAATACTCTCACACTTGGCTTGGTGGTTCCTCCCCTAGAGAAGCGACCACCAACAAGCTGCGCCTCAAAATAGTTGGTACAACCAGTGAACATTCCTAGGGTTGGTCCCCAGCCTAGGCCAAAGACGTTCAGTTGCCGCCTTAGTAGTCCTGGAAATGGTGTTCATCTTCCAGTTCAATTTGCTGTCCAATATAAATAAGTTCAAATTACATATTTGACATTATCGCACAGTTTCAGTGAGACTCTATTTATTATCGGGGTATTAAGTTGAGGAATTTTGTAGCTCCTTTTAAAAAGTACCAGTTCCGTTTCGGAGGTATTTACATCCTGTGCACAGTCCTAGAACTATTATATTTCGTTGGTATATAAAATAAATTCTAAATAATATATGTGCTCTTTTAGTCGAATCAATATAGCCCTGTATATATGGAACATTTTATATAGTCTTGTCTATATGGACTTATCTATATGGGCAGTTCCATCGAAAAGTCTACTTTTTGTAATGTAACGCCAGAAATAATTTAAATTGTTTCTTAAAAAATTGTATATGTATGTATAGTTTACTTTTTTACATTGTGGTGTAGAGCGCAACTAGCTCTACATTTAGTAACAAAAGAAATAACGGTTGAACAACATGGTCCTAAAATGCAACCTTATTTGCATTCTGGCGTTACATTAAAAAAAGTAGACTTTTCGCTGAAAATGCCCATATGTACCTTAAAACGAGCAAAGATTTTTTTAATTTGATAGCTTGAAAAATAAATCTATATAAGTCCAAAGTTTACTAAAAAGGTTTTATACAAAACGTCTTGCTCAATTCACAGTCTTATTAAGTTTTGTAATGCAAGTCAAAATCCACTTCCGTTTTTTAACGTCCCGCCAGCGCATATTTTTGCTTATATCTGCAAATCCTTAGCGTCGATTGCCGTAATTTTTTTTCTGAATATAGTGCTACTTCATTACTTTGTATATATAAAAACCCTTTTTACAAATTTGACTTCATTTAATTTTTTTACATTTTGTGGTACGAATGTCACGACACGTCAAAATGAAAATGCCCATATACTGACCTGTTCTGAAAACAGGTCAGTATATGGTATACGTGTGATTTTGTGGTGCTCTGAAAGTAATTCCGTTTTTGTGTTTCTCGGTGTGCTTTCGGCAATTGAAGATCAAACCAAAACACACAAAAACGGGACACTAAAATATCACACGTGTGAGTTTAGTAGGCTCTTGTGATTTGAAATCACGTGATTTGACTTAAAGTGATTTGCAGAACAGGCCTGATAGTATGAATGATATTGTAAATTTGTAAAGAGTAGTCTAGAAGTCGAACCGATATTTTTAAGAGACTGTTGTTGTTGTTGTTGTAACGGCTCGACTTGTATTGGTGTTGCTGAGTTGACAATCTTTGGTCGGCGCAGTTGATGCTCCGAGTCGTTCCGGTACGTATACCCAATTGTCGCGGGTACGCGAACTCTGATGTTCATTGCAGGTTACAATTTGAAACATCGCTTTTTTTTAATTTAAAGCTTTCGACTTTAATACCCAGTAAGTATAGCGCACCCGAAATATAATGGAGAAGGAGATGACCTTCATAAATTTTGATTCTTCTTAAGTACATACTTATATATAAACTTAACAACATGATTTATGTAAAAAAGTTGTGCAGGTGTTAAAAAAGATTTATTCTTATTTTAACTCTAAGAGTTCGTCATTGCCTGCCTTTATAGCTTGATCAGGTACAGTAGATCTGAAAGTTTATTTAAGTAATATATTGCAAATTAAATAAAAATTGTTCAAGTTTGCAAAAAAAATTTAAAATTTTCTTTTTATTTCTTAATTTAATTCAACTTTTTTTTTTGTTGAGTTGTATTATTTCTTAAAAAAATCAATATCATTTTCCTAACACTTTATTCAATTTAATTTGAAATTCTATATCTATTTATTTGCCTTTTTTAACTAATTTACTGTTTTCCTTTTTGCTTTAAAAAGCACCAACCAGCCAGTCATTGCCATAAATTTAAATTCAATTTACATTCATTTAATTTAAAAGTCAATTTTCAATGAAAATAAAGAGCAGAATAAAAAAAAAATACAAACAAACGCACATAAAATGGAAAAATTAGGTAAAATATAAAACTTAAAGTATTTTGCAAAAATTTAAGCTCATTGTATTATATACCACTCGAGTATATAGAGAAATATGTATACATACATATGTATGTATATACACACATATGTAGTACATAAAAACAAACGACCATTAAAAACTGGGTGGGACACATAAAATTGGGTGGTTGGGAGTCATTACAACAATAATGACGATGACAACGACGATGGCGAAGACGACGACAACGACAAAAAAGGAAATTATTTACATTTCGTTCCTCTCTATACACATACATACATACATACACTTCTAAACTTTCAGTTTAGAACATCAAAAATGTTCTAAAGGCAAACCAAACAAAAAACTGTACTGTGTAAAAGCATCTAACAAAAATAATGAAATTTTTTTGTAAAAAATGTGAAAAAAAAAGTTTACACAAACCGAACAAGTCCACAACCGGCCGGTGTGAGAGGGTGGTAAAGAGAAGTTGAATTTTATTAGAAATCCTAAATGATAAATGTAGTAAGTGCATATTTGAAACATACTAAAGAACAGTGGGGGATACTAGAAAAAAATTGTTTTAAAGTGGTAGACTAATATTAAACCGAAACAAGTAAGAGTGCTATATTCGGCTGTGCCGAATCTTATATACCCTTCACCATTGTGGGAGCAGAATACAGAGCAACTAGACAAAAACTAAATAATTTTTACATATGTATACATACATATTAACAATATGTACTTTAAACTTCATTATAAATTAAATTTAAAAAGCGAAAACTGGTAATTTTTTTTTTTTAAATCGTTTTTAGAACATAAAAAAAATAAAAATTAAAAAAAAAATTTCTTTTTAAAAAAACAAGATTCGAACCAGAGAACTCAAGGACCCAGAATATATATACTTTATAGGGTGTAGGATCAATATTGTAGAAATTACAAACGGAATGACAAAGTTATATATACCCTTTTACCTTCGGTGAAGGGTATAAAAAAAATAATTTTTGGGATTGCAGTATTTTGATCATAACTTAGCCATTTTTAAACCGATTTGAAAGATTTAAATACCGACGTGTTGAGGAAGAAATTTACCATTTACTTGAGTTATAAAGTTTGGACTCGGGAAGATCTATGATTCCCGAAAATGGGTATTTTAATAAAAAAAATTTAATTTTGGTCATAACTTTTTTGTATCTGAACCGATTTTCCCGAGTTTTTTATAAAAAAAATTTCCGATATTTTGGTATTTAAGTCATATCCATAGGAAATATGGCAGTCCTAAAATTTAGGTTTTTATACAATTTTTAATTTTTTTTGTACGGGAGGTACAACGCCTACTTCTCCAATCCCGCCCACATTTTGTAGGATGGTGTGTATTGGCAACCTTAATGTGTGTACCTAATTTGGAAACTTTGGCTTTTGCCGTTCTCAAGATATACGGAAATAAAAAAATACAACAACAAGGGATTTTTGGAAAAATTTAGAGGTAGTCGTGGTATTTTGCTCATATCTCCGTCATTTTTGGAACGATCTGGCTGAATTTCAAAAGCAAACTTAAACGGAGTATATGTGACATAAATATAAATCAACCTAGTCCACATCATTTCTGGGGTTTTCGGAAAACCCATTTCAACATACACACGGACAGACGGACAACCGGATTTGAACTTCGCTTTTCATAAGGACCCAGAATATATATACTTTATAGGGTGTAGGATCAATATTGTGGAACATACAAACGGAATGACAAAGTTATATATATATCCTCTTACCTTCGGTGAAGGGTATAAAAAAGTAACTTAAGCCATCAGCCATTTGTAGGCCTGGCTAGAACCCACAACCCTCACTCTGATAGACTAGCTCACTTCCAACTAAACGATTAATTAAAAGAAAGATAACAAATGTATGAAAAGCATGTTTTTACGAAAATCAAACATTTTTGATGCTGACAAACCGCTTGTGTACTTTATTTGGTCCCAAAATACATCTACTTTTCAGAAAAATTCAATATTATCGGCCATGTTTTGAAAATTAAAAACAAGTTGAAATAAAGAGGTACTCAACAAAACTGAAAAAAAAAATCAGATATACATACTATAAATGAAAATCACAGAATTCCCTAAAAGTTTAAAAATTTTAATTTCAAAAGATTTTGTTATTCGTGCCTAATTCCCAGTTTTTATTCTTAAAAAAGTGCTAAAAAAACACTTAATTGACAACATGCTTTTCTAAGTTGTTGTTGTTTTCATTTTGTTTTTCATAACCTACTTACAACTACAATTAATGTTGGGAGAATTTCAACTAATTGTAGTAGGGAATGTAAGATGAGATAGTTTTTTGTTGATGTTTTTTGTTTAAACTTTGATATTGTTACAAATAGAACTGTTGCTTATAAGTCTTATACGTTTAACAGTTTTATCTGGTTAAATATCTTTAGTTTTTCTTAAATCTTTATGGATGAAGTTTCCTGATGATCTGGCCTAAGCAACCAGTGAAATGCGCATAGGAATAGCTTATCCCATCAACAATAAATTTCAAGTGTTTTTATCAAGAATAAAAACTGAGAATTAGGCACGACGAATAACAAAATCTTTTGAAATTAAAATTTTGTATTCCCAAGGAAATTACTTTTTGATGTTTAAAAATTTTAATATGTATTTTAGTTTTTTTATTAGCCCGGATTAATAAAATCTTTTTAAAACTTTCCACAAATTTAGACTATCGGGCATGTTCTGACAAGCGCAAAACGCTTAACATTTGCGATTCTGACTTGAAATCGCATAATAGGTGTCCTGTAAATCGAAATCGCAAGAAGTTTGGCGACTACAATTTGCAAAAGTATGCTCGAGGGAACACTGGCGTCAAATTGTTATAAAAATCCGAAGTATTTTGATTGTCGCCAAATTCGCATCAAACCATAAGTGTGAGTTTTTTATTACTTAAACAATTACAACAATTTAAGTTTGATGAGCCAGTTTGAAGTGTGGTCATGTCGCTTAATGGAAGTCTCAATTAATATTAAATGCCTCAATTAGACCTTAAAATAAAAAACACTTGCTATTTGAGTCGAAAATTTCGTGTCAAAAGTTTTTTTGACACGAAATTTACCTACTGGCGAAAAGCTTATCACTTATATTAAAAAAAAAATTTTTTTGAAATGTTTTTTTGAAATGAAAAACTTTATTGCAACATCTGTAAAATTTAATTTTAATCGTTTAATAAGTTTAAAAGCTTTTCATTTTCGAAAAACTGATAGGTATAATAATTTTCAGGAAAAAGCCCACAGTGCGATGGTAGAGCACAATACAAAGTACCAAAAAAGCCAAGCAAGGGTTGGGTTTTATTTTGATTAGGGAGGCCCCATATTATATGGCAATTTATATATATGTATAAACAAACAAACTTATATACATTACATAAACACACACACACACACACACACATAAGCTCACTCACAAAATGTAAAACAGCTCTAGCGCTATAGAGGAAAAACAATCGATAATATCAAGGGCAGACAGTGTACAAAAATACGAAAATGTAAAAACAGCGGCAAGTTAACACCACGTGGGATTGAGAATCAAAACAATATACAAAATATATACATACATAGAATATATACACACACACATACACAATATGTTTTTAATATGAAATACACACTCTCATTTAACTAGTTAAACATTCTTATACTAAAGCAATAACAATGGCATCGAGATGAAATAAGGAGCCAGTGTTGCCACTAAGTAGGTAATTACCCGAACTGGGCGTAACTTTAACTGTCATGGTTAGAGCGTGGAGTATTTATTTTAGGTGTAAATGAGGTGTAATTTGACTTACTTTTCTTTAGTTACCTAAATAAAAAAAAACGATATAATTTCATTGGTGACATTTATGCCATTTAAGATATTGTTGATCCAAAAATGCACAAAATAAGACCTGTGGCCGTATTCTGTAATTCGCTAAAGCTAAATCTCTATCGCTAAAAATCTATAAAGTTGATTTAACGATTTTTAGCTGCGAATACAATACTGTAACGTGCATTGCTAGATTTAACAATGCCATAAAAATTTAATTCGCAGCAATTTTGGCTTTTAATGGCATCGCTAAAAATTTTAATTTTTGCATTCTCTAAGGCATTTTAGCGATCGAGATTAAGCTTTAGCTAAGCATGTTACAGAATACGGCTGCTGATCTCAAGGTAGATCGTAACCACTGGGTGTCACACAATACTTTTACCAATCGCCCCCGTGTGTGCTCAGCTAGCACATACACAAAGTTAGCAATTTGAGTGCATAATCCAACAAAATTCTACACCCGTCCCATGTTTAGGAGCCGGATCTATATCTTCGCTGCTGTGGATAGGTCTCCTGACGATTCATGACACCCCTTCGCGCGGTTTTTTATATAAGCCACTGCCTTTCGTCGAACCCTTTTGTGAGTTCATGCCTTGAAAAAGGCACTCCCCCATCGGACGGAAAAAAATTTGATGAAAAGCAACCTTCTATCAGAAAAGTAAAGCTTCCGCAAAGACAATCATCCTGAAAGACAGGAAGCGTTTCCGCAAGAAGCATACTAACAGAGGCCACAAGCAATTGTCTGTCCGGTGCTGTGCCACCGAGGGCTACTGACCGCCGTTGTACAAGACTAAGAAAGTACTTTGGTGAATCTCCAAACTCAAGAAATCAAAGGACTTCAAGAGGACTAGGTATGCGTGTACCCGGGAGGATGTAAAATATCTTAGAGATGATCCCTACACCCCCATAGGGGGCATACAAACGCCCAGTCTTCCCAACCCAAGCCACTATTTCATTTTTAGAAAAGATTTCCATCGTTTAATATAAATTTGCAAAAGCATAATAATGAATAGCGTCAGCATGGTTTGTCAGTTATCTATTGCCTTGCAGCCGAACTTCAGTTGCATTCGCAAATGGTAACGCAACTGAAATAAATTAGGAAAGGCAACTTATGTCAATTGCCATTTTGACAAATCGGCAAACGACTAAATTTAAACAATTTAAGCAAAAAAATCAAAATAATTACATTTATTAAAAAATACATTTTATTAGTTCCGTACATTCATCTGTTGGGCGACACTTAAGAGGCAATTTAAATCCGCTAGAATTAAATTTTCTTTCTTTTCCTTCTTTGTACGTGGATTAAATTCCATTTGTTGGACACTAGTAAATCGAATTGTGGTCCTGAAATCATTTTTTTTTTTTACTTAAGCTAATCCAGTGAAGCTCTACGCTTGTCTGTAGGAAACCAGTCTCTGACGGGAATTGAACCTGGAACCCCCGCACTGACAGACTAGCTCACTACCAACTGCCCTACCGGGGCACCCATCATTTGTCCATTTTTTTGCCCAAAATAAGTAATTTCAAAACGTACTAATTTTTAGCTTTTGGGGCCTTTTTACTTAAAAAATCTACACAGAAACCAAAACTATACGGCTGCCTAAATATTTACAACCTTATTCATAAACGATTATTTAATTTAACAAACGTTTAATAAGTTAAATTTCCTTAGAAAATTTGTTTTGTAAACCTTTTTTAAATTAACCCCCGCATTCATAAAAAATATATCAGGTTTATTAAGGGTTTATGAAACGAATTTTCAATGAAAATTAGTTCAATAAACCTTTTATAAATCAAAAATTTTTTTATGAATATGGGGGTAAATATATTTTTCTGAGTACGAATTTATTTTTTGGCAACTGAAATCGACATCAGTTGCCATCTGTAATATATTTTTGGCAACTATACTAAAGTTCGGTTTCCATACATAATCGAACCTTTAGATTGATAAATATCAGCTTTATAGTGATTAAGAACCCTAAATGTGTTGAAGAAAGGTACTTTCACACTATTTTACACTAGTGTAATAGCTATTACAAAAAGTAATAAATTATATTTTTTATAAATTGTTTATATGTAAAACAAAGCGTTAAAACGGCTAATTTTACTGTATCTCAGGCGTAATTTTAATTTTCCTGGTGGTAACACCGCAAGGAGCCCTTAACTGAGAAAGAAAGAGAGAAAATATTTGTTTGTTTATTTTTTTTCGGCAAGAAAGGAAGACAAAAAATTTTCATTGGAGAGCCCAGTGTTGTATACACAGAGAGTATAAACATTAAATTAGTCCTTTAAAAGAGGGCAAAATTATAAAACAGAGAAAACATGAAATTTTTCGTTACATTGATGGAAAAAATTGTATTGTTTTTGTTTATTTCTAGTTGGAGAGGTGTTAGCCAGTAAGAAAAACCTTTTCTATTTTTTTAATTTTGTTTTAGGAAAATAGGAAAACTACAAACCATTATTGTTTTGGTTTTTTCTTATATATTTTTCCTAATGATACAATTATAGAATGAAGCTTTTTTCAAGTCTTTTGATTAAATAAAACAAAAAAAAAATATTACAGACTTTAAATGGTTGAGAGTATTTTTTTCTTATTATAAACAAAGTAATCAAGAAAAAAAAGAGGCGTTAGTAACAAAAGTATACTGTAAAAATAAAACTTAATAAAGCATAGTACCTAGTAAGATTTTTTTATTTTTTATTAAATAGAGGGTGTGTTTTGTGAGATTTTTTTATGTTTAGCAAAGTTTTTATTTAAAGTAAGAATATAATTAATAGTTTTAAAAATAAATTTGCTGTAATAGATGGTGATAAATGAGAGTGATTATAATTTTGAACAGAAGTACATTAAGGAATTTTTATATTTTATGAAATATATTTGAAAAGATAATTTATTTTTAAAGAAAGAAAAAAAGTAGCCAATGATTACACTATGTACTCTAAAAAATATAATAGGTTACCTTTTAGATTTTAAAATCGAACTCTGCCTTTTTGCGGGGCAAAATAACACCTCACGTATTATTAAGATTTTCCCTCTTAATCACCACAGGTTCTTCACGAGAAACCAGGGGGCAAATTACTGCATTCGATATCGATCGAAATCTTCATTTTCACGTCGACACATGTACACTATAAACTTTTTGTGCGGTCTGTGACAATGTACGTTCGGCTGTTGCTTTGTTGTTATTTCGTCAACACAAGCATAAATGTGATAGTATGTGTGTGCCCTTCACTGGTGTACACTCAAGACGCTACTGTTTTCCGTGGTACCAGATAGGACTCTGGTCTGATATGATAAAATAAGGTATTTAAAAATTTACATTTTGTATAATTTGTATAATTTTTTGTGATATTTAATTTAATTTTTGTGTAAAAGTTACTTTTTATATCCTTCACCACAGGTAGAAAGCGTATATATAAGTTTGTCATTCCGTTTGTTATTTCTAAAATTTCGATCAGCGTTGCCGTTTTGGTTACTTTTAACCAAAATTGGTTACTTTATTTTCCAATGTGTACTTGTGTACTTTTTTCCATTTTGGTTACTTTTGTTCAACACAAAAATAACCAATTTTTTGTTTTGGAACAAGAGCTACCCGCTCCGCTTTTTTGACCCTTAAAATTGTGTGTGGTATTTGTGCATCTAAAAACAATAAATTTTTCATCTACTTTTATATTATTTTTTTAGAAGCTTAACCTTTAAGCTGCGTTCACAATCAAAAAAACATTTTCACTTGGTGTTCATAATAGAGCAACAATTTCTTTTGTAACTAAACACATTTTGCATCAAGAAACCGTTTGCAAATTTTAGCCACAACAATATTATGCATTTATTTTTATTTTTGTAAACATTTTATAAACTTTTCATTCAAAACTTAATGAAATTATTTTAAACGTCAGAAACAATTTCATACAAATTGTTGCTGAAGTTCTAGTTGACTCAACTTTAGTTACATTTTTAAAAAAATTTTAGTTACATTTTTGTTTTCAAAATGAAAGGAAAATATATGAAATACTTTGGGAAGAAAAAAGATAGAAGAAAAAACGAAATTGTTTTTTTGATTGTGAACGTAGCTTTAACAGACTATCATCTCAACCACCTAAGGTATATACTTTGAAGTGTAGATGGCTATTATCTGCTATTCTTAATGCTTTATAGGTCTATCTGAAACACTTTTCTAGATAAACGAAAAGGTTAAAGGCCCCTCTGATTCCACCGGGCAAAAATCATCTAAATATATATAAAAGATCTACCGCATAAATAAGTTTAATTTTGCATTTTGATACCATAACGCACAGAAAGACTTATAAAGTTTTACTTGTGAGAGCTCCCTATAAAAAAGGTTGAAAGCTCTAGCTCAAACATTTTTTAAAATTGACAAAAATAAGATTTAAATTTGTATAGGAGGCGCCACTTCCACTAAAAAATTTCGAAACATTATGTAGCCCATTTATTGTTCTTTCCGGACAATCTGTAATATACTGTTAAAAAAAATATCGGTCCAAACACTATTTCTTCTTTAGGCACACAATATTTAAACAGAAGTGCGAATAAAAAAGTGCTTTTGATACAAAATAATTTTGGTTACTTTTTTTCGCTTTTGGTTACTTTATTTTTATATTTTGGTTACAAATTTTTTTTGGTCGTGGCAACGCTGATTTTGATCATATACCCTATTAAGTATATTTGTATGTATATTATGGGTTTTTATATAAAGCGAAGTTGATTTAAAGATGTCCGTCTGTGCGTTTGTTTGTTGGAATAAGTTTTCCGAAGATATCAGATATGACAGGGACTAGGTTGTTATACTTTTATGTCAAATATACTCCGTTAAAGTTTGCTATTGCAGATCTGTCCATAAATGACTGAGATATGAACAAAAAACCACGACTGCCTCTAATTTTACCCATAAATCTCTTGTTGTTGTTTTTTTATACCTTTTTTCTATATATGTACTATTTGGTAAAAGCATCTTGTTTCTCAATACACAACCTCTCTAAAAGTATGAGCCGGATAAGAGAAGTGGACGTGGCATCTCCAGCAACAAGACATTATAGAGAACGACATATGGAGAATGGCAAGAGCCAAAGTTTCCAAATTAGGTACGAGTATCTGGGTCATCAATACACAACATTCGATAAAATATGGGCAAGAATGAACAAGTGGGCGTGGCACTTCCCATACAAAGGCTTAAAGATTTCTGTATATCTGAAGAACGGCAACAGCTAAAGTTTTCAAATTAGATACTCGCATTTTGGTCATCAATATACAACATCCAACCAAATATGGACGGGGTAAGAGAAGTGGGCATGGCACCTGTCTTACAAAGACATTATAGATTTCTGTATATATGGAAAACTGCAAGAGCCAAAGTCCGAATTAGATACAAACATCTTCGTTGTCAATACACAATATCCCACAAAATGTGAGCGAGATTGGATAAGTGGGCGTGGAGAAGAAAAGACAAAACTACTTTTAGTGTTAAAGGAATTATTTTTGTGTAAAAATTGCCTTTTAGTGTAAAGTGACTTTTGTGTTTAAGTGAATTTTTGTGTAAAACGTGACTATTTGTGTAAAAAGTTACTTTTTGTGTAAAAAGTAAATTTTTGTGTTAAAATTGAATTTGTGTAAAAAGTGAATTTTTGTGTAAAAAAAGAGATTTTTGTGTTAAACGTGAATTTTTGTGGAAAAAGTGATTTTTTGTGTAAAAAGGGACTTTTTGTGTAAAAAGTGACTTTTGTTTAAAAAGTGACTTTTTGTGTAATAAGTGACTGTTTGTGTATAAAGACACTTTTTGTGTAAAAAGTGACTTTGTTAAAAAGTGATTTTGTTTAAAAAGTGACTTTTTGTGTATAAAGTGCCGTTTTGTGCAAAAAGGCACTTTTTGTGTATAAAGTGACTTTTTGTGTAAAAAGTGACTTTTTGTGTTAAAAATGACTTTTTGTGTATAAAGTGACTTTTTGTGTATAAAGTGACTTTTTGTGTATAAAGTGATTTTTTGTGTAAAAACAGACTTTTTGGGTATGTAAAAGGGACTTTTTGTGTTTATAGTGACTTTGTGTAAAAAGTAGCTTTTTGTGTAAAAAGGGACTTTTTGTGTAATAAGTGGCTTTTTGTGTAAATAGAGGCATTTTGTGTAAAAAGTGACGTTTTGAGTAAGAAGTAAAACATTTCTTTAAAAAGTTATTCATTTGCTAAAAAAAAGTTATTCATTTGTGTAAAAACCTACTTTTTATTTTAAAATATTAAGTCACGTTTTTTTTGAGAAAAAGTATAAATGTTGTGCAAAGTTTTAAAAGCAAACCTTTTTTTATTAAATAATGATTTTGTCGTAAAATAACATTGCTTCAAATAATACCTTTAAAAATAAATAGATAAATATGTACCAATAAAAAAAAAATATATTATTTATCTGCAATTTATTGATTACGTTTCTAATTATTTTAAATAAAATCATTAACACTTTTTTACCTTTCCCAAATAAATCTCTTAATTTAAATTTTACATGAAAATTGTATTTGTCAAAGTTAATGACATTTTAAATTTAGCTTCAATTTTCTATTGCTACAATAGGTATTACATAATTCAATTTCATTCTAATGCCAATAAATTTAACTAAAATTTGAGATTTATTTTTAAAGCAGCGCACCATCACCAACAACAATAAGAAAAATAATATAAATTACAAAAAAAAAACAACGTTGAAACATTAATTCTGTTTCTGTGTTACACACACAGCACGAAATATCGATTTTTTATCAAGAGATTTAAAAGGTTTTATATTATTTTTTTTAACATTATTTTGAGCTTAAACACACACACAAACACTTATACTATATACACTTTCTATAAAACAATGTTACTTAGTCATAGTTGCCAGAGTTCAGAAAAAATGGCTGCAGGATATTAAAATTTTAAAAGTTGTGATGTCTGTGCCAGAGTATATAGAAAAGAATGTGTATGTGTGTGTGAAAATAACAGAAATGCGTGTGTACTTTTTGAGAAAAAACACGTTAGCAGTTTATATAAAATTCTTATTTATATACAACATAAATCTGTGCGTATGTATGTATATTTGTTTATACAAAAATACCGTTATAAACTTTTCTATGTACAGAAAAACGTTCTATGTACCAAAAAGTATATATATATTTTGATATATGTATATAAAACGAAGTGTGTAGAAAAAGGAAAAAAAACAAAATAAAATAGTTGGTGTTGGTATTTTAACGCACCAAAATAGCAAAACATATTGCTTACAACGTGGTCAGTCGCAAAATGCTTTAAAAAAAAAAGAAGCGATCAAAAAAATTATGTTACACCTGCAACTCTAGAGTGGAACCCACAAGATATAAAGAGGAAATGGACGACAAAAAACTTTTGTTTAAATTGAAAAACCTATTGTACTACAACATGCCATAATAATAATAATCTTGTTAAAGAAAATGAATTAATTTATATATATATATAAAT
Source organism: Pollenia angustigena (assembly GCA_930367215.1). Taxonomy (NCBI): domain Eukaryota; kingdom Metazoa; phylum Arthropoda; class Insecta; order Diptera; family Polleniidae; genus Pollenia; species Pollenia angustigena. The sequence goes on from OV884056.1 coordinate 77,052,125, forward strand.
ATAAAAAAATTTATGTATGTATATAGAAATAAATATACACTCTAAAACTCAACACAAAAATACACCCCCATATTCCGGCTCTCGTATCCCCACTTACCGCCCAAAAATATATACTACTCTATCTATCCCATCTACACACTGAGAGCACCGGCAGTCTGTCATTATTTTTTGAACTTTATTCCTCATACAAATCTAAAACATAAAACTTGTGCTCCATTATGTGTCGGTCGGTCTGTCTGTTTGTCTGTATGTGTGCTTAAGAGACCACTCTTTCGTCTCTACTTTTATTTTGCAACAAATAGAAAAAAAAAACATTATAATAAAAAAAAACTAAAACCCAACCGACCCGACTTTACTCCAGTCATCTAGCCAGCCATCTGTGCACTGTGTATGCGCCAAATCATAGCACATTTTCTGTTGTTGGTCGGTCCCCCATTACACACCCTACTACTTTATGATCTATAGGATAGTTAACAATGTTTCCCCCCTTAATAAACTATTTACTAGACATGGCATTTGCACATTCTGGGCTAAACGACCAGATACAGACTAACATACACACAAACATTTAAACAAAATGCAATATGAGTTGTACAACATGGATTTTGGTAAGACTTTTGCAGTAAAAATAAGTTTAAAGTTAATTTTGGAAGAAAAAATTGCAAAGTAATCAAAATTTGTGTAAATTTGTTTTTAAGAATTTTTATTATTGTATCATAAAGCAAGAAATAAAATAATTTTTTGAATCAAATGGTACTTTTAAAAAAAAATTTTTTGGAAAAAATGGTACTTTTAAAAAATGCTTTTTTTAATAAAATGGTACTTTTAAAAAATACTTTTTTGAATAAAATGGTACTTTTAAAAAATGCTTTTTTTTAATAAAATGGTACTTTTTTGTGTAAATGTTACTAAGATACTTTTGTTAATAATACTGTACTTTTTGGGGTTAAAGTTACTTTTTGTCTTATAATGTACTTTTTTAAAAAAATACTTTTTTGAATAAAATGGTCCTTTTTTGTGTAAATGTTACTAAAATACTTTTTTTTAATAATATGGTACTTTTTGGGGTTAAAGCTAATTTTTGTCTTTAAATTTACTTTTTTCGTTAAAAGGTCCAAATCGCACGAAAAAATACTTTTTGTTAAAAAAATTAGCAAATTTTCTATTAAAAAGCATGACAAGAAAGTAGCCAAATTTTCGAATGAAAACAATCTCGCAAACGGGGCAATTTTTATATAAAAACAAGACCGCAAACGGGGCAAATTTTTTAAATCCAAAAAAAGGGAAACATTTTCTAATGAAAAACATGATCAATTTTGCTTTTAGAAAAACAGGGCACACATTCTATAGAAAAACATGCCAAGAAGTTTTTCTATAAAAAAAACACATAATATTTTGTTTAATTATCTATATATAAATCGGCAAAGGCAAAACAGTTAAGAACTCTTTCCTCCTTTTTTTCTACCGATTTGAACAAAAAAATCACCATTTAAAAGGTATTTACTTACGCAAACGAACAATTTATATTTTATTGCGGGGGTAAATCCGGTAATTTTACATCTCCAAAACTAAAAGAGATACAAACAAAAATAAATTCTTATCACTCTTCATTAGAAAAATGAGTGGAGAGGTGCCTCGTACTTTTTTGAAATTCTGCCCTTTTGGGACCTCTTTGTTACCCCATCTATCTTTTAAACCAATAAACATAGAAATAAAGATTATACCAAATTCGTAACAAATAAAAATTTGGTACTTTTCAAAAATTCGAACGTTAAAGTGGTGAAAATCGTACTTATTTTTGGTACTTTTTTCAAAACATTTATGTCTATGTATTGACATATACATACGTATTAAATTGAGGGCTATAATTACAATCAAGGCGAATTTAAGAAGGTAAACTCAACTCGTCAGCCGTTCATCAGCTGTTTCCACGGCGAATTAACACAAAATAGGGAAACATCAAAATATAATTTTGTTTATGTTTTGCACCAAAATAACCGAAAAAATTTCTTAGAAAAACTGCGAATAATTAAAGTGAATTTAATAATCTCTTTTATAACCCCAACAAAATTTTTATTTTGTTTTTCAATAAATTTTTGCCTCGTCAGCATTTTTGACAGCCGCCTATTAAATTGCAAAAAAATACATGGGACTTTTTGTTGTTGTAGATATGTTAAAAATATGTTTCTGGAATGCAAACGGGTTATCCCAACATAAACACGAAGTTGCAAACTTTCTTCATAGGCATGAAATCGACGTACTTCTTGTCTCTGAAACACACTTTACTCATAAAAACTGCTTTAGGGTAAATGGATACTTTTCGTATGACACAAAACATCCCAGCGGACGAGCTTGTGGTGGCACAGCCATAATTGTGCACAAACACATCAGACACTTACCATTGCCAGAGTTCGAAGAAGATTGTATCCAGGCCACATCTATAAATCTTACTGATTTCAATATAACGTTAACATCCGTTTATTGTCCCCCGAGGCACAAAATTGTGCACGATAAATTTCTAAACTTCTTCTCCACATTGGGCCAGAAATTCATTGCTGCTGGCGACTACAACGCTTAACATACATATTGGGGCTCCAGACTTATTAGTCTTAGAGGTAATCAGCTATACAATACCGTAACTGCAAATAATTTTGATGTGGTATCGAGTGGTGAGCCTACCTATTGGCCAACCGACTTCAATAAGCTAATAGATACAAACTTCAATAATAAAAAGGTGAATACGAGAATTTGAATTTCTTTCTTTTACTTCTGTGGTACTGCATGTGCTAGTTTTAGAATTTTCTATAATATTGAACTTAGAAACATAAAATTATAGGTGCAGGTTCCTGAGTGAGTGAGAATCTATAAGATGAAAACTGTGGGTATGTACTTTTAAAACATAAAAAACTAAACATGCAATATCCTGAGTGGGTGAGAATCTATAAAAGGGAACTTTTGGTACTTTTTTGTTTTCCAACTGGTAGTTTTTGAATTTACGTTAGTATTAGACCTAGAAACATAACATTAAATGTAAAAGGTACTGAAACATAAAATTAAACGTGCAAGGTCCTGAGTAAATAGTAATCTTTAAGAAGGATCATTTGGGTACTTTTTTGTTTTTAACTGGTACTTTCGAAATTTTAATTTTTACTGAACATAACATTTAACATGTAAAGAGAGATTGAGAAACTAGGTATAAAAGAAGAATTTTTGGTACTTTTTGGATTTCAATTGGTACTTTCCGATTTTTTTTTATATTAATAAAGTTAATTTCAAAAGATTTTGTTATTCGTGCTTAATTCCCAGTTTTTATTCTTGACACTTGAACACTTGAAATTTAATAAAGTTACAAAATTAAATTAAGCCTTCACGGACCTGGGGTCTAATCATCGCATACGATACTATCGTATAAAATAAACTTTCGAATTTTTTTGCATACGATAGACACTGACATATCGAATGAAAACTCGATAAATGTAATGTCAAGTTACGCGATATCGAATGATATTATTTAAAATTTAATACATTTCATTCGATATCGAGTTTCGTGATACCAAAATAAATAATTTCGATCAATTTTTCTCGATATCGTATGCGGTGATTAGACCCCTGAGTGGACAGGAGGTTGGTCCCTCGGCAAATCTATCCACTAAGACGAAAAAAAAAACAAATGCTCGAAACATGTAAATTCAAATATACCTCTTTGATACCTACTAGAAAATCACTAGTAAATAGAAATTATGATAAGAAATATTAAAAACTCCAAATTTTAAATCAATTTCAATTTAATTGTCAATGGCTAAAAAACAAATAGAGTTAAGGTATTTCTTCATTTTCATTTATATTTTCATAAAGTATAAAGTACTATTGTAAATTAAGTAAAAAGATTTTCTAGAATTTTCCTTTTTTAAACACAGGACTTTGCAAAATTTGCACACTTTTCTATAAAAACAGCAGCAAAGTAAATTCCATTTTTAAGTAAAAAGCACGTACAAACTTGATTTTTTTCCTTGCCAGAATCTACAAAAAGGATAATATTTTATAAAATGGTTCATATGTGTGTATGTGTGTGGAATTATTTTGTTTTTTTTTCATTTTTAAGTTAGTCTTCAATTTATCAACTAAATGAGTATTAAAATAAAGAAGAACAACAAAAAAAATATGCAGGCAAACTGACAACGCATTTTTCAGCAATAATAGTCAAGCTCTTTTTTCATTTTACACTCACACACATAAGCATATAACAATAAATGAAAATATGTGTGAATGTATGTATGTATTTATATGTTTAAAAAAAACTTACCACTTGTGTTAACCCGTACCCCAACGACCCCATTTAATAGAGAATAGAGTATAATAGAGCAATAACAGTGTACGAAATACAAAAAAAAATACTTTAGCCCAACATATATTTTTTACACAGATGCATACATACATACATATTTATAATGTTTATATGGATGTGTGTAAACGTGCAATGGTGTAACCGTAAACTGCGAGGCAGCATCATCAACAACATCTGCTTGATTCCGTAGTGTTGCTGGAAACATTGTACGTGAGTGTATGTGTAACTGTTCCTCTCTGTTTTGTTGACAAACTAAAAAAAAAAAACAAATTACAGTTACACTGTAGAGTTATATACTTTACTCCCGAATTGCCACCCAATGACCTGACGTTAACAGAGACCGACTTAGGCCAACATAAAAACACACATACGCACAAACATGCACATTCTTTTGTGAATATGATTAACGCAAACGCAGTGTTGCCAATACATCTGCATAAACAAGAGACTCTTCAGATAAAAAAAAAATGATGCAGGAATTTTAGGTGAAATGTAAATTTAAGAAAAACAAAAAATCTGTTAAATTTAATTAATAGTTGGCAATTTTGCTGGTTTTTAAAGAAAATTTAAAAATTGAGATTAAATCTATACAAAGTATGCGAAGTGAGTAACTTGCAAAGTTTCTTGAAGCGTGTACCTGTCCGTAATTAAAATGATTGATATACAATCAGCGTTAAAAGAAAGCAAACATCAGCGATAACTTTATACTTCTTTAAACTGCAGTTAATGGAAATCAACAAAAAAAATTTACTTAAATTGTGAGACATTTTCAATGGTAATAAACTTATGGGTCGATTACGAATGGCAACTGAACTGAAATTGAGTTGCCAGCACCGAAATCAGGCAACGCCGCTCATGTAAAAACACAAAATAAAAAATTTGTTTTGAATATTTTAACATGAGCGACGTTGCCTAATTTCGCTGCTGCTCAATGATCTGAAGTTGAGTTGCCATCCGTAATCGCCCCATTACTTTAATGTTAAATCACTTTTAATTGTACATAGACTAACGTTTCCAGCTGTTAAAGAATTGTAAGCCAAGTTTATACTCTTACTGAAAAACCAGGTGTCTAATCACAGCATACGATATCGAGCAAAATTGATCGAAATTATTTATTTTGGTATCATGAAACTCGATATCGAATGAAATGTATTGAATCTGAAATAATAGAATTCGATATCGAGTAACTCGACATTACATTTATCGAGTTTTCATTCGATACGTCAGTATCTATCGTATGCAAAACAATTCGATAGTTTATTCGATACGATAGTATTGAATGCGGTGATTAGACCCCAGATATAAGAATTTTTACAACACCTAAGGAAATTTTTTTTAAGAATTTCAGAAATTTTTAAAAAAAAGAATTGCACAAAATCGTTTAAAGTAATTTACACAAAATCTGAGCAAGTTTACAAAATCGAAGCAAATATTTACAAACAATTCAATAAAAAAAAAAATTAAACAGATTCTGATCTTAGTTTTTATCATAAAATTGTACAAATTTTCTAAAAAAAAAATTTACACAGAGTCTAAAAAATTATTATCAGTAAACCTCCTGCCATAAATAAAGTCTCTTTATTAAAAAAACCATATGCCAAAAGTTTTTGCAAACACTCTGCAGATTTTTTTAACATTTGATTTCAGATTCTTTCCCAAAAATTTTGTTAACTGTAATTTATTCCTTAATAAATTTATTGATTCTTCCAATAATTTTTTAATACTTCTTCATTTTAAACTTCATACTCCTTTAGATTTTTCACCATCGTTTGAAGTTTTTTTCTTATTCTGTTGTTTTTCATTGAGGCTTTAAAAGGGAAAAGTTTTAATTTTTTCTGGAAATTCTTTTTTTTTTACTTTTACAAAAAGTTTTATTCTTCACATAAATATTTTGGGTGTGTTAAGAAAAAGGTGAAAAAGAAGAAAAAATTAAACACCATCTGTCCAAAAATAAAGTTTCAAACCAGTGCAATATTTAAATAAAATACATAATAATAATATGTAATTACATAGGGAATTTCTATAGAGAATTTATTTAGCAGCATCGTTTGTACAGAATTTTTTCAATCATTTTATTTGCAATCAAGTTTCCTTTAGAATATTTCGATGGTTTGCTTCCGCAACCTCGTAACTCAAAAACAACTAATTTTCAGGAGAGACAAAATATTAACCAAATATTTAAAATTGTTTGCTATTTATTCTTTTATAAACGAAGAATTAGGAAAAATTCCTATATTCCGCCAAACTGATTATTTTTCCGGTTAAAACAACAAATCAAAAAAAAATCGAGTTACGTGGATGCGGAAGAAAACCATCGATTTGCTCAGGAGGTAAACGAGTTTTTAAATTTTAAATCCCTATTCAGATTCTCAGAAAATTTACTATTTAAAATTTTATTTTGTTCAGATTCTTAGGAAATTTCCTATTGAAAATTAATTTCTAGATTCTAAACGAGTTTCCAATTGGAAATTTTGTTCAGATTCTAAACAAATTTCCTATTGAAAATGTTGTTTATATTCAGATTTTGAAAAAATTTCCTATAGAAATTTTGTTTAGATTCTGAGCAAATTTCCTATAGAATCTAAACAAATTTCTTATTGAAATTTTGTTCAGATTTTAAGCAAATTTCTTATAAAATTTTTTTTTCAGATTCTGAGCAAATATCCTATAGAAAATTTTATTAAGATTCTGTGAAAATTTCCTATTGAAAATTTGGTCAAAATCTGCCTGCCTATTTCACGATGTCACAAAAACAAAATTAAAAAATTTATTTGTGCGAACTTAAACGTTCGAGTGACTCGTGAAGTAGGCAGTGAGTAAATTTCTTATAAAAATTTTGTTCTTATCAAATTTCTTATAAACATTTTTTTTTAGTTTTTAAGCAAATTTCCTATAGAAAATTTTGTTCAGATTCTGAGCAAATTTGCTACTTAAAATTTTGTTCAGATTTTTAGCAAATTTCTTATTAAAATTTTCGTTCGGATTCTGAGCAAATTTCATATTGAAAATTTTGAACAAATTTCCTATAGAATATTTTGTTGGTTCTTAGCAAATTTCCTATAGAAATTTTGTTTTTCGATTTTCTATTGAAATTTGGTTCAGATTCTTAATTTTCTATAGAAATTTTGTTATATACATACATACATATTTATTCTTGTTGATTGTTATGTATTTAATTTTTGAAATGACTCATTTATAATTCAATTTTTTTTATTTAAAAACAACTTTTTTGTTATTACATTATTTTTTTTTTTTTGGTATCGTGAGCATTTGCCAAAAATGAAATTGCTATTATTTATAAAATTAGCACGTAAACGAGTTTCATATACATATATTTACATCCATACACAAAGTTATTAACCAATGTGGCTATAATTACTATCTTTGAATTAAACAAAAGAAAAATTCAAATTATTATTAACACAACACTTTAGCACGAAACAAACAATTTATGATTTCTTTTTATTAAAATTCAAATCAGAAAAAGTTCACTACTATCAAAATCCAAATTTTATTTATTTTTAAATAAACTTATTTTTGAATATAATTTTGTTTATTGGATGATTTAAAAATACTCAAACGTTTTCTCTTTAATTTTGTTTTTTTGTTTTTTGGTAGTTGAATGAACTTCATTATAAAAAAAAAACAGAAACAAACGCATACACAACATGTGATTACACAGTAAAACTCCCTTAAAAAAAAATAAACAAAAACTCACTCTCCTGAAAAACAAACAGAGATTTACACACGCACATAAAGAGATTAACTCAACTGATTATTTTAAAATAGGCAGACAAACAGACAGAAATCATGTTTGTTTTTCAATAAACCAGACAAGAATTTCAAAAACTAAAAATAATTTTTTCTTAAACCGAAGAGCTTTAAAAAGAGGAGTAGAAAACAAACAGCACCAAGATCATGTTAAAGGAAGTAAAAAGTGGAGAGTTTTTTTTTGCCACTAGTTACTTTTAAGAGTAACCAGGTTAAAATAAAATATAAAAAAAACTAACAGTTGTAACAGTGGTCAGGAGGACTTAAGAATTTGATTTGGAATTTGTAAACAAAAAAATAGACAAAAAAAACGAAATCTAATAAAATAAAATAAATAAATGGATTCATTTTTTCATTTGCAAACATTTTACAATTTATAAATAAATTAAATTTTGTTCTTCAATGTGTATGAAGATAAATAAGAAAAATATACATATTTAAAATCTCAAAGAAATAAATACTCAAGCACAAGCTCGAGGTCGAATGAGATTCTCTAAAGAAAAAAAAACAACTTTTATTGAAAATACAATTATTTACGCAAAATTTTAAAGTTTTTATGAAATATCAATTATTTTTATCGATTTTTTTTATATTAAAAACTTATCTGATATTTTATTAGACTTTTAATATTAAAATGTATGATTTTTGAAAAAATATGACTTACACCGATATTTTTATGAATGAGTTCTGTGAGGAATATGGCCACTGTGTGTAAATCCTCCCATCTCAGGGATTCAAACCACTTAGAAAATAAATACATATATAATTCACCATAGAACTTTGCTACCGCTTCACACACACCCTAAGTCATATTTTTTCAAAAATCATAAATTTTAATATTAAAATACTAATAAAATATCAAAGTGTTTTTAATATTAAAAAAAAAATTGACCATATTTCATTAAAACTTCTTTATGTTTTTTTATTGCATGCGATATGATATTTTTAAATATATTTTTAACGCATGCGATATTAAATCAAAAAATAATTTATCTGTTGTATTTATCTTCGCACACATAATTCTTTAGACATTTTATAGGTATTAAACAAAACCGAATTGTTAAACTAACATTCCATTTCTCATTATTTTTATTATATAAGAAACTGTGTAAAATGTTCCTTAACATTCGTTTGATATATTTTATACACGTCTCATTATCGCAAATCTAATTGTTATTTTTAAATTATACAAAAAAAAAAAAAACGTGCTTAAACTTTCTAATGGGAATAAATATTTACATTTTTTTGCACTTACTGATTTATTGAATCTTTATCAGTTTTTCTAATTAGAATCCATCTTAACAAATTTTAACGTAGACTTAATTGATTTTCCATACAAGACCTTAATAGAAACGGAGATAATTGTATTAAAGAAAGTTTTAAGCAAAAACTCGGCAAACATTCTGTAGAAAATTGAAACAAAAACTGAATTTATATCCTCTATGTTGCAAGTTAAATTTAAAACTGAGCGAAAAAAATTAATTAGATCAAATTTATTTATATAAACATTTATTTATTCACAATTTGAGCAAATTTGCTATTGATTACTTGGGAACAGACAGATGAAATTTTCTATAGAAAATTTGTTTACAAACTGACCAAATTTTCCATAGAAAACATGTAGACAAACTAAACAAACTTTCTACATATAATTAAGGCACAAACTGCGCCAAGTTTCTATCGAGAAGTTAGACCAAAACCCCAGTAAATTTGCTATAGAAGATAGGACTACAAGCTGAGTTAATTTTTAAGAAAACTTGTAAACAAACTGAGTAAATTTTCAATAAAAATAAATAAAGGGTGGTCCAACCATAATGCACAATGTTAATTGTGAGTCACCCCTTAACGTCAAGTTTTTTGCCCAACTTAATGTGATATTTCTTTATTTCAGTGTTTGCAAATGGAGAGGTACACAATTGAGCAGAGCGTTAAAATTGTTAAAGCCTTTTACGAAAATGGGTGTTTAAATCAAAATGCTTTTTTTATTTTTTTGGTCAGCATAATCGACCAAATGCGTCCACAATCGGGAAAATTGTGGGCAAATTTCAGCAAACCGGGTTTGAAGGAAATGTGAAAACATCTGTGCATGCTCGCTTGGGGCTGGCGGTGTCATTTGGCAGTACTTCTTCGAAAATGAGGTCGGCCAAGCAGTTACCGTGAATGGTGCTAACGGACTTCTTGTAGTCAGTAATTGAGAATATAGACCTGTACGGTGTTACAACAGGATGGTGCCACTTGCCGCACAGCCAACGAAATAATGGCTCTTTTGCGCGAGAAATTCAATGGCCGTGTTATCTCACGTCGTGGCGATGTTGATTGGCCGCCAGGATTAAGTGATTTGACACCGTTGGATTTCTTTCTTTGCGGATATTCAAAAGAAATAGTGTGCGTCAATAAGCAAAGAACTATTCCATAGCTAAAGGATGAGTTAATTCAGCATATTGACGACATTAAACTTCAATTATATCTCAAATTCATTGAAAATATGGACCATCGGATAGAAGTATGCAACCGATATGGGCATGTTCTGACAATCCCAAAACGCTTAACATTTGCGATCTTGACTTGAAATTGCATAATACGTGTACTGTAAATCGCAACCGCAAGAAGTTTGGTGACTTCAAATTGTAAAAGTATGCTCAAGGGAACTTTAAAAAACTAAGGCAGGTCGCAAGCAAAACCCACCAGTTTCAGAACACCATTAAATAATTCTGGCGTTTTGCGATTTCAAATCGTGCGATTGTCAGAACGTGGCCGATAATTGTCATACATATTTTCTTCTATCATAATAAAAAATAATTCTCTGAAAACTTTTTGTTCTATTTTCAATTAACATCGTGCGTTTTGGTTGGACCACCCTTTATTAACTTTAAAATGTACTTTCTTATTTTTAAAGTATATAATAAATTCATTAATTATTTTACTTTATCTTATCCAATTTTTCTTTAGCTTTTTTAATTAAACCATATCCTTAATATGAAACAAAACAAATGAAATGAAATATTTCTTTAAGTAAGAAATGTTTCAAAAGGCATCCATTACAATGCAATACATATTTATAAAAACCTACACGTGAATCCATAAGATACATAGTTTAAAAAAATACATTTTTTCAAAGAAAACTATAAAATACCAGTTCACAAAAGCATAAATTTACGTAGAGCCAGAAAATGAAAACAAAACGTTAGAAAGAAAATTGGATTTTCATTTATAATTGCAGCACAAAAAAAAATATAGAAATTCACAACATAAAATATAAATAAATGTTGAAAAAAAGATTACAAAAAAAAAAAAAATAAAAATAAATTCAAAGTAACGCACGAATGCGCAAGTGCTGCCAGTTGCTGCTACGGTTTCAGATATTGCTGTCTTAAATGCTGCTCAAGATAAAGTTACTGAATGCTTTTCAGAAAAAAAATTAAAAAAATTTTGTGTATATGTATACATAAATAACTAATGATAAACCAGCAGCTACAACAGCAAGAAATAACAATAGACAGAAAAAAATTTGAAAAAATCGTTTCTTATTGTATGAGATACAAGAATACAAAGGCAACGAAATCCACCATGATGATAGAGTCTCTTAACAAGGTATCTACTGCAAATGTCTGTAATACGTATTAGAGATACCAACAAAAACAACAAAAAAAAAAAAAAGCTTGAAAAATGTTTGTAAGTTACGACAACGAGTAAATATTTTCACAACGACAAACAACATTTTAAAAAAACCATGGCCCAAAACAACAGCAGTAGAGTAATTTAAATCAGCAACAGAAAAATTGCACATGAAAACAAAAAGAAAAAAAAAAAGGGTTTTACCGTGTGTCTTCAACCCAAAGATACAAAATGAACTTTACAAAAAAAATGGACCGCTATAAAAGAAAAACTAAAAAAAAAATATTCTTTTTTTTTACCACAATCTGTGACATGGACTTTACATAAAGATGTTCTTGTTAAAGACAAAGACAGTTAAAGAAAATTTTATTAACTTAGAAAATTGTTTGCACATTTCGTTTTCTTCAGGAAAAAAAAAACATTTGCTCAAGCTCTGAAAAAAATTTTATTTTTACAAAAATTTGAGCAAACAAAGTCTTAAGAAATTTGATAAAACTTTGACTAAATTCTATACACAATGGCCCATATTCATTGTCAAAAATAAAGTCGACTTTTTCTAAAGTATAATTTAGAATAATGGTGTCGACATCCGTTTAAAGCCGGTTTTAACTTAAAGTCGACTTTATTTTGACTATGAATATGGGCCATTATCTTTATATAAATCGGCAAAGGCAAAATAATTAAGAGCACTTTCCTTGTCAACAGATTTTAACCAAAAAATTTACCATTTGCACAAAAAATAAAAGTGGTATGTTCACGATCAATCATAATATGCACTGCAAATTAACAAATTGCAATTTTGCACAATGACCCATATGATTAAAATTTGAGAAAGTAAAAAAAGGTTAAAAATATTTAAATTCGCTTACCTCATATCTCCTAAACTAAAAGAGATAAAAAAAACATTAATACTTATAGTTGTTCCCTGAAAAAATTAGCCAATGGCAATAACCTGTATTTTTTAACTTATTTGGCATCCCTTCATCTATCTATCTTTCAAAACAATAAACAAAGAAACAAAGATTGTACCAAATTTGTAACTTATCTAAAAACTACAAATATTGATTTACATCCTGTTCGTCAATTTCGAACGTTAACTTTCGCATAGAAAATAACATTTGGGCCAGAAGGATGCACTTGGGGCATAGCACAATGGGTGCGTCCCGCGCTATATCGGCAAAAAACCTGGTTACGTTCCTTTGGGAAGCAGAGGGTCTTTTGGCCAATTAAAGGCGTGTGGGTACAATAGACCTAAACTGGTCACGGTACCCTTCGCTATTGGGGGAGACCTCCCCGCTTTGTCGAGGAAAAAAATAATAATCCTTACCTTAGAAATATAAAATTATTGGTGCAGGGTCCTAAGTGAACAAAGGCAGAATTAGTCTTTACTTTCTGTTTCTGTTCTGTTCCGTGCCGTTCTGTAACGAAATTGTAATAGTTACTTTTTCTGTAGCAACTTACCAGCAATTTTTGAAAAATTTATTAGTTTTGCACCGTCCATTATTTTATTTCAATCACTTTAATGCAAATAAATTTGAAGAAACTAAATTTAATGAATTCTTAAAATCAAAAAATTGTTTATTTCCACATAAATATGTATTTTTTATTATTTATTCTGCTGTCACTTACAATAACTTAACAATTTTTTGATTTTAACAAACTGAACCGTAACAGAACAGAAAAACTAATCAATTTCATAGGTTTTTTAATAACAAAAACAAATCAGCTGATTCGTAACAGAACAGAAAGAAAAGACTAATTCTGCCTTAAGAATCTATAAGATGAAAATTGTTAGTGCTTTTTTTTCTACAACTGGTACGTTTCTCATTTTCGTTAATTTTGGATCTAGAAGCATAAAATATACCATGCACTATCCTGAATGGGTGATAACTATAAAAGAAAACTTATGGTACTTTTTTTTTTGAATTTCCGTTAGTATTGGACATTTAAACATAAAATTAAACACGAAAAGACCAAAGTAAAAGAGAGATTGTAAGAGGGATTTTTTGGTACTTTTTCTTTCCTTACATAGCGTTTACATTTGCCAGTACTGGCAAGACAGTAAGCATATACATATTAGTTGGCAAAACAATGCAAAAACAAAATAGCTGTAAAAGTGTTTATGTATTAGTGAAAAAGTTTGAATGAATTGCTACTGTCTTGCCAGTACTGGCAAATGTAAACGCTATGTTAACTGGGTACCTAAAATGCAAAAGGGCGTTACAACAAAGAAATTCAAAATCAAGTATTTGATTGATTATGATAAAATATAAAAAAAAAGAGTTGTTACGCTCTTTTGCATTTAAGGTGACGATATATACTTAAATATATGTTTATTTTCTTAAATAAATATTTATGGTCGAATTTCGACCGCCGGCCAAACACAATGGTGTATAATATTTTATCAAACTCTCTATAATGTATCTTATTATTACAATTTGTTTAAATTCTAAACAAATTTTTTACAGAAAATTTGCTCAAATTACAACAAAAAATTTCTATAGAAAGTTGCTTGAGTTCTACAAAAAAAAATTTAATAGAGAATTGGCTTAAATTAAAAACCAAAACTTCCAAAGGAAAACTCAAATTGATTAAATTCTAAACAAATTTCCAATAGAGAACTTTCTAAAATACTAAAAAATTCAATCAAATTTGCTTCAATTCTAAACAAATCTGTTATAGAAAATTTGCTCAAATTCAAAACAAGTTCGCTCTAGAAAACTTGCTCTGATAATGAAAAATTCGTCAACAGACAATTTGTTTAAATTCGAAACACATTATAAATTATAAACAAATTTTCAATAGGCAAATTGCTCAAATGATAAACAATTCAATCAAATTTTCAAAAGACAAATTTCTATGGAAATATGATTAAGTTAGTGCCGGTTCACACACGTCAAGTTTGACTCTTCAAGTCTTGAGCTTTTAGGAGGGAAGGGTTAAGATAATGCCATTACTTTTCCTCTCTCTCCTAAAAACTAAAGACTTGACGAGTAAAACTTGATTTGTGTGAACTGGCATTGATAAGGAATTTTTTTAAGAGAATTTGCTGAAATTAAAAACAAAATACGAAAAATTTGTCTGAATTTTGTGTGAAGTTTAAATTGTAGTTTTTTTGATTTGCTAAAATTTTATTCAAGTTTTCTGTACAAAATTCTTTAAAACTCATTTCATTTCTCTCAAAATGTTTAATTTCTCTTACAGAAAACTTGAAAATAAAATGATACAAAAAAATGTACCTATAATAATTGTTGTTGTCTTAAAAAACTATTTTACCACATTTCTTTTTTGTTGTGTGCTCAAAATGTTGCATACAATGTAATTATTTTGAAAAAAAAATATATATATATACATATATGCATATATAGAAGTCAAAATAAGAAACAGAAAACGAAGAGGTAAATTCCAACAATAATCCAAAGTTTTCTACGAACACAAAACGAGTCAAAGAACAAGACCCACAAAGAAAACATAAATAGATATAGACCGAAATATTGAAAAGAGCAGAGGGACAGACAGTATAACTGACAGATAGACAGACAGACAGAATGAAACCGATAACTGGCAACCACATAACCATGGCAGATGAATAGAACACACACAAACACTCCGTAAAACAGCCGTCAGTTGTTTCGAGGGCCATATTAAAGACAAAATGATTTTTTTTTTTTTTTGTTTCTACTGGTCTGACTCTGACAGTCGGAGTCTCTAAATGTTGCTCGCAGTAACTGCGACTAATGCCGCAAAGGAAATGGCAATAAACTGTTGTTGTTTGGTTTTTATAGTTTTTGGCTTAGATTATGCGTTTATTGTCGTTGTTTTTGTTGTTTTGTCTTTTGGCTTTAATGCTGCTTTTTTGTTTTGTTGACTGACTGGATATTTTTGGCTTTTATTGTGTGTAGAGTTCTGTTTTCCATTCAATTCAAGTTTTGTTATTTTCATTTTGTTTTGCTCTTTTTAATTTCATCTTCTGAGTAGTATTTACTTTTATGTTGTTGGATTTTTCGTTTGTTTTTCTGTTTTCTATGTTTGGAAATATTTCTTATAAATTACATTGGATTTGAAAAGTTTCACTGTGAAATTTTTGTATTTTTTGTGTAATAATGGCAAATGAGAAATAGATTTGATATTAAATATTATGAAATTCTTAACTGAACTAAAAAAAACTAAATATATGTATTTCCCATATGATATTTTCTATAAAAGATTTAATTATTTTGTAAATAAGATTTCTACCAAAAATATGCTCCATTTGTTTCATATATGGTGTTTTCTTTTCTACAAAAAAATGTGACATTTTATTTAAAAAAAAATGTAATTTGGAGTGTGTTTCTTAAAAATTTTGCTCCAGAAAAGGGTGGCTTGTTTTATTCTAAAAAAAACTCACCCTTTTCAGCAACAAAATTTTTAAGAAACATACACCAAATTGTATTTTTTAAATAAAATGTCACATTTTTTGTAGAAAAGAAAACACCAATTGTTTTGATCTTACGGTGAAAAAGTTTTCTTAAGAAGTTTGTATTTCTAATTGTTAATACATTTTATAAAAAATTTGATTAAATTATGTTAAAATCCAGCTAGCATTTTGTATCAAAATCGAATCTTTTTGAAATCAAGAGCAAAATAACCGTATTTTTCGATCATAAATATAAATTTGCTTATATTCGACTTTTTAAATTCAAATTTTCTATAGAAAATTTAAGAATAATTACTCAAGTTAAAGTTTTCTATATAAAAGTAAGCAAATTTTGTAAAATTCAACTTTTTTCTATAGTAAATTCAGCGCGAAACCAAACTCCTATATGTTATCCTCCAATCAAATCGGTGAGTGTTTAATTTAATTTTGAAAGTTCAATAATATAACTAAAATCATAAAGCTCCAATTAAAACCCCAAAAAGTTTCCTCTTTTCCTTTCCCAATCACTCAGGATTCTGCATGTTAAATTTTATGTATCCAGGTTCACTATTAACCCTGCACGGTTACTATTCGTCGAAGCTCATTTACATTTTATCATATAACTTTTTTATATGTATTCAAATTACGCTCTTTTTCCCAACAAGGTTAAGGGCATAAAAAAACCTCACAAATGGCTTGGCAAACATGTCAAAATTTTACGTTTGTACAAATATTTTGTGTTGTTAATTGGGTTGATTGCTATTTGGACAAACATTTGAAGCAATGTTTGAAGAAATATTAAAAATTTTTGATATTTGGCGGACATGTTGGATATTTGTCAAACTTTTTGTGGCGTCTAATGCTAAATGTATTCAATGCAATTAATTTTTAATCTTAAATTAAATTTTTTTAGTGGTATTGCTTGCCACAAAACAGCTCGTTGTTTAAATCACTTTTTACTTTAAATGTTTTGCCTTTATTTTATAATTTCTTCTCCGTTTTAAGCAAAAAGCAACAAAATTGCCGCAGAACTATTGGCGTCTGCATTCATTGAAAACAAAACAAAAATGAAAATTAATGTTTGTACGGACAATATTTGTGTTGTTTATTTAAACAATGTATGTGTTTGCCAAGCATTTTGTGTGATTTATTATGCCCTTAGCGTATGCCTTAAGCTTGTATTGAGTGGACGTACGCTGGATCCCCATTTTTTAAGTTAAAATTTAGAGGTATGTACTCGTCGCAACGACGAAGAGTAACCTTAGTGTAAGTTTTTGTGTCTATTTGTTTTGGAATTTTGAATATTACTTTTGTCAACAGCTACGTCATATATACTCACAATATGTTCCAAAAAGACCGATAACCCAAAAACCGACGACAGTATCTGAAAATTCTTCATAAAAAGAATTTTTACTTTTTAAATTTTTTATTTTTTAATAAAATGCTTAACTAAAACAGATTTTTGTTTATTTTTTACTTTAAAAATCGTTCCGCTAGAATTTATTTTTAAAAAAGTTCGTCGATTCGACGAAGCGTCACCTTAATGTACTAAAATGAAGAGTAACCTTTCAGGGTTAATAAAAAAATGTATAAAGCACCAGTTAAATAATGAAAGAGTACTAAAATATCACTTTAACAGATTCTTATACACTCAGGGCCTTGCATGTTTAATTTTAAGTTTCCAGGTCCAATACTAACGGAAAAACAACAAGTCCTAGTTGAAGAATAAACAAATTTCAAAAAGTTTCCTCTTATAGATTTTCATCTGCTCAGGCCTTTGCGTGTTTAATTTTATGTTTCTAGGTGTAATAGGTACTAATAAAAATTCAAAAGTTACCAGTTGAAGAACAAAAAAGTACCAACATTTTTCATCTTATAAGTTCTTATTCACTACAATTTAATGTTTCTAGGTTTTAATTAATAGAAAATTCTAAAATTATTACATGCAGCGCAGAAAAGTAAAAGACAGTAAGTAATTCAATTTCACATATTTCTTCTCTTTGATACTTTTTTCTCCCCATGAAAGTATCAATAAGTTCTATATTTTAGTCTAGGTTCACACTATGAAAGTTTTCTTTCAGAAAGTCTGAGTTTATGGGTGAGAGAGGAGAGATGAAAAGCATGTTCTCTTCCCCTCTCACCAATAAACTCAAACTTTCTGAAAGAAAACTTTCATAGTGTGATCCCAGACTAAGTGGGAGCCCATAGTTTAATACGTGTATGCAAATAAATAGATAAAAATTTGTTGAAAAAGAAGTAGGTATCAAAAAAAGGTACCATTTTCACATCTTAAACTTTCGAATTTTAAAAAAAAGTACCAAATTTATAATCCCCAAAACGGCAGAATTTCAAACAAAGACGTGACACCTGTCCGCTTATTTTTTTAATGAGCAGCGATTAGTTTAAAATTTTTTTTATATCTTTTAATTTAGGAGATATACATAAGGTTTCGGAATATACCCATTTTTATCACCTCAGATTTTAATAAAATATATATGTATACCCATCATTACTTTCTGTAAGTACATATCTTCCAAATGGTGTATTTTTGTTCAAATCGTTGTTAACTATTTTGCCTAAAGATGGCCACACACTAGTGATTTGTGAATGTTAATGTTAATGAGACTGTGAGCGCAATTGAAAATTTTTAATCTTTTGTGATTTTGTCGATGTGTTAGTGGTATTGTTCGCGAACATTTTAAAATTTTTTCATTTTAGTGTAGAACGAAACGTCAAATTGTATATATTGCGGAGTTGTTTCAGTGTTAAAAAAACTAATTTTGGTTTTTGTTTTCAATTACATTCCAAAACGAAAATGTTTATTTTACATAGGTACTTTTAAAAATAGTCACTAAATTGTTCAGCTAAAATGTGAACCTATCCAAAGGTCATTATACGAAAATGCTTCCTTGATCCCTATAACTATTATTGTTTGAAATTTAAAAAAAAAAAACAAATACAACTTCTAATGGCAGGATTGTATTTCCTCAATATACCTACTTAAGACTTGAATTTTAGTGAAAAACTGTCTTAAGTTAAACAATAAATGTCGGTTATTTTTAAAAACAACTCTAAACCCTGTTTTTTAATTTAAAATCCACTATGTATGTGTAGGTAGTCAAGATAAAAAAAAATTAGTTTTAAGTTGAACCAGTTTTAAGTGGGTGGCTCATCAAATGTAGAAAATATGTTCATACAATCTGCAAAAAAAAAAGTTGCATCTCTAATCTGCAGCTATCAGATATAAAAAAAAAAATAAAAACAAAGCGAAATAATTTTGTGTATAAAAATAAAAAAGCATTTAAAAAAGGAATAATCATTTTTGTTTCTTAATTTAATATTTTTTTTGTTATTTCGCGACCTTAGGACAACAAGGTTCTATTTGCACCTAAAATACATGTAAGATAGAAACTTATTGTCCTAAGGTCGCGATTTAAAGGTAGGTACCTATAGGAAATTATTTGATATACATATATTTTTTTGCTAAATAGGTATGTAGGTACATATGTATATACATAACAATGATACTTTTATTCCTTCACATAAACAGCAGATGTAAAATGTTGTTAAAAAAGTTAAAATCAACTTAAAAGCTAGTTTTAAAAATTAAACCTTTCAGCAGCCGTATTCCGTAATTCGGTTAAGCTAAATCTCTATCGCTAAAAATCTATAAAGTTGATTTAGCAATGTTTGGCTACAAATGTAATTTAATACCATGCATTGCTAAATTTGGCAATGCAATACAAATTTAATTTGCCGCAATTTTAGCTTTTAGTGTCATCGCTAAAAATTTTAAATTTGACTTTCTTTAAGGAATTTTAGCGAACGAGATTTAGCTTTACCTAACCGAATTACAGAATACGGCAGCAGGTTTAAACGCGTCCATAATTTTTTTGCTTGTCTATAATAGATCAAAAGTGTATTTTCAATAAAAGTAACTTTAAGGTCCATTATTATAACTTGCCGTTAGCTATTATCGGACAGATAACAGACGCTTTATATATTTATATATATCTGTTAACTTAATCCTGACTTTAGCTAAGACCAAGTTGGAATAATGTCACAAAGGGCCGATTTTACAACTTGTCGATAGCTAAAGATAGCATTACATCGGTAGTATAAATTGTTCCATTATTAAAACGTAACTTTAACCTACCAAGTAGGATGAACCATCTTTTGACTTATCGATCACTTAAGGTTAAAGTTAAGTTGTAATAATTGAACACTTTTTATATGGCCGCTCAATTTCTATCTTTAGCTATCGGTAAATTGTGAAAACGGACCTTAAAATATATTTTGTTTATGAATATGGTTATGGGCCATTATTGCCAGAGTTTTGTTTTTGGATGACATGCAAATGTCTTCTTTTTCTTACCTTTTTATTTTGTTCTTTAAAACGAGAAAAAAGGGCAATATTCCAATTTATTTTGTCTGGTTTGTACAGAAAAAATCTCAAATTTGTTAATTATTTTTTTTACGAGTTAATAAAAAAACACTTCACTTTTGTTATATTTTGTATCATATTCTTTGCAATTCCTTTTTAGAAAAAAATTTTTATTCGATTTTATTTTGTTTAACTCTTTAACACCATTTCTATTTTATTTAATATTTTTCTTTAATTTTCCTGGTAAATTGCTTATTTAGCAATAAAATTTTTATTACATGAATTCTTCTTTATTTAGTGTTTGTTCTTTGTTTCTTGTTGTTTTTGCTTTTAAGATTTTCTCTTTTGTATACACTTTTAAGTTTGAGAATTTTTTATTATTTTAATGAAATATACAAAATTTATTTAATTTCTTTCTTCAAAGAAATATTTCTGTAACTTTTCAATTCTGCTTTTTCTTTATACACTTTTTAACTTCATATATTTTCTAGACATTCACTTTACAAAAATGCGCTTACACGCACACAAACTCGTACACACCTCTTTCTCTTCTTCTTGATTATTTGCTATTTCTACTGCTGCTTGTTGTTGTTGTTGTATGTTAAATGACGTTGTTTTTTTGTAGCCATTTCAACATAAAAATCACGTACACAATTCTTATTCCATTGGATTTCTTTAAGAAAATTAAATTTTTACTCAATTCATTTATTTAAATTTCCAAGTATATTACAAAATTCACTTTTAAATAAACTTTTATCAATTCGTACAAGTATTTAAGTTCTATTTAAACTTTTAAATTTAGAAAATTAATTCGGTTTTTTAAGTTTCTTTCAATTTAATTTAAATTCACTTGTTCTCTCACTCTTTTTGTCATTTTCTTTGTCTCTTTTTAATTCTTTTTTGTGTTATCTTTTTCAACTTTTTGTTTAATTCTCTTTTCAATTTATTTCTAATTATTTTTTCTTTTTTGTTAGATCTTCCGTTATTACCACATACACTGTACTTTTTCCTTTATTATATATTAATAAATTTTTCTTCAAATCTTATTTGTAATAAAATCTAAACCGTATTAACAGTTTGAATGTTCCTTTTGTTAAAGGCGAATTTAAAAATGTCAACACAATTATTGATTTCTTGCCGTTTGTGTTGAGTTTTGTTTAATTAAATCTTGATTAAACACATTGATTTTAATTAAACCACACAGCGCCATTATAACCACCTACTTCTTCCGTCTAACTCGTTCGCCGTTAAAAAAGGAACTGAAATTTTAAGAAAAATTCGCTGTTTTCTATTTCTTCTACTAAAAAAAAAGGCGGCCATTTTGAATTTAGCGAAAAAGAGACAACTGTAGAATAAAAATAAGTAACGAGTAGTGGTCAATTGACTATACACAAGGCAGGGTAGCACTGTTTAAGTTTAAAAAAATACAGCACTGTTTGATAAAACGTAATGTATAAAGAGTTGCCATCACAGCGATATTGATAAATTATGGTCACTATAATGTTGTTGATATATTTAAAATATTTCTTCTTATTTTTGAATCAAGCTCAAGGTCTGGGTATACAAACGATATTTATTTATTGCTAATCCAATATTTCGCTGCCACAATGGAAATATTGGGTTAACAATAAATAAATATCTTTTGTATAAACGGACCATGAGCTTGATTCAAAAATAAGAAGAAATCAGCTTTTTATATTGCTTTATCTTACATTCTCTTTTTCATAAAAATTATATATTTTCCTAAAAATTAGCTTTTTCTCCAAAAGTTTTTTTCAAAAAGTTTTCAAATAAAATTTTCTCAAAATGTAATTTTTCCTAATAAGCGAAATTTTTTCTAAAAATTCTTTTTCCATTAAAGTCCATTTTTTAATTATTATTTTCTTTACTAATATTATAAAGCTGAAAAGTTTGTATGTTTTATGTTTGTAAGACGTAATCTATGGGACGGATTTTATAAAATTTTTGAAAAATATTAAGAATGTAACACAGGCTATATAAGGTTCTACTGAAGTGTTTAGAAGACATATTTT
The DNA here is from genome assembly GCA_930367215.1 of Pollenia angustigena. Classification (NCBI taxonomy): domain Eukaryota; kingdom Metazoa; phylum Arthropoda; class Insecta; order Diptera; family Polleniidae; genus Pollenia; species Pollenia angustigena. Next base: position 77,074,669 of record OV884056.1, read on the forward strand.
TAGAAGTGTTCTATTGCTATTATAACAGTTTCCGAACTCAGTCTATCTGTCCGCTCGACAGTCCCCTGACGGAATGCGTGAGTGACTTTTGCATTTGCTACGCTTTATCGGCTTAAAAGCTGAACCAATTTTGATGAAATTGGAAATATGGGCTTTTTATTTTTTTTAAGCTAGGACCAAGAGGGGGACATAGGAAGAATTACTGCCGCTCCGAAAATATCTAACTAGTTTTGATGAAATTTGAATCATATATATATCAACGTAAAAAAACACACGTGGTTTAAATTTTTTAAAGCTAGGAATATGAAGGGACAAATGGGAACGATTTTGATAAAATTTAAAACATATTAAGATCGATCTTCTTGCAATTAAACATGCAGGCTTTATATTTTTTTTAAACCTTGGACCAATAGAAAATAATTTTACTCTCATAGTTAATAAAAAATTACCCCGGCTAGTTATATCTACATAAAAAAATATTTTTTTTTAATTTCATTGCAATTATTTTTTGTTATATTATGTTCTAGCTAACCTGACAGTCGTTGTCCTGTCCAAATTAGGAAAAATGTTTGCGTTCGATTTTTAAAATCCGTTAAAAAGATACGAACATTTGAAAGAAAAATTAGTTAAATCGATGGAGCCATTTTCTGATTTAAGGTAAACCGAAAAAAGTGGGCGTTTAAGTAGGCAGGCAAAATTTTCTTTCCGTAAAAACCTAAGTTAGACCATGACGATGATTTTAAATTCCAAATCGGTCAAGCCGTTCTCAGGTTATGCGCTAAATAGAAAAAGTGGGCGTAAAAGTAGGCGTGGTACATGAAAACGTGAAGTAGATTAATATGAATATTTAAAAAAAAATTAGTCAAATCGATGGAGCCGTTTTTTGATTTTAGGTAAATCGAAAAAAGTGGGTGGGGCAAAATTTTCTTTCCGTAAAACCTAAGTTGGACCATGGCAATCATTTTAAAGAATTCGCCTTGAAGTTAAATTTACTCCTAATAAGTACTCAAAAATAAAATTTCAGGTGCTTAAAATTTAACTGGAAATAAACTTGAGTTCAAACGTATTTTTAAACGCTGTTCAATTTCAAAATATTTAACTAATATTTACAAGATTTCAAATTCCCATTTTACTGGGGAATGTTATTAAAATAAAGTGTAACAAAAGTATATATATACATACATATCAACTCTTGAAACTTGAAATTCGAACTTGAATACCAATTGTTATGCACTTGTTTTCCAGCGAATTTGCTTATTGGCCTTTATTTTTTCAAAAAATCTTTTTTTTTTCAATAAAAGTCTAATGGCCAATTTCACCAATTATATTTATATACAAATTCATATTAAAATATAGTTTTTCATATAATTTGATTTTTGTTTGACATGGAAAACGAATTTTAAACATAAATTGATATATAATTAAATTTCTCAAATTGGCCATAAATCTTTTTTTTTCTAAAATATTTTTATGTGTAATATTTTAAAATGTTGTTTCTTTTAAATGTTCTTTTCTAAGAAAATGTGTTTATTAAGAAATACTATAAAAAGTATTCTAAATTTACCTTGTTTTATAAATATTTTATATTAATATATCGTGAGTTATTAATCATTTCTATAATAATAATTTAGCCCTCTTTTTATCTCTTTAATGTTCCGTTTTTTTTTTTGCTCAAACAAATATTTTGACCTAATTGAAGAACATTCAAAAATATGAGTATATTCAGTTGTATATGGGGTACAAAATAGGTTTGAAATATTTTAATTTAATATATATGGGGTACAAAATAGGTTTGAATTATTTTAATTTAATCTTAATTAATACCATTTCAATAAAAAACATACGTCGCAGCTCACGTTATTTTATTTAAATATGATCTATCAAATTGCAATCATTTAAATTAAACCGATAAATTGAATTTTGCTCTAACTCTTCTAGTTTTTAAGAAAAACGCATTCAAAGTTTTTCATACAAAAATCAAATTTAATATTATTAATTTTTTGTTTTTTTTTTAAATGTTTAACATTTTCAAAATTAATTATTTTGATTTTCATATAAATACTTTTGTACATATTTAAAAAAAAGATTTTTTTTTTTTTGGCTTTCTTAAATCTAAAAATTTTTGGCGAACTATTTATAGTTATATTGCCTGGGTATCACAAAAATTGTAGGAGCCTCAACCGCAAAGTCCTCGTTCGATCTAAACCTTCGTATAGGAAGGCGAGAGCTTTCAGAATTATCTCCAGAGTATATTGGTCTCCACCAGTAATCCTCTGAGTTATTTCCTTGGTACTCCACCAGTAAAACGTCTGAGTTATATTTGGTTCTCCACCAGCCACATTGAGTTATTAATGGTTCTCCACCAGACAAAATCTCAAATTGAGGTTAAAAACGATTGCACAAAATCAATGGTGACAGCCGCAAAAACCGTAACTCGGTACAGTTATGCGACGTCAAGCCATTGAAATCTATATTTAATGGCGATTTCTTTTCTGAGAAAAATGTTGCATTAATGTTACATGTTCTACATTTTTGTGTTCGTTTGTACATAAAATACAACTGTGGGAAAAATTTTCAAGTTCTTTTGTGAATATGTTGATAAAAAACATGCAAAACATGTTGCATGTTTTACCCTTACTTTTACTTAAGGTGTTCATACTGCCCTGTCTTACAACTTTGGTACTTACTACTTTGTTTGTACAACCAATGTTTTATTTTGCTTGTCATAACTCATAAGCTCATAATTTTGTAAAAAAAATTATTTTAAAAGAAAATATAAATATATTTACACATTAAAATCAAAAAAAGTCTATTTATATTATAATCGTTTAAATTTTTCTAAGCCATTAGTGATGTCAATATTTGTTTTCAAGCCATAATTGCGTTCAGAAACCGCTCAAATAGCATTAAAAATCGCTCATGAAGTACATTAATTATGAAAGTGTAATAGTTGTAAATAAAAGCAGCTAATTGTGTTCTATTTAAATTGCACAACATGTAACACTTCCAGTGATTATAGGTTACATTAGAAAATGTTGCATGTATATACTGTAGCATATTGTTTTCAGAAAAGAAATCGCCATAAGTATATTGTTATAAACTTCCCCTGCGACTACACTAGCAACTTGAATTCGCCTTGATGAGAATGATTATTTTGGCGAGTACAAGGCCATGCTGTTTTTGTATTTGTAGTCAAGCAGTGTTGCCACTTTGTAAGTAATTACCTGAATTTGGTATAGTTTTTTTTGTCGTGGGTAGAGCGTGGGTAATTTCTTTTTAAAATGAACGAATAAAATACACAATTTTGACCTCCAAGACGTCAATAGCTGCTGGTTTATCAACATAAACCAGTGACTTCACAGGCCTACGGAAAAGTAAATTTGGATAATTTGGTGGCGTTGTGCAGGCATGAATCTATTTATCTATGATGATGTGTCTGAGCAAAAAGTAAGCGCACTATGACGTTTGTAAGCTAACCTTTCGTAAGCTTAAAACGCACATTATAAAGGAATCACTGAGCATTCCTTAGATACAGGCAAACAAATGTGGAAGTTAAGCTTTGTACAGACGATGGTCAGATCTTACAATATTGTAAGCAGGCGTTGCCAACAGCAATATTTTTCTGACAATGGTCCATTGTCAGATGCATTAATTTTGCACTTCTGCAAATACAAATGAGCTTACAATGTTCACACAGTTGTAAGACATTTTCGCCAATTTTAATGCAATTTAAGCAACGCTGCATACCAATATTGTTAGATCTGACCATCGTCTGTACGAAGCTTTAAACTCATTATTTTAGGAGTTTTTTTAATGTTTTATTAATTGTTTTTAAGTCTTTATTTTAATGTTAATTTACTTTAAATTACAATAAGAATGTTAACAGTTTGACTAATATTGATCTTCTTTCAATAAGTTTGTTTTGTTATTGTTTCTGTGTAAATGTCTTTAATTAAATAAAACTTCAATTTTATATCAGATATAATATCATTAAAATCGGGTTATTTTGCTTCATCTCAAGTGTAATTTTGAATTTTGCTGCTGGTAACACTGTAGTCAAGGCAAATTCAAATTAGGTGGCATTGTCGGCGAATTCATAGAAAAACACGCAATTCGCCTGCTACAACACAAGGTATATTTACACAAGGTAAACTCGTTGGCCCATATGTTTGTTAGCTGTTTACCCCATTTGGAACCCTAGTGTCAAAAGTTATTTATGTTGGTTCCTTGTGTTTGTTTACATACTTATGGTTAGTGCGCGGCATTTTGAATTAAAAAAGTTTAAAATTGTGAAAAACATTTTATTTTTGTGAAATTTTAATTCTTGTGATTACTAAGCAAACAAAATACATTTAAATGCATTATTTTTTGCAATAATACTTTATTTTTATGCCTGAGAATGCACAATATATTAAAAATTGTTTCAGCTTATTATTCTGAACTGCACGTGTTGTTTTTTTTTTTTCAATTTGTGTTTTTATTTTAAAGGCACATTGTTGCGTTATTTTTGACACCATGGTTCCAAATACAAAAACAATTTGGCGTGTTGTTTTTGTCTTGTTGTACTCATGGTGGAATAAACAGGTGGCAGCACTACGCCAGATGACAATTTTTTGCTCTTACATTGTTTGTCTAGGTTTATGTCAAAGTTTTGTTTATGTTAACAAAAGTCCACGTTTTGTGCTGTGATTATTGTATTTTATTAAAGTTTTTGATAATTTTAAATTAAAATAAATAAGATATTGACGATAATTAAATAAAAGTTGGCTAAAAATGTATTTATTTCATCACGTTTAGCGGCACGCATTGATTTTTGTTTAAACTATTTTTTGACGTAAACGGTAATATAATTTCCATTTTTGTTGTAATGTTGTATTTGTTGCCGTAACGATGCCACCTGCTTATTCCACCATGCAAGTAAGCGACCTGATAAACAAAATCAAGGTATATTTACACAAGGTAAACTCGTTGGCCCATATGTTTGTCAGCTGTTTACCCCAGTTGGAACCCAAACGTCAAATTTCGTGTACATGAGCCAAAATTTGTACATGTGTGCATGTGTTTTATATGAAAACAATTTTGATAACTCGGTTCCACTCGCTTATTTTTATAGAGCAGCATGTCTACACTCCCCGATGAGTCTACCTTGTGTTAATGTACCTTGGACAAAATACATGGAGTTAATTCGCCTTGTTTTGTAGTTGTAGAGTTGCACTTATCTGTTATAAATTCGCCTTGGGCCTTGCTAATTTCTATATAAAAAAAAGGGCTGCCAATATAATACAAGTACAGCAAATTAGTGCTTATTTTTATTGTTTGTTAAACAAAAAGAACCGGCTTAAAATATATATTTTGAATATAAACTCGTCTCAACACCAAATTGATATTTATATAACTTTTTAGTATTCATTATGTAAGTTCTGTAGGAATATGTTGAGGAGTTATGGGTGGTTTGATTTATGAACTGAATCGTAAGATAATGGGTATTAAAAATACTTTAAAATGTAACGCTGGGTCTTCACGTAGCAATTTTTATTGCTAAGTACAAGCAATAACTTAGGCAGAACAATGGAGCAATAATTGCTGATTATATTGCTGGAGAACACTTGAAATTGTTTTGCCATAAATTTGCAATTTTCACCGCGAGTAGTTGTATAAAGTTTTGTGGCTGTATTTACAACAAATGTTTTATGTTGCGTTTTGAAGTGGTTGTTAAATTTTCTTTTTTAAATTAATAAATTAAATTAATAAAATAATTAATTGTAATTGTCGTAGCTGTGTAGATTACACTTCAAGCTTTCACATTTCAACTTTTGGAATTGTAGACCATAAAATACCAAAGTTATTAGAACTTTGCTTAAAAAAGTTTTTCTGTATTGCCGATGGTCCACCTCGCGAAACACTTTTTAACCCTGCACGGTTACTCTTCGTCGAATCGCCCAAGCTCATTTACTTTTTATCATATAACTTTTTGATGAGTGTTCAAATAACGTCCTTTTTGTCAACAACGTTAGCTGACGCCAAAAGCTTGTAATGAGCAGACGTACGCTGGATCCTCATTTTTTTAAAAGTTGAAATTAAGAGGTATGTAAATTTTTGTGTCCATTTTTTTTACTTAAAAATGTTGCCTTTGTCAACAACTACGTCATATATACTCACAATATGTTACATAACGAACGAAAACCCAAAAATCGACAACAATACCTGAAAAATCTTCATTAACCTCTCGTGGCTCTCTATTTAAGAGGCAGGTTCCAGACACCTGCCTTGCAGACCTCAATTATGCAAAAAATTTAAAATAAAATACCTAATCAACAAGAATCCGCCGAAAATGCTGTCAAAGGACCAAAAGAGCGTAAAATTTGTCACCTCTGTCCCTATAACAAACGCTGAACGAAGAAAAGTAAATATAATATATGCAAAAAAAGCATATACAAATTATGAACATAAACTTGAACTTTGTGTCTCATGCATAAAATAAGGCTAATAACTAAATATTTTTTTCTTTTGTATTATTTGACTGATTATCTTTAAAGGCTGAGCAGGAAAAAAGTTTTTTTTTACCTTTTTAGGTTTTGCTGTTTTAAAAAGTTAATTAATTTAAAAAACAATAAAGGAGTTCAAATTCGTATCGAATTTTATAGGGAAAAAGAATTTTTATTTTTTTTATTACACTTAATTAACTAAAACAGATTTTGATTTGGTTTTAACTTTAAAATTCGTTCCGCTAGAATATATTTTCTAAAACGTTCGTCGGTTCGACGAATAGTAGCCTTAATGTACTAAAATGAAGAGTAACCTTCTAAGGTTAATTATGTCCACATTACAATAATTAAATATGTAACAAGAGCATAAATTATTATATCATATTCATATTTTTTAACTCAAACTTATATAATTTTTTAAACCAAATAACTTCAACATTTTATATGATAGAATTTCTGAAAATATAGCGTATGTATAAAAGCTTGAAGTGTTATCTATAATATATTTTGTTTTAATAAATATTATTATATCGACAAAATTTTGAGATAAAGGCCATTTCGAAAAAAAATCTTTCAAGAAATATAAATTTTTTAAATTGGTTCATAATGGGTTAATAAATTAGTATTTTTAATACATAATGTGAAAGATTTTTTGAAGTACTTTCTAATGATACCAATACTGTTGCGATCCAGTTTTTACCTACAGAGATATTGATAGTGTTTTGAAAATTTTATATGAATTTTTTTTTAACAACAACATTACAATTTTTTTAATTTTTTCCATTTTTTCACTTGTTTTTATATAGTTCTAAAGGCTAAAATTAATTTTATGTGCAAGTCTGCAATTATGCAGTTGTTTCATTTTATAAAGTTAAAAAAATAATAAAAATGATAGTGGCACCACTGAAATATAAATTCTGTCCGGCAAAAACAACAATCTTCATCTGTCCGGCAAGAAATGTCCATATTAAAAATTGGGACTAAAGTTTCGTACAGACGATGGTCAGATCTTACAATCTTGTAAGCAGGCGTTGCCAGCAGCAATATTTTTCTGACAATGTATCATTGCTGTTGGTAACGCCTGCTTAAAATATTGTAAGATCTGACCATCGTCTGTACGAAGCTTAACTACAATTGCAGCCAGCAGCATTTATAGTCGGGTTTTCGCGTAGCCTGCCGTGGTGAATGTGTTTAACCCTGCCGCCACACGATCAAGTTGTTCTTGATAGTCTTTTACATATACTGGTTGTCAAAATTTACAAAAATTGAATGCTCTGACGTAGGCTGGTAGGTTAAATTGAAAGTAAAATTGCCAAACAGATGGAGAGGTGAAATTGAAAGCCATCTCGTGGTCAATTTAAAAAGTGTGAGTGTGTTAGTAAAAAAGTGAGAGTGTATTGCAAATTGAATGGAATTGAAAGGCAAAACTTGATCGTGTGGCCACCAAGTAATGTATACAACAATGAAATATAAAGCGGCCAATACACTTGCAATATTATTGTATATGATATTCGCCATATTATTTCCATTTTGTCGTATATAAAGCAATAAGTCGCACAATGGTTTCATTCATTCAATAAAAATGTGAATACAACCTATAGGAATAACATCAACAGCATTGTACAATGTTGCTTCACTTTCTTTTCGTTGTGCAATAAAAATCAAAAGTCTTTTGATTGTTGCCAATATATTGTGCCAAGTTCGAATATTATTGGCGATATAATTGTACAATACGTAAAATTGAACAATTGTATTTCAAACCCAAAAACTAGCCGTTAATCCTGATTTAGAACTAAAAATATTACCCATCAAGGCGAATTGACTAGAAGGTGGGGTCAAGTCAACATGTGGTGTTTTATTTCTGTGGTCGACTTGTCAAAGTTTGTATACAAACTAGTTTTGTATGTAAACAAACCTGTTTTTTTACTAGCAATATTTTTGACCACCCGACCACAGCAGCATTGTAGTTGTAGAATTGACCTCACCTTCTAGTCAATTCGCCTTGTTACCCATCTAATTGACATCACTGTTATTTAACATGAAACACATCCCTGGTTTTCTTTGTTTTGTTTTTATTTCTTCATTCACAGTATTGCCACTTTGAATTTACATTTTTTCAAGTGTTTTTTTTTCTTCACTTTACTTATTTTTCATCTATAAAATAATTTTCAGTCTGTCTTTTCGTGCGCAGCCAATTTCATTAACTTCGGCACCATTTGGAATTAAAAGAAATTCAGTCGCGTTGTGTTGAATTTATTTTTTTAAAGATTTCGAATCCAAAAGAAAAAGATGGAAAATTTTTGTAACAATTCTATGTTTTCGGCCTAAAAAAGAAACGATAAAGACCTCTTTAACTTTGTTTGAATTTAAACAAAAACTTTTTTGTTCCAATGACAGTGTGAGTTTGTTAAATAAAATTGTAATTTAAAGAAAATTAAAGATAACAATTACAGGGAAAATGTGGCCAAGTTCCCATTTATTAAAAATTAAAGCGATAATTATTTTAAATTAATAAAGTGTAAAAAGTGCAAAGAACTAAATTTTTTTTTTGCATCACAAAAAAGTAGAGAAATTAAGAAAATAAAAGAAAAACGAAAGGTGTGTATGAGTGTGGATAGAGAAAAATAACGAAAAATAGAAGAAGCGGAGGAGGAAGAAAAAAAAAGCGGAACAAAAAGAAAACTAAATTTTCACTAGATTGTATTATTTTTTGCATTTTGTTGTTATTGCTGACTTTTTTAACAATTTCATTATTTATTTATTAAAATTCTTCTTGAGAAGTTCAGTGTTTTTGAATTTGTTGTTGTTTAGTTTTCAATGGTTTTTTTCTGACATAAAAAAATTTATTTAAAATTTTTTTATAAATGTTAAAAATGCAAAATAAAAAAAATTATTAACACTAATTTGTCCAAAAAAATTTTAAGGTGTATAAATTCATAAGAAATTTAAATAAAAAAGTGTGCAAAATGCCAAAATCACAAAAATATTTTTTTTCACATCCGTGTTTTTCTTTTTTTTAATTATCTAACAGAAAACTTAATTTTTTTTTATAATTTAACAGAAAATTCAAAATTTTGGAATGTTTTTGGAAATTTTTTAAATGAAAATTTTTGAAAGGTAAGTTTTTTTTTATAAAGAAAATCAGTTTTTAGTTTAAGTAAATTAAAACTTGTTTTACTACTTTCCAAACAATTATGTATGTGCAAAATATTATCGTGTATATTTCACTATTTATATGCACACCACAATAGTGGAGAGGATACCCTGCAGGATATGTCACTAGTGAATCTGTACTGATTCACTATTGACACAGTATCAAGGTCTAGTGACTTATTATACCTACCTCAGACAATGTTATTCACTATAGACATTTAACATGTTCGTGTCATTTGAAATCTACTACTGACGTTGGTACTATTGACTAGGTAGTTCTTTTGGGATCATCACTGCAACCAGAGAATCACCATTGCATTTTAGTAAATCTATTCTACACTTTTGGTACGAATTCTAATTCATAACAATCTTTTTTATTGCAAAGATAAGTGGCATATGTAGCGTAGTGTAGACGCTTCGCTGACGATGTCACTTAAGTCGACAAAACTGGTAACTTGGAGACACTTGCATTAAGTTTTCCTTCAGGATATGACGCGTTTGTATTTTCAATATTGGTCTTAGATCAGCAATAATCAACCAATACTATTACATTTTAAGATTGTATGCGTTGTATGCTTTCTACATTTGATTTTTATAGTCTATCGCTAAAATCAGCAAAAAGTTAAAAGTAAATAAGTTCAAAAATATTAATAATTTTGTTTAACTTAAACAAGTTATTGCTAAAATTTTGTTAAATTTTTCTTATTTTAAATGGAAATAATAACGATTAATTTAAATTTTAGCGATAAGCTAACGAGGTTTATCAATTAATTCCACCTGTAATGTAGGTATATTTTCAATATTATTTAAACGCAATTAATTCTAGTTTTATTTTTAACCATATATTCTCATTTAAGTGATGGACCTTAATTTTAGCTCACCTATTAATTCAAAGTACGTATTCAGGAGTTATCGTTTAGTTCGAATTCGAGCGAGTTTTCATTATTGTATTTAATTACGATTTCAAGCTTTTTACAACCAAAGCCAAACTGAGCGACCTCTCTAATGTTTGAAATATAGGGTACGTTCGTAAATGCATCAAAACTGTGCATCACTGCTGCAGTGATGCAAAATATTGTTGCTGTTGCGTGATCACCAGTTGCGCTTGTGATGCTGATGCTTTTTTACTGCACAACAGCTGTGCAAAGTTTGAATTTTTGAGCAAGAGCTAAATTTTAAAAGTTTTATGAGCGAACATAAAATAATAAAAAAAAATGTTATCAACAATAGCGATGGCAAATTTTATTAAAACTATTTAACCAAAAAGTAATAGTTTTCTTATAAACTACAAGAAAAAGCATCGAAAAAGAAAAATAAAACTATTTCTTTTATGTTAAAAGTTATTGAATCAGAAAATTAACTGATGCAATAATTGCCAATATTTGCTGCAGAACTGCGGCATCACTGCATAAAAAAACATTTGACGAACATTCAACTTTACTAATGCGCAACTGATGCGCAGCAACTGCATTTACGAACGTACCCATATTCTTTCTATATCTAATAACTATTAACTGTATAGAGCATATTTGTTTTTTTATTTTATTTTAAGACAATCGACGAAGACTAAACCATCCCCCACGTCCTCCAAAGTTGGAGAAAAATCGTTAAGTGCGACTTTTATGCCTTATAACTTGGAAATTATTAATTTTACATAAAAATCGTTTTTAGTGAAGTTTTCAACAACATTTGTCTTAATAAGTTTTCTCTTAATCATTATTTTTATCGCCATCATTTGTTTTTAACATACGTACCCACTATCTCCATTCCTTAAGGGGGCTCCCTACCAAGGAGGATAAAATGTATGACCGACCTCCAGTTATTTGTTTGTACAGTAGACGTTCAGAAATTCAAACTCTCAGAAATTCGAATTTCCAGTAATTCGAATTAGTAATTTCATTACATTTGGCGCTCTAAAATTAGAATCCAAAATTCGAATTTCCGAGCGGTTTTTTCTTTTTATTGTAATCACTAAAATTTTGACAATTAAGTTTAACCGAATACAAAGTAAAAAGGGGAATCCCATTTTAAAAGATGATTTACAGATCTTGTTGATGTTGTTAGAGTTTAAAAGTCTGTTTGTATTACACATACTACATAAAGTTAAATGAACTGATTTGTTATTTTTTGTTAAGTTTTTTATAGCTTTTATGTTAAATAAACTAAAATTAAAAAAAAGCATAGTTTTTTATATCTTTAGGGTCAAATTTACCTTAATTTTTGTATAAAAACCGTCCAGAAATTCGAATAATTCGGAAATTTGAATCGCCCTAAAAACAAAGTGGTTCGAATATCCGAGCGTGTACTGTATCATTTTCCAAAAACATACTTGCCCTTTCTAGGAAGGCTCCCATACAAATATTGCGTTTTATTAAATTCTTAAATTTAATGGACATTTATCGTCTTTTGTGAATTAAATCAAAAGTTGTAAACAGATTTTAATCACTTATGGTTTTTTTGTTTGCAAATTCGTTTTTTATATGTCTAAAAAATTATAAGCACAGCTGCATCTTTAAATTTTTTATGATTTTTTAAAGGCTGTAAGAAAAATCGCCCAAGAAAAAAAATAAAAAATCGCCCAAAAGAACATGAAAAATGAAAAATTACCCAAAAAGCAAAAACGAATTTTTCCCAAAAAAAAAAAAAAAATTAAAAATTACCCAATTTGCAAAAAAATGTTTATTATTCATATAAATTAATTTACATACAAATGTAAGTTTTATGTAAAAAATTGCATTGTATCTTCAACAGCTGCTCGGCAGTATGGTCAGTAATACTTATTTGAGCCCTCCGCCAAACTTTGTGCACTCTTCAATAGTTAAATATTAATTGAATCATTGCATAGTTATAATCAATTACTCAAAACAGAATATAGCTTTTTGCAAGGTGGCATGTCATAACGTCCAGTGTCTTAGTGTCCATGGACACTGTGACACTTTTGAAAATGTCATAATGTCCGTGGGCATTAAGATATTTTGCAAATGGATATTGTGTCATTTTTAAAAATGTCATAAGGTACATAATTATTTAAGATGTTAAATATAAAAAAAGATCTACATACACGCAGAGAAAAACATGTTTTATTATGGTCACAACCAACAAAACTATTTTTAAAGAAACTTATTTTACCATAATATGGTTGTCGGTGACAATGATTTGGTTAAATTAAAAATAATATGGTTACAATTTTTTTAAAAATGGTTTTGTTGTTTTTTCTCTGGGTGCATATGTATATTAAACATATAACAAAAACCCTTTTGGGCGCAAGGATTTTCTTCCCTATGCACACTGTGGTAAATCACAAATCTAGGTGGACAAAATAAAAAAAAAAAAAAATGTTTGGCAACATTCCTTCTGATCGTTTAGTCAGCTCCTCAATGCAATAGGTAACTTTAATTTATGTTTTGTTTTTGTTTGTTTTTAGCTCTGATTAGGAAAAATAAGCTTTAAAGTCAGTTGTTGTCAGCACGTACATTCAGATTTCAAAGGGAAGCGTATTTTTTGTGTGACTTCGGTTTATGATTAAAAAGGCTACAGTGATTTTATTGTCATAATTTTTTTTCATTATGATAAAGCTCTATTTCAAGGAAATATATTACAATTTTTATTCAATTATTTCCATTGTAAGAATTAAAAAAAATTTTTTTTTGTAAGAAGTTCAGAAAGTGCAAAAAATAAAATATTTCCTTTTTTCAAGTAGAGTTAAAGCTGTTAATTCCGCATAATTCCGGCGTAAAACTATATTTGGGTTAATCTTTTAAGTGTTAACTTTAAGATTAATCAAAAACATTTTGCGCGTTTTTGCGACCGCCATACATTTTTTTTTTCACTTCCAGTATGACCTCCACTCTTTGGCGAAAGGAAATTTTTGAAGAATGGGTAAAAACTCCCAAAATACATCGGAAAGGCGTATTATTGACATTAATAATGGTTAGATATGCCCTTCAAGATATACTAGAAGTAGAGTTTTTTTCCCGGCAAAGCGAGGAATTTTTTTTTTTAAATTTCCCGTGATCCCGCTCCATATTCATTTATATATTTGATCTCATTTTTTATTTAATTCAGGAGTGAGAAGTGAACCTAACGCGATTAATAAATTTTGTCCAGCTAGATTTGCGATCTACCACACTGTGCTATGGTGTAACAAATACCGGCAGCGCTTACGGCTATGCTTCGAGTTTGTAAGCATGTTGTGGACATTATGACACTCTACAAAGTGACATAACGTCCACGGACTTTATGACACTGCTCTGATGGGCATTATGACACTTTTAAAAGTGTCATAAAGTCCTTGGACACTATGACACTGGACGTTAGGACATGCCAACTTTTTGCAATATGTCCCGTTATTTTTACAAACAACATTAAGGAATTCGACGTATAATGATAATTAATGATTAAGACAAATAGTATGTAAAATTTGAAAGAAATTTTAACAAGTAAGAGTGCTATATTCCGCTGTGCCGAATCTTATATACCCTTCACCATTGTGCGAGTAGAATAGAGAGCAACTAAATAATTTTACATATACATATACATACATATTTACAATACTTACAACTTCATTACAAATGAAATTTAAAAAGCGATAAATGGTAAATATTTTTTATTATGAAATAATAAAGAATGGTGATAACGAAAATCATATTGGGCATTATGCTAGTATATGTATACGAAGGGGGGTGAGGGGATAGGAAGAAGAGACGACAACCGGATTTGAACTTCGCTTTGCATAAGGACCCAGAATATATATACTTTATAGGGTGTAGGACCTTCGGTGAAGGGTATAAAAAACAATCTTAATTATAAAAAAGTGTAATTTTTGGGATTTCAGTATTTTGGTCATAACTCTGCTATTTCTTAACCGATTTGACAGATTTATATACCGACGTGTAAAAGAAGAAATTTGCCAGTTATTTTGGCTATAAAACGTGGACTCGGGAAGATCTATGGTTCCTGAAAATGGGTATTTTTCAAAAAAAAATTAATATTTTGGTCATAACTTTTTCGTATCTGAACCGATTTTCCCGAGTTTTTCAGAAAATATTTTCTATTAAAAATTTTCGATCTTCTGATATATAAGGCGTAACCATAGGTCATATTACAGTCAAAAAATTCAGGTTTTTATACAATTTTTAATACTTTTTGTATGAGAGGTACCACGCCTACTTCTCCAATCCCGCCCACATTTTGTAGGATGGTGTATATTTATAACCTAAATGTTTGTACCTAATTTTAAAGCTTTGGCTCTTGCCGTTCTCCAGATATACAGAAAAAAGTAATACAAATACAACAACCACAAGGGATTTTTTGGAAAAATTAGAGGCAGTCGTGGTTTTTTGGTCATATCTCAGCCATTGTGGGACCGATCTGGCTGAATTTCAATAGCAAGAAATGGTTGACTATATGTGACATAAATGTAAAACAACGTAGCCGCTATCATGTCTGGATTTTCCGGAAAACACATATCAAACGTAAGACGGACAGACGGACGGATATCGTTAAATCAACTTCTCTCGTCATAAGGACCCAGAATATATATACTTTATAGGGTCTAAGATCAATATTGTAGAAATTACAAACGGAATGACAAACTTATATATACCCTTTTCCACCTGTGGTGAAGGGTATAAAAATGAAAAATGGCCCGATAAAATGGGCTATTTTTGTTTTACTTTAAACTTGGCAAACTGCATAAAATTTGAAGTTGTATTGTGCTTGCACTAATTTTATCGGTTTCATAGAGATTAAAATTAAGAATTGACAAAATGTTGATAAAAATAAAAAATCAAATTTAAAAACTCAGTATTCGCACACGTAAATTCGGTTGCGAAATTTCGATTGTTGTTTTTTTTTAACACAAAGTCAATTTTCGATTGGAATCGAAATCGATTTACCCATTTCCTAAGTATAAAACATGTTTATACGAATATGAAACATTTTTTAATACTCACCCAAATATCTTGTTGTTATTGTCAAACCGCTTTTATAAAAATTTGGCCCTAAAGTTTTGAGGTTCAAAACTGAGTGGATGTGTTAGACAGGTGATTTATTGAAATTAATACAAGTGATAAAGAATATTTTTAATGTTTGTGTACAAGTGTTTTTTTTTTTTTTTAATTCTATTCTCATTCCAGAACAAATTTAATGGTAAATAATTTACACCTTTTTACCAGTTATTTCATTTTTAATAAACTTCTAATAATAAATAAAAAAAAAATATCTAAAATTTCCTTAATAACACTTATTGCAGTCAAATGCATTTCAACTTTGAAAAAAAAACAAGAGTTAGAAAAATAGATAAAAACCCATCATAAAAAAAAAAATAAAATTGAAATCCGTGGGGGTTACATTTATTTATTTAAAGCAGACATTTAAAGAACAAAACACCAAACAATGTTTATTAAAGGAAATAAATAAAAAAAAATTTTAAATCAACAAGAACAACTCGTCAATAATAAAAAGAGTAACAAGTACTACACAAAGAGACTTATGTTACACTCTGGTACACAAGAAAAATGCAGGGGTTCTATATAGCAATTTTGTTTTTATGTGAAGTCTATAGATTACGAAAATGTGACTTTGGGTTTAAACCAGTATTCGAAAATAAACACTAAATATATTTCGTGCAATAAATATACAAGAACTTAAAATTATATGTAAAGATATTAAAAATAAATCTGATTTTAACAATGTTTCTATGAAAATAATATTAGATAATTGAAATATTAAAGGAGAAATCATGATGAACGTCATAAACCAATCACTGGAAACAGGTGAATTCCCTGAAAGCTGGAAGATATCATCCGTAACACCAATAGAAAAAATTGTAAAAACAAAAAAATGAGAAGAATTTCGTCCCATAAATACTTTAAAAACGTGTGAAAAGATAAATGGGCATCAATCTGGCTTCAGAAAAAAATTTTCATGTGAAACAACGGTTAACTATGTCATCAATAGATGGACAAATGTGGAGAAAAATAAGAAAATTATGGCAAATTTTTTAGATTGTAAAAGAGCTTTCGAGACAATTGATAGAGATATTTTAATACAAAAGCTTTATATGTACGGAATACAAGAAAATGAGCTGAAATGGTTTAAATCATATCTATCGGATCGGAAACAAATTGTGAAAATAAATAATATAAAATCTGAATATATAGACAATGAATATGGAGACCACAAGGTTCAATTTTAGGTGCACTATTGTTTTTTATATATATCAACGATATGCCAAACATTTTACAAAATGCGAAATAGTGTTATATGCGGATGATACACTGATATTTACGGAAGGATGCACAGATAAACAGTGTCACGATAACATGATATATGATATAAATAATGTTAATAAATGGTTAAAGATGAATAAACTAAAGTTAAAGGCAGAATTAGTCTTTACTTTCTGTTCTGTTACGAATCAGCTGATTTGTTTTTGTTATTACAAAACCTATGGAATTGATTAGTTTTTCTGTTCTGTAGCGGTTCAGTTTGTTAAAATCAAAAACTTGTTAAGTAAGAGGGAGTTTACACGGTGTCTATTCAGACATGTCTAACAAACACGTTTGTTTTGTTTGTAGGCGATCGGGGTAGAGAAGAAAGAGGGGTTGCCAAACAGACATGAAATGAGTTTTCGTGTTTGTTTATATGAATTTCCATGTTTCTAATTTGTATGTATATGTATATTAGACTATTATACATGAAAACAGACATGTTTGCAAAGACATCGTGAAAAGACAATAGGTTTTTAGAAGCATGTTCAAAAGAGAATGTCAAAAAACAGACATGTCTGAAAAGACTCCGTGTAAACTCCCTCTAATTGTAAGTGACAGCAAAATAAATAATAAAAAATTCATATTTATATTCAAGGCGAATTAATTTTTAAGGTGGCGTTGAAAGCACAGCTGTGCTACTTTTTTTTAAATTAGAGAGAGGAATGTCAAAAGTTACTTGTGTTTTTGACTTATCGACCAACGAAAGCAGCAACAAAATACATTGTTGTGTTTTTGGTGTTGTTAATTGTTGTAGTATCGACACCACCGTTTACATGAATTCGCCTTGTTTATATTGAAATAAACTTTTTTTTGTTTTTTAAAATTCATAAAATTTAGTTTCTTCAAATTTATGTGCATTAAAGTGATTGAAATAAAACAATGGACGGTGCAAAACTAAAAAATTTTCCATAAATGGCTGATAAGTTGCTACAGAAAAAGTAACTATTACAATTTCGTAACAGAACGGCACGGAACAGAACAGCAACAGAAAGTAAAGACTAACTGAGCCTTAAATGAAAATAAAACAAAACTAATGCAAATTAATATGAACAATGAATCGGTATTTAAAATCAATAATGAAGTAATAGAAAAAGTTAACCAAATTAAATATCTTGGCTTCTTAATAGATAAACAATTACAGCCGTATTCATAAACAATTTAAACTCCATTTCAAATCTGTTTTAAGCATAAATCGTTAAAATTGTATTCATAAACGAATATTACCTTAAAAACCCTATTTTAAACCTTGTGTAAATAAGCGAATTTTAAAATTGGTTCGACCCTTGTTTAAACCTATTTTAAAATGACATTTTTGCTTTTTGCTGTGTGTTTATGGTCATTTTGAACAGTTTTGCGAGAAATTTTAAGACAATATATTATTATGTATTTAAACATTAAAAATAAAATGAAATTCAAAAATATGTATGTATGAAAAATGTATATTATTAATATATTTTTCAATTTCACAAATTAAAGCTCAAAAAATTATTAATTGTACATTATGAACTAGTGATGTGTAAACGATCAAAACAAATAAAATAAAACTCGTTATTTGAATACTTTTTGATATCAGCAATAAAATCATCATCTAAATTGCACTTTGTTTTGTTTTGTTTGAACTCTTTATTTTTTTAAATATAAGAGACAACTATTCATATATAAAAAACAATTTTTTTCTCACACACGACAAAAAAAAATTTTAGATACGAATACGAGTATGAATTAATAACCACTGTTTTACATCATTATGATTCATGTGACAAATAAAAGAGATAGCGTTGCCACCATCAAATTAAAAAAGACGGTAAAACGTTTATTAGTTAAAATGCTGATTATGAATACGAATTTAAAAAAAAGCTTTTTTAGGCTTAAAATGTTTTTTAACTAAAATTCATCTAAAACCTGAATTATGATTTTTTTATGAATACGGCTGTTAAAATTTAAAGAACATATAGAGTTTATATGCAAAAAATTGGAAAAAATCGGGGTTTTTTAACGTATACGCAAAAAAATATCGGTATTAACTGCTATAAATATTTATAACACTATGATAAAACCACATTTTGAATTTGGCTCAACTATTTTATATACATGCTGCACAGAATCACAAATTGAAAGACTGCAAAAACTGCAAAACAAAGCAATGAGATCAATATTAAAATATAACATTTATACACCAATAGAAGGTATGCTTAATGCATTAAAAAGGCTAAATATAAAACAAAGACTTGAAATGAAAACATTAAATTTTATACACAAAATGAAAACGGGAAAGGCACCAGATTATTTAACAGAGCAGCTAAACTGTGTAGAGGAAATTCAACCATAACATCTTAGAAATGTTAACAACTTTAGGCTCCCAAGAGCAACAGCAACTGCAAAGCAACGGTCACTTTTCTATAAAGGCTTACGTCTATACAACATGCTGCCCATAGATGTCAAAACTGAGAGAAATACTAATGAGTTTAAAAGAAAAATTGTATATTTCGTTAAGAATAATAGTATCCAACAGAGCTTTTTATAATATAATATTTGTTTAGCAAAAATTAAAAGTAAAGAATTTTAATACTGCTAAGTTAATTTAAATAAAAAAAAAACAAAAATGTTCGGTTCGGTAGATTTGTGGAAACACAAACGCTAATAGTGTTTGTGTAGAAAATCATTAAAAAAAATAACGTTTCCCTGTTAGTCATCTTTCGAACACAAAAATATTACTGTTTTTATCAAACTCAACGAAAGATGTGAACATTTAATTCCGTTCGGTTTTTTTTTTTGAAAATCCACAAACTTCAATGTGTTCGGTTCGGCTCGTTAATGTTCGTCCATTTTGGCTGGTAAAAAAAACCAAACATTTTTTGCAAAAACAAAATACAACCACGAAAAAAACTAATAGAACATTACAATATAATGTTTGTCCACAGTATCACTACAATTGTTTTTTTTTTAACGAAAAACCGAACATTATATAAGAGATCTGCGAAAAAAATAGATATCGTTCCTGGGTGTGTGAGCCGCACGTTAAATAATGTACTGTTTACTTTCGAACACTGGTTTAAACCACAACCAGCACGTGATCCCCGAAAGTATTCTTTCAGCGAACAAGCGAAACTTTCGCAAAGACAATCTTCTTGAAAAAACGAGGCCTCAATCAATAGCCAGACTGGTGCCGTGTTACCGGGGACTACTGCCTCCCGTGATAACAGATAGGATCTCTGGTCAGACGCGAGCTCAAGAGATCTGTGATTTTTGGATTATGGCCGAATGTCAGATATTGGTTGAACCTGATAATGTAACACGAAAAGGCGAAATATACTTTAGATGATCCCTTCATCCCCGGTGAGGTCACTTCTGTTAAGGCAAATTCAGCCATTTGGCTCGAACAAAATATTTCCCATATGATTTTCATATAAACAAATTTTTGCGGAAAACCCCTGTAGTTTCGTAATCTATACGCGTCCAACCAGAAGCAGGGGCAAATTACGGCATTCGATATCGATCGAAATTTCCATATAAACTGTATTGCAATTTCTATCGATACCAAATGCCATAATTTGTCCACAGAATTGCTATATGAGAACCCCTGTATAATTTGTTCCTGAATTTTTCTATCACCGCGTTGTTGTTATGACCATAAAAACTTTCTTAATAATGATTATCGAAATGATAATGACGACGTTGATAACGATATTAATAGACAATTGCAGTAAACAACGTGAGCAACAATAACGAGAAAATATAATTGTGTTGCTTTTGTTGATACCCATTTGCTGTTGACAGATAACGCGTGGGTTGTGTTGCATACAACATATTAATGAACGAATTAGATTTTAGTTGAAATAAAATAAAATTTTAAATTTGAATACAACAATTTTTAAAGTAAAATAAAATATGAGACAAAAACTCTCACTAAACAATTATCATAAAAACCATGCAGTATTTGCCTTAGACCGGTTTTGAAAAAGAACTTTAAAACGCCTAAAGCGGCACATACACTTGCAATAAAATTGTTCAAGTTTACGTATTGTACTATTATATCGCCAATGTGTATGTGATGGTGGATGGATGTGATGGAAGGTGGCACAATATATTGGCAACAATCTAAAGACTTTTTATTTTTATTGCACAACGATAAGAAAGTGAAATGTGTTGGCATTATTGTACAATGCTGTTTATGTTATTCCTATAGGTACTGTTCACCTTTTTATTGGACTTATTGCATAATATAGGACAAAATGGAAATAATATGGCGAATATCATATACAATAATATTGCAAGTGTATGGGCCGCTTTAAACGATAATAAATTTTATTTGGTTAGGTTCCGTTGGTAGCCGCAATTAAGCATAGCTGTGTCCCGTACATAACGTATGTCCCCTACATGGCGTATTGCTGGTTTGCTAACCTTATCCCTCAGCCAACCGGTCGATTAAATGAAGAAATGAATGCCTACCAAATTTATATTAAACAACTGGTTGTTGCTCTAAGAGTTCTCTGACAAAACAGCTTAAATCTCAGGTCCCGGAATCAAATTATGTAACTTTCTACATTAAAATTTGGTACAATTTAGTTTTTTTTTGTAATCTATCTATCACTTTAACGAATTTTATGATGATCGGTGCATAGTTTATCATTTATCCCCTATAAATTTTAAAGCACGGTACATGGTATGAAATATATGGCGCAGCCGAACAAAGAAATGTTACTTGCTTTTTTTTTTTTAAAGAAAAGTTGTCAAAAAAAAAAAAAAAAATTAAAGTTCATATGTGATATTAATTTGAAATTTGAAAGACAATATTGGGGATTAAGATTTTGAAATGGGATTTTTCAGGTACATCAAACTTCAAATAGGGGACATGAGCCAAAACTTTTCCGGCAACACTGAACAACTCTAAAAAATTCTCTTCAGCAGTGATGTTATTTTAGCGTGTGCAGTAACAGTTTAACCATCTTCCTTTATCAAATTGCCTTAAGATTTTTTAAATTGTATGTTAAATGCTTGGGCGCTGCGAAATATGGCCCCAAAAAATAAATGAAAATTGACCCCAAATTTCGGGCTATTTTTCATAATGCAATATGGCCACATTTTTTTTAATGAAAAATTACGCAAAAAAAAAAATGAAAAATAACCCTAAAAATAAAATGAAATATGACCCTAAATTTGGGGTAGTTCTTCATTAAGAAAAATAACCTCAAAATTTATAATGAATTTTAACCCCCAAAAAGAGCATAAAAAAGTTATATCAAAAATGTTGGGTGGAGTTCATATGCCCGAAACTAAAAATCCCAAATTTAGAATCCCGATTTCAAAATCCGAAAAATTAAACAGTTCTGGTTTTAAAAATCGTACGATTGATAGCATGGTTGGGCTTTCGAACATGCGCAAGGATTTTTTTCTCTATGGTATAACGAACACTGGCTTTGCTAACTAAAGCTTCACGTTAAAGACGGCCTTCGGCCGTGCGAAAGGATTTTCTTCTTTATGGTATAACGAACACTGGCTTCGCTAACTAAAGCTTCTCTGTATAGCCGGCCTTCGGCCGTGTGAAAGGATTTTCTTCTCTTTGGTATAACGAACACTGGTGTCGCTAACTAAAGATTTACTAAATAGCCGGCATTCCGCCGGGCGTAAGGATTTTCTTTTCTATGGTATAACGAACTCTGGCTTCACTCAGTAAAGCTTCTCTTAATAGCCGGCCTTCGGTCGGGCTCAGGGATTTTTTCCTCTGTGGTATAAAAAACACCGGCTGCGCTAAAGAAAGCATCTCTGCATAACCGGCAAGAATTTTTTCTACTTTGGTATAAGAATTCGGGTTTTTTATACTATCCCTAGAAACTTTTACATAGAATTTTATAAAATTTGTGTAAAAATGTTTGGGGTGATTTTTCATTTCTTAAAATTTGCATTTTTTATTAATAGGCGAAAAATAGCCCCAAAGTAAAAATTGTGATTTTATTTGGGGTCATTTTCATTCCACGAAAAAATGAAAAATAACCCCAAAACAAAAAAATTGCGCCAAAATTGCCTGTTGTTGTGTCTCATGTAAAATTTTGGGGCCGTTTTTCATTTTTCTTTTGGGGCCATATTTCCTGGGGTCATTTTGCGATTCCCAAGCCAGAAAAAGATGCTAGCCAGGTTGCGTCGTACAGACCGATAAGCTTATTATCAATCCTATCGAAGCTTTTCGAAAAAATATTCGTTTTAAGTATTACTCCTCATCTAAATGAACACGACATCATCCCGGATCACCAGTTCGGATTCAGAGGGAAACATGGTACGATAGAACAAGTGCATAGAATTGTCACCCTAATTAGATCGGCGTTTGAGAAAAAGCAATACTGCTCAGCCCTGTTTATAGACATTTCCCAAGCATTTGACAAAGTTTGGCATGATGGACTACTCATCAAAATCACACGAATTCACACCCTTCTTGTTTCTCGGTGTGTTATTGGCAACTGTTTGGCAATTGGTTTGGCGCATATGCGAAAAAGTCGTGGTGGAGAAAAACGACAATGAATGATTATATGAAGCTTTCTAAAACTATACTCTGTAGAATATGTTGTATTTGTACCACTGCTTCCGGGATATGATTTGAAGAAAAATGTAAATTTTTGTGACCGTTCATGAACGAACTTAGAAGTTAATAGATAAAGTAAATAGATAAAGCATTCGGCAAACAGTGGCATGTAGAGCAAAACAATACCCAATAAACTTTAAATTACTTAATATGGAGAAAATTAATGCTTAATATCTCAGAAACGATAAAAAGTTTCGTGGAACAGGTTTTGGATTAAAAAACGGGATATTAAAAATATATGTATATACCCCATACCTAACTAATTTTTTTTTAAATGGTCGGTAGGTCAAACCAATAATGAGCAGACGCTTTTTTTGAGCGTTTTTGAAAACAAGAATGCAATGATAATGAACTAAAATCGTCATCATTTTTAATTAAGAACTTTTAAGCCCGCTTTTCAAATATCTTCAAGCGTTAAGTGTCCCAAGAGCTGGCATTACTGTAGTGAGGTCTCTGATTACAACTTAGTTTTAGGGTAAGTATGCCTTTTAATTTATTTAATTACCGACTTTTCATCAATTCACATACAAAAGTAATTTATTTTTTCTCTATAATAATTTCTATGTAATTTAATTTCATGAAATGATAACTACAGTGTCAGTCAGTACATCATCAAAAGCCATTGTCATTGCATTCGTAAGACACACACACACACACACACATCAATCTTTGAAACTTGAATATGCAACTTTCCTGCTGCGTTTTAATGGTGAAACGCAGTGTCAAGACATAAAATAAATAAATGTAAATCGTATTGTCTGGCTCTCTGTTTGTCTGTCTGTTTGTTTGTTTGTTGTTGCTTTACATGCTGCTGCTGTAGCTGCAGCAAGTGGAAAATGTCAAGAAACTAAAATGAACCACTTGTGGAAAAATTTTTTTTACAACAAATTGCCATTTCTTATTATAGATCCAGTTGTTGTTGGTTGGTGTCTTTGTGCTGTGGGTTTCTTTATGTTTAATGGTCATTTAAAGACATTATTCATACATCCTCATAATAATAGTTCTGGGCTCTATTGTAGTCATTTTTCATTCATCTACTTTTCTTAATAAGTTTAGCTACTGCTTTAGAAAATTCCACTTTACAAGTACTAACTGCCACTTAAGAAATTATAATATAAGTTTTATTATGATATGAGTACTTAGATTAGTAAAAGCAAGAGATGGAAAAGTGAAATGTAATAAAAAGAAAAATATAGGTACATAATGTAGAGCTCTAGATAAAAAAGGTACATACATATTAGAGTTGTCAATTACTCGCCTTTCAGCTTTGTTCGAATAATTCAAATAATTGTTTTTGTTCGTTAGATCAAACTATTAAATTTGAAAAATTATTCGATTAATCGATGAGAATAACGAATAAAAATTTTTTTTTTTTAAATTACATATTTAAAATAATATACATCCGTCCATTAATTTACAACTATGGAAAATCTTCAATTTTCTTCTTTATTTTTTCTCAAATCCACTATGACTTCTTCTTTTTTTTTTGATGCGTACAACTTTTCATCTTAACTCCATATCGCTGTATTACTTAAAGGAATCGTAAAATCAGTAATTCTTAAATAATCCGACACAATTTTGGATTTTCGAAAGGCGTTTGCAGACCTTCCATCTTCAGTCAAACTTCTGCGTACAATTTCATCTGTAGAACAACCGCTGTTTATCTTTATGAATTTTGCCATTGGAACAAGTTCGGCATTTTTTGGTGTCGTTGGATTATCTTCTACTACATCGTTTTCAATGGTAATATTGTGACACTTATACTATGTTCATACTTGATTAAGCTCTAATCAAAATATAATCGAGATGATTAACCATATATTTAAGTCAGTGATAACCAAGCAACAAACAAAGTTGTTGTATACATATGAATTGCCGACCGTGTCTGTGTAAAAAATACGATTATTGACTGCCTTGCGAGACTATGGAGTGGCCCGAACAAAGTTGTTGTATACATGTGAATTGCCGACCGTGTCTGTATGAAAAATACAATTATTGACTGCTCGCGAGTCTATGGAGTGGTTATGACTGATTTAAGTGATTTGTTAATCACTTTAAATTGACATGGTTAACCAACTGCCATCGCATATGTTATGTGGACGGCTCTGATTAAGTTAATCAACATTTTGCTTAAACGCGTTTAAAAACCCAAGTGTGAACATAGAACTACGCAAATGGCAAAGATATTATAATTTAAAATATATTTATAATATAATATAATATTTTCTTTAGATTTTCCAACGGAAATCGAAATATTGAAAATAAAAATATTTTAATTAATTTTATAAATAAGTGACCTTAAGCTTGAAGAATTTATTAAAGTATTTAATATAATATTTTCTAATTTCATGATGTGATTTGTTTAAATCAATTCTTTATTTTTTGGCTTTTTCACCCAGGAGTGAAAGATGACAATTCTTGAAAATTGTTTAACGTTTGATTTAAAAACGAAACAGGTGCAACAATTGTTTGTCAAAGATTTGTTTAATAAGAACATAAAATACATTTTTTAAATACTATTAATACTCAACTCGGTTTTTGCTTACTTAACATTGAGATTAATTACAATCAGGGCTATAGCTACAATAGTTTTTACCTCTCCTACATCTTTATCTTTATATATATATAAAGAAGTGTTCACTTTGATGCCACCACTAACTGCAAAAACGGGTTTACTCTGTTGATAGCCTGTAGAGGGTTTATGTGAAATTTGCACAAAATCGGCCCAGTGGTTCCGGAGATATGCAATTTAGATTTTCCTATAAATTCCCATACAAATATTAATAAAATACCCTCCATTTTCTATATAATGAGTTTTTATTGTCACTTGAAAAGTTACCAATCAATGCATAGTAATGTCTTATGTATACAATGACATTCGGAATAGATCTTAATGTACTATTATTAGTCTCTGCATTTTGCATTTTTAATTGTTTTTTAGTGTTACATTTTTTTCTCGCCCTATTTTTATTCGTGAGTTTATTTGACAGTTCAAAACGGGAACTTTTCTTACCAAAATATTACAGACACAATTTTTCTGTAAATTGGCGTGGAATTTTCTTACGTGACAGCTTGTTTTGTATAAAATCGCTAAAAAAATATGAAAATAATACAAATTCTAAGCATTTGTATCTTATTAGTCTTTTATTATTCATTTATTAAAAAAAAAAAAAATTGTTCGATTAATCGACATAATTTAATCGATTTATTCGTTACTTGAAAATCCCCATTTTAAAATTATTCGAACAAGTGTTGGTTTTTGTTTGATCGATTAATCGAATTATTCTTAATCGGTTGACAACTCTAATACATATAATGATTCCTAAAGAAACTGTAAAGTCTCATAGAGCTCGTACTATATCAACCCAATAATGAATAAAAATTTTCCCGGGAGTTTTGTCCCGTTTTTCACATTTTTCCTATTAGAATACAGTTGTAATTGTAATTGGAGAAAATTGCCGGAGAAATTTTATTCATAATTGGGTTCAGTGTTACCGTTCGCCCGACTAAAGTCGCAATTTGACCCTTTTTCAGCGGTCTGCGACTTTTTGTGAGACTTTTTTTTATCACCGACTTTTGCGACTATTTTAATTTTTCTGCTACTTTTTACCCTTTTTGTTAAGATTCTTACAAAACATTCAATATTCTTATTATTTGTATCAAAAAAAAAAATTCGTCAAAATTGCCTCGTCAAAATTTAAAAACAATTCATAAAGTATTGTTCATTTGGCAACACTTTTATTACATTTTTGCAACCTTGTCATGTATACAACGTATTTGAGGCGAATTCAGTTCAAGGTTGTGGCAAGTTTTGACAGTTCGGACCAATTTGTTTTAATTTGTCAGTGTTTTGTTAGAAATGGTTGACATTTCGAATCGTAAACACCAGCAATGGCAATGCAAAAAACCTCTGTTGTTTCTGTTGGTTTTGGATTGTTGTAGTCTTAGCACCACCTGTAGTTTTCGAATCGTAAACACTAGCAATGCAATGTAAAAACATGCAATTCAATGCTGTAATCTTTAAATTTAATAGACAAATATATAGAAGACTGGATTCCCTGTGATGAACTAATTTCTAAATATAGAAATAAAATTTCAAAAAAGTAGTATTTATGTAGGTATGTTAAGAAAAAGAAATATTGCGCCAAGATCAAACGAACGGAATTAAAGTAAAATTTTCAAGCGGCTTTAATTGGACAAGTTTAAATTTTGTCAAAAATATATTAACCTTAACTTTTTTGGCTTTAAACAGAAATTCTACTCCTTTGACCTTGGCAGCATACGACCAATTTATTAAACTTAAGTAAATGTTTTCACTATACATGAAAACATGGACAAACATGTACATTGTTACGAAATATGATAAAAATGAATTCTGCAATAGGCTTTTTGTTTCAATTGTTTTGTTATGCTTTTTATTAATAAAAAACGTTAAAAAAAGATATGCGACTTTTATTTTCTGAAACGACTTTTTTGTGCGACTTTATTTTTATAAAACAACCTTTTGTGCGACTTTTCAAAAATTCCTAACGGTAACCCTGATTGGGTTGATTATGTTTTTGAAGTTAAGTAATTAAACAATAAAGATCATCAGCTTTATAAGAGTTTTGTTTTAGAAACTTAAGAGAGCTCGAGCTCTGAAAAGTTTATATACGAAACATAAGAGAGTTTGAAGTTAATTATGTTTTTTAAATGATTTAAAAAGCTCGGGGTCTATAGATTTTTTTAAAAGACTATAGAGAGCTAAAGTTTTTTTTTTGTATACTTTGTAGAACTCAAGCTCTTAAAGTTTCTTAAAGAAAATCAATAGTTCTTGAGTTCTTAAAAGTGTTATTAAAAAACTCTTTAGTCGTCGAGCTTTCTAGAGTTTCTCGAAGTCACTAAAGGCCCAACTAAATATAATATGCACGAGCTAGCATAAGCTACTGTCAAAAATTATAGAAAATCCTGGGGCCTAATTCTTGCAGTCATGAACGAGTACTTTCTCGATTCGAAAGCAATTTTATTTCTAATTCTTTCAGCCGATACTAAATGAATCGAAATTATTTTTTCTGTATTGTGAAACTCAAATTAATGCTTTACAACACAGAAAAAATAATTCCCATTCGTTCAGTAGTGACTGAAATAATTAGATATTAAATTGCTTTTGAATCGAGAAAGTACTCGATCACGACTGCCAGAATCAGGCCCTTGGCAAATGCGCTTACAAAAAGGAAAACTAAATCGAAAAACATCTGATTCAGTACGGAATGTGCGATCAGTTTCGCACTTTGCCTAGGCAAATGACTGTGTCATAAAACTTAACAAAAAGTTTTCTTTAGATAGTTATGGCTTTACACATATGATTATAGGCCTAACCACAATGTGCTTAAGTTGGCTTAAGTGAATGAGCGAATACAAGTAATTATATGAGGCAAACCATATTGAACTAAAGAAAACTTTTTGCTAAGTTTAATGAAACTGTCATTTGCTTAAGCAAGGTGCGAATCTAATCGTAATCAAATGTTTTTTTATTTTGTTTTTGTTTTCGTTATGTGTGTGAAGACAGTGGAGACATCCACCACAATTTCTTAACAGCAACTATTTTCTGTTAACATTGTACTTAACAGTGCTACTGTAATAGAAAAAAGTGTATTTAGGACGATTTTTAGGTCAATGGAACAGGATGCACATAGGAATATAGATCTTTATAGGATTCAGGTAGTGGGAAATTTCTGGAGAAGATTAGTGACCATTTTGGAAAAATAGGGAATGTTACTAGCAACACACTATATGGAAATGTTGCTCTAAGGGGTCCTCTTTAGGACCGTAGTAGTGGTATATCTGGAATAATTATGGAAATTCAGAAAATTGAATTTTTAAAAAGTGCTATTTTGAAAAATGTTAAAAGTGGACTTTATGGACATTGGACAATTTGGAGAAATGGTGATAGTTACTTATATGACACCATATAGGAATGGGGAAGAGGAGAGTCCTAAAGAGGATTCTGGTAGTGGGATATCTGAAATAATTTTGGAATTTCAGAAATTCAGATTTGAAAAATCTCGTTTTTTACGGAAATTTCTGAAGAAGATTAGTGACCATTTTGGAAAAATAGGGAATGTTACTAGCAACACACTATATGGAAATGTTGCTCCAAGGGGTCCTCTTTAGGACCGTAGTAGTGGTATATCTGGAATAATTATGGAAATTCAGAAAATTGAATTTTAAAAAAGTGCTGTTTTGAAAAATGTTAAAAGTGGACTTTATGGACATTGGACAATTTGGAGAAATGGTGATAGTAACTAATATGACACCATATAGGAATGGGGAAGAAGAGAGTCCTAAAGAGGATTCTGGTAGTGGGATATCTGAAATAATTTTGGAATTTCAGAAATTCAGATTTGAAAAATCTCGTTTTTTACGGAAATTTCTGGAGAAGATTAGTGACCATTTTGGAAAAATAGCGAATCTTACTAGCAACACACTATATGGAAATGTTGCTCCAAGGGGTCCTCTTTAGGACCGTAGTAGTGGTATATCTGGAATAATTATGGAAATTCAGAAAATTGAATTTTAAAAAAGTTCTATTTTGAAAAATGTTAAAAGTGGACTTTATGGACATTGGACAATTTGGAGAAATGGTGATAGTTACTAATTTGACACCATATAGGAATGGGGAAGAAGAGAGTCCTAAAGAGGATTCT
Source organism: Pollenia angustigena (assembly GCA_930367215.1). Taxonomy (NCBI): domain Eukaryota; kingdom Metazoa; phylum Arthropoda; class Insecta; order Diptera; family Polleniidae; genus Pollenia; species Pollenia angustigena. The sequence continues at coordinate 77,104,841 of OV884056.1, forward strand.
GGTAGTGGGATATCTGAAATAATTTTGGAATTTCAGAAATTCATATTTGAAAAATCTCGTTTTTTACGGAAATTTCTGGAGAAGATTAGTGACCATTTTGGAAAAATAGAGAATGTTACTAGCAACACACTATATGGAAATGTTGTTCCAAGGGGTCCTCTTTAGGACCGTAGTAGTGGTATATCTGGAATAATTATGGAAATTCAGAAAATCCCACTACCTGAATCCTATAAAGATCTATATTCCTATGTGCAACCTGTTCCATTGACCTAAAAATCTTCCTAAATACACTTTTCTATTACAGTAGCACTGTTAAGTACAATGTTAACTGAAAATAGTTGCTGTTAAGAAATTGTGGTGGATGTCTCCACTAGTTAAATACATACGTATTTATCTTCACACACATGTTTTCGTTAATACATTTGAGAGACTTTTTGTAAATTTTTGACAGTAGGTTAAGCAAGACTATGCATATTATGGTTGAGCCTTAACATGTTTTTGAACATTTGCTTAAGCCAGCTTATGTATATTAAAGTTGGGCCTTTAAGTTTTTTTTAGAAAGTTAATTTTAAGAAACTTTTAAGAGCCCGAGAAACATAAGAGAGCTCGAAGTTAATCAAGTTTTCTTTAAATGCTTTAAAAATCTCGAGGTCTGTATATTTTATTTAATGACTTTAGACAGTTAGAGTTTTTTTTTATGTTTTATACAGAAATTTTGTAGACCTCGAGCTCTCTACAGTTTCTTACAAAAACTCAATAGACCTTGATTTCTTTAAAATTTTCTAAAAAAGTCATCTTAAGTCATCGAGCTTTTTAGAGTTTCTTGAGGTCACTAAAGTTTCTTTAAGAATGTTAATTGTAAGAAACTTTAAAGAGCTCAAGAAAATCTAGAAATCTCAACCCTATAAATGAATAAAGTGTTTTTTCAAGACACTTTAGAGAACCCGAGGTCTATTGAGTTTCTTTAAGAAACTTTAGAGAGCTAGAGGCTTAATAAGTTTATTTATAAAACATAAAAAGCTTAAAGTCTAAAAAGTTAATTAAATGTCTTTCAAGTTTAAAGATGACGAACACAAAATTCGTTCGTTTAACTAACATTAAAAAAAAAAAACAAATTGTGCGTTCGTCATCTAAAAACAGGCAGTTTTAGAAAACTCAAAGTCTATAGAATTTCATAAAAAAACTTTAGAAAACTCGAGGTCACAAAGTTTTTTTTTTGTTTTTATAAAACACAAGAGTGCTCAAGGCCTATTCTGAAAGCTCCTGCAGCCGTGATCTGTAATTCGATTAGCTAAAGCAAAATCTCGATCGCTAAAATGCCTTAAAGAATACAAAATTTAAAAATATTAGCGATGACATACCTATCACATATTTCTTATGTGAAAATTTTAACATCTTTGCAAATTAATGTTAGATGCAGAGCTGCCAGATAAATTTGTGAGGAAATCGTTAATTTCTAGAGAAAAAAATTAAAAAATCGTCTTTAACGTTTCGAAAAAAATCGGACAACTTAAAATGTGTTATTCGTCGATGACTGCATTTTCTAATCGTAGAAGATTCCTCACACGGGAAAAACTGTAACACGACTGAGATTTTGCCATGGCACAGCAAAATACGTTTTTTCAATCGTTGTGGGATTCGTTTAAGACGTGGGTAAATATTATCTAACGAGTCTTTCATGTCAAGTATCGTATGAGACTTATTTTGATATTATCTAACAACTCGTGAAATGTTCGCCATATACAAAATTGTTGAAAATATGATTTATACAGAGAGTCGTAAAAGGTTCATTTGGAGATGGTTTGACAAAAGATCAGTGTTGCCAGTGAAATTTCGAGAAAGATACATTTTAGTTTTCAAAAAGATACACTTTTTCCCAAAAAGATTAATTTTGAAAAAAAATTTTAAGTCCATTTTTAACGTTAAACGATGTAATTTTTAAAAATACAATAAGCAAACATTTAAAATAATTATATGTTACTATCTTTGGATGTTATCCTAACAAATTCATTTTTGTAAAAATTAATATACGAGTTAAGGCGTCAATACCAAGGCGATTATATCAAAAAGTTCATATAAATTTCCTAAAAATAAAAGATGTTCATATTTCCTCCGAACAACTTCGCACTACTTGTATTCCTCGATTTAGGTGAATCATATGTTGAAACGTCCTTAATGTTTTCTTTCACCATTATGAAAGCTGCTATTGTAAAAGTATTGGGTCGGTTACGATGATCAGTCTTAATAAGTTTTAGTAAATTTTGCATACAGATTCAAAAGATACGAAAAATGTCAGGATAATACATGGTACGTGAAGCCATCAAAAGGTACGAAAAATGTATCTTTCGTATCCTAATGGCAACTCTGCAAAAGATAAACAAAGTGTAACATTGTTGTTTTTGTACTCTCATGATAATCATTTAAAGACTTTCTTAAGAATTGCATTTTACAGCCGTACCTTAACAAAAGCAGCACGCGTTTTCTAGTTTTTTTGAATAGAGCGGCCTCAACGCTTTTCAAATTTTTTGGCCAATGTAGCGTTTTTTATCTCTATTTCTAATTATAATTTGTGGGTTTTATTAAACAAGAAAGCTTTCACAACTGTTCGTGACACAACGTTGACGCTCTTGCTAAGGTATGGCATATCAACGTAAGAGCTAAGCGAAAGAAAACGTTCCGCCTTCCGCTCTTGTTGGGGTACGGCTGTTAAACATTAAAAAAAAAAATTTAATGTCTCATTCAGACTTTGGAGACTGGAATAAATCGTAACTTTTTAGAGAAAAATCAGCAAATCGGCATATTGCTAATTTTTTAGCAAGAAATCGTCAAAATGACAATAAATCGTCAAATCTAGCAGGCCTGTGCCCATGTTCTGTAACTCTCGCGTCAAGAAAGTTTTCGATTGAAATGTGTGAAATGAAATAAAAATGCCATAAATTGAAACAAACAGCTGTTGTTCTCACTTAACTGTGTCTGTAACTTTTTTGGCGAGTGCAAGCTGCCACGTAAGGAAATTACTCGCCAATTTATAGAAAAAGTGTGTCTGTAACATTTTGGTGAGAAAAGTTCCCGCTATGAACTGTCAAATAAACTCACGAAAAATAATGAGGCGAGAAAAAATTTTAACACTAAAAAAAAATTAAAAGTGCAAAATGCAAAGAATAATAATAATAATATTATTTTGTTCTTGGCACATTTTTCATTGTTTTATTATTTTGCTTTTAACATTTTAATAAAATATACGAATGTCTTCAAAGCGCGTTTGCAAACAACAAACATTAAAGTCGCTCTTTACACAATTTGGTATAGCCGACGGTTGTATTTTCGCCGCCGTCGTTAAAAAATGTCCAATTTTTGGTAACATTTCGTCGCCGTCAACAATATGTGCTACTGGCGTTCTGAACGTTTGCAATGTCACATCGACTTCGAGTGCAATATTATGACATTTATAACGTAACGACGTAATCTCTTTTGATAGTTTTCGACATGAGTTACATACACACATTTCTCTCACTTTTCGAGAAACGATGGAATATTTGTTTCACATCTTTTCGATGCAAGAAATTCTCACTAAAGTTACAGAACGTGGGTACTGGTTAGATGTTGACATCTATAGAGTTAAAATTTTTTTTGGAGAGCTTGACATTTATAGAGTTTCTTTAGGAAACTACATAGATCTATTGAATTTCTATAAAAAACTCGAACCATCCAGAATTTCATTCTATGAAAACTTGTTTTGTAACTTTTCTTTTTCACTTGTCCATCACTTGTGTAAATCATTCTTTTATAAATTCATTTATATTCTTGACTTAATTTATGCCGCATTGTTGTTGATGAACGATTGTGTCGCTAAGAATAGAGTTTATTTAAATTGCATTTAATTTAATTTATTTAAAATTTAAAAAATGCAAATAATAATGAAATCTATTTATGTTTTATAAAAAAAAATCGATTTTACTAACGAATAACTTAATTTTTCAAAGTAAATAGAACAATGAACCGGGATTTATATTAAGAAACAGAAAAAAATTAAAAAAAAAATATTTAGCATTTTCTTTTAAAAGTAATTAGACTTTCTTGTTTAGCTATTGAAATACTTAAGCCATCAGCCACTTACGACGCCATCTAATCTATAATTATAATTTTTTATTGGACAGTATGAAATAAAAAGGTCTAACTGACTGACTGACTAAACTACCGATCGACCCAAAAGCAGATAGAAAGTGCCAGCTGGTAACAACGTGTTTTCTGTTTATTCTTATTTATTGAAAACCCGCTTATTATTTTCTAACTAACAAAATGCTAAAAAAATCTATTGGCATTTATGTTTCAAATAAATTTAAAGGCATTAAACTACAAAATGATGAGTTGCTTAATTTTGATAAGAAAATTAATAAATTTCTTTCTGCTTCAGTTGGTTAAAAAAAAAAAAAAAAATGATATTGTATGGACGGACAGACATATTATCACATTTCTTTAACTAAGAAAAATGATTAAGTTTTGTTGTTGTTGCTCTAATATTAAACACACCCGGAAATAATCTAACTGAATAACAAAAAATTTGTAAAAATACACTGGGAAAAAATTAAAAAAAAAAAAACAAATTGCATAAAACCCAGTGTTGCCATAATCCAAATTCAATTTTACAAAGTCAAATCATTAAAATTATCCAAAAAAATTTTAATTATACAAAACAATACAAAAGATACCTACAAAACATTTATGTTTGTTAAGCCTAGATTACACTATCTCACAAGCCTTACGTATTCCATAATACTTTGTGAGATAGAAATCTAATGAGTTTTGTTGCGACTGTCAAAAAATCTAATGTAACATGACAGTTCGTGTTCACACCATCTCACAAAGTATAAACACTCACACATGAAATAAAATGCAACCCTGATCCAATGAAAAGTATTATTGTTTTGAAATTTTTCAAAAAACGATGAAGTCGTATGGGATGTCAAACTTTTTTCTTAATACTTGTCATTTTCGTGACACATTGCATTCACACTATCACACTTTGTCATATTACTTGAGTTTTTGACATGTATTAATACAAAGTATAATAGTGTAATCTAGCCTTTAATAAGTAACTGAGCTTTGTACTTTAATATTTGAGAGCGGCAAACAATTTTTTTTCGTCAAAACTGCTAATTTTTCTATAATTTACACCAAACAAACCTTTAGAACGCGAATTCATTACCACCCGACGGAAAAATCTTATTTGGCAGATCGTTAGGTCGATTTGTTTTATTGAAAATGTAAAGGGAGATCTAAGTAAAACGTTAATTGAAAATAACAAAAAAGTTTTCAGAGAATTATCTTAATATTTGTATTATATTAGAAGGTTCTATGGCAATTAAGTGTGAAACAAAATATCGGCCAAATTCTCGCTAAGGCTTCGATGGGAACCCTCTATCCGTTGGTCTATATTCTCAATGACTCTAAGACAAAATTGAGTTTCAATGTTGTTAATGTGCCAAATTATCTCATCATTTAGATGCTGAATTGTTCTTGGCTTATTGACGTACACCTTTCCTTTTAAATATCCCCAAAGAAAGAAGTCCAACGATTTCAAATCACATGATCATGGCGGCCAATCAACATCGCCACGACGTGAGATAACACGGCCATTGAAATTCTCGCGCAAAATAGCCATTGTTTCGTTGGCTGTGTGGCAAGTGGCACCATCCTATTAGAACCATATATCGTCCAGGTCCATATCCTCAATTTCTGGCTACAAGAAGTCTGTTAACGTCTGGCGATAGCGAACAGCATTCACGGTAACTGCTTGGCCGATCTCATTTTCGAAGAAGTACGGCCCCCGATGACGCCGCCAGCCCATGAACCGCACCAAACAGTTACTTTTTGTGAATGCAACGGCTTTTCAACAATCACTCGTGGATTCTCATTTGCGGCAATTCTGCTTCTTAATGAATCCACTGACAAATTGACCGAAATGTATTTCGATTTGAACGCCCATATTCGTAAAAGGCTTCAACAATCTTAACGCGCTACTCAATAGTGTACCTCTCCATTTGTGAATCACTAAAACAAAGAAATGTCAAATTAAGTTGGGAAAAAAACCTGACGTTAAGGTGCTACTCGCAATAAAAAATAAAAATTTACATGTATATGAAATTTTATGATCCAAAAATAGTTCAAGAAAACATTTTTTCGTCTTTTTTTTTTTTTTGGATAATTACACAGAAATTGGCAACGCTGATAAAACCCCTTACTAAAGCAACAAAGTCTAAATTTTTTAAAGCAGAGAAGCCCCCATTCGAAACTTCTTAGCATACGAGCTTGGGCAACGCCGACATATGTATTCTATGAAATTCGCTCTTTGCTTTCACAATTTCTAACTAAATCAAACAACCGTACCTAAACAAGAGCGGAAGGCTGAACGTTTTCTTTCGCTTAGCTTTTACCCTGATATGCCGTACCTAAACAAGAGCGTCAACGTTGGTTGTGTCACGAACAGTAGCGCTTACTTTTTTGCTTAATAAAATTCACTTAATAGAAAAAAAAAAATAAAAATAAAACCGATGGATTGACCAAAAAATATCTAAATTGCTATTATTTATTAACAATAGCGGACAACTTCACTATTAAACGGGCTGTCAAAATCGGATTTTCTAATTACAAAGCGTTGACGGCGCGCTATTTCGGGATGCTTCATACAAATTGTATGATCATGACAATTTTTGACAACGAGAAAACGCGTGCCTCTTTTGTCTTTGCCTTATTTTATTTGTTTTGATGATTTGCTGTTATTTCTCAAGACAAATAAATTCATGTATTAGTGGTGTTCAGAGTCGATCAGCTGGTTATGGTTTTTCGTTTCAATAATTAGTATTGTGGTTATTTTGTTGAACTATTTATGGTTTTTAATCCAAATTTTTTTAATATTTTTAATTAGGCTTAAGTTCATGAAATTTAATTTTTATTAAATTATTTTTATGAAGAAAGCAATTTTACAACATGAAAATCAACTAAAATTGTTATTGATAATCTTTCGTTCTTGACGTGGCTCGGGCTCGAACCCTGGCCGGCAGGTTACCATGACATGTTTCGATCGCAACCACTCGATCTCCTCAGATGGATTTGCCGTCTTACACTCGCAGCCATCGACGACTGCTGACGTCACTAGTCAAACATCAATCCTTAAACCAAATTGTATTTTAATATTTGGTAGATCGAAATTTGCTTTCCTGAATGATTATCCATTTTAATTGATTTTACATGTTTTTTCCTTTACTTCTGTTTTTTCGTACTTTCGTCAAGAATTTTTCTTGAAGTCCAAGTACATTTTTTTGTTTTTTTCACTTTGTCTTTCTCTTTTCTGTTGACCTTTTTCTGCACAACTTGAAGGACAAATGTACACATAGAGCTCGTGCCTTAGCTTTAACAATAATTAGTATTGTGGTTATTTTGTTGAACTATTTATGGTTTTTAATCCAATTTTTTTTAATATTTTTAATTAGGCTTAAGTTCATGAAATTTAATTTTTATTAAATTATTTTTATGAAGAAAGCAATTTTACAACATGAAAATCAACTAAAATTGTTATTGATAATCTTTCATTCTTGACGTGGCTCGGGCTCGAACCCTGGCCGGCAGGTTACCATGACATGTTTCGATCGCAACCACTCGATCTCCTCAGATGGGTTTGCCGTCTTACACTCGCAGCCATCGACGACTGCTGACGTCACTAGTCAAACATCAATCCTTAAACCAAATTGTATTTTAATATTTGGTAGATCGAAATTTGCTTTCCTGAATGATTATCCATTTTAATTGATTTTACATGTTTTTTCCTTTACTTCTGTTTTTTCGTACTTTCGTCAAGAATTTTTCTTGAAGTCAAGTACATTTTTTTGTTTTTTTCACTTTGTCTTTCTCTTTTCTGTTGACCTTTTTCAGCACAACGTGAAGGACAAATGTACACATAGAGCTCGTGCCTTAGCTTTAACAATAATTAGTATTGTGGTTATTTTGTTGAACTATTTATGGTTTTTAATCCAAATTTTTTTAATATTTTTAATTTTCGTTTCTTGAAACTGTCGAATACATATTGTTAGGGATTTAAAGATTTTCAACCAGCAAAAGAAAGAACAGATTTTCTTTTTTTTAGTATTGCGGCTAGGCTTGCCAGACGGCCTGGAATGCCCTGGATTGTCCAGTTTTTTTTGGGTCTTGTCCAGTTACCAGCTCCAAAAAATTTCTTTAAATTAAAAAAAAATTTTTAATTTATAAAAGGTTTATTGAAAAAATTTTCATAGGAAATTCGTTTCATAAACCTTTTATAAACCTGAAATGTTTTTTATGAATAAAGAGTTAATCTTCTATCTTCTTCTTCTTTATATATAAAACAGGATGTGTGTATGTAACGTATGGACTCCAAAACGGCTGGGCCGATTTTGATGAAATTTTCAGGAAATCTTCAGAATATTTAGGCGGGTGACACTGTGAAGTCTGATTCGGTCTGCGGGCGGAGGGGTGTCGTAAAATCCAATTTTCATATTGCACCACCAATGACATCTATATAATTTGGACGATTTTTTCTTTAAAATGATCGCCATGGTCCAACTTAGATTTATACGAAAAGAAAATTTGGCCCCGCCCACTTTTACGCCCACTTTTTTCGAATAACCTAAAATCAGAAAACGGCTCCATCGATTTGACAAATTTTTCTTTCAAATGTTCGTATTAACCCATTTTAAGTTTTCATCGAAAGAAAAATTTACCACGCCTACTTTTACGCCCTCTTTTTCTATTAAGCGCATAACTTGAAAACGATTTGACCGATTTGGACGATTTTTTCTTTAAATTGATTGCCATGGTCCAACTTAGGTTTTTACGGAAAGAAAATTTTGCCCAGCCCACTTCTTTCGATTTACCTTAAATCAAAAAACGGCTCCATCGATTTGACTAATTTTTCTTTTAAATTTTACGTTTTCTTGCTATTAAGCGCATAACTTGAGAACGGCTTGACCGCCCACTTTAACTCCACTTTTTTCGATTTTCCTAAAATCAGAAAACGGCTCCATCGATTTGACTAATTTTTCTTTCAAATGTTCGTATCTTTTTAACGGATTTTAAAAATCGAATGCAATCATTTCTCCCAATATGGACAGGACAACGTCTGTCGGGTCAGCTAGTATGCATACAGTATTCCACGGATAATTACCTCGACAAAAATGCCAATAATTTTGGGTAATTATGCGAGGTAAGCATTTAAACGAATACGCTTAACTACCTCGTTGAGGTAATTAAGCGAATTTGTTTAAATATCTCAGTGAGGTAATTAGTCGTATTTATTTACAAGATAACTTAACTTTAATGTATGAACAAATTTAAGAAAGGAATTTTTACATGTACCAGCTAAATCTTAAGAGATAGCAATAAAAACAATGGGATTTGTTGTCTTAAATTTTATCTGTAGTGCTTTTTGAGATGTCCTATGATATCCTACTACTACTCATGGAAGCCGTAAATATGCAATTGCATGGTTTTTCTTGTGCGACCAATGAATGCAGAAACAATATATTTATGCGTTTAGAGCTTTTAATGAATTTTGGTATCGATTTGTTTGTAAATAATTTCCATATTTTAACCATTGCTGCATTTTTATTGCACACATATTTTAAGTTTTTAAAACATATTTAAATGCATGTTAAGCAAAAAAAAAAAAAAAAAACTTATAACATAGAAACCTAGACGCATTGTTTAGTAAACGATCGAATCAGAAACACTTGTTTAAGTAATCTTTTCGTGTCCGTCCATCTTGCTGGTTGTAAGTCCATGTAAACCTTGTGCGAAAAGTAAAGGTAGCAGTTTTTAGATAATTTGATAAAAATTGGGTAAATACGTTTAACTGTCATAAGAACATAACCTATGTAAATTGTAAGAATCGGTAAAAATCGTATGGCAATTAAACGTGGATTTTTGTTTAAAAAATGGAAGAAAAAACGGGGATTTAAAACTTGAGGTAAATAAGCGTGAAAGGCATTTAAGCGTGGGGTAATTAACCGGGTTATACTGTATATAAATAAAGTTTAAATCTTAATAGATAAATTGATTTTCTATTTTTTTTTTCATAACAATTAGCAAAAGTTTTTATGAAAGTACTTTAAATATTTTAAATAATCTATACTTACAAGAAAGAAATAAGACTTTATTTTTATCTAAGTTTCAAACAGTCAAATATACCTCAAAAAGGTAAAATATGCGCTATAAACTTAAAAATGATAAAAAAAGCTTTTTTAACTACATTATGCAAAAATATGCTCTAACAAATCGTTGCCAATATTCATAAACAGCTCTTAAACGGATAAATATATAGTTTTTGCCTGTTTCGGCTGCACAAGGATATTTAAGGTTTTCCTAATGATGTAGTTGACCAAAATACATCATAACCAATAAAAAAGTCGATTTTGATTTTTTTTGTTATATATGGCAATTTAGATTTTAACTGACGATATCTTATACGTGAATTAAGAGTGAATTTTAATTATTACGTGTAAAAAATTAAATATGTATTTTTCAATTGTCCAATTATTTTTTCAAAATCCATGTGAATTTTTTACATTGTCCAGTTATTTAAAACTTTGGTTTCTGGAAACCCTAATTTTGGCCCTTGACACATAAATTCGCCCTGTTATTTTTTTTACTCTGCGGCCACACGATCAAGTTTTTCTTGATAGTCTTTTACATATACTGCTTGTCAAAATTTACATAAATTGAAAGCTGTGACGTGCTGCATTCAATTTGTAAGCAATTTACTTTCAAGATGTCATCAATTTATTAGGATAAACTTGTAGTCAGCTGTTAAATTGAAAGTAAAATATCCAAACGAATGGAATGAAAAGTTGAAATTTAAAGCAATCCTGTGATCAATTTAAAAAGTGTGAGTGTGCCTCGTCGTGTAGCCTCCAAGTTAAGCAAATCTTCTGCTGCTTTATACATACAATCATAAATACTGTAGTATGTGTGTTGTCCACCTATGCTCTAAAGACTTAAGCTTCGTACAGACAATGGTCAGATCTAACAATATTGTAATTTTTCTGACAATTTTGCCATTGTCAGATGCATTAATTTTACACATCTGCCAAATGAAAATGAGTTTACAATGTTCACACAGTTGCAGGACATTTTTAGGCAATTTTAATGACAAGTACGAAGCTTTAGCTTGAATTTAAAAAAAAACTTTAAAAGTAGCAGTTATTTTCCATCATTTTTCTCGCAGTGTTCTTTCAAGCGCCTGTTGTCAATCACAGTTATTTTTGTTTGTTATTTCTAGACATGCCAACATAAATGGGTTGTGTTACCTGGTAATAATAAGAATATGTATGTATGGTTTAGCTTTTCTATATTATACTAAATATTTTGTTTTAGTTTTTTCTATTTTTGCAGTAATTCTAGCACGAGTCTTAGATTTTTTTTTTGTTTTGTATAGTTTTATTAACAATTGGTTAAAGTTTGAGGTTTTATATACTATCATTTTGAGTTTAGTAGGTGCATTGCGTGTCACCGGTATTTTTATATAATTTTCAAATGAATGTTGTAATCATGTTATTAAAAGAATAATATATGTACCCATTAAAAAATAACAACATAACAAAAAATATCTACTTGTTTTAAGTTTAAATCTACATATATTTTGTAAAGTAAACCACCCACGTTTGTCATAAAATCATTTCAATTTTAAAATGATTTTGGGGAATTTCAAAAGGTAACAAGAATTTTAAAAAAACAAATGTATTTTAATTATTTGTTTAGAATAGTGGTGCGCAACACACATACATACATACTATATAACTTGGGTGCGTGTGTGTGACAAAACAGCAAACAACCCGTTGGCGAACGTTATGATAATTGATTCATCGTTAAAAATACTGACAATGTTAAATCATCAAAGACAGATGCTGCATTATCTTCGGCGTCATAAATGAATTTTTAAGCAATTGCCCAAAACATCAAAGATTGTTTTCGGTAGGCGTCCGCATTAGTAAGTCCTAACAGACAAAAACATTGATATTCGCCGCCATCCCAGATATTCGTCGCAGACAAACTCACCTTTACATACACTTATAACAGACGATGTTGCTAAGGCCGGGTTTTTGAGATGTTGATTAGGTTTAAACTTCGTTTTACGTAGTCTGAAACTCGGATTTTTCCGGCGAAATATGATTTTTTTTATTATTAAGGCCCCTATTACGGTTTACAACTCAACTCAGACAGCTGGTTGTGATCAGTTGTGATTTTTGTTATGTTTTTGTTCAATTTAAAAAAGTTGTAAACCATAATACAAAAATTTAGAAATTACAACTCAACCCAGTTGAGTTGAGGACCAACATTTTAAGCAAAACTAAGCTGTTCCATAAAAATTTTGTATACAAACGAATCTGTTTTCAGAATAACTAAACCTAGTTTAACTGAGATCTCAAAAACCCAACCTAAGTTTCATTATTCTTAAATAAGGCGATAAACAAGAAACAAACAAATATTTAATTACCCGTTATATTTTTTTCCTTGAACCATTGACAAGTAGTAGCAGGCAAATTCCAGCTTTGTATCGAATAATAACATTATACGATTAATCTATAATAAAAATGCTTTCAAAACTGTTTTTAGCTGTTTCGTTGTCAGGGTTTAAAAAACTGCAGTCGAAACCAAAAACTGCCGATCTAAAAACGAAAATTTGTGTACAGCTTTTCGCTTTTGGAGTTGGTTTGACAACGACTGCTTACATTAAATGTATCAGAAGTAAAAGCAACAGTTTCTTTTTGGCCAATGACAAATTATGAAGAAGAAGAAATTACAGTTTTTCTACTTTGACTGCAGTTTTTAAACGCTGGTCGTTGTCGCTTACATTTAAGAACGGCAACATAAAGCAAAACCTAATGAGACCTTAAATCAGATTCATCATAAAATTTAAACCAAACTACAGAAATATCTATGATAACAGAGTTGTCAGATCAGTCCACCCACAGTTTAATACCTGATGTTTAAAATAAAACATTTCTTTAACCTTAAGCTTAACCCTCTAATGCTTAAGTCCGCCTCTAGGCGGGGTAGCATAAAACCGTCATAAAATTTTTATTTTTGACAATATTTCATTAATAAATAATTCTAGATGTGAATCAAGGCTTATTTTATCAAAACCTTTTCATTCCTTGGCAACACTCTCACGAGTTTAGCAAAAAAATACATTGTCATCTTGAATTTGAGCGAAAACGGTAATTTTTAATTCTTTGTGAAAAAAGTTAACATTGTGAATCGGAAAAATTACACTTCAAAACTTTAGATCGAGCCGAAAAAATTACTGGTGCGTATCTAAACGTTCAATTGAAATGTATATTAAGTTTTCATTTTGAAAAATATAATCGCTGCTGGATATGGATGTTTTTACTGAGCCCGTCTGGAGGCGGGCTTGGGCATTAGCATAGAAAATGCCGGGAAGTGCATTAATATTGTGAATAGAAAAAATAATATTTAAAAGCTTTAGATCGTGCCGAAAAAATCACTGGTGGGTATCGAAACGTTTAATTGAAATAAATATTAAGTTTTTATTATAAAAAAAAAATAATAGCTGCTGAGTATGGATGTTTCTTCTGAACCCGTCTGGAGGCGGACTGGGGAATTACACAGAAAATTCCGGGATGTTAATGAAAAACGTACTTTACAGTTTGACCTCTTACAGGTCATCGAGTACTCAAAGGAAAAAACTGAAGTCAGATTCATGTTTCTCACCCTAATAGCCTTTTTACACTGATCAACATCTAACATCTACCATCAATTTGCCACCATTTAGGAAGATGTTAACATCTTTCCATAAGAAATACATAGGGCTAAAAACCAACATCTTTAAAAGATGTTCCTATCTCATTTTATTCCATTCTAAATCTTTCGATTATTTTAGTGTCATCACTAGAAAAGTGGCAATAATTTCAATTATTATTGTGGCATCACTGACAAAAAGAAGTTTGTTTTGAAAGCAGCGTTACCATTTGTCAAGTTTTATCTTTTATTGCAATGTTTTTTTGTTAAGTAGTTTTTATATTTTTAAACAAATTGAACTTCAAATACATTTTTGGGGTTTCTTTTTAAATTTTGGCACTTTTGTGAGAAAAAAACATTTTTAATATACATTTTTTTTTTTTTTTCAAAAATGGTGACATTTTTGTTTGATGGTAGATGTTAGATGAGAGCAATGTAAACGACTGTTTCACATTTTCTACATCTTTGAAGGTAGATGTTAGAAATTGATCAGTGTAAAAAGCCTATAAAATTATCTAAGTATGATTTTTTTAAGGCAAACAAAAAATGTGGCATTAGAGGATTAAAACAAAATTAACTAAAAACTTAATACGTATGTATTACATAAGCATACTTTTACTTAATAGGTACTAGGTAGGTAAGACTTTAGTTAAATTTATTACCAAATAACCTTACAATTTTATTTAAATTAAAATTTTCTTACACAAATCTCTCACAATCATAAATTCTCCAATTGTTTTCTGTGTTACAAATAATTACATAATTTTTATAAGGAAAATTAAACCACATAAATACTGCAACACCCCACAAAAAATAATAGAAAAAAAAACAAAAGTATTTTAAAAACACTCAAGCATAAAAAATAACAAACTTTGAAGTTGTAAATCATCATCTTACAATGACTAATAATGACAACAATAACAGCAAAAGCAACAAAAGCACCAGCGACAACAACATCAGCAACATTTAACGGGTTGGTTGCTGGTTTGTGTTTTGTGTCAGTCAACAACATGAGTATTTTTTTTTAACATAAACTTTAACTGAAAACAAAAAGCAGGCAAAAAAAAACTACCACAACATTTACCGGGGCAAATTAAGCAAAAATAATAATCAAAAACTTAATAACAATAAATCAAGTAAAGGGTGGTTTTTAAGCCCCAAAAAACTTGATATCAGATTTCGCTCGAAGCAGTGTCATCCATATTTGCAAACAAAAAATCATTGATCATGGTGCGGTTATGATCTCTATTTACCGAAACGCGAACTCCCCCTACAATTTAGAAGAAAAATGTTCCGATGATGCCATCAGCGTATTGTAATCCTTACAAACGAAGAAGAGTTTTAAGGGTCTGTTGTGGATCGGTCTCACTCCGTACCCGAAAATGAGCATCATTGCTGAACACAATTTTATCGTCTATAAGTTTCACGAATCGATTAATGATATCATAATAAATATTGCGATAAAATTATATTAAAAAACTATCGCATGCAATAAAAAATATATTAAAAAATGATCGCATGCATATTATAAAGAAAATACTACTATTTACACAAAATTTACAGTTTTTATGAAAAATCGATCATTTTTATTTAATATTAAAAACTAATTTAATATTTTATTAGACTTTTAATATTAAAATTTATGATTTTTGAAAAAAAATATGTCTAAGTCTGAAATTATCATTAGAGTGCTTTGTGAGGGATAAGAGTTTCAGTCATATTTTTTCAAAAATCATAAATTTTAATATAAAAAGACTAATAAATCAATCAAATTAGTTTTTAATATTAAATAAAAATTGTTGATTTTTTATAAAAACTTTAAAATTTCGTGTAAATGGTCGTATTCACTTTATAATATGCATGAGATATTTTTTTAAATATATTTTTGTCGCATGCGATATTTTTTTAAAAATGAATTTAAATTTTCATATTTATCTTCACACACGTCGCGCTTTTTGGGTTTAATTCTTACATTTCATATGGATATCAGAATTTTTGACTGATAAAAAAATACTCGACGCTGATTTAGGGTTGGTTGTAAGTATTATCGGGTTTAAAAAAACGCCCTTTAAAAGAAAGAACCCGATAGTACGATGAAAAATAACACACGATATACATAATTTGTTATTATTGTCTGTCTGCCATCTGTGAACTTTGTTGTGTTTAAATTATTTATTCCGGTTTTTACTTTATAATAAAGTCATAATAAAACACAAATGTACATACATTTGTTATAATCCAAGGTTGGATAATTTACCAAAGTTTTGTGTACTCTTTCAAATAGATTCAGCTGGATCTGAAAGGGTAAATCGATGTTATACTTAGATATATATGTATGTATTTTATACAGTTATTATTAAAAAAAGAAGAAATACAAAGCCTTCAAGGTCAATCTTACATATTACTTAGCAATACAAATTAAAAAATTTTGAAAATAATTTCTATGCAACCCAAGATATGTTTTTATAGTTTGGTTTTTAACATCGCTGAAGTATTGCCATACAATTAGTAAACGCCACCTTAATTGCTATTGTTGTATGAGTTATCGTTCAATACGTGTTCCACACATCAAAGAACACGAATACATTATTCTGTCAACATTTTGCTCTTGTGCACACAAAACAATGGCTAGTCAAGACGGGGTGTTATCTAGAAAGGTACCCTGCAAATAGTAGGACCAGTCCAAACACGCGTTTAAAAAAAAGCCCACAAGGTACTAGGACCAGTCCAAAGAAACCCAAACGTATGGAAAAAAATGGTCTATTTAACATTACGATGTCCTAAGGCAGTGCCATATAACCCAGCTTTGGATTACAAAGGAGTAGTCTTAAAACTACTCCATGGTATAATCAAGAGGATTAGTTTTGAAGTCGTTTAAAAACGAGAACATGTCGTTAAAAAACGAAACATATCGTCTCACTGCAAACACTTTTTAACATTGGCATGGTCCATGCTTGCATTTCATTGGTAGTCCATGATATCAAAATGGATCAGGTAGTCCAATATTATTTGCAGGGTATCCAAAGTTGTCATTAACTTCACGTAACAATCAAATAATATCAATGCGTTGTTTGTTCCAATGAGTAACCTTTTGGGCCATTATCTAGGAATTTATAGGACGTATAAAATGTTTTTTCATTATTAAATCTTTACTTTAACTTACTTGAATTAATTAATTAACTTGCCTTTAACTTATCGCACACTTAAGGTTAAAGTAAAGTTCTAATAATGAAACAATTTTTATAGATCTGATAGAATCCTATCTTGAACTTACATCTAATTGTAATAATGGTCCTTAAATTACATTGTTAACAGGTGGAATTTAATTTTAAAAATTTTTATTCTAAAAATTTATTTAAATAGTTTCCATCCCTGCTATAAATTGTATATTTATTTGTGTTTTAATTTTATTATTTATTCATGTTTTTTTTTTTCAAAATATGTTTGTTTGTGACTATTTGTTTATATTAAAATTCCTTTTTGTTTATATTGAATTTATTAAAAAAGCAGAAATCAAAAATTACAAACACATTTTTTTTTTAAATTTTGTACAATAGCAAAAATTTAAATAAATAAAATAGATAGATAGACAGATATAAATATGTATCTAAACCGCTACTTCGTTATACCATGTTCACACGGACTGCAAGATTCGTGTTTCGTTCTCTCATTCCTGTTTCGCGCCCCAAATATGATTAAAACCAGGGTTTAAAAAACTGCAGTCGAAACCAAAAACTGTCAAACAAAAAACGAAAATGTGTGTTTATCTATTTCAAAAAAAAACACACTAAGTCAGCTACCTATTCAAGAACGGCAAGAGTTTTTAAAACGGCAAGCCTAAATAAAGGCAAGCCTTTATTTAGGTAACTCAATAACAACACAAACAAAATGCCAAAACGAAATATGAATGAATCGTATGAACAGCATGTTTGGCAATATAGTTTCAGAGAGTGAAACCAGTGGCTTGTATCGTCATGTGAACATAGCATTAGCGTCTCCCTTTCATATTAATATAACAAAGTTTATGTTTCTATGTAGGGAGTAACGAATACCGATACCAATTTATCGGCGATACTCCAGATGTTCCGATATATCGGTATCGGCGATACTTTGCTGTCGATACGACAATACTTTTTTTAAATTTGTTTTGAGTATTTTTGTACAAACAATTTAATTCTTATTTTTTGCAAAGCAACTAAGAGAAATAACAGATTAAACAGCAGAGCATAACATCAAAACAGAAAAATTAAATTGGTTCATATAACATATGAACAGGGAAACCAGAAATATGCTCCAAAAAAATGCGTTTTATGCGTATTAAATATGCAGCAAAAATTCGAAAATATGCATTCAAAATTATTAAAAATATGCACCCAAAAAAATCAAAAATTGCTCATTTAAAAACAAAATATTCAACATTTGCATTTAAAACAATCAATACTTAAATAAAAAATAAAAAATCGGTAAAGCCTAAACACCATAGTATTTACAAACCAATTCGAAAAGAATTTAATCTGCTGTAACATATATTTTGGGCGAATTTAATCTAAATGCCAATATAATTAGATGGCTTACGTGCACAAATAGTCTAATTTGGAAAGAAGTTTTCATGGTGAATACATATATTAAATTAAAGACCGATTCTCACCAACATAGACTTTGTCCTTGATTGAACTAAAATGTCTTTACAAAATTGTATCAAGTAATGTACAAAATTGCAACTTGTACGTTGCGCACACGGTTAATATGGACAGACAACCAGCCAGACGGACGGTGTACTAAAAGATTGGTTCAAATTTCTACGTAGACATCGCTAAAATCGTATGTTTATAATTGCTTTTTCCCTAATTTTTGCTTTAATGTAAAATTTAAAAGTTTAAAATAACATTTTCTTTAATAACAACCTGCTTTGTCTCCATTTTAGAGTAAAAACTTAATGTGGATGGCGAAGTTAATGCAACACGTTGGGTATACAGATAGATATTTAAAAAAGAAAAGGCATCTGTTGGCCAGAATTTCGAAAAAAAATTTTATTTGCTGCGAAAGCTTACAAGAGGCATTTAAAAAAATCGAATTTGTCTCAAAATATATCTTTAAAAGGCAAAATATGCGCTAAAAAGTAAAAAATGCTGCAAAAAGGCTCTTTTAACAGAATTATGCAAAAATATGCTCCAAACGGTAAAATATGCCAAAATATGCACTAACAATTCGATGCCAAAATTCATAAAAAGCTCTAAAACGGATAAATATATTTTTTCTGCCTTCATTAGTCGCACAAGGAAAAACATGCAATTGCATATTTGTGGTTTCCCTGCATATGAATCAACGGAGATAAAGAATAGTCCCAAAATTTAGCGGCTGACTTAGCATTAGCTATAAATAATTAGAAACTCATCAAATCTATTGCTTATCTACAATTCTTGACCCTCGATACAATGCTCGCTTTAAAGATAATCGACTTAGTGCTCGGTTCGGTAGATTTGTTAAAAACACAAACGCTAAGTCTAGTAAATCATTAAAAATGTATCCTTTCCCTGTTTGTCATCTTTCGAACACAAACGTAATACTGTTCTTTTCCAACTCAACAATAAGATGAGAACATTTAATTCCGTTCGGTTTTTTTTTAAACCACAAACTTCATTGTGTTCGGTTCAGCTCATTAACGTTCGTTGGCTTCTGTTGTGCGTAGCTCCCTTTTGGGTGATAAAAATAACCAAACATATATTACAAAAAACAAAATACACATACATACGAAAAAAAACGAAAAGCCAGCAAAATAATTTTACACAAACAAATCATAAACACAATACACAAACAAGCAGTTCTTTTTTTTTTTTTTTTTTTTGTTAATTTCTTTATAAATTTAGAAAAAGAAACATTATAGAACAATAAAATATATAATGTTTGTCTACAACTCACAACAATTGTTCTGTTTTTAACAAAGAACAGAAAGAACACTATATAATGTCCGGCTCTTTCTTGTAAATAGTTACGGACCGTATTAAGGATTGTGTTCGTCTACACAAACGCTAAAAAATAGATATCGTTCGAGCGCTAAATAATGTGCTGTTTATTTTCGAACACTAGTTTAAATATTAACAATTAAATTCTTACGCTGTTATTTTTGTAAAAAAATTTTTCTTTTTCGTTAATTTTATCATGAAGTAAAATTTTTTTCTTTTTTTTAAATCTTATTCAGTTTTAAATATAAATAACCTCTTACCTTGTAAGTTTGTATAAAATAAAAAATTACTCTACTTTATTTTGTTAATTATAACATAATTTAACATTTCAATGTTCATATCGGTATCGGCGATATTTTAGTTTGAGTATCGGTATCGTATCGCCAAAAAGGTGTATCGTTACATTTTTAATCTGCAGCATTTCGTTGGAAGAAAAGATAACCGCATAATGAGTAAACGGACATTACTTGGTCCTAGACCCACATTAAAGTATACCGATCGACTCAGAATCACTTTCTGAGTCGAACTTACGATGTCCGTCCGGCTGGCTGGCTGTCCATGTAAACTTGAGCGCAAAGAACAGGTAGCAATTTTGTTGAAAATTTGATAAAATTTGGGTCATAGATTCTTATTGGCACAAGAACCAAGCCTATTGAAGCCAAATCGTATGACCACGAGGGAAGATAGGGGGAAATTTCTTCCTCTCAGAAACTATCAAACCGATTTTAATGAAATTTAAATAATAGATAGGACCATATCTATATGGACACAGAAGGTATGCATTTTTTAAAAAATTGGACCTCGAGGGGAGATAGGGTAAATTTCTGCCTCTCAAACCGATTTTAATGTAATTTAAACCATATATTGATCCATATCTATATGGACACATAAGCTATACAGTTTTTCAAAAATAGGATCACAAAGGGAGGTAGGGGGCAATTGCTGCCTCTCACATACTTTCAAACAAATTTTAATGAAGTTTGTAAACATCGATAAATCCATATTTATATGGACACATGAGCATAATGTGTTTTTAAATACTGTGGTGCTGGGTATCATATGGACTATACTTTCTTACTTGTTTTTTTTTTTTTTGTATTATTGTTTAGTTTAGGAGATATGAATTCCAATAATTCAACCTTAGATCAATTTGGCGAGAGACCAATCTCCTGTCCAAATCTAAACTTTTTAGTTTCAGTCACTTAGGCTGTGCGATCATGTATCAGTCCAGTCTTTAGGCTTAAAAAGTTGTTTTTTTAAAAATTGGTTTTTTATTAAAATCCAAACGTAGACAAAACTAAATAACGCTATAGCTGCAGTAATCCAGAAGTTTCTAAGCGTTTCTTGAATCTACTACTATTATCAAAATTCTTAAAACTATAGTTAACTATTTTACACAGCATTGCCATAAATGTAACATTTTATAAAAGGTCCGACAAGCTTCTTTTGTGCATTAATTTTATTAACAATAATTACTTTAAAACTTAACGGACTACTTTGAAAATTAACGGCCAATTGAATTCTAACACACCGTTTTGACGAGACATTGTTTTGTGCTTACAAGAATAAAGCGTTGGCAGAATAACAATCAATTTAGCTTTTATTTGTTGTATGGCAATACTGCAGTGATGTTAATTGCCGTTGTGCAAACAAATGTCCAAACAACGCTGTTTGAATAAAAACTTAATTTCGACAACAGCAGTCAGCACGAGCCCAATTAATGTGTGCACAAGAAATTGTTCGAACATAGCGATGGCTAGTCAACGCGGGGCGTTACTATAAACTATTGTCTGCAGTGTTGTTAATGCTAAAAGAATGCAAAACACGCTTATACACTCAAAATATTATGTAGTTAAATTCAAACGAAAATTCATTTTAAACAAATTAAAATTCATTTAAAAAACGAATCATTTACATTTCATTTAAAACAAATGATTTTTACATTAATTTTTAAATTTTTTATTTATTAAACAGCATATTCCTTAAAATTGAATAGTTTTTACTTTAAAAAAATACATTTTAACCGACAAAAATCAAACTACATAACAAAATAAATACGAAAAAACATTATTTTTTGGTAGTTTGTTTTTTGAATAACAAACATAAATGTTGAAAAATAAAATTATTCATAAAATAACTATATTTTTATTCAATTTTAACAGTACGGAAAACGAATTTAATAACCAACAATCAGTTACTGTAATAATTTTATAAGTGTACCGTGTTCAGATATACCTTTTATATTAAGTCAATATTCGGTTTATTAACATAATTATCTCTCTGTTCAAACATACACAATTTAGCTAACTCAATTAGCAATTAACTAAAGCAAAATGTAAAACACTTTTGACATCTTTGAAGAAGTTAAAACTAACTATTACTTTAACTTCCAGTTAACAATATATTTTTGACAGCTATAACTGATGATTAATCATAACAGAACTTGGTGATACTTTACTATTTAATATACAATAATATATACAATTTAATATGGGATCCCTATTAATAAAGTTGCCAGACTCTTTTTTTGCTAAAAAATAATTGTATTCTGTTGATGCAAAACAAAAAAAAAATATACAAATTAAAATAAACATTTTGCAATTAAGCCATAACAAATTTTAAAATAAAAAACCATATAATTTCTAAAAAAAATTTTAATTTTTATCAGCCTAATTATGAATAAAAATTCCCCGGGAGTTTTTTCCCTTTTCCCATTTTTACAATTGAATTAACAAAGGAAAAATGGAAGAAGGGAGAAAACTCCCGTGGAATTTTTATTCATAATAGGGCTGTATATGTTTTTGTTCTCTTTATTCTTTGTCCCTTTTATAAAATATCTTTAAAAGGCATATTATAATTTTTCCAAATAATTTGTATTATTCTTTTTTGTATTTCGTGTGCCACATTTATCAAATTTAATTTATTTACGTTGAGATATTTTCATAAATATCATGATGTACATATTTCACTTAATATATTTATTGCTTTTTTTTTAAATCGCGCGCCCGATCACAAAGAAAACAAAAACAATAAAAGTGTTATAATACCAGCAACAACAACTCATCACTTAGCTAATTATTTTTAAATGAATCATCAACAACAAAAAAAAAAAAAAAAAACAATACTTTTGTTTGTTCATTATTTTTGCCTCCTTTTTTTCGCGTACGCCCGCCTTCTTGCTTTGACGCTTGCAATGGAAATGTCTTTAAACTTAAGGCTTTAAAGTCCAAATACCAGGCTTCGTAAGCAAAAAAAGAGAATAGCAGGTAGCACGTGTTTTTTAGTTCTTTTGTTTTATTTACATGTTTCACTTCTTCCCCTTATTGTTAATTTCTTTACTTAGGATATTTGAAATTAAAACCAAACATATGACGACAAGTGTAATTGTACTTTAATTAACTTAAGAATGTTTGTAATTTGTTTTCTATATGCTTTCGCTTTAATCGGGCTGGTTTCTGTTTAATTGCATTTGTTTCTTTCGTTTAAATGTTTTTTTTTTATAAAATTTCCATTTAAATTTAGTTGCTTGGTGCTAAATCTACTTTCCTGGCAATTTTTTCCTTTAATTTATTATCTCAATATCTGCAATATGACATTAAAAAGGCTGCTTCTGGCGGTGGTACACTGAAAGAAAAATGCTTCATATATTTAATGAATCATTTTCATAAAAAAGTTTTCCTTGGGTAAATGAAAATTTTCATTGTCTAAATGGAATTTCATAGGTTTGATGAAGTATTTTCGTTAAAATCGCTTCATTAGATTTCGTAATTACGTTAAAAATTTTCATTGGATATATGAAAACTTAAGTTTGTCCAAGTTAAACAAAAAATTTTAATTGGGAACTTAAAAAAACAATATACAAACATAACTATATTCATAAATTAATACAAAATTATAGTTTCCTTAAAAAAATGTTTAATTGTTATTTAAAAAAATGTAAGATTTAATAACTTCATACATCTAATGTTACATGTATGCCATTAAATTTATGAAATCAAAAATTTTTTTTATAAAAGCAACATATTTCAATAATTGCCTTCATAAATTTAAATTTTCATTATGACAATAAAAATGTCATTATAGTAATGAAACAAAAACTTTCAATCCACTTTCAATCAACGTTGTTATTGTTATTATGGACAATTTAATCTCATATTTACGGTCTTAATTGAGAAAAAACATAGTTTTTTTATACAAAAACTACACTGCCCCGGTAGACTAGCTGGTAGTGAGCTAGTCTATCAGCACCGAGGTTACATGTTCGAATCCCACCAGAGACAGAAAAAAATATAATAAAGCAAAATAAAATAAGAAAAAAGAAAAAAAAAAATAAATAAAAAAAAAAAATAAAAAAAAAAAAAAAATTTTACTTTATTGAAAGTATTCATCCAATGAATAATATTCATGGATCTAATGTAATGTTTCATTAAGTCCTTTTAATGAAACAGGTTTCATTGATCCAACGAAGCGCTGCATAGGTTCCTTTATAATGCAATTTTTCATGGGATTAATGTCAAAATTCGTTAGTATTGCGAAGAAAATTCTTTCAGTGTAGCATACTACATTAGGCATTTGTGGCATCACTGGTTATTGTTTACATTTTGAGCAACAACAAGGTGACCGACCACACAGTTTTTGCTTACATTTTAAGCTTTAAGTTGCCTTGAAAAATGCAGACGATATCTGTCTGCTAAATCAAACTGCTTGAGGAATCTATTTTCAAAGGCAACAGCAATAAAACGAAGTCAATGCGAAAGAAATCAAACGTTAATATTCCATTTTTTTTTATTAACGACACCCAAATAGACTACGTCAACAGCTTTTGGTTTTTAAGTAGCATTATCGACAGCAAGGGAGGATCATGCGGTGACATTGCTCACCATATAAATAGCACCAAGCGCACATATTAAACACTGAGCTATGCTGGAACTTAACATACACACATTTCTAGACAAACCAAGATCGCAATTTTCAACTATAATGTAAAATCAACTCTGTTGTATGGAAGTGAAACTTGGAACGCAGGATCTCGCGATGTAAACGCTTTAGATGTGTTCACCAACAGATGCCTTAGAAGAACTTTGTAAATTCTGTTGCCCAGCTAGAATATCTTATAGGGATATATACATATGGACAGCGACAATACAGTCTTTATTGGCAACCGAAATTCTACGACGCAAGTGGAACCGGCTTGGACATACGTTGTTTGTACAAGACGAACTGACAAGATCTGCGCTTGACTTGAGGCCACAGGGAAGTCGAAGAAGAGGAAGACCCGTCCATTCATGCAGAAGTCAACTCGACAAGCGAAATTAAATTGCTGACAAAGACTTTGAGTGAAATAAAGATACTATCCCTTAAAAGATCTGAATAGCAGTTGTTTGTTATGGCCCGAAGGGAATTAATATAAAAATGTGAAGTTGGCATATGCAGTATTTGCGTGTTTTGCATAAATTTAGCGTTTATAACACTATACAGAAAGTTTTACCTTAAATCAAGGCATATTCATAAGGTATATGCATCTATTTATTTAAGGGAGTTTGACATTTAGAGTAAATTAAAAAAAAAAAAATCCTAGCCAGCATAACTGTCTGTATTTTACCAGAACTGATGATCACCTTATTTATGCGCCTTGTATCGGGTGATTTTTTAAGAGCTATAGGAAAGTTTAAAAAGAAAACACATCAAATTCAGAAAAATGCATGAAATCTTTATTTGAATCGATAGTACGGTCCATATAATTTAATATTTGAAGATTATTTCATGCAAATGTTGACCGTGACTGCGCCTCAAATGGTCCATCCGCTTAGTCCAATTTTGGCATACTCTTTCCAACATTTCGGCCGGTATCTCATGAATAAATGCTTCAATGTTGTCTTCCAATGCGTCAATTGAAGCGGGCATGTGTGTATAGACATGAGCTTTAACACAGCCACAAAAAATAGTCTAAAGGCGTTAAATCGCACGATCTAGGCGGCCAATTGACCGGCCCCGAACGTGAAATAAAATGTTCACCGAACTCGCCACTCAATAAGTCCATTATTAAGCGTGCTGTGTGGCATGTGACACCGTCTTGTTGAAACCACATGTCATGCAAGTCAAACTCTTGCATTTTGGGCAAAAAAGTTGGATGTCATCTCACGGTAGCGCTCACCATTCACAGTTACGTTACGATAAACATCATCTTTGAAGAAGTACGGTCCAATGATGCCACCAGCCCATAAACCGCACCAAACTGTGACTACGTAAGCGTGTTGGTGGTTTAATGTCCAACAATGTAAATTTGGTGCGAAATTTAGTCACAATAGCCCGAATAGCCGCTTCAGTGGGTTGATTAAACTGACCATAAAACGGAAGAAGCGCGCGATGAACTTTCTTAACATAGCACGCATTTTGATAATAAAATTCAATAATTTGCAAGCGTTGTTCGTTTGTAAGACGATTCATGGTTAAATTATAGACCAAACTGAAGATGTTTGACAGTGAAACAAAACACGAAACGTGCGTCAGCTGTTTAAACCAGTGTTGCCAAAAAGATAATAGCTAAAAAATCACCCGATATATAAATAGTAGTAAAGGATCAGTTAGTCGGGAGCAACAGTAACTTAACCTTACCTTAAAAATGTGGGACCAATCTATTTCTTACAGATTGAGACGTAACATCTTACTGCTGACTATAATTGTTCTAACTGCTATACATACAACAAAATGAAGCAACTGATTTGCAACGTTACTGTTATTCCCGGCTAACTGAGCCTTTAGTCTGTGTTCATACGGCTCACAGATTCATGTACAGTGAGTACTTTTTACTTTTTCATACACTATTTTTTTTGCTTTCTTAGTCGTATTTAAACAGTATAAAAAAAAAAAAAAAAAAAAAAAAAAAAAACATGTCAACATGACACAAATTGTTTGAACGTCAATGAAAGCACAAAAAAGAAAATGTAAGAAACATGTCAATAAGTCTTGAACCGTATAAACACCGACTTATTGGTAGTCTTGTGCAAACTGAACTTGTTACATTTTATAAAAATGTCATAATTATGGCAACTCAGTGTGAATTGCTCTAATTAAACCTCTAAATAAAATAAATTGTATATTCTTATAAAATGATAAAAAAATTGAGTTTTCTGGTTTCAAAGTGAATATTTACTTAGGCGAACAAACTATTTGAATTGCCTTCGGTTGCTAATCATACCTACATAATGCAAAAAATTTGGTTTGCATTCGAACGATGTGTTAAAAAAAGTAGCATTTTCAGGCCACGATTTTTCTTTGGGAAGTCTGCTCGATTTGCAAATGCTTAAAATAGTTACATATAAACACATAATAGGATTTCTATGCGATTTTACTAAACTTTTTTTTTAAGGATCAGCTCCTTTTATGTGTTTTTACATAAGTTTTTGCGGGACAGTGTAACTTTGAAAACAGATTTTGCAGATATTTTGTTATGTCGCATAGAAGTCTGTCAAATTATCGCGTAAATGAATCATACGATTGAGTAAAATTGTGAATCATAACCTTTATAAACATTTGAGTAATCTTCCGTGCAATTTCTCAAAATATCAAATTTACTCGTAACTTTAAAATACATACATATATATTTACAGTGAGAGTCAAAATAAAGGGCACAGCTTGTTTTCCAATTAAAAAAAGTGTTATTTTAGTAATAAAAAATTTAAATTTTAAAAGTTTATTGCCATCTGCAAAACGTTGGAAATGTATCTCAAAGCGTAACAGGACAAAGAATCTTAAAGCACCAGGAACATTTTAGGAAAATAGTTTTTGTACCATGATGCAAAACCGCTAGGGGGATAGCGTCGAGCCTCAATTCAATCGAAAATATTTGGCATCATTTGGACAGACAAATTAAAAAAGAAGCATAACCAGCAAAAAACTCTGAAACAAATGCTGGTGGTGGAAAAAAAAACTTCGAAATTGGTGAAATCGATGCCTAAAAGGCTTAAGCAGCAGTCCTTAACGCAAAGGAAATCAAACAAAGTATTAGCCTTTAAACTTTCTTAGTATGTATTTAAAAATTTGACACTCTTTTTGACGCTGTTCACATTATCCAATCATTTGTAAATATGTAATAAAGTTTTTAAAATTTTAATTTTTATACCCTCCACCACAATTAGTTGTGAAGAGGGTATACTAAGCTTGTCATTCTGTGTGAAACTTTTTTTTACTCATCTCAGACCCCATAAAGTATATATATTCTGGGTCCTTGAGTAATTCTTAGTTGATTTAGCCATGTCCGTCTGTCTGTCCGTCTGTCTGTCCGTCTGTTGAAAACAAGCTCACTTTCGAAAAACTCAAAAGAAATAAAAAAACTTGGTGTCAAATTGCTTGTAGTTATCCTAAGTTCCGGTTCACACACGTCAAGTTTGACTCGTCAAGTCTTGATCTTTTAGGAGAGAAGGGAAAAGAGAAAGCCATTTCTTTTCCCCTCTCTCCCAAAAACTCAAGACTTGACGAGTCAAACTTGACGTGTGTGAACCAGCACTAAGCAGTTTGGGATTGAAATCCAGCAAAATCGGTTCAGTAGGATCAGAGCTATAAATCAAAATGTGGAACCACCACCAAAAAAATTTGATGATTTTGTTACAAAAATTTAAATAAATGGTGGAACAGTGCACGGAATGATATAAGATTTTGCAAAAGTTCGTTTTATTCGACTGGGAATCACGCTGTAAAATTTCATGAAGATCCGTCCATAATTTACCCTTGGCCCATATAAGCCCTACTCCCGGAAAACAGTATAGTACGCCTAAAACCCTAATTAACAATGCAATCACAACAAATTTTGGCACGTCACAGTTTATTAGGACTATAAATGACACTGTAAAGTTTCGTGAAGATCGGTCTATAATTTACCCTGGGCCCCATATAAACCCTACTCCCGGAAAACAGTTTAGTGCGCCTAAAACCAAATCTTTTAAGCGGGTTATAAATTGTATTTACGGCCAATTTCACCAAGTTCAGTTAAAACTAACTATTGCTTTAACTCCCAGTTAACAAAATGTTTTTGTAAGTTATAACTAATAGTTAATTATAACTGAAATTGGTATTATTGGCCGTTAGTATGAATAGCATAAAGTAGGTATGTAATTATTTCAACCCTAATAAGTCAGGGATGGCATTTTTAGTACAATGTATTTACTTCTTCTATCAGCATTAATTTCTTTAAAGTTGTTCTTTAAAATCTTTTTTTTAACCAAAAATGGATTCAGTTTTAGTAAAAATTCATGTTCTTGGTCTCTTAAAGAGTAGGGCTTCATTTGACCGCTCTTGAACGACCTTAATTTTCCTGCACGTTTAAATAAAGTTTTACTTTTTCTTTTTGCTATTCATTACTAATGTCATTTTAAAATTTATGTATAGAATTTATCTACTATTTTTCTAGTTTTGTTATTCTTGCTGTAGTTGGTTTTGCTTAGGAGAATTCAAATTTGATTATATGCCAAAAAAAAAAAAAAAAACAAACAGAATATATTTGTTGAATACTACTGAAACGTACACTTGTGCCAATGGCATATCTTTTTTTTTTAAGAGGATTAAAACTAAGAAAGAAAAACATATGTATGTATAGCAAAAAAAGATAAATAGATAAATATTAAAATTTGCAAAAAGTTTTTAGTGTTTTTCTATAAGTAAGACAATTTTAAACAAATTCATCAAACTTTTTTTGACAAGATGTTTTTGAAAACATTTATTTGTTTTTTTTTTTTTTTAATTTTGATTTTAAACGAAAGTGATAGTGATTCTTATAAACATTTTAATGGGGGAATTTTTCGTCGTAGATTATTTTACAGAAAACAAATTGAATATATTTTGTATACAAAACTTTTTAATTACGATGCATTTAAACTTTTTTGAATCGGTTTTTTTTTTTTTGTTTTATGTTATTTTGGCAAATTTATAAAAGTCAAAAAAAAAAAAAACAAATGACGAAATATCTAAAAAATTTGTTTAAATAGTATACATATTTTAATAAAAACCAATTAAACGATTACATGAAGTTCACTTTATTTTGGCATAACTAATGGCGATTTCTTTTCTGAGAAATATGTTGCATATATGTTACATGTTCTACATTTTTGTGTTGCCTTGTGCAAAATATACAACTGTGGGAAAAATTTTTTCCATTTCTTTTGTGAATATGTTACATGAAAAACATGTAAAAATTTTGCATATTTTACCCTCACTTATTCAAAGTGTTCATGACGCTCTTTCTTTACAACTGAGGTACTTACTACTTTGTACAACAAAGATATTATTTTGATTGTCATGATCCGGGAAACCAGAAATATGCTCTTAAAAACGCGTTTTATATGATAAAATAGTCAGTAAAAACTGGAAAATATGCCCTGAAAAATGTTAAAAATATGTCGTAAAAATTAAAAATTGCTCATTTCAAGACCCAATATTCAAAAATATAATCGCTTAAGCCCATATTAGGTTAAAGTTCATATAGGAGATGTTTGCGCCGAATATTATCTAGATAATAACATCCATATGGATTTTTTTCTTAAAGGGATTTTAGGTACGGTCGCTAAATTGCTAACAAATGTTAACATTTAAAAGGAAGTTAAAGCTATTTAGAGATGGAAGCTGTGAGCAAATGCGAACCGATTCGAAAATAATTTAATTTTCAGTACAATATTTTTGGGACGAATTTAATTTAATTAACATCATACTTAGATAGCTTGCGAACACAAAGAGTCTAATTTGGATGTGAAATTATAGACCGATTCTCAAAATTTGCATAGACTTCGTCCATATTTGATCTAGGTTAGGTTAGGTTAAGAAGGGTTATGAGCCCAAGGGCACACTTCCACTCGGAGACCAATACGGTCCATTGTGAATCCCTTCAAGAAGAAGAAGAAGAGACAGTAAAGAAAAGAAGTATGAGATGGATAGAAACAAGAAAGAGAGAAAGTTAGTAGATATCGTGTAGAACTATTGTCCTCGCTACAGTCCCCTCAACAGAAACAGCCGCACTATTTCTCTGACAAACCCCAGTAGATCAGCCGGATTACATCCAGCGATGCATCCCTCCTAGCCTCTCCTAGCCACTTCTGCCTGAACCCCTGCATCCTGGGACAATGGCACAGTACATGCTCGATCGTCTCCAGCTCCTTTGAATCATCGCACAATCTGCAGAAGTCCGGTATGGCATTGTCCCATCTGCCCGCAAAAGCCCTGACAGGACAATGACCCGTCAAGAACCCTATTAGTGTTCTAAGACCACCCCTATCCAATCCCAGTAGAACCCTGGTTGCCCCCGCGTCCAATCTGGGCCATAGTGGCCTGGACACCCTGCAATCCGTTCTGTCCCTCCAGGATCGGTTAACGTCATCACGGAATTTCTCCCGTATCAACCCATAGTAGTAACATAGGGGGGCTTAACCCCCTGTGCCTTACCGCTAAGTCCAGATGCGAACCCCCTCTCGCGAGTTCGTCAGCCACCTCATTTCCATCAACCATGCAGTGTCCAGGTACTCAACACAGCCTTACATTGAATGCCTCCATGAGTCCTCCAAGAGCATTCCTACACCGAGCGACCAGGCACGATCGCCAGACGGACGGATGCACATACTAGTTAGATCACGTTGAAAAGTGATTCTGAGTTGATCGGAATACTAAAACATTGGTCTTCATACAAATTGCATAACATCTATCCTCTATGACAACCTGCTTTATCTTCCAATTTAAGAGTAAAAATTAAATTAAATGTAGATGAAGTAACAGATTTTCGAAAAAAAAATTTTTTTTTATTTGCTGCGAAAGCTACTGTAGGCATCTAAAAAAATTTAATATGTATCAAAATATGCCTTAAAAAGGCAAAATATGTGCTATAAACCTTAAACAAATGCTGCAAAAAGGCTCTTTTGACTAAATTATGCAAAAAAAATGCTGCAAACGGTAAAATATGCAAAAATATGCACTAAAAAATCGATGTCAAAATTCATAAAAATCTCTAAAACGGATAAATATATTGTTTCTGACTTCATTGGTCGCACAAGGAAAAACATGCAATTGCATATTTATGGTTTCCCTGGTCATGATACACACCGCTCATTATTCCGAGAAAATATTGCTTTACCACAAAATATGAAAATTATTAAAATGGAAATACGAGAAAATATTATTATGTATATTATTAACGTTTTTTAATTTTTGAACGTTTTTAGTGGTTTCCAAACAATAATTATCTGCAGAAACTGCTCAAATAGTAAATAAAACAAATAGCTTTCAGAGAATTATCTTAATATGTTTTATTACACTGTGCAATGAAATTCGGGTCATTGCTGCCAGACTCAACACTTGCAACGCAAAATGAAAGAAGACTACTAGTAGAGCAAATCTGCCAAAGGGTTTTGAAAAGTTAGCTCTAAATATACTTTTGAGCTAAAAAATAATTTTAGATGTCCTCAGTAGAATCGTATGGCGATTATTTTCTTACAATTTATTAACCCTCTAACTCTCATTTTAAGGGGTCATTTTTGCCCTTTTTCCAAACTCTTAAACAAGAGTATACTAAAACTGCACTTTTAAGGGTTAAAATGTTCCACGAAAATTTTTTGCATAAAATTTTACTTGGGGTATTCTAAGACCAACAAATCATGCAATGAATGTAAAACGGGTTTTCCAAAAATTAAAAAAATTCAAGGCCCGGAATTTCTAAACCCCCTTTAACATGCATTGCACGATTTTTTGGTCTTAGAAGACCCCTAGTGAATTTTGATGCAGAAAATATTCGTAGAACATTTTAACCCTCTAACGTGCCGTTTTAGTGTAGAAGTAAAACAAAAATGACAAAATGACCCCTTAAAATGAGTGTTAGAGGGTAAATATATTCTATGAAAATAATCACCATATAATTCTACTGAAGACATTTAAAATAGTCTTTTAGGTCAGAATTAAATTTAGTATATTTTTTTGACTTGTACCAAACGCCTTTTCAAGAGCATAAGAGCATAATTTCACCAATTCTATTTAAATATCAATTCATATTTAAATATAGTTTTCCATATACATAATTTTATTTTTATTTGACATGAAAAACGAATTTTAAACAAAAATTGATATTTAAATAAATTGGTGAACTTGGCCATTAGTCTATTTTTTCTCTAAAAAACTTTTACTTCTTAACTTAAATATCTATAATTACAAATTGTAATTTACAAAACAAGTTTATTTTCATTTCTAATAAACTAAAGCAAATCTATGTATACTTTGGTATCTACATTCTTGGCTACATTAAAGCAGCCAATAGGATCGATAATGACAATAAAAAAGACACAAGTGTAATAATTTCCATAGATTAAAACGAGCAGCAACTACTTCAACTATTACAAAAAGAAAAAATGTAAAAAAATCGAACAAAATGAGAATCAAAGCGTTGAAATGATAAGATAATGTAACTAAATGTGTAGCTTTATAAGCCATAATTGCTGTCATTACAATGATTATAATTATAATATTTTTTTATTTCTTAAACACGAACGATTAAAATTGTTGTAAGTTTTATTTAAAAATTAAATTAAAAAATATATGAATTTAAGATTGCCATCTATCTATTTGATGCAATGGGCCAATAACGGATTAATAACTAATTACTAATGTTGAGTCGCCAGCAACGAAATCAGGCAACGCCGCACATGTTAAAATATAAAATAAAAAAAAATTGCATATTTTAACATGAGCGGCATTGCCTGATTACGCTGCTGGTAACTCAAGTTCAGTTTTGCCATACGTAATCGACCTATAAGACAATTAGCTCTTAATAGAGAGATATTTGTCTATAAAGGGTGAGTGTGAAACGGTAGCAAAGTTCTATGGTGAATAAAAATTTTCAAGAGTTTCTACGCTAATGTCAAAATTTATATCGGGTGATTTTTAAGCTATTATCTTTTTGGCAACACTGGTTTAAACAGCTGACGCACGTTTCGTGTTTTGTTTCACTGTCAAACATCATCAGTTTGGTCTATAATTTAACCATGAATCGTCTTACAAACGAACAACGCTTGCAAATTATTGAATTTTATTATCATCGCGCGCTTCTTCCGTTTTATCTTGTTGTTATTTTCTTAATTATTTTCTAAAATATCACTTTTAGCAAAAAACTTTTTTGGAGGCTAATGTTGTTGACTAGAAGAGCTAAAATATTGTCATATATCATATTCTTGTAAAATGTTGTTTTTAAGAGATAGTCATATGCAAACAAATTACATTTGAATAAATGGCTTGAAGGAAAACTTTGAGGGGCGGACGCCCTCCCCTTAAACACAACTTATCGCTACGAAATTTTTTTTAAATTTTTTTTTACATAAAACGGAACCGATTTGGGGGGAGAGAATATAAGAAATCAAAAAAAAAAAAGTTCTCCTTACAACTAACGGCCACGCTAATATACATATGTCCTTTATTTATTGTTTACGGAGAACATAAGGCGTCAAATTCAAATTTGTTGACGTTTCTGTAATCGATTGGGTTTAAGAATATGGACTGATTAGGCCACAGCTTCCGATACTAGAGTTGGGACTTTAACAGACCGCTAGGCCGGCTAAATACAGTTGAGTTTCAGCGACTAATTGTTGTTGGATTGTCCCCTAGTTTCCAGAGACGCATCGGTGTTTGCATGCACTGTACTGAACGCCTTCTCACTCTAGCTGCCACCAGACGGAAGCCTCAATGATATTACCAGGGAGCACTTGGGGTAAGACCGGGAGTTGTGAGATGCTTGGGAATTTCGACAGAGGAATCGCTTTTTGCTACCCCCACGAGGATAGCAGACAGAGAGCTCTCAACCTCTGAGAAAAGCCCCACCCCCCAATCGAACATGCCTACCAATTATTACAAACAGTGCTTCAAATGTTTGTACAAACAGCAAACACTCCAATTAACAACATAAAATATTTGTGCAAACGTAAAATTTTGACATGTTTGCCAAGCAATTTGTGTGGTTTATTTTGCCCTTTACTAAAGGCTCATTCACCACTAGCGGTGGAAGTTATAAAAGAAACCCGTATTTCAATACCCTAAAATTATCTTTAAAAAAATGCCCTTTTATGTGTTTATGTTAAATTCCCTAAACGAATTTAACTTTATAAAAATAATTTTCATATTATTTTCAACATGTTGTAATACAAATTAAGGTTGTGTTTTTATTATTTATAAAATCATTCAACATAAGAAAAAATATCTTAAAAGTCAAATGTCAAATTATACACTTACAGACAGGCATAATTTCAGTTAATTGTTTAAAAATGTGTGTATGTATTCGAAAAGAATGAACACGAAATATGTACACAATAAGTTCAAAATCTGTTTATACCTACATACTCGTAAAACATTAAAGAAGAGGTTCAATAAGCAATTGGTTTGATATAAAAATAAAATTTTTATACTAATGTTAAAATTTGTTCGTGCTCTGACTTTACTAAGGAATTTAAATGCATTTAAAAGTCTAATATGATGGCTGCATAAATTCCATTAAAGATTACTACTCAATTTGTTTGTGTGTTTTGTAAATGTCATTGACCGTTGTCAAAGCATAAATCAAATTCGACAAATTTTTACAAAAAAAAAAAAAAAAAATCATTCTTTTGAATTTTCAAGCTGACCCCAATAAATTGTATTTCTTTATTT
This sequence comes from Pollenia angustigena, assembly GCA_930367215.1. Lineage (NCBI taxonomy): Eukaryota > Metazoa > Arthropoda > Insecta > Diptera > Polleniidae > Pollenia > Pollenia angustigena. Next base: position 77,140,249 of record OV884056.1, read on the forward strand.
AAAACGAGAATTATGTTACTCATATGTGGAGGTATTGTTTTTTTTATTTTATGTTTAATTATTACATTTCATATAATATTATTTTTAATGAACGTACTTTGAAAAGTAATAAACGTGTTCGTGTCATTGTTATGGATTTTTTTTAAACCCCTTTCTCAACAAACAAATCCATTTAAGTTGAATGAACATTGTACTTTTTAACTGACTTTTTATGTATTGTTCATATGCATATCGTCGCTTTAAATGCAAAAGGGGGTAACTACACAAAAATTCGAAATCTTGAAACCCTAATCAAAATTATGTTAATTATCGCAGGGGTGATCAAAAATGTTAACTTAACAAAGGCACTTTAAACGACAAGAAAACTTTATTTTTATTAATCTTTATGGTTCTCCTTCAAGAAAAAAAAAAGTGTTATAATGCCCATTTGCATTTAACGCGACGATATATTTGTTGGCTGTTTTGTTTTGAATAACGATTTTGTAATATAATGATAATTTCAAAATTAATTTCGCCTTTAAAGTTTTGTTATTGTTTGCAATAATAAAATAAGTTGAAAAAAGTAATTTGTTGATAATTATTGCAAAAAAAAGATTTCTTGTTAAAAAGTTAATTAAATTTATGGGAGTATTAAAATAGAGGTTGCAAATTTTTAAAGAATTAAAAAAAATATTTTTTTACAATGAAGCCTTCTGTAAGAATTAGGCACCCTTTGGATAAACTGTGGTGCAAAGTGTTAAAAATCAAATTTCTATAAAATGAAAAAGAAAAATAAATTTTTGGTTAAAAATAAAAAAGTACGACTTGCTTTAAAAAAATGCAAGATTTTGTTCCTTTTGTACAAAAATGCAACCTTTTGTAAAAAATTACAATTTTCGAGGAAATAATGCAATTTTTTGTAAAAAAAAATGCAACATTTTGTGAAGAATTGAAATTTTTTGTAAAAAAAATTTGTTTAATTTTTTGTGAATAAAGAAAAATTTTCTTAAAATGTGTTATACTGGGGTTATCTGGAAATCGAAAACGCAAGAATTGAATTTTTTAATATACTTTTAATCTAATTTTTATAATTTTTTGTTATAAAATTCTGTTTAAAAGAGAAATATTTGTATAATATTTGTCAATAAAATTCTTTTACTACAGAAATCTCATTAAAAAACGACGTTTAAAGTTCTTGCGTTTTGATTTTTCGATTTCCAGAACACCCCTGATAGTAAATCTTCTCCTTTCGGAGTTATTCAAAAACTAGCTTAACATTTTTATCAGAAAGCCAGGTATATTGTGAACAAAATAAGTCATATATCATAAAACTCGGTGAAATTGTAAAAAAAAAAAATAATAAATTTTTGTAAAAAAATTAGGCTGACTTCATAAACGCAGTTTGCAAAGCAACACTGAAATGTAAAATGTTCATAAACGCAGTGAAGTTAGTTTTGGCAATGCCTCAAGTTCATTATTGCATGGCAATACTTTTCAATGCGCAACATTTGTCAAATTTGTGCATTGTTTTTAGTTGTGATGCTTTATACAAAAAAATTTTCTTGGCGGTTAAAATGGCAGACTTATGGTAAGTAAAATGTATATTTAAATACTATTTTTAAAATTATTTAATTTTTATTGTATTTGTTAGTACACAAAGTGAAAAAAAATGGAACCACGAACGAAAAAAGCTGCTAATAGAAGTGCGTTTGAGACATGAACAAGAATTTGCTGCAAAAAAGAAGAAACGAAATACAATTTGGGAACAAATAATGCGAGAGATAAAAGAAGTTGACAGCACATTTCCATTTTCTAGAGATGAAACTACAAGATGCTTTGTTAACATAATGGGGACATATAAAATAATTAAAAAACGTAACAACACATCTGGTGAGAGTCCCACAAACTGGGAATATTTCACAATTATGGACGAAATTTTCGGCAGTCGTAGTAGCGTCCTGGTGCCTAATGAAATGATAGAGAGTTCGCTTGAAACCCTTATTGGAGACTTGAGCGATGGCCCAGTGACGCCCAATAACCCAACGATGCTGAACACGGACATATGCCCTTCAGATATTAATACTCCTAGAAGTGTAGTAAAACGAAAACGGTGTGATGTTTTGGAATTTTTGGGCAAAGAATCTGAGGCAGATGCAAAAATTATGAAAAGACTTTTAGATATGGAGGCAGAAAAGATAGCGGTGGAGAAGGACAAATTAGCGGAATTAAAGGAAATTCGTACGCTGTTTGAGAAAATTTTAGAAAGCTCAAAATAATTTGTAATTCGTTTTTTATGTTTACCTAATTTTTTTACCTGAATTTAACTATAGCTTTTATTTGTTTTTGTTTATAAAATAATTTTATTGTTATGAATTCAATTTAATAAAATGTAAAATAACAAATAAATTTGTAATTGTCATAATTTAATTGATATATTAGGCTGATAATAATGTGGCTATTGCATCTCTCTTTGCTTTTGCCTCTCGCTGTCCTAATAAAACGGTTTCCTCGATCGTTTCAGATTCAATAACATTATTATCTTCTACTATTTCATCAGCGATATTGCCTTCATTAACAATTATTATGTTGTGAATAATCATACAAGCCATTGTTATTAATTTGGGCATATGTGGACGTTGAACATCAATGTACTTTAATATTCTAAATTTCTTTTTTAGAACACCAAACGCTTGTTCCACAACTACACGAGTTGAACTTAGAATTGTGTTGTATTTTGCTTGCATTTGTGTTAAGAATCCATTATCACGATAAGGCACCATAACAAACATTTCTAACGGATAGCCTCCATCGCCTAGCAAATGGTAATTGGACAAAATATTTATTTCTTTGTTTATTATTGCTTTGCGAATAGAACTCATTTGCCAAATTGATGCATCATGGCATGCCCCGGGACAACCAATAAATACATCTAAGAATTGCATACGACTATCGACAATAGCCTGAAAAAAGTATCTAATTCAAAAAAATCTTTCGGGTTCAAAAAGTCAATTACTTACTTGTGCAATAATTGAATAAGTGCCTTTTCGGTTGCGATAACTGATTTCATCCTTGATTGGTTGGGAAATCGGAATATGGGTTCCGTCGATGCATCCTAAAACAAAGGGAAAAGGATTGTAGCGCAGATTTGAAAATTCTTCACTAATTTCTTTTTGTTCAGCAGCAGTCTTCGGAAACTTAATAACATCTCCCTTTAAGCGACATATCAACCTTACTGTTTTAACAAATACTTTATATGCAAGGCCAATTGCCACATCAAACCGATCGCTTACATCTCTAAAGGAGCAGTTGTTACTTAGTTTCCAAATTGTTATTAGTAACGCCTTGTGTAAATTAATTCCAATACGACCAGTTTTGTGTAAAGTCCACCAAGGTTTGATCATAATTTGCAATTTCTTAAAATATAAAGAATGTAATATATAATTTCTATAATATTATAGATACAAATTGTTATAATTACCTGAAATGTACTGTTTTTCATGCGGAAATGAGAATAAAAGACGTCGTCTTGCATACTTGCAATAGTTTTACAAAAATTTTTTGTTTTAGGAACAATTCTTCTTGAATCTTGGCAAATTAATAATGAAACACGCCGGCGCCTTCTTTTAACTAGAGTGTTTTTAATTAACGTGACTCTACTTTTATTGTTATTATCAATCAATTCAAGGGCGTTTTTTAAAATAACAGCACAGGATTCCTTAAGATTCATTTATTCTTTTTTATTTATGTAAACCCAAACGAAACACAACAAATGATGCACACTGCAAAGTATTTATGCGTTCATAAATGTGTCAAAATATCATTGCATTTTTGTACAATGCAGTGTTGCCACAATGTAGTGCTTTGCCTTGTCTACGCATTTGCTTGCAGTGTTGCTTTGCAAACTGCGTTTATGAAGTCAGCCTTAATTTTTGGTTAAAAATCAACTTTTAAATTAAAAAGTACGATTAAAAAAAAAAAATCCAATTTCTTGTCCTTTTTTTGTGAAAGAGAGGCATCCTTTTGTGAAAATATGGCATCTTTTTGTGTGGAAGCGGATCGTTTATGTAGAATAAGTGTCAATTCTGGTAAAATGTGCAACCTTTTGTACAAATTTGCAACATTCTGTGAAAAATTAAAATTTTCGAAGCATAAATAAAATTTGTTGGAAAAAATTCAACCTTTTTGTTAGAAAAAATGCAACACTTTTTTAAAAATTTTAATTTTTTGTAAAAAAAAACCCAAATATCCCCTTTGCGCGAAATTATCGTATATTGCCCATATTTCCACCGAAAGGTCCACCGCAAGAAAAAAAAAAAAAATTATAAGTTCTTGAAAAGACTTTGTTTTATCATATTTTAACAGGAAAACAATCAAATTTAAAAAAAGTAAAAAAATTTTATATTCATTTATAACCCATTTCGAGATTTATGAATCCAAAGTCGAACAAGTGCAACTTTTCTTATTTGGATATTTCTATTGTACGTTTTGCTATGATAAAAGTTCTTAAAGAGAGACATTATGCATTGACTTTTCCTCTCTAAAACCTTTCGGAAAGTACAGAGTCAAAATAGAATGCACAAGAAACTATGCGATTACAAATAACAGTAATTTTTTTCTTTGCATTATCCCATATTTCGATGTCATGTGCGACATTAAAAAAATCATTTTCTATCAGTGCGTCGAAAGTAAAAGTAGAAAGGTCATCAAATTACCAGGCCAAACAGAGATTTTTTATAAAATTAAAATAAAAAAAAATGTCTGTAAAATAGCAAGATTTGTGATCTTGGTACTTATATAAAGTTGTTCACGTGCGACATCGTAAGTGTGAAAATTAATAATTTGAAAATAATTGTTTATATATGTCAATGATTTATTTATGTTAATATATATATATTTCAATCATTAAAATCTAGATGAGCAAAAAAAAAGCGCTAAATTCAAAAATAAAGCCTTATTCTAGCCATTAACAATGATATACGATACGATGAGATTAGACTTTAAATGACGATGCTATATATGTATATAAAACAAAAAGGGCTGTTATGTAGGGCGTGGCAAAAACAATTTTTTTAAAGTTTATCAAACTTAATAAATATACCTTTTATTCTAGGGCGTGACTGATGAAAATATTTTTGTTTGTATTGGCTTCTACCTGATTTAAGGTAGTGTGTGAGTGAAAAATAAAAAAGGGGCTTAATTTGTAGACGTGTCATAAAAGTGGGCATATTAAAATCTATACATACGCAGTTTTAGAAGGACTTTCTTGGCACGTAAAAAAATTGGACTTTTGGGGGAAGGATCCGAGATGGCATAACTGGCGCCCAGAATTTGAGATCGGATTAAAAAGTCACCAAAGACAGAAATGCAGCCACTATCAAGCCATGACCAACGATATGCAATATGACGAGATCGGACTTTAAATGGCAGCGCTAAATATAAAAAAACAAAAGGGCTGTATTTTGTGGCGTGGCACAAAAAAATGCTTCCTGTTTTAGAAACTTCATTGACATATCTTTCATTATAGGAGGCGACAGGCACAACTTTTTTTTATATGGAGGTCGACCCAGTCTAATCAACATATATATCATGATGGAAAAAAATGTCATGTGTGACAGATCACGTGCGACAGCGATTAAAGCTAAATAAAAAAAAAGTATACATTATTTTTATTGAAAATGACAGCCATATTTAAGAGACATGAGTGCATTACATTCTACAATTTTTCGCATTCAAATATTGCTTCAGGTTTCGCTGAAATCGGCATTCGAATTAATGGACACAAAACCCACTTCTGTTTTCGTCACGTGCAAATGCCTTGTTTTTTGCAATTTTCTTGAAAACGAAACAATTTATCAAAATGAATAATAGCACCAATTATAGGGCTAATTAATAGCTATAACTTGAATCTATTGCCAAAATAAAAATACGTTTTAATTTGACTTTTTTAACTTTAAATGTGTACGGTGGTCACGTTCGACATGATGGAAATGCCCATATGCCAATTTTTTTGAAATTGAGGTTTTGATGCAATCTTGTTCTACATTCAAAGAGACGTCACCTGACAAAATATTGTAGGCGAATTCCACTTCGTTGCTCCAAAAATTTAATGTATATTTTCATTGTGATATTGCAAGCGAAAGCAGAGAAAAGTAGAAAAATGGCTGTCCTGTACAGGGCTGTCAGATTCTTTTTAACTCCATCGCCAAACCGGATGCCAGAAATCGCCAAACGTCGATTTTGTTCAGTTTTTGTGAAATTTTCTTATTTTTTAAATTAAATTTTGCATACAAAAAACGCTAGTATAATTTTTCAGTCAAAAATCGCCAAAAACTTAGAAAAAATACAAAAAAATTGCCAAAGTAAATTTAAGTGGGTGAAGATAAATACGCCGAGTTAAATATGTTTTATGACGTAAAACGTTACGTTATTAAAAACGTAGCTGAGCTACGCGTAGCTGATTAAAAACGTAGCTCAGCTACGAATATTTCAGCTAAGCGTAGCTCAGCTACGTTTTTATTTAATTTTTTTCTTAATTTTGAGCGGTGTGTATGGGAGAGATTTTTTAAATTGCGACCGAACCAAAAGAGATTACGGAACGGGAGTAGCACCAAATTAGAGGTAATTAACTCTTCTTTCGTAATCTTTAATCAAAATTTAAGAAATATAAATTTTTCTATTTTTAAAAAATTCTTTAAATTTCGGCTAGTGTATCTGGGAGATATTTTTTAAGTTGTGACCGAACCAAAAAAGATTACGGAACGGTAGTAGCACCAAATTAGAGGTAATTAACTCTTCTTTCGTAATCTTTAATCAAAATTTAAGAAATATAAATTTTTCTATTTTTAAAAAATTCTTTAAATTTCGGCTAGTGTATCTGGGAGATATTTTTTTAAGTTGTGACCGAACCAAAAAAGATTACGGAACGGGAGTAGCACCAAATTAGAGGTAATTAACTCTTCTTTCGTAATCTTTAATCAAAATATAAGAAATATAAATTTTTCTATTTTTAAAAAATTCTTTAAATTTCGGCTAGTGTATCTGGGAGATATTTTTTTAAGTTGTGACCGAACCAAAAGAGATTACGGAACGGGAGTAGCACCAAATTAGAGGTAATTAACTCTTCTTTCGTAATCTGTAATCAAAATTTAAGAAATATAAATTTTTCTATTTTTAAAAAATTCTTTAAATTTCGGCTAGTGTATCTGGGAGATATTTTTTTAAGTTATGACCGAACCAAAAAAGATTACGGAACGGGAGTAGCACCAAATAAGAGGTAATTAACTCTTCTTTCGTAATCTTTAATCAAAATTTAAGAAATATAAATTTTTCTATTTTTAAAAAATTCTTTAAATTTCGGCTAGTGTATCTGGGAGATATTTTTTTAAGTTGTGACCGAACCAAAAGAGATTACGGAACGGGAGTAGCACCAAATTAGAGGTAATTAACTCTTCTTTCGTAATCTGTAATCAAAATTTAAGAAATATAAATTTTTCTATTTTTAAAAAATTCTTTAAATTTTGGCTAGTGCATCTGAAAGAGATTTTTTTAAGTTGTGACCGAACCAAAAAAGATTACGGAACGGGAGTAGCACCAAATAAGAGGTAATTAACTCTTCTTTCGTAATCTTTAATAGAATAGAAACTTAATAGAAAAGTAACGATTTACGGCTTTCTATTTGCTTTCAATGAAATTCTTTGGCGTTGAGTTGCGTTTTATATAATTAACGCCTTGATATTTGAAAAGCCAAAAAGATAACACGAATTTCAACTAGGTACATTACCACAGACGAAGCAACATTTACTGAAACATGCCCATGTTTCAACAAATGTTGCTTCGTCTGTGGGTAACTTAAGATGGAACTCAAAAAAATCCGACAAGCCTGTCCCTGGTTAAATAAAAAAGAAATATTGCAACTCTATTGTAAATATTGCTGAATTATGTGGCTTTATCAACTTTAAAACAAAAGGCGCAAAATAATGCAACTTTGCTACGTCTATCCAATAGGTCTGCTTAAGGCGCCCGTACACGAAAATTTTTTGCATAAAATTTTACTTGGGGTATTCTAAGACCAACAAATCATGCAATGAATGTAAAACGGGTTTTCCAAAAATTAAAAAAATTCAAGGCCCGGAATTTCTAAACCCCCTTTAACATGCATTGCACGATTTTTTGGTCTTAGAAGACCCCTAGTGAATTTTGATGCAGAAAATATTCGTAGAACATTTTAACCCTCTAACGTGCCGTTTTAGTGTAGAAGTAAAACAAAAATGACAAAATGACCCCTTAAAATGAGTGTTAGAGGGTAAATATATTCTATGAAAATAATCACCATATAATTCTACTGAAGACATTTAAAATAGTCTTTTAGGTCAGAATTAAATTTAGTATATTTTTTTGACTTGTACCAAACGCCTTTTCAAGAGCATAAGAGCATAATTTCACCAATTCTATTTAAATATCAATTCATATTTAAATATAGTTTTCCATATACATAATTTTATTTTTATTTGACATGAAAAACGAATTTTAAACAAAAATTGATATTTAAATAAATTGGTGAACTTGGCCATTAGTCTATTTTTTCTCTAAAAAACTTTTACTTCTTAACTTAAATATCTATAATTACAAATTGTAATTTACAAAACAAGTTTATTTTCATTTCTAATAAACTAAAGCAAATCTATGTATACTTTGGTATCTACATTCTTGGCTACATTAAAGCAGCCAATAGGATCGATAATGACAATAAAAAAGACACAAGTGTAATAATTTCCATAGATTAAAACGAGCAGCAACTACTTCAACTATTACAAAAAGAAAAAATGTAAAAAAATCGAACAAAATGAGAATCAAAGCGTTGAAATGATAAGATAATGTAACTAAATGTGTAGCTTTATAAGCCATAATTGCTGTCATTACAATGATTATAATTATAATATTTTTTTATTTCTTAAACACGAACGATTAAAATTGTTGTAAGTTTTATTTAAAAATTAAATTAAAAAATATATGAATTTAAGATTGCCATCTATTTGATGCAATGGGCCAATAACGGATTAATAACTAATTACTAATGTTGAGTCGCCAGCAACGAAATCAGGCAACGCCGCACATGTTAAAATATAAAATAAAAAAAAATTGCATATTTTAACATGAGCGGCATTGCCTGATTACGCTGCTGGTAACTCAAGTTCAGTTTTGCCATACGTAATCGACCTATAAGACAATTAGCTCTTAATAGAGAGATATTTGTCTATAAAGGGTGAGTGTGAAACGGTAGCAAAGTTCTATGGTGAATAAAAATTTTCAAGAGTTTCTACGCTAATGTCAAAATTTATATCGGGTGATTTTTAAGCTATTATCTTTTTGGCAACACTGGTTTAAACAGCTGACGCACGTTTCGTGTTTTGTTTCACTGTCAAACATCATCAGTTTGGTCTATAATTTAACCATGAATCGTCTTACAAACGAACAACGCTTGCAAATTATTGAATTTTATTATCATCGCGCGCTTCTTCCGTTTTATCTTGTTGTTATTTTCTTAATTATTTTCTAAAATATCACTTTTAGCAAAAAACTTTTTTGGAGGCTAATGTTGTTGACTAGAAGAGCTAAAATATTGTCATATATCATATTCTTGTAAAATGTTGTTTTTAAGAGATAGTCATATGCAAACAAATTACATTTGAATAAATGGCTTGAAGGAAAACTTTGAGGGGCGGACGCCCTCCCCTTAAACACAACTTATCGCTACGAAATTTTTTTTAAATTTTTTTTTACATAAAACGGAACCGATTTGGGGGGAGAGAATATAAGAAATCAAAAAAAAAAAAGTTCTCCTTACAACTAACGGCCACGCTAATATACATATGTCCTTTATTTATTGTTTACGGAGAACATAAGGCGTCAAATTCAAATTTGTTGACGTTTCTGTAATCGATTGGGTTTAAGAATATGGACTGATTAGGCCACAGCTTCCGATACTAGAGTTGGGACTTTAACAGACCGCTAGGCCGGCTAAATACAGTTGAGTTTCAGCGACTAATTGTTGTTGGATTGTCCCCTAGTTTCCAGAGACGCATCGGTGTTTGCATGCACTGTACTGAACGCCTTCTCACTCTAGCTGCCACCAGACGGAAGCCTCAATGATATTACCAGGGAGCACTTGGGGTAAGACCGGGAGTTGTGAGATGCTTGGGAATTTCGACAGAGGAATCGCTTTTTGCTACCCCCACGAGGATAGCAGACAGAGAGCTCTCAACCTCTGAGAAAAGCCCCACCCCCCAATCGAACATGCCTACCAATTATTACAAACAGTGCTTCAAATGTTTGTACAAACAGCAAACACTCCAATTAACAACATAAAATATTTGTGCAAACGTAAAATTTTGACATGTTTGCCAAGCAATTTGTGTGGTTTATTTTGCCCTTTACTAAAGGCTCATTCACCACTAGCGGTGGAAGTTATAAAAGAAACCCGTATTTCAATACCCTAAAATTATCTTTAAAAAAATGCCCTTTTATGTGTTTATGTTAAATTCCCTAAACGAATTTAACTTTATAAAAATAATTTTCATATTATTTTCAACATGTTGTAATACAAATTAAGGTTGTGTTTTTATTATTTATAAAATCATTCAACATAAGAAAAAATATCTTAAAAGTCAAATGTCAAATTATACACTTACAGACAGGCATAATTTCAGTTAATTGTTTAAAAATGTGTGTATGTATTCGAAAAGAATGAACACGAAATATGTACACAATAAGTTCAAAATCTGTTTATACCTACATACTCGTAAAACATTAAAGAAGAGGTTCAATAAGCAATTGGTTTGATATAAAAATAAAATTTTTATACTAATGTTAAAATTTGTTCGTGCTCTGACTTTACTAAGGAATTTAAATGCATTTAAAAGTCTAATATGATGGCTGCATAAATTCCATTAAAGATTACTACTCAATTTGTTTGTGTGTTTTGTAAATGTCATTGACCGTTGTCAAAGCATAAATCAAATTCGACAAATTTTTACAAAAAAAAAAAAAAAAAATCATTCTTTTGAATTTTCAAGCTGACCCCAATAAATTGTATTTCTTTATTTAAAACGAGAATTATGTTACTCATATGTGGAGGTATTGTTTTTTTTATTTTATGTTTAATTATTACATTTCATATAATATTATTTTTAATGAACGTACTTTGAAAAGTAATAAACGTGTTCGTGTCATTGTTATGGATTTTTTTTAAACCCCTTTCTCAACAAACAAATCCATTTAAGTTGAATGAACATTGTACTTTTTAACTGACTTTTTATGTATTGTTCATATGCATATCGTCGCTTTAAATGCAAAAGGGGGTAACTACACAAAAATTCGAAATCTTGAAACCCTAATCAAAATTATTCTATACATACGCAGTTTTAGAAGGACTTTCTTGGCACGTAAAAAAATTGGACTTTTGGGGGAAGGATCCGAGATGGCATAACTGGCGCCCAGAATTTGAGATCGGATTAAAAAGTCACCAAAGACAGAAATGCAGCCACTATCAAGCCATGACCAACGATATGCAATATGACGAGATCGGACTTTAAATGGCAGCGCTAAATATAAAAAAACAAAAGGGCTGTATTTTGTGGCGTGGCACAAAAAAAATGCTTCCTGTTTTAGAAACTTCATTGACATATCTTTCATTATAGGAGGCGACAGGCACAACTTTTTTTTATATGGAGGTCGACCCAGTCTAATCAACATATATATCATGATGGAAAAAAATGTCATGTGTGACAGATCACGTGCGACAGCGATTAAAGCTAAATAAAAAAAAAGTATACATTATTTTTATTGAAAATGACAGCCATATTTAAGAGACATGAGTGCATTACATTCTACAATTTTTCGCATTCAAATATTGCTTCAGGTTTCGCTGAAATCGGCATTCGAATTAATGGACACAAAACCCACTTCTGTTTTCGTCACGTGCAAATGCCTTGTTTTTTGCAATTTTCTTGAAAACGAAACAATTTATCAAAATGAATAATAGCACCAATTATAGGGCTAATTAATAGCTATAACTTGAATCTATTGCCAAAATAAAAATACGTTTTAATTTGACTTTTTTAACTTTAAATGTGTACGGTGGTCACGTTCGACATGATGGAAATGCCCATATGCCAATTTTTTTGAAATTGAGGTTTTGATGCAATCTTGTTCTACATTCAAAGAGACGTCACCTGACAAAATATTGTAGGCGAATTCCACTTCGTTGCTCCAAAAATTTAATGTATATTTTCATTGTGATATTGCAAGCGAAAGCAGAGAAAAGTAGAAAAATGGCTGTCCTGTACAGGGCTGTCAGATTCTTTTTAACTCCATCGCCAAACCGGATGCCAGAAATCGCCAAACGTCGATTTTGTTCAGTTTTTGTGAAATTTTCTTATTTTTTAAATTAAATTTTGCATACAAAAAACGCTAGTATAATTTTTCAGTCAAAAATCGCCAAAAACTTAGAAAAAATACAAAAAAATTGCCAAAGTAAATTTAAGTGGGTGAAGATAAATACGCCGAGTTAAATATGTTTTATGACGTAAAACGTTACGTTATTAAAAACGTAGCTGAGCTACGCGTAGCTGATTAAAAACGTAGCTCAGCTACGAATATTTCAGCTAAGCGTAGCTCAGCTACGTTTTTATTTAATTTTTTTCTTAATTTTGAGCGGTGTGTATGGGAGAGATTTTTTAAATTGCGACCGAACCAAAAGAGATTACGGAACGGGAGTAGCACCAAATTAGAGGTAATTAACTCTTCTTTCGTAATCTTTAATCAAAATTTAAGAAATATAAATTTTTCTATTTTTAAAAAATTCTTTAAATTTCGGCTAGTGTATCTGGGAGATATTTTTTAAGTTGTGACCGAACCAAAAAAGATTACGGAACGGTAGTAGCACCAAATTAGAGGTAATTAACTCTTCTTTCGTAATCTTTAATCAAAATTTAAGAAATATAAATTTTTCTATTTTTAAAAAATTCTTTAAATTTCGGCTAGTGTATCTGGGAGATATTTTTTTAAGTTGTGACCGAACCAAAAAAGATTACGGAACGGGAGTAGCACCAAATTAGAGGTAATTAACTCTTCTTTCGTAATCTTTAATCAAAATATAAGAAATATAAATTTTTCTATTTTTAAAAAATTCTTTAAATTTCGGCTAGTGTATCTGGGAGATATTTTTTTAAGTTGTGACCGAACCAAAAGAGATTACGGAACGGGAGTAGCACCAAATTAGAGGTAATTAACTCTTCTTTCGTAATCTGTAATCAAAATTTAAGAAATATAAATTTTTCTATTTTTAAAAAATTCTTTAAATTTCGGCTAGTGTATCTGGGAGATATTTTTTTAAGTTATGACCGAACCAAAAAAGATTACGGAACGGGAGTAGCACCAAATAAGAGGTAATTAACTCTTCTTTCGTAATCTTTAATCAAAATTTAAGAAATATAAATTTTTCTATTTTTAAAAAATTCTTTAAATTTCGGCTAGTGTATCTGGGAGATATTTTTTTAAGTTGTGACCGAACCAAAAGAGATTACGGAACGGGAGTAGCACCAAATTAGAGGTAATTAACTCTTCTTTCGTAATCTGTAATCAAAATTTAAGAAATATAAATTTTTCTATTTTTAAAAAATTCTTTAAATTTTGGCTAGTGCATCTGAAAGAGATTTTTTTAAGTTGTGACCGAACCAAAAAAGATTACGGAACGGGAGTAGCACCAAATAAGAGGTAATTAACTCTTCTTTCGTAATCTTTAATAGAATAGAAACTTAATAGAAAAGTAACGATTTACGGCTTTCTATTTGCTTTCAATGAAATTCTTTGGCGTTGAGTTGCGTTTTATATAATTAACGCCTTGATATTTGAAAAGCCAAAAAGATAACACGAATTTCAACTAGGTACATTACCACAGACGAAGCAACATTTACTGAAACATGCCCATGTTTCAACAAATGTTGCTTCGTCTGTGGGTAACTTAAGATGGAACTCAAAAAAATCCGACAAGCCTGTCCCTGGTTAAATAAAAAAGAAATATTGCAACTCTATTGTAAATATTGCTGAATTATGTGGCTTTATCAACTTTAAAACAAAAGGCGCAAAATAATGCAACTTTGCTACGTCTATCCAATAGGTCTGCTTAAGGCGCCCGTACACGACATGTATTTGTCATCTGACATGTCAAATTTTCAAGTCACATGTAGTTGTTCATGTCTGTCAAAATTGCTGTTTTACATAAGATTTATAATATTCGGTAACAAACGTACATGTAATTTGCTTCTGACATTGTCTCTGTTTTTTTTCGCATTGTTATTGCAGAAACCAAAGTAGTTCTCGGTTTCAAAATAGCTTGCTGCCGCCACGAAAATATTTATTTACGCCGTAAAATAATTTCGCCATCTTAACATTTTTTCTTTTATTTTAAAGATACCAATTTAGAATTTTATAATTAAACGGTTTTTATGTATATATTTACATAAATTCTATTCAATGGTGAGATGAGCATACATATCTTGGTATTGTAAAATATTAACTTCAGCCGGCTAATGATTCCTTCAATCGTTGACGCCGCTACTAGTTTCTTCCCGGCATAGATTTCTGATGTCAGATGGTTTGTCAGAAGAAAATAGAGCACGCTCTAAATGAAATTTTGTCAGATGACTTTTCGTCTGACTTTTACAGAAGCAAAGTTAAAAAGGTAACACACGACATGTATGTATGTGTTTTGCAGTGGGAAATTTGACATGTCAGATGACAAAAACGTCGTCTATACGCTCCTTAAGCAGACCTATTGGATAGGCCTTGGCTTCAAGGTGCACGAATCATGATGTAAAGAAAATAAGATAAATTCGACTATTACTAGATGGTGCGACGTAGATGCTAAACAAATTAAATTTTTTTTTTTTTATGTTCATGAATCAATTTTTTTTTTTGTTATTTTAAGCGTATCTTCCAACATTACTTTCCTTAAATAAAACAATTTTTTTTACATATTTTTTCCATTTATATGTATTATATGGCGATTTCTTTTCTGAGAAATATGTTGCATAAATGTTACATGCTCTATCTCTTTTGTGTAGAGCATGTAACATTTATGCAACATATTTCTCAGAAAAGAAATCGCCAATAGATATAACAAGCAGTCATGACTTCTGGGCTTAGAATGTGAAAACAAAAAGCATGTTGTATTTGCATGTTTTTTTGGTTTCGTATGCTTAATACTGTTAGCTATTGCTGAATTCCATGGCTTAATCATCCATAAAAACAAAAAAGAAAAATTGCCAAAACAATGCAACTCTGATTACTACATGAATTGTACACTGAAAAAAATTAATTTTAATAAAAGAAAATTATTTTACCATTTATAGTTTTTATTGGTGATGAAATTAATTTATTAAAATAAATATTTGCATTGGTATGTAATTTTTTTTAAATAAATAATAATATCTTATTAATAGCGAAAACATTTTTTTCATTTAACTTTTATAATTTAAGAAAATTTGGAACAAAGCTAGTTTACTAACGCAGCTCTAAACAAAATAAAAATTAGAGTGATAGAAATTGAAAAATAAAAATGATAGGTATATATAAGGAAAGTCTCGGAAACGCATAATTCTCGAGTTATGGACCTCTGAAGCTTTTATACATTTTTCCATTATATTTATGAGCTTATGTGGCCAATATTGGCAATTGAAGTAACATATGTAAAATAAACTCATTGTTTATTGTTGTTGTTTTTGTTTAAGTTTTAATATTTTAAACTTTAATATTGTTACAAGTAAGACTGTTGATTATATATGGATGAAGTTTTCTGATGATCTGGCCCAAGAAACCAGTGAATAAATTTCAGTGCGTTTATCAAGGATCAAAATTGAAAATTAGTCCCCGTCTACAATTGACATGATCATATATTTTGATTAAAGATTACGAAAGAAGAGTTAATTACCTCTAATTTGGTGCTACTCCCGTTCAGTAATCTTTTTTGGTTCGGTCACAACTTAAAAAAATATCTCCCAGATACACTAGCCGAAATTTAAAGAATTTTTTAAAAATAGAAAAATTTATATTTCTTAAATTTTGATTAAAGATTACGAAAGAAGAGTTAATTACCTCTTATTTGGTGCTACTCCCGTTACGTAATCTTTTTTGGTTCGGTCACAACTTAAAAAAATATCTCCCAGATATACTAGCCAAAATTTAAAGAATTTTTTAAAAATAGAAAAATTTATATTTCTTAAATTTTGATTAAAGATTACGAAAGAAGAGTTAATTACCTCTAATTTGGTGCTACTCCCGTTCCGTAATCTTTTTTGGTTCGGTCACAACTTAAAAAAATCTCTTTCAGATGCACTAGCCAAAATTTAAAGAATTTTTTAAAAATAGAAAAATTTATATTTCTTAAATTTTGATTAACGATTACGAAAGAAGAGTTAATTACCTCTTATTTGGTGCTACTCCCGTTCCGTAATCTTTTTTGGTTCGGTCACAACTTAAAAAAATATCTCCCAGATACACTAGCCGAAATTTAAAGAATTTTTTAAAAATAGAAAAATTTATATTTCTTAAATTTTGATTAAAGATTACGAAAGAAGAGTTAATTACCTCTAATTTGGTGCTACTCCCGTTCCGTAATCTCTTTTGGTTCGGTCACAACTTAAAAAAATATCTCCCAGATACACTAGCCGAAATTTAAAGAATTTTTTAAAAATAGAAAAATTTATATTTCTTAAATTTTGATTAAAGATTACGAAAGAAGAGTTAATTACCTCTTATTTGGTGCTACTCCCGTTACGTAATCTTTTTTGGTTCGGTCACAACTTAAAAAAATATCTCCCAGATATACTAGCCAAAATTTAAAGAATTTTTTAAAAATAGAAAAATTTATATTTCTTAAATTTTGATTAAAGATTACGAAAGAAGAGTTAATTACCTCTAATTTGGTGCTACTCCCGTTCCGTAATCTTTTTTGGTTCGGTCACAACTTAAAAAAATCTCTTTCAGATGCACTAGCCAAAATTTAAAGAATTTTTTAAAAATAGAAAAATTTATATTTCTTAAATTTTGATTAACGATTACGAAAGAAGAGTTAATTACCTCTTATTTGGTGCTACTCCCGTTCCGTAATCTTTTTTGGTTCGGTCACAACTTAAAAAAATATCTCCCAGATACACTAGCCGAAATTTAAAGAATTTTTTAAAAATAGAAAAATTTATATTTCTTAAATTTTGATTAAAGATTACGAAAGAAGAGTTAATTACCTCTTATTTGGTGCTACTCCCGTTCCGTAATCTTTTTTGGTTCGGTCACAACTTAAAAAAATATCTCCCAGATACACTAGCCGAAATTTAAAGAGTTTTTTAAAAATAGAAAAATTTATATATCTTAAATTTTGATTAAGGATTACGAAAGAAGAGTTAATTACCTCTTATTTGGTGCTACTCCCGTTCCGTAATCTTTTTTGGTTCGGTCACAACTTAAAAAAATATCTCCCAGATACACTAGCCGAAATTTAAAGAATTTTTTAAAAATAGAAAAATTTATATATCTTAAATTTTGATTAAGGATTACGAAAGAAGAGTTAATTACCTCTTATTTGGTGCTACTCCCGTTCCGTAATCTTTTTTGGTTCGGTCACAACTTAAAAAAATATCTCCCAGATACACTAGCCGAAATTTAAAGAATTTTTTAAAAATAGAAAAATTTATATTTCTTAAATTTTGATTAAAGATTACGAAAGAAGAGTTAATTACCCTAATTTGGTGCTACTCCCGTTCCGTAATCTTTTTTGGTTCGGTCACAACTTAAAAAAATATCTCCCAGATACACTAGCCGAAATTTAAAGAATTTTTTAAAAATAGAAAATTACCTCTAATTTGGTGCTACTCCCGTTCCGTAATCTCTTTTGGTTCGGTCGCAAAAAAATCTCTCCCATACACACCGCTCAAAATTAAGAAAAAAATTAAATAAAAACGTAGCTGAGCTACGCTTAGCTGAAATATTCGTAGCTGAACGTTTTTAATCAGCTACGCGTAGCTCAGCTACGTTTTTAATAACGTAACGTTTTACGTCATAAAACATATTTAACTCGTCGTATTTATCTTCACCCACTTAGTAAATTTTGTTTTGTTTCTGTAATTTTTTTTAAATAACATAAAATGGAGATCATATATGTATTCAGTTAAAAACTTAAATTAAGTACACAAGTCTATAAGATCGTACATTTCAGCCTCACCGATTTCATTACCGGAGTTTTGACCTTCATACTATTCGAATTACATACATACTATTAGAATTAAATAGTGACTGAATATAAAATTCACTTAATATGTTTTTTAAAATAGTAATGATAACAAAAAAATGACAAGTTGTTAAACAAAATTGCCGAAATAATATAAATGGTAAAAATAGCCAAGTTAATCGCCAGTTATATCAGAAATCGGCATAAAAGTCGCCAGTCGCCAAATGGGAAATCCCACCGCCAAACACGTTTCAAAATCGCCACGTTTGGCGAGAAATCGCCATATCTGACAGCCCTGGTCCTGTAAAATTTGGTTTTTGTAACATACGATTATTTCGCGCAAAGGGGTCGAATGTTTAAAAAAAAAACAATTTTTTGTGAATAAAAAAAAGTTTTCCTAAAAGTGTTAAAAAAAATAGCAAATTTAAAAAAAACTAGCAACATTTGAAAAAATTTAAAGTCCTTTTGGTTAAAAACTTTTTTGTAAGAATATTTGCAATGTTTTTGTTTAAAGAAAATTTTTTTTAAAGATTTCAAAATTAGTTTCGCTCATAACACTGGTCGGAAAAAACTTGTTTTAAATAAAAATATATGGAATATAAACTCAAATGCGTTTTTAGTTTTTTTTATCACGTCTAGTTTTTTTTATAAGCGGAACTAATATTTTTGAATAAATTTGCAAGATTTTGTAATAAAATACAACTTTTAGATAAGAAGCGCAACTTTTAGTAAAAAAGTGCAACCCTTTCGTAAAAATTAAACTTTCTTTAAGGTAGTAAATTTTTTTTTTTGAACAAAAGAGATCGTTTTATAAAAAAGCAACATTTTGCAAAAAATTATTTTGTTTTTTTACAAAAAATCAAATTTTTGTAGAAAAAAATCAATTTTTCGTTCAAAATCAACTTTTTAATTAAACTATTTGTAAAAAAGTGCAAGTTTTTGTTAGAAATTGCAATTATTTTGTGACAAAGCTAAACTTTTTCGTAGGAAAAGAGCAATTTTTGTAAAAAATCTAACCTTTTGAGCAATCAAATTTTGTGAAAAACTATTTTTTTCTAAATAAAATCAAATTTTTAAAAAAAATAAATTTTTTTCTAAATAAATAATTTTTTTCTGAATAGTTACATTTTTTTAGTGAAAAGTGTTACATTTGAAAAAAACCGTGCTAACGTTTTTGAAAAATATAATAGTTATGACCAGGGAAACCACAATAATGCAATTGCATGTTTTTCCTTATGCGACCAATGAAGGCAGAAACAGTATATTTAACCGTTTTAGATCTTTTTATGAATTTTGGCATCGATTTGTTAGTGCATATTTTTGCATATTCTACCCTTTGCAGCATTTTTTGCATATTTTAGTTAAAAGAGAATTTTTGCGGCATTTTTTAGCTTTATAGCGCATATTTCATCTTTTTGAAGCTTATTTTGATACATGTTAATTTTTTTAAATGACCTCAAATGGTTTCGTATTGAATCAAAATTTTTTTTTTTTTTTTTTGAAATTCTGGGTTTTTCTGTTCTAAATGTCTATATGTATACCCAACTTATTGATTCCATTTCACCATCTTTATTTAGTTTGCACGCTACAATTGTAAAACAAAGCAGGTTATCTAAAAGGATAAATTTTATTTTGAGCTGTCAAACTTCATACATAATCAAAAATTGAGGAAAACCCAATGTGTGCCAATGTGTGAAATACATAGAAATCAAACCCATCTCTTAGTATACCGATCGACTCAGTCACAAGTGATCTAACTAGGTATGTCTATCCGCCCGTCTTTCTGGTTATCTGTCCATGTTAATCTTGTGCGCAAAGAACAAGTTACGTTTTGTCGATAATTTGAAAAAATTTGGTAAATATGTACGTTTTAATTGCACTAAGGAGTCCTTAGTAAGGACGAAGCCTATGTAAATAGTGATAATCGGTATAAAATTTCACAGTCCTCATACAAACTTCTTTCCGAAATAGACTCTTTGTGTTCAAAAACCATATTGATATTAATGTTCGTATTTAGATTAAATTAACCCGAAAAATATTTTACTCTAATTAATATTATTTTTTGAAATTGGTTTTCATTTGACCATAGATAGCTTACTTTTAAATGAAAATATTAATATAAAATGTATCGACCGTCCCTACAATGCCTTAAGATAAAAAAAAAATTCATATAGATGGTGTATCTAGATAATATTTGGCGCAAATAACACTTATATGAATTTTGGCCTTGTAACATAACTTTGTTTTGGTGAGCCCATGACTTCCTATCGGTTCCAAATAGGGTACAATCTCGAAAATTCGTCTGTACCCAATAAAAAATGGTGGAAGCTCCATAAGCGCACAATTGTGCGCTACGCAATAACACATTCAGAAATGCAGTAAAGTAAGTAAAAGAACTCTCAACAACTTTTATAAAAAAATTAAAATTTAAAGTGCTACGGCATTCCCTTACTACGAAACAGTTTTGTAAGGGAGAAATCCAATAAAAAATTGTGCTTCGAGCGAAGCAGGTTTGTAAGGGAGAAATGTAAGAGTTTCGCTTACCATTGCGCTTACGCTTCCGTAAGCATGAATTTTATATGGCGAGTTCACACTTTGAAGCAATACATTTTTGACACATAAAGCGCATTATTCAGCGCATATAAAAATTGTTGGATGTAACGATCGGCCTCACACACTGAATATTTTGATACAGTTATTTTTTAGTATTCTCCCTTGCAGACCTGTTTCGTAGTAAGGGAATGCCGCGGCACTTGAAATGTTATATTTTTATAAAAGTTGTTGAGAGTTCTTTTACTTACTTTACTGCATTTCTGAATGTGTTATTGCGTAGCGCATAATTGTGCGCTTATTTTTTTAAATGTACCATTAGTGCTTCGCAAAATGATAAAGATTTGTATATGGTAAATACTAGGGGTTTTACCGAATGTTATTTTTTAATTGTTTTTAAAATGCAAATATTATTAAATTGTTGCATATTTGATTTTCAAATAAACCATTTTGGGTTTTTTGGGGCATATTTGTAACAATTTTTAGGACATATTTTCAAGTTTTTACTGCATATTTAATGCGCATAAAACACTTTTTTTGGAGCATATTTCTGGTTTCCCTGGTCATGACTTTTTGTAAGTAACTTTATGTAAAAAATGTTCTATTTTTACATACATTTTTACTCGGAAAAAGTGCTAACCTAAAAAAATTTTAAACATCACTGAATTAAAAAAAGTTTTCGATTCGAGCACAGCGTAGTTAGTGGGGCGCTTATGAGAACGATAATAAGTGACTTGTTGTCGATCGACACAGTGGGCAAGTCTTTTTATTTATTTTTAAAAAATATAATGCGACTTCTTTAAATAAAAATATTGTAAATAAGTATTTTTACATTTCCCCTTTTTAAAATAATAACTAAATTTAAGCAAGAGATTTTATTATGTTAATAATAAAATTCATTAAATTGCTATTGTATTTAGTAGACCCAACTAAACTTTTGCTCTGTTTAACCTGTAAACAAAGAAAGTATCAAAATATTTTTGACGGCGAATTGTCAGATTTTCTAGATTTTTTTGGTTAAAATTCTTTTGAAAAATATATTTCTGTAAATAAGATGTTTTTATTCATCTCACTGTGATTCATAAGTTTTTTTTTTTAAATGTATTATTATTTTTTTATTATTCAACTAACAATGAAAGCATGTATTAAGAATAAAATTATATAAATAAATAAACATGTGTAATGCATTTAAAATTCTACATTACACTACCGCTGATATTAATTGAATGAATAATGCATGGATTTAATAAAGACAGAGAAATAATTGTGTTAAATATAATAGACCTTTTTTCTGTTAAATACTGTGATTTGAATAGAAATTATAGAAAACTATTTGTATTGGAAATTTAATTATAAATGTTATATTTCCTTTTTCCTTAGAAAACAAATTTTCTAAACTTTTTTTTGTTAAAAAATAAAAGTAATATAACAAGCATTAAACGATATTCTTTTAATATGTATAATCAATTATAAAAGTTAACTTACAGCCTGGCCCACAATGTCGTTATTCTTCTGATTTTAGAAATATGACTATAAAAAATGTTTAGTGAATATTACTTTAATCATAATTTATAATAATTTCGTTTAATATTAGAACAAAATGACTCTGTCGACGACCACAACACAAGTGACGGATTTTGACATTTTTGGTCGCATAGTATTTCTCAAGGCGAATTTATGAAGGTTTTCACGGCGAATTAACAAAAAATAGGGAATCGTCAAAATATAATTTTGGTTATGTTTTGCGCCAAAATAACCGAAAAAATTTCTTAGAAAAACTGCAAATAATAAAAGTGAATTTATCTCCTTTATAACCCAAACAAAATTTTTATTTTGTTTTTCAATCAATTTTTGCCTTTTCAGCATTTTTGACAGCCGCATATTAAATTGCAAAATAAATACATGGGGCATTTTGCAGTTGTAGAGTTGCACTTACCTTGTTAAATTCGCCTTGGTATTTCTTAGTGGGGCCAGGGTTGTCAGATTTGTTTGAGCTCCATCCCCAAAACGGATGTCAGAAATCGGCAAAAATTGCCAAACGTCAATTTTGTTCAGTTTTTGTAATTTTTTTTTTTTTTAATTTATCGGGCGATTTTTTAAGAGCTATAGGAAAGTTAAAAAAAAAAACACATAAAATTCAGAAAAATGCATGAAAACTTTATTTGAATCGATAGTACGGTCCGTATAATTTAATTTTTGAAGATTATTTCATGCAAATGTTTACCGTGACTGCGCCTCAAATGGTCCATCCGCTTAGTCCAATTTTGGCATAATATTTCCAACATTTCGGCCGGTATCTCATGAATAAATGCTTCAATGTTGTCTTGCAATGCGTCAATTGAAGCAGGCATGTGTGTATAGATATGAGCTTTAACATAACCCCACAAAAAATAGTATAAAGGCGTTAAATCGCACGATCTAGGCGGCCAATTGACCGGTCCCGAACGTGAAATAAAATGTTCACCGAACTCGCCTCTCAATAAGTCCATTGTTAAGCGTGCTGTGTGGCATGTGGCACCGTCTTGTTGAAACCACATGTCATGCAAGTCAAGCTCTTGCATTTTGGCCAAAAAAAAATTTTGGTTATCATCTCACGGTACGTTACGAATTCGCATTATCTTTGAAGAAGTACGGTCCAATGATGCCACTAGCCCATAAACCGCACCAAACTGTGACTTTTCTGGATGCACTGGTAGCTCTTGCAATGCTTCTGGCTGAGCTTCACTCCAATATCGACAATTCTGCTTATCAACGTACCCATTGAGCCAAAAATGAGCTTCGTCGCTGAACACAAGAAGCGCGCGATGAACTTTCTTAACAGAGCACGCATTTTGATAATAAAATTCAATAATTTGCAAGCGTTGTTGTTCGTTTGTAAGACGATTCATGGTTAAATTATAGACCAAACTGAAGATGTTTGGCAGTGAAACAAAACACGAAACGTGCGTCAGCTGTTTAAACCAGTGTTGCCAAAAAGATAATAGCTAAAAATCACTAGTATAATATTTCAGTCAAAAATCGCCAAAAACTGAAAAAAATACAAAAAAGTCGCTGAAAGTAAATTTTGTTTGTTTCTGTTATTTTTTTTTTTTCATTACTGGTGTTTTGACCTGCATTCATACTATAAGAATTAAATAGTGACTGAATATAAAATTCACTTCAAAGGATGATCAAATTAAAATCATGTGAAAAAAAGTTGCCAGTTGGACCAAAAAGACCAAAAAAACTGGACAATTCAGGCCAGTCCAGGCCGTCTGGCAACCCTAGTCCCAAAGGTGATACACTCTCGAAAAATTGTTTTTAAATACTGTGGTCTATCTAGGGTTTCATATAGTCGGGCTTGACCGTCTACTTTCTTACTTGTTTTACAATGTTATAAATATGTTTGTAAAACAAACTAAAAGTTTTAGCGTTATGTGAGGATTAGCAAATCCTTATTGCTGCCTAGAGATGCCACATGTTAAAATACGGAAATATTTGTTAATTGTCATTAAAATAATTTAATTTAAATTTTTTTCTTCTGTAATTACGAAAACAATATTTTTC
Organism: Pollenia angustigena; assembly: GCA_930367215.1. NCBI lineage: Eukaryota > Metazoa > Arthropoda > Insecta > Diptera > Polleniidae > Pollenia > Pollenia angustigena. The sequence goes on from OV884056.1 coordinate 77,164,604, forward strand.
CTTCATGACGACACAACATAAAACTGTACCTATTTTTCATAGTTCCAAAATAAACCTTTGAACTAGATAAACATGAAAGATTGTCAAAATATTGTTATCGCAGTCAATAGATTAAAAATCTACCGACGACATTTTCATAAAACATATCTTTGTTTGGAATTAAATTTATGAAAAACAATAATAATAAAAATTGAGTTTGTTATTTTTTGTTTTTCTTTTAAAATTTCGAAAAGAATTTATCATTTGGTTTATTAAAAATTCACTAATTAAAAAATTTAATGCAATAATCATACAAATTGAAACGGCTGTCATACAAGAAGAAAACTGTGGGGGGAAATAATTAGAAATATGAAAGAGAAAATTTTGTCGGTCGTACTGTTTATAGTCTGAACAATATTTAAAGATAAAATTCAGTCTAGACTGATAGACAGATTACATTCTAGATTGTAAGACAGTTTCTAGTGTAGACTGTAAAATAGTTTAAAGACTGGATTGTAAAATAGTTTAAATTTATGTTTCGAACCAAACCACAAAAGGCCCTAACTATAAAGAGGACTTGCTACCTATTGTTATCGGCCGTGCTCGTCGAAATGAGGGTGGTTCGTTCCCCTTTCTAATTAGACTATGGTTCAAACATTCATTTAACATTTAGGTAGCTTTAATAATAAAATAATAAAAAAAAAAAAAAAAATGAATCTTTAAAGTATCTGCTTAGTTCAAGAGGTTTTGTTGTTATAACCTCCGTCAGTTTATTACCCTCCCAAACCATGCTAACTTTGTTCCTGGCTGTAAGACACTTTACAGTCCTGCTTGTAAGACAATTTACAGTCTGGACTGTTAAACTATTTACAGTCCGGACTCTTTAACAGTATACAGTATGGACTGTAAAACAGAATACATTCTGGAATGTAAGATAGCTTTTAGTCTGGGCTATAAAGTTGTTGAGATTTTGGCCTGTAAGATAGTTTGCAGTCCGGTGTGTAGGACAGTTTACATACTAGATTTTAATATAGCTAACTGTCTGGGTAAAAAGTTTATAGTCTGGGCTTTAAGAGAGTTTAAAGTAAAGTTATTTACAGTCCGGATAGTAAAGTTGCTTAGATTCTGGACTGTAGGATAGTTTTCAGTTTGTACTGAAACAATTCACAGTATCGGCTGTAAAACAGTTTACCATCTGGTCTACAAGACAATTTAAAGTTTGGACTGTAAAGGCCCAACCAGAATGTGCATAAACAAACTTAAGCTACTGTCAAAAATAAACAAAAAAGCCTCTCAAATACATTAAAAAAAAACAAAAACAAAATAAAAAACTTTTGATTCCGTACGGAATGTGCGATTAGTTTCGCACTTTGCTTAAGCAAATTACAGTTTCATTAAATTTAACAAAAAGTTCCCTTAAGTTCAACATGGTTTTACACATATGATTTACATGTATTCGCTCGGTTGCTTAAGCCACGTTATTCACATTCTGGTTAGGCCTTAAGACTGTTTACAATCAGTCTGATCTGAAGAACTTTTAACAGTCTGAACGACAAGCCAGCTAACAGTCAGAACTGTAAACCCGTTAATAATCCCACTTTTAGTCAGATGATAACGTGGCATATTAGCTATTTAATAAAGGCTAGTTTACACGGTAGTGCAATGTATTACGACTTTGTAGAATCAAAATATTTAATATGAAATTCTCTCCGTGTTTAAAAGAAAAAAAATAAAAGTCTGTTGAAGTACATATATTTTATGTTTACACGCAAGGCGAATTTATACAAGGTAAGTGCAACTCTACAACTACAAAGCAAGGCGAATTAACTCCATGTATTTTGTTTTTGCAATTTTCTTACTTGTTGTCAAATTTCAGTATAAAAACAAAACAATATTTTGACGTTTCATGATTTTTGTGGATACAGCTGATGAACGGCTGACGAGTTGAGTTTACCTTGTTGAATTCGCCTTGGTTTACACGGATGGTATAAGTAAAATCAAAAATAATAACAAAAAAGCAGATGGTTGCAGTTTAACAATTTTTACAAAAACAACATGAAAATTTCCTGAGTTAATTTTAGTTGTTTTTGTAATTGTATAAAAATGTTACTACCTTCAATATATGCTGTTAAAATAAACCTCTGGTGTGATGAGAATACATAAGTTTCTAAAATGGTTTAGAAAAAAAACATTTACCGTCCGCTTGTCAGATTTTTTATTCGAATTCTCTCTTACTCAATACATTTTGCTTTAACATGATGAGATTTTTCTCATTCTACATAATTTTTGCAATGTCGTAATACATTGTATTACCGTGTAAACTAGGCTTAACTGGGGCTGTTTTACACCAGTCAACAGCATTTAGTTTAAACCAGTTTATGGTCTTTTTTGTATGTATATCGGCTTACCGTAAACCAAATGTTTTTTAATTTATTTATTATGAACTTCACCCACCACTTTGCCGCTAATAAATTATCAAATGAAGTAGGTAATAAAAAAATTGGTCACTTCCCTCAAAAGTTGACTCATTCTTAATTGACTGTGATTTTTTATTTCCTAGAACAAAAACTATAACGCAACAAATAACAAAAACAACAAGAAAACTTTACACCTGATTGTATAAAAAGTATAAAAGGCATACAAAAAAGTTTAAAATTCAACTTCACACACATTAAATAACTATAGTTAAAAATTTATTAACTTGTGTTTAAAATTTCATTAACAAGCAATAAATTAAAAAAAAAAATTTCTTTAGAAGCAAAGAAAAAATAAAATTAATTAAAGAAATATTTTAAATTAAAAAATCTATGCCAAGTTCAATGAACAAACAGTCGTGCACGAAAATGTATAAATATTTTTTTATATATTGTATTTGGTGGTTGTCGTTTTCATTAAGTTTTTTCTTAACTCTGACGTATTTATTTTAACAATTTGTTTCCTTATATTTTAAACATACAAACGTTGCTCTTCAGCACCGCAATTTTTTTTTGTTTGTTTTTATTTTTTGCTGAAAATAAAAATATGTATGTAATATGTACCTCTGGTATTAAAAAGGAAATTAAAAGAATAAATTCTTCATAACAAAATAAAAATTTTATTTCTTTATGATATCCAATTTTTTATAAAAAATAGTAAAAAAATTTAATTCCTTTGCATTTCTGTTTCGCAAATATTTTTAACATGTAGTTTTTGCTAAGTGTATACATATCATTTTATATACCAAGTGCTTTACACGCAAGCACCAAAAGCTTAAATATCTCTATAAAAAATTAACAAAAAAGATATTAAAACGACCTTCACCATCAAAATCCCACAACAACACCATCAAAAACAAATAACAGAGTTGTCAGTTTGAGGTTTTTCTTTGAAATCGAGCCAGTTTTTTACCGTAGGATAAACCGGATTGATGGGAAATCGTCGGCTAAGAATGTAAACCTGCTAAATCCATGTTTTACATTTTATGAAATTTTGGTACCGCCCGACAGATAGAGAACCGTCGCATCGACTAAGAAACCCATTTAGTTCTAATTGGGACTTTATAGAATATTACAAAATAAGCCAAATATATATTAGTTTGGTTCTTGAAGAAGTTATTAAGCAGGCTTACACTCAAAGTCGACGAAATGTATTTACTAGTACGTGCTGCCAAGTTAGCCATTTAGTGACTAGATTTAGCCATTTTCCATTTTGGTAAGTCATACAAAAAATTAATTTAGCCATTAGCCTTTCTTTAAGCAAATTTTTCTTTAACTTTTGAAAAATTTCCTTATTATTCTCTACAAGATTGCTTTTGACCAGATTTATTGAAATCAGTCTATATATGGGCATTTCCGTCAAAAGGTCCACCGTGGCCGAAAATTGAAAAGTTATTAAAAGCTGATTATTTTACGATATTGTTATAGAGAAATATTTAGATTTTACTAATTTTATAAATTTACCCATAAATTTGTTCAATTAGATGATCAATCAGACTGCAAAGTTGTGCAAACGTAATTTCTTCTATGTGAGAATGTTTTATTGTATGTTTTCTTTAATATTTATCTTTCTAAAATGAGGTGATATTTGACAAAAATTATTCCAAAAAAATTTTCTTATATGGTCTGTAATCTAAGGAACAGTTCGGATTAAAGGTAAATTTTTATTTTGTTCTAATCATTATTCCGTTAAATTATTATGGAAAAAATTTTACGTTCGAAATGTCACGTATCGTCCCAGATTTTGGCTTAAAAAAAAAGAAAATACGGAATATTTTGGAATCAAACCAAGACATTTTAATGTTACATTGCTACGTAAAATTCTGAAAGTAGTTTGACTAAAAAATTGTGCCAGGTTTCGCTGAATTACGCCTTTTTATACATTGCCACAAAAACTACTTCTGTTTTTTTCACGTGCGAACCGCTTGTTCTCTTAGTCCTAATTCACATGATGCTAGTCTTATTGATCAGCTTGCTAAGTTATAGGCGAAAGAGAGAGACAGCGAACGTTTCTTTTCTCGTCTCTCTCGCATAGAATAGCAAGCTGATCAATAAGACTTGCAGCGTGTGAATTGGGACTTACTATTCTTTGACCTAGAATCGCGCCCTCCATAAACTTTAGCATACATAACAGTGCTTTCTTAGTGCTAGAGTTTAAGAGCTAAGAGAACGTTAAAATATTTTTTGTTTAAAATTTTATTGCATTTTTGATGCGTACGACTGTCACGTTCAACTCTTTGGAATTACCCATATACCGCATTATATTTATTTCTAATAATATCTTATGACAAAAAATGGGCATCTGGCGTTTTTAAATTTTGCGGGATAAGTTGTGATTTAGCTTTTAGCAGGAAATCTAGCAATTTTTTATTATAATTTTGATTATTTTTTCTTTTTTAATTTTTTGACAATATTATTTAAAAGTTGCTTTGAAATAAATCTATATCCAAAAAAATACTTTCTGCCGATTTTTAGGTTTGATTTTAAATGACATTTAAATCACGATTGCAAAAGATAGTGAATCCCGGCCTTTAACATGTTTCATGAATTCCTTTGTTTTCATTTATTTTTTAACGTCAATTATTCATTTTATTTGGGAATTTTTTTTTTCATATCGAGTTATCACTAAATTTTTCAATATTTTAAAAATTTTATGTATTTTAGCGATATTCTTTGTGAAAAAGTTGGTAGCAATGAATCTGAGTTAAAAAATAAATAACTGAGTACCAAATAATATGTGTCAGAGATGGGAAATGGCTATTCGTATTTTGTACCAGCGTTGCCAGAAGATTTATTTTGTATATAGAATAATATTTAAATTCTTAAGAACAAAACATGAATGATGTACATAAAAATATATAAGAATTTTAATAATTGACTCGATATTTTAGTGAAACATAACAAATTTATTCTAAGCCGATTCTCCAAAAGTGCTTAATAGGAATGTTTGTTAAACATTTTTTTAATTAATGAATTTTGTTAAACTAAAAATGATAAATGTACTTATATTTTAGCAAATGTAAATTTTAGAAGAAATGAAATGGGTTTGTATGTATAAATTCGAGGAATGTATGAAATATGTATAAAGATCTTACAAATTTTGTAATAAAAATAAATTTCGTTGTGTTTTATCCACTATTAAATGTCCACTATTTATATGTGTCACAAATTCAAAGGCACTCTATTTCAAAAGGATTTGATGTTTCATTCTTAATATTTTAGAAATATATTTTTATATGTATATTTAGGCAATTCACAAAGTGTTCTATGACACATTCATAAAATTATAGCAAATACAACCAATATGACGCAATAGAACACTTTGTGAACTGCTTAATTGTTTGTTATTGTATTCTTTTTAAGATATTTTTTTTTTTAAGATATTTTTAAGGAAAATCTTCATTCGGCGAAAAAAATCTTATTTTGGAGAGAAAAATCTTCAAGTTTTTTAATAACAAGGACAAAAAAGTAAAAATTTTTAATTTTTTATAAGAACATACTTCTTATTATGGAAACTATTTAATCTCGAACGTAAACGTTCGCATAGAAAATTATATTTAAAACAAAATTCTAAAATGTAGTTCGAAATCGATGAACAGACTTTATATTTATTGATATCGTTGTTATATCGAAGGCATTTTGAGAAAATTGCATTAAAAAAGCTCATTGAAAATATATGAATTTTCCTAATGTAAAATAAATAGATAAACTACTTGCCACATATTTGTAAATATCCGACACTACTTGTTCTTCAGAAAACTTAAAACTACTAGGTTTTTGTTCTTTCACATTGGCTAGTGCTCTATATTGAAGATTTATTGATGTAAAGCTGATATCATAACGCGTTTTTATTCTTTCATATGAATTTTTTAAAAAGTACACCTAAAATTTTAAGTATGTACATAACTTTGACGTATTTTATAAATTATATGTTCTGTTGTTTTTATATACAAATTGAACAAAAACAGCTGTGTTTTGTTAGTGAACAATAATATTTTTATACTAACACCACAATAGTGGAGGGGGTATAAGGCGTTTCTGCTTATGTGTGTAACATATTGTTCCTAGACTTACCTTTAAGTATACCAATCGACTCACAATCTCGCTCTCAGTTGATCTTACAATATCAATTCGTCCGCCCGTCCGTCCGTCTGGCTGGCTGGTTGACTGTCCATGTTTCGTTGTGCGCAAAGTACAGTTCGCAATTTTTAAGATAATTTAATGAAATTTGGTACATACGTTTTAATTGTCATATGGACAATAAACCCATACCCCATACAAATTTTTTTTCGGAATAGTCTATCCGTTACAGAACTATCTTATTATGTTGGTATTAAGAATACATTTGGTCCAAACATGTCTAAATCATCTTACAAAATTTTTTTTTAAATCGATCTTTATTTGACCACAGCTCCTATACAAATATGACTCCCGAAAATAGCTTTAAGTGCTATAACTCTCTTATAAATGTTGGTATTGATATTACATTTGTCAACGATAAGTTTTATAACATCTTATATGTCATAACGAAATGTTGCACCTTTAGGTCCAAAAGTGGCCATATAAACCCACTCTACTAAATCCCTTTGAGGCAAAGCAATTGCATATAGCTTCTGATATTTCGATAATATGCGACCAAAAGAACCCTTTTATGTATCATTAATTCTTAATACATTTTTTTGCTGAGTCCATAAGTAGCCATGGTCCCAAATAGTGTAAAAGGTTGGAAATTTGTCTTTATACTGTGGTGTAGGGTAACAAATGTTCGGGCTTGACCGATTTTACGTGTACAAATTCAATTCGTCTGAAAAATAAGTATAAAACTAAATTTAAAGAAAACATACTGTTGTAAACAAAAGTATTTATATTTTTTTTTTGTTATTTGTTTAATTATTTTTATTTGGTTAATTTTTTTTTTATTTGTCAATAATAATTTTAAAAAAATAATAAAATTATTTTAAGTTAAAAAAAAACTATAAAAGCCCATTTAAACCTGAACTATAAAGAAGTTATTAATGGTTTACTGTGACAAACAAGTTAATTTTCTAGTTATAACATAAAAGTTTTTCAATAAAAATCATAAACCAGTTTTAACTAATTTATTGAATAATCCTGTTTAAAAAACCTGTTTTTGGTGAATTTTACCTTATCCAGCTCTGCTTTTTTATTTGAATTTTTGCATAAAAAAAAATTATAAAAAACTCTGGTGATAAAAATAAAAGGTAATTGCAAGCAAACAACTTATGTTTAATTAGTTTTCAAGGATAAACTTCTTAAATTTAGATTCATAAACTAGTTGGCTTATAACGTTGTTGATGAAATATGTACTTAAATTACTAAAAAAACATAAGTAGGAGCATATAATTATTAATGCGAAATTGGGCTGAGTTAAGAGATGCAATGTACGGGAGATAGAAAACACTTTCCTTACAAAAAATCGTCTAGGAAGTTCCTATTTAAAACAAAATGGTTCATCCAAAGTGGCCATAACACCGTGTAATAAAAGATTCAATAAGAACTAATCCGTTCTATATGGAAGATGGAAGAACGGCACCTACGAATTAGCAAAATGCTTAATTTTGTCAATTATATCAAGTGTCGCGGTATAAAAAGTGAATTCGAAAAAACTTTTACACAGTATTCCAGCCAAAACTAATCTTTGGTCCAATAATCATGTAACTTTTAAAAATATGTCAGATATTATCTTTTTTAAATCATTAATTTTCAACTGTTATATCGGTCAAAATGAACAGCGAAAAAAGTACGTGTAAAAAATAATTAAAAATTTAAAAAAAAATCGAATAAAGACTTTCTTTCGAAGAGCACCGAACACTTCTATCAGAAAAGAAGCTCCTAAAGTTTAATGCTCTGATTCTCTTGTGGGCAGAGCCAAAGGTAGTCCTGGGTTGAAGTTTTATAAAGTTCAGAAAGTTTCAGATCGCAACGCGGTAAAGAATTTAGAACAAAAAAAAAAAAAAAATTAAAATTGAGGTCAAAGTTAAAAAAAATTACACCTGTTGTGTGATGGATGATAGATGTAACTTATATACTGGCAAATTTTTCACAACTTCCGGGTCAAGATTTTTATGTGGCTGATGGACGATAATTCCCAAATAAGTTTCTTGTGTGGTATGCTATTTGCAGTTGTGGCAAAAGAGGCCAATCATTTGTGACATCAGGCACGATAAAGACAGAAATACATATAACGGATTGTCTACAAAACGGCTTTAACCTCTTTTTAAACAGCACAGAGTGCCTTCAAATTTCTGACCCGATTCGGCATCATGATTCTTTAGAAAAAAAGCCCTGGAATGGTATTCAAACAATAGTGTAAATTTTGTACCACAGGATGCAAATCTACCCAATTGTCCAGAACAGCGGTCTGTTAAAAGGTATTGGGCTCTTATAAAAAAGAAAGAAAGGTATCCCAGGACATTTTCACTTTGTCCAAAAAGGTAACGAAAGCAACTATACAATCTTTAATGGGAGGTTTGCCGGAAAAAGTGGATGAAGTTATAAATAAATATAAATTTTTATATTTAACAGTTTAAGTTTTATTAAACTTAATACAAGTATGTATAAGTTTTAGTACGGTATTAAAAAAGTCTTAAATGCATCAAAATCTTTATAATTGTACCATGATTTCCATCCCTGTGGTTTGTTGATGTTCTCTTTACGTTTACACTTTTTTGTTTTCCTCCCATTTTTTTTTTGTCGACATAAAACAGCTGAGATTGTAAAAAGTTTTAACTAAAATGAATTTAAAACAGGGGACGATTATTTAAAATAGAGTATGTATGCATGTTTAAATGAATGTTATCTTATTAAAAAAGTGAAAAGCATATACGAATGTAGTAATCCTTAATAATAAATACTACATGCTTAATCAAAATTTACTTTGCATATTTGTCAGGTCTAATTGAATGGATTAAACATTAAGAGGATTTTAACTAGGGATGGGCGAATGTTCCGTTTTGCATTTGTAAACTGTTCGCAGCTACTTGTAATGTATGCAAATAATTAAAGCGAATATGAAGATACTTATAATCATACATTAAAAAGCTAATTAAAGCAATTTAAATTTACGATTCTTACTTACTGACATACATGAATACCTACTTGCCTTAATTGAACTTTGAGTATTTGCGACCAAAAACATACCACTCCTTTATTGCAACATAGTCATATCTCAAAAAATCAAAAATTTAAAGTTACTTAAGCAAAAGTGTTCCTTAATACCTTCGTTATATGTACATATGTAAAAATCAGTGTTATATCTCAATCTGAACCAAAGTTATAGCAAAATATATTTTACTAGCTGACCGTTGTTTAGCCATATAACTTATTTCTTTCAAATGTTACTGCCTCTGCATGCCAAATTTTTAGAAAAGCGGCCGATTATTTAAGAAGATATAAGGACAGGGTTCTTTTACCCCTCTAGCCCTATTCCTTTTTTCCTTTAAGGTGTTACAGTGTCTGCATGCCAAATTTTAAGTAAACCGGTTGATTAGTTGGGAAAATATAGGGAGGGGAGCTTTTACCCCTCTAGCCCTATTCCCTATTTCCTTTCAGATCTTAAAGTTTCTGCATATCAAATTTTAAGAAAACCAATTGATTAGCTAAGAAGTTATAGGGAGTGAAAGCTTTTACCCCTCTTGCCCTATTTCACGTCCTAAATAATAAAAATTATTGGTAATAGTTCTTTCCAGATGTTACGCTATTTGCCTGCCAAATTTCAAGAAAATCGGTTAATTAGTTAAGAAGATATAGGGAGGGGGAGCTTTTACCCCTCTTGCCCTATTTTATGCCCTTTTTCCTTTCAAATATTACAGTATCTGCACGCCAAATTTTAACTTTAGAGGAGTTTTCGTGACACGAGAATTTTATATATATAGAAGATAAAATCTGTATAAAAAGGTACATTTTGAAAAATTTAATCTTATTTTGCAATAAAGTAGCGTTATGTACATACACAATAATTACACAGCACAACAAAATGGAGCTTATTTAAATTTTCTGAAATATAAAGAGCTGATCCTTATTTATTTCCATCTGCTGATCTGCGTTGTAGCGGAAGTGCCTTAATTTTGGACATAGCGGTATGTCTCGAAAAGTCGAGCTAAACTAATGGTGTTTTCTTTTCTACAAAAAAAAATGTAATTTGGTGTCTGTTTCTTAAAAATTTTGCTCCCGAAAAGTGTGGATTGTTTTATTCTAAAAAAATAAAATGTCACATTTTTTTGGAGAAAAGAAAACACCATAAGTGCAGCGTCCAAAATTACCTTTAAACCAACATTCAGTGTTTTATCAACAAAAACCTTGTTCCCTTGTGTAATCATTAAAATAATATTTTTTTTTTACTTTTTGATCTGCTGCATAAATTTCAGAGTATGTATTATTGTTTTTATAAATATTTACATTATTGAAAAATTTTTCTAAGAATATAGTTTTTTTTATTTGCTATAAATATTTATAAATATTTGTTATTAATAAATTTAATAATTCAAAAGTAAACAAGTCCGATGGCCGATATTTAATATCGTTTAGATTGTCAATTAGATATGACAAATTTGTTTTTTTTATTATTAAGAGTTCTTTTGCGAATTTGTCACATGTGGCATTAAAATCCACAAAGAGTGAGTAAGGAAAAATTATGAAATTTAATTTTATTGACAAATCAATGAATAATAGTAATTTGAATTTTAATTATGTATAAACAAGTAAAAAGAAAAATTAAAAACGGGTGGGACTAATTTTAAAAGGAAGTGTATTGTGAGCCGATTTGTGAATCCTTTAAGTCTTTCAAACTTTCATTCTAAGGCCTTAAAATCCTGAACTTAGACACTGAAGTCGAATATCAAGCCTAACTGCAATAGAAGTCTGAAGAGACGGACTTAATGTTCTAATTATAAAAAGGTACTAATTTAATGTTGTGCAAAAACCACTTTATATTTTAACACTAATGTTGTTTTCTTTAAAAAAGAAGTGTTAGATTTTATTTAAAAAATTCAAATTTTTGCTCGTTTCCTAAAAGTGTTTTGCTTTCTAAAAGGGTGGCATGTTTTATCAAAAAAAATTATAACTATTGACATAAGGCATTATTGATTGCACTTTATTTCCCGTATACATCTACACTATTGAAAATGCCCCTTAAAACTGGTGAATTCTGCTTATATATAGGGCTATTTTTATAACGGCGACAATTGCCTTAGGCCGAGGCCACGCAATGAGCGGCTAAGCGTCAAGCGGCTAAGCGATGAGCGTCAAAAAATTAAAACATATGAAATACTATTGAAGTGGCCACGAAATGAGCGGCATGCGAGCGAAATTTTTGAGCGGCTAAGCGGCGTCGCTTAGAAATAAAACTTGTTTTAATTTTTAGTTGTTTTCTGAGCGTCAAAAAATAAACATGGCAAAAGTTAATATGGAGCTTATGATTTCATCCGTACAAAGCCGACCGAATTATGGCAATACAGATTATCAAATTTTAAAAATAAAAATATGACCGAGAAATTTTTTTTTGGTTTTGTCAATTTGGGGTTAACTTTTAGCAACAGCAAATCAAAGCATTTCACAGACATACGGCAGTATTGTATTGGGTAGATTTGTATATAAATGGTTTAATTCCCTTGCTTGATAAATATGGACACATTAGCATGATGTGTTTATTAATACTGTGTTGTAGGGTGCCATATGGTCGGGCTTGACCGACTATACTTTCTTACTTGTTTATAATTTGTTTTTGTTTTAAATGTAAGTTAAGCGAACGAAGTCTTTGCTCGAAATCGACGAACAGGCTGCAAATTTTTATACCCACACCACAATAGTGGAGAGGGTATTATGCATTTGTGCTGATGTGTGTAACGCCTTAAAATATTGGTCCTAGACCCACCTTAAAGTATACCGATCGACTCAGAATCACTTTCTGAGTCGAACTAACGATGTCCGTCCGACTGGCTGGCAGGCTGTCCATGTAACCTTGTGCGCAACTTTGGAGATAATTTGATCAAGCACAGGGACCAAGCTTATTGAAAATGAGCCAAAGCGTAGGACCGCGAGGAAAGATAGGGGGACATTTATTCCTCTCAGAAGCTATTAAACCGATTTTAATGAAATTTAAAATATAGATAGAACCATATCTTTATGGACACAAAAGGGATGCATTTCAAAAAAAAAAAAGGACCACGAGGGCAGATAGGGTCAATTTCTGCCTCTCAAACCGATTTTAATGAAATTTAAAACATAGATATTTCCATATCTATATGGACACATAAGCTATACAGTTTTTCCAAAATAGGACCACAAGGGGAGGAAGGGGGCAATTTCTGCCTCTCACAAACTTTCAAACCGATTTTAATCAAGTTTGTAAACATAGATAAATCCATATTTATATGGATTTATAAGCATGATGTGTTTTTTAATGCTGTGGTGTAGGGTATCATATGGTCGGGCTTGACCGACTATACTCTCTTACTTGTTTTTCTTAAAAAACGCATTACATTTTTATGAATACGATTTTCGCGTAATAACATTGAACAAGCCACTCTTTATATTGGCATTTTAACAACTAACCGCTCAGAAGTGACGCTCAGTAATAAGCCACTTGCCGCTCAAACTTGACGCTCATCGCTCAGCCGCTTGACGCTTAGCCGCTCATTGCGTGGCCTCGGCCTTAGAGATTAACAAAGCTACGCGAAAATTTTGAAAATTTGGAAAAGTTTGCTTAAATAGCGAAAATTCGCGAAAATTTTAATTTGCGACGATTGCAAAAATTTGCTAAAATAGCTCCAAATCGCGAAAATGTTTATTACTTAAAACAAACCATAAAACTAATTAAAAGTCCCTAAAACAAATCACTTAAAACTACTTAATTAGAGGAAATTCCCAAGAACTTGTTACTTCCCAGCAAAAACTTTACTTACCTGGTAAGGTAGCAAGTAATGCTGGAGAATAGTAAACACTACTTATTTTTCGGCTGAATAACTACTTATTTTTTTCGAGGTGTCCACAGAATTCAGTACTGTAACTGTACTGTACACTTACTAGAAGTCAAAAAATATCTAGTTATTATTTAACTACTAGTAAGTTGAATTGTAAGTACTTACAATTTACTTACCAGAAGCCAAAAAATCACTATTTAATAGGCCTAATAGGTAGTTATTGAGTACGTTACCAGTAAGTAAATATTCAGCACTGAAAACAACACAACTAATAAGTAGGGGTGCGTTCGTAAATGCATCACTGCGCTGCATCAGTGATTTCAAATCGTTATATATATATATATCAGTGAAGTAAATGTGGACCAAAAAATTGTGAAATACTCCACAAAAATAATAGACATACAATAAAAAAAATTATAACTATTTTTTATCGGCTTTATAAAAAGTTGCTTTTCTGATGCAGCGCAGTGATGCAATTACGAACGCACCCTAGTTAGTGTGCTGATTATTAGTAACCAAAGGTTCAGTAGTGAAAATAAAAGCAGTTATAAGTAGATGCTGAGGTCATTACTAGTAAGTACTTATTGAAGTTTTCAGAAAAATGGCAACTGTAATTACAGCTACTTACCATGTAACGTATGAAATAACTACCACCTGTTACTAAAAATCGAAAAGTTTTTCCTGGGTTATTAAAAATTGTTAAAATGTAAAGAATCAGAAACATCGCAAAAAATTACAAAGTTAGAAACACCCCCTAAAATTCCTTTGAAATCGCTTAATCGGTTAAAAAAAAAAAACAAAATGTCGGGAAAAAAACATAAAGAACGTTAAAAGAAGAACAAACTTTTTGTCAGGTCTTAAAAACAGGTCTTAAAAACACTATTTATTTTTTTTTTCTTTGACCTTAAGACTTAAAAGTTTTTAGCTAACTCTGTTAAGTTATATTACCAGGGCATCATACGAATTGTTTAAACCCTCATACACAAGTCCTCGGTCCACCTAGACCTTCATATAGGTTAAACGTCTTGAGATTTTTTATGGTACTCCACCTGTGACTCTTTAAGTTTTTCCTTGGTTCTCCACCAGATGAAACACGTTAAAATTTGTTGGTTATAAACGATTGCATATTTTTCATGCTTAAACCGCAAGAACTGTAACTCAGTACAGTTATGCGACGCCACGCCAATAGCCAATGTGGAATGAAACGGAAAACTCACGAAAAGCAAACAAAAAAACAAACACGGCCAGTTTTTCGTAAAAAGATAACGACAAAGACGCGCAAGCTGCTTCCCCGCCCAGAGTGTTAAAAAAATTCAGCGCATAAAAAATTGCAAGTTAAAGCTTTTTATTTTATTCTATTTTTTTTAATTTTATTAGGAATATGTAATTTGGTCTAGTGCATCATAATCAATCAAAATAGTTACTCACTTCTGCATTTTAGGTGACCATATGCACTTTTTGAACCCAACAGGGTTGTTTTTTTTTTGCCAAAAAGAACACCTTAAGTTTTCCAAGTCTTGTATTCAGATTTCCGAATTTCAAAGTAAAACATTTTCTTACATAATAAGTTCTGTAAATGATTTATTAAGACTTAATTGTCCTAAAAAAAACTTTAAAGTCTTTCAGGTACTAAAATTAACTAAGTCTTATGATAAGTTTTTAGTTTTATTATAGCACTGGTGTATGGCTTTGTTTTTAGTATATTTATTAGTCTTATAACTAGTAAGAGTTTCAAGTTTTATATTTTTTTCTAAGGTTTTTTAAGTTATTTTCTAAGACCCTTACACTTATACTAAGACTTAAATGCATATGCAAAAAATCTAAAATTTCTTAATAAGAATCTAAAGTCTTATACTAAGACACTAAAGTCTTATAGTACTAAGACACTAAAGTCTTATACTAAGACGCTGAAGTCTTATATTAAGACTCTAAAGTCTTATACTAAGACGCTAAAGTCTTATATTAAGACTCTAAAGTCTTATTCTAAGACGCTAAAGTCTTATACTAAGATGCTTAAGTCTTATACTAAGATGCTAAAGTGTTATACTAAGACGCTAAAGACTTATAATAAGACGCCAAAGTCTTATACTAAGATGCTAAACTCTTATACTAAGACGCTTAAGTCTTATACTAAGATGCTAAAGTCTTAAACTAGGACGGTAAAGTCTTATACTAAGACGCTTAAGTCTTTTACTAAGATGCTAAAGTCTTATTCTAAGACGCTAAAGTCTTGCAATAAGACGCCAAAGTCTTATGACGTTTTACTTTTTTGCTAAGACGCTTAAGTCTTATACTTAGACGATAAAGTCTTATACTAAGACTGAAGTCTTAAACCAAAATTCTATGGTCTCACGCTTGGGCTCTATGCAAAAAATCTAAAATTTCTTAATAAGAATCTAAAGTCTTATACTTAGACACTAAAGTCTTATAGTACTAAGACACTAAAGGCATATACTAAGACACTAAAGTCTTATACTAAGACGCTTAAGTCTTATATTAAGACAATAAAGTCTTATACTAAGACGCTAAAGTATTATACTAAGATGCTAAAGTCTTATACTAAGGCGCTAAAGTCTCATACTAAGACGCTAAAGTCTTATACTAAGACGCTTAAGTCTTATACTAAGATGCTAAACTCTTATACTAAGACGCTAAAGTCTTATAATAAGACGCTAAAGTCTTATACTAAGATGCTAAGGTCTTAAACTAGGACGCTAAAGTCTTATACTAAGACGCTTAAGTCTTATACTAAAATGCTAAAGTCTTATACTAAGACTGAAGTCTTAAACCAAAATTTTAACGTCTCACGCTTGGGCTCTAGGTAAAAAATCTAAAATTTCTTAATAAGAATCTAAAGTCTTATACTTAGACACTAAAGTCTTATAGTACTAAGACACTAAAGTCATATACTAAGACACTAAAGTCTTATACTAAGACGCTATAGTCTTATATTAAGACAATAAAGTCTTATGCTAAGACGCTAAAGTATTATACTTAGATGCTAAAGTCTTATACTAAGACGCTTAAGTCTTATACTAAGACGGTAAACTCTTATAATAAGACGCTAAAGTCTTACTAAGATGCTAAACTCTTATACTAAGACGCTTAAGTCTTATACTAAGATGCTAAAGTCTTATAATAAGACGCTGAAGTCTTATACTAAGATGCTAAACTCTTATGCTTAGACGCTTAAGTCTTATACTAAGACGCTTAAGTCTTATACTAAGACGCTAAAGTCTTATACTAAGACTGAAGTCTTAAACCGAAATTCTAAGGTCTCGCGCTTGGGCTCTAAGCCTAATACTAAAAATTTAAAGTCGTTAACTTAATTTTTTAAGTCTTACACTAAGGCCCGTTTTCACGACTTACCGATAGCTAAACGATAAATTTTATCGGTCGTATAAAAAGTGTTCCATTACTACAACTTCACTTGAACCTAAGGTTAGCGATAAGTTAAATAAAGATGTATCCTACCTGGTAGATTAAAGTTAAGTTTTAACAATGAAAAACTTTTCATACGGCAAATAAAATCCTACCTTTAGCTATCGGTAAATTGTGAAAATGGGGGTAAGACTCTCAAGTCTTATAATTTGTAAATCACTTCAAATTGACATGATTACAACTAAATCACTTCATAAACCACATAGATTCCACTGATCGTGTACAACCGGCCAAGATTTCTGCTTAATGTTTTTATTTTTTTCCTTAAATAATTCATAAATTTTTACAATTTCATCATTAAAATGATTAAAATAATCTTCTGATAACTTTAAAAGTGTTTTTATCCATTTTTAATACTTTAAAGAAATATAAATTTGTTTGTTGTGTGTTTTTTTTTCTTAATCATCTGTCATCTTAATCATCTCAAATGTATTGTGAACGGCTTTGATTAGCTAAATCAACATTTTGCTTAAACGCGTTTAAAACCTAAGTGTGAACTTAGCATTATACAAAGATTTTAAAGTTGTATACTAAGGTTTTAGAGTTTTATACTCATATATTTAGAATTACGACCATTTTCTTTTATATTCTGCTTTTTAATAGTTACTTTTGGTTAAGTTTAAATAAAGCACCTGTATTTATAATTTGTTAAGTAAATTAATTTCGTTTAATTAAAAAAGCTGTGGTGTTTTCTTAATTGCTCTCTATAATGCAACTTTATCTTATACTTATAACAACTTGCCATTTTTATAAAATTATTATTTCTTTTCATTTTTTTTTTATCAATATTCAAAGCGAGAAGGAAATTCAAATTATAAAATATATGTCGAGAGGTGAATAAACTTTGGACTTTGTCCTTCCTAAAACAAATCTAAGCATAAAGAGTGAAAGACAGACACATAATCACTTGTAATTGCTTACAAATCTCTTTGATGGTACTCTACATTTTGTTATTGTAGTTTTTTTTTTATAAGTATTATTGTTGTTGGCTTATTTTTTTTTTGTTTTATACAGATTTACAATTTAAAAATACAAAAAAATAAACCATGGCCTCATCACCCTCTGTCACTGGTTTAATTCATAATCTGTGTTGTTGTTTTTTTTTTCTTATTTTCATTGAAGTATAGAAAATTACAAAAAAATTATTCAATTTATGCTGATTAAATTTATTTATACATATTTCAATTAAACTGATTTTAATACTACAAAAATAAAATAAATATATTCTAAGTATAAAACTATATTCAAATAGAGAATAAAAAAATCTTTTATGCTTTTATTTTAGATTGGAAAATATTCTTATCATCTCAAAACTTGAACTAAATATGTATGCAAAATAATGGACTAAGTTGCAAATGGAAGTATCTCTTAAATGAAAAACAAAAACCTTAAAAACAAAAGAAGATATTAAAATATATTTAAAAAAAAAAAATCTACATACACCAAATTCAAAATAAAATGAATTATTTTAAACTCAGATAAATTAATGCGTTCATTTATCAGCACAAAAGATCTAATACTGTTAAATCACTGTCTTTTACCCTATCTGTCTCTCTCTCTCTCTCTCTGATGACTTTTTTCTTCCTTTAATTGTGGCTAATTGATAATAAATGAGAGAGTGCTCAGGCGTTTAAAAAAAACATTTAAGGTAGAAATATTATTTTAACCAAATTATGGATGGTTTACATCTGGGTAGTCAATTATCAAAAGATCAATTGTTGCCTTTGCAACCATCATCAACTTCAGCCGCATCTTCATCATCATTAATATCACTACAACAACAGCAGCAGCAGCATCCACAATCACATTTATTGGTACAAACCAGAACCGGAAGTCAGTCACTTTTGCGCACAAGTAGATCACCATCCGGTACTCGTAGTACCGAACAAAGTGAGTTCCAAATTTTATTTAATTTAATTATTATTTTTATTGATGTTATTGTTGTCAATAATATGTGTGTGCTTACATATATATTTTTTTTGTTGTATCTATGTATGTAGTAAATAAGTGTATAGTATTTTTATTGTTTAATTTTTACAAGTTTTTTTTTGTTTCTATATTTGTGGCAAAAAAATAATAAAAAATTGTTTATGTTTTATATACTTTTATTATCATTTTTTTCTTTTGTTTCTTCTATTTTCACAATTATTTTTCATGTGTTTTATGAAAGTCCCTTGAAAAATCAAGGTTAATTATTAGAGGGCTCAACAATAAATCATAGAATAGCTTTTTTTTTTGTTTTTAACTAAAAAAAACTATTAATCAAATGATAATATAAAAATTATAGATAGCGATAAATAAATGTTGCTCTTACTATAGGCTTTTTGTTCAAATAAAATTGAAGATATAAGGACTGCGTTTGCAAACATTGCCCATTACATAATTCTAAAATCTGCTGAACCAGGCAGTCATTAAATTTTAAAAATAAAAACTTTTTAATAGCCGTGTTTTTATTAAGATGATTACTAAACCCTTCACCGAAGGCATAATGGTATATATAAGTTTGTCTTTCCGTTTGCAATTTCTGCAATATTGATCTTAGACCCTATAAAGCGTATATAATTTGGGTCCTAATGATTAGCGAAGTTGATTAAACGATGTCCGCCTTTCCGTGTATATGTTGAAATGGGCCAGATTGGTCCATAGATGACTGAGATATGAGCAAAAATCACGACTGTCTTTAATTTTATCCATAAATCCCTTGTTGAGAAAAAAAGTGGGTGGGATTAAAGAAGTGGGCGTGGCACTTGCCATTCAAACACATTCAGCCTGATTACGGTTGGCGTTGGCGTATACGCCTGAGTCGTTTTTTGTAGTAGATTGAAGTAACACACAATCTTTGTTCTTTAATCTACTACAAAAAACGACTCAGGCGTACACGCCAACGCCAATCGTAATCAGGCTGATTATTAATTTATTTCTATTTGGAGAACGGAAAGAGCCAAAGTAAAAAACATCTCGGTTATCAACACACAACATTCCACAAAATGTGGGCGGGATTGGAAAAGTAGGCGGGGCCCAATTTTTATATCATAAGACCGGTATAAGGGACATTGTCCAAATAACCCAGCTATGTGGGGTTATTAATACACAACCTCACTAAAGCTATAGGCGGGATTGGAGATATGTCCGTGGAAGCTTCCGTGCAGACATTATAAATTTCGGTATAACTGGAGAACTGCAAGAGCCAAAGTTTCCCAATTAGGTACAAACATCTTGGTTTTTAATTTACAACATCCGACAAAATGTGGGTGGTATTGGAGAAGTGGGCGTGGCACCCACTAAATATTGTTGGATATATGTAGAACAGCAAGAGACAAAGTTTCCAATTAAGGTACAAGCATCTTGAGTATTCAAGACACAACATACAACAAAATGTGGGCGGGATTGAGGAAGTGAGCGTGGCACAAAATAAATTTATTTCTAACTAAAGAACGATATTTATATTACTTTCTGTTCTTTTCGCACCATGGTGAAGGGAATTAGATACGTTTCGAGCAGCTTAATTCCACTTTCCTCGAAAATCTTTGGCATCTTTGGCTACTTTTGTGTCAAGGTCTGAAAGCTGGGGAAAAGTCGCCCACGATGCGATAATTAAATTTTTCCAAAAAAACTTTTTTTAATTTGTTTGCACGCTGTTTCGCTTCCGTGTTCTTTAAAGCATTTCTGACTGGAACCGTTTGTACTTCAGAAGTTTTCAGGCCAGCGTCCATTTTGACCTTGTGTATACAAAACAGAGATGTAAATTAGTGCTGGGATACTATTGATATTTTCAACTATCGATATTAATCGATAGTTCAGATTTCACTATCGATATATCGATATTACTATCGACTGAATGTTTGTACTTGTGAAGTAAAACTTTAATTATTTTTTTATAAGGCTACAGTTCGTTGTTTTTATCACTTTATTGAATATATAAGACTTATGTATATACGCACGTTATTTTATATGGCAGTTTTTTAAAAATTGATGAGTACCTTTCTGATGGAACCGAAGTAACAGGGACTATAAGATATTCCATTGCAACTTTAAAAAATTTTCTGAATTCTAAACCCAAAAAGGGAATCAATCTAGCTGACTTATCCTCTAATGGTCGTTCATTGTTTTGTCTTACGCTTGCAATTGCATTTGGAATTGCATTTTTCAGTCCCTATATAAAAGCACTGCTAAGCAATCCATTCAACTTGCCATTATTGTTGTTTGTATTCATTGCTGTAATTCAGCGCGAATAATTAATAGCAAGTTAAAATTTGCGGCAAAAAACTGCTGCTGTTAGATGTCATCATAGCTGTATTTTAAATAATAAAAATATCGATATTTATAATTTTCCTATCGATATTTTCGATATTTTAAGACTATCGATAATATCGATAGTCTATCGATAGTTTCCCAGCACTAATGTTAATGAATCATTCATTTTTGATTTTAATTCATTACGAATTAGCTAAATTTTGAATTAATTCTTTTCACACAAAAAATTAATTGAATGAAATTGGTAAAATGAATTGCAATTCATTAGAATTGAATTGACTTTGAATTAATTCAAATGAGTTAGAAAAAATGAATTGCAATTCATTTCCAATTCATTTGAATTGATTTTGAAAAAAGTCTACTGTAAGTAAGTGTGAAGAAGCATTAAGGCTCAGTTAGCCGGGAGTAACAGTAACAGTAACCTTACCTTAAAAAAGTAAGACCAATCTATTTCTTACAGATTGAGACGTTACATCTTACTGCTAACTGTAATCGTTCTAATTGCTTTACATACAACAAAATGAAACAGCTGATTTGCAACGTTAATGTTACTCCGGGTTAACTGAGCATTTACTCCCGTTTTATTATCCAACTCATTTTATTATATCAGACAGCATTACACTCATTTCGGATATCACCTAGTACGAGATAATCGTCGAAAGGCATAGAAAATAATAAGAATGATGTACTGTAATTAGCAGGTAACGGCAGAATATGACTTCAATTAGTAGGAAGCTGCGAAGATCCTATCAGCATGAGTATTAACTCATTTGAATTAATTGAATTAATAATTCAAAGTCAATTCAATTCAAATGAATTGGAAATGAATTAACTCAAATTTCATTCAATTCATTTTTTTGTGTGAAAAGAATTAATTAAAAACTTGCTAATTCAGTGCATGAATGATTCACGAATTAATTCAAAAATGGATGATTCATTTACATCTCTGATACAAAACTCCGAACAATCCACTTTTTGAGCGACTTTTCTCCCGGGAATGTTACAATTCATCTTAAACATGCAACTGATTTTTGTTCACTTTAATCTTAACACAGATGTCCTTTTGTCTTTGCCAGAATCTGCCTTTAGAGTTATCTCCAATCTTCTTTAGAAATTTGGAAACTATTTTCGTGCCAATTTTTAGTTTCCACTGAGGGTGGTTTTGATAAGTTTTCACAATGCTTTAAGTAGTGTTGCAATATCTTTTCTAGGAAATACAACAAAAATATGGAGATTTGTTTATTGCACGTTTTACAAAATCTCCTGTATGACATACAGACTTTTGCACATATGTATGTATGTATGTATGTATGTATGTATGTATGTATGTATGTATATTAGAGTGCTCCAAAACAAAAATTAACTTGCGAATTTTGACCGCCCCCCCCCCCATAGAATTGTTCCATGTATTGTAAATACATGTTGTGTAAAATATTAGAATAAAAGGATAATGTTAACTGCGCCGCAACGACGCTAACGTTTTACGGTACATTTTTACAAGAGGAAAAACTATTTTTTTCCCGTTTTTCTAGAAATTTAGCCATTAAAGGCTAGATTAAATTATTATACTTTGTATTAATACATGTCAAGAACTCAAGTAATATGACAAAGTGTGAATGCAATGTTTCACGAAAATGACAAGTATTATGAAAAAAGTTTGACATCCCATACGACTTCATCGTTTTTTCAAAAATGTCTAAACAAAAATTCATCAGATCAGTACCCATGTTCTGTAACTTTAGTGAGAACTTCTTGCATCGAAAAGATGTGAAACAAAATATTCCATCGTTTCTCGAAAAGTGAGAAAAATGTGTGGCTGTAACTCATGTCGAAAACTATCAAAAGAGATTACGTCGTTACGTTATAAATGTCATAATATTGGCACTCGAAGCCGATGTGACATTGCAGACGTTCAGAACGCCAGTAACACATATCGTTAACGGCCACCAAAATTTACTTAAATTGAACATTTTTCAACGACGGCGGCGAAAACACAACCGTCGGCTATACCAAATTGTGTAAAGTGCGACTTTAATGTTTGTTGTTTGCAAACGAGTTTTAAAAAAATTCGTATATTTTATAAAAATATTAAAAGCAAAATAATAAAACAATGAAAAATGTGCCAAGAATAAAATATTATTATTATTATTATTCTTTGCATTTTTATTTGTTTTTAAGTGTTTAAATTCTTTCTCGCCCCATTTTTATTCGTGAGTTTATTTGACAGTTCAAAGCGGGAACTTTTCTCACCAAAATGTTACAGACACACTTTTTCTGTAAATCGGCTAGTAATTTCCTTACGTGACAGCTTGTACTCGCCAAAAAAAAGATACAGACACAGTTAAGTGAGAAAGACAGCTGTTTGTTTCAATTTGTGGCATTTTTGTTTCATTTCACACATTTCAATCGAAAACCTTCTCGACGCGAGAGTTACAGAACATGGGCACAGGTTTGCATTTTATTACATGTGTGAGTGTTTATTAGAGTTGTCAGCCGATTAAGAATAATTCGGTTAATCGATCAAATAAAACCAAACTCTTGTTCGAGTAATTTTAAAGTAGCGATTTTCGAATAACGAATAAATCGATTAATAAATGTCGATTAATCAAACAATTTTTTTTATTAAAAAATAAATAAAATAAAAGCTTAGAATTTGATTTATTCTGATACGTTTTTAATTTCAGAGAAGTATCTTAACATTTTTTATTGTTATAGAAGGGTCTATGACAACTATGTTTGAAACAAAATATCGGCCAAATGCTCGCGACGGCTACATTGGCATACCTCTTTCCAATGGTCAATATTTTCAGTGATTCTGAGACAATATTAAGGTTCAATTTCAATAATGTGCCGAAATATCTTATATTTTACCTCTTGAATTGTTCTTGGCTTATTGACATAGAATTTTTCTTTTAACACGACAAAAGAGCGCAAAAATGGTTGGAACCACATATCTTCCATGGTCATATAATCAATTTCTGGCTACAAGAAGTCCGTTATCATGATAGCGAACACCATTGTCGAAGAAATGCGACCCGATGTCGTCACCAGCCCATAAACGAACTGCGCGAGCATGCACAGGTGTTTTCACATTTCCTACAGACATTCTGGACACATTTGGTCGATTATGCTAACCAATAAAACCATGAAGTGCCCAAAATGCATTTTAATTTGAACGCCCATTTTCGTTAAAGGCTTCCATGCTTGATTTTGTCAAATACTGAAACAAAAAAATGTCAAATTAAGTTTGGCAAAAAAATTGACATTAAGGTGCGACTCACAATTAACAACGTGCATAATGGTTGGACCACCCTTTACAAAATCTAGAAAAGTTAAAAATATTGTAGCCATAGCCCTGGTTGTAAATAATCGTGTTAAGTACTCATAGTATTTCAAAAATGTATTTTATGTTCTTAATAAACAAATATTTGACAAGCAATTATAAAAATAAAGAAGAAGTTAATTGTAGATAAATGGAATGGAATGGCATATATTAAAAAAACGAATTTTTTTGTAAAAATAATATTTTTTATTCTTTATTCTCATCAATTAATCGAATATTTTTTTAGATTTAATCGTTTGATCGAACGAACAAAAACAATTTTTTGAATTATTCGAACAAAGTTGAAAGGCGAATAATTGACAACTCTACCCAGCAAACACAGAAATACTCCATATGTTTTGCCAAACGTATTGCCTGGATGAAAAATATTATTGCGGCAATAGTCGATTTCGTGTTGCGGAAGATACTTCCTTCGGGAAGAAACGTGTCGCGATAGCAATACTTCTAAGCAATACGAAAGTGATTCTTCTAGATGATAAACTAGCAATATTGCCAGATAACCACTTATCTGCAAATAGGAAGATATCACCAAAATGTCATAAAGATGCTAAAAAGAAGATTTTGCATTTCTAAAAACCACACATTTTTATTTTAAATAAAATTGTTTATCATATAAAATATAAAATAATACAAAATAGTTAAAAATAATACAATTTATAAATAATATAAAGTTATTGAGTTATTGAGAAAGAATAGTGCACATTATCTTTATTTACCCCATGTACGACACTTGAGTTTAATCTTTCTTCGTTTTCCGTAAATATTTGGCCCATAAATTCTGCAACTTGCCTGTCTCTTGCCTTCTTCTCTAATATCTGTTATATTTATTACCGTGGAGAATACGCCCTTTTTATATATTTTTTAAATATATAAAATGTAATGGATGTATAATTATAAGTAATTTAAATTTTTTCCTGTCTATATTTTGTATTTTTTTTAACTATAAAAGAAAGTAAATAAAAAATTACTTTGATTATTTTCTTCTAGATGACAAGCTTGGGATATTGCTAAACTATTGCCTTTGGTGATATCTTCCATTTGTTTGCAGGGTAGTGTTTATACTTTGTGTGATGGTGTGAACACAAACTGTCATGTTAAATTAGATTTTTTTGACAGTCGCAACAAAACTCATTAGATTTCTATCTCACAAAGTATTATGGAATTTTTTGATCATCGCATTGGGTTCAATTGAGGACGTAGTAGGGAATAAAAGTATGAAAAATTCTGTCAATACCTCCCATAGTTTTTTCGTACCTGCGCTTCCTACATTTCTTGTTCAAGAGGTCTGAGACGCGTGGCCTTAAGAAATTTAATAACTTTAAAATTTTTTTAACCAAATTTTGTTTTTTATATTTTATTAGAACGACAATTACGTATACGTTTTGATTATTTTACATTTCATTGCAAAACAAATTATTTAATGGCAAATTTTTTTTTTTTGTAAAAGCACCTTCAAACTTCAGCGTCGTTGCGGCGCCAGATAACATTATCCTTTCATGCTTATATCTTAAAAAACGTATATCTACAATACGTAAAACAATTCTAGGGGGTCCTGTGCCTTGACAATATTTTTCGTTCATACAATCGTGGAGCACTCTTATGTACATCATATTTATGTATTTAATTTTTTAAAATTTATTAATTAAAAGCATTTTTTTTTAATAATGCCATTTTTATGTATGTATGTATTTTTTAAAAATAGCTTAATACTATTTATGCACGTTTTATCTTTATTATCATAATTTATACAAAATACTATTTTTATTTTTTATGTGTTTTATCGTAATTTATCTCAATTTCATAAATTCTTTTTATCACACAGCTTCATAAAATACAAATAAAACATAAGAAAACAAAAAAATGCAAATTAAAAAAGGACATACAACTTGGCTACACCATTGTGTTGCTAAATTTATTTCAAATAACTAAATAAAAGAAAGTCAAGCTTGATATATTGGACACATTTTTATGACATTAAATAAAAAAAATAATATCACATTAAAAAAAAAAACCAAACACGCTCTTCAACATCAACCACTCCACTATTTTTCTTAAATCACATTTGATTTGTAGAGAAGACTTTTCTTCTTTGCAAATTTGAATTCAACAGCAATTGTAATTGTTTGTGATAAATTTTTTGTTGTTTTATGTATGTTAATATGCTGCTTCTTCTACCAATCACTCTCTCTCACACACACTCACGCACAAACACAGTATAAAAAGTGTTTTTAAAATAAAAGTTTTGGGTTTAAAAAAAATAAACAAATTTAAAAATATTGAAGTAAAAAAAGACTAATAAAAGGATTTTCACTACTTCGTTATTTCTGTACATTTTGAAATTGTGTAATTAAAATAAACTCAAACTCCAACAAAATAATACGCATGAATACAATCACAGTGTCAAGAGAGCGTGATCATCATACTCATCATCATCGCGGAGATAGTGCCGAATCGACAACATCGGCTGCCGCCTTAGCATTTTCATCTGGTACATCTGCAACAGCTGCCTCGGCTGCAAGTATAGCAAACATAACACCGGCCACGGCAACAAGTGCTACCAGTAGTAGTGGCACAATGACCGGCAGTGTGGGCAGTGGTGGTGGTGGTGGCGTAAGTGTGGTGCCCGTTACCACCTTTCGTGGTTTTCGCAGTCAATCACCCTCAAATCGACGCAGTCGCGAACGTAATCGTACTCATGCTCGTACCCATGGCTCTGATCAAGGTGGCCTTTTGGCCTATCACGGTACCATGGGTAGTGGTATTGGCGGCGTTATGCCTTTAGGAGGTGTTGGTGGTTTAGGTGGTGATTTAACTAATATGGATTTAGGTTTAAGTAGTGCTGGTGGTTCTGGTGGTATCATAGAAGATTCACGTCTATCAGGTAATTGTTCTTGTTTTTAATTTTAGTAATTTATTAAATTTTATTTTAATTTTCCTAAAATTAAAATTTCTGTTTTCTATTTTTTTTTTTTGTTTGTTTTGTAGGCAATGAAGATTTGTGTTATCAATCGTTTGTTTCCGACGATTTGGACGGACATCCTCATGGTTCATTGGGCGATAGTAGTAAAAAACATCATCGTCGTCATGAACGCACTTTAAGTTTACAAGCTTTAGATCGTTTAAATACAAAAATTCAATGTACAAAAGAGTCCATACGTAAAGAACAAACTGCCAGAGATGGTTAGTATAATTGGAATATTTATCCAAAGTACATAAGTCTTAATCACTTCTGTTTTCTTTTAGATAATGTTAATGAATATTTAAAATTAGCCGCCAGTGCAGACAAACAACAATTGCAACGAATAAAGGTATTTTTTGTTTTTTTTTTGTTACTTCTATTATATATTCAAATATTGAACATTTTTAATAAACAGTTTTTTGAAATTTAATTTGGAAATATCGTGCCTTTTTCACGATGACAAAATAATTCTTTCTTTTCGACAACTATATAAAAAACATAAGCAAATTCTTAAACTTCCCAGCGGTAAATATTGAAAGGACCGCAAGAGGCAGCAAGGCCTTTTGGAAGGCCCCTATACTGCTTTCTAGATGATTCGTTTTTGATATTTTGTCTTCAGAAATATGCCTTCTAGAAGGATGAAATTTCTTTTAAGAAGACCTTTGAAAATATAAATTACACATTCACTTCTTCTTCTTTTTTGTTTTTGTTTCAAATGTAGTTGTCAGAAATAAAAAATTCTTTCGGCATTGTGAAAAAGGTAAAAAGTTTAAGTACGTAAAACCTTTAAAAGCAATTTAAGGTTATGATTTTTTCTTACTATTGAATGAAAAAAGTTTTCCCCGTTTGGCAGATGGCGGAATATTTTCCTGTAGAAAACTTTGGCAGAAAGTCAATTTATTCTTGTAAATGTTCATCCACCCCTCCCCGGGGGTATGTACTTAGACACCCTAAGGATATTTTACCTTTTAGTGTTACATCCTCCGGGAAAATCATATCTACTCAATACCTGGAATTCGACAGTGTTTGAAATTGATAGATCAAACAAGAGATCCTCTATCTGCTACCACGACAGTTAATAACCACCGAAAGCGCGGTTGCGGACTGCCTATTCGTGGAGCCCTTTCGGAGGTTACGTGGTGGTTGTGATTTAAATACAGAGTCGTGGAAAAAAAGATCTTATATAGCCGATTTCAAGGGCTCAATTTCCACCATTTGTGGAAAAGTTAGGCCTACTGGCGGATATCAGTAGGTGCTGTAACTAATAAACAGATGCTGCTTGCTTAAAAACTGCAGCAGGGGTAAGAGAGCTGTAGCTCTTAAATGAGGGGCGGCTGAATAATTCTGCCTACTTATTAGGGATGCCAATCGGGATTGATTTTAGAATATTTCGGAATTTTTTAAATAAACACAGTGGTTAAGATCACCATGAGATTAGGCCCACACGGCTGATGCTTATGTAAAACTTATTTACTTCCTGTAGAAATTGGTTTTAAAGTTTGAAAGATAATGAATTTTATTTTTAAAACATTAAACCTTCGGGTGGGTATAAAAATGAAATGATGGCTGTACTCGATAAAAATCCTATTGAACAAAGGCAAGAATTTTTCAAGGCAACACAATAGCTTACCTATATTAAACTTTACTAAATGGCACGAAATTGTGTGCTACATAAATTAAAGATCAGAGACTTCGAATTTCAGATTTGCTTGTCGAAAATGTATTTTCAATGCCAAGAAAAGCTAAGCTGATGGGTGATCAATTAGAAAAATAAACAGTAATGCAAAATATCCATAATCCACCGTATTTGGTATGTATTAGAAAGGTGTTTTGTATTATGAAAAGCTGTCGTCTCACTGGCCCACTTAATGAGTTAAACGTCAAAAAATGCTACAGGATTCGAATTTATAAATTTTCAGTATATTAATCCACGCCCTAATGGTGCTTATCGTGTAAAATAACTATGTATTTGGTTAACAGCGCATAATCACCCTTATTGTGTTTGGCATATGGGCTAATCCGAAAATTTTTAAACTAAAGCCAGAAATTTAAAGTTGCTCAAAATCCAAATGTTTATTAATGGAATAATAGGATACATATTCAAGCTTCAAAATATATAAGCAATAAGGTTTTACGGTGGTTTTTTGTTCTTGGCAGAGCCTAACCTAAACGTACCTCTTGCTTTAATTTATTGTTGTAAAAAAAGGGTATTTTCCATGGTCAAAAAAGTGCGGAAAAAAAAAACTTCAATTTGTTTAATTTTCTTTTATTTAAGATTAAAATCATATGTGTAAGTTATCTAATATATATTAATAATTTGAACTAAAAATGGGTACACTGTGTGTAACGTCCGTAACGGAAAATAGGGTTTTTTAAATTTAACAGAATAAATTTTAATAATTTTGTTTTCCAAACAAGCTTTATAAACAGAGTTTTTATGCACTTTAATCTGATGAAAAAAAGAAATACCTTTATTACACTTTTTTTTTTTTAATATAAATGAAAAAGTGTGTAACGTCCGTAACGACATGAAAATACCCAAAAGTTTTATTTTAAAATTATAAGGTGCAAGTAAGTTTTATAATGGATTTTCACCTGCTGAATCTGGACTTAAAATTGCTCCAGGTTGCCGAGAATCCGAAACACTTCACCTCAAAGTAACAAAATGTGTGTTTAAATAACATGCGATCCCCCAATCTGCAACTTAAATTGAGATGAATTTCAAATTCTTCTGAAACCTAAAATAATTCCTGAATATCAATAATTAGTTATTAATAACCATGTTGTAAACCGCAACCTCCATGCACCCCTTCAAATATTTGGTGGTACGCCCATGCTTGCAATGTTTACGTACTGGATTTCTGGATGAGCGTGGTGACAAATCTATTCGTATTAATTAAAATGTGTTCAAATGCAGACAGAGCAAACAAATTTCGTGCAAATTTGAAAATAATACTGAAAAACTGTTGGTGTTTAAAACTAAAGAGGCAGAAAGAAAGCGAGCATATCTTGAGAAAATCAGAGAACAGTTAAAAAATAGTGTGTCACAGGCAAAAAGAATTAAAAAAATATAATAGACAACGAGTGGCCAAATTTAAAGAAGCACATAAATACATTCTGAGAAACATTCCACAATTCGTATAAAAATGGAATGTGAGTTGTTTCGAATGGAATTTGTTTGCTACTTCGCATGGAAAAGGAGCGGTGGACGGTGTTGGCGCTGTTGTTAAGCGAAAAGTTTGGTAACTAGTAAAAGCCCAAAATCTCATCTTAAAAAACTTTCCAGATATTAACAAATTAGCAAAAAAAAAAAAAAAAAAATATAAATGGCGTTTTCCTAATTTACGTTGGTAAAAATTATGTCAAAACTACATCTGACAAAATATCAAAAACATGGTTAAATGTAAAAAATATTCCTGCTCTTAAATCATATCATTATTTTTTCGGGCTTTTCCAATGACAATACTATAAAAGTAGCTCGAACAGTATCTTATTAAGCATAAGATACAATGTTAAACGCTTAAATAAACAAATTATTAAATGAATATAAGTAATAAACTAAACTAATAAATTAATAATTACAAAGTTAAAAAGATTTTTAAATACATGAATGTTTTTTATATACACAATTTGGTTTAATGGAAAAAGTGTAACGTCCGTAACAGACAAAAATTAAGATTTTTGTTTAACGGGACTACTTAGCCTTCTTTTCTAAGATGGATTGATATGGTCATATATTCCACTTAATTTTTTGTATTTGGACTTTTTTTGTTTATTATGCAAA
Organism: Pollenia angustigena; assembly: GCA_930367215.1. NCBI lineage: Eukaryota > Metazoa > Arthropoda > Insecta > Diptera > Polleniidae > Pollenia > Pollenia angustigena. Next base: position 77,195,778 of record OV884056.1, read on the forward strand.
ATTAGCTAAAAAATGTGCAAATGCACATAAGCCTCAAAGTCGACTTCCATTTTTTGTAACGTCTGTAACGGAACTTTAAGCTAGCATAACTTTTTTTTCAAAAACAGTTAACCTTTAAGTTTAAAACGAGTTTTAAAGTACTGCCAAAGAACTGCATTTTGCAAAAAATTTCATGAAAATATTCAAATGTTAACGCCAGCTGTGTCAATCTTAACAAGCAAATTTGCGTGCGAATGTAACGTCCGTAACGCAGGATTAGCCCATATTTAAAATACGCCTACGACTGTTTGTTAATAGATTAAAGGAAAAAGTTCACGTTCTCTGTAATCTATTATTAAACAGTCGTAGGAGTATTTTAAATACGCCAAAAACAATAAGGATGAATAAATTTTATCCTTCCCACATAAAGCCCAGTTCCTGCTCCATCTGACTACATTTGCTTTTGATCGATGTTGAAACGACCTAACTAAAATACATGCTCCTCTCTTCTGTCGAAGGTAGCAACAATTTTTCAACCAGGTTTTTTTTTGGACAGAATCCTTTTTCTTGCCAATGGCCAAAACATTTTTGTACATCCAATATTTTTTGTTAGATAAAGTATTTTTTTTTTTAATTTTATTATTTTTCATTGTTATTTTTTTATAACCATTTTAGGCTGTTTTCGAAAAGAAAAATCAAAAAAGCGCACATACTATATCCCAACTTCAAAAAAAATTGGACAGTTATACAAAACGTGTTAAAGATCTACAAAATCAACAATATCAAAATAAATCACAACACCGACAACCGCGTGAAGTCTTAAGAGACGTGGGACAGGGTTTGAGGTAATTTTTTTTTTTAAATATTTCTCATTAATAAAATAACTTTAATATCATCAAATATTAAGAATTACGACTACGGATGGCAACACAAACTGAAGTTGAGTTGCCAGTAGCGAAATCAGGCAATGCCGCTCATGTTTAAATATACAAAAACTATTTTTTATGTTACATTTTAACATGATCGGCGTTGCCTGATTTCGCTGCTGGCAACTCAACTTCAGTTCAGCTGCCATCCGTAATCGACCCATACGTATGTTTTAAAAAATTTATCTTCAAAATATTTTCATCTTACAAATAATTTATTAACCTTCGAATAATAATTGTCTTTATTACAGAAATGTTGGTGGCAATATACGTGATGGCATCACTGGATTTTCAGGGTCTGTTATGTCGAAGCCTAGAGAGTTTGCACATTTGATTAAGAATAAATTTGGCAGTGCTGATAATATCACTCAAATGTCAGGTAAATATTGTAACAATATTTAATGTTATTGTCAGAGTTCGAAAAAACACTTAAGGAACGACACGTTAGTGTACCATATTTTACCATCAACAGTACACATACACATTTTACACAAAATTAAAAAAAAAAATTTTGTGTTTGAGAATTGGTTTATCAAACAAACAAAATGGTACACAACGGTTGTGAGTTGACTGACACAATTACAAATACAACGTAACGATCTTGTTTTAGCGTACGCTTTCTATATTTTCATGCGACCTCTTGCACATTCAATATTATTCATGCAAAAATTCAAATGCAGCAAACGTACATATGGTCAGCACAACACGTACATAAAAAGTTAACTACGCGTTCACAAAAAATACAGAACGTGTACGCTAAAAGAACACTACACGTACTCTTGAAGAAAACTACACGTACACTTAAAGAAGACTACACGTACACTTAAAGAACATTATACGTACACTTAAAGAACACTACACGTACGCTAAAATAAAGTCAGTACATTATATTTTTATTTGTGTCCGTCAGATCACAATCGTTGTGAACCGTATTTTGTTTGTGTACAAATTCACAAACACAAAAAGAAGCTTTAAAGTTAAGTTTTCAAAATAAAAAATACAGTGAACAGTTTTTTCGAACTCTGGCTATTATTTTTTTCTTCAAAAAACGAGTGGTGTTGTTAAATGAAAATTATTTTTTTATATTAAAATTTTTTTAGAATCTGAATTAAACAATTTAAACATGACTGTGAATCAAAACGATATGTTAGGTAGTACCACGCCCAATAATGCAATACCCAGCGTCTCAACGGGTTCGGGTGGCGGTGGGATTAATACCGGTGGTGCTGGTAGTGGCAAATTTAATAGTGAAAATGGCAGCGAATGTAGCAGTGTCACAAGTGAGAGTATACCAGCCGGGTAAGTTAAATTTCATAATAATCTCTTAAATTATTGAGATTTAAATTTAAACAATCGTTTAAGTTCTAAAATCAAAACACTATTTGTAGTAAATATAAAAATTCATCCATTTTTAAAATTTCTTATCATGTAATTTTCTTCTTTTTTCTAGCTCTGGAAAAAGTCAATCGGGTGCCAGCCAGTATCATATTGTTTTAAAATCCTTATTAACCGAACTAGCCGAACGAAAAGCGGAAAATGAAAAACTAGCTGAACGCGTTGAACGTTTAGAAGTAAATACAAATATAATTTTATGTTTAATTATTTATTAATTTTTTTCATCACTTTACAGAATGCTCAAAAGGAGGTGAACAGTTTGACAGCGACACTGGAAAGTGAACGTTATCGAGCAGAGAGTTTAGAAGAGCAAATAAATGATTTAACGGAGTTACATCAGGTTAGATAAACATAATTTAAAGTCGTTAACAAGAAAAATTTAAAATACGTTAATTAAGAACATTAACTTAATAATGGGATAAAATTCATTTAAGAAAATTAAAATAAGGAAATTAGCCCGACACACATTTATAATAATGTAAAAATTAAAAAATTATTGAACAAACTAAAAAAACCGAAATTTAGCAATACAATTAACCAGGGACCGTAACAGTTATGCCTTTTTTCATAAAAGTCAGATGAAAACAGTTGGGTTTTGAATTTTTTTTTTGAAAAAAATTAACAGTTGTTTTTTGATTTTTATTTTTTTGAACAAAAATAACTGTTATTTTTTGATTTTTATTTTTTTGATCAAAAAAACAGTTATTACAGTCAAATCCCGTTAATTCGTACCCCGATAAATCGTAATTCCCGATATTTCGTAATAAACTGTCGGTCCCTTGAAAAAATCTCGTTAATTCGTAAAATTTCCATACATTTTAGTCCCCTCGCTAATTCGTAATTTTTTTTCAAATAAAATCTTCTTTACCTCTTATTAATCATAATTCTTTGCCAACTTCCACTTATAATTCGTAATAAAAACAACAGAAACATACCCATAAATAATGATTTTTTGTTAACCGTTATTTTTTGTGTGGGTTTTTGCTTGTGTGTGTGTTTATTTTCTTAAGATCAGTTTGTTACATGAATAATTTTTATATATTGTCGTTTTTAACAATTGTTTTTTGTATCTTTTTAGTAAATAAATTAAAAACCCCGTTAATTCGTATTTATTTTATTTTAACCCCGTTAAATCGAAACCCCGCTAAATCGAAACCCCCTATAATTCGTAAGAAATGGCCGGTCCCTTGCGATTACGAATTATCGGGATTCTACTGTTTGATTTTTATTTTTTTGAACAAAAATAATAGTTATATATTTTTAATATTTTTAATTAGGCTTAAGTTCATGAAATTTAATTTTTATTCAATTATTTTTAAGAAGAAAGGAATTTTACAACATAAAAATTAATTAAAATTGTTATTGATAATCTTTCATTCTTGACGTGGCTCGGGCTCGAACCCTGGCCGGCAGGTTACCATGACATGTTTCGATCGCAACCACTCGATCTCCTCAGATGGATTTGCCGTCTTACACTCGCAGCCATCGACGACTGCTGACGTCACTAGTCAAACATCAATCCTTAAACCAAACTGTATTTTAACATTTGGTAGATCGAAATTTGCTTTCCCGAATGACCATCCATTTTAATTGATTTTACATGTTTTTTCCTTTACTTCTGTTTTTTCGTACTTTCGTCAAGAATTTTTCTTGAAGTCCAAGTACATTTTTTGTTTTTTCACTTTGTCTTTCTCTTTTCTGTTGACCTTTTTTCAGCACAACTTGAAGGACAATTGTACACATAGAGCTCGTGCCTTAGCTTTAACAATAATTAGTATTGTGGTTATTTTGTTGAACTATTTATGGTTTTTAATCCAAATTTTTAATATTTTTAATTAGGCTTAAGTTCATGAAATTTAATTTTTATTCAATTATTTTTATGAAGAAAGGAATTTTACAACATGAAAATTAATTAAAATTGTTATTGATAATCTTTCATTCTTGACGTGGCTCGGGCTCGAACCCTGGCCGGCAGGTTACCATTACATGTTTCGATCGCAACCACTCGATCTCCTCAGATGGATTTGCCGTCTTACACTCGCAGCCATCGACGACTGCTGACGTCACTAGTCAAACATCAATCCTTAAACCAAACTGTATTTTAACATTTGGTAGATCGAAATTTGCTTTTCCGAATGACCATCCATTTTAATTGATTTTACATGTTTTTTCCTTTACTTCTGTTTTTTCGTACTTTCGTCAAGAATTTTTCTTGAAGTCCAAGTACATTTTTTGTTTTTTCACTTTGTCTTTCTCTTTTCTGTTGACCTTTTTTCAGCACAACTTGAAGGACAAATGTACACATAGAGCTCGTGCCTTAGCTTTAACAATAATTAGTATTGTGGTTATTTTGTTGAACTATTTATGGTTTTTAATCCAAATTTTTAATATTTTTAATTAGGCTTAAGTTCATGAAATTTAATTTTTATTCAATTATTTTTATGAAGAAAGGAATTTTACAACATGAAAATTAATTAAAATTGTTATTGATAATCTTTCATTCTTGACGTGGCTCGGGCTCGAACCCTGGCCGGCAGGTTACCATGACATGTTTCGATCGCAACCACTCGATCTCCTCAGATGGATTTGCCGTCTTACACTCGCAGCCATCGACGACTGCTGACGTCACTAGTCAAACATCAATCCTTAAACCAAACTGTATTTTAACATTTGGTAGATCGAAATTTGCTTTCCCGAATGACCATCCATTTTAATTGATTTTACATGTTTTTTCCTTTACTTCTGTTTTTTCGTACTTTCGTCAAGAATTTTTCTTGAAGTCCAAGTACATTTTTTGTTTTTTCACTTTGTCTTTCTCTTTTCTGTTGACCTTTTTTCAGCACAACTTGAAGGACAATTGTACACATAGAGCTCGTGCCTTAGCTTTAACAATAATTAGTATTGTGGTTATTTTGTTGAACTATTTATGGTTTTTAAACCAAATTTTTAATATTTTTAATTAGGCTTAAGTTCATGAAATTTAATTTTTATTCAATTATTTTTATGAAGAAAGGAATTTTACAACATGAAAATTAATTAAAATTGTTATTGATAATCTTTCATTCTTGACGTGGCTCGGGCTCGAACCCTGGCCGGCAGGTTACCATGACATGTTTCGATCGCAACCACTCGATCTCCTCAGATGGATTTGCCGTCTTACACTCGCAGCCATCGAGTTATATATTGATTTTTATTTTTTCGATCAAAAATAAAAGTTATTCTCTAAATAAATTTACGTGTTTTTATAATTTAGATGACTTTAATAATTATTTTAATGTGCATAAGCAATTCCAATGATAATTACACACTAAAATAAATATTTAAAGTCAACTAAATTATTAAATCACGCACATTTATTTAGAGAATAACTTTTATTTTTGCTCGAAAAAATAAAAATCAAAAAATAACTGTTATTTTTGTTAAAAAAAAATAAAAATCAAAAAATAACTGTTATTTTTGATCGAAAAAATAAAAATCAAAAAATAACCGTTATTTTTGTTCAAAATTATAAAAATCAAAAAATAACTGTTAAAATTGATCGAAAATATAAAAATCAAATTTATAAAAATCAATATATTTTATCATTGACAAGTGCATGAGGAACAATATGGTACACTTGAATCTGTTTTTCGACATTTTATTCTAAAGGGTGGTTAAATTTCAAGGGCCGATGTTGATTTTGAATAAAACACAAACTATTTAGAAAATTATTGTAATTTTATTTTATTATGATATATTGGTATTACTCAATTATGTGTGGAACAAAACATCGGCCAAATGGGCGCCGTGACCACGGCGGCACACCTCCATCCGATGGTCCAAATTTTCGATGACCCTGAGGCATAATGGAGGTTCTATGCCGTTAATGTGCCGAATTATCTCATCCTTTAGATCTTGAATTGTTGCTGGCTTATCGACGTACACCTTTTCTTTCAAATAACCCCAAAGAAAAAAGTCCAACGGTGTCAAATCACATGATCTTGGCGGCCAATTGACATCGCCATTACGTGAGATAACACGGCCATTGAATTTGTTGCGCAAAAGAGCCATTGTTTCGTTAGCTGTGTGGCAAGTGGCACCGTCCTGCTGAAACCACATATCGTCCACATCCATATCTTCCAATTCGGGCCATAAAAAGTTCGTTATCATCTCACGATAGCGAACACCATTCACAGTAACTGCCTGACCGGCCTCATTTTGGAAAAAATACGGCCCGATGATGCCGCCAGCCCATAAACCGCACCAAACAGTCACTCTTTGTGGGTGCATTGGTTTTTCAACAATCGCTCTTGGATTATCATTCACCCAAATGTGGCAATTCTGCTTATTGACGAATCCACTGAGGTGAAAATGTGCCTCATCACAGAATCACGAAGTGCACGATAGGCATTTTGATTTGAACGCACATTTTCGTAATAAGCCTGAATAACTTTAACGCATTGCTGGATTGTGTATCTTTCCATGGCTCAAATTGAGTAAGTCTGAAATAGAGAAATGTCAAATAAAATTCGGAAAAAAACTTGGCGTTTAGGTGTGGTTCACATTCAACATCGGCCCTTACAATTTAACCACCCTTTATATGCTTTTTTTGTTTTAAAATTCCACTATAACTGTTATTTTCGGTCCCTGCAATTAACTTTAAGTAAGGTTAAACTGGTTTCAATTATATGCAGTCGTTTTAAATACATAATTTTTTTTTGGCAAAATTTGTTCTTCTTGTTTTTTCTACAGTTATAGAAAACAAAGTTCTAAACAAAACAAACCATAAATAATTTAAAACTGTCTATAACTTTTGATTTTATTCACAAAAGATGAAACATTTTAATTAAACTTAAGAATTTCATAAAACGCCATATTTGTTTGGAAGCCCCCCTAAGGGGTGGAGATATTGAGCAAATGTTAAGGACGAAAATGGAGATCGGTCATACATTTTATCCCCGTAGGGGCGACTCCTGGGCAGGTATGGAACTTTTTCTTCAATAGATTTCTAGGCTGCATTGAAAATTTTGTATGGGAGCCCTCTTAAGAAATGGAGATAGCGGGTAGGTGTGGTAGAAATAAATGATTAAGATGAAAAATAAAGTGGGGTTGGTCATATATTTGACCCATCTTGGGGCCAAATTTAAGAATTTCAATCATTAAACCGCAATATTTGTATGAGAGGGCATTTAAAACACTAATTGAGGGCGATCATATATTTCCTGTGCAGTTATGGAACTTTTTCTTCAATATACATATTTCTACTCTGCATTGAACATTGTGTATGGGAGCATCTATAAGGAATAAAGATTGCGGGTAGATATGTTAGAAATAAATGATGGAGACGAAAGAAGTAGGGTTGGTTATACATTTGACCCGTCTAGGCATATTCTGCGCGCTGCAGGTGCCAAATTTAAGAATTTCATTAAACCGCCATATTTGTATGGGTAAAATTCCAGAAGAAATTACAATTACTAAGAAAAAACGTTAAACAATTTTAATTGATTTGCTAAAATTGAAGAAAAATATTAATATCCTTTTTCTTAATTTTATTTCCAGAATGAAATTGAAAATCTTAAACAAGCTATAGCCGATATGGAAGAAAAGGTGCAATATCAAAGTGATGAACGTCTGCAAGATGTTAATGAAGTTTTAGAAAATTGTCAAACTAGAGTAAGTTTTAATTTACAAAAAAAAAACCCCATCTCTGCCATTAAAGAACTTTAGAATTTTCAAATAAATTTTTATCAATTACAATGATCTCTGTACAACTTTTTCAAAGATTTCCAAAATGGAACATTTATCCCAACAACAATACGTAACCGTTGAAGGCATAGACAATTCCAATGCCAGAGCTTTGGTGGTAAAACTTATAAATGTGGTATTGACCATTTTACAAGTAGTGCTGTTATTAGTGGCCACAGCGGCGGGTATCATAATGCCATTTTTGAAAACAAGGTAAGTTTTTTTTTCAATTTCCTTTCACTTTGATTGTTTAATACCTAATATTTCTTTACTTTAAAAAAAAAAAAACAATATAACAGAGTCCGCGTTTTAACCACTTTCTTATCGATATTTCTTATAATTTGTGTGATACGCCAATGGCCTGATGTTCAGGATATTGGCGCTGGCTTATTGCGTCATTTAAAACAGTCGTTGGTTGTTAAATAGATTAATTTTTATGTGCTTGTCTTGTGTGTATATAAAGTTAAAACAAAACAAAACAAAACAAAACAGATAAATCTCTTTTTATTTTTGTATGTTAAACCAATGCAACAAAATTATGAAAGAGCTTAAATTAATGGTGTATTAATTATTAAGCACAGTCCGTTTAAAAACAATTTATATAAATAGTAAATAAGTTAGTAAGCAACAAAACCACACATTAAAGATTACAATTAAAATAAAAAAGAAACAAAAATTCCTAAAACATTAATCAACAATTTCAATTAAGAAAACAAAACCATATAGAAACCAAGCATCACTTATAATTAAAAAAAAAAAAACAAACAAATACATATTATACATAGACACCACCCATTAGACCAACCACCTCTAAACCTTTTCATAAGTATTTCATTTTCTTCCAAAAAGGAAATTTCGAAAATAACTTTCGTAAACATCCTTTAGCTTAAATGTAAATTAATAAAATTAAAGCAAAAACAGTTATGATAAGTAAAAAATCAAACAAAAAACAATGAATGTATTTGTTTAGAAATCATTTTTTTATAATGAAAAAAAAATTTAATTTTATAATTTAATTTTTTTTATTTTATTTAAGAGATTGTTTAACAAAATAAAAGAAATTTATAGTATTAAGTTATTAATGCCTGATTTTGCATAAAAATATATTTAAACTGTTATCCAAAAACCAAACATTTTAAATTTACATAGAACAAACCATACTTAACATAAAAGCTTTCAATATTTATAACCTGGTGCCTGATTCTGGCAGTCGTGATCGAGTACTTTCTCGATTCGAAAGCAATTTAATATCGAATTGTTTCAGTCAATACTGAACGAATCGGAATTATTTTTTCAGTGTTATTAAGCATTAATTTGAGTTTCACAATACTGAAAAAATAATTTCGATTCGTTCAGTATCGACTGAAATAAAATTGCTTTCGAATCGAGAAAGTACTCGATCACGACTGCCAGAATTAGGCCCCTGGCCTTTACATATGCAAGTACAAGTTCGAAAAACTCAATACCCAACAAACACTAATGTTAAATTTCAAACTGAAAATGATTTGAAACCTTTTCTCAAACGACAAACGTTTGAAAATCATAGGAAATTATTTTCAGATTGAGAAATGCATTTATTTTCAACTTGCTTTTCAAATGTTTTCCTAAATGTGGATTGTAATAAATACAATGTGGAACAAAAATGAGAAACATTTTTTTTTTTTTTTTAATATCAAGTTCAAGTCCAACAAACACAGAAGTTTGATTTGAATTTGAAAAGAAAACTTTTTCAAAAGACAAACGCGTGAAAATGATTTGAAAATCATAGCATTCTCAACAAAAATGGGCAATTATTTTCAATTTGAAAAATGCATTTTTTCAACTTGCTCAATGTGGTTTGTTATTAGGGATGCCAAACAGGACCAGGTTTTTTGAAACCCGGGATTCGAGATTTTTAATTCAAAAAACCAATGTTCGCATTCAACACTTCTGGGTGGCATTGTAAATAAATAGCTACATACATATATACTTTCTGACAAAATATAATTTATTTTATCTCAAAAATATATGCAAGTATTAACCTAATAAAATAACTTAAAACAAATATGTGTCAAAAGACCTTTGGTAGAACCCCCTTAAGTTTTTAACACCTTTTTGCAGAACTTGCATTTTGCGTGCGCAGTTGTATTATCATTCACTTAGAAAAAAGACCACACCGAACTTTATTTTCTGATTTGGGTTTCTGTGGAACAAAATGCATTGCATGTAACATTTATTCACTTGTGACTTTTTTTTGTAACCAATTCAAAATTTAATTTAAAGATTATTTGCCAGCATGATTTTTTTTTTCTTTATTTTGCTTAAAACTAAAAGTTTGTGGCGAACTATTTAAGTTATAATGGCAGGGTATCAAACAATTTTTGGAGCTTCAACCGCAAAACCTCGTTCGACCTAAACCTTCGAATAGGAAGGCGAGAGCTTCCAGAATCCACTCCAGAGTATTTTGGTCTCCACCAGTAAACGGCTGAGTTATTTCCTTGGTACTCCACCAGTAAAACGTCTGAGTTACATATGATTCTCCACTAATCACATTGAGTTTTTTCCTTTGGTTCTCCACCAGACAACACATTAAAACATTGAGGTTAAAAACGATTGCATATAGTTAATGTAGAAACCGCAAAAACTGTAACTCGGTACAGTCACCAATGCGGGGTGACAGCGCAAAGCGCAACAAAAGCAGACAAACAAAAACGACCTGTTTGTCCTTAAAAAATAATGACAAAAAGCGCGAGCTGCTTCTCCACTCAGAGTAGTTTTACGAGTGTATGCCCAAGGCCCATTGAAAAGGTCTGCGCAAGAAGCCTGATGATCATTGTTTTCGTTCTTTTGAGCTTTCAAAAGTTGTTTACATACACGTTTTTTCCTTTTGCTTTGTATATGTGGTAGTAAGCATGGTGGAATAAACAGGTGGCAGCACTACGCCAGATGACGATTTTTTGCTCTTGCATTGTTTGTCTAGGTTTATGTCAAAGTTTTGTTTATAGTCCACGTTTTGTGCTGTAATTATTGTATTTTATTAAAGTTTTTGATAATTTTAAATAAAAATAAATAAGATATGGACCATAATTAAATACAAATTGGCTAAAAATTTATTTATTTCATCACGTTTTGCGGCACGCTTTGATTTTTGTTTAAAAAATTGTTTGACGTAAACGGTGATATGATTTCCATTTTTGTTGTAATGTTGTATTTGTTGCCGTAATGATGCCACCTGCTTATTCCACCATGGTAGTAAGTTTTTGACAGCTTAAAAGAAAAAGTTTTTTGTTTTTGTACAAGTAAGCAGACCTGATAGATGGGCCTTGTGTATGCCAGCATGATTTAATATTAAATTTTTATTTTTAACAGTGTGACTTACATATATTTAAATATAGTTGTATTTGATAAAAAAAAAAAAAAAAAAAAAATAGCACAATCCCGGTATACGGGATTTAAATTTTTAGAGTAATCCCGGGATTTCGGTATTCGGAATTTCGGGATTGGCATCCCTAATTGTAAAACAAAATGAAACGTAAATGAAAAATATTGTTCTTTTATTTAAATGAACTATCATTTAAACATTCGGCACTATAGCTGCTGCTGAAATAGCTTTCTTTCCGTCTTCAAATCCTTTGAAAGACGAAAATGCTTGGTTTCTTTTTATTTTGAGGATTGTCATGGCTCTGCGTAGCACCGCGATCGTACAACAAACTACCGTTTTTTTTTTTTTTTTTTTTTATTCGAATTCTTACTTATTGTAGTTAATTTGTTATCTACAATTAAGTTATATTTTATCACAAGAAATTAAAGTTTTATTTTAAAGGCCAATTCACTTCTCGTAATATATAATTTGTCTTTAATTATAAAACACATTTAACAATAATCTTAATTTTTTTTTTTTTTTTGTTAACATTTAGTTTTTGCTTTAGTGTTGCCAAGTTGGTTATGATGTCAGAATCACATTTGATAATAATTTGATATCAAATTGAATTAACATTGTATGTCAGATGTTTACATTCAAATCATTATCAATTTCAGTTGAAATGCTTGATATCAAATGATAAAGTCATTTCATGTCAAAGTTTTGACTTCGTGTTTGTTGGGTACAATCACACTTTGCCACTTATACCATAATATTTTTCGTAGATACTTGGAGCTAAAGTTCAGACAGAAATTTGTTTGGCACTTGCAACAATTTAATGTCAAAAATATAAATAGTTTTACCAAATATACTTAATAGTAGAATCATTAATTATAGATTTAACTTATGTTCATTAAGGATATAACTTTTTAACAATTTTTTAAAATATCAAAATTATCATAGCACAGTCCGATAGAGCATAAGCAACTATAAGGGAACGTAAATTTATTTTTTCGCTAAGGTCAAAAAAGTTCACGCACCAACCGCGATGAAGTTTTGAAAATTTTTAACTTTCTTTTTGGTTAAGAAAAATTAATAATTTGTTTATTTAAAACAAAAAATAGCTCAAGTATGAATTTTCATTAATATTTGGAGATGGTAAGAGATTTTTCCGCAAACTAAAACCTTTTTTAATCAAAAAAAAAAAAAAAAATTTAAAAAGAATAAAAAACACCGTATAAAATTATGAATATTCAATATTGCATTGGTATAGAAAAACCAATTGGTGCGTGAACTTTTTTGAGAAAAATTGCAAAAGATTATGATTTTCGTGGTTACTGAACATGGTTGACCTCATGGTACTATGCCAAAAAATTGGTTATATCCCTAATGTACACACTTAAAACATTTTAAAATGTTTCTAATATTTTTTTTTTGCAAATAAACATAAAGTAGACAATTGATTTGATTTTAAAACATCAATTTAAAAAAAAAACGTATTACAGGCCGGTTCTGTAAAAATCACACGTGGAAGGCGAGAGCTTCCAGAATCCACTCCAGAGTATTTTGGTCTCCACCAGTAAACGGCTGAGTTATTTCCTTGGTACTCCACCAGTAAAACGTCTGAGTTACATATGATTCTCCACTAATCACATTGAGTTTTTTCCTTTGGTTCTCCACCAGACAACACATTAAAACATTGAGGTTAAAAACGATTGCATATAGTTAATGTAGAAACCGCAAAAACTGTAACTCGGTACAGTCACCAATGCGGGGTGACAGCGCAAAGCGCAACAAAAGCAGACAAACAAAAACGACCTGTTTGTCCTTAAAAAATAATGACAAAAAGCGCGAGCTGCTTCTCCACTCAGAGTAGTTTTACGAGTGTATGCCCAAGGCCCATTGAAAAGGTCTGCGCAAGAAGCCTGATGATCATTGTTTTCGTTCTTTTGAGCTTTCAAAAGTTGTTTACATACACGTTTTTTCCTTTTGCTTTGTATATGTGGTAGTAAGCATGGTGGAATAAACAGGTGGCAGCACTACGCCAGATGACGATTTTTTGCTCTTGCATTGTTTGTCTAGGTTTATGTCAAAGTTTTGTTTATAGTCCACGTTTTGTGCTGTAATTATTGTATTTTATTAAAGTTTTTGATAATTTTAAATAAAAATAAATAAGATATGGACCATAATTAAATACAAATTGGCTAAAAATTTATTTATTTCATCACGTTTTGCGGCACGCTTTGATTTTTGTTTAAAAAATTGTTTGACGTAAACGGTGATATGATTTCCATTTTTGTTGTAATGTTGTATTTGTTGCCGTAATGATGCCACCTGCTTATTCCACCATGGTAGTAAGTTTTTGACAGCTTAAAAGAAAAAGTTTTTTGTTTTTGTACAAGTAAGCAGACCTGATAGATGGGCCTTGTGTATGCCAGCATGATTTAATATTAAATTTTTGAAGTTATTTTTAACAGTGTGACTTACATATATTTAAATATAGTTGTATTTGATAAAAAAAAAAAAAAAAAAAAATAGCACAATCCCGGTATACGGGATTTAAATTTTTAGAGTAATCCCGGGATTTCGGTATTCGGAATTTCGGGATTGGCATCCCTAATTGTAAAACAAAATGAAACGTAAATGAAAAATATTGTTCTTTTATTTAAATGAACTATCATTTAAACATTCGGCACTATAGCTGCTGCTGAAATAGCTTTCTTTCCGTCTTCAAATCCTTTGAAAGACGAAAATGCTTGGTTTCTTTTTATTTTGAGGATTGTCATGGCTCTGCGTAGCACCGCGATCGTACAACAAACTACCGTTTTTTTTTTTTTTTTTTTTTATTCGAATTCTTACTTATTGTAGTTAATTTGTTATCTACAATTAAGTTATATTTTATCACAAGAAATTAAAGTTTTATTTTAAAGGCCAATTCACTTCTCGTAATATATAATTTGTCTTTAATTATAAAACACATTTAACAATAATCTTAATTTTTTTTTTTTTTTTTGTTAACATTTAGTTTTTGCTTTAGTGTTGCCAAGTTGGTTATGATGTCAGAATCACATTTGATAATAATTTGATATCAAATTGAATTAACATTGTATGTCAGATGTTTACATTCAAATCATTATCAATTTCAGTTGAAATGCTTGATATCAAATGATAAAGTCATTTCATGTCAAAGTTTTGACTTCGTGTTTGTTGGGTACAATCACACTTTGCCACTTATACCATAATATTTTTCGTAGATACTTGGAGCTAAAGTTCAGACAGAAATTTGTTTGGCACTTGCAACAATTTAATGTCAAAAATATAAATAGTTTTACCAAATATACTTAATAGTAGAATCATTAATTATAGATTTAACTTATGTTCATTAAGGATATAACTTTTTAACAATTTTTTAAAATATCAAAATTATCATAGCACAGTCCGATAGAGCATAAGCAACTATAAGGGAACGTAAATTTATTTTTTCGCTAAGGTCAAAAAAGTTCACGCACCAACCGCGATGAAGTTTTGAAAATTTTTAACTTTCTTTTTGGTTAAGAAAAATTAATAATTTGTTTATTTAAAACAAAAAATAGCTCAAGTATGAATTTTCATTAATATTTGGAGATGGTAAGAGATTTTTCCGCAAACTAAAACCTTTTTTAATCAAAAAAAAAAAAAAAAATTTAAAAAGAATAAAAAACACCGTATAAAATTATGAATATTCAATATTGCATTGGTATAGAAAAACCAATTGGTGCGTGAACTTTTTTGAGAAAAATTGCAAAAGATTATGATTTTCGTGGTTACTGAACATGGTTGACCTCATGGTACTATGCCAAAAAATTGGTTATTTCCCTAATGTACACACTTAAAACATTTTAAAATGTTTCTAATATTTTTTTTTTGCAAATAAACATAAAGTAGACAATTGATTTGATTTTAAAACATCAATTTAAAAAAAAAACGTATTACAGGCCGGTTCTGTAAAAATCACACGTGGTGTTCGGTGTGCTTTCGGCAATTTAAAACCACACTGAAAAACACAAAAACGATGTGATTTCCAGATCATTACAAAATAACACCTGCGATTTTAAAAGTACGTGATTTTCAGAACAGATGCAATGATAATTATAAACTGCTTATTTAGAAATAAAGCTCTGTTTCACACTTGGTAATTCTGATTTATAAAGAACTTTCACTAGACTGTAAAATTTACTTACTGCCTTTTTTTATTTTGATGCAAATATTTTTTTTTTTGCTCAAGAAACACTATAGATCATAAGGTATGTAAGTATGTAAGTAATACATAACCCCTACAATTGTTCTGTTTTATAACGAAGAACAGAACACTATATAATGTTTGTTACTTTCTTGAAAATAGTTATGAACGGTATTAAGGGTTGTGTTCGAATAGGCAAACACTAAAAAAAAATAGATATCGTTTCAGGGTGTGTGAGCCGTACTCTTGATAATATTCTGGGGGGCTACTCTCATTGCGATGCGAAAGAAAATTGTAGCAAATCTAGCGGTTGGTACTCTTTAATACGTTTGCGCATGTCTTTCGCATCTTTTAATTTTTGTTTTCATTTCGTAAATCATCACTTTATTTTATTTAAATTTTCCAATTTCAAATATTTTTACACACGGGCATTTCCTAACATGCAGTCTACAACTGACATGAAATGCTTAACTTTAACACTAATATGATGTTAGTGTTACTGCCCGTCTACAACTGACATGATTTGCTGTTATAACTTGAAGTTATAAAAGCGTTGTTAAAACATTTGCATTAACAACCGTGTTATAACATGAGAAAACTTCTAATATGATGAGTCTATACCTAACGCTAACATCATATTAGTGTTAAAGTTAAGCATTTCATGTCAGTTGTAGACTGCATGTTAGGTTCAGACTCATCATGTTAGAAGTTTTCTCATGTTATAACACGGTTGTTAGTGCAAATGTTTTAACAACGCTTTTATAACTTCAAGTTATAACAGTAAATCATGTCAGTTGCAGACGGGCAGTTACTCTAAATTCGCGCCATATTTAATTTTTATTGCCACTATTGCTTACCCTAGGTCTACACTAAAGATAAATATCTCAGTAAGTTGGCAATAACGTCGGCGGAATAACAAGGCAATAATTCTTATTGCTCAGCTTATGTTAAAGGCATAGGAAAACGTATTTATGTTAACTCATAATTTGAAAAAATCAAGGAAGAAGGTGCAAAGTAAAAACTGCAGCTATCTTGCAAAAATTATATTTATTAATATAAATTCTTTCTTATTCGACTTAATTATTTAAATGTAAATTAATTTGATTAAGCTTGAGGTCTTCTTTGATATAAAAATATTAATTTTATAAATTTTTTTTTTGTAATTTGTAAAAAAATAATAAATAATATTCAAGCTCGAGGTCAGTTTTTTCCTTTTTAAATTTTTTATTTTTCAATATTTCGACATCCTTTGGATGTCATCTTCAGGAATACCGAGTGACAAAAATACACAACAATTACAGCTATGGACATATAAATGGCACATTTTAACAAGAGTTCTTTCTTCTGCTACAATACCCTAAAAATTATTAACAAATAAAAATTTTTTTATTATTCCTAAGGTTTATTATGCATTTTAAACACTGATATAAACTAAAATTGAAATTCCTTTATAAAAATAAAAATATCGTAATTAAGAAAAAATACTACTGAAATGAGCTGGACACATAAATGGCACAATCTATAGATAAGAGAAAAAAAATTTGAGTAAAGAATTTGTTGGTTTATTTTGGTATGTAAAAACAGTTTACCGTTAATATTTAGTGCTGTAGCCTTTATTTCTTATGACAGCTTCGCACCTGCGACCCATACTTTCCACGAGTTTTTGGCATTTCGTTTTCGGTATGGCATACCAAGCTTCCTGTGCGGCCGACCACATATCATCCATATTTTTATAATTTTTTTTTGCGATTTCAACCTTGACCTCGTTCCAAAGGTTCTCTATGGGATTTAAGTCAGGGCTCTGGGCTGGCCAATCCAAAACGTCGATCTTTTCTGCAAAAAACCAATCTTTTACTAGCTTGGAGGAGTGTTTGGGGTCATTGTCTTGCATGAATTTCCACTTAATCGGCATGGAATCAAAGGCATATGGCTCCATATGGTTTTTTAAAATGTCTAGGTACTGAAACTTGTCCATTTTTCCATTTATTTTTACAAGGGGACCTATGCCATGCCAAGAAAATGCACCCCATACCATAATACTACCTCCTCCGTGTTTAACCGTCCTCTGAGTGAACCGATGATTGTATTCTTGTCCTTTCGGACGATGAACATAGGTTCTGCCATCTGGCCCTATCCTATTTATTTTGGTTTCGTCACTCCATAACACGTTTTTCCAAAAATTAATGGGATTTTCTTTATGGGTTCTGGCAAAGACTAGACGTTTTGAAATATTTTTTTTTGAAAGCATTGGCTTTTTTCTAGAAATGCGCCCAAATAAATTTGCTTCATTTAATCTTCTTCTAACAAGCCTGCTAGACATTTCCAGGTCCATTAATTCATTAATTTCGGATGCTATCTGCCTTGATGACTTGAATGGATCAATTTTTGCCATTCTGACAATAGCTCCATCCGTACGCACATCTGTTTTTCGAGGCCTTGGCTTCCGGCTTTTGCCCGTAATCAATACATCGGGATTCTCAATACATGATTTTATTGCATTATACACTTTTTTTCGAGAAATTTTTATAATTTCAGAAATTTCTGCCACTTTCTTTCCATCTTCATAAATTTTCCATATGATCCTTTCCTCAGTTGTAGTATGTTTGCCTGATCCCATTTTTAATAATTTTTCCCTCTTAACACTTACTTTTTAAATACGCAAAGTAGCAACTGATTTAAACAAAATCGACGCGAGAACTGCCTATACTAAATTAATTGTGCCATTTATATGTCCACTTAAAATAAGCATTCTTTATGCAAAACAAAATAACGGTAAATTTATAGCAAAATATAGCGGAACATTTGAGTGTTGTTGAGACAAGTACTCTTACAACAACAATCAGATGACATAAAACTTACACTTTTAAAAGTTTTAAGTTGGAAAATACTTAAATTTTTGCTCAATTTGAGTTTGTGCCATTTATGTGTCCATAGCTGTAGCTTGAAGATCTATTATTGCACTGTGCCAGTTTCCCCAATCAAAACAATCATAAAATCCAATTAAAATTCCGAATTTTATCCTTTTCCCGTTTCCCCATTTTTCCCCGTTTAAATCCACTGAAAAAGGACTAAAATACCCAAATGATTAATAATTAAGGTTTAATGGACAGCCGACACATGTCCTTATAGTGGTCCCTTTGTGATAATTAAAAGTTTGCTGAAATAAATTGAAATATGTAATTCAAAATAAAAATTAAAATAAAATATTCTAAAGAAATATATAAAAAAATTTTAATAAACAAAACTATTAGCTGTAATTTGATTAAGAATTGTAAAAAGTATAATTCACACTTAAAAAAGCTTTATTCACAATGATTGAAATAATTTGGATTTTCTTCTGTCTTATTTCTTCCCAAAGTATTTCATTCTTATACATATTTTACTTTATTTTTTTTTTTCAACAAAAAAGGGGTTTTTTAACTAAAGCTTCGTACAGACGGTGGTCAGATCTTACAATGTTGTCATTCAAATTTCCTAAAAACGTCTTGCAACTGTGTGAACATTGTAAGCTCAGTTTCATTTCGCAGATGTGTAACATTAATGCATCTGACAATGGCAAAATTGTCAGATAAATGACAACATTGTAAGATCTGACCACGAAGCTTAAGTCTGCTTCTACTTTAGCAACAACTTTTAATTTTTTAATTACATTTCTGATAAAACTTGTGAAAATATTGCTTATATTGTGAACATGGTTTATTTAAAAAAAAAGGTCATAACTTTATATTTTCGAGTTTTTTTTCTTCAAGTTTTTGGTTTTTTTTTTTACAAATTTTCTTTTAAATGAATGTTAATGTTAAGATGTTAAGACATTTAACTGCCTGTTCATCTATTTGCGAGCGAAGACTTCGTTCGCTTAACTTACATTTAAAACAAAAACAAACTATAAAACATTGTTTTTGTTTTACATGTTAGTTAAGCAAACGAAGCGTTCGTTCGAAATCGATGAACATGCCATAAATCTTTCATGAAAGGCATTCAAATCCCACCTACCCAATTACAATCACTTTGTTTTCTTCTTAATTTTGTTAAACAATCTCTATTTAAATTTAGAATGCTGCTAAAAATAAAAAAAAAAAATATTTATTTTGCCGCAATAAGGGGAAAAATTATTATTAAACAAAAAAATTAAAGGGAATTAACTATAACTATTGTAAATAAAATAAGATTTTTTTTCTAAATTAATAAAAAATAAAAAAAAATTGTATTAACAATTAAAAAAGAAAAAAAAATTAGGTAAATTCGGAATATTTTTTCAAAAAATCAAGCGAAAACGAAACTAAAACCCAAAATTGATTAGCAAAACGAAATAAAAAATTTAAAATTAAAATAATTTGAACGCAAAATAACTTTTCCTATATGCTAAAAATATTATTAAAAATAAAGCAAAGTAAATAACATTAAAATACAAAATGACTTTAACCTACCAATATGTAAAAATAATCTACAAAATAAAACCCACTACAAATAAAATAAACTAAATTAAAATATTAAAAATCTTACAATAGATTTTTAGTTTAAACAAAAAACCACTTAACAAACAAAAGTTAATTATAAAAATAATTACAAATTACAAAATACCTATAGCTTAAACATAAACGACGAATATAGTTTTTAATTAAAATATGTACATCAATTCAATAAAAAATTTCATTCTCAAAAACTTTCCTTTCTCTCTTTCACTTTATACATATACAAAACATATAACTTTTTCTCTCTAACTAAAACTTTTTTGTAGTTTAATAGATTATTTACCAAACCTAATAAAATTTTTGCTGATAACTTTTTTATTTTAGTGAAAACCAATATGTAATATTTATGAAATATGTAATAATAGTTCTAATTAAACAATATTAATTAAACTTAATTGTAAAATTGATGTAATATTTTTTTTTTTTTTTACAAATAGTTCTTTAATTTAATTTTGAAGGCTCATATATGATTTGATATTTACATATTAATTATTCTTTATATTTTTAATGGAAAAAAATAAAATTTTTTTATTCTTATTTATATTTACTAAATACCAAACGAGAAAACAAAAAATATAAATACAAGAAAATATTAAATGAAAAAGTTGAAGAAAATTTTATTTTAGAATGAAGAAGATAATAACAAGGTAAGAAAATCCGTAGAAACAGATGCTTTGTTAACTAGAAACTTATAATATTGTTTAACAAAGACACAAAACAGCTGGCGCAAACGTAAGAGCGAGTGAACGCGCTGCTGCCATAGCCGGGCAACTGTTGAGTTGATTTGAAAGAACGGGGAAACCTCGAATATTAACACTTTTAAAAAATTCGCCAAAAATATATGCATTTATCGTTTGCAAAAAAATTAAACTTAAGCTGACCTACAAAAAATATGCTTAAATGTTTAGGTTATCTCCTTTGCCCTTTTTGCCCGTCTATACCAGAGATAATTATTGCGACATATATTGCAGTAAATGTCGAAATTATGTTATCTTTAATGTAGACAGCAATTTTTGGAACATATTTATTGCCGACAATTTATGTTGCAACAATTAGGTGCGTTTGAGTACTTTTACAGTAAAATGCAGTAAGTCTGGGATCACACCATGAAAGTTTACTTTCAGAAAGTCTAAGTTTATTGGTGAGAGGGGAAGAGAACATGCTTTTCTTTTCTCCTCTCTCACCCATAAACTAAGACTTTCGGAAAGAAAACTTTCATGGTGTGATCCCAGACTAAATGAGTAAACTAAAAAATTTTCTCTCACAAAAAGCTGTTGTCCAAAAAAGTACGCGAACGCAAAATTTGTAAAAATTCGTAAAATAAAGGCAACAGCTGATGGCAAAAATCGATTAAATACTTTTTATAACACGATCATATTTGGAAAATACAAACAAACTATTTTATGTAATCTTTCATATTTGTTTGTTTTTTATATTATTTGATTTCACTAATTTGTAGCGGGTAAAATTATTTAAAAGAACATGAATAATTTGTTTGCTATTGATTACTTAAGTACCCAAATACTTCACACTTTTACAACTCTAAAAAATTAACATAACAAAAAAAATTTCAAAAGTTTGTATTTAGCCAAATAAATGCTTCACAAACAAGTTTAATTAATTAATATTTATTCACTTTTTGTTTTGGTTTAATATTTATTTCAACTTTTCTTTTATTTAACAATTTGTTCACAATTTGTATGCTTTTTATTTGTTACTTCGGTTTGTTTACCTTTTGAAACACATGTTTTTTTGATTTACTAAATACTGCAAAAATTTCTGCAGTAAAAATTTGTAAATACTCAGACAAGAACTGCCACTTTTCGCTCTCAATTTATGTTCTCATTTACTGCAGTAAATTTAAGTAAAAAATAGTAAAAACTTTTGTGTTCTCGAACGCAACTATTGTTAGTCCATTTTCGTTGACAATTATTGCTTACATAAAACGTCAAATTTGGTTGTCAATTGAGAAAAAAGAAGCAAAAAAGAAAAATATAAAAGCAAATTTTGCGAGAAAGAAATTAAATTTGTGAAATGGTAGCAAATTATAATTGTAGTAAAAGAATTAAATTAATGAATTCAATAAACACTAAAATAAAATTACAAAAATTATTTTTATTAATATAATTTTTTTCTTATTCGATCTTTATTATTTAAATTTATATAAATTTGTTTAAGTTTGAGTTCTTTTTTATATAAAAATATTAATTTTGCTTTAACAAAAAAAAAAAAAAAAAAAAAATAAAAAATAAAAATAAAATTTTTTTATAAAAAAAGACCTCAAGCTTAAACAAATTAATATACATTTAGATAATAAAGTCGAATAAGAAAGGATTTCAATTAATAAAAATAATTTTTTAAAGATTGCGCCAGTTTTTACACTGCACCTTCTTCCTTGATTATTTTCAAATTATGAGTTAACATAAATAAGTTTTCCCATGCCTTTAACATAAGCTGAGCAATAAGAAATATTGCTCTGTTATTCTGCCGACGTTATTGCCAACTGGCTGAGATATTTATCCTTAGTGTAGACCTGGGGTTAAGTTTTGAGTTATTTGACGTTATACTAGAGTGCAACATAATGGCGATTTCTTTTCTGAGAAAAATATGTTACAGTATATAATACATGTAACATTTTCTAATGTTACCTATAATCACTCGAAGTGTTACATGTTGTGCAATTTCAATAGAACACAATTAGTGCTTTTATTTACAACTATTACACTTTCATCATTAATGCACTTAATGAGCGATTTTTAAAGCTATTTTAGCGGTTTCTGCACGCTATTACGGGTTGGAAACAAATATTAACATCACTAATGGCTTATAAAAATTAAAACGATTATAATATAGACTTTTTTGATTATAATGTGTAAATATTTTTATATTTTGTTTTAAAACAATTTTTTTACAAAATTATGAGCAGTATGAATTATGACAAACAAAATAAAACATTTGTTGTACAAACAAAGTACATAGTAAGTACCAAAGTTGTAGAACAGGGCAGTATGAACACCTTAAGTAAAAGTAATGGAAAAATATTCAACATCCCAATAAAAAATTTTATCATTTTGCGAAGCACTAATGGTACATTTAAAAAAACAAGCGCACAATTATGCGCTACGCAATAAGACATACAGAAATGCAGTAAAGTAAGTGAAATAACTCTCAACAATTTTTATAACAAAAAATAAAATTTCAAGTGCTACGGCATTCCCTTACTACGAAGCAGGTTTGCAAGGGAGAATACTAAAAAATAACTGTAAAAAACATTCAGTGTGTAAAGCTATTCGTTACATCCAACAATTTTTTTATGCGCTGAATAATGCGCTTTTTGTGTCAAAAATGTATTGCTTCAAAGTGGGAACTCGCCATATAAAATTCATGTCTTCCGTAAGCGCAATGGTAAGCGAAACTCTTACATTTCTCCCTTACAAACCTGCTTCGCTCGAAGCACAATTTTTTATTGGGATGTTTTGCATGTTTATCATCAACATATTCACAAAAGAACTTGAAAATTTTTCCCACAGTTGTATTTTTTGTACAAACGAACACAAAAATGTAGAACGTGTAACATTAATGCAACATTTTTCTCAGAAAAGAAATCGCCATAAGTTTCAACTTTTGGTGTCTTAAAAATTAGTTTTGAGTGCTTTCTAAAGTGATAATTAAACATATTTTAATGGAACCTTCAACCTCAGGTTAGTTAGATTAATTTATTTTTTTTGTTTTAACGTGTAATTTTTGTTATTATTTTTTTTAATTAATTTTCACGAGTAAGCGTATAAATAAGTGGATTTCGGGAAATATGCCGATAAATAGTTGTGTATAAAGCCAAATTAAGAATTCTAAAAATATAAACGATTTTAAAAATATTTATGAAAATTTTGTCTGCACTTTTTTTTGCACATTTCAAAATAAACTTTAAATATATTAGCTCTGTTTCTTTACTTTTTGGGTAAAGTTCGTGAAAATGAGAGCAAGCATAAATTTCTCTCATAAAGAGACAAAATTACACAAAAGTACGGGAACAGAAAAAACCAAATTTTAAGCACGAAATAAAACGTCAATGTTTTGATAGTTTTTATAAAACAATAAAAGATTATGCCACTTTTGAAAAATTATATATTGTCTGCAGAAATAAACTCATTTTACCAAAAATTTAACCAAGCAAACACTTTTACAATAACTAACATTATGTTTTTCTAATATTTCAGCATAGAACTTTATATTTAAGTACATTATTTGACTCACAACACTTTTTTCAAAATTTGGTTCAAAATTTGTTTGCTTTGCATTTCATTGTTTTGTTTATGTTTTACAGCTGTTTGACAATTTACACAATTTGCACGAAGAAAAATTCTGGGCTGTTTCGTGCAAGAAGAAGAAGAATTGTATTCTCTCAAATCCGCTCTCATTTACACAAATTAAAAGTACGGGAACGCTTTTCGTGCAAATTGGGATCCCGAGGGATCCCAAAGTAGAGTAAAGAAACAGAGCTATTGTTGCACCTACGTATAAAAAATTAACTTTTTATAAAAAGCAATACAAACATATTGCTTTTGTTTTCATGAGAGCTTGCATTTAATTATTAAATTAGAGTAGATAAAACATATTTTTGCAAATTTTCCGAATGTTTGCAATTTTCGCGTTACTTTTTAATTCCCCTTTCCGCAATCGTCGCCGTTATAAAGATAGCCCCATATATATTCCGAAGTCTGCACTATCAACACTGTCGATTTATACGGGGCGAAAAGTGTAATGCCTTATAGCATTAGTAAGGGTGAATTTTTTAGAATAAATCAAGCTACCCTTTTTGAGAGCACACGATTTTTAAGAAACGAACATCAAATTGCATATTTTCAATACAAACTTATTAGAGATGTGCTTTAAAAAACGATAAACAATCAACATCGTTAGATTGCTGTTATAGAATACAAGTAATGTATCGAATTGATAACGACGTCGATAAAAATTGATATGGATATTAAATTGATGACGACGACGACGACGACGACGTTTCTGGTAAATATTTTCTCCAGAAATATATAAAAATGTTTATATTTTTCAAAAGAAAACGTTATAAGTATGCTTGTAGAAGCAATTTTTAGTCAATTTGACATTTAATTTCGTCCATATGTGTCCTATCAAAAAAAAAAAAAAAAAAATAAATAAATAAAACTTGCAAACCCTTTAAGATGTTAAGGGTAAATTGTCAAAATTAAATAGTCGAAACATTTGTACTTAATGTACTTTATTATTTATTCATTTATTTTATTTTTACATTATGTATACCTAGCCTTTAAAGGCCATAATTTCTACTGACATGTAAATAAATTAATATATGAATGTATGTATATAAAAATTAAAATATATTAAAGTTCAAATATAATTACAAAAGGGTTAGATAGCTTAATTACATATCGCACTTGATCAACAAGAGGGTATTAAGTTAATACTATTAACTCAAAATTTGTATATTTTCACTTTTTGGAAAAAATCAATGCGTAATATTCATGTTTAGCTTCTACTGAACATTATTAAATTTCGAGTTAATATCCTCTTGTTGATTAAAAACGAAATATAAAATTTTTTTGGGTTCTTTTAATGCCTTTATAATTAATAATAAACATTTAGGTATGTGATGGAAGTCGATTTTGAAGACGAATCGATTTAAAACCGAGAATTCTGTTTTCAGTATCTTAAAAAATTGATTTCTTATACATTTTCCTCTTATTTCCGATCTATATTGCTTTAATTTTACATTCAAATATAAAAGCTCATTGAACTATATACATATTGAACAAAAACTTGAAACCTTTTTTCAGAAATAGATTTCAAAATCCCTTGAAATTTATCACACCTTTTAAAAACGATCGTTTTAAATTCGATCGATTTTCCTCACATACCTGTTAAGTTAGGTTTAAAAACTATAACAACAAAATCTAATGCAAAGTTGTATGTGATCTATGTAGCTCTTTACTGCTAGACGCATTTTCTTTGTTTGCAGTAATCATTGTCTCCATTCTGGAACTTGTTTCCCGCATTACTCCGGTAATATCAGGAAAATCTAAAGCTAAATGTGCGGAAAATCTTTTGTACACAGAACTTTTTTGTGATTCCTTGTCCAGTTTATTCCTGTTGTTTTCATATTTCAATTGTTGACTTAAAAAGATGGAGTTTTTCACCATATCTTGAATGCGATTGAATGTATTATCCGAGTTCTCAACATTCTTCATTGCCCTTACAGCATATTCCATATCAAAGCAGTGGCCTTGCAAATTCTTTTGCAGCATTATGACCTCTATACGTTTTTCCAAAATTGGCTGAATAACCCTTCTAACATGCTCCTGTATACGAAAAAACGCCAAGGAAGGGTCGTTGGCAACAATGTGTACATTTTCCGAAATCTTTTCGCTGGACTTTTTAACTTTTAGATTTAAATCCGTTTGAGTGGAGATCATTTTTTTATTAAATATTTCAAGCTTTAACTTTAAATATTTGTTAGAAAATATGTATTGTTGATTATGTATGTAGCTAATGATGAAAAAAATGTATGTAATTATTATGCTGGTTAAAAATCAATGTTAAAATCAACTTACTTCTACCAGAACTATATTAGTTTTTACACAAAATGCAACTTTTCTATCAATGTATGTTTTGTAAACAACAGATGTTCTGTTCTAAAAAACATGTGCAGTGTTTAGTAAACAGAAGAAAGCAACTGTGTAAATTAAACACAACAACAATATTTTTCAGTGAAAACAAAGATGGCGTTACTAACTAAGCAAAGAACCTGTGTGAAAATAAAGTACATATTTGTGTTAAAATTATAAAACCTTAAAACCATTGAATCGATATATTAATATTAAAATATATATGGTAAGTAAAATATCAATATAAAAGTTATACTATAAAGTTATACATATTTAGCGGTTTTCACCCATATTAGTAAAGTGCCCTTGTACACGATTGATTCATGCCCTTGTAGGGCTTGTTAATCTTGCTAATGTAGTAAGAGTACTTATCTTTACAACACAGCAGCATAAAAAAAGTATGTATCGAATTATAATTTACTACGCTGAGGTTAAAAAATCACAAAAAAGCTGTAGTAAACACGTTTGTTAAATTTGTGGGAATAAAATATCTGATCGTTTTGCCGGCAAAAATATTCGGTTTGATTTGTAATTTTTAAATACTTAGTATCAAAAAAAGAGTATGAATAAAAACATTAAAACCTCTAAATTGAAAAGAAAAGGTGAGAAAATTTGGAATAAAAGGTGGACTGATTATGAAGTTGAGCTCCTATTACAATATTTGCAGACTCAATCAGAATTTGAGGTAAGTTTAATTATTATAAATTTTTGTTTCTTTTGATTATTATGTTATTTCAGAAGCCCACTGCTCAAATTTTCTACAGAAAATTTTTGAAGTCAGTGCCAATCGATGCAACTTGGGAAATTGTACGCTGGAAAGTAAAGAACCTAAAAACGACTTACAATAAAGCAGAGGCGTGGAGAAAATCACTTGAAGCAGGTTTACTTGAAACTGATGGTGTTTTTACTTTGCAAGGTTTCCACTATTTTTGTAATATGTATAATTAAAATGAAGATTCTAAAGCGTTGTACTTTTAGAAAGGTTAAGAAAGATGTGTCGATTCTACCACGAACTCAATAACATTTTTGGCCAAAATAAATTCGAGTTTCATTTACAAATAAATGATAGTGCCACGACAGAAAACTTGGGGCTTGGGACAGATAGAACTTTTCAAGACCAAGTAGAATCTGGCGGGTCCGAAAATCTGGATGACTACTGTTTAACGCAAGCCATGCAATATGCCGAACCAGAAGCCGTAGCAACAGCAGATGATCGCAACGAAGTTCCCACTTCATCTGCAGTTTCTATGCGCTTAGCTAAAACCATTCCTTTATCTCAAGAATCACGAGAAGTTCAG
This sequence comes from Pollenia angustigena, assembly GCA_930367215.1. Lineage (NCBI taxonomy): Eukaryota > Metazoa > Arthropoda > Insecta > Diptera > Polleniidae > Pollenia > Pollenia angustigena. The sequence continues at coordinate 77,223,787 of OV884056.1, forward strand.
CAAAAAAATAACACAATACAAAGTGAAAATACTTCTTTGTTGAAAAAACAAATCGAGTTGGAAAAAGAGAAATTCAAAAAAGAATTTGAACTAAGCGAAAAGCAATTTGCAATCGAATATGAGGAGAAAAAGAAAAAGTTGGAGTTGAATAAATTAGAAATCGAAAAGGAAGAACGTTTACGCGTATTTGAATTGGAAAAGCAGGAGAGAGAAAAACGATTGGAAATTGAAAAAGAAGAACGTTTACGCGTTTTGGAATTGGAAAAGCAGGAGAGAGAAAAGCGATTGGAAATTGAAAAAGAAGAACGTTTACGCGTATTGGAATTGGAAAAGCAGGAGAGAATGGAACGACTCGAGATCGAAATGCGGTACAAATATGGCGCTCACAGTGGAGAGTAGATACATATTTCGAAGTAAAAAATTTAATTTTGTGTTCAGTATCTTTTTATATTTTTAATGAATCTATTTTTTAGGTTTTTATTTATTAAACAAATAAATAATAAACTATAAATAGCTTGGCTTTTAAATTCATATAATACCTTTGCCACTCATACGTCTTGTTCTTCGTCTGGTTCCTTGTCAGTCTCTTCGTGTTCAATAAACTCCTGCGGTTGTTGCGCTTGTCTTACATCCAATAATGTATTGTGCAAAATGCAGAATATAACGATCCATTGGCAAACAAATGACTTTGGGGAGAGTTAATGCTCATATTTTAGTTTTTTTAAACTCGTTCGAAACGATGTCAGAGTTGTATTTATAAATAAATGGGAAATTTGATTAAAAGTTGGTAGCACTGCTATTTAAATACCAAAATGGACGAAAATATCCCACAACAAAACAAATAATAAATACTATTCAATGTGTGAAAAATATTATAATTGTGTTTTTAATAAAAATTTATTGTATTTCCCTGTGGTTTGAAGAGTCAACAGAAAAAACCAACCATTACTTAATACCTTTTTGTGTTTGTAAATGTATTTTTTTTTAAATTTCAAGACCACAAATATAAAAACATTTTCAATAATAGCGTTAGTAAATAATTATTTTATATCAATTATAATATTATTAGGTTTAATTTATTCGTTTTACACTTTTATGTATCTTGAACTTTGTCATTCGCACTTTGTCACTAACAAAATAGCTTTCGAACAATTTCTTTACGCTTTTTAAATAACTGACGCTTGTTTTCGTAATACGGAGTTGGAGTTTCGAAAGGGATTTTTATTGTTCGTAATATACACCCTTATCATGAATTCCACATGTGAAAATTTCCGAATAAAATTTTTTATTCACATGGATTTTGAATTCGTATCATGAATTCCATGTGAATAAAATAACATACCTGATTTTAAAGCCTGTGTCATTATATTCGGAGTTGTTAACAAGAAACAATTAATGTATTTAAGAAAACTGTTTTTGGAAATTTATGGAACTAAATTTTTTGGGGAAAATTTGAAAATGTAAAGCTTTGTGACAGGAAGAAGATTTTCGCGAACAACATGCTGTTGTATTTCTGAATCATTATTGACAATAATCGATTACTATTGATTTGATTTTAGACGATTACCTCATAGAGCAACAAAACTACGCGAAAATTGCTGAAATTCGGAAAAGTTTGCAAAAATAGCGAAAATACGCAAAAATATTTAATATTTCAAACAAGATATAAAATGAATTAAAAGCCCCTGGAACTATAAGGAATTGCACAAATTCGGTTAAAATTGCAAAATTAGCGGAAATTAGCAAAAATTTGCTAACAGTGGCAGGATAGCAAAGTCTAATATTTATTAAAAATCGTTAAAGCTGTTAAGAATCAGAAAACTAATAGGAAAAAATCGCTTCTATCGCCAACATGGCTAAAATTCGCGAAAAATTGCAAACTTGGAAACAAACTCTAAAATTTATTTGAAATCGCTAAATCGGCAAAAGAAACAAAATGTCGGAAAATAACAAAAAAAAAAAAAAAAAATTTCCAAAAATAGCGAAAATTCGAGAAAATTTTTAATATTTCAAACAAGTTGATTAAAAGTCCCTAAAACTATAAGAAATGGCAAAATTTTGGTATAAATTGCTAAATTAACGGAAATTCGCAAAAATTTGCTAAGCGAGGCGTGATAGCAAATATATTTATTAATAATCGGTAAAGCTTTAAAGAATCAGAAAACTTACAGTAAAAATAGCTCTTATCGCAAACATGGCAAAAATTTGCGAAAAATTCAAAAATTTATTTGAAATCGCGAAATCGGTTATAAGGAAATTATTAAAAAATATTTATTGGCTCCTTATTTACCGTTTTACTCCTTCATATGTACATATGTAAATGAAATAAATGAAATTTGTGAATTTGAAACGTTGTTATACCCTCCACCACCATCAGTGGTGAATGAGGGTATACTAAGTTTGTCATTCCGTACGCCTAAAACCGTTTTAAATAACGCTATCAGAATAAAATTCGGTACGTGACAGTTTTGTAGAACTAGAAATTATACTGTAAAATTTCATGAAGATCGGCCCATAATTTACCATATGCCTCATATAAACCCTACTTTCGAAAAGGAGTTTAGCATCGGTGGAGGGTATTAATGATTCGGCCCAGCCGAATATAGCACTCTAACTTGTTTTTTTTTTTTTTAATTTTAAATATAAACTTACATTTTCTTCCTTTTCCGACAGACAAATCTTTGTGAATTATTTTCTTCATAAATTGGTAAAATATTTCACATGTGAGCTAGTCACAATCGTGAGAATTTTTTTGAAAACAAGCTAATTCGAAAGAAATTTTTTCGGAGTTTAAAAATGTAAACATTCGGAAATTTTCACAACACATTTTATTCATGATACCTACTCTTCACACATTCGGAAATTGATATGTGAAATTTTATTCATGATAAGGGTGATAGAGTTGCCGTTACGAAAGGGACTTTTTGTTTTCGAAAAGGTGTCAACAACTTCCGTTCATTCGAAACAAATAGTACGAAAATCGTAATACATAGTACAAATTGTTCGAACTTGTAAATTATTTCTTTCAAATCGAAATACGCGGTAACCCCTCCAGAGGATTGTTTGGAAAGAAAAAATTAATTTTTATCAAGTTATTTTAGAGGTGTAGATGTTTTTGGTCAACTTTACGATAAAAAATAACCCTTTTTATAAAATAAAACTTCTGTTAGTTTTGTATTTTGAGAAAATTTATTTATATTGATTTTCTTATATATGTATGTATATATGTATATATATATATTTTTTTTTTTTGTTGCTATTTATGCGTTTTTTAAACATTGTACATCAAACTAAGCTTGTTATTGGTTGTTGTTATTGTATTTAAATAAACAATTTTAATTAAGCAGTTCTAAGTAAATATTTTTATTCTTATGTAATTTTTTATATATTTTTTTATTTTTTTTAATTTTACAGTTAAAGTTTTAAATGCTTTAAATATTAATTTTGACTACTTCATTTCTTTTATACAAATGTTTTTTAATATTTATGTATATAAAGATTGTTTTTGTTTTAAATGCAATATCAAGAAAAGTAAAAAACTATAAAATTTAAATTTAATACATAATACAAAAAATCAAGATCAAGAAAATTCCCAATTCTAAAACTATAATAAATCCCTTTTTTCTAAAAGCAAAGTTTTCATGCACAATTCTTGTAAAATGATAAAAAATATTGAAACAATTTGAGTGTTTTTTTTTTGATTTTTGGTTTTTTCTTCAATTTTGTTTTTGTTCTCTTTAAATGCATTTTTAATCTAGCAAAAACCTAAAAATGTATTTATTTTGTTAGCATTATTTATGCACAAAAATTAATGGCCTGTTCATCGATTTCGAACTTCATTCGCTTAACATGTGAAACAAAAACAATGTTTTATTTTTTGTTTTTGTTTTAAATGTAAGTTAAGCGATCTATCGTAAATAGATAAACAGGCAATAAGATTTTAAAAAAGTTTTCACCAGTTTTCAGCAACTTGTTTTTCTTGTGATTTTTAAAAAAATTAAACTTTTTTAAAAATATTAATTCTTGTTTGAAAAAATTTTTATGTAAAAAATCCAAATAAGATGTTTTCAAGACGACATTTCAGAGGAATTTTGCTTATAACAGCCATGCCCAGATTCAGGGGCAGGAAAAATACTATCATCTGTCCCCATACAATAAGTCTGAAATCTTCATTGATTCTGATGTATTGCATAAACATAAATTTCTACAAAAGCTTTTTTTGAATCTTTTGACCAAAATTTGCGATTTTATTAGCAAAAAACAAAAGGCCCTATCTACAAAAGATTATATGGTAAACGCTAAAAGGTTAACAGTTTGCTTTATATGTAACATTGTCTATTGTCAAAACAACTGGTAGGTTTTACAAGAAAAATAAATTATAAACCGTTTAAAGCGGTTTATCAGTTTTTGCTTCTCATGTAAAATTTCCAAAATGTTAGATAGGGCCTTTTGCGTTTTAATCAGATTCGGTTAAGTACAAGTTCATAACAAGGAAGGATTCCTTTGAATTGGCGTGGCATTGCCCATTATTCTAGTCGAAATATTGCATTTTGACCGCAGCTTATTGTGTTTACCAAGTTTTATAAGATTCGATTAAGTAAAAGTAGTTGAAAATTTCATTTGAATGGGCGTGGAACTGCCCATCTTTCTAATTATAATATTGCGTTAATTAGGGGTGTTCTGGAAATCAAAAACGCAAGTCGCAAGAATTTTAAAGGTCGCTTTTTAACAAGATTTCCGTGATAAAAGAATTTTATGACAAATATTTCATTATTGAACAGATTTTTATAACAAAAATTATAAAAATTAGATAAGAAGTGTATTAAAAACAACTTCCAAATTCTTGCGTTTTGCGTTTTCGATTTCCAGAACACCCCTGAATATGGGCATTTCCGTGAAAAGGTCCACCGTGACCGAAAATTTAAAAGTTAATAAAAGCTGATTATTTTACGATATTGTTATAGAGAAATATTTAGATTTTATTAATTTTATAAATTTACCCATAAATTTGATCACTAAGGCCGGGTTTTTGAGATGTGGATTAAGTTTAAACTAAGTTTAACGTAGTCTGAAACTCGGATATTTTCGGCGAAATTATTTTTTTTTTTAGTTTTTTATTAAAGACGAACATTTTAAGCAAAACAAAGCTGTTCCGTCAAAATTTTGTATACAAACTTGGTAATGGCGGCACAAATCTGTTTTCAGATTAACTAAACCTAGTTTAACTGAGATCTCAAAAACCCAGCCTAAGATAAACAATCAGACTGCAAAGTTGTGCAAACGTTATTTCTTATTTGTGAGAATGTTTTCTTTAATATTATCTTTCTTAAAAGAAGTTAAATTCGATAAAAATTATTCCAAAAAAATTTTCTTACATTGTCTGTAGTCTAAGGAAGAGTTCAAAGAGAAATATGTTATTCGGATTAAAGGTAATTTTTTTTTTTGTTTTAATAATTATTCAGCTAAATTATTATGGAAAAAATTTCACGTTCGAAATGTCACGATCGACCCATATTTTTGCTTAAAAAAAAAAAATACGGAAGATTTTGGAATCCAACCAAAGCCTTTTAATATTACATTTCTACGTAGTAGTTTGACTAAGCAATTGTGCCAGGTTTTTTGAATTACTAAATTACGCCTTTTTGTACGTGCCTACAAAAACTATTTCTATTTTTTCACGTTCAAACCGTTACTTCTTTTGCCATTATCTTTGACCTAGAATCGCTAACAGTGCTTTCTTAGTGCTATAATTTAAGGGTTAAGCGAACGTAAAAAAATTAGTTGTTTAAAATGTTGTTGCATTTTTGATGCGTACGACTGTCACGTTCAACACTTTGAAATTACCCCTATCCCAGTTTAATGTATGTGCAAAGTTGCATGAGATTCGGTTAAATAGAATAAGTTTAAAAAGAACATTTGCTTTGAATGCGCGTGGCACTGCCTACAGGTAGCGAATGTTTCTACATAGTTTTAGAATGCTAAGTAATACACGTAACTATATTTTGTACTACTCGTAGTGTAAGTTGTATTACGGTTTTGAGAAACACTTTACTATACATCGCACTAATTCATTTGAAAGAACAATTTTAAACGCAATACACAGGAATTTTACATAAAGCCAGTGTTGCCAAAAGATTTTTTGAAAAATACATACGCATTCTAAAAAAAATCCCTACAAAAATTAGTAGATGTCGCCTAGAAACTACAAAACAGCGAATTAAATACTTTGGTAGTTTGGAATATAATAAATTACCACAATTTGTTAAAGAGGCTGAAGCAATCTCAATTTATAAAAAGAGATTAAAAGAATATTTATATGAAAATTTGGAAATGCTTCTGCTATAACTGCTATAGAATAATCTCATTTTTATATAATTTAATTTAAAATCAATGAATATGTTAAAAATTTTGTAAATAGCTGCTAGCTTGCCTCTATAATGTCCTAATGGCGCTGAGGCACCTACTTCCAGTATAAAATAAATATTTTGAATAAAAAAAAAAGAAAAAAGTAACAAAACTAAAAAAATTTTGGTACTTTTAATTAAATTCAATTAAAAAACAAGAGGTTTTTTGAAAAAGATAAATTTCAAAATACGCCAAACACGATAAGGGTGAATGTACCCATTTCTTAAGTTTAACAACGGTTTTTAAAAATATTATTATTTTTATGAATATGGCAGGTAATCTTTATATGATAATTTTAATTTAATTCAGGTACAAAAGCAACAGGCTATTTTATAAATAATCGGCCATGTAATCAAAGTCACGTGAAAATGAAATCGAACAAATTTTGAAAACTCTCCCGTATTCAAAGTTCAAAAAAAATATTTCCTTTTATATACCTGAACTTCTTTTGAATTCAGAAAAAGCTGCGTTGATTTTTACAATAATTCAATTGAAAATCTTCGTCGATTTCAATTTCACGTGATTTCGTTTTTCATGACATGGCCGAATATATGTATTTCTTTTGAACTGAATTTTCTTAAGTGACCATTAGTATATTCAAAATTAATGCAGCCTCTTCCATTGTTTTGCAAAAAATATCTTATATACATATATGGCTTTCTGGTGTTCTCTCTGCATCACCATTTGCATTGGGTAGAGCAAACAAAATCCGAACCAGTTTTAATAAATTTGGAAATACAACCTTGTCATTATAGCATTTTTATCGAAAAGTGTTACAAATTCATGTTTCAAAACAAATTAGTTTCACAATTTCAGAAAATTAATTTTATGCGATTGTTCTACACTCATACAAAAGATCATTGGGGCTTAAGTTAAATTGTTAAGACAATAGTTAAAATATGTACTCATAAAATACCTACATTTTGGCGAATATAAACAATCTGTCCGATTTTCCCTACGCTCCTATTTTTGTAACAAAAAACCCTACATGTAGGGAGTTTTCCCTACTTTTGGCAACACTGCATAAAGCTCATTATTAAAATGAGTCGAAAAACATTGCGTTTAATAAATCACCTTTTTAGAAAATACATTTTACTGTACAAAAGCATGATGTACAATATACTCATTATCGTACTTATCGAAGCACCGCTCACGAAAATCAAAATTTTTATTAATCAAACGATTTATCGTATGATTTGTACGACGCGATAGGCGCGTCCCGATTTAATGCAACACCTGCAAAAGACCTACTTAGGTTCCTTTGGGAAGCAGAGGGTCTTTTGACCAACTTAAGGGGAGTGGGTACAATAGACCTGACTTGGTCGCGGTACCATCTCTGTTGGGAGTTATATCCTCGCTCTCTCGAAAAAAAGACTCAGCATAAGAAACGGTAAAGAACTTCGCTCTAAAATAGTTTTGGCCAAAGAAAGTGGTCGTCTGAATTATAGTGCGACGCGCAGTGCTGTGGCCCATAGACATACATAAATAAAAAAAAGTCTTATGTTGTACTTAAAAATGTACAGATCGATAGATAACAAAATAATTCAAATGAATTTTGAAGAATTTTTAAGATTTAACTCTTTTTGGCGGCGCTAGGGGCGCCCAAGTTTGAGAATTTAAAGTAAAAATGGCTAAACAACTACTTGAGTATTACATGCTTCAGGAAAACTGTTGTAAAACTGTTGTTTTTTGAAGCACGAGATTGAAATCTTTTTCTGTAGTAGTTAACTATATTTAGAACTAACTGTAAAAATTTTTATTGAATTATTTTCTCATAAGTGTTTTTTTTATTGGCTTGAAAATGGTTATTATTCACTTAAGCTCTAAAAAATTTTTAAATTTGATGGAATTTAATAATTTAATAATGAAGAAAGGAATTTTACAACACGAAAATTAATTAAAATTGTTATTGATAATCTTTCATTCTTGACGTGGCTGGGGCTTGAACCCTGGCCGGCAGGTTACCATGATATGTTTCGATCGCAACCACTCGATCTCCTCAGATGGATTTGCCGTCTTACACTCGCAGCCATCGACGACTGATGGAATATTAAAAAAAGAAAGAAAAATATCGTCTATAGTTTTTTTTTCTGTTTTCGAATATTTAGACTGTTTTCTAATAACTACAAGAAAAACAATTGAAAAAATTTTACCACAACTTGAAAAAAAAATATTTTTATTAAATGGCTATTTTCATGATTTTTGCTCAAATTTTCAAAGTTTTCAGGAGTTTAAAAGACAATAAACTACAAATACTGTGAAATATAAATTCAAACTAATACCGTTCAATAAAAAACAACAAAAACCAAAATATGATAAAAAATGTTTTGTGTTTGTCTGCATTTTACGGCGCTAAAATCACAAATGCCCTTGGTTTTTTATTGTTTCAAGAAAATAATTGTAAAAAATTAATTTTCTGGATTACGAGATTCAAATTTTTTTCTGTAACAACTAACTATATTCTAAACCAACTATGAAAAAAAACTATTAATTTTCATAGAGTGAATTAGTTAAAAAAAAAAAAATTAACTAGGAACATAATAAGAAATAAATCCAAATATATATACTATTGAATTAGATAAATAGACAAGATAAATTAAAAAAAATAGTATAAAAGTTGTGTCTGTTTGTTTTTGTCGCTACAAGATGACGCCAAATTCACAGATGGCGTTGGTTTTTCATCGTTTAAAGAATGTTTTCAAAATGTGACTTATGGTGTTTTCCTTTCTACTAAAAAATGTGACAAAGGGTGAGTTTTTTTAGAATAAAAGTAGGCACCCTTTTCGGGAGCAAAATTTTTAAGAAACAGACAGCAAATTGCATTTTTTTTTAAATAAAATGTCACATATTTTTGTAGAAAAGAAAACACCATTAGTGCCGTTATTTTTTATTTAAATTGAAGATGGGTACGTGGCAGAAGTGACAGATCGCAAATTCGGAGACAATTTGATAAAATTTGTCACAGAGGTTCTGACTGGTACAAGGACCAAGCCTATTGAAAATGGAACGAATCGGTCCATAATTTTACAAAAACCATCTTATTACATCGGTTTCAAGATTAAATTTGGTCCAAACCAAACTAATTTTATTGCGATCAAAATCAGCTTATCGAATTTTATTGGAATCTTTCTATTTTTGAACATAGCTCCCATACAAATCATTCTCCCGAAAATAGCTTTAATGCCAGCTTCCTTAAAAATATTAGTATTTACATACAAATGTCATGACAAAATGTTGTCCAGGCAGGTCCAAAATAAGCCATAGGTTCCATATAAACCCTCACCCAGAAAACTCATATATGTAGATGAAGATAACTAAATAATATTCGGCAGAAAGAACTTTTAAACGAATCTTAACCTCATAACATAATTTTGTTCTGACAGGTCCATGATTGCCCATGGCTCCCAAATAGATTACACTCTAGGAAATTTGTTTTTAAATACTAAGCTATAGGGTTTCACATGGTCGGGCTTGACCGATTATACTTTCTTACTTGTTATTTTTGCAAGAGCATTTTAAGCGTTTTTAACTCATTTTTCATTAAATGATGTTTTTGTATTTTTCACATTGATAATCCGATTCCACCAATACATACCATACATATATACCTAACAAATATCAATTTTCATGCCAAATTTTATTTTTAAGAAAAATAATATATGGCAGGACCTTGAGTCCTTGTTGTGTGTGTATCGGCATGAACATTCTTTGTAGTTTTGTGGTCATTATTGAAGCTAAAATTACATTTTTCCATTTCAGGACACATGGGAGGCAGGCGTGTCCTTGGACCGATTTCTCCAAAAATTCAATTTTTTTTTAACTAAGCTATTTTATGCTAGTGTACCAAATTTCAAAACTCAAATTTCTGACAACTCCTTCTATTTATGTTCCTTCGTTATATGGGGAAAAGCACTGTGCGACGTAATAAAAAAAAAAAAAAATTAAAAATCCTTTCAAAAACAAAAAAAAAAACAACAAATAGTTTATTTTCTATGTCTTTGTCTATTTTGTTTTGTTTAAATAAAACTTTTTACTTGGTTTTAACAAATGTTCTTAAAATATAATTCTTTATACTAAATAAAATTAAGAAAAAATATTTAAATAAAATTAATAACAAATTCAAATTATATAATAATAAAATTTTAAGAAAAAACAAACACACATATTAACAATAATAAATTCATAAAATATTTCTGTGGCATTTTGACAAAACATCTTAAGTCGAGATAAGCAAAAAAAAGTTAAAAAAAAACTCGATTAAAATTATCATTTTTAATAAACCAAAATTAAAGAAAAATTTCCCTAATAATACAAGATTTTAAATTAAATTTTTATTAAAAAAATTCGTATGGTTAACAACATTCTGGTCAACTTTTAAAATTTGACTTAAGATGTTTTGTCAAAATGTCACAGATTTGTTTTTTTTTTTCACTATTATTTTAATACCAAAAGTAAAAAATTTCGAAATCTTGCTTAGACTTTTCAATTAAGTCCAATTAAAATCGTAAACATTTTTTTAATTTTTCATAAATCTGATAAATATTTGCGAATAGTGGAAAACTTTTACAAATCTCTACAATATTCAAATTCGACCAAACATTTTCACTTTAAATTAAACAAAATTTTAAAGAAAAAGAAAGAAGCCATTAGTTTCAGAGAGATTAAGTGAAAAAGGTTTGCATGAATCTGAAATTTCTCTTTTCGAATTTTAAAAGCCAAATTTTATAACACAAACGTTGAAATTTTCTTGAAAATGCTTAAAATACCTTAACGTTTTTTTTTTATTTTCCAGTAATTTGTCTTCGTGTTACAAAATTAGAACCCAGTAGCTCGTTTCTCGCGAGAAATATAGAAACGGGCTGATCCAAAATTTTTGCAGTTAGTTTTTTGTTTGCTTAAAAATAAAGTTAATATATTTTGTATAGTTGCTTAATAATTATTAATTTTTCTCTTTTTTTTTTTTTTTTTTTTTTGTTTTAATAAATTTTCCTTAACAAATTTAAGTTAAATTCTTATAAATAAAATAATTATTTAGGTTTTTTAATTATAATAATATTTCATATAATAAAATTTAATTTAATTTATATAATATAATAATAATATTGAGACAACAATAGATTGAAGACTATCAGCCCAATTATAAATTAAAATTCCCAGGGAGTTTTTTCCCTTTTCCCATTTTTACAATTGAATTAGCATAGGAAAAATGGGAGAAGGGAGAAAACTCCGCGGGAATTTTTATTTATAATTGGGCTGTATGTTTTTTTTTTATTACAAAGAAATCACACATGTTTAATGTTGTCAAAGAAGGCGAAAAGGGGGTGGCGAATTCGAAATCTTTTAAAATTGCAAGCGTTTGTTATCGCGACAGTATTCTGAGAAGTTTTCCAAAAAAAAAGCTTATCGATTTTAGTATGCAAAATTAATTGAAATTTTATTTAAAATTAATAAAACTTTTGTAAAATTTTATTGAAATCAAGTTCTGTATAATCATGATGTCAAGTGGCGTGCAGAGCGAAAATGAGCCAAATAATATAATGTCTCGATTTTACAACTAAATAGAATTAAAAGTTTGGAAAGTATTAAAAATGTTTTTTTAACCATTTTATTCCGAATTTCTATTTCTTTTGCATATTAAGAAATGGTCGTCAAAAAATTTTTTTTCGATGAGAGTTCGAAAATTTTTCTCAAAAATATTGTTGACTTAATTTGTGACTGTCATGTTGGTTAGAAAACGTTTGTCAAATATTCAAGCCTGTCACAGAAATCAATTCCGATCGAAAGTGATTTCGTTTTATGTGAAGTAAGATACGAAATCACTTTCACTTTCGATCGGAGTTGATTTCTGTGACAGGCCTGATTGCTCTCATTTTGCGTGCGATTTTGTGTTCGTTAAAAGTTGACGTGAGTCTATAAGACGGCACTTAGTTTTCTATGGTGAATGCAAGAATTGAAATTAAAAATACAGGGGTCTAATCACCGCATTCGATACTATCGTATCGAATAAACTATCCAATTCTTTTTCATACTATAGACTCTGACGTATCGAATGAAACCTCGATAAATGTAATGTCGAGTTACTCAATATCGAATACTATTATTTCAAATTCAATAGATTTCATTCGAAATCGAGTTTCGTGATACCAAAATAATTAATTTCGATCAATTTTGCTCGATATCGTATGCGGTGATTAGACCCCAGGATTTTAGTGTACGATTCAGACATGGTAAAGGAAGTTTTAAAATTTTAAAAAATCGGAGGCCAAAATACGGCATTCGATATCGATCAAAATTCTTATTTAAATTGCGATCGATATCGAATGCCGTAAATTGGTTTTTGCTTTAAAATCCTTTTTTTTTGAACCAAAACCGATTTTTAAATACACTTTTTTGATATAAACGAAACCTGTATAAAGAACATTTACGGCCGGCCGATTTCACCAAACTCAGTTAAAACTAATTATCACTTTAACTTTCAGTTAACAATATTTTTTGACAGTTATAACTGATAGTTTATAATAACTAAACTTGGTGAAATTAGCCGTCAACTGTCTATCCCAATTTTAAGAAAAAACCAAAGCAATCTAGAGATTTATTTAATGGATTTAAGCATTACAGTTAAGCTAGTGCCTTTCAACTCTTCACTACATTTTGTCTGCGATTGATTTTTACAAAATGGGACGTGAATTATGTTCAATTCCCTCAAAAACAACAATCCCCATGTCATTGTTAAAATAATCTGTAGCCCGTTTCGGTTTTTCTCGCATCGTAAATTTGTTTGCATGAAACGAGTGAATTGCAACAAAAACAGTGTAAAATGAAACAAAAAAAAATGGTTTTTCTCACACAAGTGTTTCGGCATCTCTTCATTGCGAGAATTATCTGTCATTAAAAAATAAATTTCCAGCAATTATTGGACGAATGTGAGAAAAAATGTTTGTAAAAATATTTTGCGAATATTTTCTCACAAGAATTGTCAAAATAAGTCGTATTTTAAAGTAGTGCGAAAAAAATTGTTATATTTTTTTTTATTTAATTTTTTTATAACCTCTCATTGTTTTTTTTTTTTATACAGGCCTGTTCTGAAAACCACAATAACTCAAATCACGTGATTAAAAATCACTTGTGCATTTTAAAATCACACATGTGATATTTTGGTGTTCCGTTTTTATGTTTCGTTTTAATTTTCAATTGCCAAAAGCACACCGAGAAACACAAAAATGGTATGACTTCAGAATACCACAAAATCACACGTGTGCATTTGATATTAAATTACTGGAAATATTCCAGAAAGAATAGAAAATCAGTGTTGTCTGGTTTCGCATCAAATACAGAGTGAGTTCCAAAACATCGAATTTCATTGCAGTGATACTGTTTCGATACAAAGCAACGTGCTGTGTAGCTTGCTTTGTAAAAATAAATGTCAACAAAGCATCAACAAAATTATTGATGCACAGGTTGCTTATTGCTTGCGCATCGGTAACTTTTATTATACATTTAGGGACGTATGACATTTTCACTGTTTAAATGGTTGCGTTTAAGAATGCATGGACTTTGTTTAGTTGCATTGAAATCGAAGTTTTGAAATGCAAGCACAGAAACACTTTTTTCTCACAAATCGAGAATAAAGCCCCTATTATGAGTGACATTCGATAAACGATTTTCGCTGGCTATCGAACAATCGACTATCGAATGGTAATTTGGTATTATGAGTGGGCAGCACTGTCGAAAATTTTGTTGTGCATCGAATTTTTCAACGAAAACAAATTTGCTTTCGACGGTGCAAATAAATGTAAAAAACTTGTTGAAAATGTAACTATTTGTAAATTTTTTTGTGTTCGTATACCAAATACCATATTCTTTATCAGTTTTGTTCATTTTATGTAAGTCCAACGTCGTAAACAGCAATTGGAAACGATCATATTTCTTATGGAACAAAATTCTTTTTTGACCAAATGATTTGCAGCAAAGTTCATCATGTAAAAAAGTGGGATGAAACCCCACTGAAGCTAAATTATTTAAAAACAACCATAATTCCGCCGAGGTCTCGTTTAACTTTAATTCTATTTTTTAAATTTCTAAACAAAAATTTTTTATTTTAAGTGTCAGCTGATCGAAAATGTACTACTGTGACTTAACAAAATCACAATAGTAAATTTTTATCGAATGCGACTCATAATACCAAATGAAAATTCGTTTGATGATCTAATTCGACTGCTGTCGAAAATCGAATTTAGTTCATAATAGGCACCTAAGATTCTACAATTTGCCATCGATCGTGCCTTTAAAGTCAAACCAACGCATGTCGTTGTTTAAGTCATTCGTATATATGCGGGAGTGTTACAGTTAATTTTATTATCAAGAACTTAAACAGTACTAACTTTTCCATCTCTGATATGATTATTAAGATCGTACCATTTGCTTTCTATCAATGGCTTATATCCTTAAGGACTGAAATATTTCCCCACACAAAAAGTATTCTAAAAGTTATCTGCGGTAATTAAACAGATTAAGACCGATTGAATTTAGATAATAAATTTCCCGGGAGCGGCTTAAGGTTTAAACCATTTTAGAATAAATGTATAACTATATATACTATAACAATTAAAGACTTTAATATAAAGATTTTGTGCCTCTTTTTCCCAATGATACTTTAAGGTTACACTGATAACTTTATAGATCCTTTGCATTTTTAATATTATCCCTTTTCTAAGACAATTAGATATGTGATGAAAAACGATCCTTTTCAAAATAATAGTTTTTAGCAGGTGTGATGAATTTCGACCGATTTTAAAATCCATTTCTGAAGTAAAGTCTTTATTTTTTGTTCAAAATACAGTTCAATTAATATATTTAATAACGAATTTAACAGAATATATAAATGAAAACGGAGGAAAATGTATTAGAAATCAATTTTTAAAGATACCGAAAACGATATTATCGTTTTCAAATCGTTTTGTTTTCAAAATCGTTTTCCATCACATACCTGAATATTTTCAATTTGTTATTTTTGGTTTTTTGAATTTGTTTGTTTTTTTTCAAGTGATTTAATAAATTATGTTTGTCTTTAACTAAGTACCAATTTAAATGATTATAGTAAGTAATCATAATAAATAGTAATAATATTAATGAATTAAGTACATCATTCCTTTTTTTTCATACATTAATCCTTTCGTGCTTAAGCTGGTTTGTCCTTTTATGGCTTTCTTAAGACGTTTTTAGAGTTATTTTTTTTTTTGTATGGCAATAAATTTTAATAAAAAGAGATTTTGTGCGATTTATTTTTTGTTTTTTTTTTTAGCTTTTTGTTTTCAATTTGTTTTTTTTTTTTGTTCAGTGTATTGCTATCCTTACAAAATAAATATTTGTAAAGAAGACGAAATTACACAAAAAGTTTAAAGCGAATTTTTGTTGTTGTTTGTTGGTTTTTCATTTAACATTAAGCTCTGCGGGGTTTTAATTTTTAACACTTATTTACTCTTTTTTTTATAGCCTTAAACGTTATTTTTCTCAAAATATTTTCTAAACTTTTCCTTTGATTTAAGGCAAAGCTTTTGTTTTGTATGTTTTTGCTAATAAAAGCTTTTTAGAAATTTGGTTATAAATCAAAACCGTTAGCTGCTACCACCGGTAGCAGTTTGAGCCAGTTGATTTGTGGGTTTTGCCAGAACACCATTATTTTTGTTGTTAGCAGCAGTGGTATTAGAATTTGAATCTGTCACTTCTGCTTCTAATTCTGTGTCAGTTTCCGTCAACGTTCGACTGAGTAGTGTAGTGCTTGGTGTGGACAATGATTTCAGATAATGTGTAGGCTTAATAGATTTCAATTGCGTGGTGCCATTAAATTTAACATTCACCTCACCCACCGTACTTAAGGGATGCATGGCTGTTGGTATCTCCTCGGTTTTATTATTCAACTTTAAATCTGCTTCAAAATCGGGCGAGAGCTTAATGGGTGAATCCATAATAGTGGGTATGGTGGTAAATGTTTGACGATTAGCTAGAGGAGAAGTAAATACAGCCGGTGCATTTTTATAACCAATGCGACTAAATAGACTACCAGTACTTAAGGAACTACTTTGACTGCTATTGCTACTGGTACTGGGTGGACTGAGCGGTGTACCCACCCCACTATCAACTTCCAAGGGGCTCTTAATGTTAGCCATAAAACGATCCACATGCTCGGGCAGCTTCAGCTCATTCAAACGTGTTTGCATATCCTGCATATTGGGGCTTTTGTCATCATACAAACGATTGGGTCTTTGTAGAGGCTGTTGCTTTTGTTGCTGCGCCTGTTGTATGGAATTTTGTCTGATAGGTGATGTTGAATCTTCACCGCTACTCGTAGTTTCATAGCGTGTCATTTTTTGTTGCCTCAATTGCTCGTAAGTGTTTTCAAAAAAGGGTGTCTTCTTGATTTTTTGGGGCGAACCATGTTCTTCTTTTTCGTTCAGCTCTTCGAGGACTTTCAGTGGAAACCCCAAATGACTATTAACCGATACGGATTTGCCTATTTTACGTTCGGCAAAAAATGGTTTACGCCTTTGCCTTTCCAAATCGTCTAATTGTTGTAGAATTCTGCGTATTTCTTGTGGTATTTCTAAGTCAATATTACGTTCGGCCAAGTGTGAGACATAACGGCCCAACGTTTGTATGGTCAACTCTAAAGATTGTACTTGACTCTGCAGATTTGTTATTTGAGATTGTTGCGAGAATCGGGTCTTTTCCAGTTGTGCTATAGATGATTGGGCAAACTGAAAGGAAAATAAAGTTAAATGTTGAGGTGAAAATGTATTTAAAAATTCTTAAAAGCAAATGAATAAACTATTAAATGTTGATTTTTTTCTGATGGAGCTTTTATTAACCCAAATAACTACGAAACTTACTTCCAATTTCACGATTTTATTCTTTGCACAGATACATTTAAAACAACAACATTTTAGAATTTCTTTTTGTTTTAAATGTAGTTGTGCGATAAAAGAGTTCTTTCGCATTTAGTGAAGTAGGCAGTTAGATGTTTTTTTTTTGAATACCACCAAAATATATTAATCGAATTAAGTTTTCTGTTTTCAGTTTGAAAAGTCCGGTATTTCACCTCCACGAGAGTACTCTTAATTAACTGCCTATTTCACTAAATGAGAAAGAACACCTTCTTTTGCACAACTACATGTAAAACAGAAACAAATTCTTAAAAATTTGTTTGTTTCAAATGTCTTTAAGCGAAAGAAAGCGTTATTTCGTTATCGTGAAATTGGTAGCTAAGTAACATTCGATTTGTCTCAACTTTTTAAGAAAGAAACTTAAATGTTTTAATTGGTGAATTGATTAAAGAAACTGTTGTCTTAATAACACGATATTTTTCTTCTTTATAATCAAACTTTTTTCTGAAAAAAAGAAAAAAAAAACTTTCTTTACATATTACATATTTTGTAATATAAATTTCCAAAGCAAATCAAACATTCAAAATCGCTTAACTTTTGCGTGAGTTATACTTTTGTTGGTACTCTAACCTCAATTAATTTTCCGCATAACCTCCAAAACTTCAAAGTTATATTTTTATAAAACCTTTATATCGGAATTGCAGAAAAGTTCACAAAATAAACTTACTTGTAATTGTTGTTCCAAATGTGTATTTTTCGATTTTTCCTGATTTAACATTTCCAAGTGATGTTTGGTTGTGGTGATTTCCTCTTGCAAAACATTATATTCCACATTATATTCCATTAGTTGTTTATTAATGTCCAAAGTAAAGACCTAAACAGAAAAGAATTTAAAACTTGATTAACATATACATACATACATATACATATATCGTCGCCTTTGTTTGTAAACCTGCTAACTAACTTCAAGAAAATTTTCCAGGGCAGACAAAAAACTTCTAATGTTTTCTATTTCTAGCTAAACACGCGGCGCGCCGCGGCGTCTCTTGATCTTTCGAACGGTATAAACATTACTGTTAGTGGCTCATTTCTCAAATCTAAGAATGTAAAATGGTTACTTTTTGAACGTTTTTGACTTGTATAAGATTTGTAACTTTTAGTCTTGAGAAATGGGCCCCAAGTTTTGAAAAACGTAAAAACGGTCAGTGAAGAATATCTTTAAAACCCCCAAATGTTTTTCAAACTATTTTTCCAGATTGAATTTTAGTTAATTTTCTAAAAATTAATTCCAAATTTCTTTCTTTTATCCAAAACTTACCATTTTTATAACCTTTTCCATTGTCTTAGAATTAATTTTCGGTACCACGGTTTTTAAATAATCCATAATTTCCTCGAAATTATCACGGGCCAATAACTCGTCCTTGTGTACGGTGAGCAAAGCAATGGCAAATTTAAAAATAACTTCAGAAGATTCCAAAAACATTAAGTCAAAAACACGGGCCACAAAACCCAAGGGAAATTGCGAGCTAAAAACCGTTAAAATCCAAGGAGCCGCATATAAAGTTGGAGAGACATCGTTTTGATCTAGCCAAACATAGAGATCAGGTAAATGATCCTTAACCAAACGTGAGAGTTGATACAATTGTAGTTGGAATTTTTTCATGTCGGGCAAGTATTTGGTGCGCATTTGACGATGGAACATAAGATGTTTCAGCAGTTGAAAGGCATCAGCTTCTTCACACTTTAAATGGAGCAAACGTTAAAAGAAGTCAGACTTAAAGATTATTTTTTCTTAATCAAACTTACATGCAATAACAATATGCCACATATAAAACCTAAACCCTGGCAATAACCCAGTTCTGGATCGAGTATAGAATAGGCCTTTAACAAATTAAACAATGACAATTGACCCAAACCCAAAGGATCTTTGTAGAATTTATGATTGGGAAAAGTTCTACCCAAATCTATAAATATGGCATGCTGATGTTCGGTAAGATTTTTCAAAAGCATGTGGTAGGGAGTATTGAAGTTGGGAAATTTAATAGTGTCCACAGGCGCTGTATTCATGGAATACTGTTCAGCCAAGAAAGTCCAGACATCACCACGTTTCGAGCGAGGCACGCCCGTCTTTATGGCCTGCGTCAATACTTTGGGATCTTTTTTGTTGCCAATTTTCATTGAATCTCTTTCAATAAACATTTCCCAACGATCGATAAGCTGCTTATCACACGGTACAATTTCCTCATAGTCCAATTTCATGCGTTTCAATTCATTTTCATTTTGCCGAGCCTGTAACATGGCATTTTCAGTTTCCATACGATTGAGTAAAATGGTCTGGCGTATAGCGGTCTTCCAAAGTTCGCGTAATTCTTCACGGGAACGTTTGCCACGTTTGGGTTCTGAAATTAATAGTAATTAGTTAGAGAAATATAATTTAAATCATTTGCCAATTCCAAACTTACGTGTTATTCTCATGGGTGATAAGAATTCTGATTGGGCATCTTGTTCCATACCTTTAGAGGGTGTTACAACACTATTTAAAATAGCTTGACGCCAAGAACCCTGATGGGTCTCCGATTCTTTAGGGCTATTGCCTACTTTAATAAATCTATAAATAATTTCGGAATTTTATTAAGATTTGTTCTCTATTGTTTGTTTGTGCCGAACTTACATGTCCATCATGGGGCTCTTTAACTGCTCAGCTGTGGGCTTGCTAGGACTTGCATTTATCGAACCAATAGTATTTGATCTGGATCTAAATGTTTCCGGCGGCGAATCAGCTTCCTCTTTGCCACCTTCCAATTTAGGTTCCGCCGAACATTCCCTTAATTTATGCTCCTTAACCATTAAATTATTCGCTCCAATATCATCTTTCGAAGCCTTTCGTTTCAATAAATGATCAAATGAATTCGTTAACGATCTTTTAGCCTTCATGAAAATCGTACTACCACCCAAATATTGATTTAAAAATTCCGATCTATTCTCCGCCGTATCGTGAACATGCCGTTGTTGTCTCGATTCACAATGTGCCCTTAAGAGCATCATTAAGAATTGATTTTGCTCCACCAGAGGAGCAGTCATTTTCTCAGAACCATAAAATTTAGCCCATATAGTATCTTGTTCATCATCGGTCAAGGTCTCTATACGTCTAAAAATCATATTCTGTGTTTTCTTCTCACTCAAACCCTCCACATCAGTACACAACTTGTGATACCACAACATGGGACAATGATCACAAGAGAAAATTTGTGTAGCCTCTTTACGCTTCTGTTCGGCACATGTGACGAAAGCTTGTGAAATTGCTGCCACAATATCGTCACACACATGATCCGACTGGCATTTGAATACGTAACCAATATAGCCATCATTATGGGCCTCACGACAAATAATGCCAAAGTGATCGGCATTTTTTTGGCCTTGAGCACAACTGGCCACATCTTTAAAATCCTTATAGAGTAAAACCTGTTTGCGATCAGGTGAGATCAAACGTAAATCAGAACGGCCGACTAAAAAGACCATTGTACGATTTTGTTCTACATAGGGAGGTATACAGCCATAGGAGGCAGAGCGATCACGTTGCTTGGGTAGACTAAAGAGAATTATAGGGGAGGAAATTAAAAATTGATTATAAAGTAGTAGAAACAGCTTTGCTTTAAACTGTTTTAAAAAGGTAAAGTGAGTTACAATTTTTAGAAAAAATCTATTTTAAAATTAAGAGATAAACGTTTTTAAATTAAGAAAATTAAATATTAAAATATTATCAGTATTAAAACATGCTTGAAATCGGGTATAAAGCAATGTGTATAATATTTATACCCTTCACCACAGGTGGAAAGGGTATGTATAAATAAGTCTGTCGTTCCTACAATATTGATCTATAACCCCATGTAGTTTTTACAAATGTATTTATGTTGGATTCTTATGAGTAAAAGGATTTATTTAACGATGCTAGTCTGTCCGTTTGGCTGTGGAAATGGGATTTTCGAGAACCTCAACGGAGCTGGATACCAGAATGATAAATACTTCTTTCACAAATTGTTCCAAACATTTTGCTATTAAAATTCAGCAAGATTGGTTCGCAAATCGCTGAGACATAAGCAAAAAACTACGATTGCCTCAAATTTTAACCCACAAAATTTAATTTAATATATAATTGATGGATTTTTATTGCTTCCCTTTTAACATTAACTAGGTTTAGTAAAATATTGGTAGCAAAAATTACCATATTTTTGATCTATTTAAAAATATTTCTCTTTTTCCTTCCAATATAAAGAAAGATGCAATAGCCTCTACACCATGTAAGCTGGGAGGACTAAAGTTGACCTAAATAATTACCCATTGTGCCTTAGTATTTATAGTGAATATAGTAAAAAGGTGAAGTATGGACCGATCTTCACGAAATTTGACAGCTTCATTTTTATACCTATAAAACTGTGACGTTCCACTTTCTATTATGATAGCATTATTTATTACGGTTTTAGGCGTACTAAACTGTTTTCCGGGAGTAGGGTTTATATGGGGCCTATGGTAAACTATGGACCGATCTTCACGAAATCTTATAGTCTTATTTCTAGTCCTATAAAACTGTGACGTACGAAATTTTGTTTTCCGGGAGTAGAGTTTATATGGGGCCTAAGGTAAATTATGGATCGATCTCCACGAAATCTATAAAACTGTGACGTACCAAATTTTGTTATGATAGCATTATTAATTATGGTTTTAGGCGTACTAAACTGTTTTCCAGAATTAGGGTTTATATGGGGCCTAGGGTAAATTATGCAACGATCTTCACGAAATTTTACAGCGTGTTTTCCAGTCGAATAAAACGAACTTGCAAAATCTTATATCATTCCGAGCACTGTTCCACCATTTATGTTTGTTTTTGTAACAAAATTATCAATTTTTTTTAGGTGGTGCTTCCACATTTTGGTTCATAGCTCTGATCCTACTGAACCGATTTTAGAGTGTTTTTCAGACTAAAAGAGAAATTAAGAAACTCAAGAGTTGTATTCATTCTAATGGCAAACAAGGTCTCTCTCTCCCTTTTGATCTTACAAAATTATGAGTCCATATATAGTAAAGGCCTCTTTACTCATACGTAAATGTTGCGGTGTACTAAAAAACGTAAACGTCTTGAAATGTGTTAAAAACAAACAGAAAATTTGTCAAAATTAAATTCATTTATAAATTTTTGCTTTAGTTTTGTATTCAAATATGAAAAAACAACATCGTGTACGTCGATGAAATGTTTGTTTTGTCAATTAAAAAATAAACAGACATGAAAATTCTTTAACTCCTGATAAGTAAAAACGGAGACAATTTTAGTTTTACCAGCTTTAACCGCAACGCATCTTCACGTTTACGTAAAAGTACCTATTTATTTAAAATCTTGGCAAGGAAAACGAAACAGCTGATCCGCAACGTATACGTTTACATAAGAGTAACGAGGCTTTAAATCCTGGCAGGAAGCTAAAGTGCGCAAGGAATTGGATGTAAAGTCTGGGTTGGGTTCACAATATGAAAGTTTTCATTTAGAAGTCTAAGTTTATTGGCGAGAGGGGAAGGGAACATGCTTTTCTTCTCCCCGTTCTCACCCATAAAGTCAGACTTTTTGAAAGAAAACTTTCATAGTGTGAACCCAGACTGAGAGAAGAAGAGTACAGGCTATTATTCTCTCCCCTCTCACCCATAAACTCAGAATTTCTGAAATAATACTTTCATAGTGTGAACCGAGAGAAACCAAAGTGTAATTATGCATGTTTTAAAACCACGCAAAGAAAAAACATGGTTGTGGTAAACATATTCTAAGAGCAACATATTATGATAAGAATTATGATTGTAGTCACCATATTAAGATTATTATTGAATCATATTATGACTAAATATACTCGTACTATTACATCATAATATTTTTCCCTTAATCATATTATTATTCTGTTAATCATACTAAGTTAAGAAGTAATCAAATTATTGTCATGTTAATCATAATAACCTAAGAAATTAATCATATTATTGTCATGTTAATCATAATAAGCTAAGAAGTAATCATATTATCATCATGTTAATCATAATAAATTTAAAAGCAATCATATTATGATACAGCACCTGTCATAGCTGTCATAAAAATACAAAATAAATTTAAATATTTTTGAATCGATTTTTTATTTTGTGGCTTTTTACAATTTTTCTTAATGTTAATCAAATAGCGGAGTTCAGTATAAGGCTTGCAAAACAGCAAATGAAAAATCTGGGATTTTCATGGGCAACCGCGTGTGTAAATTTTTTCGATTTTAAGATGTTGATGCCATATTGCCTAATTTTGAACGCTCTTTACATTTTTTTGAAAAAAGATGGTTCAATTCCGATTTTTTAACGTAATGACAAAGTTTAAAATGTGCAATACCTAGCCCATAGTTTGATCTGGAATGGTTTTTCGGCTTTCCTGAACAATTTGTTTTAAGACATACGCGGTTGCCCATTAAAACCACAGAAATATCGTAGCACTTTTATAAAATATAACGAAATCTCTGTGTGTTTTGTTGTTGGATTTTACAAAAAAACTACAATATTTTGCATTTGCACTATTACATCACTAATACTGGAATGAACTCCGCTAATATTTTAATTTTTTAATTTCTTTTAACTTAGTTTTTTATGGAATTTCATCTTTTAAATGTTTAACCGCTCACAAATAAAAAAACGACACAACTGCTTCAAAATTATTTTACAAATGGCGCTAACATAATATGATTAGAGTAAAAATAGTTTGATTGCATCTTTAACATAATATGATAAATGTATAGAAAGTTATCATGTTATGGCTATTAAATACCATGATATGGTTGTGAGAAATATAATATGTTTAAAAAGTTATCATAATTAAGTTGTTAGAAAAATAATTATTTTTCGGTCAACAATACTCAAATTCATAATTGCGATAAACATTGATATGTTTACAGTAACTATAATATTGTTGATATTAAATAAAAATAACAATTATTTGTGTACGACAACAATATATTGTTACATTAAACATAGTGTTGTTGCCGTAACCATGCCCAACCATATTTTTTCTCTGCGTGTTTAATGGCCGTTTTCTCATTACACGATTATCTCTTTTCCCAACGAAAAACTGCACATTAAAGAAATTTGGTTTTCTCAATGTCTAATTTGCTTTTATTCTGTCGCAAAGCTAACCAGCACTCATCTGCCAATCAGTTATTTTTCTTTTATTTGCCGTACAGATAAATTCAGTCAGCTGACTACCAGTTTTAACATGTATTTTGAGAGGTGTTGCCAGCTGAAAACATTGTTTTTTGTCGGTATATTGAGAAATCCAAAATCGTTAACGGACAGTTTATCGCTCTAATACATTTTTGTTGACATTAAGTAACAGCCAGTTTATCGATACATTGAGAAAATGGCCATACATGTTATACTTTTAAATAAAAAAAAAAAAAAAATAAAATCAGGAGTTAGAGTCAGAAAACAATGTGAGATTTCTCGTTGCGGGGGAAAAATTAAACATAATACAACGGAAGACGGCGACGGTAATAGTTATTATTGTTTGCTTACATTTTTATTAATTTTTTTGTGCATACATTTTCATCAAGTTTTTTGTTTACAATAATGTTGTGAACAGCGCCAATTATTCAAAAACTATGGCAACATCAGAAAGAGAATGAATATCACAAATTGAGAGAGTAAGAAAGTCCGCAACTTCGGTTTTTTACTTTAAAATCGTATGAAAACCCGCACCGCAATAAATTATCGTTACATTGTGTTCAGACTCTTAAGCAAACTTATATTTCTTTTAATAAATGCTATTCTACTCTGCTTAAAAATTATTAAAAGTAAAATACCAACAAATTTAAAAACAAAAAAAGCAAACTTTTAGAAAGTGCCTTCAAAGCAGTTAAAGTGTTTGCAGCAATAATTTAGTAATTCGAAAATAATTAGAAAATCAATCATTTTAAATAAAAATTGCCAGGGAGTATTACATGCTTGAAATCGGGTAAAAAGAAATAAAATGATTTTATATTTAAAAATATTTATTAAATAAAAAAAAACATTTTCAAAGCAAACTGTCAAAAAGTGCTTTAGGGGGAGGATAAAGTCAGTGCCGGTCCACACACGTCAAGTTTGACTCGCCAAGTCTTGAGTTTTCAGGAGAGAGGGGAAAAGAAATTACATTCTCTTTTCTTTTCTCTCCTAAAAGATCAAGACTTGAAGAGTCAAACTTGACGTGTGTGAACCAGCACTTAAGGGTGTTTTCAAGGCGAATTCATGTATACGGTGGTGGCGATACTACAACAAGTAACAACACCAAGAACACAATATTGTATTCTATTTGTTGCTTTCGTTGGTAGATATGTCAAAAACTCAAGTAACTTTTGACATTCCTCTCCCTAATTTAGAAAAAAAAAAGTAGCACAGCTGTGCTTACAACGCCACCTGAAAAATGAATTCGCCTTGGTTGTTTTTAAAAACCCAAAAAAGAAGAGAAATTATAAAAGTTACTGATCTACCTAAATAAGAGCGGAAGCGTTTTTTGTATGTCAAAACTTCTCATTTGCATACAATTTATACGAAACAAACCATTAGATTTCGAATTAGAAACCACCCGGCTGATAAATCTTATTTGACAGATCGCTATGTCGGTTTGTTTTATTGAAATTGTATTTAAATAAAATTTTAATTTTTAAAAAAACGCTTGCCGCTTTTGTTTAGGTTGTTCAGTTAGGGGCACTGTATAGAGATTCGGTCTACTACTACTCACTTATCCAAGCCATGTTGTTGCTGTTGCTCATTTGTTTGTTGTGTTAATGGGGCTTGTAAAGGGGTTTGATTTTCCTCCTCTTGTCTAGGTGGCGAAGGATGTTTATTTAATATGACATTGGGAGATAAAGTTACAGATTCATCAACATTTTGTGGATCATTTGCAACTAAATGATCTCTATTTAAAGAATTTTTGAAAAAACAAAACAAAAGTAAAAAAAGTTTCAATGAAAAATTTCAAATTAAAAAAAGTAGAATTTTTGTTATTATTCACTTGCACGGTTTGCCCATAAATGTTATAACTATCAAAACTTTGGCGTCATTGAAACGATGTCTTTCCAAACATGTCTGTTTTCATGTCTAATAAACAACATAAATTTAAAAAATTTTGAAAACTCATGTCGTGGTTTTTTGGCAACACCTCTTTTTTCTCTAACCCGTTCGCCAAAACAAACGTGTTTGGTAGACATGTCGGAAGAGACATCGTATAAATTCCGCCTTTCAAATTATATATGAATATTTTAGAAATTTTAATAAATATGGGTAGTTTTGAAAATTCCAATTACGCTTCATTGGCTTTTAATTATATGCAAGTTATTCTGAAATTGACATTTGAAAGCTTCGAAATCTGTTTCAGATATTTTCTATTAAAATTTGGAGCCATTCCTGTTTATTATAATTTAAAGTTTTTCTCAATCAGTTTTAGAATATACTAAGGCTCTAATTATGTAAAACGCAACGCAACGCCAAACGAATTCATTGAAAGAAAAAACAAAGTCATAAATATGTTGTAATTTTGTTGTTGCATTCTACATAAATGCCGCCTTTAAAAGCGTTTAAAAATAAGTTTTTTTTTAAATTCTCGATTTTAACACAAGACTCATGATTTTTCCCATGTTTTTTAAGATATGATTTCTAGTGTTCGTAGGCGAACGGTGTAGAGAAGAAAGCGGGGTAAAGAAAAAAATCAAATTTTGTGTTTTCTGTGTCTTTTTTTATAGTTCTTTTGCACACATTCGTATTTTTGTAATGTTGCTTCAATTAACTTTTTATTTCAATGTGGCAACAACTCTTTAAAATACAAAACACGGAGCGCTTTTGAATTGTTTGTTTTACAAAAAAGCAAGTAAAGATAAATTGCCGGTAACGGAGAAAAAAGAAACCCAAAAGCTTGGGGAAAAAATCATCGTTTTTGGAAGAAACTTTAAAAAGGAATTAAAAATAAGACATGATTTTTAAATCACGGTCTGAATCGGGTCTAACTCCTTTTTTTTTTACTTTTCCGTTTTACATGTGGTACCTTTTGAATTTTCTATGTTATATTGAACTTAGAAATATAAAATTAAAGATGCAGGATTTTAAGTAAATGATACCATTTAAGATGAAAAATTTTGGTATTTTTTTCTTAAAAACTTTGAGAAAACCTGCTAGAAGTTAAGAAACTTTAAACAGTTTAAAAAGATGTGAAATCCTTTTAGTTTTTACTTAAACTGAACTACTTACTCCTTTCTCACATTAATCTCCAATTGACTAATGCCCCGCATAAGCCTGCCTGGGGGTAATGTATTTTCCTTATTATCCTCTACCGATTTAGTTTCCTCCTCATTGCTGCTAGTACCCCCTGATGTTTCTTCCTCCTTTACTTTTTCCTCTACTTGCACTTTTACCACCACCGCTTCTGGTTGTTCTTTTTGCTCCTCTTGTTCGGCTTCTTCCTCTTCTTCTTCTTCGTCCTCTTCCTTAACATCATTGTCTTTGAGCGTACAAGATTTCAAATCAATTGAGCCATTGCCCACAAATGTCCCCTCACTATTAATGGACACTTTACGATTTGAAGACATTTTCATGAGGCGTTGCCTCTGAGTATCATACGCCTTAAATTTGGGCAAAGCATCATCGATAAAGGAGAATGGGACGCGTTTGTGTGAGACACGTATTTTACCCACATACATAACCTCAAAGAAGTGTGTATGGTTGGGCGAGATGTCGGCTAAGAGGGAGAG
Organism: Pollenia angustigena; assembly: GCA_930367215.1. Taxonomy (NCBI): domain Eukaryota; kingdom Metazoa; phylum Arthropoda; class Insecta; order Diptera; family Polleniidae; genus Pollenia; species Pollenia angustigena. The sequence goes on from OV884056.1 coordinate 77,251,853, forward strand.
ATTACTTTGAGCTGAGGTAGAAGTTGGAATGTTAACCTGTTATGGAAGAGAGATTATTTAGATTTTTGTGGTTTGTTTTGAATACGGAATTTTGAAAACTTACCGTTCCTGCGGAATTACTGAGACCATGTGTATAGGATTTGGATGATTTGATCTTTGATGATGACACTAAATTAGGACTACCATCATGCTGAGCCTGGCGTAAGGCTTCGCTAAGCTTTAGATTTGATGCTGGTGTTGTGTGGACACCATTTCCAAATAAAGCTTTTTGAAGGGACAAATCTGTGCCCGAATTGCTATTGGCCACTAATGTCTGAGGTATGCTGCCCACAGAACCGCCCAATGTATGGGCGGGATCGCGCATTTGATGCATTAATTCGGCCATCTGAAAGGAAAAACGAAATCCATTTATTTTAATAAATCTAGAAATAAGTTAAAATAATTAAAACCTGTTCATATTTTATGATTTAAATTGTTAATAAAAATATAAACATGTTTAGTAAAACTAATTAACAAATGTTAAGCAATCATTAAGGCTGGGTTGACAAAAGCACTAAGTTTAGGGGGAAAGGCTTACAAAATGTCGGGAATAGCTTAAGTGGGGTACACACTATCGATCATGAGTGACAGTTTTGCTTAAATTTTCGCTCGCTCGATTGTTGCCATACATTTTTGTCACACATTGTTTGCGGAGGACAAAATTTTTGACTGTCAACCAAGTTAGATACCATGTACCCTACTTTAAACAGTATCTATCCCCCTTATGCAAAAAAAGTTATAGTTCACATCAGATAACCAATACATTTAGCCTAGGAAATTGTATTGTATTGTTTAACTAATGTGAACCTTAATTTTTTTTGCATAAGACAGCAAGTATATCTTTATATCACAAATGTTAAAGAAGGAATTAATTACAAAAAACCAAACTTCCTTAATATAAATCGTCAATAAACAAAAGCTTAAATTCATAATGCGTTTTGTTTTAGGGAGGGTTTTCTGTATTAATACGTCCTTAGAGATTTGTTTAAAAAACAATTAATTTTAATTGTTGTATGTATGACAGACTCTTTCCTGTCTCTCTCTCGCTCTCTTTCATGAAATCGTTATTTAAGTAACCAGTAATCTTTTATAACCTTAAATACTTTTCTACAATCATTAAGGGCACACATGTAAATCCAACTGGTGGAGAAAGGGAACAACTAAATTGTTTTAATTTTTTGCAAACCTAATTGTTACATGATTGTTTTGTTGCTTATAGTTAGGGTTCTTATTCGGGTAAAAAAGCCCGGGAATTTATTTTTTTAATTCCTATAAATATTTAGAAGGAAAATTTCGGAAATTTCTTGCCAACATTTTTCGACTTATAAGTATTTGTGACATTAGGGTGGTTACAAGAAATTAATGTTTTTATAAATTTTAGTGGAAAATCATATTTCTTTGTCCTTATTTAATGCTAAATATCTCTTTATTTATTGGTAAAAGGAACAAAACTTTCCTATCAAACAAGACTCGACTCAGGTTCCTAGAATGAATGGTTTCGGTTATAAAGATAAAGAAATGCGGATTTTAGTGAAAATCGCTGTTTTTCTTAATTAATGCTCAATGAGACACATGTTAGCGTTATCCGATTAGGCTGAAACTTCATCAATTGCATTTTCTATCCTATTGGCACATATAAGGGGGTTGCCCCGACGGAAAATCCAGCATTGATTTCTGGTAACCACCCTATTAGGGTCGTTACAAGATATGGTAAATTTTTTTGGGGCTATCTTTTGGTGCTCCCCTCTAAAATATGCCAGTAGCCTAGAAAATCAGATTGACAAAGTTTAAGACTAATCGGATAATGCCAACACGTGCCTCATTGAGCATAAATAAGGGAAAAACAGTGATTTTTCTCTAAAATTCGTATTTCTTTGTCCTTAATTAATGCTAAATATCACTTTATCTATTGGTATAAGGAACAAAACTATCAATATTAAAATTAATAAGAATAAAATTTCCTATAAAACAAGACTCGACTCAGGTTCCTAGAATGAATGGTTTCGGTTATAAATGCAAAGAAATACGAATTTTAGTGAAAAATCGCTGTTTTTCCTTAATTTATTCTCAATGAGGCACATGTAAGCGTTATCCGCTTGGGCTGAAACTTTGTCAATCGCATTTTCTATGCTATTGGCACATATTAGGGAGTTGCGCCGATGGAATTTCTTTGATTTCTTGTAACCACCCTATTGTGACATTAAATAGAAATAACTGCCAGCTTATCAATGTCGAAAGAAGCGTCTAATCTTGTCAAAATGTAAACAAAGTCGCAGCTCTGGTGTAGGTTTATATAAACTCGAGAGTTTTAGGCCTAATTTTTAACCTGTTTAAATCCTTAATTTTAATCGACTTGTAAATAGGGATGCACACGATGCATCGCGATGTTTAGAAAAAGTGTTAGGACCACTTGATAGAGATATTCGGCTTTTTTACGATAGTCGTTGTCGTGGCCGAATTCGTAGTCGTTTAAAATTTTAGTCGATATCAATAAAATTTTACTACAACGGAATGTTAAAACAAATAGAAAGTTTGTCGAATTTATGTCGTTTGTGACAGTCAGGATCAGTTTTGCCAAAACTTATTGAAGAAAAAATGCTAGATTTTGTTTAAAAAAACATGCTAAAATAAATGCTAAAAAAATTATATAAAAAATAGGAAAATCTTCATTAAGAAGGGCCAAGCACATTTTTTTTAATATGCAGCATTTTGTCCTTCAGCTTTCGCGACGAGGTGTCAAATTGACTTTTACAAAGGTTTGTCAGATGATCGACAGGTGCAAATGAACTATACGCAGCACATCAACATAATACCGCCTCTGCTGAACGTTATAACAAATTCTTTTAAAGGATTTAAAAGGAAGTTATGCCCGTAGCATTTTTGTGTTTTCTTGTTTCTGCATGTTGCTCCAGGCCACTAAATTTAGAAACAATATAGCAATTCCAGTGATTTCAAAAGATTTTTTAATCTCTTTCTTTCACTCATTCTTTTAACTTTAAGTGCTTTAGCCAATCTTTGTGAAACTTTTTTGAATAGGTTTTACTTATTTTGAAATTTTTTTCATGCCAAATGACTTTAAAAATGATGGATCTAGCATGAAAAATGCTAAATTGGCAACACTGGTCAGGATATCAGTATCTAAAAACAACTAGTTTTCGACTACGACAACGACACTCATAATAAGGCCGAAAAAGCTTAACTGCCTATTTCACTTGTTTTTGTTTCAAATAGTATATATTTGCGAAAGAAATCGTTTAATTTATATTTGTTTTTTGCACATTTTCTGACCGACATCCGATTGAATTCGAGTACATAAATATTAAATCATTTAATGCAGAAAAATTAAAACATCGATGTATTGTTTCTTTTAACGATGTTTTGTAACATCGCAGTCTATCGATATTCTTAAGAACTATATTGCATCCCTACTTGTAAACCCTAATTATTATTTATGCGCCACCGGCAAAAATTAGAAACCCTACTAGTATTTCACGGCTAATAATGGGACAGGCAGAAAACAGCATTAGCAACATTGTTGTGTGTAGTCTGGTTAAAAATGGTTTGTTGTTGAATAATTAATGTGTATAATGTTCATTTGCGTTTAATTTTATACTCGAATTCGTATGTGTATGCGATTTAAATGCTGCTTTAACCCATTAAGGCCCGAGCCATGATCCCATTGAGCTATAATGATGAAACTTTTAAAATTTGATTGTTTATATGAAAGAAACCAAATTTTGGGCACAGATAACCCCCGCTGCGAAAACGCAACGTTGGGCCTTAACGATATACAAATTGAGCGCAATTGTAAAAATTTTAAATTAAAATATTTTATTTACTTCTTTAGGAAAATAAATTAAAAAAGATATTCATTTACATTTTATTTTTAATTCAATTATGATATGCTCCAAGGCACTTTGGGTGCACTGCTACGTCACATTTCTCAGATTTGTAAATTGATCGGTCCATAATTTACCCATAAAAAGCCCACTCTCGATAAACACTTTAGTTCGCCTAAAACCATAACAAATAATTCTATTGTTATAAATTTTGTTCTGTCACAGTTTTATATGACTAGAAATCACACTGTCAACTTTCGTAAAGATCCGTTCACAATTTACCACAAGTACAATATAGTGCCCACTCCTGAAATATCCTAGCTGTCAGTGGATGGTATCTAATATTTGGCATAGCCGAATATAGCACTCTAACTGTTTTTTTTTTAATATCCTGGGAGAGGATAATTTCACATTACTTGTTCAGTTTTCTATTACTGTAGCTATTGAAGTAACTCTGCTGGAAATTTGTATCAATTGCTCCAACAGACTGGTCCTGGGATAGAAAGATAGAATGACCAGTAAAAGGAGAACTAATCATCTAACTGGTATATAAAGAATACGAAGATAAAAAAAGTAATGAATTACGGTACAGTCTTCACCGATGGTGTGACACTTTTTTGGGACTTTCCAAAATTTGGTTCTTAAATTAAGTTCTAGGACTTGTTTTATTGAAATAATACTACATTGTATCGAAATAATCTTACATTGTTATAACTAACACTAAACACGTTCATTGAGAATGATGTGTGACTGGCCAAATGGTGTCAATTAACCAATGACAACCCCATGTAAAAGAGAAAGGTCTTATTCATATAAACTGTTAGAGCTAGAACCGGTCTCTACTTCCCCAGACCTATCACGTGGCTACTTTGACATGGAGAATTTACTTACTGCGTAATATCCTGCATTTAAAAAATTGGCCATTTGTTTGAAAAAGGTGAAAAAATTATCGAAATTTCAAAACACATAAGTAACAACAACTTATAATTAACATGTTTTATTATGTTGTTTTAAAAAGCAAGTGATTGTATAAATATATTTTATTTGATTATTTTATGTAATTTGTATATGGTTTAGGCCCAGTGTTGCGTTTTCGCATCACGGATGTATCCAATCATAAAAAAGTCTCAAATGTCTACGATGATTGGATTTTTGAGTAGAAATAATAATGTTCGTAAATTAGCAACCTCCTTCAGAAGTTTCAGATAGGTATATTATGTATTACTTTATTTTTTTTAACTTTTATCAAAAGTACCCAAAAAACAGGAAAAATTAAAAATTTATATTAAAAATTTTTATAAAAAAATCTTGTGTATGGTACAAATCCAAAAACTGGTCGATTAGATATTAAGTTAAATTTTATTTCACTGTGCTTTATAACAATATCACGTAACAACAAAATGCCTGAGGGGAGGTTTAAGTGAACATTACGAAAACGCAACGCAGGGCCTTAATTGGTTAATGCAAAATGTTTAATCGCATGTTTTTGTGGGCAGAGAAAAACACTAGAAGTAGAACTGTGGCAGCATCAATTCCAACATTATTGTCATTAATATTACATTCATGTATTTTCCTGGAGGCTGAAGTTCATATTTGTTATTGTCGGTAGGCAGAGTACCGAGAGCAAAAAGTTCAAGAGGTTGATGTTAAACTATTTAAAAGATACTTATACGTACCCTGCAAATAAAATTGGACCACCTGAACCATTTTGATAAAATGGACTACTCCATGGACTGGTCCAATGTAATGCAAGCATGGACCATGTCATTGTTAAAAAGTGTTTGTAGTGAGACGACATGTCTTAGTTTTTAAACGACTTCAAAACTAATCCTCTTGAGTATACCATGGAGTAGTTTTAAAACTACTCCTTAGTGTTCCAAAGGACATCGTAATGTTAAATAGACCAGGTTTTTTTCCTTATATTTGGGTTACTTTTGGACTAGTCCTGGTCCCTTGTGAACTACTCTTTACACGCGTATTTGGACTGGTCCTATTATTTGCAGGGCACATACCTACATAAACAAACAAACATTGGTATGGTTTTCAAGGGGTGCCAGATGATTTGGATAAGAAATCGGCAATTTCCAAAAAAACGGCATTTTCGGCCCTTTAATTTAAAAACTTCGGAAAATTCCTATTTTAAATACAATAAAACATATTTTTAGTTAAAACAAAAAAAAAAGAAAAAAAAAAACAAAACAGAACAGAACAGAACCTAACAAATCAGCCTTACTAATGTTTATAAAATAAAAATCAATAAAAAATAAACGTTTTAAAAATAAATTGTAATTAATTTAAAAAAATCTTTACAACAATATCCTGAAGACGTGACACAAAGAAGTTACGAAAATTCTCGATTAATAAAAATGAATATTTTTATTCTCTAAAAGGAAATTTCATACGCGAACATACATATGTTGTGCAACCTCCTTCATTTTCGAAATGACGGTATATCTCGAAAACAAGAGCTATCCTAAAAAAACGGTTAGCACCATTGGATTCAGCGTACCCGAATTATGTGAAAACGCCATGTGCCCGGCTTGTTTATTTTTTCAACCACATAGTGTAATAGTTAATAAATTATAGTAAAACAAACAAACAGTAACGCAAAATCGGCATTTTTTTTTAGCAAAAACCGACAAAACGGCACTTTGATAGTTTAGAGGCAAAAAATCGGCGAAATACCGATAAATCTGCAAATATGGCAGGCCACAATTAAAGTATGTGTATATATGCGAAAAGATTTGGTTGCAAACAAATGGCTGTTACTTTCGTCCTAATTAAGATTAAAACTGAAACCAAAATGTACCATGTGGACCATAAATTTTTCCTAGATACATCGAAGAATTAAGGCCTCGTTACTCTTGCGTAAACGTGACGTTGCGTTGCGGATTAACCTGATAGAATTAAAATTTTTTTTTTATTAATAAGCGAATAGTTAATAAGGCGAATGTTCGAAGACGCACACGCCGTTATTTAATATTTTTATACAAAATGCATAAAAACCAAAAACTAAAATTTATAAAGAAAATAAAATTCGACAAAGTTTCTGTTATCTTTTTAACACATTTCAACACGAATAAAGTAATTAAAGTAACTACCAATTTACGTGCCCGCAACATTTACCAATGACTAACGAGGGCATTGGGTATTTTTCAGAAATTTTAAGAACAATGTAAAATTTAAAAATACTCGACCTTCGTGATTTAATTTTGAAAACAGGGGGAAAAAAATTAGATTTGGGGATTAGGTATTTTGTTTTAGACTTTTTTTTGCGACTTTTGTTCTTATTGAAGTTTTATTTATAAAACAAAACAAAAAAAGAAATCTTTAAAATAAAAATTTATAACTGCCAAGTCCTTCCCTAAGTAATGACATTTTTCATGTTGAGTGTATTTCGTGCAGACGTTACAAAAAATAATTTAGGCGTTAGAAACATTCATTCTGCTTAAGATACAATGGATTTGGGCTACGATTTTGAAGTAGAAATGAAGTCCATAAATTTAGGCCCTAATTGTGTAAAACGCAACGCAACGCCAATATAATTTTTATACCCTTCACCACAGGTGTAAAAGGGTATATATAAGTTTGTCATTACGTTTGTAATTTCCACAATATTGATTTTAGACCCCATAAAGTATATATATATTCTGGGTCCATATGAGAAGAGAAGTTGATTTAACGATGTCCGTCTGTCCGTCTGACCGTCTGTCTGTTTGATATGTGTTTTCCGGATAATCCAGACATGATAGCGGCTAGGTTGTTTAACATTTATGTTACATACAGTCCACCATTTCTTGCTATTGAAATTCAGCCAGATCGGTCCAAAAATGACGTAGATATGAGCAAAAAACCACGACTACCTCTTAATTTTTCCAAAAATCCCTTGTTGTTGTATTTTTTTTATTTCTGTATATCTTGAGAACGGCAAGAGCCAAAGTTTCCAAATTAGGTACACACACTTAGGTTGCCAATACACACCATCCTACAAAATGTGGGCGGGATTGGAAAGTGGGTGTGGTACCTCCCGTACAAAAAAAAATTAAAAATTTTATAAAAACCTAAATTTAAGGGCTGCCATATGTCCTATGGATATGACTTATATATCAAAATATCGGAAATTTTTAGTAGAACATATTTTATAAAAAACTCGGGAAAATCGGTTCAGATACAAAAAAGTTATGACCAAAATTAAATTTTTTTTTTAAATACCCAACTTTCGGGAACCATAGATCTCCCCGAGTCCAAGCTTTATAACTAAAGTAAATGGTAAATTTCTTCTTCAACACGTCGGTAATAAATCTGCCAAATCGGTTAAAAAATGGCAGAGTTATAACCGAAATACTGAATCCACAAAAATTACTCTTTTTTATAATTAACTTTGTTAAAATATATATTTACAAGTTTATATAAATGTTTATATATAAATATAACTTAAGTAAATGGTAAAATTCTTCCTTAACACGTCGGTATATAAAACTATCAAATCGGTTAGACAATGGGTAATTTATGAGCAAAATACTCCAAAAATGGGCTAAAAAACATCAAAATTTTTATAAAAACCTAAATTTTAGGGCTGCTATACGTCCTATGGATATGACTTATATATATCAAAATGTCGGAAATTTGTATGAGTTATAACAGAAATACTGGGGTCTAATCACCGCATACGATATCGAGCAAAATTCATCGAAATTTTTTATTTTGGTATCTTGAAACTCGATATCGAATGAAATGTATTGAATTTGAAATAATAGCATTCGACATCGAGTAACTCGACATTACATTTATCGAGTTTTCATTCGATACGCCAGTGTCTATCGTATGCAAAAAAATTCAATAGTTTATTCGATACGATAGTATCGAATGCAGTGATTAGAACCCTGAATTCCCGAAAATTACTCTTTTTATACCCTTCACCGAAGGTAAAAAGGTATATACAATATTGATCCTACACCCTATAAAGTACATATATTCTGGGCCCTTATGAAAAGCGAAGTTCAAAACCGGTTGTCTCTTATTAAAAAAAAAAATATTTACCAGTTTTATTTAGTTTTTGTCTAGTTGCTCTGTATTCTGCTCGCACAATGGTGAAGGGTATATAAGATTCGGCACAGCCGAATATAGCACTCTTACTTGTTTTTTATAATTTTGTTGTTGCTTTCAACAAAAATTCATATTGAACTTTTAAACGTTGAACATTTTAAAACGCAGCCGAAAAGCTATACAGTTTTAGTATTGCGCAAAAGCAATGATATGACAATTGCAATTCTGTGTATTTTGTTGTTGCATTGCAAACACAAGCTACAACATTTTGCATTTGCAAGACCGTTTGCGCCAAACACTGATTTCCGCTTTTGTGTTTTACATAGTCCTAACATTTAAATGATATCGACAAAAATGTTAAACGTCTTTTGTAATAAGGCTGACTATTGACATTTGTTTAAAAATTTTTCTAGAATTATAAAGGGAGGATTAACTAATGTTCTAGTTGTAAATATGTATATCTGAAAACTTTTTAGAATATTTTAAACTTTAATGATACAATTTGATTAAATTTGTGTCTGGCGGCTTAAGATTGGCTTTCTCTGTTTTGTGTCGTCTAAAATATTTTTTTTGTGTCTGTTTTAAGTTTTTCCGATTACAATATGTAAATGATTTGACAGAAGTATGGTTAATTTTTGATAAACAGCTGCATATAAAAGTCCAATTAAAACATAAATTATCTAGAGTTCAACAGTCTGAAACGGATAATTTTCCTTTCGAAAATGTTCTTCAATTATGAAAAATAAATAGTGAAAAAAACAAAAACATTATAAAAAAAAATTTATAAACTTAAACACCCCATTTGCGTAACCTTAAAACACTTAAAGAATTCAAAATTTTATTTCAGACAAAGTTTGCTTAAATTTATTCTGTTACTTTCTTTAAAATTTGCAAACATTTTTAAAAATAGTTCTTTTGTACGTAAAATGCATATTGGGTATGAATTTACTTTATGCTTATCAAATTTTATGTAAACATTGCATATTTGCATAGTGTCATGTAAATATTATGTTCGTGTGTGTTTTATATCGGGTGTTTTTTTGTTGTTGAGCTGCATGAGAACTTTCGATATCGATAACTATAGTTTGATAGCTGAGAATATCAAACCGTGTTGACATTTCTGGTTTGTAAGGTTTGACACGTCATCATGAATCGTGTAAAGCTAGAACAACCCTTCCAAGTTGTGGAAATTTACTTTGAAAAAAAAAAATCTGTTTCCGAAGTTCATAGATCACTTCGACTATTTTACGGTCGACACAATCGGTCTAGTGTGCAGGCAATTCGTGCAGTCATTGGTAGTTTTTGCAATTATTTTACTCTTCTCGATTCACGACCATCAACAAGGAAATGTTCAAACCGGAGAGAATATTGCTGCTGTAGCGCGAAGTATAGAAGAAGGTGCTGAAATGTCGATTCGTTGTCGTTTTCAACTGTTTGGCCTTTGTCATTCGAATGCGTGAAAAATTTTCCGTTAGGATCTTGGCTTACGTGGCTATTAAATACAGTGGTTTACGTCGCTTTTTGCTGATTGGACTCAATTCAAAGTGGCCAAAGATGAGCCTTTTTATCAAAGAATTGTGTTCAACTATGAAACTATTTCTGGTTAAATGGCTACGCCAATAAGCAAATTTGCGGTATTTCGAACAAAGCAATCCTCAAGCCGTTATCGAATCATCGTTACCTCCATTAAAATTGACTCTTTGGTGTAGTTTACACGCTCTTTCTTAATAAGCAAGGAGCTGCCATGCGCCATGCTGACTGAATTTTTATTTCCAAAGATTAATCAGCTAAACATCAACGACATTTGGGTTCCAACAAGAAGGCGCAACTTGCCATACAGTGTGCTTCACATTCGATTAATTGCAAAATCAATTTAGTGACAACTTTATTCCCAGGCCCCCTTGATCGTGCAATTTAACGCCTCTAGATAACTTGCCGGTTTATGACGACAAACCAGCAATTCTTGAAGCGTTGGAAGACAACATGCAAGCCAATTTAGACGCCATACGTCCATATTTATGGGAAAAAGTAGTACAAAATTGGACTGTTCGAATGGATCATGTATGTAAGTTGTAGTCGCGGCGGACATATTAATATTCAAAAAGTAAATGCTATCAAATTATCTACTAAAAAAGTGGCATTTAGTTCTCATGCAGCTGAAAAAACACCCTATACAATTTATATTTTTTGCTGTATGTATGAAAATGTTTTGTTATATGTATGAATACATGAACATGTACAGTAAACTGTTGCATATCATTTTCAATGTTTTTTTTTTTTGAGTAAATTGAGTTTTTTTTAATTATTCTTCCTATTCTGCCTCAAAGTTTATATAGTTGAATAAATATAAACAATAAATGAAATTTTAAAAAATACTGTTGGATTTTATTTTAGTTTTTTAATTAACTAACGCCTTTGTTAATTTATGCAAAAAATGTCGAGTAAATACATTTAAGTTTTTTTTTTTTTTAACTTATAAAAGGATTAAAAAGTTAAATGTATATTAAAATTTAAAAGAAATTAAGCGGCTTATTAAATTAAATTTGATTTACAATAAATTATAATTTGTTGAAAATAATTAAATTTTAATTTGATTTAGTTGTTTTAAAGAATGAAATAATGAATGACTTTAGCGACTACTAGAAGGCAGGTCAGTAGGATGAATTTATTTATTTTTAAATACCAACTAAAAGAAATGTAATCAGGGGACGAATTATGGAATTCTTTATTGATCGAAATTTCCATTTAAATTGTATTGTAATTTCGATCGATATCGAATGCCGTAATTTGCCCTCAGAGCTTGATTTTTAATTTACAACCAGAATAACATACATGTCAACATTAACTGCTTCTTTTGTAGTGTCCACATGTCTGTGGAGTATGTGTTTTTTTCTAATTTCCGAGAGAGATTGCTATTGAAATTAAGCCAGATCTGTCCACAAATCGAAATAAATAATGACAGCCTCTTACTTTTACCCAAAAACCTTAACATTTTAAACTCATCTTTAATCGCCAAACTTTATCTTTTCATTTTTACTTTTTTACATAGTGAAAAACTACCCTGCAAATAATAGGACCAGTCCAAACACGCGTGTAAAATGTAGCCCACAAGGGACTAGGACTAGTCCAAATGTAACCCAATCGTATGGAAAAAATATGGTATATTTAACATTACGATGTCCTAGGGCAGGACCATATAACCCAGCTTTGGACTACAAAGGAGTAGTTTTTAAACTACTCCATGGTATACCTAAGAGAATTAGTTTTGAAGTCGTTTAAAAACGAGAACATGTTAAAAAACGAAGACATGGTCCATACTTGCATTACATTGGACCAGTCCATGGAATAGTCCATTTTATCAAATGGATCAGGTAGTCCAATATTATTTGCAGGGTAGTAGTGAAAATCAACCAAATCAGTTTCTTTCAAAATATTTATTTTGGCACTATAACGCCCTAAGCATATGTGCTAGGAGATATTACTTAAATGTTAAAAGTAGTAATATATTAAACATTAGAGCCAAATCGGTCCATTATTTTACCTAACCCCTAAACAAATGTGCGATAGTGTTCATACAAAACAACACTGATAGAAAAAGCTTTATAACGCTGATGTATTTTGACATCAGTACTATGATAACTGTCTTCGGTGTTGACCCCATGACGCTTTTCATTATTGTGATGTCAGCCTTAACATAACTTGAAAAAATTGTCTTCAGGTGAAATTATGTCATCAATCAGATGACGCATCGACATCACAGGTATGACGATTCGGAGTCAGCTGAATAAAAATTGTCATCAGTGCGATGACTCAGTTACATCGGACAAAGCTCACATTTAATGACAGTTTGTTATTGGGATTGACTTAAGTCAAGGTGATAGAATATTATTATTTTTTATTTACCCGTTACTAATGTTTGTTTCACTCTTGTTGTTGAATTCCCTTTGTTTGCAAAATAACTCACAATTAAAATTCACCAGCAACATGCCCGATATGATTTTCGTTATCATTCTACTTTGAACATTTTATGAAGTTAACTAAATAATTTAAACAAATAGAATTTGGGAGTTTTTGCTTCTTTTTTTACTTTTTAAGCATGAAAATAATAACCCTTGTTGTGGTTGGCGAATTTGAAATACGCCTGCGGCTGTTTGGTAATAGATTTAAGAGAATGTGAACTTATTTCCTTTAATCTATTAATAAACAGTCGCAGGCATATTTTAAATTCACCAACCACGATAAGGGTGAATGTTAATAATACAAAAAATGTGGCATTGAATTGATGTCACTGTAGTCATAGCATAGATGATGCATAAAATGTAACCAAATTTTATGATGATGTTCGTTATAAGATTGATGTCACTTTTTGTCTCATTGATGCCATTTGTAATAATATTGATGCCACAATTCTAATTTTATGGTATCGTCAATATAAAGATTCATTTTTTTATGAGTGAAGCTAAGTTGATTAAATTGAACTCAAATATTCACAATATATTTGATTTGTTTTGATTTAAAGATCTTCGAAATCGATCAATTATTTTACCGAACGCCCATACAAATATGCTCCCGGAATAGGGATTTTGACACTTAAGCGTCCATTTTTCGATGCTATAAAATAAGTCTATCCTCCGCTAGTGTTGTTCAATTAAATCTATATTTATTTGTCAAAAATTTCATTTTTTGTGTATGCTTTTCTAAATGTTTTATTGAATTTTAAATACTTTTTTGAATAGTCTCATATTTAGTTATTTTATAATATAAAAAATGTATAAATATAAATGTAGATTTAAATAAAGATTTTAGCAATTTTCCTGTTTTAAAATTGTCAAAGTTTTTGTCAGAAATTAATTTTAAAACGATTTTGGCACAATTAAACAAATTTAAATATTTAAAAAAAATATTTAACATTTTAATTTGCAATTATGTAAATTTTTTTGTTGGCATCTTTTTTTTGGGTTTTCTTTTAAAGGAAGGAATTATTCTTTGTTGGCATTTCTGCTTTTTTTTTTTTTGCTAAAGAAGAAGGAAAACCACTTAGTTTTTGTAAAACTAGTGGTTTTTTTATCTTCTGTAAAAAAGCTATTTTAGCGATTGTTCTTGCTGATATTTTCTGTTGTTTTTTTTTCTAACGATTCAAGATTTTTTATGGATTTATTTTAATTTACTATACTTTTCTGAATTTTGAGTTTTTAATGCCAGCGATTTAACAGGGGCGGTATTGTGTTATTTGATTCGAACCGAATTTTGAATAACAAATTACGATTTTCGGAAAATTTTTCGCGAACGGATTTATTTTGCGGAATTTTTTACTCTCTTTTTACTCTAAATCAGAGGGAAACAAAAAAAAAAAAACATTGGCGTCGTTCAGTTTTAGGCATGTAAAAATGAAAATCAGAGACCTGCGCCGAAGCGGCTAAGCCATCCGCCGATAAAAATATTTGCAGCTGCCGCCTCCGACAATTCTTCAGCTAAAATTCAGCTCCTTCTAAGCCACCGATTAATGTGTAAAGAATTGTTTTTCTCTTTTTAAACACCTTATCACATTCTTGATGGAGGACCAATTTAACAATAATATGGTTGTCGGTGACAGACAACCATAAACATAACATGTTTAAAATATTCTTTAAAAATAGTTTTGTTGGAGGTGATCATATTTAAACATGTTTTTTCTCTGCGTAAATCGGATATTATTTTCGAATGTCTTTTCGATTCGAATCGAATTGCAAAACAACTGTTTCAGACTATGCGACATGTCGCACAGAAAACGCTAACGGGGTAAACAAAGTTGCTCGAAATTAAAATTTAAGCAACAATTTGATGATCCTCTTTAATATGTTTCGTAAAAATGTTTTATATAGTTAATTTAGCCCGGGTTTTTAAGATATGGATTAAGTTTAAACTTAGTTTAACGTCATCTGAAACTCGAATTTTTACGGCGAAATGTGATTTTTTTTAGTTTTTCATTAAGAACCAACATTTTAAACAAAACTAAGCTGTTCGATTAAAATTTTAATTAAACCTAGTTTAACTGCGATCTTAAAAAAAACCCACTCTAATGGCTAATAAACCGATGAATGTTTTAACTTTAGTTTAGTTGAACTAAACTTTAATTTATATGTAGTTTATGTGTGGCAGCACTACGGTAAATGTTGTCAAATTCGTATGGTTTGTATTGGTAGTTTAAACGCTCAATTTTATGCGTTTAGAGATGGTTTAAATGCTTACTGAATTACAGACTTGCTGGTTTAAACACGTTTTAAACCAAAAGAGAGTTGATCTTGCAAAATAGTATAGGTTGGTCTTTTGGTAAATTTGGCATAATTGTCGATCAATCTCCGCAACTTCTAGACGAAGTACAAGCCCTTAATTGTTTTTGGTTTATTTGATAAAACGGTACCTATTTAAAAAAAAAAAAATAGCCGGAAGCAATTTACTTCTCGTGTAGGGTATCATTAAGACATGTCCCCCCACTATACAAAAAAAATGCAATTGTTTTGTTTTTTAATAATTTTGAATTATTATAAATTAAAGATCTCATCATTGTGATCTAAATTTTTGGCAAAGTTATCACGTCACCAAACATAAAGGGAAATGAAAATGATTTTTGTTCACAGACTTATGTCTTAAATGTTAAAATGGTCAATAAAAATAGAACCAAAAATATTGTATCATCAAATCAAAACGTGATATCATAAATTTATTTCATTATTTCTATTTTATTTGACCGATTTGTGTTTTTTTTTATTTTATTTTAAACACTTTTTGCACACAACTAATTTTTTATTTTATTTTTCACTTCTTCCCTAACCCAGAAACAAGGCCATCTGCTAAATAACACACAAAGAAAGAAAGAAAGAAAGAAAGGAATACATAAAATTAAGGAAGACGCTGTTTTGTCTGCCAGTCTAGTAAATATAAAAACAAAAAATTTTCTCTTCTAATTTTAAAATATTTAAGCAAAAAAATCAAACGATTAAAGAATTTTATTTGCTGATCAAAATTCAACATTGAAAATTAAAAAATGTAAGAAGAAGAAGCCTCAAAAAAAGGTCGTGTTGCCTTTTTGGCAGCCATTAGGAAGATAAAATAAAGAAAAAAAGAGATTTATAGAACACACGACGCCATTTCAGGTTAAAAAGCTGGTACCTTTTTTGGGGTTTTATATTTGATACTATTTATTTAATGCAAATGGGGGAATAATGATTTTTCCACTTTATGAGTTAATCTGTTCTGGAGAATTCGTTATACAAAATTGGACACTTGTCACAAATTCTACTAAAATACCGGAATTTCGAGCTATTAGCATTAATCGTCTTATATTTAAATATCTTATATCGTCGCATTCCACTTCGTTGCTTCAAAAATTGAATGTATATTTTCATTGTGATATTGCAAGCGAAAGCAGAGAAAAGTCGAAAAATGGCTCTCCTGCAAAATTTGGTTTTTGTAACATACGATAATTTCGCGTAAAGGGGTCGATATGTTAATAAATAGATTTTAATGTGTATTTGCCACCACATCATCTGTCAGTTTTAAATGGAACAAGCTCTAATTGAAAAACTTTACACTGCTTATTCGAACTGAAATTTACAAAAGCAATATCTTTTTTTTTTTTTTTGCATTTCGCAGTGAGAAATTTGACAAGTACACTGCTAAATACCGGTCGTGTAAAAGTTCCTTTAAGCTGGCCACACACTAGAGATTTGTGCATGTGATTTGTGCGAGCTCAAACACAAGTAATTGAAAATTAAAAATTTTTTGTAATTTGTTCGATATGTTAATGAGCATGTGCGCGAACATTTAAACATTTTTACATTTAAGTGTACAACGTAACATCAAATTGTATCTATTGCGGAGTTGTTTATCATACAGAATATTTTCGTAGTCTTCTTCAATTAATTTTTTTTTTTGTTGTGTACACAAATTAATAATCAAAAGTGCAATTGCATCATCCGCTTCACAATTCATGTTTTCTTTTTGACATTTTAGGTAATTGTGATTTGTTCGCCGAGTGTAGAGGAATCACATGCACAAATCAGTACTGTGTGTGGCCAGCTTTAGATACAGTTCTTACTTTTAAATTTCACACATTCTCGCAGTTCACACTGAATTTATTTAATAAAATTGGGGAATTTTTGATAGATTTTGTTTTTAAAAAATTTTTAAAAGTCGAGGTTTTTAAGTCAATTTTAAAAATGGAAAATTTAGCATCAAATTTTAATGAAAATCTTTGTGCTAAGTTTTTCGTGACACTGTACTTTAAAATTCTCTCAAATTTTTGGTCAAGCACCAATATTTTTTAATGTTACACTCATCAGCACAAACGCATTATTCCGGCCTACCCAATCAAAATTTGTATTAATCGGCTTCAAGAGCAAAAAACCGAATATGAGCTTATTTTGATACCCTGCCGATGGATTTCCTCAAAGAACCTTTTGTGATACAATTGTTGATTCGTTTTTGGGCATATGAATTAATAAAGTGAAATTCAGAATTCATTATTTGAACAAATGAATAAATCATATGTGTATAACTCTTTTTTTAATCGCTCAAGTAATAAATCCATTTTTAATCATCAAAAATGATCCGAAGACTCATTAAGGTAATCTTTATAAAAAATCATCACCCAAATGCCAGCTAAGTGGATATAAATATGTTTTGGTACAATTTTGCTTAAAAAAGTACAATTTTGTAAACCAGATTGTATTATTTCAAAAGTGCCTTTGCCATCTCTGCGGCATTCCCGTTATGTTTTGTTTTTAACGCTCAAAAAGAACAAGATGCACCAACACTAGAAATGTGTCACCGATAAATTAATGAGCATTTATCAGCCAGAAATACGAATTTGCTTAATGTTTTCTTTCTTTTCTTTGCAAATGATGATTTTGTTTTAGATACACACTTATGTAGAAACTTACAAATCATTTTAAATTTAGTTTTATTTTCTTCTTTTAATTTATTGTTAGTTTTTTGCAGTTCTGTCTAAAAATAAAAGTGTTTTACCAACCAAACCAAAGAACTTAAGAAACCACAATTTATAATTGTTTCTATAATAAACAAAATATATGTAAACAATTTGTTGTATCATCCGCTTAATGAGTGATCAATGATGAAATGGAAATTTTTATGCAAATAATTAAATTTTCATTACATTATTAAGTTTTGGGTTTTATTCCGCTGTGAATAGAATATCTGAAGACAATGTAGATACAAGGTGGCGCATAAGTTGTGATTTACTGCCTGTTTTTAGAAAACGTAAACAAGTGAGTGAGTGAGAAATTTTTTTGAAAACAACAATAAAAACGAAAATTTGTGTTTGTTTTCAGTATAATTTCTCACTCACTCACTTGTTTACGTTTTCTAAAAACAGGCAGTTATGTGTGGTTTATAGAACACGAGTGCCTTACTCGTCCGTTCAACTTACATTTTAAACAAAAACAAAATTTCGAAATTTGGCGCTCGTTTTCTATAAACTACACATTAATAAGTGAATATATTTTTTTGTTTTTGTTTTTGTTTTTTAGAATTATCTTTAAAAAACACGGTAAATTTATGATGAAAAGGCTCAGCACAGAACAAAGAACCCAAGATGTTCTATTTTATATTGAAAGTCAGCATTCGATTATTCAGACACAGAAATCATATCGAATGATAAGCAATGAGGCCTATTTTCACCTCAATGGTCACGTGAATAAAGAAACTTGTAGAAGGTGGTGCACACAAAATCCAAAAATCATTGTTGAACATCAAATGCACCCACATCTTCGAATATGACGAACAAGTTGCGGTTAATGTGAATGGCATTTAATATCGGGCAATTATAACAATTTTCATTATTTTCTTAGAATTTATCTAAACAGGCTTTCAAGGTCATTTGTATTTAAATAAGAGATTATTATTAACATATATTTTCACCCTACGTTTCGTTTGTATTTTCCAACTTCATCTGGGATTTTCAGATTATTAAATCTGGCAACGACAAAAAACAAAAATAAAATTTCTTAAGGCTCGAAATAGAGAGAACAATCCAGAAATGTGGCTTCAACAAGATGGAGCCACAGATCTTCCAACTATGGCTATCCTGCGCAACATTTTTGGCGATCGAACAATTTTCTAATTTTGATTGGCCTCCGCATTCGCTC
This sequence comes from Pollenia angustigena, assembly GCA_930367215.1. Taxonomy (NCBI): domain Eukaryota; kingdom Metazoa; phylum Arthropoda; class Insecta; order Diptera; family Polleniidae; genus Pollenia; species Pollenia angustigena. The sequence goes on from OV884056.1 coordinate 77,270,922, forward strand.
GATTTAACGGCTCGCGATTATTTTCTTTGAGATTACCTTTAGGGTAAACCATCCAACAGCTTAAGGCGAAAATCTAAGAAAATGTATGGGAAATGCTCTGGAAAGAGCAAGTCAGGTCGAAGCAAACAATTTGGGCACCATTTGAAAAAAATATCTTCAAAACATAGGCTGTTTTCCTAAACGTGTGTTCACAATGTATCAATACCGTGTTAATGCATTGTGTACTTAAATTGTTACCTACGTTGTGCTGTAAATGAATATGGTTTGCATCTACATTATTTTAACTGCTTTATTTGCTTTTCTCTGCGCAGTGACAACTACAAAGTTGCATTTCGAAACTAAATGCATTGTCAAAATTTTTATGGTTGCATTTAAGAACATGATGCCATGTATTACTACAATGCAACAGGTGTTTAGGAAAACAGTCATAATGTCAACATATTTCCCAACGTTTAATAAAATCAGAACGGTAGAAAGTAATTCATTGAAAAAGACATAGCGTTATGGCGTTTTGGCTTGGCAACATTTTTAAATGCTCCCCCAATTTTTAAGAAATTTTCATATTTTACGTTTAGAAAAGAACGCAAATTTCGGCAACAATAAAGTACAATAAGCGCAAGGTAAATTCAATTCAGGTGGTGGCAAGACTACAAAAATCCAAAGACAACAAGAACAACAGATGTTTTTTGCATTGCATTGTTAGTGTTTACGGCTCGAAACTTGCCACCACCTTGTACTGAATTCGCCTTTATCTAGTGCAGCACTCATGCCCCTTTAATTAAAATGAGTGTTGAACATGTAGCATTTTTTTTTAATTTTAAAGGGAACATCATCAGAAATGAACGCTTTACACTTTTAAAATTTGCATGTTTTCAGAAAAGAACATAAAAAAATGTAAAAGGCAGAAAAAATGCAGAATTTTACTCAGAAAAGAAAACGCCATTACTTATACGCCACCCTGTACTTTTGTATTTTAAATAACTTTAAATCCGTTAATCACAATAAGGAAAAATTAACAAATCAAAATATGATTAGTTTCTCATTAAGTTTATTAACTTTGTATTTAATATTGTGTTACACAGATTTTAAATTTCCGATTTTATTAAGTGCTGGAACTGGAAAATTGCGTGTATTTTTATAAATTGAAATAGTGGAAATATTGTTATTGAAGGGAAAAATCAATAGCAAGTATTTTTATGTTGTTTTAAATAGGTTTAATCGATTTTCATTAAAATTAATTTTGCAAAATTAACGTTTTAGGTTTTTTCTTTTCGCTCATGTATATCAAGGATGAAAACTATGGTGCCGTTGTAAACTTTTTTTTTGATACATTGGCGGCTATCAAAATGTACTTATAAAGTGACTTCACAAGCACTGCTGTTCGCAGTGGTTTTCTTCGTGATTCTATGATTTTATCATAGTAAGTAACAAAACAATATCCGTGTTGCTACCATAGAGCATCAAGTAAAAAATTATATTTTTCATTAGCACAATTGTTGAAATTTTTAATGTTTTTTCTATTTGAAAAATTATATTATTTTTAATACCGAAACGATTGTACCGGTATAACACCGGTATTAAGAGAAACGGTATACGTATACCGGTATTTTATGCAAAAAACTAATTTCGATATGTTGTAAACGTTGAAATTGAAAGGCAGACATTTTTCTTATTCTCTTTTGAACTTGCCTTAACCTTTCACAATCGCGAAATTAATATATATATATATGTTCCCGACGATCCTATAAGGAGCATAGGGCCCCTTAAATATAGTAGAGGTTTCATTAATACGTGTTATTTAAGATGCGGTAGCTTATTAGGCTTCCGCATCCGATCCTGGTGCTGGGGCTGCCAGCAACCTCCAGGCAGGCAATTTGTAAAGTTTTTCAAAGGCAGAGATTATCCGCGTTCCTTCTACTTCCTGAGACGCCCTTAACGAGCCATCAGGATACTTTACAGAAACTAAGTTTCAGAAGTTCTTCCTACTGACCTGAGACGTCTTCCAACCATTCAGGTTACTTAGCCGCCTTCTCACTCTAGCTAGCCTCTGAACGGGTGTTCTAAAGCCATTGCCCGGGGAATACCTGGTAAAAACCGGAGGTAGTGAGCTGCTTTGACTGTGAAGCAAAGGAATCATCCTTGGACACTCCGAAATTAATAGGCAGACAGAAATTATTGTTTTCCTTTTTTCGTTCTTTTTCGCTGTTGACGGATATGAACATTTAACAATGCCTGTTAAATGTTTTACATTGTTGTGAGAAAAATGATATGAAGCAACAACATGAAAATGCCGAAAAGTGTAAAAGACAAGCCAAAAAATGTCTACAAATGTCCAGTACAGATAGTCATGTACTATACACTCTACCTCTACAACCCCTCGCCTACAAACTTCGTCTGTCTGCCTTTCACTTGCCACATTGTAAATGGGGACTATCGGTATCAATACCAGTATTCAATTTATACGGTATCGGGATCAGTATCGGTTGCCAACCTTGGTTTATTTACATTTTGTTTAAAGGCATTTTGACATTTGCCGTCTCAAATCTAGCAACAAAATGCCTGTTGTTTTTTCTATTGTTGCATTGTTGTAGTACTGAGGTCACTCTATTAATACATTTTGGGTGACAATTTTTACAATTAAAAAAAAATCTTTTTTTTAAATATATATACCAAGAGATGAGCCAGAAAATATAAAATTGGTACCGTCATAGTCTCAAAACTTCGTTTTTTTGTAGAAGTTGGTAAAAAAGCCTTAAGACCATTTTCCATCCCTGATACGCATCTATTTGCAGCGTTGCCAATATACAATGATGCCATTGTCAGATGCATAAACTTCGCACATCTGACAATACAAAATAAGCTTCCAACTTCTGACAATGATCTGCCAATGGAAACGAAGAGTGTTCACATGATTGTCAGATAGCTAACAATATTGTTGTCTTACAATGGACCGACAATGCTTTTTCTGAGAACGTTGTAAATAAAATTGGCAGTTCACACGGTTGAATGATCTGTCTTTTCGACGGTACGGCAAATTTAAGATCTCTTGCTCTCCGAATAATCAGTCTGGACTAGGGATTGCTGTTCGGTTTTAACCGAAACCGAAAATCGACAAAAAAACCTCGGTTATAGCTTTTACTTTAACAATATATTTATGCTTGAATAAATTTAAAATTATACATAAAACTCGTGCTTCATACACAAAAACTTTATACATACCAGCCTGCAACAATGACAAGGTATTTTAAAATTCTAAAAATTTAAAATAAATACTAACAAGAACAAATTTAACCCTTTTTACTCTTAAGTAGATACCTAATTTGTGTGGCACAAACTACCACCTGAGCCTGGCTGGGACCACTAGTATTTTGTATAGAGTTTTTGTGACTATTGAAAAAACTCACACTAACGAGCCCCTGGGCAGGGCTGGGACTACTTTTATATGAAATAAAATGCATATATGTGTTTCAAAATTGGTGTGAAATTCTTCGCAAAGTTTAACTCTATCGAGTTCTGTAACGGACTAAATCAAAAAGTTTTTCGTTTCAAAGATAACGGTAATAAATCCATGTCAATGGCTCCAGAAATTAATGGAAATTCACTTACTCAAACTCAAAATATTATCGAATTTGACTTGGTTCGCTTCAGCTCTGAGCCCTCCATATGTATGGAGTTTTATGGCTATAGCAGGAACATTTTGTTGGGAAATAGAATAATTTTTCGAAAAACATTACATATATAATAGGGAAGGGCCTTGCCAGGACCAGGTGGATACAATATGCACAAAATTTTCATTTGGCCAATTGCGGCGCCCACGATGTTTAAATTTCCACTTTTTTCTCATTTTCTTATTACAAAACCCTTTGATTGAGGAATACATAAAGTTTCGTTCTAATATACATAATAATTATATAAAAAAAACTGGAAAAAGTAAAAAAAAAAAAAAAATGCCTGGCTAAGCCCAGGAATACACTTAAGGGTTAATAAAAGAACCTGAATTGAAACAAATAAAAAAATTTATATGTTTATGTATAAAGTTTAACTTTGATATTTTCAAAACCGAAAACCGAACCGAAACCGACCGGTTTTAATCATTTTAAAACCGAAATTGCGGTTACACATTTTTACGGTTTTTAGCAAACTCTAGTCTGGACCACAAAATATCCTTCTGCAGGTTTTTAAGCTTGAACAAGATCAGCTTTGATCTACCAAACATTTTCCTATTTTAAGCCTCAGATACTCTCCTTTCTCTAGGGTGCAATGCCAAAAATTGAATTAAGACACAGAAGCACAAGTCCCCGAGACTGCAGGGGTCTTCTCCACTATTGTGTTGTGTTTACAAAAATATAAACTCTACAGTAAAAAAAATGTATTTAAAATAATTTTATCATGAATAAAAATTGGGAATTAAGCAGGACAAACAAAATCTTTTTAATACACATTTTGTATTCCCAAAAATTACTTTAATTATTTAAACTAGTGTTCGCCTAATGGTCAAAATTCGACCATAAATTTGTATGTAAATATGAAGAAACCATAATTCATCTAAGTACATATGAATTAATTTGTTTCGAGCATTTATTTTTTCCTTCAAATTGGATCGATTTGGCGAGAGACCAACCTCCGATCCATATTTTATCTTCAATATAAAAAATACCAATTGAAAAACAAAAAAGTATCAAAAAGCCTTCTTTATATCTGTGGCTTAGTGCTTAAAGGGCCAATGTCAATATTTTGCTGTTTTGAGTTAATCGTTTCATTATGTGTATTATTTTACTCTCTTTTATTTTTCTGTATCAGCCAATGCCTAAGTTAACCCAGAACAGTTTAATGAGGGGTTTTTTTAGACATTGGCTGATACAGAAAAATAAAAGATAGTAAAATAATACATATAATGAAACGATTAACTCAAAACAGCAAAATATTGACATTGGCACTTTTAGCACCAAGCCACAGATATATTGTCATCCACTCAGGACGTTGCACGTTTAATTTTATGTTTATATATCTAATATTAACGAAAATTAATCATAGTACATACCAGCTGTTGAACGAAAAAGTACCAAAAGGCTCCCCTTACATGTTCTTATTCACCCACTTTAATGTATACTTATATCTTTATAGGTCGAATATTAACGAAAATTCAAAAAGTTATTTATCTTATAGGTTATCTCTCACTTAGGACCCTACACCTTTAATATTATGTTTCTAAGTTCAATATTATAGAAAATTTAAAAATTATCACATGAAGCACAGAAAAGTAAAAAAAAAAAAAATTTAGTTTCCCGTATTTCCACTTTTTTCTCCCCATATAGGTTCGGTTGACAAACAAAGGAAGAAATCGTTCTTAACTGTTTTACCTGGTCTGATTTATACATAAGATTTATATAGTCGAAATATTCGAGAACCGGTTTTTGAAAAATGTCGAATAATCGGTCACCCTAATTTTTTATTATTTGATAATTGGAAAAAAAATTTTATTTATTTATTTTGCATTTGTGTGAGTAGCAATTTTGAACGCTTATAACTCTGAAACTATTGAACAGATTTTAATAAAATATATATTGTGCACTTGTTTGAGTAAATACCTCTCAAATGGTGTATATTTTATTCAAATCGGTTGACATACAGAGGAGGAAAGTGTTCTTAACTTTTTTGCCTTAGCCGATTTATATATAGATATTTAAACTTAGTTCTGAAAAAAAAACAACAACCAAAATAGCCTACTTTTTTACACAGCGGCTTCGCCTGTGCTAAAATTTCAAAATGTCTGTTAACAATTTTTTCACAATTTCAAAGCTTAAATTTACATTGTTTTATTTAACGAATTCTCAAACAAAACTCGTAAAATTCTTTTATAATATCCATAAATAATGAGTTTTTTTTTAAAGCGAATAATCGTGATTTTATTTTTTTTTCTTTTCATTTTAGCTTAATTCTCACTTTTTTATTTGTAATTAGAGAATTTGTTGTTTTTTAAAATTAATGTCCGTAAATGACTGATATTTAAATAAATTATAACTATAAATAAATTGCCCAAAGTTGAATTGAGATTTGTTTATATAAATGATTATATCTGTAAAAATCTGGTTTGTAAAGGGGATTGTTGAAAAACTAGATAAATGTATAATTTAATTAAACTTTTTATTTTATTTTAAAGAATTAACACAATGTAAGTTAAAATAGAAATAAATTAAATATTTTTTTTTTTTTTAGTGTAATAAGAATTAAGAGAAAACTGAAAAATAGGGGACGGGAGTCTGGTGACATTTGTATCCAAGATTAACTTGAGGGTTAGACAATCAAGTTTTGCCTATCAAGTTTTAATTCACTCACACTTTTTTACCAATACACTCATACTTTTAAAAATTGATAAGAACTTGCCTTTAAAATTCTCTTTCCAGTGAGTGTTTCAATTTACGTTCAAGAAAACAGCTGATTTCAAGGTTAGTGAGCAAATTATTCGTTTGTCTTTATAAATTGTTTTCTTGACGGCATTCTTGAAGGAAAATCGCTCAAAAATTGAATGCAGCCTACGTCACAGCTTTCAATTTATGTAAATTTTGACAAGCAGTATATGTAAAAGACTATCAAGAAGAACTTGACCGTGTGGCCGCAGGGTAATGTAAGTTCCTTACGTTGCTCTTTATAACGAAGAAAATGTTATGGACAAAAACGCCAATGGAGATTGGTCATACATTTTACCCCCTAGGCGATACTTCTTATGTCGTTTTCTTTTCTGAGTAAAATTCTGCATTTATTCTGCCTTTTACATTTTCTTATGTTCTTTTCTGAAAAACATGTGTTATTTTTAAAGTGTAAAGCGTTCTTTTCTGATGATGTTCCCTTTAAAATTAAAAAAATGCTACATGTTCAACACTCGTTTTAAATAAAGGGGCATGAGTGCAGCACTAGATCAAGGCGGATTGTTGTGGATTGTTGTAGTCTTGCCACCACCTTACCTTGCGCTAATTGTACTTTATTGTTTAATACCGAAATTTGTGTTCTTTTGTAAACGTAAAATATGAAGCACTTCTTGAAAATAAGGGGAGCATTTAAAAATGTTGCCAAGATATGTAACACTTATGCAACACTTGTTTTTTAGAAAAGAAAACGCCATTAGACGTTGTGAGACTTTTTTTTCAACTTATTTCTAGTGTGAGCATGCAAACCTCTACATTTGCAGACGACACAGCATTTATTAGCGTTAACCATGACCCAAAAGTCGCATCGCAAAATCTACAGGCTGACTTCATAAACGCAGTATTGCAATGCAACACCAAAAGGAATAGCTTCATAAACTCCACAACTATTCTGTAGACATTGCTTTGAGTTCTTTATAGCATGGTAACTGTATTCACTACACAACGGTTGCAATATTCCTGCATTGTGTAAATTTGTGATGCCTTGTCAAAGCATTTGTTTTTAGTGATGCTTTGCAATACTGCGTTTATGAAATCAGCCACAGTCTTACATCAACGAACTAGATTCCTCGTTGGACAAATGGAAAGTGAAGGTTAATCCGGCTAAATGTGCTCACTTAACTTTCACTCTCAGAAGACAAACGTGCCCAGCAGTCAAAATAAATAGCGTCAGTGTTCCGGTTGAAAATTATGTAAAATACTTGGGAATTTATATAGATACACGATTGACGTGGTCACGTCATATTGAAGTGAAAATAACGGTTACGAAACTTAAAGCTGCTCAACTACATTGGCTTCTAGGTCGAAACTCAAACTTGTCTTTAGACAACAAAATTCTCTTATACAAGTCCATCATAAAACCAAATAGGGAAATATGGCATCCAATAATGGGGTACTGTATGCGCATCTAACATCCAAAAGCTTCAAAGAAGACAGTCTAGAATATTACGACAAATTGTCTGCGCCCAATGGTATAAACGTAATGATATTATCCACAGAGATCTCAACGTCCCCACTATCCAGGAGGAAATTAAAAAATATTCAATTAGCTACATAGATAAACTAATGGCAACCCCTAACTACCTCGCTCGGGGTCTGCTTCAGTTCGAAGGTCACCAGAGGCTAAAAAGAACCGATACTTTGAGCCTAACTAGAAGACATTTTTAAAATTTGAATAGTGGTTACATTGATAGCAACTAATAAACAAAAAGTAGAATTAAGATTTGAATACACATTGTAAATTTCAATAAGAAAGATTCAATAACAAAAAAAAAATAAATTAAAAAAAAAAAAAAATTTTCTAGTGTGCATTGAAATTTTTGTACGGGATCCCCCTAAGGAATGATGAAGACGGCGGTAGGCAATATATAAGCAAATGTTGGGGATGAAAAATAAACTGGAGTCTGCCATATCTTTGGCCTGTTTAAGGGCATCCAAGGATCTTTTACAATTTCACAAAAATTTTAAACTTTGTATGGAAACCCCGTTAAGTAATGTAGATAAGGGGTAGGTTTGTTCCAAAAAAAAGTCGGGAAGAAAAAAATCGGCCCTACATTTTACCACTCTTGGAGTGACTCTGGGGCGGTTATAGAGTTTTTTTTTTAAATTTTTTTAACACCACTTTCAGCTCTGTGAGCGTCCATTCCTCTCGATTTATTCCTCCTTTATTTGGCTAATGGATTTGTTTCCAAACCTTACAAAATACGGGGAGTTATCGTTTCGAAGTCCAAAAATATTTACATACACGTATGCATGCCCTTTCTGAAACTTTAACACTTGTACATTAAACCTTTTTTTTACCTTTTGGACCAACGGTAACACCCCTTAAACATTTTAAAATGGGTTAAAGGGTTATACAAATTTTCTTAATTAAAAAAAACGCATAAATCAAATAAAAAACAAACAAATAATTAGCTGATAAAAACTATTAAAGTATAGAATTTCTTTACGGATAATTAATTAATAATTACACACGAAGTTCCAAGAGAAGAACAGGTTTTAATTAAGAGAAATATTAAGCAAAAACAAAAAACACTATTAATAAATATTATAAAAATAATTCTATACAATCAAGCGAATGATTGGCTTAACGAAATTGAATTGCACTGTGCTGCTTTTAACGGGTTTATTATTTGCATATTAACCGGTACAAAAGCACTTGCACAAATATTTGTACTCGGTACTTAAATGATCTTTGCAGCAGCAGCCGCTGCAGTGCCTGTAGCACTTTAAAAAAAGTCGACCTTAAATGTTTTTGCTGTTATTTTTTTTTTATTTGCTTTTTCCTATAAAACAATTAAAATTTTATTTCCGTTTTGTAGAAAAAAAAAACATATTTCAAAAACTTTTGCCAAAAACAAACAATTAAAACAGAAAATTGCCAATAAACGGGAAAAGCTGAAAAAACAGCTCAACAGAAGTTCTAACGGAAATTGAAAATTGGTTAAATACTATCAATAAAAGTGTTTTTTTTTTTTTTGTTATTTCTTCATGTTTATTTATTATACTTGTAGTATTTTGTGTGTTTATTTCAAAATTTTTCATTTCTGTTTATGCACTGAAAATAATCTGGGGTAGATTTTACGAAAGAAAGTTTCGTAGCTACTTTTTTTGTAGCTCATATTTACAAAAGTTTAGTATATTTACGATGGCGCATAATGAATTTTATGATTAACTAACTTGGTGGCCACACGATCAAGTTTTGCCTTTCAATTCCTTTCAATTTGCAATACACTCTCAGTTTTTTACTAACACACTCACACTTTTTAAATTGACCACGAGATGGCTTTCAATTTCACCTTTCCATTTGTTTGGCAATTTACTTTCAATTTAACAGCTGAGTACAAGTTTGTCTCTGTTGTTGTTGACATCTTGGAAGTAAATTGCTTACAAATTGAATGCAGCCTACGTCACAGCTTTCAATTTATGTAAGTTTTGACAAGCAGTATATGTAAAAGACTATCAAGAACAACTTGACCGTGTGGCCGCAGGGTAAGTGAATAATATTTTTTTTTACTTTTTTTCCAGAATATACTTTGAAAAACTAGGGAAATTTAGGATGGAAAGACTTGGCACAGAACAAAGAACCAAAGTTGTTCAGTTTTATTTTGAAAGTCTTGATAATGAGCGATAATGTGCACATTTTCACCTCAATATAAAATACGAAGGAACCCAAAATCCAAGAATAATAGTTTAACATCACTCACTTAGATGTACAGTATGGTGCGCAATGACTTCAGAAAAGATCATTGTACTATATTTTTTGAAAACGGCGAACAAGTTGCTGTTAATCTGAAGGCATTCAATATCAGGCAATGATTGAAAATGGTTTAAGGCACGAAGTAGAGAAGAATCCAGAATTGTAGTTCCATCAAGGTGGAGCCACTGCTAAAACAGCTCGTCCAACTATGGCTCTTTTTTTGGTGATCATGGCTAAACTGATGCGCCACACATGTATGCATGTAGTATAAGGCTGCCAGATGTTTGAACCTATCAACCAGGACACATGGAAAAAATGGATAAAAAATTATACCAGCAGAAAAGTTTTTTATTAATACGATTTCAGGATGACGTGCTAAATTCCCAGTTTTTCATATTTGATAAAAACACTGAAATTTATTGTTGAGGGAAAGCTAGCTTCTATGCGCATTTCGCCGGTTGCTTAGACCAGCTCATCAGGAAACCTTTTCCAAAGATTTTAGAAAAGCCAAAAATATTAAACAAATAAAACCCTAAAGCGAATAAGAGTTATAAACACTCTAAGTCTTACTTGTAACAATATCAAAGCTTAAACAAAACACCAACAATAAACAGTGAGTTTATCTTTTCTTACATCCCCCTACAATTGGTTGGGTTCTTTCCGACTCGAATTGTAGTTTGTAAGTGGTTTAAAAGAAAAAACAAAATTAAAAAACAAACCGCTTCATTCTAGAGTTTGCTAAAAACCGTAAAAATGTGAAACCGCGGTTTCGGTTTTAAAATGATTAAAACCGGTCGGTTTCGGTTTTGAAAATATCAAAGTTAAACTTCATACACACAGAAAAAAATACCAATGTAAATTTAACATGGAAAAATGTTGATTGAGAATCATAGTAAATTTCAGCAAAAGTATGCCCTTACTTAAATTTATCATTATTTCATATTAATTTTAAATGAAAAATATTAAAATAACCTTAAATTACGTTTATTTAATATTATTCACTGTTAAAAAAAATAAAAAAAAAAATTAAAATATATAATATTGAATCCATAAAAACCTGTTTTATATTAAAATCAAAAGTTTATCTTGTTAAATTAACATGCATACATACTTAAGTATGTAGACTTTTTATTTTCATTTTTAATAAATGTTATAAAAAGAAGACAATTCCCGTATTCTTTTAATTAAAATTATTTAGTTAAATAGTACATCAAGTTTTCAAAGTAGAATGATGACGAAAACCATATCGGGCGATTCTGCTGATGCTTCTGTTAACAAAGGAGAATACAAAATAAGTGAAACATGTGTTTCAGAGGTAAGTGTTTTGAATTATTCTTAAGCTTCCTAAAGCTTATTCACACTGTTAAAACACACTCAAACCAATTTGATTCTACATGAAATTCACGTTGTTTCAACTTAGTTTAATACAATTTAATTATACTGTGATATTTTTTACTTTTATTTATATTTTTGCATTTGTTTTGTTTAATTAATTTTATGTTTTATGTTGTGTTTATGTAAAACAGAATGTGTGCTAAATATTCAAAATGCAGAACTATTGACGAAGGATTATATATCTAATAAAATATCCCTGATGATGTTGGGAATCTCCAACGAAACGTCGGAAAAATAAATTATGAAATAATCTTTTATTTGCATAGAATACATGACCTTAATAAGCCCGATTTAGAATTTTCTAAACAAATCAATAATAAAATAAGGAAAAGGTCGATAAAAAACTTAAATAAAAATGAAATAACTTTCATTCAACGTGATTCCGATTGTTATTTCAATATAAATTACATTTTGCTCTAACTTTACTGCAATGTTAAATTAACATGAATTATAGTTATTTCAAAAGAAAAAAATGTTGTTCGCAGTTATTGTAAAATCGGGTTGAATTAACATGAAAAACGTATGAAGCAAAATCACCACCGAAAAATTTTAAATCAACCTTGTTTTCTACGTTTTTAACTTGATTTTTTCTGTGTGTACATAAAAATATATATATTTTTTTTTTTGTTTCAATGCAGGTACTTTTATTAACCCTTGTATACCTGGGCCCGGCCAGGCATTTTTTTTTTACTTTTTCCAGTTTTTTTTTTTATAAATTTTATTAAGTATATCAAAACGAAACATTCACCCTTATTGTAATAGATTAAAGAAAAAAAGTTCACGTTCTCTTTAATCTATTACCAAACAGTCGTAGGCGTTTTTTAAATACGCCAAACACAATAAGGGTGATTATGTTTTCCTCAATCAAAGTGTTTTTTACAAGAAAATGAGAAAAATGTGTAAACACCGTGGGCGTCGCAACTGGCCAAATAGAATTTTGTTCGTATTGTGCCCTATTATATATGTACTGTAGTTAATAAAATCAAAATGAAACGTAGCAAAAAGCATACGCAACACATAAGAATTCTTTCTTTACTGTTTTTTCGAAGAATTATTCCACTTTCCGACAAAATTTTCTTGCTATAGTTATAAAACTATAAAACATACATATAAAAGTAGTCCCAGCCTTGCCCAGGGGTTCGTTAGCGTGAGTTTTTTCTATAGCCATACAAAATACTATTGGTCCCAGCTAGGCCCAGGTGGTAGTTTGTGCCACACAAATTAGGTGTCTACTTAATGGTGTTTTCTTTTCTACAAAAAAAATGTGACATTTTATTTAAAAAAATGCAATTTGGGGTGAGTTTTTTTTAGAATAAAACAAGCCACCCTTTCTTTTTAGGAGCAAAATTTGTAAGAAACATACACCAAATTGCATTTTTTTTCATCAAAATTTCACATTTTTTGTAGAAATAAAAACACCATAAGAGTTAAAAAGGTAACATTTGTTCTTCTTAGTACTTATTTTGAATTTTAAGAATTTTGAAATACCTTGCCATTGTTGCAAGCTGTTATGTTTAAAGTTTTGTATATGAAGTTCCAGTATTATGTTTAATTTGCAACTTCTTTAAGCATGAATAGATTGTTAAAGTAAATCCTAAAACAGAGGTTTTTTTTTGTCGGTTTTCGGTTAAGTTTTTTAGGTATTTAAAACCGCGGTTTCGATTTCGGTTAAAACCGAACAGCAATCCCTACTTCATTCTATTTTCTTTTTTTTTAATACATATGGGCATTTCCGTCAAAAGGTCCACCGCGACCGAAATAGATTTTACTAATTTTATAAATTTACCCGTAAATTTGTTCACTTAGATGAACAATCAGACTGCAAAGTTGTGCAAACGTAATTTCTTATATGTGAGTATGTTTTATTGTATGTTTTCTTTAGTATTTATATTTCTTTAAAGAGGTGATATTTGATAAAAAATAATTCCAAAAAAATTTTCTTACATGGTCTGTAATCTAAGGAAGAGTTCAAAAAGAAATATGTTATTTGGATTAAAGGTAAATTTTTATTTTATTTTAATCATTTTTCAGGTAAATTATTACGGAAAAAATTTTACGTTCGAAAGGTCACGTATCGACCCAGATTTCGGCTTAAAAAAAAAAAAAAATACAGAAGATTTTGGAATCAAACCAAGACATTTTAATGTTACATTGCTACTTTAAATTCTGAAAGTAGTTTGACTAAAAAATTGTGCCAGGTTTCGCTGAACTAGGCCTTTTAATACATGGCCAAAAAAAACTACTTCTGTTTTTTTCACGTTCGAACCGCTGCTTCTTTTACCATTATCTTTGACCTAGAATCGCGCCCTCCATAAACTTTAGCATAGATAACAGTGCTTTCTTAGTGCTATAATTTAAGGGTTAAGAAAACGTAAAAATATTTTTTGCCTTAAATGTTATTGCATTTTGATACGTACGACTGTCACGTTCAACACTTTGGAATTACCCATATGTATGTAGTCTATCGCACCCTAAATAAATAAAGGGTCACAACTCAGAATTTTTCAAAAAATACTTTTTTCACAAATTAATTCTCATAAGGCATAGCAAAACTTTCTTCAAATTGAACTTTTTTAATAAGGGAACTAATTTTTTTTTTAAATATTATCACCATTTTTACATGAACAGTTTTTTGGCTCTCCTGAAAATGTAAGAATTTTGGGTTGTGTTTTTTTTTTAAATCAAACAATATATAGAAAAAAAAAATTAACGTGTACTTCATGTACATAAAAACGATGAAAAATAATAAAAAGTTGAGCTTAAAATGTTCTAAAACTAAAATAATTTTCAGAAGATTGCACTTTTTCTAGAACTTCATTTCGGTCTTTGATATAGACGTGTGTGAAGATAAATATGAAAAGTTAAATATGTTTTTAAAAAATATCGCATACGATAAAAAATATTTTAAAAAAATATCGCATGCGTATTATAAAGAAAATACGACTATTTATACGAAATTTTACAGTTTTTATGAAATATTAATAATTTTTATTTAATATTTAAAACTATTTAGATATTTAGTTAGTCTTTTTATATTAAAATAGTCTTCATTTTCCATTAGGTTTGATTCCCTGAGATCGAAGGGTTTGGACACAGTGGCCGTATCCCTCACACAGCACTTTCAAGAGAATTTCACTCTAAGTCAAATTTTCAAAAATGTATACAAATTTTCACAAATACAATTTGGATAAAGTGCTTATAGGTTATTGTAGCCCTGTCCATAGTCTTCATTTTCCATTAGGTTTGATTTCCTGAGATCGAAGGGTTTGGACACAGTGGCCAAATCCCTCACACAGCACTTTCAAGAGAATTTCACTCTAAGTCAAATTTTCAAAAATGTATAAAAATTTTCACAAATACAATTTGGAAAAAGTGCTTATAGGTTATTGTAGCCCTGTCCATAGTCTTCATTTTCCATTAGGTTTGATTCCCTGAGATCGAAGGGTTTGGACACAGTGGCCATATCCCTCACACAGCACTTTCATGAGAATTTCACTGTATGTCGTATTTTTTCAAAAATCATAAATTTTAATATAAAAAGACTAACTAAATATCTAAATAGTTTTAAATGTTAAATAAAAATTATTAATTTTTCATAAAAACTGTAAAATTTCGTATAAATAGTCGTATTTTCTTTATAATACGCATGCGATATTTTTCTAAAATATTTTTTATCGCATGCGATATTTTTTAAAAACATATTTAACTTTTCATATTTATCTTCACACACGTTTGATATAGTTATAAAACAGGCAGCATGCCATATTAAAATCAACTTACATTGAATAATACTCTCCAGTGTTTCAGTCTTTAGTCTGGGATTACACTATGAAAGTTTTCTTTCAGAAAGTCTGAGTTTATTGGTGAGAGGGGAAGAGAACATGCTTTTCTTTTCTCCTTTCTCACCTATAAACTGAGACTTTCTGAAAGAAAACTTTCAAAGTGTAATCGCAGACTTAACAAGTTTCTTTCTTTTGTCCATTGAGCAGACTAAGTCTGGGTTTACACAATGAAAGTTTTCTTTAAGAAAGTGTGACTTTATAGGTGAGAGGGGAAGAGAACAGGCTATTCTTCTCTCCCCTCTCACCCATAAACACAAACTTTCTGAAAGAAAATTTTCATAGTGTGAACCCAGACTAAGTACTCAACTTGAAAAAAATTAAACTGTTTTGATTATTCTTCAACCAACTCGACAACTGTCAAACTAATCAATTGACTAAGCCATACACGCTTTGATTTGGACAACGACCGACTCAGACAATTGAATTGAACGTGTTTGGGCTGCCTTAGAGAAAGCAATTTGTTATCGGTTTTCGATTACTAATAAAAGTTGTTTACACAGTATAACTTTTTACAGCCACTAGTTGAAACAAAAATTGAAAGAGGATTGACTATCATCTAATGGTGTTTTCTTTTCTAAAAAATAATAATGCATTATAGTTGTGTAATATATTTATTAGGTTACACGAACCCTTACAAAGTGATACATTTTTCTAAATTACAATAAAACAAAATAAAAGCTACGTTTTACACTCAACACTAATGTGTATTTAGCGTGTTAAATATTGAATGCAAAGTTTGTACTAAAAGCGATATTCACCACGCTTGTAGCAATTTTCAACATTCAATTTTCTAACAATTCCAATAAGCGTTAACAGCACTAATTTTCAATAATTAATGTCAGCTGTTGTTTAAAATTTTGCAAAAAAAAAATATAATAAAACGAAAAACAAAAAGTTTTTATATCCATCACAATATATGTAACTAAAAACCACAATATAACGCAAATTGTCCGCAAACACAAGGAAAAAAAATACTTGCTTGCATAAAAAAGTACTTTACGCAGATGCAAAAAAGGTTATTATCCCACACTCAGTTATAACTGACAACAATGTTTAGAAAGGAAAACGACAACTTCTCACATTTTTGCATATATTTTTAGAATGGAACAAAAACCCGCACGCATTAAAGCATATATGGAACATTATTGTCAGAAAAGAAAACACCATAATATTATTGAAAGCTTTTACCAGCTTTACACCAGATAACAGTTGAATTTAATTAAAATTCTTTATACAATTACCTTATGTTAGCAGTGTTATAACAGCAATCTTAACCTTTGTTAACAATTTAAACCAGCAAAAAACAAATATGTTTGTCTTGACCTGTACAAAAAACCAGGACAATTTAATAGTGGACCAGGACACCAGGACAAGTTGTCTAAAACCAGGACAATCCTGGAAAACCAGGACGTATGGCAGGCCTAATGTAGTATGAAAAGAGTTGTCCTTAGCTTTTTAAAGTTCTATGAAACTAACGAATTAATTTTTACAATAATTTTATTTAATATCGGCCAATATCGGAAATCGAAATCGATTAAAATTTAAATCGAAAGAAATTTTCAGATCAATATCTTTTTTAAATTACCTTTGTTTTGTATGACGTATTTGAAACGGAATTTTTTTTATGAACATTTAAAACAGAATCGTTTTGTAAATTTGTTCGATTTCAATTTCACTCGAATTCGATTTCTAGAACATGGTTGTATAATTCGTTAACGATTTTAAACACTTAACGAAATTTTAAAGTATTGCTTACAAAATGGGAAATAAGAAAATAATTTCGTAAAATATAAGAATTTTTTTTTTCAAAAATTATAAAAAAGTTATGGGAGTTATTTTGAAAATCCCTGCATCTTGCGTTAAAAAATGTTTACATAACTTTTTAGAATTTTCAAAATATTTTATAAATTTCGCGCATTTCATACAAATTTCGTGGTTTCGCACAACGTACGATTATTTTCGAACATACATATAACTCGTTCGAAACGATGACAGAGTTGTTTTTATAAACAAATGGGAAATTTGATTAAAAGTTGGTAGCACTGCTATTAAAATACCAAAATGGACGAAAATATCCCACAACAAAACAAATAATAAATATGTACTATTAAATGTGTGAAAAATATTATAATTGTGTTTTTTAATAAATATGTATGTTTTTCCCTGTGGTTTGAATAGTCAACAGAAAAAGCCAACCATTACTTTATACTGCTTTTTATTTGAAAATTTATTTTTTTGTCATTCGCACTTTGTCACTAACAAAATAGCTTTCGAACAATTTCCTAACGCTTTTTAAATAACTGACGCTTGTTTTCGTAATACGGAGTTGGAGTTTCGAAAGGGGTTTTTATTTTTCATAATAGAGAGTTGCCGTTACCGAAGGGACTTTTTGTGTTCGAAAAGGTATAAACAACTTCTGTTCATTCGAAACAAATAGTACGAAAATCGTAATACACAGTACAAATTGTTCGTACTCGTAACCCCCAAGGCATGTTTTTGTTTCGGTGTAGTTTAAGTTAATTTGTATAGAGCTTTGTTTATTTATATTCGTGTTTTTTTTTTGTACGGCTAAGATTTTAATCAGAATTAATGGCGGCATATAAAGCCGCTGGAAAAATTAAAAATTCTCAGCGCTCAACAACAATATGAACAACATTTCTAATAGCAACTCTGCAAAAATAACAGTTAAAAAAACAACAACGTCGACTATAATCTCAGCAACAACTTATATCACTATTAACAACAACAACATTATAGAATTCAAAAGTAACAAAGTCAGCAACAACATAACCTTCAACGTCAATAACAGCATTAACAGCATCAGCATAAACAACAATAACATCCACAACAGCATTGACACCAACAACGTTCACAATAATATCAACAACCTTAACAACAGCAACATCACAATCAGCACCAACAACATCAACAATAACAATATTACCATCTACGACAACAATAATCGATTAACACCAGGGTTTCAAAAAGCTGCAGTCGAAACCAAAACTGTCGAACAAAAAACGAAAATTTGTGTACAACTTTTCGCTTTTTGAGTTGCATTGATAGCGACTGTTTACATTTAATGAATTCGAAGTAAAAGCAACAGCTTCTTTTTTGTCAATGACACATGAAGAAGTGAAAGAAATGGCAGTTTTTCTACTTTGACTGCAGTATTTTAAACGCTGATTAACAAATAACTCTATTAACCTTGCCAAAGATCTAAGTCTTATCAACGTAAAAAGTGTCTACTCGTATTATACAACAAATGAGTTTTTTTTTAACGAAGGCAGATTTTTACACGTTATCGCACACGAACACGAACACAACACAACACAACACAAAACTTCGAGCAGAAGAACGATACCGGATCAAGCTTTACAACAACAAATATGAAAAAAAAATACTCTAAATAAAGCAGTGTTTAAAAATAAACAGTACATTATTTAGCGGTAGGCTCACACACCCAAGAACGATATCTTTTTTTTAATGTGTTTGTGTAGACAAACAAAACCCTTAATACCGTTCGTAACTATTTTCAAGAAAGAGCCGAACATAATATAATGTTCTGTTCTTCGTCAGAAAACAGAACAATTGTAGTGATACTGTAGACAAACATTATATTTTAATGTTCTATAACGTTTCTTTTTTTACATTGACAAAGAAATAAAAAAAAAACAAAAAATTTTAGCAACGACCGCCGCACGAACAACTTGTGTGAGTATTGTGTAAAAGTTTTGTTTTAGTTAAATTATTTTGTTTTTGTAAAATATGTTTGTTTTTTTACCAGCCAAAAGCGACGAACATTAATGAACCGAACACAATGAAGTATGTGGTCTTTCCATGTAAGTCGTTTGTCAAGATACATTCCTAGATATTTGACACAATTTGTGTTAGGTACTTGTATGCCATTTAAATACAATGGGGGACACACATCTCTTCGCAAAGTAAATGTGACATGATTTGACTATTCTGTATTTGTTTCAATTTTCCATTTCTTGAACCATTGTTGTAAAACATTTAATTCACGTTGAACTATAGATGACGCTTCAACTGGTGATTTGTTTGTTGATATTATAGCAGTATCATCTGCGTACGTTGCTAGAGTACTATTATCAGTTGTTGGCATATCTGAAGTATTAATAGTATATAATATGGGTCCTAAAACACTGCCCTGTGGTACGCCTGAGTATATTTGATGTGTGCTTGACTTTTCATCGTCGACCTTTACATAAAACGTTCGCTCATTTAAATAGGATTTCAATATGGAATAAAATGGAGCTGGTAAAATATGTTTAAGTTTATATAAAAGGCATTCGTGCCATACTCTATCAAATGCTTGCATTATATCTAAAAATACCGCTGAACAATACATTTTTCTTTCAAATGAGTCCGTTATAACTTTGATAATTCGATGACATTGCTCCGGTGTTCCATGTTTTTGACGAAAGCCAAATTGATGATCAGGTATAATTTTTTGTGTTTCTAAAATCGGTAGTAACCCAGTAAAAAAAATTTGGGTTTTTTGAAGCACTACAGAGAAAAAGCGCATACTCAAGCGCTTCAATTAGAGAGCTCTTATAAAGCAGTAAATGATAACGAATAAAACATACAAAAAAGCTGCTTTTTTAGTGCTGTAGCCCTTAAAAAAGCACTCGAGGAGCGCTTTGTCTGCATGTTAAAAGAAGCGCTTATTGTCAGCAGAAAATAGTCCTCCAAACCGGGAACACCCCATACAAAAATCAGGCATCCCATCAGCAGGTTTGAAGCGATTTGAGGTATGAATTCATACAAAAAACCTGCTCCTTTTGGAGCACGTTTTTTACTGGGAATCTAGATGCAAATAATTTTTCAAATATTTTTAAAAAAGGTGTTAGCAAACTTAGACCCATAAGTTGAGTATAATTTTTGTGTTCCAAAGATGGCAAACAGGAAAACGTTAGTTTTTTTAATGATTTTCTACACAAACACTATTAGCTTTTGTCTTTTCCACAAATCTACCGAACCGAACACTAAAAAACCACATTTAGGCCCGTTTTCACAACATACCGATAGCTTAAAGTAGACTTTAAATGGCCCGTTAAAAAGTGTTCCATTATTAAAACTTTACTTTAACCTAAAGTGAGCGATAAAGTAGATTAAGGTTAATGGTACCTGGTAGGTTAAAGTAAAGTTGTTATAATGGAAAACTTTTTATACGGTCTATAAAATCTTACCTTTAGCTATCGGTAAGTTGTGAAAACGGGCCTTAGTGTTTATTTTCGAACACTGAAATAAAGTACAAAAAAGTACTTTTTCCAAAAAAGGTACTTGCCTTTAAAATAATATTTAAGTGCGCTTCTTTTCTACAAAAAAATATACCGCACACCTTCATAGGTTAAAAGTGACATAACTCCAAATTTTAATTTTTAGGGATTGAATATGCTTAAACTATGCACAGTTCACTTGTTTATCTTAAAAAAATAAGTGTAGTGTTTTTTGTTGTTGTTAAGTGTCGCTTAAAAACAATTATGTCTTTCTTTATGTTTCAATTGGTATAAAGTTGCAATTCATAAAAGTGACTTATTTTTAGTGTATCAGAAAATATAATGGTAGTAGATCCCCACTGCTAAGTGTTAAATAGTCTTAATTCGAATTGTGATACTTTTGATAAAATAAACCTTTGTTGGAGTTTTTATTTATTAATTAAACGTGTGTCGGTTAAGATTTTGGAAAAAGTGTCAAAACTGGAAAAGAATTCAGCTTAAATGACATAACTTAAAATAATTCGGTAACTGGTGCAAATAATACATCATCAAAAACGACACAACTAACAATTGTTCATTTTCTAGTGTATAAATATTAAAAAAAAAACTTTTTAGATCATAATCTGTATGGATTTTTTTACTAAATTATCCAAATATTTGTTTTATTTATATACAAAACATATTGAAAAGTCAAATATTATTTACTAGATACACCTTGCTAACCCCATCAATATGATAAAAAAAATATACACTGATAAGTTAAAGCATGATATCACTGATTTATCATGATGTTACATGATAAAATATAAGGGTACCCCCTCTTATCGCTCCAGTTGTGCTATAACATTCCGGAAGTGGAAGCAATAAGTAGGAAAAGTTTTATCTTAATCGGATGAGCAGTACGGCCGCTTATAAATAAGATTAAAAAACAAACAATTATTTATTTTTTTTATATTATAAAGTAAATATATATTTATGAAATTAATTAAGGATACTTAACACTTTCTATTAAGATATGACAAAAACTCAAGTCATATGTAAAAGTGTGATGGTGTGAATGCAATGTGTTAAAACTACAAGTTTTACGAAAACAATTTGACATCCCAAATGACTTTATCGTTTTTTGAAATTTTTCTAAACAATAAATCAAAATGAATATTTATTTACAAAAGAGTAGCCTCGAGCTCGATTAATTTTTATTTATTTAAAACTGAAAAGGTCTAACAAAACCAAACACTCAAATATAATATGACGTGCTAAATTCCCAATTTTTCATATTTTATGAATACACTGAAATTTATTGTTGAGGGAATTTTTTCACTTGATCAGAGTTGCAATCTTACAAAAACAAATAAAATTATTATTGCATGCGCGTTAGTGTAAATTACGATCGTTTGACAGTCGCAACAAAACTCTTAAGGTGGAAGTACATAACACGCGTTAGTGCGCGCGCGCTCTGTCGTTCTCTGTCAAAAAAAGTTAAACTAGTGTATTTTCATAGAACAAGCTACATGCAAAATATTTTGACGCGTTTGCGCCAGAAAGTTGGTTAACTTTGAACTTTTTAACGCGTTGTGTATTTTTGACAAGTAATCAGCTGACAATAAAAAGAATAATTTAACAAATTTGTGAATCATGAAAGAAAAATTTATTAAAGATCTTAAAAAACATACAATATTAATATAAAAAGAATAAATTCAAAAAAATAACAAAATCTTGATATACTTTCGAAGCCGTTTTTAATGCACAAATAAGTAAACAAATAAAAAACAGCTGACAGGAATGGCTTTTGTAACGCGTGTTGTGTAACTTGCAATTTTTTACGCGCTAAAGTTTTTAAACGCACGATACTCGTCGACGAACTAACACGTTTTATGTACTTCGACCTTTAGAATTCTATCTTACAAGGTATTATGGAATACGTAAGACTTATAAATTTCCCTTAAAGGCCGTTTTACACTATCACACAGGTCTTACGTATTTTGACAATTTGAAAATTTTCAAAAACCAGGGTTGTATTTTCGTCAAAATATATAAGTCTTGTGTGATAGTGCAAAGTACCCTTTAGCAATTGCGCATCTGGTGTTTACTTCTTAATCAGAGTTTTAAATCAGTTACCATTCTGTCAGCACCGAATAAAACGGTTTTAATTGCGGCCTCGTCGTCCCTGATACCAGATTTTGTAATGGTTCTGGTGATCTATTTAATACTGGCAATTTCACTTTACTATTAACGCAAAACGAACCTGCGGTTTCTTTTATATTTGAATGCTTTACAAATAGCGCACTCTTGATCGATGCTATCAATGTCAATATTGTGATGTGAATTGCAGTCAATTGTTGGGTCGTAGTTTAATGCCAGACTTGTTCATTTTAGGCCTTTTTGGAAATGCACCACGCAAATTAGCTGATGCCAATCGCTTAGTCTGCTTTTACACGTTTCATCTTTTGATGCTCAACTCTTGTGTTTTTATGAAAGAGAAGAAAGATGAAAGGGGCTTGGTACGGAGGTGCTTGTACTCGGTCAGTACGCTTTGTGTTTATATTCGTAGGTATTTTTTAAAAGGAGACATAAAAGTTACAATACTTCTTAGTTCCCTTGTAAATATTACTTTTAAATAATTAAAGAATACTTTAAATTCGTGCCTGAATTCAATTACTGAAACAAATTTTCTAATAAATTTAATTTCATCAGTTTCGTCGTACAAATAAAAATCTACAAATAAATAAAATGCCAGTTGTAAACAAAAAATCCATTTAACTTTTTGCAAACAATTGTTTAATAAAAAATCACGTTCACACATCAAAAAAAAGAAAAAACTTTATTGTAATTGACTTGAAAAAAGGTAAATTTCGTTGAAAAGAAATTCTCACTCGTACTTGTAACTCTAACCGCACAAAATGTGTTTTGAAAAGGCCTTTTCTTTTGTTGAATATTCACGTTTTTTTTTTTTTTTTTCATAAATTAAAATAAAATACGAATAACTTCTCCTTTTTAATGGTCATTTGATTTGATGTAAAATAAATAAATTTAAAATTATATGGAAAAAAATCTGATAACACACAACTTGTAGGTGCCAAAGTAACGTATTTTGTATATTAAAAACAGTCGCAGAGAAATAAATACAGTTTAATCTTTTTTAACGGATACTTTCCTTAAGGGGACACCCCCTTTCAACGGTTAATGTTCGCTGTTCTAAAGAAATAAATTGAGTTCTTTTTAGTGGACTTTTGTACGAACAGATTTTAATGGTCCCTTCATTGTCCAGTTATGAAAGATTTCACTGTATTAAAAATAAAATTGTGTGTCGAAAGAGTTCTAACAAAAGTTTGCAGTTTAAGTTTCATTTAAGACACTTTGGTATTTAAAATACCAAAGTTCTTTATAGCAGTAAATGAAATTATTTCAATATGGACAGCTTAAGAAAAGCGAACAGTGGTTTGTAAACAGAACTTTTTAAAATGTTTTTAGCAATCACAATAGTGGGGTTTTTTTTGGCAAAGTTGGTTTTTTCTTAAAAATTTTAAATTTAAACATCGCACTACATAGAAATTCTTAACGTAGTTTTTTAATATGCATTATACCCTCTCTTAAAACACTTACAAGCGAAAAAATCTCATAAAGATGAAGATATCTTAATAATATTTTGTACAAAGAACTCTTATATGAGGGGCTTAAAGCACAAGGGGTTCAAGTGAATTATGTTTAATAATGAGACAAAAGCGGTTGTTTCGCTAGTGCTTCAAGCGAAGCAAGTATTTTAATATCAAGTGCTTGAATTGTTCACCATATCTAGCGTCCGGATAAGAATCCTACATTCACCTCTTGTGCTCTGAAAAACTTCTCCGAACTTCACCTTTAATTCCATATGTAAACTTAATTTTAGAAAAAGCCACTTAAACCCCTTGTGCTTTAACCCCCTCATATGAATCCTAACCTCATAACATTATTTTGTTTTGGCGGGTCCATGATCATCCATGGGTCTCAAATAGGCTACACTCCCCAAAAGTAACTATACTGTAAATACTGTTGTGTAGGGTTTTATATGTTCGGGCTTGACCGACTAAACTTTCTTACTTCTTTTTCTTTCTTTTATCATTTTTTATAAAAATTTCTATTTCAAAAAGATAATTTAAAAAAAGTTTAAACAATGGTTTGATATGAACATATCGAGCCCTAACAGCGAAAATAACGTAAGCGACATCATTTTCAATTTTGTTTTTTTTTTTAATAAATGACTTTATTTTCAACACTTGCATCATCTCCTAAAATGTCATGGTCACATAAGGTACCGTTACGATTTTATAGCAAGAACAATTTTCATTAAATTTCATTTAAAATTTATATGAAACTAGCTGGCCCGGCAAACGTTGTTTTGCCACATAACTTATTTCTTTCAGATGTAACAGTGTCTGCTAGCCAAATGTTAAGAAAAAAATATAGGCTATAGTTCTTTCCAGATGTTACACTATTTGCCTGAGCAATTTCAAGAAAATTAATTGATTAGTTAAGAAGATATAGGGAGGCGGAGCTTTTACCCCTCTTGCCCTTTTTAATGCCCTGTCCTCTTTCCGATGTAACAGCGTACGCATGCCAAATTTTAATAAAACCGGTTGATTAGTTAAGAAGATAGAGGGAGGGGGAGCCCCTCTTGCTGTATTTCACGCCCTAAATAATAAAAACTATAAGCAATAGTTTTTTCCAACTGTAACACTATTTGCCTGCGAAATTTCAAAAAAATCGGTTGATTAGTTACGAAGATATAGGGAGGGGGAGCTTTTAGCCCTCTTACCCTATTCCTTATTCTCTTTCAGATGTTACATTGTCTGCATGCCAAATTTTAAGAAAACCGGTTGATTAGTTTAGCAGATTGGGGAGTAGAAGCTTTTACCCCTTTTGCAATATTTTGCGCCCTCTAGAGATATAAAATATACTCTACGACCTATTCTCATACCTAAAAAATACACATACAAAATTTCATAAAAATCGGTCAAGCCGTTTCGGAGGAGTTCAAAATGGAGGGCATTTTGTTGATATTTGTATGGGAATATAAGGAATGAATGCAGTGTTCACTAAAATACACATTTGAAGACCGTTGATACCTAAAAACCTTGGTATTGACGACACCTTCCACGTGAACTTTACAGAAACAAAATCGGTTCACGCATTTCATACAACATCAATTACTTACACAATGCAACTTATTTATATATATATATATAGATAAATTTAAAAAAACTCTCTCCTGTAAAATTAGTTTTTTGGCGCTTAAGTTATTTTCGCGGTGTGGGCTCGATTTATACTGTACCCTTCCGTATCATATATTTGCAGATATTTGTTTTATTTAATGTTCTATATTAAAGATTTAAGTTTTTTTTAAAAATTTTGATGTTTTTTTTAATCCCATTTTTGGAGTAGTATCCTCAAAACGTGGCAATTTTTAACCGATTTTACAGATTTATATACCGATGTCTTTAAGAAGAAATTTACTTGGGTTATAAAACTTGGGCTTGGGAAGATTTATGGTTATCCGATATTTTAATATATAAAACGTGTCGATAGGCCATTCTAGAGTCCTAAAGTTTAAAATGTTGATGTTTCCTAGACCATTTTTGGAGTGTTTTGGTGAAAACTCGGCTATTTTTTTATATCAACGTGCACTTCACCAATTCTTCCAATATCTTGTCAGATGTTGCGTATTGATAACCAGGATGCTTGTACCTAATTTGGAAACTTTGGCTCTTTTCGTTCTCGAATATACAGACATCTATAATGTCTTTGTACGGGAGGTACCACGCCCACTTTTCCAATCCCGCCCATTATTTTAGAAAAGTATATGTGTTTTAAATTTGAAAAATTTGTCTTTTACCGTTCTTAAGATATAGATAAATCTTTTTTGTACCACGCCCACTTCCCGCCGACATCTTGTCAGATGTTGCTTATTGATAACCAAGATGCTAGTACCTTATTTGGAAACTTTGGGTCTTTTCGTTCTCGGAAATACAGAAATCTATAATGTCTGTGTACGGGAGGTACCACGCCGACTTTTCCAATCCCGCCCATTACTTAAGAGAAGTTGAACATTGATAACCCTGTTATATGTTTCAAATTTTGACGATTTTTCTCTATAATGTCTTTTTATGAGAAGTGCCACGCCCACTTCTCCAATCCCGTCCATTTTTTTTGGGATGCTGGGCAGTGATAACCGAGATGTTTGTATCTAATTTGGAAACGTTAGCTTTTTTCGTTCTCTAGATATACAGAAATTTATAATAACTTTGTATGGGATGTACCACGAACACTTGTCTAATTCCGCCCATTTTTTTAGAGTGTTGGTGTATTGATAACCAAATGCTTGTACATAATTTGAAAGCTTTGCCCGTTCTCCAGATATACAGAGAAAAAGATATAAAAAAAACAACAAGGGATTTATAAAAAATAAAAAGTAGTCGTGGGTTTTTGCTCATATCTCAGCCATTTATGAATCGATGTGGCTGAATTTTAAAAGCAAAATTTAAATGAGCATATTTGACATAAATATAAACCAACTAAACAGTCCCCATCATATCTAGGGTCTTCGGAAACCCCATTTCAACACACGGACGAACAGACAGTCAACCAGATTTGAACTTGTCTTCTCATACGGATCCAGGACATTTATACTTTAAAGGGTCTGAGATCAATATTTTATTTATTTTACCTTCTGTGAAGAGTATAAAAAGTAACCATTTGATTTAAACAAAAAATTTCTATCGAATTTGAGTTAATTACAATAAAGTCGAAATGTTTTTTTTTTTAAATTTTCAATAAAAGAAATTTTTTGATTTAAAGAAGTATTTGGGTTGGAAAAGATATTTCTACAAGTAAGCAACCATTTAACTTAAGCTGACAGTTTCTCTCAAATCCGATTCAATCACAATAGAGTCAAAATTAAATAAAATTATGTATGAGATTCGGCAATTTTTATTTAAAGAAATATTTCTGTTTAAAAAAATAACAACTTCTAAAAGGAATAAAAGTAAGAATTCTATTAAAACCAACAGTTTCTTTCCAATCCGAGTCAATCACAATAGAGTCATGATTATGATTTAAAAAAATTAAATAAAATTTTGATTATGTTTGCAAATTTATATATAAAGAAGTATTTCTGTTTAAAAAAAATTCAACAAGGAAGAAACCCGACAGTTTTTTTTTTTCAAATCCGATTCAATCACAATAGAGTCAAGCTATGATTCCAAAATAAAATTTTAAAAATCTTTGAAATTTTCTATTTAAAAAACTATTTCTGTTTAAAAAAAAATAAGTTCTTCAAGAAAGAAAAGTTGTCATTAAATTAAAACCTATAGTTTATTCCAAATGCTATTCAATCACAATAGAGTCCAAATTATGATTGCAAAATATTAAATAAAATTTTATTAAGGTTTGCAAATTTTTATTTAAAGTAGTTGTTTTGTAAAAAAAAAAATATTTCAAAAAGAAAGAAAAGTTATTAAAACCGACAGTTTCTTTCAAATCCGATTCAATCACAATGGAGTCATGTTTATTATAATTTAACAAATTAAATAAAATTTTTATTAAGATTTGTCAATTTTTATTTAAAGAAATTGTTCTATGTTTCTACAAGGAAGAAAAGTAATCGTTCAATTGAATCCAACAGTTTCTTTCAAATCATAGTCAATCACAATGGAGTCATGTTTATTATAATTTAACAAATTTAATTTAATTTTTATTAAGATTTGTCAATTTTTTTAAAGAAATTGTTCTATGTTTCTACAAGAAAGGAAAGTAAACATTAAATTAAAACCCTCAGTTTCTTTATGATTTCAAGATTAAAATTAAAATTTATTTGAGATATGGAAAATTTTATTAAAAAAAAAAGTATTTTTATGAGGAAATTATAGAAATTAGTCTGCAGAGCAAAAAGCTGTTAAAAAAAATTACTTTAGAAACTCAACATGCATGCACAAACAAAAACAATCATGCTTAAGATAAAAACTAAATTTTAACTCAAATTTCATAATAATTTTATACATACGGCTCGACTTTTTGCTAAAGCCGAGGCATCGCTAAGCGATGCCGTTAAAATTGTATCACGATGACAGGGAACAGTAAACATTTTTGTGCGATTTGCAAAGTAGACTTGTTTAAAATTTTATAAAATTAAAAAAAATTTCTTTGTTTTTTTTAAAGATTTATAAACTTGAACTCACTTTTATATTTTCTTAATACTTTTTTTTTAACTTTTATTCACTTAATTATATAATATAGAAGAAAGATATTTGAAAATCTTTTAGATTTTTTCTTTCAATTTTCAATACCTTTTATTTTATTCTTCTTTTAAATGAAACATTTTTCTGAGTGACTTTTTTTTTAATTCTTAAGAAAAGATTGTAAACTTATAAAAATTTATTTGTAGAGTTTTTTAACTTTTAAAGTCAAGCGTTTTACTTGTTTTAAATTTTATGAATTTCAATTAGATTTTATTTTTGTTGATTTTTGTATTTGATTTTGTTATTAAATAAAGTATTTGCTTTTAAACCAGACGTTTTATCACCTTGATTTTTTTTATATGAATATTTAAATTAAATATTTATTTTTGTTTGGTTTTAGCCAGCAGTGTTATTTTTTTAGTACGTCTTTTATTTTTGGAAAGTATTTGTAACTTTTTTAGGTATTTTTTTTTTATCACATTTATTAAAAATTTTATTTCAAATACTTTTTTCTATTAATTAAATTCCGTTGCATGTTAAACGTTAATTAGAACATTTTCAACTGAATGCTGGCGAACGTGTGCGATTTTTTTTCTTAACGATTTGCAAATGATTTTCTATTTTGTTCGTACTTTAATAATAAAAATAAAAAATAAAAAAAAACAAAGATACAAATGAAAAATGTATAAATAATGATCATCTATGAACTAAATGCTCACAAATACGTTTACAAAAAAAGAAAATTAAAGAAACCAATACGAGGGGTTAAAAAAAGAAAGATCAATCGAATTAAGTAACAGGTCTCCTTAAAAACAGTTTCTATTCAAGTGAAAAATTAACAAATCCGTAATTTTTTCAAATTTACGAAAGCATAGTTTGATCCCCTGTAAATCCATGCATTTTAAATTACTTTTTTATTCGTTTATTGTTAATTAATTTATGTCTAAAGTATTGCACAGATCGGTCCAATGTTTTAGGAAATACGGATCAGAGAAAGCCAAAAAGTTATATTTTTAATACTTATAACCTATTCATACGCCACCGAGCACGAGTACAGGCAGGTATGACTACCAATAAGTATGAGCATGAATAAGTTTGTATATCGACCGGTATGAGTATGAACAAACACGCATGCTTATGGGTAATCCTTTGAATGCGTATGAGTAAAAGCATGTATCGTAAGTATCGACAAGTAACTTCAACATTTTGTATGGTTATTTTAAAGCAAGCAGTGTTGCCGCGACCTAAAAATGTATGTTAAAGTTACATAAAACATAAATATTTGTTATCAAATTAAAATAATGCTTCTAAAGCTATAATAAATTGTAATCTATTTTAGGAAAGAGGTTTTTTATAAAAATAATTAAAAAAGGTGGCTATCAACTATTTTGGAATCTTTTCTGTTTCTTTTTTTATGTTTCTAGCTCAAGAGAAATCTTAATCTAAAGCTGCGCTGCAGGCAGGAAATTTCATAAAATTCTTGATTCTTATTAAGACAACCGTGGATACCTTGTTGAGTTGTTTTTCCACCATAGCATGATGTCGAAGTCTTCTTTAAGGCTAACATTATCGTTGGCATACTGATTGACTTCAGCAATTAAATTTTGAACCATTTTTTAACGTCTTAAAAATGCAACTGGCAACAGATAAACAACTCAAACTTATAATATAAATGAATGTATTTACCTGTGATATCTCATTTCTTAACTGCCAATAGGAATATTCGATTTTTTTTTTTTTGGGATTACGGTAACTTTTTCTGTTTTTATTAAGAATGATTAAAATAACACGACGTATTTTAATTAGCATCCATTTAGTCATTTTTTTAGATTTTCTTAAATAACAACGCAAATCTTTATATCACAGAAAATTTTTTTAAAGTCAACAATCGTTTTTCAATAAAATTTTGTTGAATTGTACTCAAACGATTTTGAAAAAACGTATTTATTTGTGATTCAGCAATTTGGAAAAAAAAAATTCTGGCAACATTTATGAAAAAATTTAACAAAAAAAAAAAAAAAATGTTTGAAGTCAATGCTATATCTATGGGTGTGTCTGAATATGTGCGAGCAAGAAACACAATAAGTATGATAACATACATGAATGAAATCAAATGCGCATGGATATACACAAGTCTGAGAATAAACAGATACGAGTACGCACACGTATTGAAAATTGTCGATATGTGCTAGAGTACTTTAATTTTTTTTATACTCATTGGCTTTCTCTGATACGGATATACAAATTCTTCAAAAACTGATATTAAAGTCCCAATTACGGTTCACAACTCAACTCAGTTGAGTTGAAATTTTTAATTTTTGTATTATGGTTTACAACTTTGCTAGCCCTTGCCCGCTAAATCTAGCGTTTTTGAAATGTCAATCGCGGGAAAAAAATATGTTTTAGTGGTAAGCGGGAAATCTAGCGATTTTTAAACATCTCTCAACGGCTCATTTCTGCTACAAAAACATTCGTCAATATTTTAATTTACAGATTTTATACTTTTTCTAATTAAGATTTTTTGTTTTTCTGGTTAAAAACTACTTGTTTATGTTCACGGTTTAATTAAGGATTGTATTTGACATTTTTTTCCATTTTCAGTCAGTATTTTGTTAGGGCTGTATGTGACAATCTACTTTAAGCTTGCTAAAAAAAATTCGAAACAGAAGGTAAGGTATTAATCTAAACTGTCTCGATAGATCCCAAGCAATATAATTCACTTACTTTTATCACACTTATTTTATCTTATTGCTTAAAACGGCAAATAATTGCCAAAACTAGCGTTAATGTTATAAACTTGTTTGCGTTTTTATTTAGGAATTTGTATACCCTTCACCACAACTAGTTTTGATTAGGGTATAGGTACTAAGTTTGTCATTCCGTATACAACTGTTTTAATATTCATCTAAAACCCCAATAAATATATATTTTCTAGGTCATCGAGTTATGAATTAAAATGTTAAACAACCACCCTAGAAATTTATAATTTTGTTACAAAAACTAGCATAACTCGATATACACATATTGATATAAGTTTTTGCACAAATTCGTTCTATATGACTAAAACTCATACTTATAAATCTTAAGTGCGCCTAAAACCTTAACAACTTATGCTATTGTAATTTTGGTCTGTCACAGTTTTATATGACTAGAAATTACACTGTCAACTTTCGTGCAGCGTTCCATAACTAACCATTGACCCCATATAAAGCCTACTCTCGAAAAAAATTTTAGTACGCTTAATACCGTGACGCTCTCAATCTGTGTTCTGTTATTATAAGGCCCGTTTTCACAACTTACCGATAGCTAAAGGTACGATTGTATCGGCCATATAAAAACTGTTCGACTATTGCAACTTTAAAGTAAAGTAAAGTTTTAGTAATGGAACACTTTTTATCAGGCCATTTAAAATCTACTTTTAGCTATCGGTAAGTTGTGAAAACGGGCCTAAGACTATAAATTACTTTTTCGAATTTCGTGAAGATCGGCCTATATTTCACCATAGATCCCATATAAAGACCACTCCGGAAATATTCTAACTGTAGGTGAAGGGTATCAAGGATTCGGCAAAGCCTAATTCATCATTTTAACTATTTTTTTTTGGCAATAAAATAGCTAGGGAAGTTTTCCAACCTTAGTATGTAACTTATTTGAGAGTCATATTCCTTTTAAAAAGCAGCTTATCGGGCATGTTCTATAAATTGAAGTGAAGAACAACTCTTAAAAATAGGAATAACTGTAGTGATTTTGCAAATAATTGCAATCAAAATCTTGCTCGTTTTCAAATCCACTTTATTTCGATTTCTAGAACATGCCCGTATATCTAGGTTTATATAAATCTTTAAAATGTTTAGTTTTAGCGGTATTTAAAAAAAAAATCCAATTTGGCGGGAAATGTTCAAAAAAAGTTGGCAACAGTGATGGGAAGAATTGCCAGATCTATTTCAGAAAATGAAAATTGCATGTATTTTTATATATTGAAAAGTGGAAATATTGCTATTGAAGTGGAAAAGCAATAGCAAGGATTTTTACTTTTTATGTTCTTTTAAATAGGTTTCATTGAATTTTGCAAAATTAAACTTTTTTGGTTTGTTCTTTTCACTTATGCATATCAGGGATGGAGAATATGTTGCAGTTGTACTTTTTTTTGATACATTGTTGGCTATCTTTTAAAAAAATAATAAAAAAAAAGTGTTTTTTTTTAACATAAATATCAATAGATGACTAGGAAATTTAAAATTGGTACCGTCATTGTCTCAAAACTACGTTTTTTTTATTGAAGTTCGTATAAAATCCTAACGCCCATTTTCCATCCTTGATACGCATGTATTTGCAGCGTTGCCAATAGAAAAAGTTCTCTGACAATGATGCCATCGCCAGATGCATAAACTTCGCACATCTGACAATAAGAAATAACCCTAGAGGGAAGCGAACTGACAACAAAGTAGTCCCGTGACTACTTTGACACCATTTGACCAGTCAAAACTCTATTCTCAATGGACGTGTTAAGTGACAGTTACTTAAATGTAGTATTATTTCAATACGATGTAGTATTATTTCAAAAAAACAAGTCCTAGAATTAAACTCAAAAGCCAAATTTTAGAAAGTCCCAAAAAAATGTATCACACCACCGGTGAAGACTGTACTGTAATTCATTACTTTTTCTACCTTTTTGTTCGCCATAAACCAGTTACGTGAGTGGTTCTCCTTTCACTGGTCATGAGTTCTTTCTTTTTGTACCTGTTCTATTTTCACAACTCCCAGGACCAGTCTGTGGGACCAATTGACACAAATTTCCCGCAGGGAAGCTTCCAACGTCTAAGAAAGATCTGCTTATTGCGACGTAGAGTGTTTATAAGATTGTCGGATAGCTTATAATGGACGGACAATGCTTTTTCTTACAGCTGTGTCAAACAAAAATTGCCAGTTCACTCGGTTGAAAGACATTCTTAACACATTTTACTGACAATATTGTTAGATCTGACTACCCGTCTGTACGAAACTTAACAATATTGCCAGTTCACACGGTTGCAAGATATTTTTAACAATTCGTTACCGGCAATTAATTACGGCATTCCCGGAAAATCATGAACAAAAACTTTTTTAACTTTAGTAAATCTATGGGGGGACTCGTGTCTCTAGTTGTTGCGGCTTAAGGCTGATTTAGCTGATTTTATATAGGTCCTAGGGTAAATTGCATATCGATCTTCACGATATTTAATTTCTAGTCTTATCAAACTGTAGTTGGTTAAATTTTACCGTTTAAGGCGTACTAAAGTGATTTTCGAAAGTGGGTTTAATATGGGGCCTATGATATACTATGACTCGATCTTCACGAAATTTAGTAGTGTGATTTCGAGTCTTGTGAAACTAGATTGTACTAAGATTCATCACAAAAGCAATATTCGTTATGGTTTTAGCCATTCTAACGTGAGGTTGTTGCGATTTTGTTGTATTTCAATCCCAAACTGCTCAGGAGAACTAGAAACAATTTGAAAAGCCCAACTATAATATGCTTAAGTTGGCTTAAGCAAAAGTGCGAATATATATTATTTGTGTAAAACCATATTGAACTTCAGGAATCTTTTTGTTATTTTGTTTTGTTATTTTGTTTTTATACACACACCACAATAGTGGAGAGGGTATTATGCATTTGTGCTGATGTGTGTAACACCTTAAAATATGGGTCCTAGACCCACGTTAAATTATACCGATCGACTCGGAATCAATTTCGGGGTCAATCTAACGATGTCCGTCCGGCTGGCTGGCTGTCCATGTAACCTTGTGCGCAAAGTACAGGTCGCAATTTTGGAGATGACTTGATAAAATCTGGCTTATAGGTTATTATTGGCACAAGGACCAAGCCTATTGAATCGTAGGACCACGAGGGGAGATAGGGGCAATTTCAGCCACTCAGAAACTATAAAACCGATTTCAATAAAATTTAAAACATAGATAGATCCATATCTATATGGACACAAAAGGTATGCATTTTTTTTAAAAAAAATAGGACCACGAGGGGAAATAGGGCAATTTTTGCCTCTCAAACCGATGTTAATGAAATTTAAAACATTGATAGATCCATATATGTATATATGGACACATAGGCTATACAGTTTTTTAAAAGTAGGACCACAAGTGGTGGTAGGGGGCAATTTCTGCATCTCACAAACTTTCGAACCGATTTTAATGAAATCTAAAACATAGATGTTGTTGGTCCTTAAGTCACTCGGAAGTTAGCATCAAGGAACCAGAATATCTTAGATGAATATTAAAAATGTTTCAAATGGAATGGCAAACTTTGTATGCCTTTATTCACACTGGTTAAACAAATATAACCGTTAGTATGTTATTGAAAAAGTTAATTGGATTTTGTTTTGGGCGGGAATCCCGTGACCATGGGAACATAATTTTTATTTCCCGGGAATCAAAAAAGTGCAAAAAACAAAAACCCTAGTTAATAAGGGCGCTCAGAGTAAAAAAAAAATTATATAGGAGTACATATTTAAACATAATCTTTGTAAAGAAAATAGCTCATCCGCAACGTAAACGTTTACGTAGGAGTAAGAAGCCTTTTCATTAAATGCTTGTTTTAAATAAACATTTTAATTCTTTGTAAAAACTAATAAGATAAAATAAATTTTTTTTTAAACTTATCGACCCTCGTATAATAAATAATAAATAAATTTACATATTACTTATTGTATATTGCAAATTACGAATGTGGTCTGGTATTAATTTATTGAGTAAACGTTAATGCTTTTACTTTTTTTTATATTAATTTTTTATTTATTTGTTTTTTTTTTTTTATCTTACAAACAAAATAAAAATGAACATTGTTTGTTTTTAAGACTCTTTGAAAAAAACAAAAACAAATATATATTTTGGCAAATTTCTCGTTTTTTGTAATTTTTCGATCACGAATGAGTAAAAAAGAATTGGAATCTCTCTGCGTGAGTCAATAAGTGAATTAAATAAAACATTATGTAAACAACTGCAACGACAACAAAAAACAATTACTGAATAAAACTGTTTATTTAAATTTGATGTACTACGTACGATATTTGTCAATAACAAATCGAATAGTGGCAGCATTTAAACTTCTAAACTTTTGTTTTTCGAAACCGATTCAAATTGTCCTTGAGAAATTTGCTGAAACGTGTTTATAAACATTTGAGGGACAGGTTCAATATAAACGATTTTGCTAAACGATTTTCTCCAACTTTTAGATTACAATTATTCCCTTAAGAAAATATATCGATAATTTTTTTATTGTAAAATTTATAAAATTAAACTTGGCAATAATTTTTTTTTGTATAATTTCTTTGCGACTCAGAGAAAATCAATTGAAATCTGATATAACATTTTTTAAATTGATATTGAATTTTGTCTTCAATTTGTTTTCATTGACTATTTTTTAATAAACAAATACTTGTAAGACAATAACCGACCATAAACAATTATTTTGTACGTATATTGCACATTGTGTACATTGACATCAGATGATGATCATGATTGGAAAAATGCGAATGTGATGGGAAAACCACAATTAAACGTTACCAAGCGAACATTCCAAGAGATAAATTTAAACGTCGTTTTATTTTATAAAGAATATTTGAAGTATCGATAAATTTTCTTAAGAAAATTTATAAAATTGATCAGATTTCATTAATAAAATTTCAAATATCGCCAAATTTTCTAGAGAACTTTTCAAATATTATTTAATAATTACCAGCGAAAACTCATAATACATATCGAGGAATTTTCTAGGGACGATTTCAAATATCGGTAAATTTTTAAATATTGCTAAATTTTTTTAGAGAAAATTTTAAATATCATTAAATAATAACCAGCGAAAGACGGTTTCAAATATCGATAAAATTTCTGAATAAAATTTAAAATATCGATAAATGTTCTAGAGAAAATTTTAATTGTCATAACATTTTCGACAGAAAATATAAAATAACGATACAATTTCGAAAAAGTTTAAGTTATCGATAAACCTTTAAAAAAATTATTTAACCCTTTCAGTGTTTTTGTCGAATATATTCGACATTACATTGTACTCTGTTTCTACGCAATTTTACTGTATAAAAGTGTACAGTAAATTATATTTTTTTGTTTTATCTGAAAGAAAGACACGTTTGCTATTTTAAATAGTTGTTACATTAGGCATTGACTTTCTTTTCTTAATATTGAGGGCATTGTCGTACACTAGTCAGGAAATTCGTAAAAAGGTTATATTTAGGACGAAAAAAAAATAATAGTTTCGGTGATCGGGCGATATTAAAAACAATTTGTAAGTATGTATTTATACATGCGTAAATAAATATTTACTTGAAAAAAAATATGAGAAAAATTAATTTTAGGTTCTTTTGGGGACCTTTGAAGG
The DNA here is from genome assembly GCA_930367215.1 of Pollenia angustigena. NCBI lineage: Eukaryota > Metazoa > Arthropoda > Insecta > Diptera > Polleniidae > Pollenia > Pollenia angustigena. Next base: position 77,308,126 of record OV884056.1, read on the forward strand.
TCAATTTTGAAAATATTTGACATGCCCTAACAACCAAGGGAGCTACATGAAACAAAAACTACTATTTTTCCCGGCTTCAGCGCCATCACATTACCTTGAATACAAATTTTCAGATCTATATCTCGCCAAAAATTATTTTTGACCCTGAAAGGGTTAAGTTAATACAATTTCTAAAGAAAATTATTCATTTTCGATAAAATTACTTATTTAAAATATCAATAAAATATCTAAAATAAATTTCTTAAATCGATAAATTTTCTAAAGAAAATTTGATACATAAATAAATAGACTAAGGAAACTTTCTTATATTTATAAGTTGTTTCTAAGAAAATTGTCCATTAAAAATGTATGAAATTGGTAAATTTTCAATAGAAAATTTAAGTTATCGATAAATCTTTAATAAAAAATATAAGTTACCAATTAGTTCTCAATAGAAAATTGAAGTAATCGATAAATCTTTAATAAAAAATATAAGTAATCAATTAATTTTCAATAGCAAAAACAAGTAATTGATAAATCTTTGATAGGTTATTCAAGTAATCAACTACTATTAAATAGAAAATTCAAGTTATCAAAAAATGTTTGATAGAAATTTTAATAAATAAGTAAATTTTCTATAGAAACCGAAAAATTTATATAAAAAATTATAGTTATCGATAAATTTTCTATAAAAAATTCATAAAATCGATAAATTTTCAATGGATACTCCATAAAAGCGATTAATATTTTATAGAAAATTTATAAAATTGATAGATTTAAATGTGAAATTTAAGATATTGATATATATTTCATAAAAATTTCAAGTTATCGATAAATTTTTAGTATAAATTGCGTGAAATCTGTAACTTTTCTAAAAAAAAGTTTATAAACTCGATTAATTTATATAGAAAATTCTAGTTATCGATAACTTTTTTAACAAAAAATATATAAAACCAAACAAAACTTTTTTAACAGAAAATGTATAAAACTATTTAATTCTCAATTAAAATTCTAGAAAAACGATAAATATTCTAGAGAAAAAATATAATATCGATAAATTTTAGTAGAAAATTTCAGTGTTTGATCAATTTGCTATAGAATTTTTAAAAAATAAATAACAAAATCAGCAAATTTACAATTGAAAGTGCAGGTATTCGATAAATTGTCAATAGAAATTTCATAAAATAAGTATATTTTCTATTAAACAAATTATAAATTCGATAAATTTATATAGAAAATGACAAAATCGCTAAGTTTTCTATAAAACAATCAATAAGTTTTTAATATGAATTTTACAAAATCGATAAATTTTTTATAGAAAATTCGTTAAATCAATAAATTAATAATTTTTAAGATCGATAAATTTTCTAAAAAAATTTTAGTTATAGAAAAACTTTTCATAAAAAATTCAAATATCGATAAATTTTCGATAGAAATTTCATTTAATCAATAAATTTTCTATAAGAAAATTTTTTAAATCGGTTAGTAATCTGTAAATTTTCTATAAAAATCCATATTTTATTATAAAATCAGTAAATTTTCTATAAAAATCCATAAAACCGTTAAATTTGCAATGGAAGTTCCATAAAAACTTTATATTCCATAGAAAATTTAGGAAATCGATAAATTTTAATAGAAAATTTCCGTATTCGATATATGTATACAATAAATATACAATAGCAAAAACAAGAAATCTAAAATGAATACATTAAAATCGATATATGTATATAAAAATCAATAAATAAATAATTTTTAAAATCGATAAATTTAAAAAAAATTTAAGAATTGATAAATTTTCTAAAAAAAATTAATTAAAAAAAAAAAATTATAAAATCGAATATAATTTATATAAAAATTCCAGTTTTCGATAAATTTGCTATAGAAAATTCATAAAGTTAATAAAAATATCAAACAATTTGCGATATAAGATTCAGTTAATCGATAAATTTTCAATATGAATTTGTTAAAATCAATGAATTTTCTGTCTAAAATTCGTAAAATAAATTTATTTTTTATTTGTTTATTAATAAACAAAATATTTATAAAAACGACAAATTTAAGCTATGAAAATTTTTTTTTTATAAAATTTAAGTTATCGATTTCTTTGTATAAAACATTCAAGTTACCGATATTTTTTTCCGTTAAAAATTAAATTTGTTGAAATTTTATCTATCGAAATACATTTTCTTTATACAAATCAAGATTATGATACAATTTTTAATAAAAATTCACGTTATCGGTAAATTTTCTATGAAAAATTTAGTCGTTCAGTTTTGTACAGAATGTTCAAGTTATAGTTTAATTCCGTATAGGAGATTTATGTTTAATATAGCAATTGTTTTTCCAGCAAATTGATTTGTCTGCTTGTTTTTGTTTACTGGGTTATTCACGTGTTGCATGAAAATATTTCAGCCATCCATTTATATTAATTGAAATTCATGATTTCATTACATTTCTATTGGACTTCACAAACAAGACATGTAACAATTTTATTAATAATTTTTATTTATTTATATTGTTTTTTTCTTAAATCAATTTAAATTCGTATAAAAAAGTTATTGATAATTTTAAAATACGTAAAAAATTTAAAAAAAAATTTAAAAAATCGCAAAAAAAAAAATAAAAAATTTAAGAATAAAAATACCCCGAAAGAAACAACTGTTGTTACCGTTTAAAGCCAAAATCCATAAAAAAACAATTTATTGTTTATATAAATAAACAAATGAAAAAAAAAACTCCAAAATTAATTAGAGCATAGTTTTACGGGTAATTCTGAAGCAAGAGGATGTGGCATACAGGCAAAAAAAGCGCTTTTAAATTAAGCGTTTTTTTTTTTGTTTCGCTTTTTCTTTAATTATAAATATCTGTTTTTTTTAGATATCAGTTCATTTGCACTTGCTTTAATTTTTAATTCAATTTAATATGTTGAATTTGTTAATAATATTTCTTTTCACAGTAATTGAACAACAATTTTCGCATTTGTGGTTTTTCGATCATTTCTCTTTTTTTGTTTTCAACACGTATTTTTTTCAATCTGTTTATTTGTTTGGTTCAATTTCTTTTTCAAATAAAAATATTTTTGCGTTTTTTTGTGTTTTTAGCGACCGTTTGTTTATAACGTGTTGTAACAACTGATTGATCTTTAAATAAAATGTAGCTTTCGCTGTGGGGCTATTAGCCAAGTTATTTATGTTATTGTTTACAGCGAATTGAAAATACAGACACACACTCTCTCGTATACACCCGCCGCCCCAGTCAGTTATTTGTTAAGGTGCGCAGATTTTTGCGGCAAATTCATTTCACTCACACACAGTGAGCAACGCAAAAATTTATCATTAGTGTAGATCAGACTTCTTAAACGAAAGTTAGTTTTTGACATTCAATAATTATTAAAAATGTATAGCGCATGCGATCACAACTACAGTTAAACACGGTCTAACGAGAATAGTTTATACGCTCTGAAACGATTTGGAGTTTAACGATTAACGACGACGAACTGCCAACTTTGCAATGTCTCCGCTAAAACAACAACAGTTTAACACAGGAGATCAATAATAGATCGATTATAGAAATTTTAATATGTAGTTTAAATAAAAACATTAATTTCCTATAGAATATTTATCGAAGTCAATGAATTTTCTACAAAAAAATGTCTATATGTGTATTGCTAACATGAGCTTTATATAAGAAACTAATCGATAACATAAATTATAAGGGTATTCACGTCACAAGTTGCACCCTTGCAAAAAAGCAAAAGTGCAAAAACATAACAACAACCACAAAGACAATTATTTACGCACAGCTAATTGTCTGTGTGTTTGTTGTTAGATTTTTGCACTTTTGCTTTTTTGCAATGGTGCAAATTGTGACGTGAATACCCTTTATGTAAAAACAAATTTATCAACAACATAAATACAAAAAAAACAAATTTTGATAACATAAAAATTGATGACATGAATATTTTTTAGATAGTTATTAGACAACATTTATTTACTGTTGAAACATTTTAGATAACATTAATTTTCTATATTAAATTTATCGAAAACAAAAATTTTCTAAAGAAACATTTTCTGATAATGTAATTTTCTATTTATTAATATTAATAACAATTTAATTTATTAATAACATAAATTTTCTATACAAAATTTATCGGCAATTAGAATTTTCTGCAAAATCTTTATCGATAACATTAATTTTATATGTAAACATTTAAAATAGCAAGAATTTTCTATAAAAACATTTTCGATAGCATGAATATTTTATAGAAACGTTTTCGAAAACACCAATTTTGTATAGAAAATATACGGAAAATATGACTTTTCTAAAGAAAATGTATCGATAAATAAAATTTTCTAAAGAAAATTTTATAACATGGAATAATTAGGAAGATTTTTTAATAAAATGAAACGAAAAATATCTACATGCTTTGGAACATTTATCGATAACCAGAATTTTATATAGAAACATTTTCGATAGCATGAGTATTCTATAGAAAATGATCGATGTGTTTAATCGATAACCAGACCTTTTTATGGAAACATATTCGGTAACATGAATTTTCTAAAGAAAATGATCGATAACAGGAATATTTTATAGAACATTATCGATAACAGGACTATTCTATAAAAAATGTATATAAAACCTGAATTTTTTTATAGAAAATTGATCGATAACTAGAATTTTTGTAGACAATCTATCGTCAGACAGAATTTTCTAAGAAACATTTTTCAATAACATGGCCTTAGGAAAATTTTCGATCACAGGAGTTTTCTTTTTATAGAAAATTTTTCCATAACATAAATTTTTAATAGAAAATTTGACAAATTTAACTTTTCTTTAGAAAAATAAACAATTTCTTAAATTCTCTTAACGAAATTTTTGAAATGGATAATCACTCGGAAAAGCCAATTTCGATCTACCAAAGGTTAAAATAAAATTTGGTTTAAGGATTGATGTTTGACTATTGACGTCAGCAGTCGTCGATGGCTGCGAGTGTAAGACGGCAAATCCATCTGAGGAGATCGAGTGGTTGCGATCGAAACATGTTATGGTATCCTGCCGGCCAGGGTTCGAGCCCCGGCCTAGGTCAAGAATGAAAGATTATCAATAACAATTTTAATTAATTTTCATGTTGTAAAATTCTTTTCTTCATATAAATAATTTAATGAAAATTAGATTTGATGAACTTAAGCCTAATTAAAAATATTTAAAATTTGGATTCAAAACTATAAATAGTTCAACAAAATAAACACAATACTAATTTTTTTTATTGTTAAAATGAGTTCGAATTATTTAACTTTTTAAAGATAATTCATCGATTACTATAATTTTCTTCAAAAAATTATTTATTTCATGAATTTTCTGCAAAGAAATAAATTTCTTTAATCTTCTATTAAAAATTTACCGATTACCTAAATTTAAAAAAAAAAATATTTGATATCTTCGATTTTCTACAAACAATTAATTGAATGAATTTTTAATTGAAAATTTTCTTTTAAACAATTTTGAAAGTTTTTCAATTGTCTTGATAACTTGATTTTCTTAAGAAAATTTACCAACATGAAAGTTTTTCGATAACGTAAATTTTCTATGGAAAATTAACTTAAAATGTGAGTTTTCTTTTAAAAAAAAATTATACCTTTCCAAAATTTTTTTAAAAAATAATCGATTTATTTTATTATCTATAAAAATTAAACATTTTCTTAAAATTTCTTTAGAAAATTAATAGAATCCTTTTAAATTTGTTTCTGGATATTGATGGATTTTTAAAAAATTATTTCTTAGATTCTTATTTTGTACAATAATACAAATTTAGCAATAACTCATAGTCATCCAATAATTTTCACTTGAATTGATAGAAAAAAAAAAAAATACAAATTGCAACAGTAAATTAAACTTTGTTTCTTTTCTCCCCAATGTACAATAAAAACCCCCAAAAATAAACCAAAAATTCAGTAACTCAACGAGTCATAAAAGCATAAAATTCAAAAAAGTACCACACACACACCAAAATCTTATATTTGTTTGGAAACCCCAAAACCAGGACTGTTTGGAAAACTAAATGAACTTTAGTGGTAAACTAACACTATTCCGGGTAACACAGAGCAATGCAGGCGATAATTCAAATTTTACCGAAGAGGTGGGCGGAGATGGAACTTAAAATACCAGTAAATAATCGAAAATTGAAGCGACTGACAAAACATTTGTTTTTGCACATTAACGGCAACAACAGTAACAAAAATAAACTGAAACTAGACTGAAAATGTGTTCTTGATTTGATACTCACAAACAATCAAACAACAGGCAGAACACATGGCACAGTGGTAACGGAAATAAAATATTAACAGGTGGCATGAAAGTCAATTTTGGTAGTTTTTAATTAAGTTCGATATTTTAATTTAGCAACTATGCGAATTCTATGTTTCATTTATTTTCCATTTGTTTGTTTGTTTGTTTGAAATTCAAATCCATCAGGCCCATTGTGCAACGCATTAAATTGCATGTGGTAGAAAGTGTGAGTGCAGTGCAGTGCAAATAAACTTATTTATTTCCAACTAAAATGTATATGTATATGTTTTACATGAGTGTAAGCGTTTGTTTGTGTGGATATGTTTGAGAGTTTGGTGGAAAAAAACAACAATTTAACTTTGTAACAAAAACATTGTTCAAGTATTCGTTTTTATGAGGTCAAAATGTACAAAAAAGTACTTTTTTTCACACGAGTTTCAAAAGTTGTTTACACGAATTTATAAAAAAGTATTATTTGCAAAAAAAAAAAAAATAATAAATATATTTTTCATCAGCGTTTAATTTGAGGAGATTAGTTTTGCAAAACATTTTTTTTTAAAAAATTTAATTTTATAATTCTTGTCATGTTAAAGTGTTATTAAAATGCATGAAAATTTAAACATAATTCTGAAATAAAAAAAAAGAAGTTTTACAAATTTAATTGGAAAACAAGTTTAAAAAAATATTCAAAAGAATTTTTTAGATAAAAAAGAAAAATACCTATAACTTAAATTTACGTTAGGAATTTAATACTATCTTTAAGATTTAAATATAAATCAATTGATAATTTTAAGTTTTTATAAAAAAAATTTCATGATTATTTTCAATAATTAGAAGAAACATAACGATTAGTTGAATTTATAAAGAATATAACGATATCAATATCCTTTAGAAAATGTATCAACAACCTTAATTTTTTATAGATAATCTTTCTGTAACTTTAATTTTCCATAAAAGATTTAAGGATAACTTCAATTTATAAAGAAGAGGAAATTTATGGCGGCATGAAATAACCCCCCAAAATATAATCCCCCAAAAAAATAATGAAATAACCCCCCAAAAGTTTGTACAGAGAACAACAAAAACGATTTTCGGGGGCTTGTTGCATTTTGTTTGGGGTGTTATTTAATTTTTTTAATTGGGGTATTATTTCATATGAAATTATCCACCAAAAAATCATTATGAAATAAAGCCCCAATATATTTTTTGAGGGATTATTTCATTTTCAAATTTATAATTAAAACGTTTTTGGGCGCAAGGTATACAGAACACCAGCTTCAATAAATAAAGCTACCCTGCATAACCGGCCTTCGGCCGGGCGCAATGACTTTTTCCTCTATGGTATACTAAAGACCGGCTTCGCTAACTAAAGCTTCCTTGCGTAGCCAGGTCGAGTCGATATTTTTATACTATAGAGGAGAAAATCCTGGCGCTATGCAGAGAAGCTTTAGTTAGCGAAGCCGGTGTTTGGTATACCATAGAGGAAAAAGTCATTGCGCCCGGCCGAAGGCCGGCTATGCAGAAAAGCCTTAGTTAGCGAAGCTTGTGTTTGGTATATCATATCATGATATCTATCGCGTGATTCTTTAAAGCAAAACTGTGAAATTGTATTACATATATTGGGCTCTTTGTTCATTTCAGAAATTGGGTTTTATTTCATATGAAATAAGCCCCCAAAAATTAGGGAATTATTTCATTTATGTTTGGGGCGTTATTTCATTTCGTTGGGGGCTAATTTCATTTTCAAAATTGGGGCTTTATTGCATATGAAATAAGGCCCCACGGTGTGGGGGGTTATTTCATTACTTTTTTGGGGGGTTATATTTTAGGGGGCTATTTCGTGCCGCCGAAATACATCAACAGCCTTAATTTTCCATAGAAAATTTAACGATATCTTCAATATTCTTTAAAAACATTTTCAACAGCTTTAATTTTGTATGCGCAATTCAACGATAACTTTAAGCTTCTATAGAAAACTTGACAATAACTATTATTTTTTATAAAAAATGTATCAATAGCTCTAATTAATAATAGAAAAATTAACGAAAGCTTACATTTTTAATAGAAAACTTTACTATTCCTTATATTTTTTATAGAAAATTTATCGATAACTCAAATTTTCTACAGAAAATTTATCGATAACTTAAATTTTTTAAAGAAAATATTTAAATCTTTTAATTTGCCATAACAACTTTATCGATGTTTGTAAAGAACATTTTTACGATATCTTTAATATGTATTAGAGAATTTTTCAACGTCTTTAATTTTCTATGGGCAATTTAACGATAACTTTAAGCTTCTATAGAAAACTTAAAAATTACTATTATTTTCTATAAAAATGTATCGATAACTTTTGTTTTTAATAGAAAAATTATCGATAACTGAAATTTTCCATAGAAAAATTAACGACGGCTTAAATTTTAATAGAAAACTTAACGATAACTTACATTTTTCTTCGATAACTCAAATTTTCTACAGAAAATGTATCGATAGCTTTAATTTTTTATTGAAATTTTTTTAAAACACTTAATTTGCTATGACAACTTTATCGATAACTAAAATTTTCTATAAAATATTTTACGCAAACTTAAAGTTTATTTAGAAAATTTATCGATGACATAAATTTTCTATAGAATTTTTTTTAAAACCTTAAATTTTACATAATAAATTTATCGAGAACTTTAATTGTCTATAGAAAATTTTACGCAAACTTATACCATGTTCACACGGACAGCAATATTCGTGTTTCGCTCTCTTATTCCTGTTTCGCGCCCCAAACATGATTGAAACGACTTGTTTCCCCATACAAAATTTTGTGAGCGAAACAGGTCGTTTCATTTTGAAACAGGCTGCGAGAGGAAAAATGTACTATCATCTCTAATTTTGATAACAATTATCGTTAGTTTATCTGAACTAGCTCTCAAAAAAAATCAAAATAAAGAAAAAAACAAAATAAAAATTGAGGTTTAATAAAATAAAGTGATTATTATAACATAATAATATCAATAAAAGTGTTAAATAATATAGGTTTAAGTTTTATTTACTTTTTTTTATCTATTTAAAAAAAAATCACACTAACAACACAAAAAAAATGTCAAAATGAAACAGGAATGAATCGTATGAACAGCATGTTTGACAAACTAGTTTCAAAGAGCGAAACGAGTAGTTTATAACGTCGTATGAACATAGCATTAAAGTTTCTTTAGAAAATTTATCGATAACTTAAATTTTCTCTAGAAATTTTAACGATTACATAGACTCTATAAAAAAGTTTATTGATAATTTTAATTTTCTGTGGATAATTAATCGATTTCTAAACAATTGTTACCGATGTCTTAAACACTTTATAAAAATGGTATCGATATCTTAAATTTTTTATACCAAAAAAGTTTTAGAAAAATTGGCTTTTTATTGAAACTGTTTTTGATCAATTTAATTTGTAAAGCAGTGAAGGGAAACACACATACTTTCATATTAATTCTTGTGTGGAAAGCAGCAGAAAACGAATGACGCTCATCAACAAGTGCTGATCTGGTCTGTGTCCAGGGATGTTAGATGTGACGATTTTACGTCATTTTGACGATTTTTTCGATGAATTTACCTAAATGACGATTGACGATTTTTAATGTAGAGTCACTTAGGTTTTGACGATTTAATCCCGTCAATAAATTTATTTTAAACTATATATATATATATAGCGGACCCGACGAACTTCGCCTCGTCCTAATTTTAAGCCTTCAGACAAACTTTAAAGTAATAATACAACACAAATATTTAAATTTGTGATTTATTTGAATGGAATCAGTAGAGAGCGATTTGATGAACAATGTAACGAAGACGGTTTCCCAACACGCGAACATGCAACGTACAGCTAACCGTGCGGAAAACAGGGAAATTCGAGATTAATCCCACAGACTTCTAGTGATTGGCTTTGCGATTTATTGATTGTCATTGCAAATGCCAATCGAACGGGGAACTAAATCCGCTTGAATTGGAATGGAAGGTCAGTTGGAATAATGGGAATCACAGTTTTCATTAGCTTTTTGACGGACAACCGCGTACCGTTGCAGCTGTAAATTATGCGCCGGAGTTCCTGCTACATCAAGCGAGTTCAAAAATTCCGACGGGTAGCTGGTCGGTTCATTTTCGTCAGTCACGCAGTCAACAGATTTGTACGTATGCAGTTGTCCTGCGATTTGACTTTGAATAATTAAGTTTAAGCTATCTACGTCCTTATTCTTCGCTTCTAGTATTGCCCGTTCACGAATCCAATCGAGATGTTTGTTATTTTGTGCAATGCCAGGGAACACTTTGCTGGTGAGTTCCTCCTTGGACGATGTGAATTCACAAAAATTTTCAGGGAACGATATCAATCCATTTGAAACATCAACAGGAATTTGGCCGTTGCCAAGCTCCAGCAGTTGTCCCGAGAATTTAGCAGCCGATGGGTCGTTCTGGGCACGCGTTAAGTTCATCCGCAGCAGAAGATTTGGGGATGACAGGAAGTGTTTGACGAATATCTCCGGAGAGCAATATCAAAGCCCCACCAAATCGTCTTAAGTATTAAAAATTCTATAGTTTTTGGTTTTGTATAATTTTATACTAAATTATTTTTTTATGTTTTAATAGAGTAATTAATGCGTGTTGATAAAATACGATTTTTTATATGACGCTTTTTTGACGGTTTTTTTCAGAACTAATGACGATTATGACGATTATTTTTTAAAATTTTGACGATAATTCGAAAAAAAAACATCTAACATCACTGTCTGTGTCTGCAACTGATTTAAATAACTTTAACGAAATAACAACAAAGCAACAGCCGAACGTACATTGTCAGAGACCACACGAAGAAGTTTATAGTGTACATGTGTCGACATCACACGCGAACATAGGATTTGCAAATTTGCCCTTCACTTTTGTATAGTCATCTCATCGATGTATTTAATAAGACTATAAATTTTTATGAAAAACATTAATATTTTCATAAATAAAATTTTTCATAGAAAATATAATCGATTACGTATTTATATTTTCTATAAAAAAATATTATCGATTACTAAAATTTTCATAAAAAAACTTATTATTGAGATTTTGTAGAAAAATATTATCGGTAATTTTTAATATTTTTAATTAGGCTTAAGTTCTTGAAATGTAATTTTTATTAAATTATTTTTATGAAGAAAGAAATTTTACAACATGAAAATTAATTAAAATTGTTATTGATAATCTTTCATTCTTGACGTGGCTCGGGCTCGAACCCTGGCCGGCAGGTTACCATGACATGTTTCGATCGCAACCACTCGATCTCCTCAGATGGATTTGCCGTCTTACACTCGCAGCCATCGATGACTGCTGACGTCACTAGTCAAACATCAATCCTTAAACCAAATTGTTTTTTAACATTTGATAGATCGAAATTTGCTTTCCTGAATGATTATCCATCTTAATTGATTTTACATGTTTTTTCCTTTACTTCTGTTTTTTCGTACTTTCGTCAAGAATTTTTCTTGAAGTCCAGGTACATTTTTTGTTTTTTCACTTTATCTTTCTGTTTTCTGTTGACCTTTTTCAGCACAACTTGAAGGACAAATGTACATATAGAGCTCGTGCCTTAGCTTTAACAATAATTAGTATTGTGGTTATTTTGTTGAACTATTTATGGTTTTTAATCCAAATTTTTAATATTTTTAATTAGGCTTAAGTTCATGAAATTTAATTTTTATTCAATTATTTTTATGAAGAAAGGAATTTTACAACATGAAAATTAATTAAAATTGTTATTGATAATCTTTCATTCTTGACGTGGCTCGGGCTCGAACCCTGGCCGGCAGGTTACCATGACATGTTTCGATCGCAACCACTCGATCTCCTCAGATGGATTTGCCGTCTTACACTCGCAGCCATCGACGACTGCTGACGTCACTAGTCAAACATCAATCCTTAAACCAAACTGTATTTTAACATTTGGTAGATCGAAATTTGCTTTCCCGAATGACCATCCATTTTAATTGATTTTACATGTTTTTTCCTTTACTTCTGTTTTTTCGTACTTTCGTCAAGAATTTTTCTTGAAGTCCAAGTACATTTTTTGTTTTTTCACTTTGTCTTTCTCTTTTCTGTTGACCTTTTTTCAGCACAACTTGAAGGACAAATGTACACATAGAGCTCGTGCCTTAGCTTTAACAATAATTAGTATTGTGGTTATTTTGTTGAACTATTTATGGTTTTTAATCCAAATTTTTAATATTTTTAATTAGGCTTAAGTTCATGAAATTTAATTTTTATTCAATTATTTTTATGAAGAAAGGAATTTTACAACATGAAAATTAATTAAAATTGTTATTGATAATCTTTCATTCTTGACGTGGCTCGGGCTCGAACCCTGGCCGGCAGGTTACCATGACATGTTTCGATCGCAACCACTCGATCTCCTCAGATGGATTTGCCGTCTTACACTCGCAGCCATCGACGACTGCTGACGTCACTAGTCAAACATCAATCCTTAAACCAAACTGTATTTTAACATTTGGTAGATCGAAATTTGCTTTCCCGAATGACCATCCATTTTAATTGATTTTACATGTTTTTTCCTTTACTTCTGTTTTTTCGTACTTTCGTCAAGAATTTTTCTTGAAGTCCAAGTACATTCATGTTGTAAAATTCCTTTCTTCATAAAAATAATTTAATAAAAATTAAATTTCAAGAACTTAAGCCTAATTAAAAATATTAAAAATTTGGATTAAAAACCATAAATTGTTCAACAAAATAACCACAATACTAATTATTATCGGTAATTTTAATTTTCATTAGAATTTTTTTCAGAAATGTTATCGTTCTTTTGATGAATTTCCCTTTAAAAATTAAAAAGTCTTTTGCAAGGCTTTAAATTTAATTTTTCTAAAAAGTATCTTTTATTAAAACATTTCTTTTTTTCAAATTATGTTAAATGACTTAGAAGAAGCTTATTAATATATCAAACAGTAGTTCAATCAATATTAAGAATGAATGATTGGCACTTTCATAATCGAATTAAAATACGTATATTTACAAGTTTACATGATTTATATCCAAATAAAATGTAGTGTGAGTTAAGTAACTGAGTTAAATAAGGGTTTTTCTAAAACAGTAATAAATCAAAATTATAAAAAAATTAAAAACGATGACAAAAAAAAAAAAAAATAACGGTAATTACTTTAGAAATAGTTTTTTTATTGCCTCTTCAAAAAAAAGATACTTCTTAAAAAACTATAAGCTTAAAACAATAAATAAAATAATTATTCAAAAGATCTTTGAAGAAAAAAATTAAAAAAATGTCCTAAACATACAGGCATTTGGTTTTAGACTTTGTCATCAATCTTTTTTGTTTACATATAAAAAGTTTCATTTACAAAATGGCAAATTTGTCTTTTGCAAACTTCTTAAATAAATATTATTTATACTTTAAATAAATATTTATAATCTTACTATCAAAAACAACAACCTGAAAAATTATTAACAAAAACAAACTAACTAAAAAACAATCAGGAAATGGAAGGAGAAGAAAAGGGAAACAGGAAACAAAACAGACACTCTCATTTACTCACTCTCTCACAGGCAGATAGGCACCCTGCAAATAATAGGACCAGTCCAAACACGCGTGTAAAGAGTAGTCCACATGGGACCAGGACTGGTCCAAAAGTAACCCAAACGTATGGAAAAAACCTGGTCTATTTAACATAACGATGTCCTAGGAGAGGACCATATAACCCACCTTGGACCACTTAGGAGTAGTTTTAAAACTACTCCATGGTATACTCAAGAGGATTAGTTTTGAAGTCGTTTAAAAACGAAAGCATGTCGTAAAAAACGAAGACATGTCCTCTCACTACAAACACTTTTTAACAATGACATGGTCCATGCTTGCATTACATCGGACCAGTCCATGGAGTAGTCCATTTTATCAAAATGGATCAGGTGGTCCAATTTTATTCGCAGGGCAGTTATACATTAACACTCGCACAAGTACATGTCACATACAGCATTCACAAACATGTGTGGGTTAAAAAGAAATTAATAGCAAATTAAATTGTTTCTTACAGATATGCTAACTCTGTTAGTTGTATACAAAATACAGAATAGATAAACAACAAAATGAAGTTGTATGATAAACAAACACGTACACACACATACAATTTTGTTTATATTTAAACATATCCCAGCGGTAACTAGAAGGAGTAAAGAGGCCTAATAGAAGGCCTTATTTAGCAGTCACAAGCAGTCAGAAGACCTTCTCGCCGCATTCCATACTTATTTATTTTTTACACAGGTTGTCATTGGGCGCAAGGCCTTCCACACTTCCTTTAAAAACAACTTCGATCCCTTCCCAAAGAAGGGAGTAAGGAAGGTCACTAAAAATAAAAAGTAAATAAAACTGAACACCTTCCTTTCTCCCTTCTCAAAGAAGGGAGTAGCGAATGTGTACTGAATATTTCAGAAGGTCTTTTAAAAAGAAGTTTATACTTTCTAGAAGGCATACTTTTGAAGGCAGGATATCATGCGAAGCGAATCTTTTAGAAAGGAGTATAGAGGCCTTCAAAAAGGCCTGCCACTTGCGGTCCTTTCAATATTTACCGCTGGGATGCAAAGAATATTTAAGTTGTCGATAAATTGAAATTCTGGATAAATTGTCTATAGAATATTTTTAAGTTCTCAATAAATTTTCTATTGTAAATTAAAGTTTTCGCTCATTTTTTTTAACGAAATTTCAATAAATTTTCTATAAAAAAATAAAGTTTTTCCACTGAAAATTGCTCGTCAAATTTTCTGTAGGAAATTTCTATCTCATCAATTTTTTTTTTTTAAAGAAAGTTTAAATTTTCGACAAATTTTCTATAGAAAACTTATATTTTCGAAAAAATTTCCTTTAAAAAATTTATATTTTTAACAAAATTTCCGAAAAAATTTGTATTTTCGCAAAATTTCTATAAAAAAAAATTATATTTTCGACAAATTTTGCATAGAAAATTTATAATCTTTACTACTTTTTTTTTATATAGAACATTTTTCTTCTAAACAAATTTTCAATAGAAAATTTATATTGTCGACAAATTTTGTATAAAAAAATTTATAATCCCGACAAAATTTCTATTGTAAATTTATATTCTTTACAAATTTTTTATAGAAAATGTATGTTCTCGACAATATTTTCTATAGAAAACTTTTATTCTAAACAAATTTTCCATAGAAAATTAGGATATTCTCGACAAATTTTTAAAGAAAGTTTTTGACTCGACAAATTTTATTTAGAAAATTTTTATTTTAAACAAATTTTCAATAGAAAATTTATATTGTCGACATGTTTTCCATAGAAAATTTATATTCTCGGCAAATTTTCTATTGGAAATTTATATTCTTTACAAATTTTTTTATCTTTCGACAAATTTTTTATAGAAAATTTATATTTTCAACCAATTTTTTTTTTTTTTTAATTTTTTTTAATAACTAGTATTGTGGTTATTTTGTTGAACTGTTTATGGTTTTTAATATAAATTTTAATATTTTAACTAGGAAAAAGTTTATCAAATAAAACTTACATTAAATTATTTTTATGAAGAAAGGAGTTTTACAACATGAAATTAATTAAAATTTATTGATAATTTTTCATTCTTGACTGCCGCGGGAATCGAACACAGGCTTTCACTTACAGGTTACCCTTACATGTTTTAATGGCAACCACTTAATCTCTTCAGAGGGGTTTGCCGTTTAACACTCACAGCCATTGACGACTGCTGGTAGTCAATAGTCAATATTAATCTTTAAACCAAATTGTATTTAACCCTTGCTAGATCGAAATAAGCTTTGAATGATTATCTAATTTAATTGATATACATGTTCCTCCTTACTTCTGTTTTTTTCGTACTTTTTGTCAAGAATTCTTCTAGAAGTCCAAAGTACATTTTTTGTTTTTTCATTTGTATGTCTTTCTTTTTTCTTGTTGACCTTTTTCAGCACAACTTGAAGGACAAATGTAAACAAATTTCCCATAGAAAATTTATATTCTCGACAAATTTTTAAAGAAAATTTTTATTTTAAACAAATTTTCAATAGAAAATTTATATTCTCGAAAAATTTTCTATTGAAATGTTATATTGTTAACAAATTTGTTATAGAAAATTTAAATTCTCGACAAATGTTCCATACAAAATTTATATTCTCGACAAATTTTTAATAGAAAATTTATATTGTTGACAAATTTCCCATAAAAAATTTATATTGACGACAAATTTCCCATTGAAAATTTATATTCTCGAAAGATTTTCTATTGAAAACTTATATGTATTCTTAAAATTTTTTTTTCGAGAACATAAATTTTCTATAGAAAATTTTCATTTTAGAGAAAATTTCAGTAGAAAAATGTATATTCTTCACAATTTTTTTTTAATAAAAAACTAGCTGGCCCGGCAAACGTTTTTTTGCTACATAACTTATTTTTTTTTAGATGTAACAGTGTCTGCTAGCCAAATTTTAAGAAAAAATTATAGGCCATAGTTCTTTTCAGATGTTACACTATTTGCCTGACCAATTTCAAGAAAATTAACTGATTAGTTAAGAAGATATAGGGAGGCGGAGCTTTTACCCCTCTTGCCCTATTTAATGCCCTGTCCTCTTTCCGATGTTACAGTGTTTGTATGCCAAATTTTAAGAAAACCGGTTGATTATTTAAGAAGATAGAGGGAGGGAAGCATTTACCCCTCTTCCTCTTTTTCACGCCCTAAATAATAAAAACTATAGGCTATAGTTTTTTCTAACTGTAACACTATTTGCTGTGAAATTTCAAAAAAATCGGTTGATTAGTTACGAAAATATAGGGAGGGGGAGCTTTTAGCCCTCTTACCCTATTTCTCACCCTATTCCCTATTCTCTTTCAGATTTTACATTTTCTACATGCCAAATTTTAAGAAAACCGGTTGATTAGTTTATAAGATTGGGGAGTGGGAGCTTTAACCTCTATTGCAATATTTTGCGCCCTCTAGCGATATAAAATATACTCTACGATCTATTCTCATACCTAAGAAATACACATACAAAATTTCATAAAAATCGGTCAAGCCATTTCGGAGGAGTTCAAAATGGAGGGCATTTTGTTGATATTTGTATGGGAATATAAATGTTTCGGAATGAATGCAGTGTTTACATGGCTATAACTCATGAACCAATTCACATTTGAAGACCGTTGATACATAAAAACCTTGGTATCCAAAATCGGTTCACACATTTCAGAGAACATCAATTACTAACACAATGACACTTATTTTTATTATTATTATAGATTTTAAATACTAATTTATAAGTTTAAATATTTATTTAAAACGTAAAATTAAACATGTCCTTAAAATGAAATATAAAAGATCTTTTCAAAACTTGCCGGCATCTTGTTTAAAGTGTTGGGTACTAAAGGACATACATAATTATTTTTGCATATCCCGAAGGCATTTTGGAAAACAGCATAATATAATCTTCCTTTAGGACAATACTTTTACAGAAATGCATGTTTCTACATAAATATTTACATTGACAACTACAAACAATGTAGATTTTTTGTGTTTTTTGTGCAACTATAAATGAAAACAGTCTGTAATAGAGTGTGTGAGCCTGTGTGTTACAAATGTGTGTGACTTTTAAATATTGACGTCAACATTTTATAGTTTTTATTTTCATGTAGTTGTAATTGAAGTTGTTGTTGTACTTGAAGTTGTTATTGCTAAAAAAAAAAAAGAAAACAACAATGTACAACACATAACAAATATAAAGCATGATTTTGTAATGTTGTATTGTATAGACTGGTCGCCATCAAACAGTGGGGCTAAAAGGGAACATAACAAAATGCTTAAAGCCATTTGCTTGATATTATTTTTTTTTTATTTTGTTTTTCCTATATTAAATTAAATCTGATTTCAATTGTAAATGCTTTCTTTCCTGACCCACTGTTCCTTTATTATGTATGTGTGTTAGTTTCTTTTTCAACTTGTTAGTGTTCATTGGCATGTCACATATTTTGATATCCTTCTGACACTCGATTAGTTTTTTATTTTATTTTTTTTTCTCTCTGTTTTGTTTCATTCCTTCTTGTTGCCTGTCATCAGCAGACGTTACTTGCAGTTCTATTTTCATTTCCTTCTACTTTTTTCCCCCTCCGTTTTTGTTGGGGGAAATTTACAGTATTTTTTGCTTTGTTTCGTTGGTTTAAAAGAAATAAAAGAAAGTTTTAATTTTTCATGGAATTTTAAGGGCTGTTATTTTATGTGCTTCCCAATGATACAAAATATAGTTGCTGTTGATATTTTTCGTTTATTCATATTTTTTAATCTTTTTTTCTTAAGGGAAATAATACAAAAATTTAATGTAGAACGTTTAAAGGATCTTTTTTTTAAGGATTTGTGATATTTAAGGGAATTTCTTGGAAAAATAAAAAAGAAGTTAATCTGACTGGGAAGTTTTTTAAATTTTTTAAATAATTGCTTGATTGATGTCATTATTCCTTACTAATAATGTAAATTTTACATAACCTCTATAATACAAAAACTTTTGTTTTAAGAGAAAAACCCCAAAAATTTATTTAGTTTATACATTATTAATTAAATTGTTTACATTTTTTACCTTATGTAAACAATGCAACACATAAATTATATTAATAGAATCATAATATAAAATATTTGTTTTTAAGTTCACCAAAAATGTAAATTTTTTAATAATTAACATCATGTAAACAATTAGGTAATTAGGGCAAACACAGGTCTTGTACATTAAGTACTCAAAATTTTTTTAATAAAGGAAATTTTCTCTTAAGTTTAATTGTTTACATTATTTACTTCATGTAAACAAACAATTTTTGAGTAAATAATTGGCAAGA